>JARFIW010001281.1:5980000-7288750 GCA_036346225.1 Platerodrilus igneus | reverse complement strand
ATACAACAATCTCCTTAAACCGATTAAACCTTAGAACATATTTGTCAAAAGTGAGTATAAACCATTTTTCTTGTTAAGTTGTTTATAACTCAAAAATAATAACCTTGAACAATTTCGCCGTCGTTTTTGTTTTTTCCGGCGGATGAGTTGTAGTATTACATTCCTATTTTTTTGTTGATAGTTATCCGAACCCGGTGGAGTGGAAAGCTTTTATAGTCAAAGTGTGGGACTCTCCTGGCGGCATACCCACTAAAACCACTCCCTCTGGCGGGTGCGTCTGCCAAATGGCTCGGCTGCACTGCAGCCTAGATGCTTTTTGTGCTGACCCTGGTTAAGTATTATACCCAATTTTCAAAGCCTGCACCCCGAATTACAGAGTACAGGTCCCTTGATAAGAAAGTATCGACGTCCTTCGGGTCTAACTTTGGTCTCCCGAATAGGCGCTGTTCGTTCTACCCAACGCCTCTAGATGGTGTCGGTGTGGAAGTCTCTGAACGAGGTCTTTTAGTGCCCCCGCTCTCCTTCTTCACCGACACCTTCTTTGTTAACGAGTGTGACTCCGTCCAAGTCTCAGCTTTGACTTTCTTGGCATGCAGTTTAGTGCCTGCAAGTTTCTTTATTGTTTTCTCCGTGTCTGGTGCATCAGATACCGGTCTTGCAAGCGGACTTGCATACCAGGTCTGATCCACCTCCATGGATATGTTTTGGTTACCTGAGGAGTCCCCCATTGCTGGTTCCACCTTTTCAGGTTCTGTTTTACTTATGGTACCAAGATTATTCATAATTGTTCCTATGAGTAAGGGGGGTGTAAATGGTCACCATGCCAGGTGCCCCCTGTTGGCATGGAAGGTGTGAATAAAACGGGGTGCCGCCCTGTTTCCCGAGTTCTGGACTGATTAAGACTGGTCAACTATCTAGCTACGCATCCCTTGGACTCAGCAGGGGAAGGCACGGTGTGTCGGTATTGCAGAATTGCACACCGGCTTCGTTTACCTCAGTGCAGGCCCATTAGCCACGAAACTACAGCTTGGGCTGAGAGGTTTGATCCACGGGATCGTTTTCACTTGATTAGGGGCGAATTTTATCCCGCTCTAGTATAGCCTCTTGCTCACCACCATGTTGTGGGTCTTATACCACTCAGGCACTGGGTCACTGAAAGAGACAAGCTTATCACGATCCTTCCCAGAGTAGATAGCCAATCCCTTGCTCATATATTCTGGGATTTCTCCTATACGCCACTTGGAGACGCGTCCAATGGGTATCCAACCGCATGGGTGCATTCCTATTAAAATAGTATCAATTATAAATATGATTCTGATATTAAATTTAAGTGGAACAAGATGACGAATCTTAATAAATGGCAACAAACAATAGCTTCTGCACTTGAGAGCCATATAAACTGAACTTATAATAATAATGATAATGCAATTGAATTTGTTGATAATAGTTATTGACACTTGCTGTAAGAACTAGTTTATAACACACAAAAAATCGATTGATAATAACAAATACGTCAGTTTATCAATAAACAAGACGCAAGAATAATCTGTAATCTCATTATTGTTTACTAGGATTTAGAAGATACTACATGACGTATGACTTCTCCATACGCTACTGAATTCTTAGTTGTAACAGGTCAATAAAGGTTTCCGCAAAACGTCAGAAATTTTGCAATATGTTTAAATGATAATTCACTAACGTTGTTGATAATGAACTGCGTATTAATTCAAAAGTCATTACCACTATTGTCTAATGATTAAAAATAACAACAGAGTAAGGTGATTTCTTCCTCATCTAAAAGGATTTTATGAAAAACTTCATCTTAAGAGAATTTTAGAAACGACATCCTAATAAATAATTGAATTGTGTTTGTTTTCGAATATTTAGTTATTGAAGCTGTTCCATTTGCATTGAAGTTTCATGAACATGTAACTTTAAATTTCTTCAGCCGTCTAATACTTTATTTGCATTTAATTAGTGTTTTTGGCTTCAGTCAATTTTGATAAACGTTTTCAAATTATTCTTTAAAATTATTTAACATTATTGTAATTTCTGTTTTCTCAATGTCTTTCTCTGCTATAGAAATGCTGTGAGGTGCTATAACAGATAAACTACGAAAAATATTTTTGTACTGCACAACTTTCGCAAAAAGCAATTTCTCCAGATATCAAGCTCAAATGGTCTGCGTAATAAGGCCTCTGTAGTCTTCGCAGGATCGCCATTTCCTGTTTTTAAGCTAACAAATGTAATGGCAAGACTTTTTGATGGTCCAGTGATTTCAATTTTGATCATGCTGCGTGTTATTTTGACGAGTATCAATTTTTATATGCAATTTCATTATAACTTCATGGTTAAATTAAACGCCTTTTCTGAATATCTACATGACTTCCTGTTGAGTATTGTGAAGTTCACTGTTAACCTGGCCGTCATGGTCACACGAAAATTGACCCTTTAACGCGAATGGGGATGTTGTAGCGTTTTCGTCACTAAAGTATACATACTTTTCACCGGTATCTTAAAGTGTGAACTGCGTGGATGATAATCTTCTTCTTAATCTCTTATGGCTTTATCTACCTGGTTGCTAGGTTTCTTCTTCACAAGGTGGAGCGGATTTGGTTAGCCACAAATGCTTCTCTAAGGACTGTATTGAAGAAACTGGGTTAGAAATTATAAAATAAGTTAGCTTTGCGTGATTTTGTACTTTAAATATTATGCAACTCCGCAAATACTTGTTTATATAACCGTCAAATGGACGTTTAACAACCACAGTTAACGTTAGAATATCTCAATGTATTAAAATGTATCAATTAGCTTTAAATGTAAATAGCCATAGTCGTGAATTGGTTTTTCAATCTTAAACGTGTCCGGCGCCAATCTGGCAAATTTGGTGATAAGCTCTAACTAGATCGCTTGTGAAGAATAATTTGCAGATGTGCAGTTTTATGTAAAATTTTCTACAAATAATGTCGGATACCTATCTGGGATGGTCCGAATATTATGGTCTCTGTAGTCTTCGCATGACCATCGCTCCTTACTTTTTTAGCTACCAACTGTAGCGGTGATGCCCATGGGTTCTTGATAGCCGAGCGATTCTTAACTTGACAACTGTCTTCAATTTATTGCGACTTTAAACCAATCAGGATTTAACCGATGAGAATGATTGCAAATAGATGGCTTTTAGATAGATAGGAGGGGATGGTCGACTTAATATTTACAGGATACTGTTGAAAAATTATGGCTTTGTTTTTAACGTATACTCCATGTAGCGGGAACACTCAAAGATCAGCGCCAACGTCGACAAAAAATTCCACATTAGTGACTTCATCGTTTATATATAAATGGACGTGATATTGAGTGTAGGGCACCATCCATTTCCATCGCCTATTAGCGTAAAGTGCCGAATTTCCTAAATTGTAGCGCATTGTTTTGAGAGGAGATTTAGTTTCGAACACGTGGTTTAAATGTGCTTGTTGAAGTTGTATTTTAATGGTGTTTACTCCAATAGGGTTTAGTTGAGTTTTTGTTCAGCCGAATTAACTTAGCGACTGAGGTCAGCTTAATGAATGTGTTTGCCAGTTTTGATATATCTTCAAAAAAAGCTTGAGCTTGTATTGGTAGAATTATCTACTTGCGCGATTGTAAATGTTACATTCAAATAGTTTGTAAAAGCGTGCCAGGACCGATGGGACAAGCTAGGTCTTGTGGGTTCTGCAAAAATTGTAACGGTTATCTATCTGTCATCTAGTTTCTCGTGCTCCAGCGGTTTCTTTACCTTTTGCTTCTGTCCCGAATTTAACCATTTTAATTGCTTCGGCATAATTTTTTCGTATTTGATTTGCTCATGAGCTTAGATGAGGATGTTTTTGACTATTCTTGCAAATCTAGTTTCAATATTAGATGTTGCGCAGGCAATTTTATTAGCGTTTTGCGTAACGTGGCTTAGCTTTAAGCTATTGCTAAGTTAGGGAAACCACGTATCCGGACGCACGTGTCAAAGTGACGGAATTTTGGACCTATTTATTTGTACGAAGTCCGTCACTTTCACACATTTTAGAATTGTCTATAAGCATTTATACGACTATGTCTCTTGAATGCTGTGCCGATGTCCTTCCTGCGATCATGTCAGTGACATTGAAGCGTCCGTGGGTTTGAGATAGTAAAAGAAAACAAAGAGTTTATTAACTCGAAAGCATAGACCATGCAGTCAATATGGTCCCGAGAGAGTCCATTGACGTGAAAAACGGCGTCCATCAATAAGTCAAGGGAACTATATTTTTGACCGGCATAATAAGTTATAAAAGCATAGGTTTGTTCAATAAGTTTCTCTTGCTAAATGTCACTACTGCGATTTCTAGAGGCACTTGTTTGAAACGGTGTATATAGCTACTGGTGCTCGATGATCATATGGACTCATAAATATACACCAATCATAAATATCATCATCAACATTAGCGATATCTTATTACTTTTAATTAATAATACTCGATCCCACAAATCTAGATATGTGGTTAGCGTACTCAAAAATCAAGCTACTCTATATTTATCTCTACTGCGATGTTCCTTAATTTAACTGCAATTGGGCATGTATGGGAACAATTACAGCTAATTGAAGAATCACTAGCCCGTCCAACGCATTGCGTGTGAGCTGAGAGTGTTTCTACTTCACTTTTGGCAAGCAATTGTTTAAGAATGCTTTAATAATCTGTTTACTAGTATGCAAAAACGTTATTTGACTGCAACTGATGTTAATACTGCTTAGTTTGTTACGGACCAGCCGGTTTGTTACGTGTCTTGTTTAATAGCTCTAGAGTTAGACCGCATCACAGCTTTTTAAACCGGTGACTCGAAAACAGACTCACTCGGGACCCAAATTGATCCGAACTGACTCGGAGACCTGAATAGACCCGGTTACTCGAACTGATCAGGTGGTCCAAACTGACCCGGCGACCCAAATGGATTCGGTGACTCGAAATGACCGGGTGACCCACATTGAACCGGTGACCTGAAACCCGGTGATCCGAACTAACTCGATGACCACAACCGATTTGGTGACCTAAAATGACGCAGCGGTTCAAATCGATCCCAAACTCTAAATTGTTCCAGAAATAAATTCAATAGGAATATTGAATAAATTAAGGATATTCTTGTTGATTACGTACTAATATTGCAACCACTATAAAAATAAAAAAATTGTAATGCGACTAATTATTACGTACGGTATGAAGTTAGAGGTCAGAATTAGTATGGACTGTCATAAGTGATGATTAAATACATGTCGCCGTCCTGTGTGCTAAATTGCTAGCGGTTAAGATTGGTTAAACCATTTTAAAATAATTTTTAAGCTCCTTGTCGTATATACTTATTTGTATACAGCTCGGTTACTTTATTAAGATTTAAGCATTATATATCTACCATGTACTTATGCGCACCGAATCTCAATGTGATATGCTAAAACCCAGTAACCTGGTCACAGCCGGGTTACCTGGTTAAAACCGGGCAAAAAACGCGTTACCGGGTCAAAACCGGGCCAATGCCTAATTGACCTGGTGACCCGGCAAAATAAATGAACTGAAATGACGCAGTGACCCGATGATCCGGTTCAAGACTGAATAGCTCCCACGATAAATATAAATGCGACCATTTCAATTTGGCAACGTATAATTATAACGTTCCTTACCTGAAATGAACCAAAATTTACTGAAAACTGCAGACCCAATTCTGGAAAGATGTATTCATGGTCAAAAGTAGAAAAGGTTAGGGGCAACAATTGTTAGCAAGGCTGTGAAGGTGTTGCAAATCAACGCGACTTTCGCATTAATGCAACTAGTATAGATAGTACGCGTACTTGTGAGCATAACAAACGATCTCAACGCTTCGTTGCGTTTTAAATGTTGAAAAAATTTGGCGTTAAAAATGGAAGTCATCAGAAGGTACTTGGTCTTGAGAGAAATACTAAATACTTCTGTTCCTAAGATGCTGACTGAAGATTAATGACTTCGCAATTTTCAATTGCAGCAGACACTGGTCATAATAAGTAGAGAAGCACTTGATCATTTACTTACAGCTCAAACTTATCACCGTAATATTTTCACATTATTACGGGTGAGAATGACGTTACGTTACTAATTTCGACTTGCTCAGAAGGGGCAAGAACCACGTAGTAATTTTAAAGGTGAGGTGCTCTGGTTAACTAAAGTGGTGCAGGAGTGGATTCCTATAAAAAAACAGTAAAAATAATAAATATATCAACATGTAAAATGGACCGAAATACAAAACTACTTTATAAATATCATTTACCTTAAAAGGCTTTACTACTTGTCAAAAATATAGGCGCTCAACTGTCTTATCCTAGTAATTCCTTCGATGTTTTTGCTACCCGAAAGACGGATAATCAAAATAGGACTCCGTGCTTTCGGTTTTCTAAAATCTCTTCATCTCACCTTTCACTTTTCGTAATTATAACTTAGACTCCTTAATTTTCTGTTAAATTAAAGCAATTTTTTAAAATAACAGTCTCTCCCAAATATGACTTCATTACTGGGGTAGCTGAACATCCTTTCACAATAAGCGCCTTTATTTACCTCATAAATAATTTCTAATAAAATTTCATCTAAGCTCAAACTCCCAACAGTAATTTTTGGAAATATATGTAAATTAATCTAAAAAAGATCTTGCATTCAACTTGCCAGGCATTATTACCAGAACTACTTAAAAAAACATTTATTTGTAAATAATACTACCATTCCATTGTTCTAATTGCCTAGACTGGTTTATACGACATTTTAAATCCCATTTATTTGGAAATGCCCTTAGCAACAATAGTACATAGAAAAACTTAGCGTAATGTTAATTTCTGCTTTCACCATATCAATATCCATTAAAAATACTAAATTTACACAAAGAAATGTATGAGCAAGTACATCCTACAATTAAAGTTTGCATATAAATTAATACGCACATCTTACTTAGGCTTTCAAAAGCTTAAAACACCTCTTTAATAGTATTTTGCGTAATTGTAGACAAACTAATTTTGTACCTTTACAAACCAATTATAACATATATTTACAAATTCGAGTGTAGAAGATTATCAAGTGTAAACATAAAAAGCAGGAGAAGCTCAAACGGTAATTACAGTTCTAAAAATCTAAGGATTTCCTGGTATCTCTACTGATTCAGTTTTTTATCTCCTCGCCGCATGAGGTCTACCAGTCGAACGAATTATTTTCCAATAATTAGTTACAGCGTAAAAACTTATTTATCACTTTTCTGACACACCATCGGTGCGATTTAAGTTCCACGCTTAACACGCGTGCTTAAGCTTCATTGTCTAATTATACAGCAAAACTGAAAGGAATTTAACAATAGACAGTGAGGGCCCAACGTTTTACACGATCACTATTTCGTTCTTAACTTACTAATTTCAAACTTAATCGTTATATCCCATTTTTCCTTTTCTTTTAAAAATTTCGTTCTTACACTTTGCGCGTCTAAAGTTGTCTTATGGTCGAGTTCAATGACATCATCTGTGTGAACATGCATTGTTTCTACGCCCTAGAGTTAATATTGAAAGCTAGCTATTTGCATTAAATTTTATGACGTTTTATGGTTCTGTGGAATTTAAAACCCCATGTGATCTATACAAATATTATTGTGAACGGTAATGTGTCCGGTTTTTATTGATAATTTTTTTTGTTCTAATTTAATATCGTATTGAAATAGCCTCCTTATAAAATGTAAACCACCCAGCTTCTATAATTTTTCAGGGCCATACTGAAGCTCATTGGACTAAGTTACATAATATTATTTCTACAATCCAATGCGCATTTAAGTAACACGCAAGCGTTATAACATTTTTGGAGTCACTCAATTTGGTGTACAAGCAATTTGAGAACGATAAGTGGTAGAAAGTATTTGCGCGCAACTAGCTAGGTACCCACTCTCGATATTGGTTAGAAAAGCGATTTTTTAAAATATAGTTGTTTCTTTTAAATTTAATTCTGTGTAAATGGAATACACTTTTGTGTTTGATTCATCCTTGTTATCAGGGCTGTAAATATGGGGTTGTGGTTGTCGGCAAATTTTCTGCTTTAGTCAGTATTTTGTCATCAAATTTTCTGCTTTAGTCTAAATTTTTGAGCATTTATTTTCGTGATCGCTTACTGATACTTAGGCATTCACATAAAAATATAATGCCTACATATACGCTACTAGTTTCGTCGGCAAATTTTCACCACAACCTCCAATCCCTCAAGATAAGTGGTCTACTTACGGCATGCTTGTAATAGGTTTTAGACATTAAATGGTTTAAGGACGTTAGTTATGCAAAACCTTTAGTACTCTTTCCACAAATTTTTTCATTATCCTTCCTTATTTATTGTGTATTTCTTATTAACGATTTTTAATTTTACGAAATATGTGTTCAAGTGCTCTTTCTTTCAAAAAATATGTATTAAAGTTTTCAGAAACCCGAATAAATGTGTGCCTAGGAAACACTGACTTTTTCACAGACCACAAATTCAGTACGAATGCGTTGTTATTGTTTCCTGTTTATGGCATTAGTGTACGACCACAAAATATATATTTCCGTTTTGAAGGTAAGTAACGAAAAGGTTTGAAAAATAATATTAGGTTCAATATTATGTAAGGTGCGGCAGGATAACTTCCTTACGCGTCCTGATGTGACAGTTATTCCAAGAAGGGTGGGATGGCGATCATTCGAAAAAGTGGGATCTAACGTTATCTGTCATGAAGGTTTAGTAACGACGAAGGAAGAGCGTACGTTTGCTTTAGAGGTGTACTTTTTAAGCGGCCGTTTAATCATCGCCACACAACGCGCAATAGGAATTATTTTAATATCGTCCTTTGCGGCTCCTGTTCCTGATGGGCATTTGATTCTTTTATAAGTGAACCTATAGAATAACCGTTGATGTGCAGAAAAACCTGGAAAAAACCGTCACGACGCCCGAAAATATCGAGTAGGTTAGGCAATCAATTTTGCCGATCTCCTAGGCACTCTGCGCGAAGAGATACAGCTGCTGTTGGAATGTCTGATCGTTCTGTGAGACAAATTCTTCATAACCATCTGTAATTTCATCCATACAAATTGACTGTGGTACAAAAACATAATTCACGCCATTTTCTTTTATGAAAAAGTGCACGACAAGCGGTTCTTAATAATATGCTTGAAAATGTCCCTTTGTTTTTCAGTGAATAAGTAAAATATACGATATTGAGGTGGCACTAATCTCGAGAACTTCATAAGCAGCTCCTGCATACAGAACGTGTGACTGTTTGGTTTGCATTCTCCATATGCAGCACTTTGAAATGTTGATGCAGCTTTGTTGTGGTATTAAATTTAAACGATGTGCTAAGTAGTGAACAAAAATTTCATGTTGCGCTACTTCTTTAATCCTTGCCTGTAGATCATTTAATTGCCCAGACATTACACTTGCCCCATCAAAGCACTAGGTATTAAGTTTTGATTTAGAGTTAAACTGATCTAAGCAAGTTCTTACAACTTTAAATAATAAGTCAGCTGTTTTACTTTCACTAACACAATGAAATCCCATAAATCGTACAAATTTTCATCCAGAAATGATGTACTTAACTATCGTACTTAGCTGGGATTTTTCTACAATATCTGTGAAATTGTCTACTTGCATAAAAAAAGTTAGAATTTATGATCTTGTTTCAAACGCATTCATCAATACATTGAGAAAGAAATCAGTTCGTTTTGTATAGTTTTAGAATTGCCAACTAAGACGGATGACATCTTCCTTTATTGGTAGTCGATGCCTGGTCAGTAGTCTTATTTCTTACTTGTTGAATATATACATCAGACTGAATTTCTGAATGATAATAATAATTATAAGTACTGTTATTACGCATATATAAAAGAAGAATTCTAATCTTGTAAAAGTCATTTTTATGTGTTCTGAAATCTAGCTGAAGCAACGCGTCGCCTACGCACCCGACAAGTCGCCTCCGGTAGAAACAACAGTAATTACAAATCTACAAGCAGATTGATTCGCCGAAGCCTTACTGATTGTGCCCCTGAAACGGCTCCAAGTAGGAGACCATTCTTTATATTTTTAAGGGTGCGAACATCAATTCATCATAACGTAGATTTATAGATAACGAAGGGCGCTCACTTCAGAGGAATTTTACTATCCTCTCCGCACGACTAAGAACCGTGATACAATGACCTCCTCTTCAGAGTTTTTTGTGCATATAATTGCGAGTGCTTGTGACCCTTACATTTCATTTTTTCCCATGTTCAACCAGAAGGTACTACATAGGCCAGGAAGCGAGATTTTTACCTGGAAATTTTAAATTTTGCTGAACTTTTGCTGTTCCAAGTAAGGTGCATGACAACACACACGCGCGACCTACATATTACCTGCCATCCGCACAAGGGCGTATTTTTGTGAAAAATGCTGGCCTAACATTTTTCAGGATTTGATTCCGAGACCTTGGGCATAGTAGTCGCACGCATACCAACTACACTATGGAGTCGTCAGGGTGCATGTGACCCTACATGTGATTTTACAATGCTCCACCCGAAGGTACTACATTGGTCAGGAAGCGAGTTTTTTTTACCCGAAAAATTTTAAATTTTGCCGAACCCTTGTTGTTACAAGCAAGGTAGGGATCTTTAACGTGCGTGACAACACACACGGGACTTCCATTTTACCTCTCATCCGAACGAGGGTGTATTTTTGTGAAAAATGCTCGCCTAACATTTTTCAAGCGGACCGCGTGGGAATTCGAACCCGGGACCTTGGACGAAGTAGTCACTCACATACCAACTATGCCACGGAGCCGCCTGGTGCATGTGACCACCAATTCTAATGTAGCGACATAATTATGGCTGCATTTGCAGCGTGAATCACTCTTGGCGGTCTACTCCTCTTAGTTTAAGAATGAGCTATAAAAATTCCTTCAGGAAAGATACGTTAGTTCATACAAATATTTCAGGGCTTATAATAGACGTTTCCGTAATTCGCTTCAGAACCAATTTAAATTCACCGAATGAACCAAAACAATCAAGTAATTTACATACATCTGGCTACTTGGATAAATACAGGTTAACATGCATGTGTCAATGACTCACTACGCGAAGATATTCTCTAATTATTTAAACCGAAAAACAAAAATTAAGACAAAGCTTTTTAAATTAATAGGTTTACGGATTCGTAAATTTCTGGAAAACCTAATCCAAATATTTTATAATAAATGAAAATCATCTAATTATTAAGGAAACGATAGAATGAAAAGTACCAGACATAATTCTATGAATTAATTATTCAAACCTATCATTACCAGCATACAAGAAAGTAGCTCTAGGTCAAGTTAAGCGAAATCGTTATCTTTTTGTTGGTTGGTACCAGAGAGTACCAAGCAACGACGTGATTGTATTTATACATGGTGATGCAATATTAGTTCATTTGGACTGTCTTAAAGGTCAAATAACGTTAAATGCGATGTATATTTTGAGGTTGGAGAACTCTGTGAACAAATAGATCTTTTAATTTTAGAGCGTATAAAAATATAATGTAGTAACAAAGATGCTAGTGTCTTTGTTAAAAATAAATATATGCATATAAGGCTAATTAAATACTATTATTAGCACTATCAATAACTGATAATTTGGTTTGATGTTTTCTAAATTAGGCGGCAAATAAAGATATTTAGCTGAAAATGACAACAGACAGGGTTATCACAGTTATAAAATTATATAATTGTTTTTTCTTCAAAAAGTACCACTTGAGATTATGAAGGCGGCATTTTTACATCTAAATCCAAATAAAATACTTTACATAAATATTAGTATTAAGCGATTAGATTTTTAAAAGTCTGGCTTTAACTGGTTCTTGAACTATTATTTAAATATAGCTATGAGTCCCTGATAAACTTTGTTCCCAATACGATCTCATTTTTTTTGGTACTTCAATAGATTAGAAGTAATTCAGGCTTACATAAATGTATGTTACGGTGAATTTGTTTCTAATTTAGAGCTGCATTTGAAACCATTATTTATTAGCAGCTTGGCCCATGGCTATGGCATTAAATCCAAAGCTCTATTTCAGTATTAAAGTTTTGAAAAAGCTTTGCCGCAGAAGCGCCTTTAATAGAATGTGCCAAATGTATCGGGAAATGCGCACAAAACTAATGAAATTCTTTAGAAAAGCTTTTCATTTCAAACCAAAATCTTCTTAAACATCATCAAAGACTAAAGAGAAAAGTAGCTTGATGTATCTGCTTAAACCATTCATAAAGTTTAAAAATTCGTTCCGCAAATCTGACCAAATTAGTTATATTTATTGTTATTGTTCTAGTTGTTATTTCTGTTAGATACTATTTAATTTTGCTGTCGACAAACGAGCACGGGTAAAGGATAACGCCGGAAGTGCTTTATATCCCGACGGTAGTTGAAGTACCGTACTTATAGATGCTTAATATCATCACCCGAAGGTACTACATTGGCCAGAAAGCGATTTTTTTTTACCTGGAAATTTTGAATTTTGCCGAACCGTTGTTATTCCAAGCAAGGTAGGGCAACAACACACACACCGGACCTACAATTTACCTCTAATCCGAATTTTGTGAAAAATGCGTGCGTAACATTTTTCAAGCGATCTATGTCCGGGAATCAAACTCGAGAACCCTTGGGATCAGCACCCATACGCAAACCTGTCTGATCCATGGATAGCCGTCTTTATGTCAGATACCCTGCATTTGGTTTTTTAATTCTCCATCCAAAGATACTACACCGGCCAGGAAACGAGTTTTTTACCTAGAAAACTTGAATTTTGCAAAACTCCTACTATTCCAAGCTGGGTAGGTATTTTTAACCTGTATGGCATAGGACCTACATTTTACATTTCATTTAAACGAGGGCGTTTTTTTTTTGAAAAATGTTTGTGTCTAATATTTTTCAAGCGGTACATGTCGGAAACGAAAATGGAAACTGCGAAATCAGCAATCATACCCAAACTTTTCCATTAGATGCCCTACATTTGTTTTTTTAATACAACACCCGAAGATTCTACATTGGCCATGAAGCGAATTTCTCTTTACCTGGAAATTATGAATTTTGCCGAACCTTGCTATTCCAAGCTAGACCTATATTTTACCTCTGATCCGAATGAAGGCGTATTTTTGTGAAAAATGCTCACCTAACTTTTTTAAGCGGTCCGTGTCGGAATTCGAACCCGGGATCTTCGGCATAGTAGTCATACACTAACCTGTCTGATCTACGGACCCGCCTTCTGTGTTAAATACCCTACATTTGATATTTTAATGCTCCACCCAAAGATATTACATCGACCACGAAGCAAGTTTTTACCTGGAAATTTTTTATTTTGCAGAACCTCCGCAAGGCGTATTTTTGTGAAAAATTTTCCCCAATATTTTTCAAGCGGGAATCAGCAATCATACTCGAACCTGTCTGTTCCACGAAGGTATGTCAGGTATACTACATTTGATTTTCCAATGCTCCACCCGAATTTATCTTTACCTGGAAATTTTAAATTTTGCAGAAACCTTGCTATTCCAAGCTAGGCAGGGATATTTAACGTGCGTGACAACACCACACACACACACACACACACACACACACACACACACACACACACACACACACACACACACACACACACACATACACAGGACCTACATTTTATCTCTAATCCGAATAAGGGCGTATTTTAGTGAAAATGTTCGCCGGTATAAGCAGTCATACACTAGACTATCTGATCGACGGAGCCACCCTCTCTGTCTGATACCCAACATTTGATTTTTCAATACTCTATCCGGAGGTACTAAATTGACCCCTACATTTGATTTTCAACCGAAGATACTACAGTGGCCAGAAACCAAATTTTTTTTACCTAAAAAGTTTTTAATTTTGCCGAACCCTTGTTATTCCAAGCACGGTAGTGATCTTTAACGTGCGTGACAACACTCACACATGGAACGTTCATTATACCTCTCATTCGAACAAGGGCGTATTTTCGTGAAAAATGCTCGTCTAACATTTTTCAAGCGGAATGTGTCGGAATTCGAACCCGGAACTTTGGGATTAGTAGTCACACGCATACCAACTAAACCACGAAACCACCCGTCTAAATATACACTACATTTGATTTTTCAAAACTCCATTCGAAGATACTACATGGGCCTGGAAGAAAATTTCCCAGAAAGAATACTAATCTAAACACAAAGATAATATACACAAAATTGCTATTAAAACAACTTTTTTTTTCTTCCTCATATCAAAAAATAAAAGCAAAAGAAAACATACTGCAGTATCTCAAGTTAAACTTGTTTAACTTCGGAAAAAACAAACATGGATCAGTGGGGAGCTGCCAAGCAAGCAGACTGCTTGGAATTCTGTTTGAGTAACTGAGCAGATGACAAGCGTCCGCTCTTCTCCCTTATTTTTAAGCTTTGAATCACTTTCAATATTATATAAACCTTTGCCTTAAAGACTGAAGAGGATTGGTCCAAGTAGCTATCAACCAAAATAATAAAAAAAAAGTTTTTGAGAGGAAAGTTTAAAGTACATATTGTATAGCTTTGTTTGTTTCCGATGAAACCTGAAGTAAAATGTGAAACCCCCATCAACATACTTTGAGCAAGTTCGTTCTTAGGATATATCGTTTTATGTTCTACCTCTAAAGGGAAAAGTTCGGTTATGCATAATAAAAACAGCCAATTTAACGTTTTTGAAGCCAAAAAATACACTCAATCTTATACAGTTTAAAATTCAATATGGTGTTAGTTCCAAAAAATCGGTTAATTTATCATAATAGGCGCAAATTTCCTAAATAGTTTTAATTTGCGTAATTTTTTACGGAATGAGATTGTATTTATTACATGAATAGTATTCCTATTGCGTCTTGATTTTTAGATAGTATGCTCAATATACACTTTGTACCGAGATAAACCACCAGTTCAAAGACAAATTGATACTTCGGCCAAGGCGAGACATTTCAATGGATTAAAGTTCATAAGATTATTTGTCATGTAGTTAAATGCACGAACACTTTAAGTTGTCATCAAAAATCTTAAGATAGAGTTTTCATAATACTTCATCCTAAAATGATGACATTTGATAGCTCTCTTAAGTAAGTAGTATTTGTTTCAGTAATATCGTTGATGGAAGAAGAACACATCTACCAAACGTCTACTTCATTTTCATATCTGGGAACTCTTGTAGACGTTTTGTAATCTTCCCGTAAATAGAGGTGGAGACGCCCTTGAATGTTTGATCCCTTTGATCCCCTTTCGCGTTTTATGTTACTGAAAGCAAAATATTGTTGCTGTGGTTTGTTTGATAGGCTTATTGTTGCCAGAGATACCATACGTTATGAACGTAAAGGAAACCGAAGACATAAGCACGGGAATTTCACAGCTAACACATTCCACACCTTTCTATACATCTTTACAGTTAGCCACCTTACCTACTTTCATTCTCAAGCGACGTTTCATCTTTTGACACCGTGTGATACCAAAAGACTATAACCAGCCCGGATACTGGTAACGAGGTGGCTCTGTGGATTAGTTTGTTTGCGTATGATTACCAATTCCGAATTCGATTGACGATACGGATTGATTGAAAAATGTTACGGAATATTTTTCCGAAAAATACGCACTCGTTCGGAAGAGGGGTAAAGGGTAGGTCTCTTTTCTTGCGAGTGTCACGTGCCTCGCTTGGTGTGACAACGGTTTAGTTAAATTCTAAATTCCAGGTGAAAGATCGTCTCCTGGTCAATTTAATACCACTGGGTGGATAATTGGGTGATTCAAATAAACAATCGCGAGCGGCTACTTAGAGTAGATGTTGTTGGTCGGGATTTCTGTTGCTATTCAAGGTAGTGTGAATTGCGTTTTTAGTTTCCAACATGAGATGGACCTTTGGCTCTAAAAGGCAATGCATATTGAAGTTTGGCGTTTCTGCTATTCTAATTGCATCACACAACTGTTCCGTTTTGATGATGCGCTAGGATACAGTGGCAACCCAAACAGATTCTGCTTTTAAGACGTATGCTGTATTTACTAACCGTCGTTAGTAATATTAGGATTTTCTCTTAGCTGAGTAGTTTTCTCTACTAAGCTTAGTCAAAAATTGTCAGACTGAGTGTCTTCTTCCCAATTCCTTTTCCTTTTACCTTGTATCTAGTTCTAGCCTTCAGACATATTTTGTTTTAGCAATTTGTTGTGGTATACCTTTAATGATCTTAATGAGCAACATTCTGCATCTTTATTCTAAGAAACTTAAATTTATCTAAAAACTTTGAAGATTCATTAAATGCGTTCGAGTAACTTAAAAAATGCTTGTCTTAAAACTGAAAGTGTGATTTTTGGCAGCTAAGAAAGGATAACACTATTGTATTAACAAATGAATTAACCAAATTCTGCTTTTCCAAGATGTAAAATATTTCCTCTATTGGACCGTAAAATTATTCCACCTAATTGGGCTTAATATTCCTATGCATGTGTTTCTTGAATGATTAGAAAAAGGCAAAGATTCGGGAAAACTTCTGCAGAGTTTGTGCTATCATGACGCCAAAGTCGCCATTCAGTTCTACGTCCGAGAAAAATTGTAGGGTATTTAATGTGGGCGAAGAAAATTGATTACTATGCTCACAACCTAATTTGACTACCTTCATGGTCACTTACCATTTTGGCTTTCATAAAAAACTACAGTAAACGCCCACCTGTTATTTTCTCTATTGATTACTTTTATTAGGTATCTTGGTGCATATGACACCATATAAAAAAAATTGATACGATAATGGATTCCACGAGTCAATCCGCCCCATTTAATTGATTAAAAAGAATTTGTTAACACTGATTAATAGTAATCCATACTTACAATGCACTGTCCTTGAGTTATTTGTACATATATCGTAATAGACAGAAAAAATCATGATTTCGTTTTATATTTTTAACTCTAAGTTACCTAAAAGTCGTAGAAAATGACGTCAAACGAACACGAGCATTCTGATTCGTCAAGGTCTTTAAAGTTGAATGAAAAATTTTATTGCAAACACCATTTACAACAAGTTGAAACGATTGCGTTGTTTAATAAATAAAAAAAAAGTTTACATTGTTGAGAAATTGTTCTTTTCGCTGAACAATGGGGGTTCTTAAAAGAGTTAGGTGCCAAATCATCGAGAAGCGCTACGTTGAATTTTGACTACACTTTGGACACTGATTTAGATTGGGCAGGCCTTCTGTGTAGATCAAAGAACTGCGTCTTTTCTAGCAAACCTTGTTGTTTTAAATTTAAGTTTTGCGAGAAATAAAACGCCAGTTAGAGTAGATGATCCAAAAACCGGGCAAAACTTATGCTTCAAAAAAAGCTGCAAACCACGAAGTTTTATGGAAATTGTTTCTGCTTGGTAGAAATGTTTTCCTTTCGTTCAGACACGCACTAGAAGTGTGAACGTTTACATTCCAAAGGTTGGAAATTTATCGAAGCAAATACGTTTATAAATATTCGTTTGAAGACAAATTGCGTCACGAGCAGCAAATCTTCATCAATAAACTTGATGCGTGGACACGTGCTGTAGACGAATAAAGCGTAGTAAGTTGTAGTAGATAAATAATTCATTCATGAGGTCACTTTTAGTACATCATTACTTTGTAATATAGACCAGACTGGTTTATCATTATCAGCGAAGATAAACTGGATGTTGCTAAATTTAAATACCACTTTTTGACCCGTTATATATACATTATTGAGCACGAGGAAATGCGTAGTTCGTTTATGGTTTGCTTTGCCTTGGGAGATGAATTCATATTTTTGAAAAAAAAATGATTACAGTTTTAAAGCGAATGCAGATGATAGTGCAGCTTATGTAAGCGCAAGGTTGCAAAAACTACGTTATTTATGGATAAACAAAGAAGTCAGAATATTAATTCCATTTGCGTCTTATAGTTAGCCTTCGGCTGTTTATAAGAGCACATGCTTAAATTATTGATAATCATTTGAATATTTAAAAAACGAGTACAATATCCTAATAAATTCCAAAACAAGTTTTGTTAAACCTCAGACATGCTTCATAGTTTCGTGGAAGAATTCAGAACGAATAATTATTCAAACAGCGTACAAGCACGAAATTATTATTTGCTCCATTTGCAAAAAAGAACAAACCGAAATAGAAAAGAAAAGTGCTAAAATTTGTTTACAAAATATATATGTTTATAGTTCCTAGTTTTGCAGATTATTTGTAAAGAGGCAAATATATTAATCACACGACCTCCAAATATACCGAAACCGGTCATTGGTTTTTCTCTTTTTACAAACTGCTAACAAACGCAATTAATATCTCATTATATTTATTGATTGTAGGTTTGATACCGACTACATTGCCATCGTCACGATTGGCGGTAGTACTTTTTCTTAATTCGAGCACTCGTTCTTACATTTGGTTACAGGACGCTGTGTTTATGAGTACAACACTTTTGTTCGTTTTTGTGAAAAGAGAAATTTACCAATCTGATGAGCAGTATGTACAGCAAAAGCGGCCGTTAGCTATTCCATCAAATTGCCGCTATAAAAGGGTGGCCACCTGTCGTTTCTTTTAAACTTTCAAAATATCTGTTAAACTAACATGCCATTAATTTTTGTTTCTACAGATGTCAAGTATAAATGGTACAATTGTAGACATGAAATCATTAACAACAAAACAACATGTTTTAATTATACAAAGCTACATTTCGCAAAATTCGTGATCATTTCGGTGTATTTAATCGTCCTACAGAGATTGGAATTTGGAAAATTATGAGCGTTTTGAAGAAATTGTTTAGTGGCAAGTAGTAAAGTGCTCGTCCGGTTCGTACATTTGAAAACAGGTGGTGTAAATGAGAACGTGCGTGCATAGTCATTCACTTTTATTAAGCATCGTTCAAAGGAATTAAACAACTTGCGCACAACCATACGCCTCATTTTCCACAGTGATTTTTATCTGCCGTACAATATATAGATTACTTAGTAATTGAAGCCATTGGACTATGTGTAGCACAAAACATTTGTTAATTGGATGAGAATTTTTTATGGAAAATCGTTTTTAGTGATGAAGCACATTTTCACTCGGTGGTTATGTTAACACTTGAGACTTGGAAATTCACATGTTATTCACGAATATACACTTTATTTAAAAAAGTCACACTTGATGCGGTTTATGCGCTGGTGGAATATGCGAACTCTTCATTTTCGAGAATAATCATGAAATGCCATTCCCGTGAGTTTCGAACGTTACTGTGAGACATCAACAACGTCTTTATGGCCGAAAATAAATTAAATTAAATTGCAGCAAGATGGCGTTACGAACCACATACCACGCCAAAATATCTATTTGTTACGTATCAAGTTTGGCTATCCAATAATCTCACAAAACACTGACGTGAATTGGTCATTAAACCTTGCGAATACACCATTAAACTCTTTTTGAGCTATTTAAAAGCAAAACTGTGTACCAAACCAAGGACAATCCAAGACCGTTAACGCAAAGGCATTAATTAAGCATACATTTATAAATAGAAAAGCTAGTTAAAAGAGCCGTAGTACGAAAATGTCCTTAAAATATTATAGAAGCCTGGGTGGTTTACAATTTACTAACATGATAATTTCGTCATATTATCAAAGATAGTAAAATACCCAGTACATTCTTTCACAAGCAGCAATTGAAACTGGGACCTCACAGTAAACGCATAAAATCAACACATTTTCGTAAATAACCAAGCCTAGGAAAGTGTATTTCTAACATGCTCACGAATTGAAAGAAAGTAAAATCATTATAAATTGGTCAAACCGGCAAAACCATAAAACAGCATACAATTTAAGACGTATTGACCAACCAATAACGCACCGAAAACCCCTTGACCTTGACCTTAAGACAGTTCAAATCGTACATACCGTGTGAACTAAGAAACTTTAAAAATTTCTGAAATAATATAGCTTATAAATGCCAACCTAGCATAATAGTAAGAATCACCCATTTTATACAAATATTTCAATACATTCTTTTATTTATAGTTGATCAACAAGCACCATCTTCGGGCGGGTTAACAGGTTAAGTAATTCATAACCGTAGCTTTGAAATCGGGTTTGTAGTAAAATAAATTCCAAATGCAAAAAAATTGGGGATTTGGCAAAAATGCTGCTACATTGTGTGAAGGTGTTTCTGGAGTGAGTATTACCTGTCAATGAAAGTTGGATAAATGGATCACCGACACTTAAGTTTGATATGTACGACAAGGACGTTTTAGCTTTGTGCTCGATCAATAAGTTATAAGTAATAAATTTTTGTGTTCCACCTTTTACATATTCTAAGAATGTATATTTCGCTATTTACATAAAAATTATTGCTGTACAAACTTTTACGTTGGTGCACGCTTAATTAAAAGCGTAGTGTAATAAGTAGTTCTTATATAAACAATCACCACAATTGTATTTGCGTAAATTTTTATTTACCAGTCTAATTGGTTGGATAGTTATAACTGAATAAATTTAAAATGTACCTTTTCTTGTACATACTCTCGTACTTGGCTTATTAGGGATAAGGTTTAGTTTATTTGTTTTGGTTGTGCTTGTTAAATATTGTGATATTCGTGTTTGATAATTTAGGTTAGGTGAATGTTTGCAGTTTTATTATTGTTTGTGTTTAGTTTAAACCAGTAAGTGAGAAAAATAGCGTACATAAAACTTCATCAATCTCTGTTGCAAAAAGAACTATTTAGTCGTCCATTACACAATTCATCATCTAAAGAAAATTCGTATTAGACAGAGGGTTTAAAAACCTTTCCAGGCAGGTGTCAGTGAAAATGTTAAAGTTGTACACCCCTAAAAAATTTGCATTTGCTGTTCTAGAGCTTACCCCTCGCTACTGCAGGCAAGCTGGTACAAAATCTACTGTTACGTCTTCTTTGTAGAGTAAAATTCAATTTAGGTAACTATCGTCAATTTAGCGTATAACAAACCTTAACAACAACATTCGACAAGAAACCGAGGCGGTTGATCCACCTTTGTTGGGAAAAGTCATTGAAATTTCGACTTTGGATGCAGTTCTGCAATTGCTATTTTAATTCAAAAATGTTATAAGATATAAGAAATACTAAACTAGAGATTTATGAGTTTGAATTGTATTTCTTATAAACTGTTGAAATGTGTAGACAAAAAAATTTCATATATAAATTTTGTTAATAATATAGATTGAAAACATATTTAGGATAATTTAAAAACAATTAAAAATTCGAGAAATACTGGAATTAAACGTTTAAGAGTTAATATTGTATTTCTTACAAAATTCTGGAAATACTTTTTATTAATGTTGATAGGGAAATTGTGTCAAAAAAAAGTTTCTTTAATCATACAGCTCGAAAGCATTTTTAGTTTAATTAAAAAAGCTATAAAATGCAAGAAACACTTGAAATAAATATTTATGAATCTACATTGTATTTTTTATAAAATGCATGAAATGCGTAAGTAAATGAAACTGATGCTGATACTGATACTGATACTGATACTGATACTGATACTGATACTGATACTGATACTGATACTGATACTGATACTGATACTGATACTGATACTGATACTGATACTGATACTGATACTGATACTGATACTGATACTGATACTGATACTGATACTGATACTGATGCTGATACTGATGCTGATCTGATACTGATCGATCCTGATGCTGATAGCTGATACTGATGACTGATGCTGATGCTGATCGATACTGATACTGATGCTGATACCTGATACCTGATGCTGATGCTGATACATCGATACTGATACCTGATACCGATGCTGATGCTGATACTGATACTGATGCTGATGCTGATGCTGATACCGATACGATCTGATGCTGATACTGATGCTGATCTGATGCTGATGATACTGATGACTGATGCTGATGACTGATGCTGATCTGATGATCTGATACTGATACGCTGATGCTGATGCTGATGCTGATGCTGATACCTGATACTGATGCCTGATACTGATGCTGATGCTGATACCGATACGCTGATGCTGATACCTGATGCTGATGCTGATGCTGATCGATCCTGATACTGATACTGATGCTGATGCTGATCGATGCTGATACCGATACTGATGACTGATCCGATGCTGATGACCGATACTGATGCTGATGACTGATCGATCTGATGCTGATGCTGATACCGATGCTGATGCGCTGCGATGCTGATACTGATGCTGATGCTGATGCTGATACCGATACTGATGCTGATGCTCGATCTGATGCTGATACTGATACCTGATACCGATCGCTGATGCTGATCTGACTGATGCTGATGCTGATCGATACCTGATGCTGATGCCTGATCCGATCTGATCGATACTGATGACTGATGCTGATGCTGATGCGATACCGATACTGATGACGATCTGATCGATACTGATACTGATACCGATACTGATCGATCGCTGATACTGATACCGATACTGATGCGATCTGATGCTGATGCTGATCTGATACTGATGCTGATACGATCTGATGCTGATCTGATACTGATCGATACTGATGATCGGCTGATCTGATACTGATGCTGATACTGATACCTGATACTGATGCTGATCTGATCTCGATACTGATCTGATACTGATCTGATCTGATAGCTGATACCGATGACTGATACTGATACTGATACGATGCTGATACTGATCTGATACTGATACTGATACTGATACTGATACTGATGTCTGTGATACTGATCTCGATACATCGATACTGATACTGATACTGATACTGATACTGATCTGATACCGATACTGATCTGGTCTGATACTGATACTGGTACGTATACTGATCGATCTGATCTGATCGATACTGATCTGATACTGATACGATACTGATACTGATACTGATCTGATACTGACACTGATACGGATACTGATACTGATACTGTTATTGATACCGATACTAATACCGATACCGATACCGATACCAATACTTATACCGATAGCAATACCGATACCGATACCGATACTGATACTTATATTGATTCTGATACTGATACTAATAAAAAAAGAAACCTTAAAAGTAAAATTAATAATACGATTATCTAACCGATTTTTCTAGTTTTACGAATATTGGTAGTTACATTATGAATACCATTTCTGGAAATGTGAACATAGCAATAAAGAAAAATATCGGTCAATACAGTATTTCATGTCCGCATTCCGTAGTCTCTTAAAAACACCGACATGTTGTTGTTCCTTTCTTAACTCGCACTACACCACATATAAAATCTACCTTAAAAATTATTAAGCATATCCTAATAAAGCTTTCTAAATTGTTCTAATTTGAATTTTTACACTAGCATCCTTAACACTAAACAAGCTTTAGTGTTAGGCACTAGAGTTTCTATCACTATTAAAATAGTCTAACAAACTATTGTGTTATCTTATACTAACTTTCTGTGATACCATACACAATTGGTTTCTCAATTTGACATCAGCATATTTCTACAATTAAAATGGTTTATTTACTTAGAGTCTATTTTACAGCTTCTGAATATGACTTCTAGGAACACCAACGATTCGCATTTCTACTAGGTTCCACCTTACATAAAGTGATAACAAATTTCCATTTTTGACAGGTGAACTCGCAAGTTTCAACCTATACATCTATCTACGATAAAACAATTATGTTATGGATTTTTATTCCAGCTGCGCAACAGTAGAATCCACGAACACGTGAAAATGATTTGATTGTCTTACTGCAAATCAAACACACCACGACGGCGCACGGTACACCGTCAACGTTGTGTGATCCACCTCTTGTCGTGGTTATATTTCGATAACTTTGTTTAAACTTTTTTCTACTTGTCAAGCTTAGTTGCTATATCTCATTCTAGGACGGAATTAAGATTTGTAAATAATTTTAAAATCACAAACAGGAAAAACGGATTTCATTGTTATGCATTCCTCATATCAAATTAAGAAAACCTTCATACATAGGGTATTAGAAATAATTCCATTTAACAATACACCAAACCTAATACAGGAATAGTTTTCAACGAAGTAATTACTAAAAATGTAAACGTTGAAGAGTGGAAATTCACGAATATCATATTGCAGATATACTTTATTTATTTCAATACAATACAATGTAGTTTCTTTTATTGGCGAAAACAGAAGGAAACATGAACATTAGTTTAAGTAAATCACATGACACAAAAGTACTTTCTATAGATTCATTCCATAAATCCAATAAAAGACCGCACCATGACAAAACCTCTGACTAATCATAAAAAAGGTCGGAATTAAATAACGGAAAAACGAACTATTTATCCATGAGCCGTTAATTAGAAAACGTCAAATTCTAAACATACGCTTGAATAAGGGAACGGAGGGGGTTGAAAGTTTATAGGCAAAAAGAGAGTAAATGAGAGTAAAAAAAGTTTTAGGATGAGAGTATAGATTTTTGCAGGAAAAACGCTCCGTGCGACTTTGGACTTACGTTCACGCGTGCAAGATACTTTTAAATCACATCTATGTGTTATTGTCGTCTTTATAAGCGGGTAAAGGGGTTAGGATTTGGAGAGTTTACCCTTCCATTAGACATTTTGTGGCGTGTTGAGCTAAAAGAGTGTGTTGGCTGGATGATTCCCATGATTGTCGTTTTTAGGACGAAAAAATGGAAAGCTGGTGCTTTCTGGATATTCTTAGTTCTTTTAACAGATGAATTAAACAGTGAGGAATTATAACTTTTTTGTCTATACTTTTTAATTATATGTATGTAAACTTTTAATATAAAATGGTTGGTGTTTATAAAATAAGAAATTAATTGAACATGAAAGTGGTTATTTTGTTGAACAAATACTAGCGATGGAATGAGTATTGGTTAAATTTAAGCATAATGTTATCATTTTAAAATATTAGGAAATATGAACGTATTGATTTTACATTACAATGAACAGCTTACGAAAACGCCGGTACTTAACTGTTTTCTATGTTGGTTATTAATGACACTTCTAGAAATTGGGATTTATAAATGTCATGTAATTTAAGATGGGAAATTAAAAAATTTGGAGCAATAGTTTTATTGATGGATTAGATTTGAGGTCCTTAAACAAATTTTTTGAGCAACATCTGGTTAGTATGAAGTTAAGGAATTAGGTTTTTCTTATAAGGAAAGTATATTATTATGTCTATTGACATTATTTAATGTTAATTGAGATTGAGTTTAAGTTGAATTTTATTTGAATTGATTTAAAAACCAGGTAAACAAATATATCTGTAAAAGATATTCAGCAATCTAAGTGATAGAATCTTATTTAAAAAGGGCATTATATTTTTCAGTTTTATTTAAGTCGACAAGAATTTAATAAGCGTTTTAAGGTATTTTAAAGAACGGTAAAGTATAATGGGAAAAGTTTAGGTAACCGAAACAAAGGGGACATATGCGAAATAACTGTCTTCCGTGGAGGAATAATATCAAATGGTTCGACGCCCCAAAATAATGACGAGACAATTTTGTTTAGCGTATGTCATAGCGTAAAGTGTTGTTTTCATTCCAGTTTTTATATCGATTTTTCTGTTTTCCTTTATAATGTCTTCCATAGGAACCCATTTCGGCACCGCTACAGTTAGCCGAAGCATGCTTATATTTTTGCCTGCAACAATACTCATAAAATACAGCCATAAAATTAATAAAGAACGACGCAACTTTCGGTATAGAATAAAAAAACGTGGCAACAAAATGACCGTTCACACGGACAGAAAGACATTGGCTACGGAATTAGAATTATTTAGACGTATAATCTGTGAGAACGAAAAATAGTAAGTAATGAGCTTGGGATGTTGTAACTTATAAAACCCCCGCCAAGTAGTTATCAGTTTGAACCAAATTAGTAGACACCAGACAGCAAGCCTCTGGAAAACGATCGCGCGCGATATTTGTAAAACAGGTGTCAAATATTGACGGGACGGTAACAAAAAATCGAGGCTGTGCAAAAACATGCCCTGGGATGCGAATAACACGGATCTTACATATCGGTCTTGTAAGAAAGTGACCACTGTTGGTGAGCTTTTTATCAACCACCACAGATTGAAGAGTCCTGTCCGGGATGTCGATGAAAGTTTTGAGAGTGTAAAATAAAAACTCTATGTCAATTACGTTCCTGTAATGCAGATAATAACCATCATTTGCTTTCTGCTGTATTTTAATAACTGTGGCTGATTATTGGTAGATATAAATGCGCGGGGGGTATTTGTAAGAAGAACTAATAATGTTGGTTCACACTTCTGTAAATTAAAAGCGCATTGAATGGAATGCTCATGCATAAAAGCTTGTTATTCTAGAAAAAACTAACCAATAAAAATGACGTTGTTAAAGTTCAATCAAGTTGTATCATTGATGATTTTAGGTTTTGCAGCTAAACAAGTGTTTGCCCAAATTATGAGTAGATAATAGTTTTTGCTTTTTGTTGCTATTTACTGTTTTGAAAATCATGTTTGTAATATAAGTAAAATATACACAAAGTGGATTTTTTCCTCTTTGTTTATTTTAAACTAGTAGGAGAATAGAAGATGTCATTGAGGCTTCATCAACCTGTAGATACCAAAATACCGCCACCCAGAACACCATTCTTTCGGGTAGGCTTTATCTGTGTTGATTTTTTTCAGGTGAATCGGCGCTCAAAGACAGAACAGACACAAAGAGAGTTTAAGAGCTTTTAAGGTAAACGCAAAAGTATTTAATAGAAGTGTTAGAAACTGTATACCTCTAAAAGTAGTAGATTTGGTCTCATTCGACCTTCTCACATGACTGAATATCAACCGGTGCTCTAATTTATAGTTACGTTAATTCGTCCTCTTGCAAAATTAATTTAGAAACGATACGTCTATTAAGAACGTAACCAAATACTTGAATTATTCATCTTGTTCTTTCTGAAATATTTGATTAATTTTGCAGTATGACTGACAGAATAAAAAAAGTTTGTGAAAGTTTGAGAACTGAGGGAGTGGAAATTGGTTTTCAGGAAAACGGTTATGTGAAAAAAGCAAAAAAGGTCAATCCAGAGGCCAAGAATGTAGTAGAGACCCAGGAATAAAAAATGATGGTTCTTTTATTAAGTCTAAATCAAAACATGAACAAAAAGAAAAAATGAAAAAACTGAGTAAGAAGACTGAGAAAGGTATGCAAGAAGTGAATGAGAATATCAAGGAAATGACTGAAAGATCTGATAAAAATATTCAGGAGCTACGTGTAGAATTTGGGAAGAATATAGCTAAATTGGGGGAAAGTTTAAGATTAGAAAGTGATAAAAATAAAAGAAAATGTAAAGAGATCGGTGAAAGAATTACTTTGGGTTTAGAGGAAAATAACAAAACCATTGGAGAAATGAAATTTGAAGTTAAAGGAAAAGTAGCACAAATTTTAGAGGATATGGATGATGTTAAAGAAGAAATTGTTCAAATAAAGTCGAATCAGGAAGCAAGCGAACAAGAAACTAATGGGAAAATTAAAACTTTAGCTAAAAAAGTAAATTAAATAGAGGCAAGCTGTCAAGCGGGTTTTAAAACATTTAGACGTGATTTGGGAAATCTCAAAACAGACATAGGGAATAAATTTGAGAATTTAGAAGATAGGGTTAAAAATATTCATGTTGGGGAACCGATGAGAGGAGTCCAACCAGTGTTCCGTTGGAACACCACTCAAAATTTTATGGGGATAATATGCTCTACCCTAAAATATTTTTAAATAACTTAAAAACTTTAATATTAGGTAGCTGGGATGAGCAAACAAAGTTAAATATTGTAAAGTCCATATTGAAGAGTAGAACCGAAATTTGGTTTGGACTAATTGAAAATTGGTTGAATTCGTTTAAAGCCTCCGAGATTTAATTTTTAAAGCATTTCTGGGGAGACAACCAGTAATTTAAAGTTGGAGATAATTTATTGATGGGCAAATATAATACCGATTCAGGCATGACAAAGGAATTGTATGCGATAAAGAAATTTAGCGTTGTCAAGCAACTTGATCCTCCTTTAGAGGACAAGCAAATTATAAAGTATTTAGCAGGTCATTTCGAAACAGAAGTAAGGAAATGCCAGGTCTTAAAAATATTGTTGATAGAAATGTGTTTATTTAGAATCTCTTCAACGTTATGATGATATGGGTCAATCAAGAAGGATGGAGACCAGGCCAAGAAGCCAGCCCATGAACACATTTAGATTCCAGAGGAAAAATGGATAGGGGAGTAGTCAAGGAAGACCATTTGAAAAGGGAATAGCTAAAGAAATAATTGAAATAGAGGAAATGCCATTAGGAGAGAAGTGGAAAAGGAAAATAATGAATCCCGGACAATTGAGAATAGACCCGGTATCCAAGGAAAGGAAAATATGGCAAATACACAGAGATATGGCATAAATAGTAGCAACGAAAATAGACCAACATATGCAGAAATAGTTAATCAGCCTTGAACGTCAGGTAGGCAAACAAATCAAGCGACGAAAATATATAAATTAATAAATATGAATATGCGTGTAAACTTATAAAATTTGAGTTGGAAAATGAAGAAAGAGTTAATGAAAAAAATGATTTACTACCTACAATAAAATTACAAGTAGAGGAAAAGAGATAAACTAACTGGAGATATAGGAGCTGAATGAAGCAACAAGTGAAGGTTTTATTACAGATAATTCAGAGGAGGTAATGCAGAAAGTTATTTCTATTAAAAGAAATAGTTTAGGATCGCCGAATAATTATAAAAGTTAAGTTGGGAAATACGGAGGTTGAGCAAGAATTTTTAATAGTGCCCGGATTAAGAGTTGATGCCATTCTGGGAATGGATTTTATAAGTAAGATAAAAAGTATAATAGGTACCGAGAATAAAGCGATAATTACGGTAGATGAGAGGATTAAATAAGATGAAAAAGTCCATATAGAAGTATAAGGAGATTGTATGAATTTGAAGCAATTTGAGAAGGAGATGGTAGGTGAAAAAGATAATAGTCTAAGTATTAAGTGTCCTGGTGAAGTTAGAAGTGAAGTTGTAGCGTTTTTACAGAAAAAAAGATGAACATAATAGATGAAATGGATGAAAATAGTATAATTACAAATGTTGAAGAAGAGATAAAAGAACTTTTTGTGAATGCAGCTTTTAAAAATAACACGAATAAAGACAGTAAAATATTAAATAATGATGAAATAATTTGCTAAGCAGAACTTAATAATTCGTTTGGGATCATTGTGATTAGAGAATCAGATCGATATTTTAAATGGCGTATGTACAAATATGGAGGAGTAGCGTTTGGTTTGTCAAAAGATTCATTTAAATATGCGGATGTAAGAAAGAATTGGAATCGTAGGAAAAAGAAGGAAATTCGCGAGATGAAAGAGGACGAAGAAGTTGCGGGTATAAGTGTGAATTATTTTGAACGAAAATTAGAGGAGGAAGTAAGAATTGTTGATATATGTCCAGGTGAAGTTAAGAATAAAATAGAATTGTTGTTAAAAGAGGAATCTTACGAACTGGAAGATAGAAAGTTAATAATTGCTACAGATTGTAAAAGTAAGTTAGAAGTTATTGATAGTGAACCATCGAAGATGGAAGTTTAAGTACATAATAAAAAGTAGTTGAAAGATTATGATAGTTTAGAGGGGAATATGCGATAATACGATTAATTATATACGATAGTAAAGAGAATTTTGTATGAGATGAAACTTGATGAGACCGTGTGTAAATATGAGCTTCATTTCTTACAAAACACAAAAAAACATTCAACGTAATTTATCCTTTTAATATAATAGAGAAAAATAAGAACGAATTAATAACAAAAACCAGCTGCTTGATAACGTAGTTTGACAGTATTTTTAGTTGCAACTTAAAAAATTATAAAATTTGAGAAACTAAGATTTCACGGCATAGATGTTTTTTACCGTTTTACTAACTGAATAACTAAAAACTAAAGTAAAATAGAAGAAACGTGCAGATGGTCTTTTAATGCATGTAATAAAGCATGACCTTGATTTTTTTGCCAAGTACTTTTAAATAAAACTAAGAAGTCAGTATTCAACAAAAAAAACTTGCAAATGTGGAATTTTAGATACTTAGTAATAAAATTCAGGAATGTTTAATTAAATAGATCAATGCTAAAATTATTCAATTATTTAGAAAAAGACCATGAATTTAATAACAAACCGTGAATATTCAATACATAATATCTGTTTTAGCATTCTATATGCAAATGACTTAATACTGCAATTTTTATAATAACCAAGCAGAATTTTTGTTTATTGAACAATCTTATAGATAACAAACAGCTAAGAAAGTTGCAGCACTAATGAAACCTATATATACAGGCAAAGATTTTCTTTTTTGATTAATAGCCTAGGCACACTGAAAAAAAATTTCTGAACCGGGGATCACACCCCGCATTTTATATGTTCTCGGAGTCGCTGAAACTGAATCCGACCTCTGTTTACCACCCCCATCACGTCATGTTTTTGACATAACCTCAAAAACCCCGACAATTACACCAAAAGCCATTTTCAGTCTGCGTAGCAAACTATGTTTGCTATACTTTTCGGGATCACTGAATGCGAAACCGTGATCAACTTAAAACTACACCAGGAGGGTTTTGCTATAACTCCGTGAATCGACAACCGCCATAGCCTGTGAGATCGTCAGCGTTAGCATTACCCGATGTACACCGCGAAGAGGTTGTGTGAACGAACTTTGTACATCATACAGCCTTTATAGAGGCTGTTTTGTAGTTGAGCTCTTGAATAAATAAATAAATAAAATATAATGAAAAATATCATGGTAAATATAATAAAATATATTAAAAATAAAATTAAATATGGAATAAACTATATATAATAAAAAAACATAATGGTATAAAGTTAACCACCCTTGTTACACCTTTTTTTTTATAATAATGTAACTACTCTACCTTATAGGCGGCAGAGCCTCTATAAATTGAAAGGGGTTCCTGCCTAAAGTTTAAGCCTAGGGTATAGAGTATGGAAAATGGCCTTGAGTATAATAGGACCCTCTAAAGAGATCTTCCAGCCAGCTGAGCTTCTTCAACTTAGGGCAGAGCTATGAGCTAGGGTCGTAGGATGGTATACGATAATAAAAGAATTTTTAATGGACGCCATTGTATCTTAATAATAGCTATAATAAGTAACAATCCGAAGATAAGATACGGAAATCTTCGAAAAGAAAAAAAATCTTCTTAACGAGCAAAACAGAAATATAATACTTACTTGTGACTTTGCAAACTGAAATTGGAACGACGATCTCGTACTATCTAAAAATTTAATCACTTTATAGCATTTTAGAGCTAGGGCTACATTAGAGCTTAGTCACTTTATCACAAAAAATAAATTCCAAAAAGATTAACTAGTTAAGATTATACCTCAAAAAAATTTCACCAATACAATATCAATAACCTTTCCTTCTACAATACAAAATTTTTATAAATTTGGTTGCTTGCTTTTATAGAAAAGTTATTGTTGATTCCAATGAAAGAAAGCTTTAGAACAACTTAGGGCATTTTCTATTGATTTAAAGAAAATATATATATATATATATATATATATACATCATACATACATATATATACATCATTTGTACAATTTTACACGTATTGAAGCTTTTTATATCTCTACCTTTAATAATGTCTAAAAGTAGTCTCTTATTATTTGTATGAATTTTGCAAGTGCTAATTTATTATAGTTCTTTAGGAAAATTAATGTGTTTTTAATAGTGTTCTAAAACTTGTGTTTGATACCGAAAAAGGATCCTGTTTTGGTTTACTTATAATTAATTAAATATATTGACTTTTCATAAACTGCAGAACTTACATTTTTAATTAATTAATTTCTTGAATCAAAGGTCAAAAATACTTATGGCCTGAACTAATCTGTATTTCAATTGTGCTGTTTTAAAAAAAAACTAGATTTTATAATGTGACAAACAAATACGAATGTGTCACCTGTTTAGTTACAAGCACATTTTACTGTAACCTTTTAAATTTAAATAAAGTTATCTCATAGAAATTTCTTTGCGTTCTTACGAACATTTATACAATATCTAACTATTATATTCTGAACAAAAATTACGTGTGCCAATTTAAATCACTATATAAAACTTACAAAAAATTATTACTTTTCTAGTAGTGGTTCGGAGAAACAAGAATAGAATGGGAAGGTACTCACCCCAAATAATCTTCTAGACATCATCGTTCGTTAACTATTGTGCGCAGTTACAACAACAAGTGCGCGAGATTCACACGTGTTTTGGCAATACAGCTTGACTTTTATACAAAATTGACAGAAAATTCCTCAATACTTCGTAGGATTGCAACACTCGAGAATTTGAACTTTCAATACTGCATAACAAAAAAACTTGTGCTTTAGTGTACCATAACAATTAGACTGTGTTACATTCCATAATTAAAAATACTTTATATATTACGTATATACATAAAATTTGCGCGTGGTGATGTTTACTCTACAGCAAAATAGGTCGATTAAACTATAAATTGGTACAACGGTATTCTTTGTGACCATGCCACCTGCCTTTGGGACTGCATGTTTTCCCAAGAAACCTGCTGGCTCTCCTTGCCACAAACGTGTTTATGCGATCACATCCGAACTTTTAATGACGAACTTTAACATCAAAGCAATTCATTACTCAAGCACGCGCAGAACTGGGTTGTTGCATCAACACATACACAGATAAAAGGAAACCTAGCTTCTACTCGGATGGAGTTCTAAGTAACAAATAGATATTATATTGTTGAAATAGGAATTTGGTGTTTTCTTTACAGTAAATGATTTTTGGTAAATTAATATTTATAACAAAAGCGTACATTAATGAAACATGTAATCGTATTCGTTATACTCTATTTTTTAAAACTATATCGAGTTCATTTTTGCTCAAAGGATCTATGTAACGGATTTCGCTTGCGCTTTCTATCATCTGGTTATGTTTTTTTTTGAAAGTTCTGTGGACAACGCCTGCGGGTTCGCTCTCCTTCTCCTACCAGCCGCCGATACAGGGGTTTCGATCCCCTGAACCGTAATAGTTAACCTATCTTTGCCTTCCATAACGACATGAACGCCGTAATCCAGTATCCGGATAACGGAATCGTTCCGTTGCCCGCCATCACCATGTGGAGGTGCTCTGGATGCAGACACAGGATATGTGAGTCGATCTACGTGATAAAATGACAAAATGTGTGAAAGAATGCTCATGTTGTCGGAGATCATTTATTTCGTTAGAATGATGGGCAAGTTTCAATACATTGGTTTTCTAAAAAAGTGATATGAAGTTACAGGATGATATTGCACTAAAAAGATTAGTGATATAAGGTTACATAGCTTCAATTCTTTGAAATTCTGAGCCGCGATCGATTTCAACAACAATTAATCGGTTTTTGGCCTAGGGTTTTCGGAGGTTACATCAATTGCGTTATGGTGTTACAAAGAAGTCAAAGGACGTCAAATTCTGTTTTAGCGACCTTGAAAACGTATACAAATTATGTCCGACTTCCAGCCTAAACAATTTTTTTGTGTAACTATGTGACGGTTTTTTAAGGTTATGTCAAAAGCCTTATGTGATCGGGTTACAGAGTCATCGGATTCAGTTTAAGAGAACCCAAAAGCATATCGTTGACATGGTCGGATCTGCAGGATGGAAAACTTCTTTGTGTGTAACAGTTGGGGTTTTTGAGGTGATGTCAAAAACCTGACGTGATGAGGTTAAACAGACATTAGATCCAGTTTCAGCGATCCCGAAAACATATAAAATACATGGTATAATTCCCTGGCCAGAAAAAATTTTTTATGCGTGCCGGTTTAGCTAAATGAATGCTTAAAAAAGATGCACAAACAGTATATCTTCATAAAATTTAAGTTTATGTAAATAGAACAAATTTTGTGTTACAATTAGTTTTCTGGATATCTTCCATTTGTTTAAATAACTTCTTCTTGGTTGAAGGTAATAATTGGAAAGAAAAGAACAGGGAAAGGTAGTTTATTAATATTACATTAAAACCATTTGTACTTTAAACAAAAATCTCTTAAAACGAAATATTAAATTACTTTTTGACAAGATATTGATAGTTAAAGAGCTAAATAACCAAGAATCTAATACGATTACTAAAAAAATACAAAACACCTCATAATCTTGCTTCCAAACTTTTTGAGTTAAAAAAGAAATAAATATAAAAATGAAACATCTGGTGAAAAATATTTGCAAAATACAAGATAAACTTACATAAATCGTATTTTTACCAAATCATTTAATTAGTTACAACACAAAAAGCAAGAAATAAATGAAACACCAGAAATAGTTGATTTTGATATTAAGTGTTTAAATATGTAACTAATAATATGTTCAACCTGTTTTCTACTTTAAACGAATTGGTTGCTAGATAATCAAAACCTTAATTATGTTTACTAAGTGTAAATATTGCAATATTTTGACTAAGTCGACTTCTATTACTGAAAATCTTGCAACGATCACGTTGGTGCGCCGCTAAAAGTGTGCTGTGATACAGATACAGCAAATTGTAGAATTTAAAATTTTTGATTTACCTTTCTTTCTAACTTTACTTTGCCTGGCTAGCTCAACGGTAATCATGGCATTCACAAAATGAAATCAAACAAGGCAATATCATAAGGGTATACGGTCTAAAATATTTTTTCTCGTACAAAAGAATATAGAACATTCACAGCATAATCCTTTTCAAGCATAAAAATATTCCTAACAAGTATCTATTACTTAATTGTCAAAATGTCTCTCACCCTATTTTATTTAGGTCTAAATTTACAGACTAAATCTCTTTTCTTATAGATAGTTTACCTGGCTTTAATTCCCACGCTTGTAGGTTTTGTTTGGCCAAAAAAATCCTTGAGGGATTTTCTATAAAAAAGGTCAGAGTGTTTCGAGCCCTAATCACAAACTTTCCTAGTAAAGATCCTTACAAAGAAATATTATATGATTAAGACATTCTATCTTAAACGCAATGACAAATACTCAAATATCAGCTACAAACAATATTTTTAAAAAGTAATACTTGCAAAAATTCACAAAGCGCTTCTCCAATCCGTAATTAAATATCTTCTGCTTTTATTTTAAATTGACGTCCAAATCAGCTTTCAAGATTTTCATATTCTTTAAATCTCTATTTAGAAACAACAGTTTTTAAAATGCATCTTCAATTTAATTATTTAAGTTAATTTTTAAGTAGCGTTGTATGGAAAAATTTTCCTATCTTCATAACATTTAATAACTGCTATATTTATATGCAAGTTACGTTTAACTTTATCATCAATGTAACGTTTTAATTATTAATTACGATATACATATTGCATATTCAAAATATAATCTTCGTAAAGGAACAAGCTCGCGACTTAATCAAAGTAACATTTTGGCGATCGAATTCTTTAATAAAAGTGCTGGTTTATATACAAAAATTATCTATTTTCTAGACTGTATGATTGTTGGCAGGATATTTTACACCGTAATGATGCAAGATTTCTGAGAAAAATTTATTAGTGTCGGTTCGTCTGATTGATTTACAATAGTGACGTGCGCTGTTTGTCCTACTCTATCTCCCAAGGCTATTGCGTCGCATCGCATCTCTCCTACAGTGATTGCGAATGCTAATAAATATTTCCTAGCAATTTTATCGGTTTTCAATGATTCTGCTGTTCCTTGGAATAAATGTTTATTCATTAATTAGTATTTTACGTTATTATAAGTACAGATAACGCATTTTCTATATTCCTCTCGAAAATTCAATAACATGTTTTCTTTAAAATGTTTTTATTCTATACGCAGGGAAATTAATTTAAGCTTTGATTGCCTTACTAACGGGTTTCGCATTTGCAAAAAAACCTGCATCTTTATAATTGTAATAAAAAATTGGTTTTCACTGTTTTAATACACATTAAGATGAAATGTAGTTTCGTCTTATGCAAAATGCGTAGAGCATTTTTATATCCATAAAAATGTATTGATAATTAATAACTGAAAATCAATGGCTTTGTATTTATTTTAGATTATTTACAAGCACGGTTTAAATTTGTGTTTTCGCTAATACATTAATTGGTATATATTTAACAATACGCTTTTTATACAAAGTAGGCTTGTATTATATAGGATGTAACCATGAATTTTCAGAAACTTCTATTTTCCGGGTTCTTTTATATCTTTGTGGGATTTATTTGTAGAATTTGGGTTTCCATGATCTCTCGTGATGCCTTATCACGTCAATATATATATATATATATATATATATATATATATTGCTGTAGACTGTGGATGATGATGCCTGACGTTGGGCGCCAATACAAGATGCAGTGGATTATAGTTAATGATGCCCGACGTTAATTAGTGTTAAATTGACGTCATTATCATATGCAAATACTAGTAATTCTAATTTCTATTAATCTTTAGTCGTGTTTTTTACATAAATAACGAATTTATCTTGATATCGCCGTTATCGTTGCAAATGTTGGTTTTATAGGAGGAATTTGCTTGTAGTACTTTTACATTATGAATTTATTCCTCATAATCTAGTTAAAAATTGCACGACTATTCAGCATTAATGCAATTGTTGGTTTAAGTAAATGCGTCTATCTCATTAACAATTTTCCTTACAAAAATGAGTGAAAGATATGCATAAAATATCCAACCATTTCACTAATATAAAGCGTGCTTAGTAAAAACTTTTTCTTTTATAATTAATTACTGTAGGTTGGGATTAGCCTTTATTAAGTAAAATGGCGTCCTTTCTCAGCAATGTATGTATGTATGTATGTATGTATGTATATATATATATATATATATGTATATATTACTACGAAAGCTTCTGCTGCCCCTAGAAGTTAAACATTCTACTACTCATGCCCCACTATTTGCGCCAAAAATACTGCGAACTCTCTCCTAAAAATACCAAAAATCCTACGTTGGGCGCCAAAAATACTGCAAACTCTCCCTTAAAAATACAAGAAACCCCTCGTTCATGGGTGCCAAAATGCTACCAACCTTCGGTGCTACCTATATACCTAAAAAACTTAAAAATTTATACTTCGCAATGAAGTTTGCCACGGCTGCTCAGATTCTTTCTGCAATTCAGCTAACTACAGAAAAAAATATCTGCTACGGTAAATCACATACATTTATTGCATACGCAGAAAAAATTACATGTCAAATCACAAGTAAACGCCTCGTTCACCATTATTCATACATTATATACATCCTCTTTTAAAGTAACAAATTTCGAGATCAATAATTCCCCGTATTGATTATTTCCAATTGATTACCCGAGAAAGTAACAGGGCTTTACCAGATGTTTTACATTAACCTTAGTTTAATAAAAGCTCATAGTAAAACCTTAGCCTCTCGTGCTACTTTTCGCACATCAAACAACAAAAAGTCTTTTTTACTTTGTGCAAACAAAACAAAAATTACTAATATCCTAAACCCTTCTTTTTAACATAAATTCCCACATAAAAATACAGTAAAATAATAAAACAGAAAAGTTCAATCTGTAACTCTTTCCAAGTTTGTCCTTTTTGTTCATAAATTATACTCACAATGCACAAAAGTTATTAAACACTAGTATATACACATAGTCAATATAGAGCAACAGTTATCTGGATACTATCCTTGCATATGGCCTGCTATCATTTCCTCAGAGACTGCGGTATACAGGAACACCCCAACCTAACTTGCAATAACCATAACTGACAGCTGCAACCATTTGACCATAAAATCAACCCATCTACTACATTGAAGATGCATCCAAATTCCCCAAGCTCTGCTACTAATACCATTGACTGTTGGTACACAACCAAATTGACCAACCACTGACATCTACTCAATTTCTATTTGTATACTATTGCCACATTTTTATTTACGTAGAGTACCCTTTTATTCAACTCGTTAAAGTATTTTACTCTTGGAGCCATCAGCTGGTTGTAGACTAAGAAAAAGCGTTACGTTATTTGAACTCAGAGGCTAAGAGAGAGCTTTATGCTATTCGAACTTAAAGCCTAAGAGCGTAAAGAGACTAAAAAGACCCCACAACAATCTCTTATATATCCTTCTTTCCCCTTTAAAGCATTTTAGAATTCTTCCATACCAACATTCAATTCTACGTCCTCTTCCAACGGTTACCCAATTCTTAAAAACACTCTAACTAACGTACACAAACAACTCCAACCGCCACCGAAATTTTAGAAACTGCCCTGACTCTAACAAGCTCACGTAAACCTTTCTCCGTATTTCCACTCCAACCGAAACTTACTTCTCCGAAAATTACTTAAACATCACAAACACGCACGCCTAACTAACCGATTTTTGTCGAATTTCAATAATTCCACTCTTGTATATTCATCCCAACTGACAAAGTTAACGTTTAGAATACGCCCCTAATGCAACATATGTAGTATGTATCGCACTTCATCCTACGTCTTAAAATCACCTCTCTCCTGCTTTGTACTTACTCCACTTACTATAACCACCAATTTGTTCTCATTGCACTACCTTATATTCATAACACGTGTTACCCCCATTTCGTTTAAACATATACGCTAGAGCAACTATCCTTTACTTTGTCTGCCTTCCCCGTTGTTAACGAACGTTAACGTTCAATCTACGCCTATCTCACTTGTACATATTCTATCTAATAATCTCTCCTTGCTTCCTTGTTTGCAAGTTTTATTGTAACTGAAGAAGTCACCTTTTTCACCTCAAGCTTTATATCTGTTTAACGAGGCTATAAATCTATCCTTAATTGATAGCGGTAACCAATACTATCTAGAATTTGCATGTTATTTGTGCAACGTTTTCTCCCCTAATTAAAACTACAATGAAATTGCGTCGGTTCCACTTGTTTATTTAATTTAATACTAGGAAGACTGTATCAAAATACTTTCACAACTTCTCGTAAATAATCCAACGGCCAACCTTGCTTGTAAACTAAATGATTTAAAATCTTAGAAACGCTTTTCTTTTAGAAAATATCCCTATACTCTATACTTAAATACAATTGTTAAATATGTTTATAAGTATGAAATTTGAAATGCTGTCTTATATACGCTATACCTTATGAATATTTACATCTACAGGATTATAAAAATTAACTTTTAGCTTCCTAAAATATTGTAGTAGAATTATTAATTTCTACCCTAACGATTTCAAAAGCGTTTCAAATTGTAATTTCTTGTTTTTACATGCTGAATCAAGAAATAAGTTATCAAATGAATCATTAAGGCCCTTTTAACAGTAAAAAATTACAGTAATATAATATATATATATATATATATATATATATATATATATATATATATATATATATATATATATTTACACACTTATTCTGGTTTATATTGGGATTGCTTAGATGGTTCTGTTAGAGTTAAAGACTACTCCATTTTGGCGGGGCACAAAAGACCAGGTCAGTGAGTGTTTGTTTCTCTTTATGAAACGATCAAGTAATTGTTTTGTAATGTCTTTGCAAATCTTAGACACTATTGAATTTATTTAAACTGCGGACAGCAGAAATATTTGTTTATAAATATTAATCACAAGAAAGTCACACGTCTTGCCAAAGACAGCATACTTATTTCAGTTTCTTCCACGTAATGCCTTTGGTTTATTTGATCAGCGTAAATATGTTTTAAATTTAGTTCATTTTAGTCGAAGGCGTGCTAATATTGCAATTAAAATGTCAAAATAATTATTTACTAAGTGTTTTTAAATATAGAGGCATCAAGTGTTAATACAGTTCCTTTTTTTTTAGAACTATCCGAGGAGCTTGGGCTCAAGACCAAGAATTCAAAGGAAAGCAAAGATATTGAAGCTAAGCAACTAGATGCACCTGAAACAGACAAGTATAAAGATGTGATGACTTTCAAATTGAAGTACTTAGGTAAGTAACTTACTTTAGTATATGAAGTAAAATACGCGATTAGAACGGTTTCACATAATTTTCTGTATACATGCTACATGGAATACTAGTTTTCTTGAAAACTATGCTATGATCCATTTCGTTATTTGTAAATTCTACTGCCTCGTTGATTTAAAGACCGTTTCAGTTTCTAGTTATCGAAATATACGGCTTTGCTACACTTTTATTGTTTCAAGTTTGTGTAGCTCAGTTAGGCAACCAACTACGCTAACCCTTTTATTCAATTTACGGATCCGTATTTGATACAAAATGCACTTTGGTTCCTTGTCTAGGCATGTGTTATATTGTCAAGAATTCCGTGAATGTTGCCATGTAGGTATATTGAAATTCACTATTTACATCTGTTGTTGATACAATAGTTTCAAGCGTTGGTTTTGTAATCATGTTTCCTTCTAACACATTATTGAACATTTTCTTTATAAAGTGTATTTAGCGTTTATCATACATAAAACATATAATTTAAATTATAAATTGTGACTGTTGCTCCTTCACTACGGCACTATTTATTAACTCATCAGGGCAGGAGTAGCAAAGTTGTAATATTTATTACAGACACATTATGGGAAGTACAGCATTACCTACTTCACAATTTGTGTTTTCGAGTCGTTTCTCCTGACATCGCAGGTTTTAGCAATAGTCGACACGGAGGAGATCTGGCTCAACTGGCTTTTTCCATAGCCAAAAGATATAATTCGAAGAAAAGTAGGTTTAATTAGTCTTAAACTAATACAAAGTAAAAAATAATCAATGGCAAGACCACGAAGGCATCCTATCGAAGCGTTTCTCCCTAATTGGAACTCATCAGAACAGGAGTAGCAAAATTGTAATATTTAATACAGACACATTAAAGCTACTTTTTCTAATTATAACTCATGGATATACAAAAAGGCAGTAGAGCCGGAAGTTATCCGTCTCAACTGATGCTAATATCTGCGATGTCAGGTGAAACGACACAAAGACACAAATTGTGAGCTAGGTGATGCTGTACTTTCCATAATTTGTCTGTATTAAATATTACAACTTTGCTACGCCTGTTCTGATGAGCCCCAATTAGGGCGAAACGCGTCGATAGGATGCCCTCGTGTCTGAATTTGAGTCACTTGCCATTAATTCTTTTTACTTATATATATATATATATATATATATATATATATATATAAACAACTGATTTGATTAAAATCTTGGGATGCACTCGTTCTACCAGATAAAACTACAGCGTCAAATTGTAATTTTTATTCAACGTTTCGGCATTGACTTTATGCCTTCTTCATAGACTGAAAAATTTAATGAAGATTATTAAAATTAAAATCAAACAGTTAAGCTGTGTACTTACATAAATTACTATGACTTAAACCTGATTTAAACTTAACAAACAACACTTATTCATGTCATACAGCTTGGTTAAACTTTTAAAAATTAATTACGGCAACACAATTAAAATGTAACACAGTCAATTGGATAAAATAAATAAATAAATAAATAAATTAACATATAACAACATGCAGTTAAACCTAATCATACGGCGCAACAAGCATAACTAAACTAATCCTATTTAATAATTGATCATGTTGTCACATGGTCATAATCTAAAACCTGTAAGTCATAATCTAAAACCTATATCTTAATCATTTAATGGACAAATGGAACACACTAGTAAATGAAGCACGCTAAACAAAATACATAATTAAACATTTCTACACTATTTGCGAAAATGGCCGTTATTAAACTTGTAGAGCGCAGAGTAGACCGTATTCAAGTTGTTCATATCCAGTTTGTTATTTAGTGGATTTGGTTGTTGCTGAATATAGAAAGATTCCAAGAAAAGTCTCTTATAATAATTGGATTCTATATCTAATATAGTAGTATTCTCAAAATTCGCTGTATGTTTAGTATTGTGCAAATGTGACGCAAGAGCACAATTAGGTTTTCCAATCCTGGCATCACTTTTGTGTTGTATGATGCGGTTCTTTAGCCACTGTTTTGTCTGACCAACGTACGTTTTTTGCAACTACATTGTATTTTGTAAATAACGTTGCTACACAGAGACTTATCTGTGCTATCTTTTATTTTTGTAAACAAACTACCTATCGATTTTTTATAGGCGCATGCGATAAACAAGTCCGGTTGCTTCAAAATCTTGGCAAGTTGGGGTGTTAGATTTTGAATGTAAGGTAGTTTCCTGAATTTCTTCCCCTCTGATCGATCTAGTGCTGAAATTGGTAGGTTTTTTGTATACAATAATCGTTTTATAAGAGGTTTGGGATATGCATTATTCACCAAAGTAAATTCCAATTGTTTTAAATTTTACGAAGCAAGTCTGGCTCACATATTCTGGTAATACGGTGTTTTAAACCAATAATGGTGTTAATTTTATGAGCGAGCGTATGGTTGGAGTGATAATTAATATACCTCCCAGAGTCAGTGGGTTTCTTGTAGATATCAAAAGCAACGTATTGGTAGGCGATCTAATCACCAATGTGTCTATAAATGGGATACTTTGGTCAACTTCTTTTCATATGTAAAACCAAATTAGAATTATAGCTGTGGAAAATATGCACTGTATACTCTATCAAATGTTCAGGCACGGAACATAAGATGTCATCCACATATTTGACAATGAAGGGAATGTCAAAAGGAAGTAAATTCATGACCGACTCTAGTAAAGAATCCATGACGACTTGAGCAATGATAGGAGACAGTGGAGAGCCCATAGGTGTGCCAAAGGTCTGAAGGTAATATGTGGAGTTAAAGATAAAGTATGTGTTGTTAAAAACTAGTTCAATAGTTGATAAAAACAATTTCAAATCCAGATTACAATGTGGTTGAATTTGTTTCCATTGCTCCGTGATAATACTCACTACTAACTCAATGGGAATATTAGTAAACAAAGAGCGGACATCTAAAGAAATCAGGATATGATCGGGAGGTAATTGAAACCGTCTGTAACCGTCTACCAATGAAAAAGTATCCTTAAGGTTCCACCTCTCTAACGGAAAGGAATTTTTTAAAATTTTAGACAAAAAGGCAGCAACATTATAAGTAGGAGAATTAATACAGGAAATAATCGGTCTAAGAGGTATACCAGTTTTGTGAATTTTGGGCAAACCATAATATTTGCCTGGACTGCAGTTATTTTTTATTAGGTCTTGTTTATCATTAGATGTGATCATAGATTGGTTGAACAGAAGTTTAATGTGATCGTTAACCTTCTTTTGTATAGTGAACGTCGGATCCCTATTGAGTTTTTTATATATCATTTTATCATCAAGCAATTCGTTGGATTTAGTTAAATAATCTTGTTTATCTAAGATGACAGTGACAGAACCTTTGTCAGCTTTTGTTACAATAATGCTAGGATTGTCCCTAAGGAACTTTTTTACAACTGTATATATGCGATTATTTTTGTTAAGTGTACTCCTGTATTCTGGATTAGTGCAGAAATTGGTGATTAAATTGGTGACTCTACACGTATCAATGACTTTTCTTCTGCCGGTTTTTCGATTACGTCAATCACTGATTCAATATCTGCTAATAGTTTGCCAATATTTATGTCGGTAGTCGTCATTTCCAGATTAAACTGTGGACCTAAAGATAAAAAACCTTTAACGTCTTCTGGAATAAGGATACTGCTATGATTCACTACCCATTTACTATTATCTTTAAATAATTGTTTGTTGTTCAATTGTTTTTTTTGCTAAGATTGTAATTTTTTGATATTCCTTTTTTTAACTAACATAAAGTGTTTGTTATACGTAATTAATTGATTGCTATAAAAATTATTAAAAGTTTGAGACGGCAGCGACTGTCGAAGAGAATTCTTGATGTTCGAAAGTTTGTACGACCAAAATCAATCTCTGTATGAGTGATTTGTATTTCCAAAGATAAAATTCGTTTCCTTAATCTATTATTAAAGTTATTAATCTTTCTATTAGTATCGCTATCTCTACATAAAAGTAATTGTTGCGCACCTGCTAAATTGTTCAATATGTGGCTAGGTACCACATCCTCTCTTCTGCATTTTTCTAAAAAGTTACATCGGTTATTAAAGTTAGCAAGTTTCTTATTAATGTTGGCCCACTGTTTTAAATGCTTGCAAGCATCTTCACCAAATTCCAAACGTATGTTATTGTAGAATCCCATATCTATTAACAATTAGTATTATTTCTCGAACGAAAGTAAGTAAACAACTGATTTGATTAAAATCTTGGGATGCACTCGTTCTACCAGATAAAATGGGCTCTCCACTGTCTCCTATCATTGCTCAAGTCGTCATGGAATTCTTTACTAGAGTCGGTCATGAATTTACTTCCTTTTGACATTCCCTTCATTGTCAAATATGTGGATGACATCTTATGTTCCGTGCCTGAACATTTGATAGAGTATACAGTGCATATTTTCAACAGCTATAATTCTAATTTAGTTTTTACATATGAAAAAGAAGTTGACCAAAGTATCCCATTTCTAGACACATTGGTGATTATATCGCCTACCAATACGTTGCTTTTTGATATCTACAAGAAACCTACTGACTCTGGGAGGTATATTAATTATCACTCCAACCATACGCTTGCTCATAAAATTAACACCATTATTGGTTTAAAACACCGTATTACCAGAATATGTGAGCCAGACTTGCTTCGTAAAAATTTAAAACAATTGGAATTTACTTTGGTGAATAATGCATATCCCAAACCTCTTATAAAACGATTATTGTATACAAAACACCTACCAATTTCAGCACTAGATCGATCAGAGGGGAAGAAATTCAGGAAACTACCTTACATTCAAAATCTAACACCCCAACTTGCCAAGATTTTGAAGCAACCGGACTTGTTTATCGCATGCGCCTATAAAAAATCGATAGGTAGTTTGTTTACAAAAATAAAAGATAGCACAGATAAGTCTCTGTGTAGCAACGTTATTTACAAAATACAATGTAGTTGCGAAAAAACGTACGTTGGTCAGACAAAACAGTGGCTAAAGAACCGCATCATACAACACAAAAGTGATGCCAGGATTGGAAAACCTAATTGTGCTCTTGCGTCACATTTGCACAATACTAAACATACAGCGAATTTTGAGAATACTACTATATTAGATATAGAATCCAATTATTATAAGAGACTTTTCTTGAAATCTTTCTATATTCAGCAACAACCGAATCCACTAAATAACAAACTGGATATGAACAACTTGAATACGGTCTACTCTGCGCTCTACAAGTTTAATAACGGCCATTTTCGCAAATAGTGTAGAAATGTTTAATTATGTATTTTGTTTAGCGTGCTTCATTTACTAGTGTGTTCCATTTGTCCATTAAATTATTAAGATATAGGTTTTAGATTATGACTTACAGGTTTTAGATTATGACCATGTGACAACATGATCAATTATTAAATAGGATTAGTTTAGTTATGCTTGTTGCGCCGTATGATTAGGTTTAACTGCATGTTGTTATATGTTAATTTATTTATTTATTTATTTATTTTATCCAATTGACTGTGTTACATTTTAATTGTGTTGACGTTATTAATTTTTAAAAGTTTAACCAAGCTGTATGACATGAATAAGTGTTGTTTGTTAAGTTTAAATCAGGTTTAAGTCATAGTAATTTATGTAAGTACACAGCTTAACTGTTTGATTTTAATTGTAATAATCTTTATTAAATTTTTCAGTCTATGAAGAAGGCATAAAGTCAATGCCGAAACGTTGAATAAAAATTACAATTTGACGCTGTAGTTTTATCTGGTAGAACGAGTGCATCCCAAGATTTTAATCAAATCAGTTGTTTACTTACTTTCGTTCGAGAAATAATACTAATTATATATATATATATATATATATATATATATATATATATAGAGAGAGAGAGAAGTTGTACAAATACACTGATTAATAATTGAAAAGTGTTGAAAACAGGAAGTGATTAATCTTGCGATATTAACTACAAAAGCTCCCAAAAATAACTGAGATTTTGTTTTATCATCATAGTTAATTTAGCCCTTTAATCCCAAATTAAATATTTATTATATCGTAATCCGACTAATACTTGTTATCATTTGTTTGTTTATGTGTCTATCATAGAATTGAATGAATAAATATAGTAGGGCTACTATCTACTATATCACGATCGGTAAAATACAGTAACATAGAAAATGGATCATAATTAGAGAGAGAATGCAATAAAATGGATTTAGGCGATTAAAACGTATAGCACCCACTGGTGTAAACGATAATTATGGCGGCTTCTAAAAGAACACAAAATAAATGTAGGTGAAAACACCTTTACTATTAGAACTAAAATACAATAAACTATGTGCATCAGATGATAGGTTTAAGAAATTTTTACTGATTTTCAATCTAAGGTGTATATTATTTTATAAAATATTAATTTTAAATGAAATTGCTAGAGCGATCAGAAAACAATTGCGCCGTATTCTTGGGAAAAGTCACCCAAATCAATAATATTTGATAATGTAACGAACTCCTTTTTACTGTTATTTATTGGTCGAGTATAAGCTTGTTTACTCGCAAATACAGGGAAATCCTAAATTACTGATGATAATTATTACATTGTTTATCCACACTAAATTCTGCTTAACGGCAATTAAATACTTATCACTAAGTTCAACTATGTAGTTTCTCTAGACAACAATTACTTATATTCACATTAAACGTATTAATTTTAACGGTCTGTCCCATAATTTACATCATAATCAGTACTTCACGCCTCAATTGAAACTGGATTCCTTACCATTTCCTACGTTTTCATATAAACTACCAAATACAGCCCAGAAAATACAAGACGCTTTCTAGATATTTTTGGATTTTTCGCTTTTGTTCGCTTTCATACTAGTTTTTTAAGTGCACCCTAGTAACTGTCAATCAATCAAATGTTGGTTTAACGAATTTGCCCTTTCGATTCCAAACACTTTGGCGCCCTTGTTGCAATTATAACTCAAGTAGTGCTCACATCTATTAAAGCACTGTCTCACTGATTAATGTATGATGACATGCAGGCATGATTGATCAGAAAAAAATGTCTTCGGTGTCTTAGAGAAGTTATTGAATTTGTAACCGTTCTATGTTGATTTACTTCCCAATATCTTTTCAACAAATTAGTTATCGTCGTTGTACACGTATGTGCATTGGATCTAGAACTATGTTTATTTTGAAGTATGCATAATAATAGTATAGCATGAAAAACGTCAAATTGTTTAACGATGTGACATTAAGTAACGTAGCAAAATGCGATTGAGCGTCGTTTGCTAAAGGTTTAAATAATAATCCAAAAGTATGATAAACTTGGTATGAACAACATGGGTACCGATATTATTATTATAGTCTTAAAGTCAAAAGTATACGCTGAAGTCTATAATTATTAACTGGACAGCACATCTATCGTATTTTAAACAGAAATTTATAAATGAAAATAATAGAATTACCCCGAAAGGGCGGAAATTCTATAACAATTTAGGAACGGCTTTCAATCCTGTTTTAAATTTATGGGCCCTAAATAGTCTAGTCTAATGCAAATCTTCTGGATGACGAGTATTTCTGGAAACTCTAAGTAAGTCGGTTTCCTAGAAAATGAAGTTTTTCTTACAATCAATCTACATGTTTAATCAAGAAGAACAACGTCCCACCGCGTTACTTAAGTGTATTTTTATACACCATCATACTATTATTTCTGTAAATGTGTATATATACAAAATTTTTAAGTTACTTAGATTAATTTAAGTACAATTATTATAACCATATTCCTGAAAACAGGTACACATAAAACTAAAAAGTTACCTAAATCAGTTTAAATACAAGTGGAATAACAATCTTTCTTTAAACTTTCTATTGGTTATACCTTTTCTATTTACCTATAACAATTTATCTACATTCTTCAACTTGTCGATCTTAATTCTAATATCCGGGTTGTAAATCTAATAAACTAAATGCTGCCATGTGTTTTACAGGTGGACGTTTTATACTCTTAATGTCCATCTAAACTGGTTTTAGAAATACATGTCACTACGAACAAAAACAGAATTTAGAAATATCAACTAAACTTATAACCGAGTACCAATTTAAATAGGGATATTCATTTTATTAGCTGGAATCCACATTGAAAAAATATTATTTAATTTTCCATTAAGGTTGGTATGGAGCTAAACTGTCCAAATTAGATATAGAGTTCTAGTCGAATTATCCACGGACTATCACATGCAACTCCAGGTTGCTAATCTCATAGCCAACGGAGTTCTTCAACTTCCCTTTTATATGACAACCATTCACATATTTTCTCGTTACTGGCTCAGGAATAAATTAGTTGTTTTCCGACGGTTGTCTAGCTTTCGTCATTTTCCTCAGACTCTTCATGTGTTCAGAGTTTATGTCATGGTACAGTCTTTCTATTGAGCTTATGTATATTACAAGACGTGAATAATGTTTCTGAGTGTATTTAACAATCCTGATAATTGGTACATTTAAAACATTTTAAATTGTATTGTTTGACTTGTCTATTGAGATCATTGGTAACCTGATATTTGTGAGTTTTATAAATAAGCGTTGTATTGTAACGATATTATTAATAACTTGGTTTGATTACTTTTATTATAACTACATGTACGTCCCTGTAACACTAGTTTTGTTTCTTATAAATTTTCTAAAAAATTCTCTTGTATTTGGGACGATTCGGATTTGGAACTGCATATTAATAAATTCACTGTTATGTACTTCTTTAATTACTATAAAAGCTTTCTTACAATGGCATAACCACGTTACTGAAATACACTGGAATAATTATTCTGTTTGCCCACTCACTCGGGGAATTACTCATCCTTACATCTTTGTATTCGACTTCATAATACGTAATATTGAAATCAGTTTTTATTTTTGGAGATGATTTATTGACCTGAGTTACATTTAACTATGTATTTTACGATAAATAACTTTTGAATTCTCGTGGTTTAAGTTTATTTTCTTTTATAAACCTACATCTGTATTTATTTCGTCCATAATTAAATTATCTGTATCCTTCTTGTTGTGAAATGCTTTTAAAAACTATTTTATCTATTTGTTGTTTCAAACCTTTAGTATTTATGAGCAAAAATAGGATTTATTATTGGAAAATAAAAAGACTAACTTTTGGTAGAATTGAATTTGACAGAATAGGATTAAGAAAATGGGGTATCGTAAATGTAGTAGCACTAGCTAGTTTAATTTAGTGTTCTCGCTGCAGTATCTCATTTTGTCTTATTCTGTTAAAACCCAGTAAGACATTTGTTAGCTACAGAGAATACCTTCAAAGATAAATTTGCGCGGTCGATATGGCGGCAAACAAGATCTTTGCGCGCTTAGTTGTGTAAACCTTTAAATCGAATGGTTACTCATTTTGAAACAGCAGGTGGCGCCTATAAACAAATTTAATTTAAGTTTTCCGGGAATGTGAGCTTTCGCACGAAGAAACCTTTTTCTTTTTATTTGTTTTCTTTTTGAAGTATTAAGGCCATTGTTGAGCCATTTTTTAATAAGGCGTTACTTTTCCATTTTATTATGTAAGTTCAGAAGATTTTTTAAACCTGCATGAGAAAGTACTCAATTATTATTGTGTTTAATTTGAGTTTCACGTGAAAACCACAGGAAGATTTGGTTCTCACGTATCTTAGGATATTTACCTACGATATGCGGTGTAAAACTGCAAACACCGCACTTCCCATGCCTCAAAATCGCAGCTGCGTCTATCAATTCAGCGTGAGAACATTAAAATATGTCGGGGAAGTCAAGCGTCGAAACGAACAACGGACTTTACTACCGGCTTTCATCGAGTGTGAATGTGTTAGTGTAGAGTTGCGAGGGTCGGCGAAGTGATCCACCTTCCTTTTGTTACCCATTTCTTTATCGACATAAAAGACTCCAGCGCTTCGTCGACGAAGGACCATCAATACCTAAACAACGAACACTTAGACAACTCATGGGAAGCAAGACGAGCCGGGTTCACGATCTCCACGGGGTAAGTTTTTGCATTATAATTTGAGCGGCTTTGACGCCCAGTGGAAATTTAATGCCATATTCATTTGAATACGTTATATTAATATTATTATAATTATTATTATTATTATTATTATTATTATTATTATTATTATTATTATTATATATATATATATATATAAAAAGACAAGTTATTTGCAGTCCGTGATCAGCAATTTGTGTATTACAAAATAAAGAATAAGATGTATCTGTAAATAAACCCTTATGAAAATAATAAAAGTTTATTCAACTATACAACTATTAGCTCGATTTGTATAGATGAATAAAACCAAACAATTTCATCATAAAATGGGAGTAACTCGACAATTAAGCAAAAGGCCAATATCGAGCACACTGTATATAAATCACAACTAACTTTCATTCATGAAAAGAAGCTCATTCTTCAAAAATCACATCATATTTAGTAAGATAAATGACTTGTACGTCGTATAATGCATTTTAAATTAAATATACAAACATAAAATTGAAAATAAATACGTAGGAATAACGGTTTATACGCAACGAGTTTTATTGAAATAAATACGCGATTATTGAAAGGAAATAACCTGACATGCTAATTATAAACAAATTTCATTCAAAATATTAACGCATAAATAAATAAACGCATTCAAATACGTCACCATAGAAACTTTACTACGTGACCAACAACATTGTATTTTCATAAAATCCAACAGATTTTGGAGTACTAAATAACAAATAACAAATATTTGGGTACACGGTAAAATTTAAACAATAGCAAATATAAACAAGAAAACGTGACTTAAACGAAGTTCAAAGTAGGATTTTCAGAGAAATACGCTATGCAAAGGATGTGCCTACGTAAGAATATACATCACTTCGACACGGGTCAGGATGGTAAATTTGTAAAAAGTCCGAAGGCTGCAATGATGAAGACAAAGTACAACGCCTCAATTGACAAAGTGCGCGAGTAAAACCAATAGCACAGGTGGAAGGAAGAGTCTTTACATGGAACACAATCTTAGTAAACAATCAGCATAACTTCGAACAAGCCACAAACTATAACATTTCAAAGCCGAATATCACGTCAGTGAAAATAGAAAAATTTAAATAATTATTTAAATGATAGGAAGATTTTAAAAGTCGTGATAATTCAAGTGCCAATAAATATAATAGAAGTTGCCGTTTACTGTGAAAAACGGCTCTAAATACCCTTTTGGATACTCTAAATATACACTAAGTATCCTCTAAGTACACTCTAAGCATATTCTAAATCTATTCTAAATATACTCTGGGTAAATCTACATAAACTCCAAACTGAACGAATTTAAGAAACGAATTTAAGTCTAAACATTGGTATCTAAGCATTGAAAAGAAAATTAATCGACAATGGGTTATACTGGGCGAAGCTATACTACGCAATAAGCAAGAGAACTTAAATGGAAACAGTCCAGGTGTGCTGACCAGCCATATGCAGAAGTAGAAACGAGCAGGGAGAACGCAGGTCAGAGATAAAAATATTATTCATTAGTATAAGACATTATTTCAATTTTTAACACTTACAATTTTATATATTGAAGTATTTAATTTGTGAAAAATTATCAAAATTCTTTTGAAAATTTATGTAGAGAAAAAAAAGGTCATTTGAACGTTCAAAAGTGCTTCTAGTAACAGACAGTGGTATTTTTTACTGGCTTTAAGGGAGTTATGATTTGGGTATAATCAGATAGATATCATTATTTTGATTCAGGGGTTAATTTGATAAATATCAGATCAAAGTATCAAAGTTATTAAACTATAAAGTGTACATATTTTTGGTCATTATACAAATTTTGGTTTGTTTCGTTTACATCATTCAAATAGAAAGGAGCTAAAATAAAAGGGGGATTAAACAGCCTTGGTTGTCGTATCGGCGTGCGCTCTGTGTAAATTGGATCTAGCTAGTCGAGGCATATAAGAAGAGGTATCTTTAAAAATTTAAAAATTGAGATTATTAAAAAAAAGAGGAAGCAGAGACGACCACCTGCCTATTACAACACTATATATATATATATATATATATATATATATATATATATATATATATATATATATATATATATAAGCAAAATAACGTGACATTTGGTGCCCAACGTAGATCATTGTAACGTTACTTTGTTTATATATAATAATTATACATATTAAAATTTATATGGGATTAAGCTCTCCCGGGACGTCCGTGGGGATCATGCGCCCGGTTTGTTTTGTCTCTCAGAGGTTGCTCAGGTGTTCCCTGTTCAGTTGTCGATGGTCCTTTGTCGACGATACGCTGGTACTTTTTAAATCGGTAACGGGATAGGTAGCAAACAAAAGGTGGATCATTTCGCTGAATCTCGCAGCTATACACTAGCACGTCCACACTCGATAAAGGCCGGTAGTAAAGTCCGCTGTTCGTTTCGACGCCTAGCTCTCTCGAACTATCGTATCTACCGATATACTATAATGTACTCACGCTTGACGCAGTTGCATCTTTAATGCATGGGAAACGCAGTGTTGGCGGTGTATTACACCGCAAATCGTAGTGAATGTTCTGAGATACGCGAGAACCAAATCATCGTGTGGTTTTTACTTGAAGTTCAAATTAAATATAATAGTAGTGGGGTACTTTCCCATACGGAGTCTAAAAAATCCTCTGAATTTATGTAGTAAGATGAAAAGGTAAAGCCTTATTAAAAAAATAGGGCGCAACACACTTAATAGATTTGTGACAGAATTTTGTGCCTGTCTTACGGTGGATTGCTTTTTTCTCATTTATGTGTTGCCAACTCGGAGCGAGTTCCACAACCACAAATTTTAATAACACTCTTTACCCGTACAACTACTCTGTCACCAGTTACGTTTATCGCTGACGAAATAAACACCTTTAACTCAAACTTTTATGGTTCCTTTCTCTTCGCTTGTTGGGTATAACTGATTTTGATTTACACCTGAGCGTAATTTAAAAATTTTGTCTTATTGGCCATTTATATAAAAAAGCATTTTTATTCTAGGCAACACTGTAGTTGAAAAGGGCGTTGGAGATAGCATTAGTACCGAAGCAGTCAAGAATATTATGAAAGTAGCCAAAGCATCGGGCAAGAAATTACCAAGGGTTAATCTTACCGTGTCTCTAAAAGGGATAAAAGTTACCGATGCCAAAGAAAACGACATGTTTGAAATGTCTGTTTATAAGTAAGTTGCAGGAATCTCCTGATATTTTCCACTCTGGTACTAATTATGAATCTTTTTAGAATATCGAATTGCTCAACGGACAAATCCAACAGACAGGTCTTTTCGTTCGTCGCTATTGATTCAGCTGACAATTTGGAATGCCATGCATTTTGGTGCTCTAAACGAAAAATGGCTGAAATGGTTGCCCTATCAGTAGCTCATGCATTTAGCAGCGCATACGAAACCTGGAGACTTTCTCCCAATGTTACTGAATTTGAAAGGAATGGAGGTTTTATTGAAGCAGAAAATATGAAGAACACTCTTAACAACATTAAAAGTAATATAATAGAAACTGAACTAATGGATTTAAAGGCTGAAGATGAACAAATAATTGAAGAAAAGTTAATTGATTTTGATGATGAGCCTGTTACGTCAGTGGGTATCAAAGTGAGCTATAGCCTTAACGGATCGCCTTTTGATATGTCTTCCAAAAGTGAATGGGTAGGTATTGAATCTTTTTTGTCAACTTCTTCAAGATATTTCTAAGTGTAAGGTTGAAATAATTTAATCTAGCCTAATCTAACACACTCACACACACACACACACACACACACACACACACACACACACACACACACACTAATTTAATTGTTCTCTAAAAACTGTATTGTGTAATTAACTATCTAATATATATATATATATATATATATATATATATATTTTAGATAGTTAATTACACAAGGTAAGTTGATAAATACTATAGTATTACAGTGAATAAGATGAAATAATAACTTAGACTTTTATGCAAAGCCCAAATGATCATTTCAAATCGAGCTAGTAACTGAAAGATGGAAAATATAAGGTCTTGGATAGGACTTGAACCTTTTGAGATTTTAAACTCCTACGATGGGTGCTATTTATATTGATATGAAATTCCTCATTATGCCCCACGTTTGTGCGCGATTTTTATTGCTATGAAAGGCCCTACAATTGGACGTACCATATGATATTTTTATTTGATATGAATTTTTATTAAACCCCACAATTTGTACGTTATATTTTATTGCTATGATATGCCTTATAATTGGGCCTACCATTTGTTTGTTTGTTTACGACGACTAACTCACTGAATACTCGACTTCCTAATAAATCTTATTTTACCCTTTAAATAAAGCAGTTCAAAATCACACAATATATTAATTGATAATATGTACAATGTTGTGTAACCTCAAAAATTTTCCCCTGTATAGAATATTTACATTTACCAAGTTTATGCTTTCCTGAAAGCCAGCAGAAATATCTTTTAATTACTCTCAAGTATCTTTGAACGTTCTAAGATGATTTTACCTGTTTTCATATTTTCAAATGACCTTTTTGACGACTCTTACAAACACATAATGTATAGCAAATATTAAATTTGAAATAGTCTTTAAATAATAAAATGTTTAAAAATTGCTAACCTGGAATGGTCACTGGAGTTCCCTCATGGTGCCTGTGGTCTGCATCCTTAGTTGTGTCCGCTTTAATTATTGACCAGAATAATCCACTTTTGATATCTGGTGTTTTTCTTTGGATTAACTTTGAGTACCATTTTGATCTCACTTTCAGACGTATTTTTATATTGGCGTTAAGGCTTAGATCTCGACATGCACATCGACTCAACAAAAACTGTTTCAACAAAAGTGGTATCAACAAAATGCCGTCCCAATAAGATGGCATTAGCAAAAAGTCATCCCAATAAAAGAAGCCCTGTCTTGTCAAATATTAAAAATAAATTTAATTAATTGTTTAACTTACGTGTATTTGTAGATCGGCTTATTTTTCGTCGCACAATTTTTGCACTTTTCAAATTTTATTTATTCAGAATTTTAACGTTTCACTACTACATGACGTAAATTTTCTGCTGCATTTGAGCATAGTTTGCGCTTGGTCGAATATGAACTGACTCTTTATTCATTTCCTATTGTATTTATAAGCACTTCCCACCAATCGTTTCCATTGGCGTGTTTATTGATCAAGGCTTGTACTTTGCCTTATCTCTGGCAGAAGTCTGCATTTTCTCAAATTTCCTCGTTCAACTCTTCGACGAAATGCTTTCTTAGTCACGTAAGCGTTCTGTATATTACAGCATTTTGTTAGGATTTCCGATTATTGCTTTTATTCAGTCACGTATTTAATGTTTGTCGTTAAAAGTCCAAAATTTATCATATAATTGAACCGCCTGGTGTTTATTTGTTTGTTACAGAATGTTGGTTTTCTGAACAAATGTATTCTTTCTAGTCACGTATTAAGATGCGTTTGCATATAGATGCGTTGATATTTTCGACGTAATTATTAAATATTTGGAATGCCAATTTATCTGTTTCCCGATAATTTTATTTGCTGCAATTAGTTGCTTCTAAAATCTTATCTTTACTCGTAAATTATACTTACACATATTATACGACGCACGCATTACTATTCTAATTAAATGGTATCGAATTATTACTAAATGAGCTTCTTTCTCATGCATTTAATCAAATATCCTTTATATAGTGTCCTCGCAATTGACTTTTTGTAGAATAGTCGATTTACTCCTATAATTGATGGAGTTATTTGATTTTCTTAAAGTTAAAGTTATTTATATCTATCCTACGACCCCTATGACTTAATTGACCCTTAAACTACCCTCTTATCATGGCAATATATATATATATATATATATATATATATTAAAATGAATCTGGGTGGCTTAAATACAGAATTTCCCATAAAGTAAAGATATTCAGGCAATCTTTAATACCAAGCGTAATAATAAACCTGTTGTGTGAGGGGTTTGACATAATTTACTGAATATTTTGGCTTCAGGTCATTTTATGCTGTGCAATTCAAAGGATTATACTTGTCCAAGGGGTGTTTGACTCTATTTGTGTGGTTAACAGTTAGATTTTACCTCTTGTAATAATTATTAGTAGTTAACACCTAAAAGGAATTAGGTTATTATTGTTAATTTGATAATTATATACTTAGCTGTATTATGAATAATTGAACCAATCATAATTAATAATAAGAAGCTTGTCTTCATTGTATAGATTATTATCTGTGTTTTTCAATCTCTTTTTATAGGTGTATAAAGGATCATAGTGAGTAGAATTGTTGTTGCTAGGTGATAGTTTTTTGTTTTTATTATGTTTTTTGATGATATAAAATTTTTTTAATTTTTTTTGGGCTGTTCTATTATTGCTGGCTGCTGCAGAACGTTTTTTGAATAAACAAGTTGAAAATTTTTATGTGTTAAAGTTATTTCTGCCTAAAACAGAGCAAAGAAGCATTTTCAAGAGATTACCACTTCGGTACATTGTGGTATATTTGTGTTGGAGCTGGAGTTTCTTTTGATTGTCCATAGAGGAGCAGATCCAGGATTCAGAGAGGCATTTAAACCAGTAATCGTATATCAACTACAATTTTCCCTATTAAACTTTTTATTTTACATAAAGCTAATACTTACAATTTTAATTTAATAGATTTACTACCTGTAACCAAATTTTGGACAGATCAGATCAGTTGGCTGTAAGAAAACCACCCTGGATTGGTAAAGTATAATTTGTAGTTTCAAGACATTAGACTTGTTAATTTAAAGCTGGAATATTGGATAAATTGCAAATATTTACACATTTTTTAGTTATAGCCTAATCCTATAAATTCAGAAGACAGAGCGCAAGTGTTGGTTTTGAAAACTTTGCTAGTGGGTTCTAAAGCAAAGCCTTAAAACCAACATTAGCGCCCTCTGTCTTCCCTGAATTTAATTAGTAGCACAGAAACAAACCTAAATGCTCTAAATACAGGTCTTTTAAAATTTTCATATGTAGGCATAACTAAAAAATGTGTGAAATATTTGCAATTTATCCAATATTCCAGCTTTAAATTATACAAGTCTAATGTCTTGAAACTACTAAATATACTTACCAATCCAGGTGGTTTCTTACACCAATGATCTGGTCCAAAATTTGTTACAGGTAGTAAATCTATTAAATTAAAATTGTCAAGTATTACTTAATATTCAGCTTTAAATTAAAAGCTAAAAAGTTTAATAGGAAAATTTATTATATACATTACTGGTTTAAACTCTCACTAGCCAACTGGATCTGCTCCTTATGGTACAATAAAAGAAATCCTCAACACAAATATACACAATGTACCGAAGGTATTAAAAGCTTTATTGCTCTGTTATTAGGCAGATAATAATTTAATACATAAAAATTTTAATTGTTTATTCAGAAATTACGGTTCTAAGCAGCCAGCAATAATAGAACAGCCCAGGACAATTAAAAGAATTTTATATCATCAAACACATAATAATACAAAACTATCACCTAGCAACAACAATTCTACTCACTATGATCCTTTATACACCTATAAAAGAGATTGAAAACACAGATAATCATCTATACAATGAAGACAAGTTTTATTATTAATTATGATTGGTTCAATTATTCATAATACAGCTAAGTATATAATTATCAAATTAACAATAATAACCTAATTCCTTTTAGGTGTTAACTACTAATAATTATTACAAGAGGTAAAATCTAACTGTTAACCACACAAATAGAGTCAAACACCCTTGGACAAGTATAATCCTTGAATTGCACAGCATAAATGACCTGAAGCCAAAATATTCAGTAAATTATGTCAAACCCCTCACACAACAGGTTTATTATTACGCTTGGTATTAAAAATTGCCTGAATATCTTTACTTTATGGGAAATTCTGTATTTAAGCCACCCAGATTCATTTTAATATATATTACTCATATTTAGACCAGGGTAAAAAATTAAATAATCACATCAAATAATTTTAATCACCGTGTATAATGAATATTATTAGATAATACGCGTTATTAAAACCGTGAAGCATAAAAATTTATTAGTTTCATTAAACATAAGAGATTTAAATCATGTACAAGACGCTTTATATCAAAAGAAGCAGTATTAAAAAGCTCTGCGTGTAATGTAATTATTCCTAAACAAATGGAAATTACGTGCAAAATTTATCTTAATTAACTCTATTTCAAGTAACCGGTATTGAACAAAACGTACAGATAATATCTATAGAAACTTGTAAAAACCCAATGAAATGCAAATCCTAGAAGTGTTAGTTAGAAGTAGGATGTTTGAACACACCTGCGTATTTTAAAAGACAATTTCAGTTTAATTTGTTTAGATAAACATGTCGATTCTAAGGATATTGGAAACGGTCAGATGCTTTAGCACGAAATACAAAACAGGGTTTATTAAAAAAGCTCTGAGAATTAATATTATTTTGAACACATGCGTAGTTTAAATATCACGTACGGCGAAAATTGTGTAGATAACAAATGGTTTCAAAGAATCTTGGAGAAACCGGGGCTAAATATTCACGAGAATGTGCGATACGGGGTTATTTAACCCAGATAGTCCACATGGACTAAAATATAATCGATAATAAAGAATATCAATTTGCACCGATACGAACAGGTTAGAAAAGGAAAGAGAAATGCGTCAAGCAAAGACACATATAGTAGAAGGCGTGATTTAAGCAATGTCACGAGGGTTACGATTGGTTGAAAATAGGATGCAAATATCAGAGGTGGAAACAACAATTTCTATACAAGGTTAGTTAGTTTTTCTCGGACATGTTTGCGTGCCGTGTGAGAATTTCTGAGTTTTAAATGGGGCGAGTGAAAATTGTAAAACCGACGCGCGAGCGACGGACTGGGAACATAGAATGAGAAATTCTTAAGAATTGTCTGTTTTGGGGAACAGACCGACAGACAGGCTTTTTGCTATATATACCGGTGGTAATATGAATTTCGCTCTCTTAGACTTTTGACTATTCGATGCGTTAAAAGCTCTTACATCCGCGACTTGATTCAAGATGTTAAACAGTGCATTTTAGTTTGATAAAATAATTTAAAATTTTGCTCGTATATTTTAGTGATTCAAAATAGTTTGTTATTTACGTGCTAACATGAATGTACTTTAGTGCACTTAGATACAAGGTAATAAAATTTAGTATCACTGTACCAATTAGCAAAATTTACAACGACAAATGTATACACAAAAGTAGGCAGTTTTGGCGTATATTGGTGAAAGACGCATGAATTCTTTGCTATTTTTCGGGGGTGTTAATAATTAAATGGTTCAAATACGTGTCTGGATCCAGGAAACAAGGGTCAGATATACACAGATGAGTTCCGGAAAAGCCCAGAAACAACTTTAAATACATGGTGATGGAGAAAATTTTAAAAGCGTTGAGAATTAGAAGCCGTAAATATAATCCTGTTGGAATGGTGTGATTAACTAAAAGGACGATGTACATTGATGCTACGAGGATAGTAACCTTCAGGTAAATTATACTATTTTGTTTGACATTTTTGTGTGTGTTGAATAACTTTATAATTGATTTACTTTAAATGGACATTAGTGAAATTGTACTAACCATAAAATTTTAATTTTAAGATGAAATTTGCTTGTTTAAGTAGAAAGGGTATTTAGTATTGATGTTCTGAATTATGATGAAAATATGGGTATGTCTTTGAGCTCAATTAGACGAACCTGGTTAATTAACGTAAAGGGTGGTAGATGCTCCTTTATACTCAGACTCCGGTCTGCTTATATTGTTATATTAATTAGTAGGCATCCAACAAGGACTTTAATTCTGGATGCACGTTAAAGTGATAATAAAATTAATCTTGAAATTCTTTTTAAAACTGAATTTTATGCGGAAATTTAATTTGAAAATTTAATGTATTCTGAATATTGATGTAAATAGAGTTAACGTTGATGTTTGTGGTAGGAATGTGTTGTTTTTTTTATGAATGAGGAGGTTTATAAAATTAGGTGAGCAGCCGAGGCGAAAAGAGGATCATAGCAGTTTATGACGCCCAATCTGTGGGACTAGAATTTTTTTGTTGAAAGGACCCAGTTCCCGCATTCAAAGGAGTATATTACAGCAATATATATATATATATATATATATATATATATATATATATATATATGTATACTAACATAAATCAAACGGAATAAATTGAATAAACTAGGAATTACTAACAGTTAAAGAACTGTAATAGATTAAGACATCTTGGTACAAGAAATTAGCAATTAGGTGATAATTCCACCAATGGTATCTTTATATTAAAAGCTCCATTTTGTATTTGCTGGTGGATATATTCAATACAACTAAAAATAGCGTTCAGCTGAAATTACTTCTTTTTTTGAAAACTCCACAACATACTGTTAAAGTTCAATAAATTGACGTATTTAACGAAGATAAACAAAGTTGTTCCGTACCTTTTGATATTCCAGCTTTACCCACATCTCTTATTTTTACATTTGTCATCTTTACTTGTATGGAAATATTTAAGGAAATGATAAAATTTGGCAAGGGGCATCACTGGGTGGTGATAAAACTAATTTGCCTATGACGAATTGGCACAAGTTATTCTAACTTTCTTCCTTTTTACTTTTGCTACGTAAGAAAATCTTCTTATCAACATTGCCTCGAAATTGGTTCTCTCTAAAGCTAATCTTTTATGCCGGATATTTACAGCAAACTAGTTAATTGACAAGCTATAAATAAAGTTATGTTTTTACAAATAATAGAAAAACTGGGCGTTGGGCATGCTACTTACACGAGTAATTTCTACAGAAGGATTCCTTTGACTAAAGATTTTCTGATAAAACACCTATGAGACTGACACTCTAAGATCTAGCAAGCAAGCAAGCAAGTGTCAGTTATAGAACATTGGAAAAATGTGAAAGGGTTAGCAATATACTTCTCAAGAAATATGTGTTGCATAATGGAAGAATCGACGAAAAATTTTGTTGAACTATAATAAATTAGCAAACAAATGGAGGAGTTATCTCAATAAATGGGCCGAGTAAAAAAGACTTCAAAAGATAAACAAGCATAATTGTGTGGAATTGAGCATACTGACCAGATACTATTTACTTAATTTTATAAACGGGTTTAATACAAAAGATGTTCATCAAAGTTTCTCGCCGATTCCTCCACTATGCAATACACACTTCTTGAGAAGTGTATTACTAATCCTCTTACCCTTCTTTAATGTTCTGGAATTAACATCTTTGAGCTTACCTATTTGCTAGATGTCAAGTAAGGTTTCCCATCGCAAAATTTTTAAACAAACTGATTTTCTTGCAGGGATTACGTATATAAATAATATGTCCAAGAACAACTTTTCTTTCATTGGCGTGAACACAACTTTTAAAGTTTGCCAAGCAACTAACTCCTTCAAAATTCATCCAGTATGAACAATTAGTTTGAGAAGCAAACTTGGTTCTCCCGCTGCATACAGATTTAAAAAGGATTCTGTTGTTATACCAATTTGATAATATTGAAATCTTAGTTATTGACGTAATAGCATCATGGGCACATTCACTGACAATTCTTTATCAGGGTTTCATTAAGTTATTAAAAAGATATAATAGTACAGAGTGCGAAATTTGCGATTTCAATATCATCCAAGTGCAAAGTTTTAAAAATAAGAACGATTTGGGCTTATAAAAATACTTAAGCGTAAGTTTAATTTTTTTATTGATCATTAACGCTATAGAAGCGTCTCAAACTTATATGACAAATTACTCCAAAGAAGTATATATCTTTACATTACCACTGGCTGATCTTTTTGCTCAGGGTTACTATAGATCAGTATTTCAAAAGCCTCTTTTTATATAAACTTTGTTAAGCTATTTTTATGTAAAAGGTAGGTTGAAATAATCTAAATTTTTGGGCATAATAATAACGTTAGGCTACAAGAAATCTGATTTTCTGAGCAATTGCATCTACTCAATAGAAACTACTGAAGGATACTATTAAAGCTGGACAAGCTGGGCAAGTAAAAACTGATACTTGAACATAAAATAGTTTTGAAAATTCTTGGAAAAACGTAATCTGGATCACTATAGCCTTTCGTCCCCCCCTCCCCCCTTTCTTTGACCATTCATACAACTTTGTCGAATCAGAAATACGATTAATGAATTGTAAGCTATTAAAAATGGACTGTAATGGTCATGGAATAACAAATCACTTACAAATAATTAAACTGATGCTTCTCTTCCACAAAAAGGTTTGAGTTTCAAAGTTTCCAAAATGACGCTCCAATTTTCTTCGAGAGATCGACATCTATGTTTCGTGTTTTAAGCTTTGAAGGGCTACTGAACTTTGTTACGGTATTCCGTGCAGACAAGAGAGAGAGAGAGCGGTAAAGTGAGTAAAGAAAATCGACTACACCAAATACCGCAACAAAACAAGGAGAAGGGTAAAATAGAAATTCAAAAGAATTATATTATGAGCTAGCTCAAAACGTCGTAGAGTGGGGTGCGTTATACAGAAAAAAATTGGAAACCTCAGTAAGTGAATTTATTTATAAACCGTTAGGTAAACATAGTACAAAAAGGAACACTTACAGAGACCAGAAAAATGCACATTTACGTAATTGTCCTGTCAACATAATGTAAATAGAAGCGTCACTTACATATAACACAATATACACATATGTAAGCAAATATAAAATCTTAGAATCTAAATAATATGTACATATATACTTACTAATGCTTCAAACCCTAAATATATACACAAGGAAAATGAGACATAATGAATATAGTTATTCTACCTGCTTTGGGAAGTGCACTTCCTAAAAGTAAAATAAAACGTAACAGTAAATTTCAGTAGCCTACCCTAAACTGAAATGAAAAAAAGTGTGAAACTGAATTTAGATTATTAATTTAGTAACAAAGTTGTTGATGTTAGAATTTCCTAGTACTGATTCTAAAACAAGTAAAACATTACTCCAGTGTGAGCTTTGGTTTATATGAAGGTGACCTGAAAAGCAAATACGGAATCATTTGTGCACTGAGAGGTAAGAGTACATTTTTATCACGCAGTCCACCGTATATTGTAACTACTAGTAAGAAGCTGAAGCATTTACGTGGTGATTAACCAACAACAGGAGTAGCTTTAATAACAGCATCAAAAGAAGAAGAGAAAAAACCCAAACAAAGTAACGTACCTTAAGAAGTGTAGTTGTTAGTATCGGGTACCATCGTAGCGGATCTGAAAAGTGTCTATGCGCTTTCGGTCAGATTGGATTGAAGCTATTGCGTTAGACTAACTTTGACTAACTTTTTCAGTAACCGCTAAAGTAAAACAATTTAATAAAGCATCTTAATTAGCAGTGCTACTTACAGGGCTTCTTCGGGGAAAAAAGGCTTTGCATGAAATCCAAATCACCTTTATAGCTCAGTCTGTATTTATAAGGATCGAAAAATCAGGGGATAACGCATTTTCAAAATAATTCCCATCATTAAGTGTGAAGTACTTCTATGAGCAGCACCTGTAAATCTTTTCAATATAGCAGCTGTGAAATATATCTCAAACACGGCTTGCGGCCAAAGAGATAACATAACGGTTTCTAAAAATTGCTAACAAACTTAGACATCTGTGAGATAACAAAATGCCACTTTCATTATGTAAAGTGTAGATAACAACCCCGTTAAAAGCGTAGTTCAAAAAATTTGTTTATCGCAGTGATGTATATGTTTGTCAATCAAAAATATTTCCGGACAATCAAATGTAAAGAATTCTTAGAATAGCAGCACCTGCAAAAGTGTACTCCAGTTGTTAGGCACGGCTTGCAGGGTTTTAACGTAACAACTTTTATGTTTAAAATAAAGCTGCTGTTGACGAGTTGAATATGACCAAACGTTGTATTATTCTTGAAGTAGCCTAAAAGAAGAAACAGCAAAAATTCATAAACCTACAGCTAAATATCCAATCAGATTGAAGGAACGAGCTGCACACAGGTTTTCAGCCTGAAGACATAACATTTTTATATAGGCTTGTACACCCGAGTAAACCCCTGCCATATTGGTAATAATATTATACAACTGATCACGATATTTTGTGACATCTAAATTAAACTTTAATAACACTTAAAATAGTACTGACAATCTCTGCAGCTTTGTATTCTACGTTAGGTAAGAAACACAAAAATTATTCTACTGGTTACATATCTTAGCACAAATGTCAGTTGGTCAGTATATGAAATATTAGTAGTAGTCTACCACCATACTATTTGCTTGCAAACGTATCGAGCCATAATTACTTTTTTGTATGGTGACTTGAATAGATACGTGGTACTTCCGGATTCTCTATCGCCACAGGGTTTTAAGTGTTCAGGAGGAAAAGGATCAAAATCAGACAAAAACTGTATTAAACTCAAAAAGTTACCATGGTTAAGTAGTCACGAATAGCTATTCCATCATTTTGTCTTCGACCTTGATTAATGTCGGTTTGACGCAGCTCTAAATTCTTTGCTATTCTGTGCTAATCTAAAAGGTTCTACATACCCTTCTTTTCATAATTATATATTTTACAGAAGCAACAACTCGCCTAAGAACGCTTCTCCAATTATCAATTTATTTATCTACCTACTCAACAAGTCTCGAATCAACGTGGCCTTCTGTTTCACCTCTATTTTTTAAAAATCTCACATTTGTCTTTTGATAAGGAGCATCTTGAGGGTCTTTTAGTCGTTGTGTGGCATTTTTCCAATAGCTAAACGCGTTTATGTTAGCTTTTCCACTTCAAGGTACCCGTAAAAATGTATACTTTACTCCAAAGAAAGCTAATGCACCTCGTTTACGGTAAGAGCCGATTCTCATTGGCTTGCGAAGGTCCCGCGTTTGCTAAAACTTAATCGCACAATTTCCAATAAAAGTTCATGTAAATATTTATAAAAAGGCACTTAATTTAAACTTTAAGTTCCGATGAAATTACATATAAAGATAAAATATTAAAAACGATTTGATATACGTCAAAATAGCGCGTAACAGAAGGTGGAGATTTAATACGCTATACAGCTGTCAGCTGGCCCCCTTTCCAAAATCTACTTAATGTTTAAATAATTTTTAGATATATCTTTTAAGCAAAAAGAGGAAACGGAATAATATTCATTTCCTTTACTTACATTGTTCATTTGTTTGAAATGTAAAAATATACCAAAATGTATAACCAGGAAAGAAAAACCCAGGCACAGTTTGCATTAATAAATAATTATGTCGTAAAAAAACAATAAGTAATTGATCATTTTTTGTAGGTGTGCTTCGAAGATGACTTTGCAAGTTCATTCCAGGATGAATTTGAAGCTAGTTTCCCAAACAGCTTTGACAATGATTTTAACAAAGCAATCGATCATATGCAATATGGTTTGCAGAATCTTAAAAATGAACCTCAATGGCGAAGTAATGCTTCTAATCCCATAAACGTCTTTTTATAATAACCTCGCCATGTGTATCTATGTAGCTAATGGTCTAGTAGTGATGCTAGGCACAATTGATATTAGTATATGTTTTTGTTTGTTCATTTATTTATGTCAAACTTTGTGTAATATTTATTGCATTTTAATTATGTTAGAATTTAGATACCTATAAGTTTTTCTTCCTTGTGCCATTGTATAAGTTTATTGTATGTTTTATTTTTCTTTGGTATATAGGGTATAAGGAAGAACAACTATTTTAATTTTAGTAATAGATATGATCTCTCTTGTGGAGAGTATGTATTTAGAATTTAGAAATGTTAAAGTGCTATATTATAAAGTATCTATTTTATTCACGCTTCTGTGTTATATTATTATGTGCTAAATAAAATATTTTTATTCATTAATAAAATGTATGTTTTTTTAGAAGTATTTTATTTAAGTTATCAACAGCTAAATAGTGCGATATCAATATGTTAGGGTTACAAATATTAAAATAACGTAAACGAATCCACATATTTGAGCTATTCTTGAACAGTCCTGAAACTTGGACGCGTACCTCCATTGTCTCCTATTCTTAGCTAACCCACACAATTCCTTGAAATTTTCACAGCCAACATTTTTCACTATTTTTGTGCAAATGCCTAACCTAGGTCTACCTTTACTTTTCTTTTTTCTTTCTCTGATTCTATTATATTCGCATGATGTTGAAATTATGTCTGTGATGGTTACATTCCTTTTGAGACAAGCTTTTACCAAGTTATTTTCCCAGTCGTTTCTCGTGCCTAAACCAAGTAAACTTAACTGCCTCTCCTTCCCTATCCTCTCTAAGGATTAAATTAGTAAGCCCTTTTATGAATCTTAGTATGTCTTCTATATCTTTGTAGATTGCTTCTACCGCTTCCTCACTATAGCCAAATGTGGTTATGTAAACTTGTATTATTATCGTACTCACCGGTTAAAATTTTAATCTAACCATGAATACTATTTTGTTTTTTGTAAGTAGTTTCTTACACAATATCCCATCTTTTTCCGCATAAGTATCCCGGCAATCGAACTTCCCTATTCCGATCCTAAATGAATTACCATAGTCTCCGTTTCAAAAATTCTCTCTTCTGGCCACCCAACTTCGCTGATCCCTACTATGTCTAGTGCTAACCTATCCATTTCAATTTTCAAGTTCTCTAGCTGACCTACTTGCGACATGTTTCTAATATTCTCTGCATTTAACTTTCAAATGCCCCATCCGTAGGTACTAACAACACTGGCCAAAATGTGAGTTCTTTTACCTTTAAGACCTGATTTTTTAATACCAGAGTTTAAACTAGGTTCTATACAATATTTCCAGTTTTCAATTATAGTTTAATGTCTGAACTAAGTTCACAGCTGACCTCCCAATTGGGGCGGTTCAAACTCGGATCATTTACATAACCTATAAATTTATTTTCTGTGGGAAGTGTATTTTAAAAGCAAGTTGTTTATAATATGGATGTTATTGAGTTTTTGGACTTTGGTGATGATGATGAAGACTTTGTTCATTATGTACAAAAAATTAATCGCCGTAGGTAAATGTCCATTATCAAAGAAAGAATAAACCATTTTGAAAGATGGGATGACTATGACTTCCTTAGGAGATTCCGGCAAGCAATGTATAGAAAGTATTATTCTTGAAGTTACGATGCGATTGCGTTTCCTACCAACAGGTAATAAAAAGGTTCGATCTAGTTTAAACATCTTTATAGTTAATATAGTTTTTAGAAATCATGTCTTTCGCCTTCCCTAATGGTTTTACTAACCATAAGGTATTAAGCAACAGGCTCATTCTTTAGTACTGCTGGTGATTTTATGAGAATACATGCAAGCAGTGCAAGTAAAACTGTACATAAAGTGACACGTGCATTAGTTGCTCTGAGGCAGCAGTTTATAAAAATTCCTGCTTCAGCAGAAGAAGTGAGACTTGTACGGCAGCAATTTTTCATTATAGCAAAGTTATAACAATATTTCCTGGTACTCGACAGTACCTAAGATTTCGATTTCCTTATGATGAAGGGAAATCGACAGTCTTCCGGCTAAGCTAAGGGTCTATTCCTCGGGTAGAGCTTAAGAGGAATGGCCGTGGGTCTTATAACTACAATTTTGAAACTGGCTCATCACTACAATGATGAGGGGTGCAGGGGGCGCCACCAAGTCCTTGGATTAATAAAGCAAGAAGTTCTAAGGGAGAACTTGGAAGTCCTTATGGTGAAATGTCGCTTTTATTGCGTAAACGCTGGATCTGAAAGGTAATAATATTATTAGAACAAATAAAGGACGCAAGAGATGCACTCTTGCTACCTTATACCATAAAGAGAAAATAGGTTACTATTAACTTCTGAGATTTAAACAGAAATATAAAAGGAAATTTAAATATCACACTTCCTAGGAGCGCCATTTTAGTACTTCATAACTGAGTTGCTACCAATAAACTTACTCTTTAAATAAGAAGATCTATACTCTTTCAGCTTATTTTCTTTAGAATTGGACGCACTTGTCCAAAATAAAACAGTTTTCTACTAACTCAAATGATTGTTCTTTAATTGAAATGATCTTTTTTTTTGTTCTGTTTTAAAATTCATATACAAAGATGCATTACAATGACACGGTCTAATTTTTTAGATTCCAAAACGAGGTACGTTTTGGGCATTGGGAGCGGTGTTTTTAAAAACTATTTCCAAGTCATCGTAACAATTTATTGATTTAACTTAAACAGAAATTATAATGGAATTTTAACAAACTGGTTAAAATAACTTTAAATCGAAATAAATTAAATTAATTGAACTAAAATTATGAGTCGCCTAGCAAACTGCAATGCTATAGCTGAATACTTTGACTGACTGCCAGGTCTTGGGGCTCCCGGGCTATTTATAATATCCCTGCCCCTCACAATTCTGTGGGAACTTGCAGAGCTCATGTCTGCTTATTCTTAATTCTACACTTTGTTACATTGTTACAACCTTACTTTCAAGGTAATTGCGATATCTTAACCGTCTGTGACCTGCCACCCGCAGTATCACTATCGTCTGGAATACTTTGTATTGCATCCGTTCTCATGAACTGTTAATAAGCTTTTTATATCTATCCTTGAGTTACATTGTAGTACTCGACTTATGACTTATATAACAATTTCTAATAATTTCCTATTAGATTCTATTATTTAATATATATATATATATATATATATATATATAAATATATATTTTGAAGTGGTTTTACGACCGTTGTGTGAAAATATTAAAGGGTTTATGCTTATACGGTCAATTGGTTGAATGCATATATCTTTATTTCAAAACCAAATTTTCAAAAGATAGTTTCAATTGTGCTTAAATTGTTGATATCCGTTTTCTTATTCATACTTGTAGGGTTATTGTAAATGTGACACATTTCCAAAAAAGTTCTCTTATTATAATTTGGTTCAATGGTCAGAATTTGTGTATTTGTAAAATCTGGTCTATGATCTTTTATGTTAGAGTGAATGATCAAAGCACATGCATTAGGCTTTACCCTAATGTCACTTTTATGTTGCGTTATTCTTTGTCGTAGTTGTTGGGAAGTCTGTCCGATGTAAGATTCCGTGCAGTCTAAACGTTTAATTTGATATATTACGCATCTTTGTTTTTCTACTGGGTTCTGTCTTTGACTTTTGAAAAAGTAGATTTATTTTTTGTAAATTAGTAATGGCAATTTTGATGTTTAGTTTTTCAAATTTTTTTTTTTAATTTTAAGGTTATATGGGTGAAATAGGGTAATATCTAAATTTTCACTATTATCATCCCTTCAGTATGAAAATCAATCTTATTTTAAATCTAAAAAACAGAATTAAACGCATTTGTCATCCTACTCTTTACCAAAAGAATATGAACTATTTAGCCTTTTTACTTAAAAACAACAATTATCCTACAAATTTAATCTACTCGTTATTGTACAAAACCACCACGAACAGTAACAATAACATACCCAATCACAAGCCACCTGACATCAACACCGTGTACAAAACATTGCCCTATTTCACCCATTTAACCTCAAAATTAAAATAATTTTTGAAAAACTAAACATCAAAATTGCCATTACTAATTTACAAAAAATAAATCTATTTTTTTCAAAAGTCAAAGACAGGACCCCAGCAGAAAAACAAAGATGCGTAATATATCAAATTAAAAGTTTAGACTGCACGGAATCTTACATCGGACAGACTTCCCAACAACTACGACAAAGAATAACGCAACATAAAAGTGACATTAGGGTAAAGCCTATTGCATATGCTTTGACCAATCACTCTAACATAAAAGATCATAGACCAGATTTTACAAATACACAAATTCTGACCATTGAACCAAATTATTATAAGAGAACTTTTTTGGAAATGTGTCACATTTACAATAACCCTACAAGTATGAACAAGAAAACGAATATCAACAATTTAAGCACAATGTATACATATCTATTAAATTTTAAAATACCATCTAACAGTATAATTCCCGCTTAAAATGACGCAACCCTCAATACAACTTCAAACTACACTAAATACACTTACTATTACACACAGACATTTCCATATAGACAAATAACAAATGTCAACACTTGTCCTAGGGTCAATTAAAGTGACATTTTATATGTGTCAAAAAATGCAATAACATCAAAAGCATTGTATATATTTTAATAATTTTATTGTAAGTATTATCCTATGTAAATTAATTTAGACTAACTGTTTATTGTTACTAGAACCTTGAAAAAGAAAGGAACTACCTTTTAAAAATTTGGTTTTGAAATAAAGATATATGCATTCAACCAATTGACCGTATAAGCATAAACCCTTTATATATATATATATATATATATATATATATATATATATATATATATATAAATTGGGAGATACATAACTCACGTAAATATAAAAAGATTTAATAATGTGATTAGTGATTCAAACATAACCTCTAAAATTTCTACCCAAACTGTACAGATCTGTTAATTTTGGTTCACAGATTTTTATTATAAAATCAGTGCAAAGTAAGATAAACATTCATGATTAATTTAGTTGTATTACTTGACTCGTATAAACATGCCCTTTTTTAAATTTACTTAATAAAATTAGCAATTGTAAAGATAAGACTTAGCAGCTTTTAACACAACAATAACTTAAATATTATTATGATGTTCAAATAGTAAAAATTCTCTCAATTATACGTAAAACAATTTTTAAGTCCACGGTTACCATATTAAATTCAAGCATTAGTTTCGTAGACAGGTTTAGAAACAGTTGTTGACAGGTCAAAATTCTTAAGATAATCGCTTACCTTGCTCAAAATTAGTACATGGAAACGACATTACAAACAAAAGATTGATATTACCACGTGTTCCAGCTTTCACTTCGTGAACAAACAATTTACGTCATCGGACTTTCCATTACAGCATACTACAAAAGTGTAAATATTTTTATATGAAATTTCTTCCTAATAAAGCTACCCAAAACCTTCCAAATTTACAGTTGTAGTTCTAACCATGATTTCTTGGCGAAGTAAAATTTAACAAAGCTATTGATGGGAGCCATTAAACTGAACTACATTTTCATCATTCGATAACTTAAACCAAATGGAGTAGATTTATCCATAAAATTGAATTATTCGACAAAACTATAAAGTGGACTATTAAATTGACATCTAGAAGTTTCCTTGCCAATTTAACTTTAATAAAATTTTGAATTATATTATAAACTATATTGTGAGGTATATCATAAATTAGATTTTGAAATATATTTTATAATTAGGTCATGAGCGTTAGCAGAAACAAAAACCGAAGTGCTTTTAGCACTTACGAACACTGCCACATTTTATTTTTGCTATTCTCAAATCGCTGACCTGGACCCTTCGAAAACTCATTTCTGCGTGTTACTGCAACTAAAGGCCGACAGCGAATGTTACTCGTTTGACAAATTTAAATCGACAAACTAAAGTCGTCTGTCTTTGAAAATATTATTCAAACCATCGTTTAAAGAGTGTGCCTATAATATCGATTTTAAATATTATACAACTCGTGATGGGGAAATATGATGCATCTCAGAATACTCGTTAATATCGCAAAATTAATTATTCGCCTGAATAGACGTTGCAGAGTATAAAATAACTAAACAATATATGTTTCTATAGGCTTTAAAAAAAATTGTTACACTGTCTCTCTCCATAAAAGAAAAAATCTTTTACTTAGCAAACAAAAGATGTTTTTTGTTATCTAAAACTCATAAGAAAATACTAATCTATAAATTGACTTTCAGGGAAAATAAATTAAAACAAAATAAAATGATGGGGAGAGGGGTGTGGGGAGACCAACATAACTAAGAGTGAGTGTTCTAGTAACTACGCGTACTATACGCCCATAAGGAAACAAAATCGGTAAGACACTAATTAGGAACTGTCACAATCGAGAAGTCCAACACTTCCATGGGGTAAAAAAAATCAATATGATCCACAGGTCTCTACTGTACATACTTAACCAAACAAAATGCTTCGGGGTAATCACTCAAAACGTCTACTAACTTAGAATCGTTAACCCAAAAGACTTCAACCCCAAACTAAAGAAAACACCAAGACCAAATATACAAATTTTACGAATATTTGTAAAACTTCAAATTGAGATCACGACTCAATTGAAAGAAATAACTAGAGACTTTTATCAAAAGCAACTAACAAAATAATTAAACCACACAAAAATAGTTAGCATCTTTACAACAGTATTACTTCACTAAACGTAAGCAGCAATAGCCTACTGTGTGAAGGCCACACTAATTGCTACCGTTGTGTTGCCTATTTCGCTTGGAATATGAATGACCGACTTTACGAAATGCAGCAATCGAAACAGAAGTAGAATTTGTTAACAACAGATGAATATAAACACTTTTACACGCAATAATTTATTTAACAACCGTTTTTGTAAGACTGGTTTAAATTGTACAAATCCTTATTTACTAGTTTTTGAAATTAACTTATTTTATAACTAATAATGCATAACTAATGTTGAAGTTCACTCTTCAGCAATTGCAATTCTACCTCATGTTTCTGTTTTAAAAATACCATGCGAAGGTTGTGCTCTTGGCGTTTCCTTACTGATTCTTTTTCAAAAATTTTTTTTTGGAGAGTTATCAGCTCTAACTTTACTTCAGCTACTCTTTCCCAAATGGTCCTACTGCGATGAAGTTTTGAAGCTGTTTTAGAATCTTAACAAAAAATTATAAAATAATTCCTTGAATAGGTACTGTTGTACTTACTATGGCCAAAAGTATCTTCACGATTTGTTGCTGCAATTCTTACTCTTTTTTTTACTTCTGGTTGAGTCTAAAAGAAAATATACAACTTATTAAATATTTTATTTTAAACTGATCATTATCTTTATGTTATTTGAATATTATACTGAGAATGCGCAGAAACTCGGGTTAATAACTGTTGATTGCGAGGCTGTTGTATTAGAGTTGGAGTATATGTTCCCTAATCCGTAGCTGCAGTGCTTGCTTTTCTTTCTTCATTAATATGGGAAGCAGTACTAGATAATTTTCCTAAAAAATAACATTTATTTGTTTAATTATTTTTGAAGTTAGAAGTTAATAATAGTAAAAATAACTATATCTGAATATTATTTGATTGTACAAGATATTTTTAGAAAACTAGCAATTACTGCTTTATACGTTAAAATAAACAAAGCATTTGTCTTCATTCTGCTGCACAATTTCACCTGTATGTCAGAATCTTCATGGTAAAAATTGATTTGTTCTAAAAATATAAATACATTTTAACTTACGCAGCCATTCAACTTGTTAATTAAGATCTGTTAATGGTGTACCCTTCATGGTTGCATCATCATCCAATTCAGAATCCATGCATACTACTTGTGCTTTCAATATTCCTTTTATGGAATTAAAAATTTCTGTTACTACTATTTTAGTTGGTGGGCCCCCGCCAGTGCCTCTTGCGTAACATTTTTCTTCAGCGAATATCTTTTTTGTTCGTTTTTTTTTATTATCATACTTTCGCCTGAGGATAGTAAAGTCGCGGAAAGTATCGCTATTTGCGTTGAACTTCTCGACAAGTTTTACCCATGCTTGCACTTTAGTTTGCGAAGTAACAGCATAGTTTTCAACTAACTTCGTTCGTTTATGAAATCGATTTGTCGTCCGTCTGTCTGTCCGTCTGTCCGTCCGAGGCCTTTCTAATCGTCGGACATCAATGTGTGATACATCAATCGATTCAGCTCGGTGTCCTGAGCTTAAGTTTTGATGTCAGTTGAAATCGGGCCACGGGGACGCCGTGCCCCCGCGATATTCCGTCGGGAAAATTAAAATTTCAAATAGGTCCAAAATTAATGTGCGATACATATTTGGACTCCCCTAACATAGCTGAGTCGAAATATGGTACCCCCCCACAAAATCTGACCACGGATACCCGACCCCCCCCCGGGGAATTATTTTATCTGAATACTTATAATTATTACAACATAATAATTTTAAATACTCCCTGTATGTTTGGGAGATCTTGGTAGCCACAGGTTGCTTAACCCCCTTCACTGAATCTCGGTAAAATAAGACATAAAATCAGAAATCTCTCAATTGTATAAATAGAAACATGTTAAAAAATGTTTCCCAAATTATTGAATTTATATAAAATTCACCAATAAAAATTAATCAGCTGATTTCACGTTAAGCATATTGGCTACCATAGGAAAGTCGATCCCAGGTCGCAACACAAATTGAAGGCAATCATTCTTTTAAACTTTAAAAATTTTTGCTTAGTGTACTCAAACCAAATATTTCAAACATCAATAAATCAAAGTAACCTTCAATTTATGTCATAAACGTCAAACTTGAAGTTTTTATTATTTTGAAAACGATCCTAGGTCATGGATCAAAACGTAAATAAAATAGATTTTAAAAACTATGAGTGGTTTCATTCCCAAAGAAGATTAAGAAGAATAATAATTTTAATTTCTTGAAATTGTTTTAAAGTAAGTCTACATTTGGAAGTTCGTTGCGACAATGCCTTGCATTTTCAACTTGTTTGTTTTCTATAGTATTTTTGTATTTGGCCACCCATGATACCTATAATTTAATGTTTAAAGTAATTTAGAATTATTTGTATAATTTCAATAACCAATAAGAGTTCTTCTGCAGCACAAAATTCTGTGCTATCTTTGCAGATTTCATTTATTTGATAAATAATCCTTAAGACTTAAAAGTAAACAAAACGATCATCAAGAATTTGATAGTTAAATTACCTACTGACGTTAGCATTAAAATGACGTTTTATTGCCACCTTTAAACAGGCAACAAGAAATTCTGATTCATGGGAACCTAACAATAAATAATATTCGAAAATGGACTATGCCGTGATCTAAGATCAACGTACGAGATCACGAGGGCGTAGTTAAATGCTCGCCTAGCTTTTTTTAAGCGGTCCATGTCAAGATTTAAACTCGGTACCTTTGGATCAGTAGTCATATGCAAACCAGCTTGATCCACGGAGCCGCCTGCTTCCAACATTCTACGCTTTGACTCGCAGAATGTTCTCTTTGTCTTTTATTCTAATTGAGCTTGCCGAACACAACCTTTAAGGTAGTTCCCTGTCGAAGATAAGAATGCGGGACATCTAATCACATCATTGGGAGATTTTAATGCAGTAGTAAACGAGGGCAGGAAAGGAGCGGTAGTAGGTTTATTTGGTTTAGGCACGTGAAATGACAGGAGAAATAGGCTGGTAGAATTTGCGACAAAAACAATTTAACCATCACTAATACATCATTTCAACATCATGCTAGAAGACGATACACGTGGAAGATACCTGGAGACATAGGGAGATATCAAACAGATTAGATTCTTCTGATTCACTTGCATTTGATATTATTTCTGCATCTCTGAAAATAGTTTCAGCAAGTTCAGATTCCGCACATCATTCAGGAGCTGAAAACGTAATAGTTATGTAAGTGGTTTCGTTTTACTATCAAAATTTTGATACGTTATATAAGGCGAAGTATTCAATCACATGTAAATTTAGATAACAGATAAACATAAAAAAGTAAAGAGCACATTGTAATACGTATTCATATACAGTAACAAATATTTATAATTACCTCCCCGTTGGTCTTCCATAAACTGCCGACGGGCTAATTCCATTAATTGTTTACCACGAACCATCATTTTATGTTATTTATTTATGAAACAATTTCACGATCACAAAGAAATGCCACCTGAACAAATTTCATATACGTAGTAAGTCGCGTAATTGACAAAATGCCCACACTCAAGAGAATCACTCTTATACTAATTGTTTTCGCATAGCAGGTAGGGTAAGAGAAGGAACTTTATTTGACAATTGACTAAGACTAATCTTCAGTCAGAGTTAGCAATCTGACTGTCGAAGGGAAATTTACTATTACTATCGTGTAAACTGAAGTAATAGTTATTACTGCCGCAGTTATAACTGTGGTAGCTTTTCTGTGTAAACGTAGCGCTTGTGGTCCGATCATGTTCGATTTATTTATCAATGACATATCAGATATGGGCTTTTCATTTAAAATTTTAGACACACATTTGTGAAAATTTTCAATGCTATAGCTTCCATAGTTGATATAAAGTTATTTCAGTTCGACATCCTGAAAGCTAGTACTCGTTTCGATGCAAATATAATGACACTTAATACTAAAAATGCTTCTTTTTAAAAGTGTCTTAAGCCATCTTCGTCTATCTTGAATAATTACATCTTAAATGATAATCCTCTAAATAGAGTTGATATTACAAAGAACTCGGGAGGATGGTTTGACAGCAGTTGACACATCATCACTTAATTTTAGGTTTCTATAACCTGCATTAATTAGAATTAGATCCTTTGTTGAATATGGTGCTATAATTTGATGCCCATATTATTAGTAATATTTATAGAATACAAAGAAAATTCGTTAGACTTTGCACTATAAAATTCATTTAAACGAAGGTATTTTAGCTACTCGAGTATTTTATCACTGCTAAACATCGAATCTCTTGAAACTAGGCAAAAAAGACTTGATATTTCTACATCATCTCATAGGACGAATTAATTCAGTTGCACTTATTGCAGAGGTAAAGTTTTGTTGTATAAATTGAAATACGTGCCTTAATCGACCATTTGCGATGGACTTCCGTCATAGTACAAGTTATGATAAACGTACTCCTCTAATGAGAATTTTAAATTGTGGTAATACATTCAACGAACAGATAAACACTTCGTTCGCTACAAGTTTCAAGTCTTTGCGCATACATGTAATATCTTAAATTATTTATTGCTTTGCTTTTTTAATATTACTTTAAGTTCACTGAGATTGTAATTCTTTTGTATAATGGGGTTATCCCGTTTATATATTGTGGTATCTGTGCTCCTGTCAATACACTGTGCCCACACATATAAAACAAAACTACTCGAAATGTGACCAGTTCTCCTATTTTATTTGCTCATTATTAAAATTAAAAACAATTGTATTTAACATTAATATAGGCATTTTTTACTTAATGGTATACTAATTATGTTTTGGATTATTGTAATAATATAATTTATTGCTGACATGTTTTTTGTGTGTGTGAATTAACAATATAGTATTATAACAATAGTTTGAAGCTTTTTGTTTTAACATACTTTAGTACTACTATAACAATTCAATAGCCAGGGGATATGTTGCTTGAAATATTTCTTATTTGGCCGATATCTTGTTTTTACATTTTTGTAACTATTACACTTCAAACTTTAATTTTACTGTTTGTTTTCAAGTATCTGAAATTTTTGAATCGTATTATTTATTTCAAATAACAAAATTAACAATATGAAATTTGAAATTCAAATACAAGAAAGAAAGCCCGCCTTTGGTAATGACCAATCGACTTAATACAGTACAGTCAACAGACATTGGGTATAGTTCTTTCCAAAACTTTGAAATGCGCTACATTACTTAAAAACGACATTATTAAGATCGAGGTTTATTTGCATTTGTCTATGTTCAGGACTGAAACAATGCCAAACTAAATAGACAGGCGGCAATGTTCTACCACTACTTCAACTGTAAGGTCACACCATCCGCTGGTCGGTCGGTGGGTCGGTGTAGCAACAGAAAGAAAGCGGGGTGTTATTAACGTCCTGTCATCCTGTCTCATTAAAACGCAATTACTTGTATTGATGTTATTGATATATCCATGATTTAGTTGCTCATTTTAGTTTCATACTATGTCCACGTCGTGTTGCGTATCGGATTGTAAAAACAACTATCCGATTCTAATCCGAGTGTCGCTGTTTCGATTTCCTAAATAAGACAGAAGAGGAATTAAAACAAACTGAAAAACATCATAATTATCAGTCTCACAATTGGCGTCGGGAGAATGTTTTTGCAGACAAGTTTTTTATTAGTATCACCATCATCGTTTGGCCTTCAGTCCTGGAACTGGTTAGACGCCTACCATCATTGTTTCTTATTCTGAACTAACCTACACATTTCCCTGAAATTTACACAGCCTGCATCTATCACTATCTGATCTAGGTATACATCTATTTCTTTTTTCCTATCTCTGCTTTTAATATATCCCATACTATTCCCCAAAAAAGCCTTAGAACGTATTCTGCCCTTCTATTTCTCCTATTTCTTTTCACAGATATCCTTGTTCTCCTACTATTTCTATAATCTATTTGTTACTAACTTTGTCTGTCCATCCTCATACATTTGAAGCACATCATTTCAAAAGGCTGCTACCGTTTTTCTGTCAGCTTTTCAGGCTGCCCGTATTTCTGTGCTGTGCTCCACACATATGATTTCAACAATTTTTTTCTTGTTCTATGTTTGTTGTCTTTCATCATAGGCGCTGTTCTTTCTTGTTAGATGCAGTTCGGTCTCCTTCTATTGTTTTATAATTATATACCCTATTTTTCCTACATTCAGTGGTTGTGAAGGAAAGTAAGCAGCCTGTGGCTGCCAAGTTCCCCCAACACTTAAACATTTACCGATTTAATATTTTTTTCGCATAGTCAACATTAGTTGCAGACATTTCACAATCAACACCTGTAGTTTTTTACAATAATCATCAGATTTATCTGCGCTTATTTTTTCGTCAGTAGGTTTCCGTCTCAAAACTGTTTGGACACGTACCTGCACTTATTTATACTCTGAGCCAGCCTACACAGTTCCCTGGAATTCTCACACAGCATGTACACAGCTCGGTTTTCCTATTGTTTTTAAATTTTATGCCCTAATTCACCGAGATTCAGTGAAGAGGGTTAAGCAGCCTGTGGCTGCCAAGATCCCCCAACACTTAGACATTTGCCGAAATGATAGTTTTCCAGTAAATGCTTTCACACAATAACATTATTCGAGAATATTGCCCAACCAATACTTGTAGTTGCTTATAATAATTATCATGTTTAAGTACAGTTACTTTCTTCGTCATTAATTTATCCATCTTGGTACTGTTTGGATGCGTACCTCAACTGATTTCTATTCTAAGCTAGCCTACACATTTCCCTGAAACTCCTACAACCTACATCTTTCACTATCTGCGTGCAGTAGTCTAATCTAGGTCTACCTCTTCTTCTCTTTTTTCCTATCTTTGCTTCTAATATATTCTTTCATGCCGTAGTATGTAGCCTATCATCCTATCTCTCCTATTTTTTACCGTTTTCCACATATCTCTATTTTCCCCTACCATTTTTAGTACCTCTTCGTTCTGAACTTTGTCTGTCCATGATATCTTCATTATACGTCTGTAGCACCATATTTTAAAGACTTCTATCTTTTTCTTGTCTGCCTCTACTGCTGTCCAGGTTTCACAGCCGTACAGTGCTGTGCTCCACACATATGTTTTAATCAATCTTTTCCTTGTTTCTATGTTTGTTGTCTTTAAACACTTTAGGTGCTTTTTCTTGTTAAATGTAGCACGACCTTGTGCTAATCTTTGTTTTAGATCTTTTGTGCTTTTCCCATCTGGCGTTATTTGGCTTCCTAGGTAGCAAAAATCCGCAACCTCTTGTAAGTTCGTGTTACATATTTGTATTCTTGTTTTTGCTTTATTTTCACCTTCTTTGCATACTAGTACTTTAGTTTTAGTTTTGTTAATTTTCATACCGTATCTCTCTGTTAGAACCGTTTCCATTTCATTAAGAGTAGTTTCTAACTCTTCCTTGCTAGATGCTAATACCGCTATATCGTCTGCAAATCTAAGCATATCAATTATTTTGTCCCTGCTTACGGGAAAGTGCTCGGTACACAATCAGAGAGCCTTTCATAGCTCGGTCTGTATTTATACGGATCAAAAACAACGTGCTTCTGTTTCCAAAAACAATTCTTATTATAAAATGTGAAGTACTTCTACGATCAGTACCTGCAAGTCTTTCCAATACAACTGCTGCGAAACATTTGTGAAACACGGCTTACAACCCAGAGATTAACATAATGGCTTTCAAGAATTGCTAACTAGGGGACAGTTTTTATTGCTCGTACAAGTATGTTGGTTAAATACCTGCGAGATAATAAAATATCATTTTATACAAGTTCTTGGTGTTTATAACAGCCTTTAAAAGCTTTTACGAAGTAGATGGTTAAAACGTATTTAGAAGAATGTACACGACGAAGCTTTTAACCTTTTAAAGAAGCGATGCTGTGTTTAAGTTATTTTAAGGAATTTGTAATCGCCGGCTTTTTAATCTTCTAAAGAAAACAATAAAAGAATTTAATGCAAGTGTTTAACTCATTTCAGAGAATCAACAACCAGGGATTCTTTTTTATCTGTGCAAGGTAAAGGAGATTACTATAGGATAGATTTTATATATTTAACAATGTACTAAGAACTAGAGGATTTTATAGCACATTTAAATAAGTATTCATTCAATGGAAAGGAGGTCGAGCTTGTTAAATAACTTAATGAGTGGGAAGTTAGAAATTTTATAGGACGTTTTAAATAACCGTACAACGGAGTATTTGGAAATTAGTATTTATATGTAGCATGCAGAAGTCAATCAACTTCGGAAATTTAACGTAACAAGTATCACTTTTTTGGGAAGCATATTATTATTCTATAGGACAAGGTAATGATGTTTTTACGAGGGGTCCTGATGATTAGTAGCATTGTCAACAGACAATCAGTAGACACGAACAAAAAGGAGCCCATAATGAATCATGCGCTATTTTTGATCGATGGAAATTAAATCTGACTATTGATGTAGAGGTAGACTTAGAAATTCGTCGAGAAATATCGTGATGGGGACAAATCTTAATGCAGATTGTCGATGTTACTCTAACACTAGCACCTTCTAATATGCCTTTTCGAGACCACGATGAAAGCATAAACTTTGAAAATCCTAGTGTATTTTTATCAATAATTACCTTATTATCCACATATGATCCAGTTTTACAAAATTTGCTGTAAAATCAGAAAAAGAGTTATGTAACTTATATAAGCCCAATTATTCAAAAGGAAATTATTCAAATATTAAGCAATGCTATTAATCGAAGTATAATTAAAAAAATAAAAAGCGCACCATTTTTTTCGATAATAGCTGATACCACCCAGAATATTTTAAAAATTGACCAATTAAGTATTATTGTTAGATATGTAGTTACTGATTATGAGTATAATAGGCCATAAAAAATTGTAATATCCTTGAGTTTGTTCCAGTTTCAAGTCAAACTGGCAAAAACCTTAGTACTTCTATATTGGACATACTAAGTGACAATAAATTGCCCATAGAAAAACTCCGTGGACAAGATTATGATAGCGCTGCGAACATGTGCGGTATCTATGAAGGTGTTAAAGCAATAAAATCAAGTACTACACCTTATGCTCCATACGTACACTGTGCTGCACATAATCTGAATTTAGTTATAAACGAGTCAACTAAAAATGTTGATGAAATAAGTAATTTTTACTACCTTATTGAAAGTGTTTATGTATTTTTTGGACACAGTATAAAAAGATGAGCACTTTTACAAAGTGTGACAACGACTAAAATTACTATAAAAAATTTGACCCCTACTAATGGCTCAGAAACTGAGGAAGCAAAGTCTTTAGAATATCAGTTGGAAAAATTTGAGACCGTATTTTTAATTGTTTTAGAAACAATAATCCTAAAAAATATTGATGCTGTGTCCAAACTTCTGCAAAAAAAAAAACAACAAAATATAGAGCAGGCAGCTAAACTGTTTAATATATCCTATGAAAACATTAAATAAATTTGGGATGAATTTACTTTAATTAAAACAGCGGCAGTTGATTTAGCGAAGCAATGGAGTTCTGTTGCTGAATTTGCAAAAAATTGAATATCTAAGCCAAAACTATTCTTTGACGAAATTAACAATCATTACCGAATGCAAACCAATGAATCATTACCGAATGCAAAGCAATGAAGGCTGATTTAAAATTAGTGCTTTTTTTAAAACACTTGTTACTTTTATTTTTTAACATAAATTAAATACCCTTCTTTCACTGGTTGTTATTACCCGCTCGAATAAATTCCATTTCTATTCTTAAATTCTCCAAAAATACCCTATATAATGTACCTGTTCAGAATAAGCCCGCTTTAACATAATTTTAACTCAAATTCATTTTGCTTTTAAAACGAAAATTTATTCGATAAATTATATAGTCAATACCTTGTTTTACGTATCCGTTAATTTGTTATACATTCCATTAACGTATAATTGCTTTCTCTTGTGTTTCCAGTTTGCTAATCGCGCTTTAATAACGCGAGGATTGCAGTTCAAACTCGTGTTATTTGAACCAATTTTTAATTTGATTCTGCAGCTTGTGCGTTGAAATATTTTCTTCCTTACTCGCCCCAGTACTTCAAGAGCGATGCACGTTTTTTTGTTCGACAAGTAAGAGGTGTCTTGCGTGTATCGCTTTTAGCTGGAGGCCAAATTAGTTCTTTTTTATGTAGTCCCAACTATTCTTTACCAAGGATCAACTGCCGTTGCATGTAGATCGCTAGTGCCGTTTTGGTAACTTGGTAAATAGATCCCAACGACCGTGGCGTTCAAGCTAAGTATCCCGACACATACAGGTATACAACTTGTTTTCTTTTGTGTATATCAAGGGCATATTCCTTATCAGTAGTTGGTCTAGTTACGTGATAAGAAACGTGACAATGTAGGGCTATTTTTTGTTGCTGCGAATCTATATTATCGCTCTACAGGTGTGATGTGCCATTGTTAAAAATGTTTGACAAAAGCTCTCACACGTTGATTCTTTTCTGCTAATTAGTAAATTTTATAAAAGGTATTATGTGCAATTTTAAAAACGCTTGACAAAAGCTCTTACTTGTTTATTTTCTACTGATTAGTTTTATTTTGTGTAAAATACGAGATGCGCACTTCCTATCTAAAGTACTAAATTGTTCGATTCACATAATTGTTTGCTTTGAAATAGTAACGCTTAATTTATTTCTTTTGCTTGTTGGTACAGAATCCTTTATTTATTTTTATTGTTAATAGATAATCGTGAGTGACGTGCTTTTTTTTTTGTTTTTTTGGTATGTAGGTGAATCCTCCCCACTCTCCGCGTTTGGTGATTAGCATGTTATTTACGTTTTTTCCGGCTACGTCTAGGTACGTAGCATACTATATCATTAATTTGCAGTTAAAAAGTCGAAATAATGGGCTACTCAAAATTTATTCAACTTTTCGAGTTTTATCCCCATATGTGCTACGTAGTTCTACTCCGTCAGACAAAGAACTATATGAAATGGGTACCTAATATATCCAAAAGATATTTCGGACACACAGATAATTTCCCTGAGACGGTGCTTTCAAAGTAAGCTACAAGAAATTCATCCCATTTATGAATTAATAAATCTTGTAATAATTAAAAACTTTTCTTCGTGTAGTACTTTTACCGAAATTATCACTGCTTGTAATATATTTTTAAAGATTCTTGTTTTCGTAACCTCTGATGAAAGGTCAATCTCAAAACTAAACCTAATAATTTTTTTTAGAAAATACTATTTCCCAAGAGCGATTATCAGTTTTAGCAATGATTTCTAATGAAAACGACGTTGTTTGTACCTTAGATATAGATAATATCGTGAGAACTTCTGCAAAATCTAAAACAAGGAGGAAAATACTTTCCTAGTCCTATCTTATCATGATTTAATGTATAGTTTTTGTTCTATTAAAATTTCTAAATATTTCATATTCGTTTTTTCTGTTCTAGTTAATTTTTTATCTGCTTATTTACTTAGGCGTTTTTCTTTTTTCGTTGTTATATTATGATCGAATTTTGTTTAATTTTCATTTTTTAGTTTGGTATTTTATTTCTATGTATGTGTATTAAATAGCTTTCATCTTAATTTTTTGTTAATATTATGAAGTACATTTAAAATTTAGAAGTTTTTATTTTTATAAATAATTTTCTCTGAATATACAATAGTGGTGGAAGGAGGGCTCGTGAAGATTTTTTGGAACACAGGCCCGGAGTTGGTTTAATACGCCACCGAAAAAACGACGTGAAATTAGCAAGGTAGTTAGGTTAATGTATGTCTCTCTTCCAAACACATATATTTTATATAGAAACAATTCCCATTTTGCTTTCTCTTTGCTTACTCTAGGATTAATTAAAAAAATTTGTGCAAATAGTGTGAAAGGATTTGTCGGTGTATACAATTAAGTCCAAAAAATTTGGCAATAGCCTAATATGGCATGTACTACAATTATGTAACGTCAGCGATAAGTAGAAATATGGTGTGATAGAGTAAGTTAATAATAATGCCCTGAGGGTTCGTGAGACAGACAAGCTGCTGTAACTAGGTTAATGTATGCCCATCTCTCGTGCACGCACGTATACTACATATAGAGACAATCACCATGTATTTCTTATGAGAGTCGATTCCTTCACTTTTACATTGGTTTAAATGAGAGTAAAGTTTGATAGCAAAATTGGCAGTTTCGTACTGCTGACCTCACAAATTGCATATTGGAATATTCATGCTTCACTAATAAAAGATTGTTTAGACAAGTAAGAAATAATCATCAAAAGTGAAGACGAACTTGATTGAAGAATTCATGTATTAAGTCTATTGCGGCAATTGTCCAAGGATAAAACGCAGTGAATTCAACTACCAAATTTGTAAACCAAGTTCGGCAATGTATTATTTGCCAGAAATGCTTAGAACTCCTACATTCCTTCGTCTTTTGATATGGTACGTACTGAATGCATGTTGCATGCATATTGGACATTTGTAGATACCTAAACGTATGTGTTATTTGCAGTGTCTCGCAATAGGAATTTCAATAATATCAAGAATGCTAGCTGCACATACAAATACCTGAGAATTATAATACATTCTACAAATTTAAATTTTATATAAAGTTTAGTAATTTGTTAGGTTAGGGTTTTAGTCGAGCAATGGTTGCAATTTCTAATTGTTTAATGACATGTGCAGTCAGAAGTTCTTTCGAGTAGCATAATCCTTTCTGTCAAAAGCCACCCATTTATATTAAATCAAATACGAAAATTTTTGATTTTATCACTAAAAGCTTTTTTGCAAATTGGCATTTCAGACGCAAACGTTTTTATTAATGCCATCGTATAATTTATACTATCTATAAAAATTCGTGATAGGCATTTTATATACAGTAATCCTTTTTATAAAACCTGCTGGAAAAGCTTCATCGGCCATTTCAGCACAGAAGTACAAACGTTTAAAAAATATCACTAAATTTATGGCTAGCAAGTTACTGCAATCTTATTCTATCGACAGCATTGCACTGTTATCTCCGAAGACCACCAATCATCTCTCTAAATCATGCGCATAGCAGGAAAATTTGCACAACTCTCTGCATTTTCCGAACGATAGCGTCAGTACGGAAAAGCGCTATACCATCGCGAGCGTGTAAGAAGAGAAAGTAGCTAGTCGATATTTGCGAGTAGCAGCTGGCGCTTTCCAGAAGAAACAAGTGGAGAGATACGTTCACTCTCATCAACAAACCCGGCGTTATATGATCCCGGAATTTCGAACAGAAAACCCTGCACCTGTTCACGAACGTTAGCTAAGCGGATCCCGATAATCCGTAGTTTTCCCAGGCTGCATCGCTATACGTAGTTCGTGGATTGCTCTTTTGTTTTGATATAACCAAATCGCGTTGCTATCACTGTTTATCGCAATAGCGAATCCCATGCGGTGTGTAAAATTACACGAAAATGCGCGAGTTTAAAGAGGGCTAAATGAAGTAATTACTCGTAATTGGAAAAGGTAAGTGGTTGCTTGTTGCTATTATTTCTGGAAGTTTTAATAAAGAAATTAGAATTACATATCGCATTTTCGTATATAACTTTTGGCAGTTTTTTTTATTAAAAATATAAATGTTTAATAAACCAAGCAATTTGTAAACGCAAAACAAAAATCTCAGAAAGTAGAACTTATGAAAATTGCCTTTAATGATGACAAGTCATTTATTTGCGTGTTTCTGAAGTTTTCTCTTAGTTTTTGAACAATTATAGTTGACTATATAGTTATAAAGAAAATTAGAAAAGTTTTTGATAATCTTTGTTTTTAACGATAAAATCTTAACATTTTGGAAATGTTATTTTACAATTACCATAAATAGTAAGTTTTCGACTCTTAAGAGCACCTGATTTTTGAACAGATGTTTTCCTTAATTTCACGCATAAAATGGCATTTTTACGATGTATTACATGTTCCCTTTAAATTATACATTGAAGTGCATCGTACGTTCTACCTGCATTTCATAGAAATCAGAAGTGTTAAAACCCAACAAAGCTTAAAACAAAATTTTCGAAAAATTTCTATATTTCAAACGTATAACTTGTGGGAATTATAAATATTGCTATGATAGCAGGGTTATTTAGGGGTATATAGGGTCACAAGGGTTGTACACTCCATGTAAACGACACCAACGTCTAGAAAATTAAACATTTTTATCATAAAGCGTGCGCAATTCGCCAATTATACAAAAAACAAATATCAAACACACTATATAAAATTCACATCCAACTTTAATTAATGAAAGGAAGCTCATACTTCAAGAATTCAATTACCTTAGTAAAATAAATAATTTTGCACGCAATCCAATTCATTTTTAAGAATAACAATACATTCATAAACTTTAAATAAATATGCATCAGGAACATCAAAAGTCAAACAAACAAAACGAATTCTTCTTTTAAACTCAACGCATTAATGCTCGCAAGAACCAGATCTTTCAAAACAAACACGTTTTATAAACGCAGGAAGTAAATAAACGCATTTAAATACGTCATTATAAAATTTGCCTACGTGATTTTCAATATAAAATCAACACATAAACCCAACAGATTACGAAAACGAAAATAAAGAATTCCTATACAAATAAGAGGACGTGACTTGAGAAGGTACAAAGTTTCATAGTGAACGGAATCCACAATACAAAATTTGATGTCTACATAATTTGCAAAAGCATTGCAACGAAGTTTAGGATGTTAACTCCATAAAAATCTGAAAGCTTGCACGATAAGACAAGTGCAATGCCTCAATCAACAAGATAAACTTGGTAAACCAATTATAACAGGTCGTAGGCGTACCTTTAAATAGCACACAAACTGATAAAGCGTCAGTCTTTATACAACCAAGGCATGCTCTGTACTTCCCTGAAACAAGATAACACGCGAAGTGACACCATCAAATTAAATAATAATATTCAAGTGAAGGTTGGTGATTGAAAATTTCAAATACCAGTACAAGTGCAAATATACAACAGAAATTTGCCGTTGACATTTAAAAAGTAAGTCCAAAATTCTAATTAAACATATTCTTTAATATTTTATTAACTTAACGCACATTTACAACTAGGAGTTCAACAGGGAAAACAACAGGTCAGAGATAAAATTTATTAATAGCATATAGCATAAATTTCTTTTTGAACATTTAAATTTTGCATATACTGAGATATTTATGTAAAGGGTGATTAAAAATTTTTGGTTGATATGTATAAATTACGTAAAAGGAAAAGAAGATCATGAACGTTTAACATACTTCCAGTAATATACATAGTTATTTTTGCTGGCTTTAAACTGATTTAAGGGAGTCTTAATTTGTGGACAAACTAATTTATATTGTTACTTTGATTTAGGGTTTTTTTTTAAATAGCAAATGATATTATAAAGGTTATGGAGCTACAAATTCTACATATTTTGGTTACTATATAAATTTTGGTTAATTTTGTTTAACTCTTTCAAGTGGGAAGTGTTAGAGAAAAGGGGGGTAAAAACTTCTTTCGTATCGTTGTGCACTTTGTGTGGGGTTGAACTGATCTAGTCGAGACATATAAAATAAATTGTGTAAAATCTAAAATTTATCCTAGGTGGCGAGCAGCAGGCACCTGAACGTTAAATACATCAGAGTGCGGCGATATCATAGCAAAAAATCTGGCAACCCAAGCGTGGGGCAAGAACTTAAAGAAATCTGGTGACCCAATCGTGAGGCGGAAAATAGCAAAGAAAATTTAGTAATCAAACCGTGGGGCGAGAAATAAAAAAAGAAAACTGACGAATCAAGCGTGGGGCTAGAAGAAAAGGAATCTGACGCGTTAACGGAAGGGCTCGAATAAAGAAATTTGGCAATCAAAGCGTGGGGCTAGAACATAAAATAATTTGGCGATCAAATCGTGGGGCTCGAACATAAAGAGACACGTCACGATAACCATAGGACTCGAAGAAATTCGAAAACTGTATATTAATTAAAATTAGGAACTACTGACGGACAAAAAATAAATTTAAGAAGTTAAATTAGAATTTAGAGTTTATTGCAAAAATAATTAGATCAAAATGGACAAAAGAATTCAGGAAGTTAGGAAAGCATTAAGAAATTAAGAGATGGAAATAGGATCTAGGGAAAGTATGTCCTTAGAAGATACACCAACTGAAACTGCAGGGAGAATATTAGAAAGAAGTCACAGCGAGGAACAGCAAACTACACAAGAATCGAGGATGATGTCAATTTTATTAGCGTTAAACGATAAAATGGACAAAAATGGCAAAGCTATTAATCAATTGAATGAGAAAATGACCAAAAATGAAGCCAACGTGAAAAATATGACAATAAAATTTAATGAAAATGTACAAGAACTAAGAACAGAGTTTGGGCAAAATCTGGCTAAGTTGGGGGAAAATTTTAGTTCGGATATAAAGATTTTAAGCGATGGTTTAAGGTAAACTAACCAAACGATTACTGAATTGAAACTACAGGTGCAGAGCAAAATTGTACGAATTATAGAGGATATTGATAACGTGAAGGACGAGGTTATAAAAGTTAAAGCGAGCCAAGAGACATGCGAAAGGGAGACCAACGAGAAAATTACGGATTTAGGTGTAAAAATACAGGAGGTTGAGAGGAACTGTGAGATAGGATTTAGAACTGTAAATAGAGAATTAGGAAGTTTAAAAACAGACGTAGAGAACTTTAGTAGAAACACAATGCAATACACTCCGGAACCCACAAGGATAAACCAACCAAGCATATGATTAGACCAATACTCAAAATTTTATGGGGACAATAAGCTAAACCCGAAATTATTTTTGAATAACGTTAAAACGCTAATACAGGGGCCAATAGACGAACAATATAAATTAAATTGATAGAGATCAATGTTGGGGGGGGGGGATGCAAAAATATGGTTTGGTTTAATAGAGGGCGAATTAAAGACTTTTCAGTAATTCGAACAGAAATTTTTAAGGCACTTTTGGGGGACAACCAACAATATAAAGTAAGAGATGACTTGATTATGGGGAAATATAATCACGATTTAAGAATGACTTATCACTAATCGAACCGTTGTTTTAAATTCTTACGATGACGAGCCCTAAGTACCTCCTATCGGAGATCTGAATGAGGGGGTATTTTACCGCCGGGCAAGAATTTTACTTGTGAGCTCTTCATAATGCATAGTTTGTGTTTTAGGTCACACATACCTGGGAAATATTGTGGTAGGTTCCAATATCTTTCCACAACGCAGTTTTTAAAGATTTGTGCAAAAAGCCGTATCTGTCACGGCCAACCCCCAACAACCTTGTAAATTATTGAGGATCGCCCGAGGCCAACCGATTCTCCTCCAATATCTTTTAGTCAACAAGGCTGTTGCACCTTGCTGCGCCTATTAATCGCTTTTTACGATAAACAGGCTTACTATAGTAGCATTTTTTGTCCCCTACTATAGGGATCTAATAGTTCGTAACAATATGATAATAGGATAATTTAGGAGTATATAGGGTCACAAGGGTTGTACACTCCATGTAAACGGTACCAAAGTCTAGAAAATTAAACATTTTTATCGTAAGAGTACGCAATTCTTCAATTATACAAAAAGCAAATATCAAACACACTGTATAAAACTCACAAACTAACTTTAATCAATGAAAGCAAGCTCAATCTTCAAGAATTCAATCACATTTAGTAAGATAAATAAATTTGTACGCAATCCAATTTATTTCTAAAAAAAATAGCAATGCATTTATAAACTTTAAATAAACACGCATCAGGAACATCGAAAGTCAAGCAAACACGAAACGAATTTTGTTTAAACTCGACGTATTAATAACTATGAATGCTCACAATAAACAGATATTTTAAAATAAACATGTTTTATAAACGCATGAAGTAAATAAACGCATTTAATTCACGTCATTATAAAATTTGCCTACGTGATCTTCAATATAAAATTAACACATAAACTCAACAGACTACGAAAACGAAAATTAGGAATCATACGTTTGACTATGCCCGATTTTAAGTAATAAATTCCTATACAAATAAGAGGACGTGACTTGAAAAGGTACAAAGTATCATAACAAGATAAACTCGGTAAACCAATTATAACAGGTGGATTGACGTACCTTTAAATAGCGCACGAGCTGATAATGTGCCAGTCTTTCTACAACCAAGCCACGCTCAGAACTGGTCTGAACCAAGATAACATGCGAAGTTAAACTTCAAATTAAATAATAATATTTAAGTGAAAGTTGGTGATTGAAAACTTCAAATACTAGTGCAAGTGCAAATATACAACAGAAATTCGCCGTTGGTATTTAAAACGTAAGTTCAAAATTCTAATTAAACATATTCTTTGATATTTTATTAACTTAGGGCACTAAGGATTGAACTAAGCGTTGAACTAAGGGTTGAACTAAGGGTTGAACTAAGGGTTGAACTAAGGGTTGAACTGAGGATTGAATTAAGGAATGAACTAAAAATCGAATTATAAATAGAACTAAGAAATTCGTTAAGAATTCTACTAGGTAAATGATTAAATGTTAAACTGGGTGTTTAACCAAGCTGTACAACGCAATTGAATAAACAACTATCAAACAAAATTAACAAGAAAATCTAACTGAGAACAATCCAAGGGTACTGGTCAACAGCACCAGCGGTAGTTCTAAGAATTGGGGTGCATGCATAGACGCGCATTCACAACCAAGAGTTTGTAGCAATTTTATTTTCCACCTAATATATATATCTGTATAATCAATCCTTTTATTAAATATTAAATAATATAATACATTATAATGTTATCCAATCCACTTAATTTAATAACATCTATTGTCCAATAAAGAACTAGTATTTAGTTCATGTTAAAAGTTAAATTCTACGGAGACAATATAAAAGCTTTTGTTTGGTATCCTTCTTAAAGCCCCCTCTACTCAGGAACCGCAAGGTATCGCTGTTACCAGGCAGCGACAAGCTCGGCCGGCACTTCTAACACAGCTGGGGTTTAAGCAGGTCGAAAGTTGTTCTTAGGAGCGATGTCCGTGATTGATTTTTGGTGTTGGAAGCGTGCACGGTGGAAGATTGCACGTGTAAGCCATCTTCAGAAATTGTTTTGGATGGTCCATGTTTTTGTTGAAACCAGTCGTGAAGAACGATGAAGTTTTTGTTAAAAGACCATTAGGAACAGTAAGTGAATTTGTTTCTATAACAATATTGATTGAAATTTTCAGTGTAACTTTGGGAATAATTTATTTTAAAATATATTGCAACGTAAATTATAAATAAGCAACTTTTCTGAATGTTATTCTTGCGAAAATTAAATGAAAACAATTCTATTCTTGTATAATATGGAATCACATTTATAATTTATTCAAGTTAATTACAAACAACATTTGCTTTCTTGTGGTGTGAATTACGCCTGGAACATCTGTAAATTGAAACGCAGATAATGGAAGCCAAGTGACGTGTTTTTCAGTATGCAGCGCAGCTGTTTGTTTGGAATGGAATTTTCCTTTGTTAATACATACGTCAGCTTTCAAGCAAGTATTTAGGTGCAATTTGGAGTTCTGGTATGTACAAAAAATTATGTTCGTATGTTGTTTGAACTGTCGACGTAGTAACGAAATAAATTTTACTTTAACCGACTTGTGTTAACCTTGAACAGGTCAAGGACAGACCTCAATTATATTTTTCGTAGTCATACGATATGAATCTGTAATTTGTTCCTACAAATTCTTTTATTAACTCAATGAAACATCAGAAGATGTCACTACTAATTAGATAAAGTAAATTCTTCTAATTTTGAACCTTTAGAAATTAAATTTCTACATTTGATATTTTATGAACAATTATCTGTAATTATTTACTGTGAAATTAAGGTAAATTTACCATAATTAACTCTTTCTATAAATAAGCAATTCTATGCTTTGTCAATTTGTTATATAAACTTCATTAAATAGTAATTGGTACGGATATATTCAGTACCATTGTAATTAACTCTTCCTAATTTAAATTAACTTATAAAGGAAGACATTTTTTTTGTAAAAAATTACTTTATTGGATACCAAAAAGAATAGATTCTTATTTTCGGACTAAAGACTATCTTTTATTTAAGAGGAATGAAAATCGATTCTGATTGTATTTAATTATTTTTGAGTTTGAATGCACAAACAGTGCTTTTCTTTGTTTAATTTGTTCACAGGTGAAATGGAGGATTGCTAAGGTCAAGGTCGAGCCATAAGGTAAGATACTTTAAAGATTAGGAGGTCTTTAAAAATTATCTAGCGGTTATAGGAGAAAGGTTTCCGCATTAGCCTTGTACAAGGGACTTGTATTAGGTCTTCTCAGTATAAAAAAATACGGTGGCGCCTTATTTTTATTATTAGTGGTTGCAATTACACCCCGACCCACAGCTCATTCTCTACCCAGAGCATATAGTTCGACTAGCCGCTTTGCCTTTGAGATTTCCTCAACTTAGAGCCACCTTCCATCTTAATTTGCCGTGGGCTCCATTTTTAATTATCGGAAATTCTCGTTAAACTAAATTGGAAGTAAAAAGGCTACAAATAGCGCCCAGCGTGTAGGCCTCGATTGCTGTACCAATTGTATAAACACATAAAGTATAGGCTTCGATTGACTTTGGTTGTTTGCACTTGTGGTTTGTAATTCATTTACCCTGAGATTAATATAGTCTATTGATGTTGCTGTTTAATTGAGTTTAATTTGTAATTAGTTAGTTAGTCTATCCCATGATGGCTGAGACGTATCAAGTAGTTTATTTGCATAAAGATGAGTTGGATTATGAATTGAGAATTCGTGGAGTTGTTAGCAGCAGACCGATGCAGGATAAGAGGAAAATGTTAGGCCGATTATTAGCCAAAGAAACAACATTGCCTGATTTTATTTGTCAGTTAGCTCCAACGGAAATTGATAGTATGTCAACATTAATAAAGTTGTGTAAGAAATTAGAAGAAGCTTTCTTACATGGTAAAATTGTTCGATAGGATTATTATTGCTCTTTTAGTCGCAGCTTGTAGTATTTCAGTGAATAATAATTCACAGTGTAGTTGATAATAGTGATTTGTATTTAGGTTTTTCTTCCATTTGTATTAGCTACAATAGTTGTTTGATAAATTTTTTATAGTAGAGATGATAGATGTTTATAATTTGGTACACTTGTTTTTACTGTCGGTAAACCGTTTCAAGATTGCTCTTGTGCATAGGCACGTTTTGTTTTGATATAATTTATTTTGATAGCAATTTTTGATTTATTTATATCCGCATTGCAACGCAGTATGTTAATTGGTTGTAAGTCTAAGTGAAACTTGTCGTCGTGGTTGGTCGGATTAGCAGTATGTCAGTCTAGACGAGACTTAGGAAAAGTCGGTCGCTCAGCATTACATTAGTCTAAACGAGACTCGAGGTAAGTTGTCACTCTAGCAATTTTAGCATCACTATTTTTGATATTGGTGATGAGGTTATAATTTTTTGTTTATAAGTCTAGGTGAGACTCACAGAGGAGTTTGTCACCCTAGCAAGTTTATGCGTTGTGAAGTACTTTTGTCTATCTTGACAGTTTGATTATGAGTAGTGTAAGAGTGTACTAGAACATTGATTTATTGTTATCCTAGATGGAAGGTTGAGAGTAATCTAAATTATAAATTTATTATGTTTAAAATTGTCATTGTCTGCGAATTTAAAAGAGAAGGTGTTCTTAAAGTTTGAAGTTCATTGGTTTAATGTTTGAAGTCATGTTGATAATTTAGTTGAGATCAAGTTAGATAATGTGGATCCCTGGTATGTGTCTCTTCGAGAAAAATTTTAGCTTCACCTGATGATTACCCACAATGGAAGGTAGAAGATAATTATGTATTTAAATTTCTTTCATCAGATTTACCACTCGTCGAATGTAAGGAATGGAAATATTTAGTCCCTAGATCACAGAAGGAAGAGGTTATTCGGATAAATCATGACCCTTCAGTGGCCGGTCATTTTGGTTTTTAAAACATTGGCACGCATACAAGAGAGTTTTATTGGCCAAAATGCGTATTGATGTGTTGAAATTTTGTAAAATTGTTTAACGTGTGGTGCACAGAAGGCATCGAATAGAGGACCCTTGGTTTAATGGGAAAGGAAAAGAAGTGAAGTTCCCTTTCAGATTATCGCTATAGACCTCATGGGCCCATTTCCACGGTCCAAGGTTGGACACAAATGGTTATTAGTTATTGGTGATTGGTTCCCAAAATTCACGTTGATGTTTCCGTTACGTAGTGCAAAAGCGCATATAATAGAACGTGTATTGGAGGAAAAAGTTTTTTTAGTTTATGGCGTTCCCAAATATATTATTTGTGATAATGGCTCACAATTTAGTGGTAGAAATTTCAAGGCAGTATGTAAAAGATATGACGTTCAAAAAATTTGGTTTAATGCAGTTTACTCTCCCCAATGTAACTTTGTAGAAAGGATAAATAGAACTGTCGGAACAGCTATACGTTCGTATATTAAAGAACATGATACTTGGGACATAGAGTTACCCCAAATTCAGTATGCGATTAATTCTGCAAAACATCATGCCACTGGTTATTCGCCAAATTTCTTAGTTTTTGGTAGACATGTTCCTGTGTCTGGAAAATTTTATGGTCTTGATGTGGAACCCTCAGTTGATATTGATTTTATTTCTAGTGATAGACCTTCGTATGTGTCAGATCATCAAGGACTATGTGATATTTTTATAGACGTACAGAAAAGGTTACATTTAGCTTACATGCAGTCTAGTAATTCATATAATTTAAGGAGACGTAACATTTCTTTCGAAGTAGGTGACAAGGTTTGGAGGTCAAATAAAGTTCTTTCGAAAGCAAGTGATAAGTTTACAGCTAAACTAGCGCCAAAATATGTTTTGAGCATTGTTAGAAAAAAGGTTTCGAATTTAATTTATGAATTGATTAATGAAAATGGTTCAAGGGCAGGCAGATGGCATGTTAAGGACTTAAAACCTTATTCAGAGTTCAGTGGTGATATTGAAAATGAGAACGTTTCTGAACATTAATTAGTGTTGTTGATATATTTAATGGTTGATAGTAGGAATTATTTCTGTCTTATCTTTTAGTTAAGGATTTAAATATTGTATTGGAATACTGTTTGGTAGTCTAAAAATTTTAGATGTTGGATAAGAAGTATAAAAAGAATTTTTGTAGTGCAGTAAGGTTGATACTAGACTGTGCTGATATTGTTAGTTGCAAGTTATTCATTTGAGTCAAGATAAAAAGTTACATGTTCCTGTTTGTCAAATGATTTCATTTGTCGTATAATTCTCTAGTTCAAGGTTATAAAGGAATGTTTAGGTATCTTTATGATTAAAGTGTTTGATAAATAAAGTTGTATATATTTGGTTATTATTTTCTTTTGGATTTATGATTAAAGTGTTTGATAAATAAAGTTGTATATATTTGGTTATTATTTTCTTTTGGATTTATGATTAAAGTGTTTGATAAATAAAGTTGTATATATTTGGTCATTATTTTCTTTCGGATTTAAGATTAAGGTGTTTGATAATTATAATGGGAATCAAGTAGTTTGAGTCCATATTAAATATTGGTTGGAGGTCAATATTGTTAGTAACTATGATAGTTATGTTTAATTATGAATATTGCGTGAGATAGCAATGTTCTATGTTTAATATGAATATTGTGTGAGATAGCAATGTTCTATGTTTAATTATGGATGTTGCGTGAGATAGCAATGTTCTATGTTTAATATGAATATTGTGTGAGATAGCAATGTTCTATTTTGTTCATTCATGCGTGAGTGAGATTTGTGAGAAGTAAGACGTGGTGGCGTTTTACTTGTCTCTTCTGGGAAAGAGATATTTCTACATTTTGGTTGCATATACATGCGGTAGATTGTTGAACGTTAGTGATTTCAAGACATGTTTGCTGTTTTGAAGTTATGTTTGTCGTGGATCTCAAAAGTAGTGAGAGTCCTTTTCTTCTTTTGTAAATATGTAAATTACGGTTAATATAGTAAAAATATGTTTGTCATGATAATTTGATATTTTCATTAAGGAATCATAATACGGCAGTATTATATATTTTGTTGTTTAAGTTTCGAGTATAAATGAGTGACATAATAACCCCGAATATGATTAAACGATAATGACACCCTACCGATTAAGACTTCCCGAATTGTCCCCTTGTGGCGTATAGTACGCGTAGTTACTCGTCACTCATTTTCAAATATGTTGTATCTTAAGTGGTAATTTTTGTTCTAGTTTGTAAAAAATTAATAATAATAAGTTGTGAATATGTAACAATAAATTCAAAAAAAATTCTTCGCATTTATTCCAGAATTTTTTCTCTTAGAAAGAGGCAGTGTAGCAATTTTATTTTCCACCTAATATATATATCTGTATAATCAATCCTTTTATTAAATATTAAATAATATAATACATTATAATGTTATCCAATCCACTTAATTTAATAACATCTATTGTCCAATAAAGAACTAGTATTTAGTTCATGTTAAAAGTTAAATTCTACGGAGACAATATAAAAGCTTTTGTTTGGTATCCTTCTTAAAGCCCCCTCTACTCAGGAACCGCAAGGTATCGCTGTTACCAGGCAGCGACAAGCTCGGCCGGCACTTCTAACACAGCTGGGGTTCAAGCAGGTCGAAAGTTGTTCTTAGGAGCGATGTCCGTGATTGATTTTTGGTGTTGGAAGCGTGCACGGTGGAAGATTGCACGTGTAAGCCATCTTCAGAAATTGTTTTGGATGGTCCATGTTTTTGTTGAAACCAGTCGTGAAGAACGATGAAGTTTTTGTTAAAAGACCATTAGGAACAGTAAGTGAATTTGTTTCTATAACAATATTGATTGAAATTTTCAGTGTAACTTTGGGAATAATTTATTTTAAAATATATTGCAACGTAAATTATAAATAAGCAACTTTTCTGAATGTTATTCTTGCGAAAATTAAATGAAAACAATTCTATTCTTGTATAATATGGAATCACATTTATAATTTATTCAAGTTAATTACAAACAACATTTGCTTTCTTGTGGTGTGAATTACGCCTGGAACATCTGTAAATTAAAACGCAGATAATGGAAGCCAAGTGACGTGTTTTTCAGTATGCAGCGCAGCTGTTTGTTTGGAATGGAATTTTCCGTTGTTAATACATACGTCAGCTTTCAAGCAAGTATTTAGGTGCAATTTGGAGTTCTGGTATGTACAAAAAATTATGTTCGTATGTTGTTTGAACTGTCGACGTAGTAACGAGATAAATTTTACTTTAACCGACTTGTGTTAACCTTGAACAGGTCAAGGACAGACCTCAATTATATTTTTCGTAGTCATACGATATGAATCTGTAATTTGTTCCTACAAATTCTTTTATTAACTCAATGAAACATCAGAAGATGTCACTACTAATTAGATAAAGTAAATTCTTCTAATTTTGAACCTTTAGAAATTAAATTTCTACATTTGATATTTTATGAACAATTATCTGTAATTATTTACTGTGAAATTAAGGTAAATTTACCATAATTAACTCTTTCTATAAATAAGCAATTCTATGCTTTGTCAATTTGTTATATAAACTTCATTAAATAGTAATTGGTACGGATATATTCAGTACCATTGTAATTAACTCTTCCTAATTTAAATTAACTTATAAAGGAAGACATTTTTTTTGTAAAAAATTACTTTATTGGATACCAAAAAGAATAGATTCTTATTTTCGGACTAAAGACTATCTTTTATTAAGAGGAATGAAAATCGATTCTGATTGTATTTAATTATTTTTGAGTTTGAATGCACAAACAGTGCTTTTCTTTGTTTAATTTGTTCACAGGTAAAATGGAGGATTGCTAAGGTCAAGGTCGAGCCATAAGGTAAGATACTTTAAAGATTAGGAGGTCTTTAAAAATTATCTAGCGGTTATAGGAGAAAGGTTTCCGCATTAGCCTTGTACAAGGTACTTGTATTAGGTCTTCTCAGTATAAAAAAATACGGTGGCGCCTTATTTTTATTATTAGTGGTTGCAATTACACCCCGACCCACAGCTCATTCTCTACCCAGAGCATATAGTTCGACTAGCCGCTTTGCCTTTGAGATTTCCTCAACTTAGAGCCACCTTCCATCTTAATTTGCCGTGGGCTCCATTTTTAATTATCGGAAATTCTCGTTAAACTAAATTGGAAGTAAAAAGGCAACAAGTTTAACAGGAAAAACAACAGGTCAGAGATAAAATTTATTAATAGCATAAAGCATTAATTTCTTTTTGAACATTTAAATTTTGCATGTACTGAGATATTTATGTAAAGGGTCATCAAAAATTTGTGGTTGATACGTATAAATTACGTAAAAGAAAAAGAAGGTCATTGAACGTTCAACGGACTTCCAGTAGTATACATAGTTATTTTGCTGGCTTTAAACTGATTTAAGAGAGTCATAATTTGGGGACAAACTAATTTATATTGTTACTTTGATTCAGGGGTTTTCTTAAATAGCGAATAATATTATAAAGATTGTGGAGCTACAAATTGTACATATTTTGGTTATTATATAAATTTTGGTTAATTTTGTTTACTTTATACAGGTGGGAGGTGTTAGACAAAAAGGGGGCAAAAACATCTCTGTTATCGTATCGTCGTGCACTCTGTGTGGGGTTGAACTGAGCTAGTCGAGGCATATAAAACGAATTGTGTGAAAACTAAAATTTATCCTGGGTTATTTAGAGATACAGAGCGGTGGCGAGCAGCAGACAACTGAACGCTAAATACATCGAAGTAAGGCGATATCATAGCAATATATATATAAATATATAATAAAAATGCTATGATGAATGTTTCTAATGGCCCGTCGTTCAATTAACAAAACCACTGCAATCATACATCAGGTTTATAATAGTACGAAATAATCCTCTTACAAACAATCTTTCAAATATAAATTATTAAATCTATAACAGATATTTCTTAAAATCAAAATTTCAACTACAAGGTAAATAAAATTAACTTCCTTTCAACAGGTATATTATATACTTCATATATAGTCGAGATTCTCTTTAAAACTAGGTTGATCACTCACTTATTCTACACAAATCTTAATCTCGTCATTGTCATACATAAACAACTCCTTAATTACATGTTCCTTAATATGTTTAAAATTTACCTTAATACTAATTTAATATAATCCCCATTAAAAATTGATTTTAAACTTATCCTAACTTAGTTAGGCGAAAACCTATATCGTAGGTTTGCCAACCCTTTAGATTAAATCATCTTTACTTTTACGCACCACGATTATTCTTAAATTCAAAAGACTGGCACACAGAAAAATCTCATTATACAACTTAACTAATTAATTGATTGATATGCGTCCTGCTACGTACATTGACGTAACCTAAAAAAAACCAAGAAAGAGAAAGAAAGGATGACCGGGCTCAATCGGTGAGTGGGCGGGGTTTTATACCTATAGATAAATTAAAAAGAAACCTGAGATAAATAGAGAAAAAAAATATATACACTCACTCATTCACACTCATTCACACTCAGAATAAAGCATACAAAGGAAAAAAGAACTTATAATTAAACAAAATATTTACAAAACGCAGTAAAAAATTATTCATGAAAATGGCGAGCTGTAGTTTTTAGGTAATTATCCCCTGACATTAATTAGTAAAAAAAAGAAAGAACCAAACGCAACCCTAAAAACTACAGCTCTAGATCTGTAGTTTTTAGGTAATTATCCCCTGACAATAATTAGTAAAAAAAAGAAAGAACCAAACGCAACCCTAAAAACTACAGCTCTAGATCATCGTAAGTATAAACTTAACCTATATTTACAAACATAATGGCAACAACATTTTCAAATGTGCCAGCAAGTCTTTAAACCTGACTGTGACTTAGACATAGACTCACTAGACGTAATAGTTAAAAACTTCGATCCTCAAAAAGCTCCTGGACCTGATCAAATTTCCAATATTATTATCCAAAAGTCCTGGTCTATCATAAAGAGTCCATGTTCCAACTTATCCTTAAATGCTTCAAATCAGGTACATTCCCAATCGTCTTTAAAAAAGCATCCATCACTCTCATATTAGAACCTGGTAAAACCCCAAAAGATCCTAAATCATACCGTCCAATAGCACTGCTCCCGAGAATTAATAAAATCCTAGAACGCATCCTTATTTAAAAGATTAGCTCTCATATAAACAAAAATTCCCTCCTTTCTAAAAATCAACATTTTCCTAGACTTCCAAGCTGCCTTTGATCTCCTCTGGTGGTCGAATATCCTATCACAAATTAAAAAATCCAACTTTCCTCGTACTATATACGAAATCCTAATATCCTATTTACGTTCACGAACTGCAACCCTCAGCTCCAATTAATTCTCCTTCACAAAGTCCCTATTCCAGGGCTGTCCGCAAGGATCAGTCTTCTCGCCTACATTATGGAACCTCTCCATAAATCCCCTCCTAGACCTAGACATCTCTAATATCTTAACATTTGCCTATGCCGACGACCTTACCTACCTTATACACGGAAACTCCCAAAGATCTTTAGAAAACACCGCCCGCATTCTAATCCGACATATTGAATCCTGGTACCTACTGAATAAACAACCCTTATCACCAGCCAAATCAAAAATCCTTTTATTAAATGGCCACCTCCAACGAGCCTCGACAATCCACTTATTTAATACACCTCTAACCCTCTCCGAATCAACCAAGTATTTTGGCATCCAAATAGAATCCAGACTCAAAATGCACGCTCACCTATTATATCTCCGATCCAAAACAAAATCAATCCTAAACAATATAACACATCACTCAATAAGTCCGTAGGATAACTAAGAAAAACACATTTTTTTGGCGAAATTCGATTTTATTCATCAACATACATTCCTTCAAGAGTGATACAATCAGTCCAACGCCGTTCTAGCATTTCGATACCTTTTTGTAAAACAATTCGTCTTTGGCCTCAAAATAAGCTTCAGTTTCAGCGATCACCTCTTCATCCGAGCCAAATTTTTTTCCGGCGAGCATTTTTTTCAGGTCTGCGAACAGGTAGTAGTCGCTGGGGGCCAAATCTGGAGAATACGGTGAGTGCGGAAGCAATTCGAAGCCCAATTGGTGCAATTTGGCCATCGTTGCGATCGACTTGTGACACGGTGCATTGTCTTGGTGAAAGAGAATGTTTTCTTCTTCATGTGTGGCCGTTTTTTGGCAATTTCTTCCTTCAAACCCACTAATAATGCCATGTAGTATTCGCTGTTGATTCTTCTTCCTTTCTCAAGATAGTCGATGTACAAAATTCCGTGCGCATCCCAAAATACAGACGCCAAAACCTTACCAGCCGACTTTTGCTGTTTTGGCCGCTTTGGACGTGGTTCTCCGGCTGCAGTCCACTCAGCTGACTGCCGATTAGACTCTGGAGTGTGGTGGTGGATCCATGTTTCATCCATTGTCACATACCGACGCAAAAGTCCTTTTATTCCGGTTGAACAGCTCCAAACAGCTCTCAGAATCATCGACACGTTGTTGTTTTTGGTCCACTGTGAGCAAACGCGGCACCCACTTTGAGAACAGCTTTCTCATGGACAAATGTTCATGCAAAACAGTGTGCACACTGCCTTCTGATATCTTCAAGGTGTCAGCTATCTCACGCAATTTCACTTTTCTGTTTTCCAAAACGATTCGGTGGACTTTTTGATGTTTTCCGGTGTAACCACGTCAATTGGCCTTCCAGAGCGTTCAGCACCGTCAGTGTCTGTACGGCCACGTTTAAAATCAGCAAACCACTTCTCCACCGTTTGCCTCGATGGAGCAGAGCCCGGATAACACTTATCAAGCCATGCTTTGGCTGCGATGGTATTTTACCCATCAAAAGCAATGATAAATCAACACGCGAAATTGCTTGGAATTCATTTTTGAAAAACTCAAAAGTATCGTCACTTGAACCTCTGTAACTTGTAAACTAATCGTCGGATTGTCATGAAATTTTGACAGATATCTTTTTAAGGTTAGTACTTCCTACAAATCATATGGATTATTACATAGCAACGCCATCTATGTATCATCCTACGGACTTATTGAGTGATGTAGTATATCAATCCATATCAAAATCCACAGAATTGACTTGTCCCACTTGTAAATTAATCCTTCAGCAAATAATTATACCTATTCTAAGCTATACAATTGATTCCTAGTATCCGTTAACAACACTCCATTCCAGCAGAAACCTAAATCCAATTACAAGATCTTTCCTATTATTTTCTACAAGAGCATTCAGAACCTGCCCCGCCTCTGCATTATACACTATCCTGAAACAACCACCGCTAAACATCCCGCTCCAATCCAAAGTCCAAATCCGCAACCTTAAGAACAAAAGACCAATACAATTACATGACTGCACCCTTCTATCCGCAGAATACGAAACAATGACAAGCACAAACATAATAAACCTAATAAATGATTCACTAAGATACACATGGCAAAACCAATGGGACAACGACACCACCCGCACACACACAAACGACATTTTTCGAAAATCACGGATATTCCCGGCCATATCTCCTATTCTAACCGATCCACGATTCAATTCCTGATAGACCACGGCAAATTCCGACAGAAATTACATTCCTTCGAATTAATCCCCTATTTTTACTGGTTCTAATCAAAATATTCCTGAAACCCTCCACCACCTAATATACTTGCCTCAACTCCGTCCCACACCAAATCCACTTTAAACACGCGATCCCACTAGATTCTTTTATCCTACTACCTAGTATAAATTTCCTAGTAACAAACTGTCCCGTCCAATTTGACCATTTCCTTAACGAAATCCTAATCACTAAACCTCCCGTACAATAAAATAGCTCAAATCCCCCTCCAAAATCCATTTCTAAAACTATTACCCTCTAGACCATCATCCCCACCCCACAACATTACACTACACTACAGATTCTCCACCACCAGCTACACCTCAACCAGCGTTAAGAGCAAAATTTCCATATGCAAGACCAACCTACATCGGAAAATTGTGTATATTGTAAACTTGTTTATGATTTTATGATTTTGTAAATAAGAATTTATGCATCGATTCACTAGGATAGGCCTTTGGTCTAGGTATAGTGTCAAACAATAAACGAACGAACAAACAAACAAACAAATAATCTCCATCTTTCCATCAGAGGAATCATTATCATCTTCAAATGGTACATTAGGTGTGTTCTCAACTTAGTCCAGATTTTAAAAGATGCTTTTGTTTTTTCTCGTAAAACATCAACAACAAAATTACGAAATAAAAGCTGAAAGGCGAAAGATGGTATATTGTAAACTTACAGTTTAATTTTTGTCACACTAACTGTGTGGTGGGGTTATGTGACACTGAGAAAGCGCTTTCAATACGTTATAACTAGTCAGACGTTCAAAACCAGGGGTTTGCACCCTATGGGCGGTTTTAAAATAAAGTTTTTGGCGCCACCAGCCGCATTGAAACTGAGTAAGAATTGAAAATCTTACAGATACCTGTAACTGAGGTGCGCGCTGCGCGTCTCACAAAATGAGATGACCACACCGACCAATATTTGTTTGAATTCCGTATCTATTTTTGGTACAGTAGCAGTAACTTCAGGCGAAAAAGTATTATAATGTCATAGCTTAGAAAGTGTGCAGTTTTTCAATTGCAATTTGCCATAGATTTCCCAATCCAAAGAAATTTTTGCATGTTTATTACCAGTGGATAGGATTTAATTGGAACAGCTTTTCTGAAAAAAATGGATCGTGCATGGGTCTACTTCCACTCAGCTTTCGATCTCCTTTGGTGGCCCAATCTTCTTAACCAACATAAACAAGCCAATTTCCATTCCAACCTTTACCTCTTAATTAAAATCCTTCGCTCTGGGCATCAGCAGCCATCCTAACCTACAATTCCACTTGGTTACTAAACCTCTCACCCAACGGATGTCCACAAGGTTCCCGTTAATGCACCTACCCTGTGGAACCTCGCAATCAATCTCTTAGACCTCAATATCCCAAACACTCAGCTTTCGATCTCTTTTGGTGGCCCAATCTTCTTAACCAACATAAACAAGCCAATTTCCATTCCAACCTTTACCTCTTAATAAAATCCTTCCTCTCATCCAAAACAGCCATCTTAACCTCCAATTTCCACTTAGTTACTAAACCTCTCACCCAAGGATGTCCACAAGGTTCCCGTTAATCACCTACCCTGTGGAACCTCGCAATCAATCCTCTTTTAGACCTCAATATCCCAAACACCTCCATCTTCGCGTACGCTGATGACGTAGCTTTCTTTATCCAAGTCAATACTCGTGCCTCTATAGAATCCACCGCTGCCGTTCTAATTAATTCAATTTAATCCTGGTCCTCTTTAAACAGACAACCACTCTTCTCATCTAAAACAAAAATGCTCCTGCTGAAACGCTACCTCAGCCCAAACCAAAATCCTAAGATACACATCCTTAACACACCAATTCCCCTCTCAACAACAGCTCCCTACCTTGGACTCCACATTGACACACGCCTAGAAATAAACTTCCATCTCTCCAAACTTCGAACCAAAACAAAAATCATACTCCATAACCTACTTCACGCACTCCCAAAGTCAGTCCACCTCACCAATCCAACACGAAGACTCATCATTAACCACATCATAATGCCGATCATCAGATACGCAGTAGATTCTTGGCTCCCGCTTACACCTCCCTCCTCCAGACGTACACTCAACACGATCATAAAACCTTTTTTACTTTACACCTCAAGAGCGTACAGAACCACCTCCACAGCGTCCTCCCTGCTTCAAATCTCTCCGATCGAAATCCAACTAAACTCCTCACTCCAAATCCGAAACCTCAAACATAACCTACCAGTCATCCTACACGGCAGAACACTTCACTATGACGAATACCGCACTCTGCCTAAAACTGACATAAAATCCTGGATACATAACTCCCTACTCCATTCCTGGCAAGATCTTTTGTTCCGCTCCACCACCGGCAGATATACATTTGATATATTCCCTCATATCACAAACATCTCTCCACATATTCCTTTCTCTAATCCCCTACAATACAATTTCTGTCCGGCCATGGTAACTTCCGTAATAAACTTCATCAATTCCATTTAACTCCTTCCCCTCTCTGTCCTTGCAACAATCAATCTCTAGAAACCCCATAACACGATATACTCCTGTCCCCTAACTTCTCTACTACAAATCAATCTCAAGCAATCTACAAACTTTGACCCGTTCTCCCCACTTCCTAACATAAACTTCGTAGTCACTAACTACCCTCAAGAATTAAACCATTTCCTAAATGAAATCCTTTTAACCAAACAGACCACCCACAACCAGAGGCACTAACACACTTAATATACACTTGCAATGCACTACCACATTACACTTACACTTGCATTATGCACACAATCAGCACCACTCCACGTGCACAGTCCACGACAAAGTAGGGCCACAAATCCCCCTCACCAAAACTTCAAGAACCCCAGTTGTCATGGAATTGATTCTAAGGTCTTAAATATATGTAAATACCTATAATGTACGGCTAGTATGGGCTCTGGCCCAGTTTATAGTCTACAATAAATTAATTTATCTATCTATCTATCTATCAAAAAAAAGATCGGTGCCAGCATAAAGTGTGTAGTAACTTTTTGCTGTATCTTGAGGGTTGTCGGCGAAGCCGGCTTCTGCAGCTGGTGTTTAAATAAAAAGTGTTTATTTATTTGTTTTGAGGGCTAAGAAAAATGTATTTAATTTATATAAGCATGTATGCTTTTATAATAAAATTAATAATATTACCCTTTAGAGTTAAAATTTTTGTATACTCGAAAAATGTTTTTTTGATTCTCTGGAAGATATAAAAAACATTGTTGTTTTCTAGGCTTTAAAAATACTCATGTAGCGATGTATTATAAATTTTACTTTTACATAATTTAAAATTGCTAATCTGTACCTCCAGAACTAGCTAACTTATCAGAATAATCTTTATGTTATGTTGTTACATTTAAATTTTCCTGTAAATTTATTTGTTGACGTTACCGCTGTGCATCTATTATTATAGTCTTTACTCAAAACCGTTCATATTATTGATTCATTCGATATTGCATATTTAATTACCAGCCTCTTCAAGGCACACTACAATTTCAATTACAATTACAATCTACTACGTATCACGTCGTCCTTACTGATAACATGCATACAAACCTATTCGCGTGCTCCTACTTCTTTGTAATATCTACGATTTTCAAGTTGTTCCGACGATTCGTAACAGATAGTCACTTTTCGTTTCCTCGTTGAACAGAAAGGTCACTTGGTGTATTTAAAAACAAACACTCAAGATGGCGAGGGAAATTAAGTTTACCTGGCAGAGACGCCGTAATAAAGGCACAGTATTTTAAAAGTTGTCTGTGACAACTTGTATATAAGTGTAGTGTACAACGGTTTGTTTGAATGTGTAATCATATTAAAATTAATTATGAAATTTATTACAGTGCTACTCCGATATAACTCCGATATAACTCCGACATAACTCCGACATAACTCCGACATAACTCCGATATAACTCCGATATAACTCTGATACAACTTTAGGTTATCTTCAACATATTCAATTTGGTTTGGTTCAAGCAAATCTTGTGGAACTCGTTTAAAATATAAATGCGTAAGCAATTTTGTTGGACAAATGGTGGATTTTGCTATGCAGCTACACCTGACGTATTTAGTTGATGAACGACATGTCATTTGAAGGTTATAGGTCATTGCCGCTATGGGTAAGACTGTTTAAGTTTCTAAGATAAAGCTGCCGTAGCCAAGTTCATTACGTATCTATGCACGTAATGAATTCTTTTTTTGAAAGCTTGCACTACTTCATGTTGTTGTATCCAATTCATTAAGGTCGTTACGAATAATTTTGTTAATTAATTTACTAAACCCTTATTCTGTTAAAATGTAAAGTACAATGAGTACAACAATTTTTGTAATTAATGATGTGTTCAACCTTGGAAATTGTACCTTACCGGTTGTATATAGACGATAGTAAAATATGCAGACAAATAATCATGACTTGTTTGCTACATACTTAATAGTTATCTGGTTTACCACAATTTAAATATACCAACATGCTGATTTAATAGGGCCTAAGTCCTGTATAATGAAGTTTGAACTTAGATTAATTAATTAATTGATAATATTTGCCAAAAGTCATGTAATTCTTTTAAAGAACTGTAAAGTCTTAGTAGCGTTACCCCAGACTATTAATTATAAAAAATAATGTCCAAAAGTTAAATATCCAATTCAAGAAACTACATTTATAAGAGTTTTATTTTTTATTAAGTACACTTATAATTTATAATGTTCATTACTTATCTTAAAAGAAAATATAGAGTTATTTTTGACTTCAGTTCAAAACTCAGTTAGCAAAAAGTCTTAAAAGTTTTCTTTTACTAAAAGCCAATTTCCATTCTAACCTTACCCTGGGCTTGTTACAGTTACATAAGAATTCTCGATAGGTAAAGTAACAATCTACCACGATTTATTTTATTGTAGATTAGATTTAATATACATTACAATGTCAAGTATAGTTTACGAACAAGCCTCCACCACGCGATTGTAGAGGTAAGTGCTACTAAAAAATTATAAGAGTAATTGTGTCTCAACTTCAACTATGATGCCGGTAAAAACAACCTTATATTTCTGATTTAAGTTAAAATAGAATTTTAATTCTACATGAAATATAATCTTAGTAGTACTATTGGAACCTTTGAACTATTAACTTGAAAAGCTAGAATTTATAATTGCAATGCTTTTATACGTATCTGAAGTATCCCTATTTTGGCCGAACTTAGAGAAATTGGGGTGTTAAAATTTAGTAGTTGAATGAAACACAAGTGTTTCTGTTTGTTGATTATAGATTTATTCACATAGCAACGACAAAATACACCTACACAAAAGGCCTCAGAAGGGTTTGAATTAATTCAAAAGTTAAACGAGGAAATGATAACTATTTTCTTACTAGTTAGTAGTTGAAGCTCAAGCCATTAAACTCACGAATTTTAAGCCTATAATAATACTATTTTTCAAATTCTGTTATTCGAAAGTCGAATAGGTAAATAAACCTTTTTGATCCCTTTTGCAATTCGTTTTCTAACTGAACCGTTAAATAATATTAAATAAACCTACTGTTTCGTGATTCCCTTTTGACTGATGTACTTTGCAACCCACACGGCAACTCTATAAAAAGAAATCGTTTTACCAGTGACTAAATGTACGACAACTGAGAGAAGGAAAATCTCAAATACCATTACCAATATGATCGTGGGAGACCGTTTTTTATATAAGGCGTGCTCAAAGGACTAATTTGATCACGTATAGTTTGTAGTATATCGGTTATTTCAAACATTTTGATACAACGTTACTTTCATTATAGTTAAAAATCAGATGAAAGACGAAACTAATTTTGTTAGTAGCTTGAAATTGTCGAGCTTTGATCAATTTGTTTGGCATAACCTAATGCATTTCTAACCCAAAGAAGCATTTGTTCGCGTTATAAGTGTAGAGAACTCAAAGAAACAGCATACTCTTCTTTCTGTCTATACCTTTACTTGCCTCTTGGACCTGTCCTTCTTTTCTCTCGCACAGGTACCCCATTACCACACGCACATACGCACGCAGGCGCACACACTTATAAACACAAACACACGTCACACACATGTACGTGCACAAACGCGCGCGCGCGCACACACACACACACACACACAAACACACACATATGCACATATACTCACACATACATTTCTAACCACCTTTCGCTTTTACACATACTTTCTCGAACACTATTTGTTCTTTTGGAGAAAGTTTCGACAGAAATTATCTTCGGATCATAAACCCTACATTTGACTTTTCAATATTCCACTCGAAGGTGCTACATTGGCCAGGAAACGAGTTTTCCTTTAGCAGAAAATTTTAAATTTTGCCGAACCCTTGCTATTCCAAACTAGGTAGGGATCTTTAACGTGACTACATTCACACACGGGATCTACATTTGAACTCTCATCCAAACGAGTTTTATGCAAATGCTAACCTAACATTTTTCAAGCGGTATGTTGGGAATCGGGCGGCTCCGTGGCGTAGTTGATATGCGTGTGACTACTACGCTCAAAGTTTTGGGTTCGAATCCCGACACGATCCGCATGAAAAATGTTAGGCGAGCATTTTTCACAAAAATACACCCTCGTTCGGATGAGAGGTAAAATGGAGGACCCGTGTGTGAGTGTTGTCACGCACATTAAAAATCTCTACCTTGTTTGGAACAGCAAGGGTTCGGTAAAATTCAAATTTTTCAGGTAAAAAAAACTCGATTCCTGGCCAATGTAGTACCTTCGGGTGGAGCATTGGAAAATCACATGTAAGGTATGTCGGGAATCGAACCCGGGAGCTTGGGCTGAGTAGTTTTATGCGAACCAACTAAGTCACGTAGCCGCCTCAGATTATGTACCGTATAATTTGCGTAAAGGCCGCTACACCTGCGGCCATAATCCCTTGCTCCATCCAAAGTTATTCCATTGGGTTTAAACGCGAATAATTACGTGCTTAATACAAATCTGACTTTATAATTAATTAATCGTTAAATATAATCTATAAACTGGAACTAAAGTTAGGGTTTAAATAATGGTGGCCATAGCCTTGACTTTGAAGTATGTCTGATCAACAAGACACTAGCAAAAAGTAAAAGTGAAGGGATCAGTAATACCAGATGGTAGCCGCTGGCTCTGTTTACCGGAGCGACCTGAAGGTTCGACTTAAAACTATCAAATCTAACTAAATTGGTATTTAGTAATGGATTCGAATTGCTCAGCAAACGCCAAATTTACGAATAGCAAAATTAACTATTTGTTCTTTCTCTATAAATTTACAATATCGTCCGCCCTAGTCCGAGTAATTTATCCTCTTCAGCCTAAATTTGTCCCTAACGTTCTATATGGTTCCCTAACTAGTTCCAATTTCAAACTTCCTTTCTATCGATACCACGATTAAAAATAGATAAAACATTAAACAAAACAAATCAAGCGACAAAACAATAAAATATAAATGTACAATACATGTATTAAGTTGTAACGGTAAAGTTTGTATACGGTTAAGAAACGCACGGGTCAGACAGAAACAGAAAGAACAATAAATTAATGGACTTCCCCGAATTACGATTACGTATAAAAGATAAGGGAATTTAAGAATACCGGGCTAACTACAATTGCGGAGAGTGGGTTGAGTCACATAGATAGAAAATTACATAGCCATAGATTTTCTGTTTACTATAAAAATAAAAATTTATACAACCAAAAAAAAAGAATTAATTATATTTTATGGACAAATTTAAAGAGTCGACGTACGAAGTGCGCTTTTCGTCGTTTAACGTGTAAAATTTTTAATAAAAAAAAGAAGTAATACTTATACCTTCTCATAAAACCAGCGTGTTAAATTAGAAATATTAACGGCAGAATAAATTCTAGTAAGCGTTTAATAAAATACTAAACAGCACCAGCACCAACGTAAAAACAGAAAAAGTAGAAAAGAATGTGCTCTCGAAATATATAAAAACTGTCGCAACATACCGTGATGTTCCGAGATACTTATCGTGTGCTATTTGCATCCACAGATGTGAAAGAGCTGAACGTCTGGGTGCTTGTGTCCATGCGGCGTCACAACGGTAGCAAAATCTTAAGCACTGTGATCATCACTGCAGCAGCGAACCACATAACAGCGCAGTTGGGTCTACATAAAAAGAAACAATGTTGTCTTACGTCTAGAAGCAAAAAAATTTTTTTTACTAGTATTGATAAGGGCGGAAGAACCTATCGATGCACCCAAGATATCCACTTTTCTTAAAAAGGAACATGAATCGCTGTTGCAGTAATAGAGAGCACGGGCTATTACGACGAAAGAGAAAATCAAAATGAAAGTGAAATTAAGACACGAGATGAGAGGCGATTCAAATACTTGAGTGACACATATCGAAAGAACACCTTCAAAGTCGTTGTAATGTATACACAGATAACGAAAACCGGCAAATACGAATACAATTGTATAAAATTTACGCTATGCAAACTTTATTACTTATAAATAAAGCGAATATATTCTTTTCAGAAAACTAAATTTGTAGATAACCGAGTATATTTGCTGTGTTATCTCAACCAATAAAGATAGGTTGAAGTACTTTTAACATAAACCGAAAGCACTAATAACATTCTACAGAATGTTGGAGAAGTACTTGTTGCCATCGTATTCGGATGAGCTTTACGGAAACAAATCGATTTATTTAATAATGAAGCGTAATCAGAGGTCTCTCATGACAGGTAGTTACACAAAATATCGGAACGGAAGCGTGGAGATATTTAACAACTATCTTATATTAAACGAACATATTTATAAGGGGAGAATTAAACGTAACAAATCCCCCACCTCCCAACAAAATTAAAAGATTGGATAAGAAAAGAGCTACAAATTAAACAACATACCAAGGAACTTTCTTTCAGAGCACGTAAAGAAAAGAAAAAAAATAATCCGGTTTGCAGGTCCAATATATATTAATAGGATGAATGGAAAAAAATTCTTTAGAAAACCCCAGAAAACCCAAAAAAACAAAGAGTTTTATCCGTTTCGAAAAACCACTATATACTAATAGGATGAATGGAGAAAAAATGTTTCTTCAGAAAACTCAAAAAAGCAAAAAAATTTCATCCGGTTCGAAGGTCCACTGTATACTAATAGTATAAATGGAAGAATAAAAATTCTTCAGAAAACCCAAGCAACCTCAAAACAGCATATAAAATTTTTATTCGGTCCGAAAAACCACTACATACTAATAGGATGAACGAGAGAAAAATTTAATTCTCCAGAAAACCCAAAAAAACCCAAAAACCCAAAAAAAAATTCATTCCACTTGAAAAACCAGTATATCGGACCAAGACAGAAAGTGTCAATGGATATAGGGAAAAGGAAAGGTATAAGGTAGCAATTACTGAGGACAAATATGGAATGGCCTAACACTGCAAAAGTAGTCGCAGGATGGATATCTCTAAGAAAGAAATAGTAAAGTGTTCAACCTCAAAGAAAGAAATTGGTTTCTCGCGATAAACCAAAATGTAAGAAAAGGAATGAGGAAGAAAATCAACAGTACAAGCAAAAACGAGACAATAACTGTCAAGCCTCAAAGTAAGCAAGGGAACGAGTAGGCTGGATATAACAATTAAAGTATTTCGAGCTGTGGTAACAAAGAATCGTTTTAAACGAACAACCGAAGGAAAGAACCGCTCACTAGGGCTAAAAGTCGGTTAAGTCGTGGTTTCCAAAGAAAAGGGGAAATGTCTAGAAGTACATACCACAGGAAAAGGATCGAAAAATTTAATCAAGTTAGTACGAATACGAAAACCAGCTAAAGGAGAGAGGACCAAAAGAAACGGGCGTGCAAAGAAAATTAAAAAAAACCCTAAGAAATAGCACAAAAAGTAGACATAACCAAAACCGATTGCAGTTTTGGGTAGGTGAATGTGTGTGTGTGTGTGTGTGTGTGTGTGTGTGTGTGTGTGTGTGTGTGTGTCGTGTGCGGGTGTCTGTGTGGATGTTTACGTGTGTGCGTGTATGTATGTGTGTGTATGCGCGTGTGTGTGGCACCGCATTAGTCGCCTTTTACAACAGGCAGGTCGTACCGTGACACTATTCTAGTTTAGACCCACATGGGGTTGGGTGAAAGAAAAGAAACAACAGCTAACATAAGAGGAAAGTAAGTAAAGAATTCGTGAAGCACAAAATTCAAAATATAACGAGAGCAAAATCGGTATAAGAATTCTGCGGCATAAGGGCTAGGAATGGAGCTGCGCCGTCAGCAGAAAAACGAATCGAGGCCAGGGCCATTATGGATGTCAGGATTGGCAGGTTTGAAGTCTGACGTGCCAGATGCTCTTGGCACCGAAAGGATTCGTAGATCCGAAGAGAAACAACTCTACGGAGAGAGAACGAACCAAAGAATTTCGAGGGTCGAGTTACTCGAACGGGTGGGGGCATTGATTGGGCAGTTTTCCGCAAGACAGAAATACCAGGGTGTAATAGTTGTAATATACGGTTGAGGAAGCGGTTGCGTTGGTAGGAAAAGTAGTGGTTGTGGTGGTTTAGTAGACTTATTATACGTTATGGAAGAAAGCCGTCTGTTTTTAGTATTGTTTGCAAGAAAGTCAATGTTAGAAAAAGGAACTGCATTGGTTGTAAGAATATCAACAATAGAAAAAGGAACAGAATCAGATAATTTTTATCAACATTAGATAAAGGAATACGAGCAGGCACAACTTCATCGACATTAGATTAAAGAACAGAGGCAGATAAAATTCCATCGACGTTAGACAACGAAACGCGATCAAGTAAATCTTCATCAACGTTAGATAAAGGGACAGAATTAGGTAGAACTTCGTTAACGTAAGATAGGGAAGCAGAATCAGGAATAACTTCATCAACATTAGATAAAGGACCAAAATCAGGTAAAACTTTCTCAACATTAGATAAAAGAGCAGAATTAGGTAGGACTTCCGTCAATATTAGGTAAAGGAACAGAAGTAGATAAAATTTCAGCCACGATAGGATTGCTTTTTCCACAACAGCAGATAACGGAAGAGAATCAAGTAATACTTTAGTCACAATAGTATTTGCTTCCTCGACAACAGCAGATAAAAGAAGAGGAGCAGGTAAAACTTCCACAACAACAGCAACAGACATTATAGATACGATTTTACTAACTTCAACGGGACCTTCTCTATCAGTATTATAAGTTATAGTCAGTTAAGCTACTTCTGCTATTGCAGACATAACAGGAATTTTTCTGTAGAATCATTGAAGGCAGGTGAAACAAACTTTTGAGTTGGTACCCGTAAATCATTAATTTGAAGTATAGACTCAAATCGTTGCTGAGGCACAGCCTGAGGTGAAAGTGAATACGTATGATCCGTTTGATCATCATTCGAACAGCTAAGGACAGAAGAAGTTTGGTTCCTATTAGGGGGTGTTCGGTGAGTAGGGGATTGGTAGCCATAGAAATCAATATTATAGTTCTAAGGTTCATAGGACTAAAAAGGGTATGCTGTGGTGGTAGTAGAACGACCAGATGAGGTACCGAAAAGAATGAAGAACTAGAGACAGAAGAAAGTTGGTTCCTACAGCTAGGGACAGAATTCAAAGCATTGTTCGAAGACATATTTCGAAGAAGGGTATGTCTTAATAGTAGTAGGATGACCGGGATGAGGTATAGAAGAGGACATAGAACCAGCAACAGAAGAAATTTGGTTTTTATTAGTAGTAGGATAACATTTAAGACAAATACGTCGAGTAACTCCCTTATGTCCGCAACCATAGCAATGGAGTAATTGAGGACCAGTACAACCTGTCGACCCATGATCAGGTTGGCCGAAGTCGCACCATGTGACCTGACGAGTAGTAGTAAACACAGAAATAAGACCAGAAGAAGATACAGAAGAAATATTCGACCTAATAGTAGGCGCAGGATGAATTTTGAGTTATCGGTTATGTGGAGTAATAGGAGTTATTACAATCGTAGCGTATTTGAAAGCGAAATCTGGCTATACGTATGCGTGTTGGTCTCGGCTGAGAAGTACGTAATTATCGAGCTGAATCTTTTCCGGCTCCAACTTCAAACATTTGTTTTCCAATTCTCGCATGGAGGGGTCGGTAGGAAAATACGTACTATAAAATAGAGCAAGGTTTAGAGACAATAAACAATTGAACATCCTTATTTAACAAACCATACCAACGAAACAGGGTAGTCATACACGTGAAATAGTCAGAGATACTATCCCATGAACCCTGCTGTCATCACAGATATCGTATCTCAAAATCAGTCATTTTAAATAAGAATAACTAAAAAAATGGAAAAAAGTAACCAAAAGAATGCAAACCCCAATTCAGTAAGAACCCAACAACAAAAAATACTGCGAACCGCAAGATATCTTAAAGCATACCCGACGGAAGAGATTAAGATCCAAAAAAACAAAAAAAAAATGGTAAGAGGAATTAAAATAGAATCTAGGATTACTGATAGAAAATTGGCGTCAGTGTTTTCAAGAACTCGAGTTGCCAACGAAAACACAATTCTGGAAACTCGTTAGGACGTAAAACAAGGAACAAGAAAACGAACGCAACAGAAATTTTTATCAGAAAGAAACGATGTATGTACAAATATAATTCAGGGTCGAATGTTTAATAGATGTTCCCAAGAAATTGAGACAAAAGTTAAGTTAAAAAAGTCGAGGCAACTTTAAGTATAAAAAAATCGAGGCCACACGTTGGGGTTGCTAAAATTTTGTAACGGAAAAGGTTGTATACAGTTAAGAAATGCACAAGACTGACTGAAACAGAAAGGACAGTAAACTAATGGCCCGCCCGAATAAGGAAAAGAGAATTTAAGAATACCGGGCTAACAATTACGGAGAGTGAGTGAGTCACATAGACCAGAAAAGCACATCGCCATCGATTTTCTGTTTACTATAAAAATAAAAATTTACACAACCAAAAAAAAAATTATATTCTACGGACAAATTTAAAGAGTTAACGTACGAAGTGCGCATTTCGTCGTTTAACGTGTAAAATTTTTAGTAAAGAAAAAAGAAGTAATACTTATACCTTCTCATAAAACTAGCGTGTTAAATTAGAAATATTAACGGCAGAGTAAATTTTAGTAAGCGTTTGATAAAGTACTAATGAGCACCAGCGACGCACAAACAGCAAAAGTAGAAAAGAAGGTGCTCTGGATATATATGAAAACGATCGCAACATTCTTCATGAGATACTTATCGTGTGCCCTTTGCATCCACAGAGATAAATTAGCTAAACGTCTGGGTTTTTGCGTCCACATGCGGCGTCACAACCGTAGCCACATTTTGAGCGCTGAGGTCATCACTGCAAAAGCGGACCACATAACAGCGCAGTTGGGTCTACTTAAAAAGAAGTTATGTCGGTCTATGTAAAAAAGCATTTTGGCGTAACGTAGGAGAACCCTTGGGCCTACGTCTGAAAGCTAAAAAAAGAATTTTTCTAGTATTGATAAACGCGGAGGAACGTAACGATGCACCCAAAATATCCACTTCTCGTGAAAAGAAACGTGAATCGCTCTTGCAGTAATAGTATTAATCGCGCAGAAAGCACAGGTTATCACGGCAAAAGACAGAATCAAAGTACAAGTGAAATTAGGAAACGAAATGATAAGCGATTCAATTACTTGAATAACGCATGTCGAAAGAACACCTCCAAAGTTGTTGTAATGTATAAACAGATAACGAAACGCGGCAAATACGAATACAATTGTATAAAATTTTCGTTGTGCAAATTTTGTTGCTTATAAATAAAGCGAATATATTCTTTTCAAAAAACTAAATTTGTAAATAGCCGAGTATATTTGCTGTGTTATCTCAACCAATAAAGATAGATTAAAGTACCTTTTACTTAAACTAAAAGCCCTAATAGTGTTCTACAGGGTATTGGAAAAGTACTTGTTTCCATCATATTAGGATGAGCTTTATAGAAACAAAGCGATTTATTTAGTTATAAAGCGTAATTAAGGGGGTCTCCCATACAGGTAGCTACACAAAATATCGGAACAGAAGCGTGGGGATATCTAAAAAGAATCCTAAATTAAATAAACATATTTATATGGGTAGAATTGAACGTAACAAAGTATAAATATATAAATAAATCATTAATCATATAACAGCGCATAGAATAGTAAGAAAGTATCGCTTAAATTATCAGGTGTACTCGCATAAGCATTATGTTGGCTAACCCCATCACAGCAAAACGTGCTCGTTTGAAACTAACAGCAAAATTTATACTTATAATACAAATCATTGTTTATGCGAGTACAGACGTGACAATATTTATAAATACTCCCTATATGAATATATCCAGGATCCGAAGATCTTATCATCTACTTACACCTAATTATGTCTTACTACTATGAGGAGATGAGTATGCACTGTTAAAGTCCTGGTGGGTATGCACTAAATATCTTTGGGGATCACAATCACTATTACTTTTAGGTCCTGGGGCGATGCGCGATTTCACTTTAATTTAATTTCTTAGTTGAATTGATTTATTTAGTTGATTTAACTTAATTAGGAAATCGTATGTAATTGGTTATTTATTTGCCCGGTTTAAAGTACTGATTTACAACCCGATGGTTATACCGTGAGCTTTAGGTAAGACAGTGATTGATTTAGTGTGAAATGCATAGTGCATATTTAGATATTTGGGGTTTGTTTTGTTTTTTGCATATATTTTTATTTTCTTTTTTAATATTTATAAATTAACTTACATCGTGCCACAAAATAAATTTATGCTAAATTTAAACTACTTCTTACTTTAAATTTCAAGCGACCCCTCCCCCCCTCCTCTAAAGCTCAAAATCGATTCTCAGCATCCGATCTGTTGAAAAAGGCTTTTATTGCATTTTTATGATTCAGGGAATTTTTAAACCCCGCATGGAAAAATTCTCCAGTTGTTTAATATAAGAATTACGTGAAAACCACATAAGGATTTGGTTTTCACGTAAGTTTGGACATTGATTTATGATTTATAGTTTGGGGAACCCCAAGGTATGCTTTTCCCATGCTTAGCGTGCAGTTGCGCCAATCAACTTGCTTTAGAACCTTAAGGAGGACGTTGGGTCATGGAAGCCGATCCATCAAAATAAGCAATCTTTACTACTGGCCTTCATTGGGTGTAGACGTGTTTCGTACAGTTCGGACAGTTGAAGAAGTGGTCCTTTCCTTTTGTTACTTTTTCCTTTTTTACAACATACCGGTGCTTCATCGATAGGAGTGCTAGTGCGAACCAAACAAGGGGACATCGGGATATCACCCTGAGATGAAGAATTCGCCGGGATTAAGCTAACCACCGGGTAAGTGCTAGCTTTAAAACTTGAGACGTTCCTGGGTATATTTGAATGTATTTTATATTTATATTAGCATTTATGTAGCAAAAATTAACGTTACAAGTCTCGCGACCATTTGCGCAAACTCCTTTAAGGCCCTGTTAGTCACCTCGAGTGGACAGTCAGATAGCACGTGCTTGGCGCTTTCTGTGCTTTCGTCGCATTCACAGAGGTCGTTCTTGGTCAATCTAAAGCTTCGCAATTAAGCTTTCAGTGTCTCGTTCCCTGTTACTAGCTGCACCATCTTATGATCGACTTTACCAAAATCTTATCACTGGTTTCCATGTCTAGTATAAACTTGCCCGTGGCAGCATTGTTCCACCTCTCTTCCCACTGTTGGATTGACTTTTTCTGCAGCTTATTCTTATTTATCGACCCCGGTACCGATAAATACGATGTAGAGAACTCCCTTGTTGCAGCGTCTTTAGTCAGTTCATATGTTGTGTAATTTCCATTTTGCCTTCATGCGACCTGTCTTAATAAATCTTCAAATCTAGAAACCCAAGTGGCGTGTGCGCTATCCTCAAGACATCCCCTTGAAGACCTGTCGAGGTGTTCATATTTGCCAGAGCAGTTATGGCCGATCTGTTATCACTAATGATAGAATACCCACGTGTGCCCGGGTGGTTGATGACGTACTCAGGTAATTCGAAAAATCGTCGGTTGTCAATTTCTGTGTTAAGTGATTCGTCGCAGACAAGCGTTTGGAATTGGTTGAAAGCACAAGTGACTGCTTTGTATCGCGAGGGTATAAAAGTTGGTACCGCGCTACAAGAAATATATAAGTCAGAGCGGTAATTATGGAGAAAAGTAGCTGCAAGGTGTATTTTAATGTTTTAAATAAAACATTTTTTATTTTCACTGTGATTTGTATTTCGCAACCGATCGGACCCCGAAAAAAACTTTCGTATATTCTACTTACAATATAAGTGCGTAAATATTTCTTTCATGGGGCAACTATGGACGAAATTAACCGACGACTGTACGATATCTTCAAATTTTGGGTAATACCATACATGCATTGCTCCTGAAAGCGTCTATTGAATTTTTTTGTATGTCTAAGCTATCGTTATAATTTGCTCAATAGTTAAACTAGATTATATTACCAATGTGTCGCTCAACGAAAAGCGTTTCTGTATCATTCTGATTTCAAATCATCACTGTTCACAATCATATTTATATAAATTCACAGATTCATTAAAAGTCATAAAATTAATGCGATCACACGGACTAATGATATTGAACTCAATCGTAAAAACAATTTTAGACGCACTAACTGTGAGATTGGAATAACGTTTAAGTTTAGAATTAGTAAGTTGAGAAAGAAATGTGTTTGAGTGACCGCGGACGTGTGTAGGCCGTAGGCCATCAGGGGCTGATGATAATCGATTTGAGCTTTGCTGGAAGCGGAGGTTAGGATTAAACACGTGAGCCGTGGAATTTATATTTGTGTCGGTCCAGGTTACTAAACTATGAAAGAGAAATAAATTATTTTCACTGATCAACGAAAGTTTGGGTTCAAATAGATGGGATGAGTTGACTAAACGCGCCGAGGATGTAAAAACCAGTTAATCACTGTCGTCCTTGGACATCTTGCTGCTTTAGTGGTATAAATAATTGGTATATTAATATTGAGTACCATATGACCTTTTTGTTTATTTATGAAGTATAATTACGTACTAGTAAATCTTGAAGAAAAATGCTGTTATCTATGTAGTAGGAAATTATTATTCCACATAATTACTCTGTTGAACTATAAAATAGCAAAGAAAATAGTTTTGTTCAAATTTAAGAATAATATTATTAACGCAGAAAGTTTGAGCATTTTAAAAGACTGAGAAGTATGTTCAATTTGAACGGACTTGCACCTGGAAGAAGTTTCAGAATACTAGAACAGGTGGATCGGCTTGCGTGTTTCAGTAAGCTACAACGCCGAACTATAGGTTTAACTAAATTAGTGGGGTCTTTAGTGAGGAACCAGACTAAAACTGGTCGCAAAAGAGGTCGGTATGATATTCAAAGTCACACTACTGCGATGTGGAAGGCAACAGAAAACAAGTACAATACCCGCCAAGTACACAACATACTTAAATTGTTTTTAAAATGGTAGCACCCTCTCGGGTAAAAAAATCCTGAGTTAAAATAGTACCCCATTCGCACCTCCAGGAGGAGAATATTTTGGAGGATGTAATCAGCACGTTCAAAAGAAGAGCCGGAAAAATTTTGCGAGTCGTAGTGTTTAAAATCAGAAGCATGAAGCAAGTAGGTGAGTTAGAGAATTTGAAAATTGAAATGGTTAGGTGAGCATTAGACGTAGTAGGGATTCTTAAAGTGGTATAACGAAATCAAAGCATTTTAACAAACCTAGAATTGTCAGAAAGTCGTATTATTTTTCACAGGGATTAAAATCCTTCATAAATATACGAGGAATGTGTCTTATGTTGTCCATTTTGGGACATTGAGGACGCCAGTAAACAAAAAATTTGTACTAAACCTTAACCTCCAATCTTAGTTAACATAAATCTTAAGTTTCAGTGCGATACGTGAAGTCTTGTAGCTACAACAAACTGTCAGGATTAACAAGTTAATCGAAAAATGGATATAAATTGTGAAAGTTTTCGCACAATACCTTTTTGTAATTTTTGCTGACAATTATTTCAACAAGAAAGCCTCGTTGAGATGGTTTCTGTTTTCGGCAATGGAACACTACATTATTCAACAATTTCTCATTGGTATGGAGAATTCAAACGTAGACGGGTTGGTTTTAGCAACGATTCAAGAGTAGGTGAACCAAAAATGGCAGTCACTCAAGAAAACTTCGCTGCTTTGCACAAGCTTATCTAGAAAGATCGACATGTGACATATCGCGAAGTTGAAGCATCACTAGGGATTTCAAAGATTTTAATTAAAAAAGTTTTGTATGAAGAATTGTGTAAAAAAGCTAGTTTCCCATTGTACATCGCTTCTGACGACCCCAGAACAGAAAGCCGTTAGGGTGAATTAGTGTCAAAATCTTTAGTCCGCTTCAACGCAGCAAACTCTAAAAGCGTGTGCAACATCGTGAGTGGTGGTAAATCTTGGATTTATTTATACAAGCCAGAAAATAAACGGTAGTCGTCTGTTTAGGTGTTCCATGGTGAAGAAAAGCCAATAAAAACATCTGTTCAGGAGTGTCTCGAAAAATATGGTCGCAACATTTGTCTCGAAAGTAGGACGTGTAGTAGCAATTTCTCTACAAGATCAAAGAACTGTTACTGTTGATTGGTATACAACTAGTTGTTTGCCGCAAGTCATCGAGGAACTTAGGAAAACCAACTTCAAACGACGAATTATCTTCCTCTAAAACAATGCAAGTTCGCATACAGCTCGCAAGACAATTGAAATCAAAACGTCGAATTGCAAGACCATCCTCCGTACAGTCTTGACCTAAGTTCCAACGATTTCTATACCTTTCTGAATATTAAGGACGGACTTCGTAGTCAAAAGTTCCAGACATTATAATTTGAATAAGGGCCGCTATACTTGAGGTCACGCCCCCAATGCACCACCCGAAGGTGCTACATTGGAAGGTTCCACACATCAGAAGAAGCAATCGATGCCTTCAAAAATGCAATTTTGATTGCACCAACAAACGAAGGGAATAACCGCTTCCAGAGATAGTTCGAGCGCATACAAAAATTTACTAATCTTCGAGAACAATACTTAAAATAACAATAAAGTCTATAAAAGCTGTCTAATGTTTTATTCCAGCACTATATGTAAAACATATAAGACAACTCTCGTAGAAGCACACAATTTACTTAATGAGTACTTTTCAGAGATTAGTTTAATTAGCATTTTACACGTAGGTAATTAAGTTTAATACCCACTATATGCAGCATTACAGATTATTGCAGCAATATTGCATAATCCTATAATTGTGAAGTTAGTTGTATTGTCACTGCGACATGCACATAACGTTAAATTTATAATGTATTTTTGCTACTTTACACTGTAATGTTGTTACAATATTCAAGTATTGTTTTTTGCTTAGTGGGTAGGTATTAAATACTGTATATTTTGATTGTATATAGTTTATGGCATCCGAATATTGAAAATAAAGTTAAATTCTGATAATGTTTTATTAATAAACAGGTATAAAGAAATATAAAGCCGTTAGGAAGGTTTTAAGTAAATACATAATACAAAACCTGTAAGTAAATAATAACAGAAACTTTTAAGAATACTAAAACAAAAATCTTACCCAAAAAATTACAACCTAAACATAATACACATTATGATACATCAATATCATGTAGCTGAAACGCTGAACCTATGCAGACACGTGTCAATTTCAGGCTATACTCAAAGACAAACAATTCTGTTTTGATTATAATTTAGCATGGAGTAGAATTGTAAATGATATTGTGATTGTCTTTTTATGTGTAGAAACACGTCGCTGACAATTTCAAATGAAATAAACGAGGATCTTTGTTATCATGTGGCTGAACAAAAATGCAGCGTTTGAACTATACATCCTACGGCCTTGTAAAACATGTAACTATTTAACACTAATGATACACTTTTGTAAGTTATTCTATATAGGTAAATAAATGTAAATAAAAATATTGTTTAACATTCTTTAAGGTGCTTCTCCTTTATCTTAATCTCTAATTGGAGCGATTTTAATTTTAATGCATGCTCTTCTTTTAAATGCTGCACTTTCAGTGCATGTTCCACCTTTTTATGCTCCATATCCATTATTAAAATTCGCTTCTGCATTTTTAACAATTCTAATTTTGTCTCTGCAACAGAATTCCAGGCATCTATTGTATTGTTCCGCTTAGTTCTTGTGGAGCCTGTCTACAGGAAATACAGTTAAATATTAAAGTAAAAAAATGATTTTACATACTTGTATTTTGCCTATATTTTGCCACCATCATCATTAGGTCTTCAGTCCTAGAACTGGTTAGACGCGTACCATCATTGTTTCCTATTCTGAACTAACCTACAGATTTCCCTGAAATTTGCACAGTTTGCATCTATAACTATCTCATCTAGGTCTACATCTACCTCTTTTTTCCTATCTCTGCTTGTAATATATCCCATACTATTTCCCAAAATGCCTTAGAACGTATTCCGCCCTTCTATTTCTCTTTTTCCCCAGATATCCTTGTTCCCCTACTATTTCTATAACTTATTTGTTATTATCTTTGTGTGACCATGCTATCGTCCTCATACATCTGAAGCACAGCATTTCAAAAGGCTGCTACCGTTTTTCTGTCTGCGTTTCAGACTGCCTGTATTTCATAGGCATACTGTGGTTTGCTCTACACATATGCTTTCAACAATTTTCTTCTTGTTCTATGTTTGTTGCCTTTCCTCATAGGCGCTGTTCTTTCTTGTTAGATGCAGTTCGGTCACCTTCTATCGTTTTACAGTTATACGCCCTATTTCTCCGTCCTTTAGTGGTTGTGAAGGGAGGTAAGCAAACTGTGGCTGCCAAGTTCCCCCAACACTTAACCATTTAACAATTTAATATATTTTCCAATTTATCTTTTCGCACAGCCAACATTAGTTGGAGATATTTCGCAACCAACAACTAGTTGTTTATACTAATCATCAGATTTATCTGCGCTTATTTTTTCGTTATTAGGTTTTCCGTCTCAAAACTGGTTGGACACGTGCCTGCACTTATTTATATTCTGAGCTAGCCTACATAGTTCCCTGAAATTCTTACACAACATGTGTATTCAGCTGGTTCCCCTTCTATTATTTTCTAATTTTATGCCCTATTTTACTGAGATTCAGCGAAGGAGGTTAAGCAACCTGTGGCTACCAAGATCCCCCAACACTTAGACATTTGCCGAAATAATGGTTTTCCAGTAAATCCTTTTACACACTTAACATTATTCGAGAATATTGCCCAACCAATTCTTGTAGTTACTTATAATAATCATCATATTTAAGCACAGTTAACTTTTCGTCATTAGTTTATCCATCTTGGGATTGGTTGGATGCGTACCTCCATTGATTTCTATTCTGGGCTAGCCTACACATCTCCCTGAAACCCCTACAGCCTACATCTTTTACTATCTGTGTGCAGTAGTCTAACGATATATCTTCATTATACGTCTGTAGCACCACATTTCAAAGGCTTCTACCTTTTTCTTGTCCGCTTCTCCTACTGTCCAGGCTTCACAGCCGTACAGTGCTGTGCTCCACACATATGTTTTAAGCAACTTTTTCCTTCTTTCTATGTTTGTGGTCTTTGAGCACAGTAGTTGCTTTTTCTTGTTAAATGTAGCACGACCTTGTGCTAATCTTTGTTTTATATCTTTTGTGCTTTTTCCATCTTGGGTTATTTGGCTTCCTAGGTAACAGAAATCCTTAACCTCTTGTAAGTTCGTGTTACATACTTGTATTCTTGTTTTTGATTTATTTTCCCCACCTTTGCATACTAAAACTTTAGTTTTAGTTTTGTTAATTTTCATACCGTATCTCTCTGTTAGAACCGTTTCCATTTCATTAAGAGCAGCTTCTAACTCTTCCTTGCTAGACGCTAATACCGCTATATCATCTGCAAATCTAAGCATAGCAATTTTTTATCCCTGCATAGTAATTCCAAATGTCTCCCTGCATTTGACAGTATTCATTGCCTCTTCTATGTACAAGTTAAAAATCAATGGGGATAGGGCACATCCCTGTCTCACTTCTTTCCTAATGTTTACTTCTCTACGTTCCTGCTCTAATTCTATTACTGCTGTTTGCTTTTTGTATAATCAATGTACTATTCGTCTATCCCTATAACTCATTCCAATCTTTTTGAGTATTTCAAACATTTTTTTCCATTTTACATTGTCAAATGCTTTTTCCAGATCTACAAACCCTATATACACGCTTTCCCCTTTTTCTATTGTTTTCTCCATTAGCACCTTTAAAGTACTCCAGTGTTCCCCTGTTTCGCCTAAACCCAAATTGATCTTCTCCTAGTATTTCTTCCGCCCGTTTTTCCATTCGTCTTTGCACAATTCTAGTTAAATTTTTGACACGTGTGCTGTCAAACTTATTGTTCGAAAATTTTCACATCTCTCCGCGCTTTTCTCTTTTTGGTATAGTTACTATGATGCTACGTTTGAAATCTTTGGGTATCGTGCCTGTCTCATACATATAGCTAACAAGTTGGAAGAGACGTTCTGTTACTGCTTGTCCAGCTGCTTTTAGAGTTTCTGCTTGCACCTTATCTGTACCCGGAATCTTACCATTTTTCAGACTCTTTAATGCTAATTCAAACTCGTCTCTAAGTATAGGATATCCCAAGTCATCATTTTCAATGTCTAATTCCTGTTCTAATGCAGTTAGTTCCTCTCCTGCATATAAATTACCTATATATTCTTGCCATCTACCCACGTTCCCTACGTTTTCTATGATGACGTTTCCTTGTACGTCCCTTATATTTTTGCTATACGGTTTTATATCCCTAAAATTCATTCTAATTAATTTGTATGCTTCGTCTGTCTTTCGTATTTCCATCTTTATTTGTACCTCTTTGCACTTTTCATCAATCCATTGTTCTTTAGCTTTCCTGCATTTTCGAATAATTTCCCATTTTATGGTTTTGTATCTCTGTTTTCCTGTTTCGTCTGATTTATTTTTGTATTTTTGTCTTTCTTCTATTAAATTCAGGATATACTTTGTTATCCATGGTTTCTTATTTTCCTTTTGTGTATACCCCAGAATATCTCTGGCCGCCATGTCTTGGCTGGATTTAATGTTATTCCATTCTGTTTCTACTTCCTTAGTATCAGATATTTTCCCGATATCATTCAGCAATTCATTTGACTTTTTTTCGAATCTTTTTTGAATATCTTTATCTTTTAGTTTCTCTAAGTCCAAGTGCCTTTTTTCATTCCTTTTTTTTAGATTTTTAAATTTAAGCGCGGCCTTCATAATTACGATGTTGTGGTCAGTATCTATATCTGCTTCTGGGTAGCTTCTACAGTCTTTTACTTGATTCCTAAACCGTTGTCTAACAAGAATGTAATCTATTTGATATCTTCCTATATCTCCTGGCATCTTCCACGTATATCGCCTTCTAGCATGATGTTGAAATAATGTGTTCGTGATGATTAAATTGTTTTTGTCGCAGAATTCTACCAGCCTATTTCCCCTGTCGTTTGTCGTGCCTAAACCAAATAAACCTACTACCGCTCCTTTCCTACCCTCACCTACCATGGCATTAAAATCCCCCGTAATTATTAAATTTTCATGTCCTTGTACGTATCTTAATATGTCTTCGATATCTTTGTAGATGGCTTCTACCTCTTCGTCACTGTAACTAGAGGTGGGCATGTATACTTGTATTATTACTGTGTTTACCGGTTTAGATTCTAATCTAACCATGAGTACTCTTTCGTTCTTTTGTAAGTAATTTTCTACACAGTATCCTATCGTTTTTCGCATAACTATACCCACACTCAAATTTCCTTCTTCTGCTCCTGTATGAATTACCCTGAAGTCTCCACTCCAAAAATCCCCCGCCTCTGGCCACCGAACTTAGCTGATCCCTACTATGTCTAGTGATAACTTATTCATTTCGATTTTTAGGTTCTCTAGCTTACCTCCTTGCTTCATACTTCTAACATTCCACGCTCCGACTCACAGAATGTTCCCGACTCTTATTTTTACCTTTCTAATCGCATCCTCCGAAGTAGTCCCCTCCCGGAGATCCGAATAGGGGACTATTTTAACTTCGGAATATTTTACCCCAGAGAATGCCATCATATTTATTACAATTTAAGTACGCTGTGTACTTGGGAGATAATGTGGTGGTTTCCCGTTGCCTTCCACATCGCGGTAGTGTGTCTTAGACTGCCATACCGACCCCTATGGTCTCTGCCAATCTAAGTACCGAAAGAGCCGCTGCCCTCTTTCGGGAACCTGTCTTAGTCTGGTTCCTCACTAACGACCCTACTACTTTGGTTGGACCTGTAGTTTGGCTCTTTAGCTCATTAGAACACGCAAGCCATTTTACCTGTTCTAGTAATTTAGAACTTAGGCAAGGTGCAGGTCCATTCAGAATGGTATATTTTGCCACTAACGATTTATCTCCAATTATTAAAATTAGGTAATTTCAACAAAATAAGTAATATAGAAATATAGTAGATGGTGTTTTACTAAAATATGGTCCAATAGTTGCTCCTCTTCTTCTCTATTAAAATTTGTTGCCCTTTTAGCATTATCCATTTTTAAAGAATGTTTATTAAATTCAAAAGAATTACAATTCAGTATGTCAACAACAATGAAATTATCGTCAAACTATTCACGCAGTCGCGTTTGGTAAATCTCCTACCAACCTAATTTTAAGAAAATAAAATCTAGGTTCAGCTAAACTGGAGTTTGAAATACCGACAACGGGCTGAACTGAGATCAGAAAATAAACTTGGTTCGGTAAAACTCAGTTTAAACCAGAATTGAAAAACCGGGCCTTACCAGCTTTCTTAGCGTTCCGTTGAATTTTATAATAGTTGATTAAGTCAATGATATTTGGTTGCTAATTATGGTTTTTATATCGTTTTGGTTTTCGATTAATCGTTGTATTGCGTTATCATAACATTCTGCGTCTTGATTATCTAAATTGCGGGTGATTGCTTTTCATATGTTTCCTAATCCGTTGATTAGTCCTCTTTTTCGTCTCGCCGTTTGTTCTGTGGGTATTAGTCAGTTAAATTTATCTTCTATGTTTCTCAATATACTTTCTATTATGCTGTCGTAATTCATCATTTCTATTGCGTATTCCTTTCTGAATTTTGTTGTGTCCATTGCTTGTTTTAACCGGTAATAATTGTTTTTGATTATTTGAAATTCTTGCTACAGTTCTGTTAAGTCGAACTTTTGTGCAAAGGTCCGATAGTTTATGGTATCCTGCATACTGTCTAATTTTATTGGTAGTATACCGGGGTTGTTTTTTATATCTTCAATTATTATTTCGTTGTTCGTTTATCTGAAATTACAGGGTGTCTTAAGTTTTTCAAGTGGATATATTTTGTTATTTTGCCGTTGTCTACTACGGCTATATTTTTGTCCGATATTCTTTTAATTTTAAATGGGCCTAAATTTCTTGGTGCTGTTTTGTGTCGTTTGCTTTAGAAATTTTTCTCGTACACGGTTTGTCCTATTGAAAATTTATTTGCGTTGGTATTTTTATTGCGGGTTGTGGTAATACGCTCCTTGTCGTTATCTAATTTATTCTTTACTTTGTCATAAGTTATTTTTAGTTTTTCTTTATGATCCTTGGCATATTGTTGATATACTTCCTTGTTGTAATGTATGTCATAAGGGTTGCGTGAATCTGAATGTCCTAAAGTTAATTCTAATAGCGTAAAATTGGTTAATGAGTGAATTGTATTATTATAGGAGATTAGTGCGTATGACATTAAATTAGTAATGTGTTCTTTTTTGTAGGTTATTCTTAGTAATCTGATTTGTTCTAACAGAGTTGAATGTAGTCTTTCGATTAGTCCGTTGGATTCAGGGTGGTTTTCAGTTATAAAATAAATTTTTATCTTGTGTAGTTTCAAAGTGTTCTGTATCGTTTTATTTTTAAATTGGCTGCCGTTATCTAACGTTATTGTTTCGAGCGTTCCATAAAATATAAAGTACTGTAAAAATCCTTGGGTTACTTCAATACTATTTTTAGAGGTGATTGGTATTGCTTGGCCTATTTTTGTGAATGCGTCTAAAATTGTCAAATAACTTTGCACTTTTACTACTAGAGTACCAGTGTGTAATTTTTGAAAAGGTTTGTCAGGTGTTTCAGTTAACATCAACGGTATTTTTGGGGGTTTCCTGTCGTATTTTGCTTTGTCGCATAGTTCACATTGATTAATAAAGTCGGTAGTTAGTTCCTTCATGTCCTTGAAATAATATCTTCTTATGAGTTGCTTTATTGTTTCATTAAATTTACGATGGTTGGTTTTCCTTCGTGTTGGTTTCGGATTTCATCATTTGTTTCGCCAGGGTCATCTAATGTTATTAATTTTCTTGTACATCTTATAAGTTCGGTAATTATAAACTGATTTGGTTTCATATCGATGGTCTCATTTAAAATTTTAATTACGGTTTTTGGCTCTTTATTTTGTGTTGAATGTAGGGTGTCCATTTCGTCTGGATCTTCTCTAATTACAGTTTCGTCTACGTTTCCTATAATTGATTCCGTTTCCAGTGCGTTCAGCTGTATTCTACTTAGGGCGTCTGCGTTGTTATTATAAATTCCTTTTTTTATATATTATCTCGTAGTCATATTCTTCTAATCGGATTCTCCATCGTTGTAATTTTGAATTAGGTTCTTAAAGTTTGCATAGCCATATTAATGGTCTATGATCGGTGTACATATAAAATCTTCATTCGTTTAGGTATGGTCTAAAATACTGTGTTGCCCAAATTATGGCTAACAATTCTTTCTCTATAGTGCTATATTTCTGTTCGGTTTAATTTAGGGTTCTGCATGCGTAATTGATGGGTTTATCGTTACCTACTGTTACTTGGCTTAATACTGCGCCTAATTCTGCATTTGATGCGTCTGTCGTTAATATGAATGGCTTCGAAAAGTCCGGGTATTCTAATACGGGGTGATTTGTTAATATACTTTTAATTTTATCTACGGTTTTAATAAATTCTGGGGTATGTTCAATTTTATTTCCTTTCTTTAAACAATGTGTCAGGGGTTTGGTTATTTGAGCATAACCTTTAATAAATTTGTGGTAGTAACCACTAAGTCCTAAAAATTCTTTTATTTCTTTGTTTGTTTTTGATATGGGGTAATTTAGTACTGCATTTGTTTTATCGGGGTATGGCATGACTCATTGGGGTGTTATTATATGTCCTAAGAATGCTACTTCTTTCTGTAAAAATTCGCTCTTGTCTAATTGTACTCTGAAATGTACTTTCCTTAATCTTTCAAATACTTCTCTTAATCTTTCTGTGTTTCACTCATGATGTTGAATAAACTATGATGTCGTCTAGGTATACAAGACATTTTTCGTTGGGTATCCCACGTAGTATATTGTCCATAACTCGCCGAAAAGTTGCGGGTGCATTCTTTAATCCAAATGGCATTCTTTTATATTCATAATGTCCTCTCGGTGTGCTGAAGACTGTTTTAGGTGTATTCTTTTCGTCCATTTCTACTTGATGGCATCCTGAGGCTAGATCTAATGTTGAAAAATATTGGCACTTGCCTAATTTATCTAAAATTTTGGTTAATTTGGTAGTGGGTACTTGTCGTCTACCGTTTTTTTCATTTAGCTTTCTATATTCTATCACCATTCTATATTTTCTCTTTCCTGATGCGTCTAATTTCTTGGATACTAGTAATACGGGGTTGCTCCATGGTGAGTTGGAGTGTTGTATGATATCTTGGTCTAGTAGATCTACTACTTGTCTACGGGCTTCTTTTTGTCTTGTCTGAGGTAATCTGTATGCTTTTGAGAATATTGGCTTGTCATCCGTTAGTTCGATATTATGTTTGTCTGTATTGGTAAATGTTAGGGGTATTCCTTTGCAATGGAATATGTCGCGGTATTCAAAACATAAATTCTTAATTGCTCGTTGCTCTTCTTGATTGATGTCAGTATTAAAGTGCATGTTACTTAAATTTTCTCTTAACATTTTATCGTTTTTTTCGGGGTTGTAATTGTTTTCTAAATTTTCATCTATCTCCATTTCGTTAAAATTTAATTTTTCTACATTAATTGGGTTGGTTAATGATAGTTCTACGGCGTAGTTATTTGAATTTAAAATTGTCGTTGTGGCATAATTATCTTTTATTTGTACTAATGCGGTTGCGGTCTCTACTCCTTGTTGAAATGTTATATGCTTTATTATTCCTAATTTGTTATTTGATTTTACTGGGATTTTTATTTTCTTCTCTGTTCGGGGTTCTAATGTGTATTTTTGTTCGACTTGGGTATTTTGAAATTTAATGGGGATTTGTCCGTATTTCGTTCGTAATAAGCAATTCTTTATGTCAATGTTGGCTCCTAATTTTCTTAGAAGGTCCATTCCTATTAGTCCGTCATATTTGTCATTGAATTCGAAAATACAAAATTTATGTTTCATTTTTACGTTGAATGTTTTAGGTAAGGGTATGTTAGCTACGAATTGGTGTAGGGTTGTTTAATGGGCTGTTTTAATTTTAAATTGTTCTCTTTCTCCATAGTCTAAATAGTGCTTTTTTACGGTTCGGGGACTAATAAGTGTTTTTGAGGATCCGGTATCGATTAATAGTTTAAATTCGGTAAGAGGTATTTCTATATAGGGTAGCACTAGGTGATTTATGTTATTTAAGTTTATTAAGTTTGGTCGTTTATAAAGCAGTCTATCTGAAAATTTGAGCACGCGTTCTCTTCGTCGTCCTCTTCATAAGTTTCGTATGATTCGTCGCGTTCATAAGTTTCTACACGGTTTGATTGATTGTGTGTATTGGGCTGAATGTAATTATTCTGGTCATTATCAAATTCTTCTACTTCTTGATGAAATAGTTCTTCCGATGTAAAAGTGTGTTTTTGATGAGGGTTTGATCAAATGTGCATTATTTTTGTATTTGGTCTGGTGGTACCAGATGAGGTATCTATAGGTGTGGGTTTATAATAGCTGTTAGGGTTATTATTATTTGTCATTTGTGTGAATTTCTGATAGGGTTTGCGTTGAATGCTGGTCTTTGTTGGTTTACGTTTTGGTTAAATCTGGGTATGAATGCAAGTTTCGTAAAATTTGGGTGGAACGTTGGTTTTGAAAATTGTTTATTAATTATTAAAATTTGCATTTTTAAAATTTGAACGATTACTTCGCGGTTGGTTTGTTTGTGCATTGAATGGTGTAAATTTTTGTTGGGAAATTGTTTGTCTCGCGGCTTGTATAGTTTTTATTGGTGAATAACTTTTATTCGCGTTGGGGTTGTATAATTTATTTCTGTAATACATTATTTTTCTTCTTTTATTATCATATTCATGGCTTCGTCTAAGGTTTGTGGGCGTTGGAATCTGATTTTGTATGATAGTCGTTGTGGTAGTGAATTTAGATATGTATCTAGTACCATTTCGTCATAAATCTTTGTTTTTAAAAGTCTGATATTTTGGTCGGGTTCTTCAATTTTGTTAAGATTAAGTTTCTTACATCTTGGCATTTCATTCCAAATTGGTATGGAGATTGGTTATTTTCCATTCTGAAGTTTATTAAATCGCTTACTAGGCATTTTAGGTTACGTTGATTGCCAAAATATGCAATCAATATTCGTTTGAAATCTTCCCATTGTACTAAATCATACCGGCTGGCTATTAATGTTAGTGCCCGTCCGGTTAGTTTACTAATAAGCAGGCGTAGGAGTAATACGTTTCTATCGTTGTCACCTGGTGTATAGAAGGTTTTCAAAAATAGTTCACATTTGGTGATATAATTCCCTAAAAAAGCTTGGTCTCTATTATACATTGGAATTGTCTCTAACTAAATCTTCATATTTGAACTCATTATGGCCGAAGGTTTTAATAATTATTATTTAGTTTTGATTTTAATTACTTCCAAATTTTTATAAAATTGGGATTTATTTTGCGGTTTGTATTGTTATTCTTTGCTCGGGTTTATTAGTTTTCAGTTTAGATTGCCTCGGGTTATTTGTTATTTTTAGCTTGAGTCGTTTTAGATTATTTAAAGAATTTAGCTGCTTGTCTCGTACTTAGTTATATGGTGGTGTAATTAATTTATGGGGTTTACGCTTAGTAATGTCTGGTTGCTTGCTGTAGCCTAAATACGTCTATTTTTACTTCCCTGATATTAATTTTATTGTAGGTTCGATCTCTGAAAGTTTGAATGTGACTGAATAATTTTTCGTGGTAATTTAATTTTGTTCGTACCAGTAAAGACTTATTTTTAATTTATTTCTGCCGATTTAATTGTCTTTTACACTTATCTCTTTCCATGGGTGTGTATGATTTATAAGCTGCTTTCTTTGTGGTTATATTGTCCGGTCACCTTTAGTCTTAATATAAAGTTTGCAATTTTCCGTTAATTGCTTTGTTTTATGTTGCATAAACATTACAATGTTACTTTGTTTCGTCATCTTAGGTGTTAAATATAAAGTTTGCAAGGTTTTGTCTATTGCGTTGTTCAAGGTCTCTGTCGTACTTTAATTACAAGGTTATTTTTTAACTACAGAGGATGTAGTTTTAATTTCGGTGAATGATCTTAAATAAATCGTGTAGTGTTTTTTTATACCTGAGTATCTTCGTAATGAACATATGCAATTATATTTTAAGAATGATTTTCTGAAAGCTTTTATTCCGTTTGTGATACTTTAAAGGCGTCCTTTCTATAATTAAATATTTCGTTTTAAAGTATTTAACCATACAATGTCGCGTTTAATAATTATCTTTTATACAGTTACGATGCGCGTTTTCAGTAGCATGATTATTTATAAAGTTTCTTAAGGTTATATTTGAATATCTCCGTATTAAGAAATATTTGCGATGCTGGGTTTTAAATAGCTTTTGTAAGGTTTAGGATGAACGCTTTTTCGAGCTGTTTTATAATTATAATGAGATATATTCGTATTGAGGTAGCTTTGTATTCGTTGCGTTCAAGGTTGAGTTTTAAATTATTCACTTTTGATGATGAGATTTTGCGTTTGAATTTGCGTTTTGTTTCGTAATAATGATTTAAGTTAATAATAGATTGCGAGGTGTTTCTATTATTTATAGAATGCGATAATGTTACGTATGGGTAATTCGTTTCTTTAGATTTAGATACAAAGGCTTCGGTGTTAAATTGTAAATAAATGCACGTTCTATTTTTGGCTAAATTTTTGTGCGTTAGTTGGCTTTCGTATTGGTAATTTAAAAGTTCGTTTTTTGTTTCTCTAATTCTATTTGTCTCAAGTGCGCATGTAATGCGGCTTTTTAGTTCTCTAGTTTTAAAGGTTTCTTTTAAGCAAACATTTTTTTTTAAATAATTCTCTTAGTACCTAAGTCAATTATTTTCATTAAATTGCATAAAATAATAGTAATAATAGTCATTTTTGTACATACATAGACAATAAAATTCTCTAATACTAGCAATATCAAGTATCCAACTTCTGTTTAGACTTTGCCAAATTTGGAATTGAAATTCTAGACCACCAGTTCTTCGAATTTGGGTTTCCTAGTAACCTTTTGACATCCTACCGACGCGCCAGTTAAAGTTCGGACCTTGGCAGCTGCCTTTTTAAAAACCAGTTCCAAAACTTCTTAACAAATTTTATTTAATTAAACAGAATTGAATATGGAATTTTACAAAACTTGATTTAAATTACTTTCCCGAGCTATTTATAATGTTTCTACTCCCTCACATGGCTGTGGGAACTTGCAGATCTCATGTCTGTTTCTCTTAATACTATTCATAATTACAATGTTGTAATCTTAATTTCTAAGTAATCACGGTACCTGACCGTCTGTGACTTGACATCTGCAGTGTCACTATCGTCTGCGATACAAAGTAGCGCATCCGTTCTCATAAACGCTAATAAACTTTAAAAATTGTTCTTGTGTTACAATGTTGCACTTCACTTGGAGTACTCTTAACACTTTCTAATTATTTTATTTCTTTATACATATATCATTTGGGGGATTCATAACTAACGTTGTCGGACAACATTTTTCTCAAAGAATTTTAAGAAAACAATTCAACAATCTTTTTAATTTTCTGTACAATTTGTTACATAACGTAATTAATGTCCATATGAACAGCAAACCCAAAGTTCTCTCTTTTTTATTTCTTGCAGTCGCGTGTGTGAGTGCACTTGACTATCACTCCATCAAATAACGTCCCAAAAGTGTAATGTTTGTCAACTAGAAATACAATTTGATGCAAGTGCTTTGTGATGACCAAAAATGCCTGTCTCTTTTATTAAAGTTATGTAGTACAAGCTTCTACAGTAGATATTCCTTTCTATATGTTTCGGATTAAAGAATAAAATGTACTTACAAAGAGCAAAGACAAATTATCATTTGTAATCTGCAGATGAAATACAACAAAAGTTTGCTTGAATTAAGTAAGATCGAATCCATAAATGTTCAATGCACAAAATGCTAAAATTGCTTAACAAATTTAATAACTGCTTAGATGTAAGAAAGCGCTAGGTTTTTATATTTCACTTTGTGTGAATTCGCTTTTGAACCGGTGTTCTTAAAGAAACCTCCTTTTCATGGCTGAGTATAAAGATAAATAGCTGTTCGTACATATTGCCTATAGAGTAGGTTATATTATCTGACATTCTCTCAATTTTATAGAAGTTTAAAAAACCGTATTTAATTTTTTTACTTTCCAACAACAAAATCGATTTGGATTAGTCAAGCTGTGCTCGATAAGAAATAATTCTTGATACCTTGTAAGTAAGCATTGACCTTTCCCTGTATTTCCAGATGTAAGGTTAAATTTAGGTTTTTAATATTTGGAGAGTTTTTGAATGTTTATCAAATAACACAGTTTATACGTCACTAAAGTTCCCATGACAAGCTATTAATTTTTTAGATGAAGTTTCAAATGCACTTGCTTTATTGTTCTTAATACAGGTCATAAAAGGTTAAGAGTAGGGTAGCTACCTTCGTTCTGCCTCAAAATCGACCATTTTCCCATGTAAATCTCCATAAAAAATCTAAGGTCCGTTTTGCAAATTATTGTACCTGTGGGAAAATTATAATAACCGTGAAAAAATTTTGAGATAAAAATATTGCCGACTGACAGGGATTCCATCAAGATTACCATGAGATCAAAAAATCGGTTTCCTTATGGGATTTAATATGAGAAATTCGAAGGTCCAAAAAGATCATTTTTGTCAGATACAAAAGTCATTCACTCCAGGTGACCAATATATATGTTGAAACTGGAATTTCTTGCAAATATCAGGTGGTGGTGGCGATGCGTGTAGGTGATAGGGAGAGGAGGTGAGGTGGTATGCGGAGGTAGGGGTGTGTAGTTGGAGCTTCCTGCCCCGACGCGCCCCACACGTGACCAGACGCAACCCGATGCGTTCCGGACGTGCCCTGGCGCGCGAGCAAGTGATGGAGTGGGCGTGATAATTAGACAGTCAATAAGCAACAGGGCCTGAAAAGATTACCAAAGGGAATTTTTAAAGTTATGTTCCGTTTACATATTATTAGTACGTTACTTCTGTGCAAGATAGTGTTATGGATTAACTAGTCGTCATGTTTACGCATATAAAGAAAACAGCGTTTGTTTGTCAATAAATGTAAATATGACTACTTTATTAAGTGAACAATATATATTGTAACATTTATTTTCGGGTTAATTCATTATCCATTCACATACATTCTGTTTCTACTTTTCAATACTACAATACCATCCTGTATATTTCACCTTCTTACAATAAGTCCGTTTATTATATTTTTAATTAAACTTATTTGCTGAGAATTTGGAAAGTTTCCGTTCTAAATGAAATAGTCTGTACCTAATTTTAGATGTCCGCTGATTTGCTACATATTTTGATAACGTAAAATTATTTTCTAAATGATACGACCTAGAAACTTGTAGAAGTAAGGTATCGTACTATTTGATAAGTGTTTCGAGTTTCTAATCACATCTTGGCATGTTGTGATAATATGAGGTTTGAATGTTGAATTCTGCTTTTAAAAACGAGTAGAATCTGATGCTACAGCTCGTGCGTAGTAGTATTTTCGATTTACTCGTTCTGGTACTTCAAGAGCGATTCACTTTTTTTTCTTGTTGACAAGTGGCGGGTATCTTGGGTGCATCGGTAAGTTTTCCTGCGCTTACTCATACTAATAAGATTTTCTTTTATCTCTTAACTGGGGCCCAAATTGTTTTTTATGTAGGCCGGACTGTTCGTTGCCACAGGCCAACTGGTGCTTTTACTCGTAGATCGCTGTTGCCGTTATGGTAATTTGGTAAATGGATCCGTGGCGATTCTGTGCGGAGTCACGTCTGCTGGAGTGCAAGGTAAGGAGCCAGACACGTTCAGGTATATGACTTGTTTGCTTTGTATGTACATCAAGAGATTACCCTTTATCAGCGTTTGATGTAGTTATGTGCCAATAAACTTAGAAACGTAGGACTATTGTTGGTTGCTATACATAAATAGTAAAATCGTCCTACAAGTACGATGTGCAATTTTGAAGCAAAAACGAAAACGTTTGTTAAAAGAAACTCACAAGTTTTATGATTAGTTTGATTAGTTCTACTGATTAGTCTTTTTTTGTTTTTTTTGTCAAATACGAGATGCGCAGCTCGTATTTCAACTAATAATTTGTCCATATAGTATACTTTTGGGGTTAAAGAGTAACCCTCAGTTCATTTCTTTTGCTGGTTTGTATCGAATTAATTTTTTTTGTATATCCTGGTTAGGTTTGGTTGTAAATTTTCAAGATTTATAGACATGGGAGACGTTCCCATCTAAATTAGTAATGGGAAATTTAGGAAGGTATTAAATAATGTTGCCGTCATACCCTTTATTTTATACTATAGAAATTCTCTTGAAGAGTATGACAAAAAAAGGGGTAAAGTTTCTTTTAAGTGGGTTTTCCTTTTTTTTATGTAACATGTTGCCTAATTAAACGTTTTGCTGTTACATGGTTTTTTTGTTCTAAATTAATGTGTGCTTTTATTTCAGGCCTATCTTTTACTTTTATATTGGTAATGCCCCGCCCACTCGCCGATTGAGCCCGGTCATTCTTGTTTTTATATTTCAGGCTACGTCGAGGTACGTAGCAATATGTAGGGGGGTGAATGACCTTTATATCTGACAAAAATGGTCTTTTTGGACCTTAGAATTTCCCATGTTAATTCCCATAAGGAAACCGGTTCTTAATCTCATGGTAACCTTGATAAGAATCCCAGTCAGCCGGAAATCTTCTTATCTCGAAATTTCTCTTCGGTCATTAAAATTTTTTCACGAGTACAAAAATTTGCAAAATGCACCTTAGATTTTCTTATGAAGATTTACATGGGAAAATGGTCGCTTTTGAGGCAGAAAGAAGGTAGTGGACCTACTGTTAAGAAATTTTCAAAATAAAAAATTGAAATGGAGGGCTGTTGATTGAAAGTCATATTCCAATGTGAAGTCTACGTGCAACTGTTTTATACAAAAGTAAATTTCTTTAAAAGGGTATACAAACATTTTCGTCAAATAAATGAAAATGCGCTGTTCAGAAAAAAACATCACCAACTAAAACTGATTATCAACAAATTAAATAGTTTGTTATTTTGCAGAGAAAAATTCGCCAACCTGATGAGCTGCAATTTAATTTTCGTTGACTATGCTTGAACACCGGACAAAATTCTTTGTTACTATTAAGAAACGCATTAATTTCTGTTGGTCAACTTCCTTATTAACATTAGGCGCAATGCATTTAGAAATGCCGCTAATCTTATAGTAGGAAATCGGTCATTTGTTTATTTCTACCTTAGTTGTCACAGACTAGTCATTAAATTTTGTCAGGCAATGCCATCCTTACTATCATGTCGGAGATTTGAAGAAATTGCTGATATTTAAATTTTTGCTCACTATGCTTAACTACTTTCTTAATGCCAGACAAAATTATTGGTTACTACTACCCTAAAAGCGTATTAGTTTTGGTCGACCAACTTCCCCTTTAGTACTTTCTTAGAAAGTCCGATAACGTTATAGCGGGTAATCGGTCACTTATTTGTTGATTTTTGTAGGTTTCAGAAAATGAAGTGTCTAATGTGGAGCAAAACGAATATATTCTTTGCTTGTGTTTATTAGAAACATAATGGCATCGGAGGTGGATCAATACATTAAGGATCTATGGGGAAGAAATTCTATCCAAGTAATCACTGCAAAAAATGGTTTTCTCGTTTCAAGGAGTTTTGACATAAACGATGTTCCACGTGTAGGGACGCCTTCAGACTTTCATTAATATCGTTTAGATTATTTAATCTTAGACAATTCGAGTTAATTTTTCTAAAAATTGGCAAATTTAATAAACTCAAAAACTACAAAATCGAGGTACATTCTTGCTGCATGTGATCGATTGACTCGCGAACAGTATCAACCACTACTAGCCATGATCATTGCTCGTGACAAAAGTGGTGCATTTATCAACATCAAAAAAGAAAAAAATCATCGAGCGCTGCTAAAACAAATCCTATTATTAGAAGCAATATACTTCCACAAAAGGTAGAGTTATGCATCTGGTGTGACGTAGTGAGTGTCGTTTACTACGAATTGCTTCGCTTCACTGGTGACATTTATTCTAAACAACTCACATGTTTTCAAGAAAGCAATCAAGAAGTTGGCATAACGTATAACTGCTAGATAAAAACGCTCGTGCACTGCCAAAATAGACAAAAGTAGTTATAGAGAATCTCAGTTGGGCGGTTCTTTGTGCCTTATTTTCCCGATGCTGTACGCCTCCCAACTATCACATTTTTCGCTATCTATCCAACAACCTACAAGGCAAATTTGGCCCAACGGCCTTCTTTTATTCCAAACCAGTAGATTGTTTAAGTGCGTAATTGAAAAACTACTCCGATGAAGGCAAACTGCCATAAATAATGGAGAAGATTATATTACTGATTAATAATAATAATAATTATGTTTATTTCAAATATATAAATAAAAAATATATAAAAACTACCATGGACTATTGCAAACCTAAAATCGTTTCACGTTTTTACTAAATAAAGCAAACACTTCAGAAATAGATTAATTTTTACAATTTCATAAATATAAAAATCCAAACATTAACTAACTAAACCAAATTTTTAAAAAATTCGAATACTTGACACATTTAGTAACAATATTCATTCTTAAGCATTTCATTAGGTTTTCAATAAAAATTTTTAATTTGCGTTACGCTAGTTATAAACTAGATGGTAAAGAGAAATTAGTAAACTTGGATGGTCAGATTAAATATGAATGCGCTTTGTGTAATAGTTTCACAAATTCTTAATCTTTGTTACGCATAATATTTCAAATATTGTTTCTATAAAGGCCATCAGCGAATAAGGGGTAACATTACATCTTTTACATACGTTGTAATACGAACAAGTAGTAAGGCGGGAAAGCCGCGCTATTGGGGTTGCTATGAAATCAAGTTAAAACTTTGTAGACAACACAGAGATACAAGATGTGAAGGTCGATTCCCCCCAGCGTGCGACATAAGGTTGGACTACCCTTGCAAAGGCAGGGTAGATTTTAGTTCACGGGTTTGTGGAATTATCATGTTGTGACCGGTTACAAAGGAGTTAGAATCTTGGGACTTTTCCTCTTCCCACAATAATTTGAATTTTGCAGTACGTTGTGTTAAGGAAGCTGCTGTTGTTGGATAACACAAGTAATTGTTGCAAGAAACTGGGAATGCGATTTCTAGACATTCTTAACCTTTTTGCGGATGAATTAAAACAGTGAGTAATATGTGCGCTTTCATCTTGATACTTTATGATTATGATCATGTGAATTTTAAGCCTAAGTTATGAATGGTTCATGGTTTTGTAACTGGGACTTAACAAATTATGAAAGTAAAAATTTTGAAGGACTGAATTAACGACAGAATCTGTGTACATTAATTTTAAAATGTAAGTCTTATTGGTGGAATTTAGTGTTAGTTAAGTATAAAACTTGAATATTTCGAATAAACAATTACCTACATGAAAAAAGTTGGCATTTAACCTTTTTATATTTTATTACAAGGTGCATTTCAAAAAATGGGATTTAAAATGTCGCGTAATTTATTATGGAAACGAAAAAATTAAAGTGATAGATAGTGCTGTTGATACATTTGACTTAATGGAGTTTTTAATTTTTTTATTAATACCTGACCAGTTTGAGGTTAAGAAATTAGGTTTTTTTAAAGGACGTATATTTGTATTTATGTAGGTTGAATTTATTTGCATTTATTAAAACTAGATAAGTATTAAGCATTAGGTCTTTGTAAAAGGATGACCCCCTTGATGAAGTCGTATTTGATAGAGGCCTTGATTGTGAAGATTTCTTTAATTTGATAAAAAGCTAATGAGTATTTTTATGTAGAGTATGAGGTGACGACACTTAGGAAACTAAAAGAGAAGCTGACAAAAGTCATCCGTTCTCAAAGCGTCTTTTTTTTCTGGGAAGCAGGTCATGTAGTGAACATTCCCTACAAGATCAAAGAACTGTTAATGTCGATTGGTATGCAGCCATTTGTTTGCTGCAAATCACCGCGGAACTTCGAAAAACCAATCCCAAACGAAAAATCATCCTCCACCAAGACAATGCAAGTTCGCACATATCTCACAAGACATTTGAATTTTAACGCAACAAAACGTCAGACATCCTCAGTATAGTCCCGGCATTGGTTCTAACGATTTCTATATCTTTTCGGTAATCAAGGACAGACTTCTTAGTCAAAGTTTCCAGTCAACAGAAGAAGCAGTTGATGCTTTCAAAGATGCAATTTGGAGGATAGTTGAAATAGCAATAAAGTCTTTAAAAGATATATACTGTTTTGTTCCAGCACTATATGCAAATCATAAAAGACAACCTTCGTAAAAGCACACTCTTCTGTAGGACGTATTAGAATATACGACTTGCTCATTTGGTAATGCGTTGTAAGAGAATATTTTTTTCTAAGAATTTTAATAAAACAATTTTACAATCTTTCCGATTTTCTGTACATTTTATATAACATTTTCAGTCTAAATTAGTTACATAACGCAAGTATTCTCCAGATGAACAGAAAAGCCAAAGTTCTCGCTTTATTATTTTTAGGAGTTGCGTGTATGAATGCACTTGGCTGTCACTCCATCAAATAACGTCCCAAAAGGTCTAATGTTTGTCAACTAGAAACCCAATTTGATACAAGTGCTTTGTGATGACCAAGATGCCTGTCTCCTTTATTAAAGTTATGTAGTAGAATCTCTTATAGCAGATATCCGTTGTTATAAGTTTCGGTCAAGAGCATAAAATGTATTCACAAACAGCAAAGGCAAAATATCTTTGTAATCTGTAAATAAAATGTAACAAACGTTTGCTTGAAATGAGAAACAAAGAGACTTCAGAAATGCTCAATGCACAAGATGTTGAAATTGCTTATCAAATCCGGTAATTGCTTAGATGTAAAAAAATGCTGCGTTTTTATATTACACATTGTGAGAACACATCATGGCTGGGAATACAAATAAGTAGTTGCTTGTAGGTATTGCCTATGACTAGGGCTGGGTCGGCGTATCGATATATCGATACGTATCGATACGCCCCCCGTATCGACCCCCGATACAGCAAAAAATAAATATCGATATATCGATACTCGATATGTATCGATACGTATCGATATGTATCGATACGCATCGATACGTATCGATACGCATCAATACGTATCGATACGCATCGATACGTATCGATACGTATCGATACGTATCGATATGTATCGATATTCGATATAGAATATGTATCGATATTCGATACGCAAAATCCCGTATCGCCCACCCCTATATACATACTTATGTCACAAATATTAAACTTGAAACTTTAATTATTTTGATAACAAACAATCTTAAGTGAAAAATCGAATTGTCAGTAAATACATTATTTTAAAACGATCTTGTGATTTTATTCCCAAAGAAAGAGTAGAAAAATTTATAGCTGGGTATCGATTCGTAACCAAAGGGATAGCTACGTCACGATATGTATACTTAATCTACACATCTAAACGTTCCGATACGAATCACTATATATATATATATATATATATCTATACGTACCGCTACGTATCTATACGTATCGGTACGCACCGATACGCATCGATACGTATCGATACGCATCGATACGAATCGATACGCACCGATACGCATCGATACATGTCGATACGCATCGATACGCAACGATACGCATCGATACATATCGATACGCATCGATACGAATCGATATGTATCGATACGCACCGATACGCACCGATACGCATCGATACATGTCGATACGCATCGATACGTATCGATATTCAATATATCGATACATATCGATATAGAATATGTATCGATATTCGATACGCAAAATCCTGTATCGCCCACCCCTACCTATGACTAGGTTGTATTATCTGACACTCTCAATTTCACACAAATTGAAAGCTGAAATTAATTATTCACAATCTCACAACAAAATTACTCTGGATTCTCAAGTTGTGTTCGAAAAGAAATAATTCCTGATTCCTTGCAAGTAAGCATATTCTACGTTTTGGACAGACCGTTTAGGCGGATATTGTGATATTTAATGCATTGATCATTCCCTGTATGTTTTTACGAGGGTTCTTTTAAGTTTCGCATATAGAGCTAGAATAAAACAGTGGACAGCTTTTAAATGTTTATTGCGTTTGGAAGTATTCTCCATGAAGATTAATACACTTTTGCATGCGCTCGAACAAACTCTGAAACCAGTGATTGCACTTGCTTGTTGATACAGTCAAAATTGTATTTTTGAAGGTATCGACTGCATCTTCTGACGACTGGAACCTTTGGCAACACAGTCGTTCGTCTTTGATTTTCGAAAATGCTTAGAAATAGCGTTTTGTTGAATTAAAAATTCAATTGCCTTTCACGCTGTGTGCGAACTTGCATAGTCTTGGTAGAGGATGGTTCGCCGTTTGGGGTTGGTTTTTCGAACACCGCAATAACTTGTGGCAAACAAATGGTTCTATACCAATTGGCAGTAACAGTTCTGTGGTCTTGTTGGGGATTTGTTACTACCCTGCTTTCCAGATAAATATTGTGACCATTTGCTACGTACACTGACGTAGCTGGTAGAACAATGAAAGAATGCCCGGGCTCAGTTGGCAAGTAAGCGGGGCATTACACATAAAATAAAGGAAGGCCTGAAATAAAAATACACGTTATAAGAAAATGGACCAAACCAACAGACACCTATAACCAGATACCGACTATCCGACTGTAGAAGAGCCTTTCGTTTTAACATAAATAAACTTAAATGCAAATTATTAGAAAGCGTACTTATTGTGCGAAGGTAAAATATACAGGATGTTGTTGGAGTATTGAAACAAAATTTACGTGAATGAATAATGTAAAACAAAGAAGAGTAGGTTTTAATTTACTGTCGAAAGTGAACGTCAACTCACCTTCCACCCCCCCTCAGCAAAATTAAAAAGTCGGATTAGGAAAACAAAAGTAACGAAGCAGGCAGTATAGTACTAACCAAAAAAAAAAAAAAAAAATTCGCTTAAAAAAATTAACAAAAAAAAGCAGAAAAAACTCAAAAAGCAATAAAAAAAAATCATCCATCCGGCTCTAAAAACTAAGGTACTGGACAGATAAAAGAAAATGAAGAGAAGCACAGCGAAAGATAGGTAGGTAGTAGCAATGAACGAGGACAAGGTAGAACGGCGTCAAAACTATCAAAGTCGTCAAACGACGGATGCTTCTTCAGAAAAGAAACAGTACAGTCTTCAACCTAAAAAAAAAACAATTGGTTTTTTGCAGAGACAACCAAAAGTAAAGGAAAATAAGAGAGGAAGAAAACCAACAGTAACAACAAAAATGACAAAAGTGTCGAGCCTCGCAGTAAGCTTGGGAACAAGAATACTGGACAGGAAGAAAAGATTAAAGTACTTCAGCTGTGGTACCAAAGAATTTCCGGGTTCGAATCTTGACACGGTACGCTTGAAAAATGTTAGGCGAGCATTTTTCACAAAAATACACCCTCCTTCGGATGAGAGGTAAACTGGTGGTCCCGTGTGTGAGTGTTGTCACGCACGTTAAAGATCCCTACCTTGCTTGGAACAGCAAGGGTTCAACAAGATTCTAAATTTTCCAGGTAAAAAAAACTCACTTTCTGGCTATTGTAGTACCTTCGGGTGGAGCATTGGAAAATCACATGTAAGGTACCAAAGAATCGCAACAAACGAAGAACCAAAGAAAAGAACTGTTAACTAGGCCTAAAGTTGACTAAGTCGGGGTTTCCGAAGAAAAGAAAAAATGGTCTAGAAGCACATACACCAAGAAGTGGAACCAAAAAATTTTTACCAAGTCAGCACGAAGGTCGACAGAAAGTAACACCAGCCGTACGAAAAAAGAGAGGAATCCGGAACGAAAGGAACGAGGAAAAAAAAAGAAAAAAAAACCAAAAAGAATAACACCAAGTAACAAGTACAAGAGCCACAAAAACCCCTAAGAATAGCACAAAAGAAAATAAAACAGAATCCCAGTGTAGTTATGCGTGAGTATGTGTGTGCGTGTGCGTGCGTGTGTGTGTAAGAAGTGTGTGTGTATGTGTTGAACCGCCTTAGTCGCCTCTTACGACAGGCAGGTCGTACCATGGAGATATTCTATTCCCGGAACCATACGGGTGGGGTACACGAATAGAACGAAAGAAAAGAGAACCAATCAGAAATGTGTGTTTATGACGCGCGCGCGTGTATGTGTGTATGAAGTGTGTGTGTACCGCTTTAGTCGCCTATTACGACAGGCAGGTCGTACCATGGGACTATTCTATTCCCGGACCCACGCGATTGGAGTACAAGAAAAGAACCAAAGAAATGAGAACCAAGTAGAAATGTGTGGGTCTATAAAGTGTGTGTGTGTGTGTGTGTGTGTGTGTGTGTTGTAAGAAGTTTGTGTGTATGTGTTGTATCGCTTCAGTCTTTAGTCGCCTCTTACGACAAGCAGGTCGTACCGTGGGACTATTTTACTCCCGGACCCACACGGGCGAAGGAAAAAGAAAGAAAACCCAGCCAAACAGGGAAATAAAGAAATCTTAAAGTTCAGAAATCAAGTCCTAAGGATAGCAACGTCGGCATAAAAATCTGGTGCGCGAGGACTAGATATTGAGCCTAAGACGTTTACGCAGCCAGCAAGAAAACGTAGTGAAGTCAAGAACTTTATGATTTCGCCGACATACATCTTCAGGTTCTGAATCAGCATAAACTAATTTATGTCTCTTTTGGGTAGTTTTCTGCAAAACAGGACCAGCAGGGGACGTAGTAATTGTAGCCCGCGGTTGAGATGGTGGCGGCGAGGGTAGTTTAGGAAACACAAAACGCGTAATGGTGAAAGTGGTTTGGTTTTAGAATAGGTCGAAAGAAAGTTGACGGTAAAGGAAACATCGGGGTTGTCAAAATATCAACTGTAGAAAAATTATTGGCTGTAAGAGAATCAACCTTACGTAAAGAAATACAACCAGATACCACTTTTGTTACGGTTGATAAAGGAACAGAAGCAGATAAAAGTTTGTCGATGTTAGATAAAGGACTAACATTATAACACAGTTAGGACAGAAAACAGCATTGGCTGTAAGAGAATCAACCTTAGGAAAAGGAGTAAAATCCGATAAGACTTCGGCGGCAGTACCTAAAGGAACAGAATCAGGTAGAACTTCATCCACCTTACAAGAACAAACAGTATCAAGTGGAACTTCGTCAATGTTAGATAAAAAAATAGAATAAAGTTATTCGACATTAAAGAAAGGAGCAGAGCCAGGCAGGATTTCATCAACCTTACAAAAACAAACTGCATCAGAAAGAACTCCATCAACATTAAAAAAAGAGACACCTGTAACAAGTTTATTTTTGCAGTAGGAGAATCCATTCATTAAACGTACAATGAATAGCAAAATACCTTTATTAATTAAAATAAATATTCAAGTAACAATCAAACTTTTGTAGTATTATAATATCAAGGATTATTAGTCGAGTTGTTTCCGAGTTCGGTGTAATTTCACAGCCACTGGCGCGCGCGTGAGAGGTTCGAGAACTAAAATCCGGAACCTCCCACCATACAAGAAAGCAGCGAGCGCACTCGTCGATAGTTAAAAGTAGCGTCAAGATGCATTCTAAGAGAATGGCGAGTGACCTCCGAGTCGCTCTATGTTTGTGAAACACTTCCTGAGTAACGGTTAGTACCTAATCCACATTTTGTATATTCGTTGTCATATTAGCTAATTTACAAAATTTATTTAGCGCAACGACCCATTTGAACTCGCAACGACCCATTTGAACTCGCAACGACCCATTTGAACTCGCAACGACACATTTGAAATCCCAACGAGAAATTAGAATACTGCATGGATAACGTATATATCGCACACCACGTCGAAAATCGCAACTGTAAAATTTGAGACAACATGATCCCTTTGAAGTTACAATTTAGAAAGCTTAATTTGTTGGCTACGCAATGAAAAATTATTTTAGTAAATAAATTTAGACAACGGAAGATTACGTTACAAAGTAATGCTGCCGTGATCCAAGTAAGGAACCCGCTTTGCTCCTACACCTGTGTTAAAGCATGGAAAGCAAGTATAATTAGTTGCTGTTCCCGCGCTGCGAGGTAATTTCCATTACATCAAGGGACAACTGCTGCTCTTGGGTTCGTAATAGAATTAAGGATTTCCTGAGTACTTTCCTTCTGAAAGTACATTATTTCATTTGTTTGTTAGACGTACAAAATTGTTATTCAGTTTACCTGTAAATAAGCTGGTTTTCCCCAGTATTAAATTTGCTTTCACTTAGCTTCGTAAATACGTGATCACACGTGGCTTCAACGTAATTTAACAGCTGCTATTACATCACCTGTTTGTTTGTTCACTATTGTCAACAATTGCCCAATGGCTAACACATGTTTAGCATTTTAGTACAACCACTATTGATAACATTAGAGAATATCTTGGTGATTATTTTGACTTCAAACTAAATTTAAGTTTGTTAACCTAAAGAGAAAATTTCGTATATTCATTTGTAAATGACTCACACAGATCTGATTGGGTTATAAAGAAACTCTAGCATTTTTAGTTACATAGAATTATAAAATATTTGAGTAAGGATTAGTTGATAACCTTTACTACCAGTTTTGCAAGTACTTCAAATTTTTATTTTTATTTAATTACAATGATACTTTATTTACTGAAACCAAGAAAATTCTTATTAGTAAATTAATATTCTTCATTTAAAGTTTTTTATTCTGATCTAGTCTGATCAGACTTGGTAAACAAAAAGCAATAAGAACTAAAATTTTATGATCCCATTATGCAGAAAATATTCTCTATACTTTTTAGGTATACTTGAGGGACGCAAATAGTGTTCCCATTTTTATGTGACTTAATTATTATTCTTTCTTACAGGAACAGCGTCTTATTCTGTTAAGACAAGTTTGTGTATCAACGAAGGCGATCTCTTTTTTTGGGTCTCCAAGTCCGCCCTTAAAAAATAGCTATGCCCTAAAATAAATCAATTTGGACTTGGTGGCGCCTGTTTGTTTTTTGTTAAGTGTAACCTCCATAGATTTCGACTTACCCCCATTGCTCATAGCTCTACCCAAGGAATAGACCCCTAGTTACGTCGGAAGACTTTGTTTTGCTGACCCCCAACTTCTAGAGTCAGATGTATGTATTAAGAAGAGAGCATTAGCTAAGCTCAATTTAGGAAAGAATGTGACCGTTTGGGGTTAGCGATCAAGAAAATATAATACGCTAGAATTTCACCAACCTTAGCTAAAAAACCGAAGCAAGTAGAATTTTGTCAGCATTAGATAAAGCAACACAATCAGAAACAATTTTATCAACATTAGTACAATGAGTAAGAGCAGGTAACGTTTCATCAACGTCTGATAAAGGAGTAGAATCAAGTAAGACTTTATCAATGTTAGACAACGGAGTAGTAACAGACAAAACTTCAGTCAGAATAGGAACTGATTCCTTGACAATAGTAGATAAAGAAACAGTATCAGGTAAAACTTTGACGACAACAGCGACCGGCAATATAGCTACGGGTTCACTCACTTCAACAGGACCTCTTCTATCCGTATTAGGAGTTATCGTCGCTACAGATAGAGCTGTTATTGCAGAAACGATAGAAATTTCTTGAGTAGAATCATTTACGAAAGCAGGAACAGGTAAAATTTTGACAACAACAGCAACAGGCATTAAAGATACCGATTCATGAACTTCAACAGGACCTTCGCTGACTGAATTAGAAGTTATCATCACTTCAGTGACATTTGTGCTTGCAGACACGACAGAAATTTCTTTAGTAGAATTATTTACGAAAGCAGGCATAAACTCTTGAAAAGATAGCTGTAAATCACTAATTCGAAGTCTGGGTTGCAATGGTGGTGGAGGCACAGTCTGGGGTGGAAGTGAAAACGTAGAATTCATTTGAACATCGTTTGAATCGCTACGGACAGAGGAAATTTGGTTCCTGTTAGTAGGGGTTCTTTTAGTAGGGGCGTGATAGCCGTAACAATCAATATTATAATTTGAACACACATATGGTTGAAAAGGATACGATGTACTGATAGTAAGGTGAGCAGAAGGAGGTACAAAAAAGGATGTAGAACTAGAGACGGAACAAATTTTGTTCGAAACTATATTTGCCAAAGAAGGGTATGTTTTGATAGTAGTAGCAGAATGATCATAATAAGGTACAGAAGAAAACGTAGCAGAAGAATTTTGGCTCTTAGAGCTAAGAACAGAATTGGAAGTATGATTCGAAGACCTATTAGTAGTAGGATGACAGTGTTAACAGTTGGGGCGGAAACTCCCTTATATCCGCAACCATGGCAATGGACTACTTGAGGACGAATACAACGTGTTGAAACTTGACCAGGTTTGTCGCAATTAAAGCATATGACCTGACGAGTAGAAGCAGAACTAGGAAGAAAAACAGTAGAACGTACGGAAGAATATCGGATCTACCCGTAGGCGTAGGAGAAACTTTAACAACTTGGTCATATTAAGTAAAAGTATTTTTCCCAATGCAAGCAGACTTATAAGCAAAACCTGGTTCAACAGTAACAGTATGTTGTTTTTGACTAGGTGATACGATATGATCGGCCAGAATTTTTTCCGGTTCTAACTCCAGACCTTCGTCCTTTAATTCTTGTAACGAACGGACGGTGGGCAGATGGACTCGATAGAATGGAGCGAGGTTACGAAGCACAATGGACAATTTATCCTCCTCCTTGAAAGATCCACACTACTCAAACAGAGCCGTCATACAAGTGAAATAGTCATGCTTCCTGAGGGCTCCTGCTGTTTATTGCAGATCCCCTTAAACAGTCTTATCCCCATAGCAATCGTTCTGAATACGAATAAAGAAAAGAAATTGAGGGGAAGTAACTAAATAAAGGCAAATCGTAACTCGATAAAAGCTCCAAAAGAATGATCGTGAATACAGGACAATTTAAACCATATTCGACGGATGAACTTCGGGAACACCAATAGGAGCGAAACAACAAAATAGAAACCAGGAACAAGAGCAGTGCGCCAGCGTGTTCAACGGACTAGAATTATCGGCAAAAACACAATTCCGGTAATCTAAAATTAGCCAACCAAGGATATTGAGCGATCAAGAAAAAAACAAAACTTAAATTTAAGAAGATCGAACCCACATAAGAAATAAAGAAAAGAAATAGATACCAGTTCGAATGTAAGGGAAGGAAAAAAAAGTAGTATTAGGCCGAGAGATGCGGTTAATGTCGGAAATTAAGCAGTAGCAACAAAAAAATCGGAACACAAGTTAAACCATACAAAATCAGAGAAAGCTATACAAAACAAAATCGGAGCAAACGATACCCAAAACAAAATCAAAGCCAAAGCTAAACAAAACAAAATCTGAGCAAACGTTACCCATAACACAATCAGAGCCCCTCGCCAGGGCGTCAAAATTTATGCTACGTACATTGACGTAGCTAGCAGAACAATGAAAGGATGCCCGGGCTCAGGTTTCGAGCAGGCGTTACATATACAAAAATAAAGAAAGAGCTGAAATAAAAATACACGCTATAAGAAGATGGGCCAACCAACAGACACCTAAAACAAGGTACCGACTATCCGACTGTAGAAGAACTTTTCGTTTTAACATAAATAAACTTAAATGCAAATTATTAGGAAGCGTACTTATTGTAGAAAGGTAAAATATATAGCATGTTGTTGGAGTATTGAAACAGAATCTACGTGAATGAATAATGTAAGACAAAGAAGGGTGTATTTTAATTTAAAGTCGAAAGTGAACGTAACAAATTTTTTTGGAGACTTCAAGAACGGTCAATTTTTCCCCGCCTTTCTTTACCTTGGTACACCCAAACAGACGACTGGCATTAATTTTCTGAATCGTAGGAGAACATTCAACATTAATCTCCATCCACGGTGTTTTACACGTTTTTAGAGTTTCTTGCGTTGAAGCGGTCTAGAGTTTTTGGACGCCAATTTACTTTAGTTACTTTCTGTCCTTCGGTCAATAGATGCGGTATCTAACGTGAAACAATTTTTTTACACAAAACTCTTCATGAAAAGATTTCTTAAATTGTAGTCTTTGAAATCTTCCAATGATGTCTCAATTTCGTGGTATGTCACATGTAGATCTTCGTTGAAGAGGTTGTGCACAGCATCGACGTTTTTCTGAGTAACAACCGTTTTTGGTGCACCTGCTCTTGAATCGTCGTTAAGACGAATCTCTCCACGTTTTCAATTAACTTGTTAACCTTGACAGTATGCTGTAGCTACAGCACTAGACGTATCGCACTGAAACTTTGCATTTAGTTTAACTAAACATGTTGGTTAATTTTTGTACTGACATTTGATTAGTTGCCTCCTCTAAGTCACAGTAGGCAAAACACAAGAGATATCCTCGTACTTGTAAAATGAGCGCGAAGCTAATAAATAATTCTTTGCCCTAAAAGAGCGTGTACCCCGTAACAGTATAAGGGTGCGTCGACTAACTGCAGTGGTGCGGGAGTGCTTTCCTATGGCAAAATTATAAAAGAAAATAAAGAAATTTGAACAAAAAATAATAAAGAGGTGAACATAATAAACACAAGGGCTAAAATACAGAAAATTATGTTACATTGGTACTTACTGTAAAAGCTTGTTTCAGTCAAAATTGCGGGGTGTCATACCGTCTCTCACAAAAAACTTTTTGATATCATCCCTACATGAAAAACGGTTATTCTGCATAAACCTTCTTTGCTTCGATATTCTAAATATTATCCTCTCGTATTTACCTTTCTCGAAACTACCTACAAAACACTTATTAATTAAGACATAGTTAGAGAAATTTTGCAGAATAAAATGCCTCTTCCAAATAAGATTCCATCAATATGGTAGTTGGAAATCCTTTATAAATGTCTGTTTACCAGTTTTAAATAAATTCAAACAAAATTTAATTTAAACCTAAGCTCTATTAACATAAATTAGTTTCGAGTAAAATTACATGAAATAATTTTCTTAAAAGGTTTTAAATATCTTAACCTTGCTCTGACCAGGTATTGCTAAAGAGTTATAACAACATTTTGAAACCAAATCATCAACAATGCCATCATTTCATATTTTCCTGCTTCCAATTTTCAATTACATGACAGTTATAAATTAAAATTATTGAACATGTCTTTAATAGCAATACAGAAAACAGTTAAATACTAACTTTCCATTTTTCCTTTCATTGTGCATTCAAAATAATAAAGCTCCAGGCAAAAACTGATACTAAATTTCACCAATAAAGCATTCATTCTAAAATCAATATACACAATTTTGTCGCTAATCAGTCCAACCAAATAATTACTGTCACTCTGATTAATTCCTAATTACATAAATAACAAGTAACTGACATTTTCGATCTATAAATGCATAATTAATAATTCTAAAAATAAAAGCGCATTCTACTCACTGTGTGATTTCAGTTTATCAAATAACACTAACGTTTTCTCGTTTTCAAGTCACGATCAGTCAATTTTGATCTTAAAAACCTATCGAGACAATTTAAAAAAATCTTTAAAAATTAGTTTTTTTTAAAACTAAATTTAGCAAAAAAACAAATGATTTACTTAAAAAACTCGCATTGAAAAATTTTAAGGTTAATGATGTAAAAAAAGCTAAAAATATTGCGACCTATACGTTAACACAAAACAAAGTGTTTTAGCAATTTAAAAAACAAAAAGAGAGTAGCTGAACGATAATAAAACAATAAAGTTGTAAAATTACTTTAAAATAGTAGAAAATTGCTTTATGTTTAAAAAATATTCGTTATGATTGAGCGTCAAAAATTTTAACCATAAAAAATTAACAAAATTTATTAACATAACGCTGATTTTACTTGTAACATGACATAAAATGATTGCAATACAAATACAAATATACGTTCCTTAAAAAACCTAATTTCTTAACTCCAACTTTGCCAAGCAATACTAAAAAAAATTGTTACGGTTAAAATGACATGGGCAGTTCAAATTTCGATTTGCTCAAAAGAGGCGGGAACCCCGTAACAATTTTAGAGCGGCACCTGCTAACTAAAATGAAGTGAATGTCTATAGAAAAATAAAAAATAACTGAAACATAAATATGTAAAAATGCTCGAAATACAAAACTACTTTATTAGTACCAGTTAGCTTGAAAGGCTTTACAAATTGTCAAATATAAGGCGCCAAAACGTCGTAACCCAGCATTTTTTTTGACATTTTTGTTACCCGAAAGACAGTTATTCTGGATGTCTTCTTCGGTTTTTCTAAATCTTCGTCACCTCCCCTTCTTTTACATTTCTTAACCATACCTTTAAAACATCAATTGGATTTGTTAAATTAAGACAACTTTTTAAAATAATGGGCTCTGCCAAATATGACTCCATCACTCGTGTAGCTGGATACACCTTCACAATGATCACCTTTCACATGTACATATTTATCAAGCGTAAACAAAAAGAATAAACTTAAACAGCAACAACGGTTATAAATGCCATTCTTTGGTTGTTCAAATTAATTAAGCATATCCAGGAACACCAATGATTTACCTATTTACTAACTACCGACACGTTAGGCCCCATCATTCCATCTATACAAATTCCAGCGTTTGTTGAAAACGTTACAACCATTTATCACTCTTATATGGATTAATGTCTTTTTACTGATGCTAAACCAAACGCAAATATCAATTCCTCGAAACTACGTGCGTGAACAATCTAGCCTGTTTTTCTAGAAAAATTTTAAACAATTCGCCGTCAGCCACCTCGTCGAAAGAACCGGGCTTACGGTCTCTTGTACTTTTTGTTGTTAATTTAGCATCACGTTAGCTCACCTATCCGGAACTTAATCGTTATATTTCACTTTTCTTTTTCTATTTTAAAAATCCCGCTTTTACACTTTGTGCGTCTAAAGATATGCTTTTATGTCTTCAGTTCATGTAAATTGACCATTTTTATGATTTTGTAGTTTTTGAACCCAATTTGAATTTATGCGAATAATTTTGTGTACGAGCAATTTCTTCAATTTCCATTGGTAATTTTTATAATTACATACCACGTTGTTACATTTTATTTTATATTTAAAAAGCAATTAAAGCCTCATTTTAGTTCCTACTTATTTAAATTTACGTTTACTACATGCTTCCAAATTCAAACCGCGTAGATTGGCAACCAACTTTATTCTTCCTTTATTTAATTAGAAGTCCGCATGTTTATACTTTCTAATTCCTTATCTATACATGTATTTGAAGTACACATATGATTCATAACTGTTGTAAAAAGATTGTTGGGTGATGTAGAATATTTACATTTTAGTAAAAATTGTCGTTCTCTTTTAAAACCAAAAGTTGTATTTTTCTCGAGCATTTGTTTTATCCTATGTGACACCGATAATTTTAGTGATTTTTTCATAAACTAGTGTTTGTTTTAACCATAAAAACAACTTCAAGCGCGATATGATATGAAAGCCAGTGTTACCAAGCAGGTTTAGTCCTACAATAACAGACCGAACATGAAGTGAAGGACAACGTTTAAAATGGTGGATTACGACGTTTATATACATGACGTTTATTTTATAACTACGAATGAAACTGTTGTGACTTTTTTTATAAACTTTTTTAACGGGAGAGTGCATTGAAGAATGAATCAACCGCAAAATACTATAATTAAAAAAGTTGAGCATTAAGGTTAGCACGACATTATTTCTTCCCTTTTTTGTTGCGGTAATCGATGCGAACTACTTACATTGCCTTCGTTGCTCTCTTGCTTGTCCGCCTGGAATACCCTAGTATATTTGGCATACCCAACGTTCCCAACGAGTTCCGATTTTTTTGTATACACACTTCTATTCCGATGATAATTTTTACTATATCCGTTTATTATTCCGTTGCATGAGGATTCCCTGTAAATTTTGTTTCACACTGAATAATCGGAATTGTGTTTTCGCCAATAATTCTAGTGCTTCTCGGTATAATTCTGGCTTCAAAATTCTCGTTTACTCCTCTCTATTTTCATCCATTCTTTCTCATACATTTCGCTAACTTTAGTTTGTATACTTACTTTCTTTCGTAACACCTAGTACTAATCCCCGAGTGGGTCTGGATTAAAATAGCCTCAAAGTACGGCCTGCATGTTGTAAGACGCGACTAAAGCGGTTCAACACACTCGCAACACACTCTTAGCACGCTCCACACACACTCAGCCACCCTATCACACACACACACACACACACGCATACACACACACACTTGTAGATTCAAACACGCACACACGTATGTTCAACCATAACTACACTTGGTTTCGTTTTATCTCTTCTTCCTTCAGATCTAGTGCTGTTTATTAAGTGTTTTTGAATTTTGGTTTTGCTTTTTCGTTTCTTTTGTTCCACACTCCTTCCTTTTCTCTAGCTGGTTTTTCTTACTGTTGGTCCTGACACTGATTTTATTTAATTTTCGATTCTCTTCATGTGGTATGTGGTTTCTATACCTTTCTGTTGTTCTTCAGACAACACGATTTAGTCGACACTTCGGTCTAGTTAGCTATTCTTTTCTACGATTGTTCATTTGATACGATTCTTTGTTTCCGCAGCTTGAAGTACATCAATTTTCTTTTATTCAGCGTTTTTGACGTTCCTTAGCATTGAGGTTCGACAAGTTACTGTCACGTTCTAGCTTTTGCTGTTGGTCTTCTTCCTCGTTTATCTTTTTACTTTCGAGTTTTTTAATGAGAAACCAATTCTTTTCCTGATATTTGAGAAACGTAACTGTTTCTTTATTAGATACATCCACTAATGCTATTCTACCTTTGTCCTCGTTGATTGCAACCCCGTATTTTTTCTTTACCTACGTTTTTTGGCTTTATCCGGTATATTGGGCTTTCAAGCGGGATGAAAATGTTTCCTTTTTTGGTTTCTCTTTTGTTTTCTAAAACAAATTTTCTTTTGGTCCGTCCTGTTAGTGTATTTCTTGGTCCGTTCCTTCTGTTTCTTACTCCAACCTTTAATTTTACGGGGGAATTGTTACGTCCTATTTCATATTTAAAAAACAATTTAATGCCTTATTAGAGTAAAAGACTATTTATATTTTTACGTATTTAAATTTACGTTAATTAAATTTCCTTAAATTCAAGCAGCGCAGATAGGCAACCTACTGTACTCGCCCTTTATTTAATGCTAAATCCACATGTATATACTTCCTGGTTCCTTATCTATACATGCATACCTTCGAAGTAGACATATCATTTATGACTGTAATAAGAAGTTTGTTGGATGATATAGAATATGTGCATGTTAGCAAAAGCTTTCATTAACTTTTACAAATACGGTTGTATTTTTCTCCATCGTTCATTTTTTATGTGTGACACCGACAATTTTAGTAATTTTTCAATAAACAAGTGTTTGTTTGCTATTTTAAACATAAAAACAACTTCAAGTGAAATATGACACGATGGCTAGTGTTACCAAGTAGTTTTGATTTTACAATAACAGACGGAACATGAAGTGAAGAACAACGTTTAAAATGGTAAATTACTACCGTATAAATGATTGCCTTGTTTACATGCATATACATGACATTTTTCTTTACAACAGCGAATGAATGTGTTGTGGCTTTTTTATAAACTTTTTTAACGGGAGACTGCATTGAAGACTAAATCGACCCTAAACCACTATAATTAAAAAGGTTGAGTATTTAAGTGAATGTTCGGAGATGAAAAGTAAGACAAACCTGTATATAATCCTCTGTGTCGAATCGGACTTGTGATATTTCCTCTTTTTCTACGACCTCCTTCTCCATATGATTAGCTTAATTAGCACGGCATTCTTTTTTCCTTTCTTTGTTGTGGTAATCGATACGTTGTGTTTATTGCTCTTTTCCGGAATACTGTAACAAAGTGCGGTTTATAGAAAAATGTACTAGGTGCTTTTCGATTTATTTATTTGTACTAATTTAATATTTAATTGAAGAATTGACGAAGCCATGTTACTACATGTAAACTGCCTAAGCTTCTATAAAATTGTTCAGGGTGCTTTCGTAGCTAAAAGCACATTGAATTAAATAAAATTCTATAAATTAATTTTTACACCTTAATGTATACTTAAGTAATGCACCAGCATTACAAAATCTTAAAGCAAAATATATTAAATCAATCAATAATCCTACTACACCGTTGATTTGGTTTCCAAGATTGATCTATACGATATTTTAAATTCCATTTATGGAAATGCTCGTTATAATAATACATCCTAAAACATAGCGCAAAACCAACTTTTTCGTTAACCATTCTAATGTCTATTAGAAATACATAATTTTTGCTCTTTTATCAAAAATAATTTCACTAGTTTTAAAATTAATATACACTGATTCCGTCGCTAATTTATTTCAACAAAATAATTAATTTCATTAGTTGTTAATTCCCAATTACAGAAATATGAATCGTTTACAATTTAGATTTAAGATTGACAGGTACATAATTCTAAATCATCAACATAAAAGCTCGTCCTGCTCACGGTTTGTAGAAATTTAAAGTAGTACTGCAACATCAATCTCTTTTTAAACAATTACTTGGGTTATCTAGCAACAGCAGTTTCCTTAACACAAAACGGAATCCAATTAGTGAATTCATAAGCTTCTTAACCCGCTTACCTCGGCCGCCACGACAATAAATCCACGTTTCTGTGTGTGAAACCTACCCTGCTCTTGCAAGCGTAGTTCGACCTTTCGTCGTGCGCCGTGTATTTAGCTCGTGAAGTTTGTATTCACATCTTGAAGCCGTGTTACCTTCTTTCTCTCTTTGACTCTGCTTTCTTACTTGTCAAGCTTAATTGTTACTTCACATTTTCTTTTTTTAAAAAATCCTATTAATTGCGGTCAGCATCCGTTAATACCATGTAACAATTTTAATCTATGCCTACGTATAAGGTTTTGTGTAAAACTGTTTATTACTAATTATCTTTCTCTGGGAAACGCAATCGTAGCGTCTTGTAACGTTTAAAGCTACTTGCCTTTGAGGTGCTAAAATAAGTCATTGGCGTAGATTATTACGTTAAAAATGTATTCAAAAGAATTAATGCTATACTTTATTAGCCAAATGACTTTTATAGAAACAAAATTTCGAAAAATAATGCTTAATTAACATTAATTATTCGTGAAATTTATTATACAGGGTGCGTCCATGTTTAATCTGTTTATCCAAATTTAATATTTACATCTTAGTCGATTTATAGATATCATTACGCGAACGCTTTACAAGGGGTATACAATCCATTCTAACAGCACTTGTATCTTCGTATGGAGGTCTTAAACATCTAGTTCAATACCATTTGCAATATTGTCTGAAATTATAACTGCACATATGTATGAAGGGAAACATCTTTTAACGTATTTTACCTTATGATTATAGGGCCAGGTGAAGTTTAACTGTATATAGTTAAAATCTAAATACTTAGAATAAAACCCACAACAACTTGCAACATTTGGTATAAAAGTAAATTACCTAAAATATTAGCAATACCAATTTGTACAAATGTACAAAAGCCTGTAGAAAATATATTTTCTTCAAGAACAAAGCATACAATCCTTTCTAAGCAATTGCTTTTATTTTTAGTATATAAAGAATATCTCGTTAGCTAGGGTTTGTTCCAGAACATAAAAAATCTCGAGATTCACAAGCAAACTTAGTTCTCTCTTCGTTTGTCATATAGTAATACATATGAGTGCACTTGGCCGTCACTCCATCAAATGTGGTCCTCGAAAGTCTAATGTTTGTCGACTCAAAATACAACTTGATACAAGTACATTGAGTTGTCCAAGCATGCCTGTCTCCTTTATTAAAGTTGAAAAAGACCCTTACAGCAGAAATACGGCTTTATTTCACCTGCTTTGTGAGATAAAACGTACTTACAGAGGGTAAAAATAAATTGCTTTTGTTCCAAACAAACAGAAGGCGCCAATGATTTAGTTAGAAAGTATCAATAAATAATAGGAATGAATCTATATAAATATTTAAAGTTCAGGATGGAACTTGCCAGTAAAGCCATTAGCTCAGTTTTGCGATTTCCACATATGATAAAAGCTTTTTTATGTTACACTTTGTGAATATATAATTTTTGCTTGTGTAAATAAGCGTGGATGTAGAATTTATTTTACAGATGTATAAAAAAAGGGCAACTCACTAATATGTTTGTCCATAGTTTATTTTATTATTATTATCTGTGACATATTGTCAGAACTATCTTAAATTTTTACTTCTTAAAAACAGAATTGCTTTACATTATTGGGATTCAACACATACCAGGATAAAACCACACTGCTTAATGCCTAAGGCCGCTCCGTAACTTATTCGGTATGCGCGTGATTACTTAGTCCTAGGTTTCGGGTACGAATCCCGACACGGTCCTCTTGAAATGTGTTAGGCGAGAATTTTCTACAAAAATACGTCCTCGTTCGGATTACAAGTGTTATAACAAAAAATTAAAATTATTAAAATTATTAAGATCTTTTATGTGAAGGGATCTCCTTTAAAAAGATGGAACCTCAACTATCTTCCAACTATGCTAGGGGTCTATTCCTCGGGTAGACCTTATGAGGATTGGTCGTGATTCTTATGACAAAACATTATTTACTTGCTGACTCTAGTAATACTATAATAGGGGTGCAAAAGGGGCGACACCAAGACCTTAAGTTCTCTAAACACGGGTTTTCCATTAAACATACGAACGGTATCTTGCAAACGGTATCATTAAACATATTAACAGATCTTTAATAAATTATCATAATACTTTAGAGTGCATTTATATTTAAAAATATCGTTATCCTTTGGAGCGCTATAACAGAATTATTTAGTTTGATTTAACAAATACTCAATGTGCTTACCATTATTAAAAAAAAAACTGTAGCTCAAGTGCATGTTGCACTTGACCAAGCGGCTACGCCTATGGCCACACATAAATTGCTGGCAAGAACACAATACAGCTGCATGGTGTTTCTTTATCGTATGCTCTTGCCATAATTTCTGCCTTGTGATTGTACTACACGGTTCCAACCTGAATTTTCATTTACATAACAATATTTAAGTGTTTAGTTAAATAGACAAAACAGCGTATTCAATGAATAATCTTAGAGGATTTGCAGTCTTCAAAAAAATTGTTACACTGCCTCTCTCCAAAAAGAAAAAAATTCTTTCTTCATAATAAGCAAAGATTTTTTTTATTTAACAACGTTTAACGAAATTCAAACCTTAAAATTGAAATATTGTTAAGACTAATCTGTAGAGGAACAATAAAGAAATAAAAATTGGTGAAACAAAGTAATAAATACTGAGTGTTTTAGTAGCTACGCGTACTACACGTCCACAAGGAAACAATATCGGTATGACACAATCGGGAATTGTCGTAATCGGTAAGTCCAATACCCTCACGGAAAAAATAATAATATGTCTCATAGGTCTCCACAAAGCGTCTTTAACTAGAACAAAAAGCAAGACAAAAACTTTCTAAACCAACACTAAACTGAAACTACTAACCAAAAGAATTATCAACAATATCATAGAAAATACTACGATGAAAAAATTAAATCTCTCAACTATATACAAAACTTCTAAACTTGATGACTACTTAATTTAAAGGAAATAATTTGAGCCTTTCTTTTAGAAAAAGCAGCCACAAAATATCCAACCACAAAATTATCGAGCGTAATCTCAACGCTAACCACTACTAAATGTAAGCATTCATGGCTTACCGCACAAACCATTTTAGCGACCTGCTAAAATACTTTAAACCGCTACGCAAATGAGAATTCATCACACTATCAACAGTATTAACAATTGTGCAATCCGCACATACTCACTATAACCAAACAAACTGTGAGCTACAGAATCACTTCTCCACTCAAACTCAACAGTCAATAGACAACTCTACCACTAATAGTGCTATTTGCACAAACTGAAATTAACCAGCCAAGGCGTGAGCAACTGGTTCTCTTACTACACTCAAACTTAATAGTGATCAACTGCTCACGAGCATCACTAAATTAAATACTCAAGAAAACTACACTCCACTCAACTAAGCACATACTGCTGAGCGACCAACTCATCATGAGTCTCGTCTAGACTTATGTATTGCTCAACGAAATGTACTAAACCCAAAAAGAACAGACTACAGTCCTTTTGCTCTCTCATGTAGAAGACACGACTATCATCAACAAGTCAGTTTCTTCTACAAACAATAAAAAAAAATCATCCCAGTAAAACGTGATAAATCTAAAAGGTTTCCTCAGTCAACGTTTCACGAATCAAAAAAATTTCGCCCGTTAACTTCGATAAAATAAAAAAAAATTATGTGTTAATGGTCTGGACACACACATACACAGGGAGGGTGCTCTTGAGAACACGGTACGTACACATGGGAAAGGTGCACACATAGGGAATGTGTTTCCGATAACACATTACGCACAAGGAAAGTGTTTTTAATAATACGCTCTATTACAAAGGAAGTGTTTCCGAAAATTCGCTCACTAATAAACATAATTTACTATAATAAAAATATCCCTGAATTCCTATTAAAAAAAATTAAATGAGGTTCTACCTCTTGTTTACAGCACAGAAAGTAGAAGAAAAACTAAACGAAACTATAAGGGATGCACTTTTTACTTTCAAACTTAACAAGGAAGATAACAACTAACTATATCGAAACGGCATCATCTTGGTCTATTACTGAAAAGGGTTTTAGATCTTTTATATGCCACTTTCCGGCTTTCGTGTACTAAACCATTTATCTATATTAGAAACCAATCATGACGATAGCTAGCAAAAAATCTATGTTCGGGTACACTCCACTCACTTCTAATCAAACTGCCGAAACAAGTAAAATGCTTCACAACGCATAAACTTGCTAGCATGACAGACTCTTCCTCGAGCCTCACATAGACTAATCAACAAAAAAATTTTTACCTCATCACCAACCTCAAAAATAGTGATGCAAAAAATTTGCTAGGGCGACAAACTCACCTTGAGTCTTGTCTAAACTTACGCACTGCTAAGCGACTAACTACAACGACAAGTCCCGCCTAGACTAAACAAAACCAATTATACTGCGTTGCAACGCCGATATAAATCACAAAGATTGCCATTAAAGCAAAACGTGCCTATGCACAAAGGCAATCCTCCAATGGTATGACGACAGCACGAACCAATGTACTTAATTTACTAAAACATTATTTTTAGTACACTCTTTATGGTGATCTCATGATACGAAATAACATGCTAATTATTATGCAAGTGCTTCACTCGTTTTTGAGCACGACTGACACGAGGTTGACGTAACGCCTTTACTTCCACATTTCAAACAAAATATTTTCATAGGGGCTCTACAATAACTAAACGTATGACCATGACGTGAACAATTTCAGCACACAAATTTGTTGACTCTTTCCACGTCTGGTGGCTTCACAACTAAAGGTTTTCATGATCAACAACCTGAGCTAAAGGAGGTGAAGATCTATTTCTATAAACCCTACTACGAAATGCAGAAGTGTTTCTAACTCCTTCCTGACGTTTATTCTCAAACTGTGACTTAAAATCTTGTTACGCTCCCTTCCTGTCAGCGTACTGAAATTGCGTCGTTCTTTGGGATCGCCGTTTGTATGCAATTTAACTCGTGTGTATTAATTTAAAGGTAGATTAATTGAAGACCGATTTTCATTAATAAATAATTTGCAAGGAATGAATTTTAAATTGGATTATTCGTGAATTACTTCCCAACTTATCGAAAAGTATAAACAGCTTGTTTCGAAGTGCCTATCACCTTCGTATGTTTGATATCAACATATTGGTGTGAAGATTACGTGCTAATAAAATAGCAAGCGAGTAGAGCACTCTCGTTTCTGAATTTTTGTGTGGCGAACAACACTCGATGGTTACTTTCAATCTGTCCTGAAGAGCAAATACACGTGGTTTTGCTGATTTTCTGTACTTCCTGTGTATTTGGTAAGTGTGGAAACTATTTTCTGTTTGGTTACATAATTGTTACTTCTAGCTCTTTACCACCTGCGGCTTGTTCTTTTTTTACTGGTCTTATTTTATCTTATCGCTTATGGTAACTAGTTTTGGTGCTGATTGGATTACACTCTGCTTTGCTTATAAGACCGATGACCCGGTGAACGACTTCAGTGGATACGAAATTATACTTGGGATAAAGTCCGTTCTACTGCTACGATGAGTACAGGAACTTGGAACACCGCGTGAGTTTTTGAAGCTCTAATACATCACTAATGCGGTAGCTCTCTTAAAGATTTTACGGAGGCTGCCTGTGAATATTCTATTAACCTACTAACAATGGCTATTGATAAGTTAACCATTCCCTTCAGGAAGTTTTGCTGTTACCATTGCCAAGTGCTTATATGTGTCCTTAAAATTTACTACTGCAGGATACTACTAAAGCTTAGTGGCGAATATGCCGTCGTAATTAGTACTTTTGTAGTCCACGTATTATCATCTGTTTTATTTGTTTTTTTGTCCGAAGTTACTGCTTTTGGGCCTAACCAGAGCAGAAAATAGCTTTTACGACAACAGCTTATGTAGCAATTGCCGGACGTATGGTGTACTAAATGAGAATTTTTAATCCCTTATTTTTAGAGATTTGCCGGTAGGGATAATTTTGTATTACGTGATCACGATAGGGAGCTCATTAACTTTAGTAATATTTAACATTAAGTCACTGATATTTCCGCTTGACTGTGAGCGTGTACTATAGTCTTAAGATCGTTTTTTTCTTTTTGTGACTTGTAAAACACTCAAAACATACTTAGGAGTTATTTTCTACCTGGTAATAATAAACCGAGCTTTAGTAATATGCTGTGCTTTTTTTGTTACCTATAGGTTGGTAGATAGAAATTCGTGCTGTCATGGTATACTATGGCCTATGGGATACAAAGGGGTTCATTGTCAATTCTTGATTATATTATTCCTACCCACCCCCCAATCTACGACTACTGCTAGCCGTCGGTTCCTTTTTTGTATTACGGGTACCATTTTTGTCCCCAACGTTTACTTCTCTTCCTGACCCATGGTTTTACCGTAACAATCTTTACGAAACCAAAAATTATTTTTAGATGAGGTAGCTAGCACGATTTGTCTTGACGGAACTGCCTCTTTTACCTTTACTTCCAACGCTAGTTCAAGTTAGGAAGATCTAAGGAGAATGGGGTTGCTGATGAAACTGTAATAACATCGGAAAGTACTGGTTGGTGTTTTCTCAAGGTAGAATTTAGGAAAGGAAAACTGCCAGTATTTAGTAGGGTTTATTTCTATTTATTTCGTTTAGACTCATTAATTTTTGGACGACCAGCATCGCAATGCCCGGTTTTCTTCTAAAATCCTATCATCGAAGAAAAACGCTTTTATGATGGGTTGACTAGTAAGACTACAAACCACAGGGCGTTGCAACGCTCAGTTTGTTACATATTGTAGAAGTGGTAAATGTCTTGTCGTGTTATAAACGTTTTTTGTTGAATATCTTAGCAGTCAAACATTACTAAAAAAAAGTTACTCTTCGTGCGCTAGTGAGAAAGTTTTGGTTGTTTCTGAACCTTGCTTAACTACAAAGCTAAATTGGTTCAGCTAGAAAATGTAATTCAGATTTTTCTTTTGTGTCTTGCAATATGGTGTAAAGATGTCTACGCACACTGCACATAATTGAAATTGGCTGCAAACTTACATTTTCTTTTGGTGTAAAGCACAAAGGACAAACTGCAAGGAAGATCTTTTAAATATGACTATCGAGGATTATATTCCACAGCCTCGTTGCCTGTTTATGTAGTTGTTGTCAATAATCATTAGCAGATTCTGATGCTTTTTCATCTTAAAACAATGACGCCAAACGGTCTAGAATTGTAAAGGGTAAAATAATTTAAACGAATAATGAATTGATTGACAGCTGCAAAGGTGAATTAAAAAAATGATATATAGCGAACAAAAAAGATGAGTCTCTGGAACTGCTACAATGATGTGGAAGTTACCATAGCTTGATGTATAAACTGCACACCTCAGCAGGGAGTTTAATTCGGTCTGAGATCCGCAAGTGACATGAAATAAATTATTGGATTAATTTTTAAAATAAATACGCTTAATACTGTTTACACAGATTAAGTTACAACACTTAGTACTTGTGAAAATAAATTAAAGGGATGTAGATAGCCTAATAAATTTAATAGAATAATCGTACTAAGAAAAAATTAGTGCAGCAAACATTGTTGTTTTTAGTAATTATCATCGGCTACCTCTGCAGGAACATCTCAGTATGACATCTCTGCGACAGTAAATAATTGTGACTAATTAAACTGCATTGGACCAAATAAAGTACTGTAAATTCAGGTTCGTTACAATATGATAATGTGGAAAGTCTGTCACTTCCTGCTGCTCGCAACTAATTGTAATCTTTCTCAACAGTTTTAAAGTTGCAAAGAGTGCGGGTTATTTTGGAAAGAAAAAGGTAAAGGTTGTTTTGCTGTAACTTGCTGCAAGTTTCATCGCCATTTGAAATCAAAGTGTTACATGAGGGTAGCGCCATGATGTGTCCTGGAAGTCATAAGTTATTAATTACACCCTTGTTAATCTTATTAATTTTCTTTTTATCTTTGGAAGTGGAAAAAATATTTTTTATTGAAGCTGTTAGTGATTTAGGTATACAAAGCATTTATGTTATCGTCTCCAAGTTGACAAACGGAAAACAGACTTGGAGCACCACTCGCTCAATTAAAATATGCAAATACGCATAGTCAAAATACATACACGACCTGTTTGCTTAAATTTGACTTTGAATTCTCAGGTGTATAGTATTTGCGCCAGTAATATGTATAAAAAAATAGAATGTGTGGTGTGTAGCAAATAAGGTTAATTATACGTGGTGGTATTATATTATTTGCTCGAATGAACTTTCAGATTTATGGAGTTGAATGCGGTGGGTGTTATTCCTGAACTACGCAAAACAAATAAGGAAAGATAATAAAGTAATTATTATTTCTGCGTTTTAGCTAGATTCCTATCTAGAAACCTCCATTGCCACGTTAACAGTGTTTCATATGTGCTTACATTAATTACTGAGAGATTTCCATTACCAGATGTGTAGGCAACACTGTTTGCGTTAAACGAAGTGGCATTTCGCACTTTTCTGCAAGAGTAAAGGGTGTTCTAAAACTCATTAATAAAATTACAATGTGCTACGGTGGTGGAGTGGGGGTGTCATGAAATAATTATGTACAGTAAAAACTCGATTATCCGGCCCTCAGTTATACGGATTCGCGATTATCCGGACCACCAACCACGACCAATATACGTAATATCTACAAGTCGAATTTATGCAAGCATGAACGTGTCAGAACTGGCATTAATCCCACCCGCGCTCCGCAGAGTGCGCTCCCCACGCGTTTCGTTACTTATTGTTTTAGTTAGCAATTGTTACTGGGCTCGGACGCGCGTGTCACGTGTCAAAAATGTCGAAGCGTAAGAGAGTGGTTCTATCGCTTAAAGACAAAATAAATATTATTGATTCATTAAAAAAAGGAGAAACTGGTCGTACGTTAGCTGATAAGTATGGTGTAGGTACATCCACGATAAGTGACATTAAGAAGAATACTGATTCAATTTTGTTGTACACCTGCAAATTAGATAGTGAAGACGGGAGTAAACATCGAAAATGATGAAGAAACCGAAAATGAATTTTTAGAAGACGCTTTATATTGTTGGTTTTACAAAACGATCAACTGGGCAACCGATATCTGGGCCTTTACTGTGTGAAAAGCATCACAGTTAAATAAAAAATTAGGTGGCAGTGAATCGTTTGTGGCAAGTAATGGATGGTTGTACAGATTTAAATCTCGTCATGGAATTCGTGAATTGGAAATACATGGTGAAAAAATGACAGCTAATGTAGACGCAGCAAAATCTTTTAAAGATGATCTTAAGAAGAAATTGGATGAAAATAACTATGACTTGAATTTTGTTTATAATGCTGATAAAACCGGATTAAACTGGAAGTCATTACCTTCAAAATCTTTAGTATCTAGGCGAGAGAATTCAGCTCCAGGATATAAAACTTGCAAAGAGCGAGTAACAATATTAGTTTGCGCTAACGCAACCGGGACCCATAAAATACCACTGCTCCTCATCGGAAAATCTAAAAAACCCAGATGTTTTAAAAATATCAGAGTGCCTTTAATTTATAAAAATCAAAAAAGCGCATGGATGAACTCTGAAATATTTATTGATTGGTATGACAACACTTTTATTCCTGAAGTAAAAAAAAGACAAAACGAAATTGGCAAACAAAGAAATGTACTACTTCTACTGGATAATGCGCCAACCCATCCCTCGGCTGAACTGTTAGAGATAGAAAATGGAAAATTTAAAGTAAAATTTTTGCCTCCTAGTGTAACATCCTTGCTACAACCAATGGATCAAAGTGTTATTGAAACATTGAAACGACTTTATAGAAAACAACTTTTACGTAGGTTGTTATCTGTCGATGAAGACACTAATGTAGAAGTCGTTTTATCATTTTTTAAGGAAATGAATTTAAAAGAGTGTTGTTACATGGTTGTAGATGCGTGGGATTTGATTGAAAGGAAGACTTTAAACAAGGCTTGGAACAAAATACTTAATCGGGAGAATGAAAATTTAATAACCAAGACGGATGATTCTATTTTGAAAGAAATAAATGAGCTAATGTTAAAGATACAGATATGCCAGGATTGTGATGGTGATGATATGAAAGAATGGGTCACTTGTGACAGTAATGATCAAGGCTTTCAGATTATGTCGGATGACGAAATCGTAGAAAACATATTGCAGATAAATGAACAGCAAGAAACACAAGAAGATGAAACAGAAGAAAATCTAGACGTGGAAAATGATGCAGGACCATCTCATGATGAAGCACTTCATGCCCTGAAACAGCTCTGAAGTGGTTTGAAAAACAAACAGAGAGTGATACTGTGAGTTTACTGCAGCTGAAACGAATTCGTGACATAGCAGCAATGAAGAGAAAAAGTGGCTTACGTCAAATGACAATTACCAAATATTTTAAACCAAATTAAACTTATGTATGTATGTACATATGTACATATTATGTACATATGTATTTTATTTTATGATTACCAAATGCAAATTACCAAATATGTACAATGTTGAAAAATGTATCTCTTACCACTTTTTTAATAAACATTGATTTTCGTTAATATGTATTTGTTGTTTTTGAATAACACTATTGTACATATGTATGTACTACATATGTATGCATAAAGCCCGCTTTTCTTCATACATTCGATTATCCGGATTTTCGAGTATCCGGATGCCTAACGACAACAATTAGTCCGGTTAATCGAGTTTCTACTGTATGTTGTAATCCATTTATTTTTCAAAGTTATTGCAAATCTTGCATTCATGTAGAAATCGTGCAGAAGTATACTGCAATAATTCTTAATAATAAGATGCTGGCTTTCTTCAACATTATTTTTCTTTCTTTGTATTATACGCGAAAGTCAAACTGTCATAACGACAGCTTTCCCAAAACATCATTCATCATCCCAAAAGAAAATCATAATTATTTACAGCATGTATGTAACATGGAAAATTTTGTGTGATTTTCAAATGCAAATTGCTCAGAGAAAACATCCCAACTTAAAAGTGCACACCTATCAAAAAACTTCATTAGCTTATCTCCTTTCTTTAGAGATATAATTTATGGATGTCAATTTATTACCTATTAAAATATTTGGGTTTTATCTGAACAACTCTTTTACTGTGACACATTTGGTGACACATGTTGAAATTACGCCCCTATTGTGGACTTTATTGAAACGAGTTTTATATATAATCGGGCGTGCTAAAGAAACCGATTAAGATCCTGCTATAATTTTCAAAATTATTGCACGTGACACGCGGTAGTAATGTAATAAAAAAATTTAAATTTTTACGCTTACACGATGAAAAGGCCAAAAACTGTTTTGCCGACGGCTAACTTGATTATTACCCCAAGGGAGAGTTAGAGATTGGTCTGTGCTAAAATTTTGTTAGTTAAATAGAAAACAATTTAAATTAAAGTTGGACGCCACTGTATCTAACAAGTATTGATCACAAAAAAATTAGGATAGATACAAAAAACTCTTTCGTGGTTGACGATTTTTTCTATTTATATTCTTGGATTAACTTACAACATGAGTGGCAATACCTCTATTCCTTAACAAATAATTTTAATCAAATAAGACATATTTAACAAATAAATTAAATCAGAGACTCCTTGGTTTTAAAATACTTGAACACGATTTCGTTACGAGATAGTTAATTTTTTATGATTGTCAGATCTGACAGTTACCTGCAAATTTAAAAAACTGCAATTTTAAGCAATCTTAATATAAATCCTATTGTGTTACTGGTATAGAATGAACTCTTTGAAACTTTTCTAAACTTATAACAAAAGATTTTTCATTTACAAAAAATATATATAGTCATGAAAAATTAGTAATATTAAGTGAGATTACAACATTCCACAAACGGATCTTACAAACTAAAACGATGGGGTTTTTACGGCTAGTAAGTAGACCATACGTAAATAAGGAGGTGGTTAAATAAATCCGTTGAAAGATTCAGCAAAAGTAATAGCCCAATCCTTAACCACTGATCCCCAATTACTACCATTATGTTGGTTGTGATCAGATTTAAACACATCTTATCTCTTGCTGTTCACTCGCAGGTATAAAATTCTACGGATCCTGAACTGAATCGAACTGTGGAGCTTATTGACTTGAGAGTTTTTTTTTTACTTACCTGGGGGTGTTTTATTGACTTCAGGGTTTTTGCGCTAATACGATAAGGCACTAGAATTTTTAGGACTAATTTTTACCATCAACGACTCCCATCCTGCTTGGCTTCACGATTAACGTGGAATTGAGCGAAATAGAAAACAATCTCATAAAGACAATTTGAGCTGGGTAATTTTTAATCTTCCTGGAATTTTATGCTAATCAGAACAAATGTTTGCTGATCACATGCAGTGTTTACGTAACAAGTTGAAAACCTTGAAATTTATGTGAACAATAATTTATTTGCATGTACTTCTAATGATTAATATGTTATTTAAAACTTTCTAAACAACGGTTTCAAAACACCTAAATTATTTTCAATACTATTATTGGTACAAAATGTGGAGGTTAGCCGTGTAATTTAATTAATCTAGGAAATAACAGAACGTTTTTGTTTTCAATATGGGACCAAAGATTCGTTAAGAACTTATATAGGTTTGAACATAAATACTTTTTAGAGATTTTTCATTTTTGCTTTGTTATGCTGTAAGGAAATTTTGTTACCTACAGAAAAAATTGTTGCAATTACAAGGTTCAAATAAATAACTGTCTTAGAATTTATGCTAAACGTGAGAAAGCAAATATTTACAACAAATGTTCGGTCACCTGTTTGCATGCATAAACGACACTGTTTTAAAAAGTTGTTATTGAAAAACTTGTATGCTTGCCGGTTTTTTTTATTAATACCGTCTGTTGAACTTTTATACGGTCTTTATTGTCTGCAATGTTTCTTGTAAAAACTGTCTTTAAAATATACCCTCAAAAAGTAGTTTATAGAATTGATATCTGGCGAGCGTTACGACCAGTGGAAGCTCCACCTCTATTCGACGTTTAAGTATTATCTTATTTTATTACTGTTAGAGACACTTACAAGTAAACGTACTTTAATTGAAAGCGTTAAAGTGTAGAAGGCGTAACAGTATTACACAACCTTTTAGTACAAGAATGAAAGCAATACATGTCAATGAAGTTGTTCCCATTATTAATGTAGATATTTAAACAGATACGGGTTTTTCGTATTTGAATAACGTTTTTCTAAAGGTACCTCGGGATCCTCCTTGATTGATCGCCGATTTACTCAGAAATTGGCAGCCGTGTTTATAGAGATAACACACAATATTAAGAACAAAAACGAGGTAATTGATACGTAGTGGTAGGGAGTTAACGGTAATACACTGCACTTACCGTACTTATTTCCACTACGTCTGTTTAGTCAGGTAACCCAAGATAATCTATTCGATCATTGCCTCAGTTCAGACGAGCTCGTCAAAACTCCTCCAATCTTCAAACATTCCCATTGGTCCAAACATTCTTTAAAGGGTGTGGAAATCTTTATGCGACAGATTATATACAACAAACTATAGGTTATTCACTTACCAGTGTGCATGGCAATTAAAAGTCGCATTTTTATGAGTTATAACCTACTTATACTACTTAAATCATGATGAGAAAATTCCAATATAGGATTAGAAATCCGGTATGTTTAATTGTTAAAATATAGCGTGTATCGCCAAAGAGTGTAAAAATTGCGTCAAAGCTTCAGAAAAAAACCAAAAAAGCTCCTTCTATATTTTAAATAATCTCTTTAAACGTTACCTGGTTTTCTAAATCGCAGCAATACTTGCGATACACGAAAGGTAAATAAGTAGTCACACGATCTTCAGGCTAAATCATCTAAGCGCGCAGTAGTCTTGTTGACCCTCACACGAACCGCACAAAATTGTTCGTGAAGAATGCAATATAAAACTAAATACAAAATAAATTTCATTATTGCATATTATGCAACAAGTTTTCGTAAATACCTTTAAAGTATTCTATTAAATGAAACAAACTACATACTGGCGTTTATCAAAAGAAGGATAAAATATGTTGCAGCAATAAAAACGCCAAGTTAACAAATTAGCCAGTAATACTGCATTAGCGATACGCACTTTTTTAATCCTATCCTACCAAGCACAAAGCTAAAAGGAGGTTAGTTCTTTTCGTTTATACAATAAATTCTACGACTAGTCATTAACATCAAAAGTTTGAAACATCAAATAGATAAAATAAGTTGTCCAAAATATTTTAAAGAGAAAGATATATAGATAATTTTTGATTAGTAGTAACGTTAAGATAAAGTAACACCTCAATGATAATTTCAAAGACAAAGATAAATATATAACTATTTATGGTTTAAAAAGATGGTTTAAAAAGATGGTTTAAAAAGATAATCTAAAAGCCAATTTTAAAGAAAAGCATAAGTAATAAACCAATTGCAGTTTGAAATATGTAAGATAAAATCTCAGAGATATTTTCAAAGAAAAGGATAAACAACTCATTAATAATGGTTCATCCTAATAATATTATATGATAAGACCTCAAAAAGAAATTTCAAAGAAAAAATAACAGATAACAATTATTTTGGTTCGTAGATCCTACTCTTGGCAAGGTACACCGCACTTCCTATAAATATAGATAACATAAACGAATCCTCAAACGAGTAGAGCAATCCCGTAATATTCTGAAAATGAACTTTTTCTCATGCCCTCCAAAAAGAAAAGTTCAGGAAAGCGGTATTCGTTCATAAAAACAGCAGGAACGCCAGGTAGGAACGTGTACGCAGACCCTGCACCGTTGTTTTGGTTATGAGAGAACCAGTCCGCAGGACAAATTGGTTACAAAGTCACGGCATGGTCAAGTAGAAGACAACGGCGATACAAAGCTAGACAAAGATCCTCATACTCACGGCCCAATGTCGTGAAGTAACAACTTTTCAACTGTGCAGCAACTTAGAAAGCAAAGAAAAAATGGAAATAAAATAGAAAAGATAAATGAGAGAGACGGATGTTTGGGGCTCACATTGAGCAAAAGCGATTGAAAAAACGGTGAACCGTAAAGCACTACTAGACTATCCGATATGTAGTCAACAGCTTAAAATGGGACACAACCACTCTTGTGTGATAGATAGTTGTCTCAGAATTACAACATTTCCAACGCAGAAAATAGATAAGGTTGAAACGGCGATAGAAGGATATGAAAAAGTAAAGTTTTAGGAAAAGCTTTCTAGAGAAATAGTAGTGAGTAGAGAAAGTCCCTATTACAGCAGATCGGTCTGAAGGACGACTTGCAATATAGCAAAAAGTAAGCCCAATACCAACACGACGATAATTAAAAATATAACTAGGCTCCAGATAAGACGAAGAAAAATCACTGCAATAGAAAAATCAGACAAAGGTAACAAAACCAACTAAGATATACCCACACAATACTTTCAAAAACAGTAGGTACCGTAGACAAACAGAAATACAATAGATGGTTAATCAAATATAGAAGTAGAAAAATCTTCAATATACCAAAGATAATAAAGAATAGCGTTGAATGCGACAAAACCGACAGCCCTTTACCAACAGCAAAAAGGTACTATCGTCCCTATGATATAAAAAATATAGTTGATACCAGAATTAGTAAAAGTGACAGAGATATTTGCGAAGGAAGACATGTCGAATAGAAACTTTTTGCAGTCACAACTGTGAAAATCGACTTTTTACTACAGAGGCGTAGTTTGCGATCCAGTAAGCATCCAAAGACTAAAACAGCAACCCGACTTCAGCTAGTGCAAATGCTAAAAGTTTACGGTATTGGTTAAAAAAGAAATGTTAACCGCGACAATGAATGTATTGGGTTATGTAACAGTACGAATAGTATCGAAACAAAAGATAAAAATTTAAGAGAAATTGAATTATTTAAGTGTAGTGACAGACAAAAATTTTTGTTTTCTAAAAGTACGAACCAAAAAACTGCCATTTTGAAACGAACGAGGGGCAAAGTATATTTATTCACGATAATAAATTTAAGAGACATCGGTTTAATTAAAAATAACGGTAAAGAAAAGATATATTTAGGTAAAAGAGTGGATAAAGATTGTTTAAATTTTTAGTATGCCATGATTCTTGAAGCTTACCATGAATATCTTGTAATTTATAAGTTAATTCTGGAGCTATATGATACTTTACATAAGGCATAATCAGAAGTTGGTTTTAAAAAAACTTTTTATTGTGTTAGATAAAAAAGATTTGGTTTCATTTTTGATTGTAAAAGCATAAACATAATTTTATTTATTAATTATTAATTTTAATTATTAATATAATATACAGATAGAATTAGTCAGCAAAATATATAAAGAACGTAGGTATTTCCCTTCTTTAATAACAGAAAGCAACTGCTAGGTACAAAAAATAATTAATAGATATACCTAGCTAGAACTGTTTGTTATTTAGATTAAACTTAGATTAAAACATATTCTTTCATAGAAAACAGAAAGTTTAACAACCTCACTTCTCAATAGGTAACAATATTTAGAAATGTAGGTAATTACAAGTTTCTTGCTTTAAAAATACTAAGAAACACTTGTATATGGATAATTTTTATTATTTGCAATAATTCAGAATAAAAGTTTATATAATTAAAAAGATAAGCTTTAAGCATCTAGTAGCATCTAAATTACCAGAGAATTTTTTTATAAATTCAGTTATAATACCTGTTTAACAGTAACTAACATATTTTGTTATAAAAGAATTAATCAAAGTTTTATTTAACAGTAAATAGTTATAAATTTTCCCATAAAAGCATAATATAAATCTAAAACTTGTTAAATAAAGATTTTTAATTACAACTAGAGAAACGTAAACTTAGATTATGTTGTTAATACGTCATATTTTGTTTTATTTTAATAAAATTCCGTAGGTATAGCAATATATTTCAATACATAGAAATCAAGATAAAAAGCCTAGTAAAATTTAAAAACTTACCAAAAAGTATATGCATAAGAAATACCCTGAATGTCATTTTTTTAAAACAACTATAATTTCCACTTTAATATATTAATTTCCAGAAAACAGTCAAAATTACGAATAATTAATCACAAAATTGGTCATTTTATATAAATATAACAGAGCATTTTCTAGTACACAAAGAATTCTGTCAGTTAACAATAATTAACTCAACATGGTCGTCGCAATTTTAAGTTGGCATAAAAATAAACTGTTATATCGATAATTTAAGTATGGAAGACGAAAAATGTTCTTTTATTTTAAAGAATAATATAAATCTTTTTAATGTCCAAAATTAGAAAAGATCAAATTTGAGATAAAAACTATTGTAAATGAACAATCAGTGCATTATAAATTTAAAATACCACGTCGTTGGCGCCAAATTATTACTGCTAAAGACAGTTATAAGTAAACGCACTTTAGTTGAAAGCGTTACAGTTTAGAGAGCGTAACAATATTACACGGATTTCCAGTACAAGGTAATTGCTTACCTTTAGTAATGTAGATATTCAAGATAGAACCTACTACGCCATTTTCGTTCCTCTAAACATACCTCTTGGGACTTTTTGGTCGATCGCTTATTTACTCACAAATTGGCAGCAGTGTTCGTAGAGTTAACTTACAATATTAGGAACAAATATAAGGTATTTAATAAGCAACTGTAGGGATTTAAAGGTAATCCAATTGCAATTAACGTACTCACATCCACTACGTCTGTTCAGTTATGTTATAGCCTTTTTGCATAGAATTAAACTTAGTTTAATGAGAATTTCCGATAATTAAAAAGGAGCCCACGGCAAGTTCGGATGGAAGGTGGCTCTATGTTGAGGAAATCTCGAAGGTATAGCGGCTAGTCAAACTTATATGCTCTGGGTAGAGAATGAGCTGTGGGTCGGGGTGTAATTGCAACCACTAATAATAAAAATAAGGCGCCACCGTATTTTTTGATACTGAGAAGACCTAATACAAGTCCCTTGTACAAGGCTAATGCGGAAACCTTTCTCCTATAACCGCTATATAATTTCAAAGACCACCTAATCTTTGAAGTTTCTTACCTTGTGGCTCGACTTTGACCTTAACAATCCTGCACTGCACCTGTGAACAAATTAAACAAAGAAAAGCACTGTTTGTGCATTCAAACTCAAAAATAATTAAATACAATCAGAATCGACTTTCATTCCTCTTAAATAAAAGATAGTCTTTAGTCCGAAAATAAGAATCTATTCTTTTTGGTATCCAATAAGGTAATTTTCTACAAAAAAATATGTCTTCCTTTATAAGTTAATTTAAATTAGAAAGAGTTAATTACAATGGTACTGAATATATCCGTACCAATTACTATTTAATGAGGTTTATATAACAAATTGACAAAGCATAAAATTGCTTATTTACAGAAAGAGTTAATTATGATAGATCTACCTTAATTTCACAGTAGGTAATTACAGATAATTGTTCATAAAATATCAAATGTAGAAATTTAATTTCTAAAGGTTCAAAGTTATAAGAATTTACTTTATCTAATTAATAGTGACATCTTCTGATGTTTCATTGAGTTAATAAAAGAATTTGTAGGAACAAATTACAGATTCATATCGTATAACTACGAAAAATATAATTGAGGTCTGTCCTTGACCTGTTCAAAGTTAACACAAGTCGGTTAAAGTAAAATTTATCTCGTTTCTACGTCGACAGTTCAAACAACATACGAATATAATTTTTGTACATACCAGAACTCCAAATTGCACCTAAATACTTGCTTGAAAGCTGATGCATGTATTAACAACGGAATATTCCATTTTAAACAAACAGCTGCGCTGCATACTGAAAAACACGTCATTTGGCTTCCATTATCTGCGTTTCAATTTACAGATGTTCCAGGCGTAATTCACACCATAAGAAAGCAAATGTTGTTTGTAATTAACTTGAATAAATTATATATGTGATTCCATATTATACAAGAATAGAATTGTTTTCATTTAATTTCGCATGAATACCATTCAGAAAAGTTGTTTATTTATAATTTACGTTGCAATATATTTTAAATTAAATTATTCCCAAAGTTACACTGAAAATTTCAATCAATATTGTTATAGAAACAAATTCACTTACTGTTCCTAACGGTACTTTAACAAAAACTTCATCGTTCTCCACGACTGGTTTCAACAAAAAAATGGACCATCCAAAACAATTTTTGAAGATGGCTTACACTTGCAATCTTCCATCGTGCATGTTTCCAACACCAAAAATCAATGAAAGACATCGCTCCTAAGAACAACGTTCGACCTGCTTTAACCCCAGCTGTGTTAGAAGTGCCGGCCGAGCTTGTTGCCGCCTGGTAATAGCGATACCTTGCGGTTCCTGAGTAGAGGGGGCTTTAAGAAGGATACCAAACAAAAGCTTTTATATTGTCTCCGTAGAATTTAACTTTTAACATGAACTAAATACTAGTTCTTTATTGGACAATAGATATTATTAAATTAAGTGGATTGGATAACATTATAATGTATTATATTATTTAATATTTAATAAAAGGATTGATTATACTGATATATATTAGGTGGAAAATAAAATTGCTACAATGTAACTCTTCAAAATCCCTTCAATCATCGAGCGTTCTCATTGGTTGAGATAATGACCGCATATCCTTCGATCCGTGTTAAAATATTTATGCGACAGATTATATACTATAGGTTATTTACCTACCAGTGCAAGGATATTCAAAGCTGCATACATTTATGCCTCATAAACTACTTATATTACTTAAATTATGATGGGAAAACAATATTCCAGTAAAGAAATGGAAATTTTCTATTAATAATTGTTAAAATATAGCTTGTGACACCAAAGAGCACAACAATTGCGCCAAAGTTTAAGAAAAAATAGAAAAAGTCACTTTATACAAGAGCTCATTTACACGGATACATATATTTTAAAGAATATATTTAGCCGTTGCTTGGTTTTTTAAATCGTAGCAATCCTTGTGATATCAAGAAACGGAAATAAGTAGTTAGCCGATATTCAGGCTACATCATCTAAGTGCGGAAGAGTCTTGTTTGCCGTCACACCTACTGCACAAGATTAGTCGGAGAGGATAAAACTCTACCACTTAAAACTAACACTTAATTCACTACAAAACTAGAACAAAATTCAACTTGCATATTAATGCATATAAATTTTTGTAAACATCTTTAAGTTATTCTTTTAAATCAAACAAGTTACACTGGTTTTTAGCAAGATATAAACAAAATACGTTGCAGCACTAAAACGTTAAATTAACAAATTAGCATTAATGATAACGCATTTTCTTAATTCAATCTAGCAAATATAAAGCTAAAGGGCAGGTTTGCTCTTTTCATTTCTACACTCAATTTACTTTTGATCATAAACACCAAACGTTTGAAACATCAAATAGATACGATAAGTTATCAAAACACTTTTAAAGAAAAGGTATATAGATCATTTTTGCTTTACAGCAACGGTAAGACAAGGTAACATCTCAACGGAGAGAGATAGATAGCTAACCATTTATGATTTATAGGTATTAATTAGATACGATAGCATCTCAAAAATAATTTTCGGGAAAAGATAAATATTTAAAGGTATATTTATATAAGATAAAATGTTCAAGACATTTTCAAAGTAACAAATCATTTGTGGTTCAAAATATTAAATAAGATAAAATGTAAACGATATTTTCAAAGAAAAATATAAATAACTAAACCATTAATGGTTTAGCTCAATAATAAGGTATGATGTAATCTTAAGAAAAATGTCAAAGAAAAGATAACAGATAGCAATATTGTTGGTTCAAAGATCCTACTTCTGGCAAGGTACACTGGCCTTTCTACAAATATAGATAACATAAAGCAACCCTCAAAGGGGGAGAGTGATCCCGTAGGATTCTGAAAAGAAATTTCTTTCATGCCCTTCAAAAGAAAAATTCCACGGTGAGAAGTAGGATCGTGGATGCAGAGCCTGCACCCTTGTGTAGGTTAAAAATGAATCAACCCCAGGACAAATCCGTAACAAATTTACTGTCGATAGCTTAAACGTAGGCCTAGAAGAGGACAGTAGCGATACGAAGCTAGGCGAAGGTCCCCACACCCATGGCCATATGCCATGAAATAACAACATTTTAACTATGCAGTGACTTAGAAAACAAGAAAAATAGAAAAAATAAAAAGCTAAATTAGGGAGATATAATGTTTGGAGTTTTATAGCAACCAGGCAGAAGAGAGCAGAGGAAAAGCTCGCATTGAGCAAAATAGATAGAAAAAATGGTGAATAAAAAAAGCACTATCGGACAAGCCAAAATGTGATCAGTAGCCTGGAGTGGGATATAACCACTCTTATGTGATAGTCGGCTTTCTCAGAACTACGACAGGTCCAACGAAGGAAATACATACCGTGAAACGGATGTAGGTAGATTATGAAAAAGTGAAGTTTTAGGATAAGTATTTAAAAGAAAGCGTGGAGAGTCGAGAATATCCCTATTACGAAAGATCGGTCTGAGGGACCTCCTGCAACGTAACGAAAAAGTAAGCTTTATACCAACATGTCAATTTTTAAAAATAACTAGGTTCCTGATGAGACCTAGACAAATCATGTTTGTACCGACTGCTTCTACTGCGATAGGAAAATCAGACAAAGGTAACACGACCAACTAAAACGTATCCACGCAGTACTTTCAAAAATAGTAGGTACAAAAGGCATACAGAAATGATTATACGATAGATAGTTAATCAAAAATAAAAGTAGAAGAATCACCAATATACCGAAAACAATAAAAAATAGCGATGAATACAAAAAGGCGACATCCCTTTACAAACAAGTTCCGTAAAAAACAGAAAAAATGTAGTTAGGTTCTTATGATATAAAAGCAGTTGATACCAGGATTAGTAAAAAATGATAAAGATATTTTCGATAGAAGGTACATCAAATTAAATTTTTTTGTAGCTGCAACAGTTTACTACAACTCTTTACTACAGAGACATTCGTTACCATCCTATGGGAATGCAAGAAGTAAAACAGCAACCCGACATCGGCTAGTACATGTTCCAAAGATTAGCTGATTCGCTCCTCAAACGAAAGATATGTCAACCACAACAAAAACTGCATTGTGTTATGTAATAATACGAATAATAGCGGAATAAAAGATATATATTTAAGGGAATAGAATTCTTAGGGTGTAGTGACAAATATTTTTTTTTAAACTAGAAAGGAGAGAACTGTCATTCTGAAATAAATAAAGGATTTATAAAACGAGAAAAGATTTGACAAGATTTAAAGCTCAAAGATAAAGTACATATATACACGCAAACAAATTGAAGAGAAGTGAGTTCAATTCAAATAATGGCAGAAAAGCGAAAATATATTTGGATAAAGGTACAAGTAAGTACCATTCCTTAAGTTGGCCCAAAGATAAACTGTAATATTCTTACGATACCAGGAAATGTAAATAAGTAACCACCCGATCTTTGGGCTACATTGTCTGAGCACCCAAAAGTCTTGTTTCCCGTCTCACTCACCGCACAAGATTAATCGGAGAGAATGCGATTCAAGCACTTAAAGCTAACACAAAAATTTAATATACAAGTGAATACAAAATTCATTTTCATCATTGCATATTAATGCATACAAACTTTCGTAAATATGTTTGAAATATTCTATTGAATCAAACTGGCTCTTGCAAAATAAAGACAAAATACGTTGCAGCAAATAAAGCGCTAAGTTAAAAAATTAGCCAGTACTACATCATTAACGAGACACGCACTTTCATAATCTTATCATAGCAAACACAAAGCTAAAAGAAAGGTTAGCTTTTCTCATTTATACATTAAATCCTACCTTTGATCATAAATATCAGAGGTTCGGTACAACAAATAAATAGAAGGGCTATCAAAGATATTTTCAAAGAATAAGATATGTATAATTTTTGCTTTGCAGCGACTGTAAGATACGGTAACACCTCAAAGATAATTTCAGAGAGAAAGATAGATAACTAACTATTTATGGCATCGAGGTGTTAATTAGATACAATATCATCTCAAAGATCATTTCAGAGAAAGGAATAAATATAAAACGATTTATAGTTTAGAAATAATATTTTGATAATATAAAATATCCAAAACGCTTACAAGGAGAAAAACAAGCAACATACTATTTGTGGTTCGAAATATTAATTAGATAAGATAAAATCAAAAAGATATTTTCAAAGAGAAAGATAAACAACTAATCATTAATGGTTTACTCTAATAATAACATGCGATAAGTTGCATTCGTTCGTAAGAACCGTATGAAGGGCAAAGTAGGAATGTGGATGCAGACCCTGCACTTTTCCGTCGAATAACAGAAAATCGGCCGGCAGGCCGAACCTGTAACAAGTTTACTGACGACGGCTTAAACGTCGACCCAGCAGAAGGCAGTGACAATACAAAGCTTGGCGGAGGTTTTCAAACTCACGACCCAATGCCGTGAGGTTACATTTGTTTAACTGTGTAGCGACTTAGAAATAAAAAAAAAAATAGAGAAAAAATAGATAAGATAAAGGAGGGAGATGGGATGTTGGAGTTTTATAGCAACCAGGTAAAAGGGAAAGAGGGGAAAACAGAAGGCTACTTTAGCTTTGAGGGTGATGATGGAGAAGACAATAGAAAAAGGAGAAAGCGTGTACATAAGGTTTGTAGATCTGGAAAAAGCTTTTGACAATGTAAAATGGAAAAGAATGTTAAAATGCTCAAAAAGATTGAAATTAGTTTTAGGGATAGAGGGATAGTACATAGATTATACAAAGAGCAAACAGGGGTAATAGAACTAGAGTAGGAACGTAGAGAAGTAAATATTAGTAAAGGTGTGAAACGGGGGTGTGCCCTATCACCGTTAATTTTTAACTTGTACTTCGAAGAAGTAATAAATACTGTCAAATACAAAAAGACATTTGAAATTACTATGCAGGGACAAAAATTGATATCTTTAAATTTACAAATGATATAGCGGTATTAGTATCTAGCCAGGAAGAGGTAGAAGCAGCTCTTAATGAAATGGAAAAAGTTCTAACAAAGAGATAACGGTATGGAATTTAACAAATATAAAACTAAAGTACTAGTATGTAAAGGAAGGGAAACAAACCAAAACAAAAACTAGAATACAAATAGGAAACGGAAACTTACAAGAGGCTAAGGAAGCCAAAGAACGCAAGATGGCAAAAGTGCAAAAGATATAAAACATAGATTAGCACAAAGCCGTACTGCATTTAACAAGAAAAAACAACTACTTTGTTTAAAGACAACAAAGATAGAAACAATAAAAAGATTGTTGAAAACGTATGTGTGGCGCACATCACTATACCTCCGTGAATCTTGGACAGTAGAAAAAGCGGACAGGAAAAAGATAAAACCCTCTGAAATGTGGTGGCACAGACATATGATAAAGATATCATGGACAGACAAAGTCAAGAACAAAGGGGTTCTAGAAATGTCAGTGGAAGAAAGAGATATGTGGAAAAAAGTAAAAAATAAGAGAGATTAGATGATAGGACACATATTAAGGCATGAAGGAATAGTGCGTAATATATTAGAAGCAAAGAATGCTAAAAAGAGAGGTAGAGGTAAACCTAGAGTAGGCGATTGCACACAGATAGTCAAAGATGTAGGTTGTGGAGATATCAGGAAAATGTGCAGGTTAGCTCAGAATAGGTAACAATGGAGGTACGCGTTTAACCAAACCACTAAAAATTGTGTAGAAGCCTCTCTTCTACTTATCCCAACGTATAACCTGATACTTAATTATATTTAATTATATTAATAACTCTTCGATGGTTTCACCAATTCTTAAATAAAAGATTATTTAGGCTCGACCTAAGAATATATTGTACACTTAAGTTTCTTTTCATATATGCCTCAAAGATAACAATAGGTTTTTGTTAAAATGTTTTAAATTTAACAGTAATTTTTTCATATTACATAATAATATAAATTCTTCTAAGGTTAATACAATTTTATCAGCATGTAAATATGTTCTACACTTACTTTTAATTCAGTGATTTATATCTGAGTAACAAAATCAAGACATTGCTAATTGCGTACAAACAACGACCGGAAATAGGTAGAAACTCTTATCAATAGATAATACTGCACCTTAACAAAAATACCTGGGTTGTCCAAACTAAATGTATTAAATTAAATTTGACGTAAACACGAAAACCCCCATAAAACATCTGCTTCAATTCAAAATTAAAGGATCACCTGTTGAATTTAACAAACCATTTAATATCTCCTATACTGAAAGACATAGATTCAACAAACTTTTTTATTTCAGTCTTTTACTGTTTTTTTAATATGCTATTAAAATTTGAACTTGTACAGTCATTTACAGATTTAAATATTTACATAATATTGAATCTAAATTCAAATTCATGTTCACTTTATATTCTGTACTTTTGTCCTAACTTTATTCTAACTTTACTTTATCTATCCCTTTTTGCTACAGGCTGATTATTAAAAACACGGCAGCTTCACGCCACCTCAACGAAAATGAAGGTTCTCACACTATTAATGCTTACTTATCGTGAGGAATACTACCCGCAACTCATAGGAGGCCTTCAAGAACATGAGCCTTTTATTCAAATTTTAATGTCCAATATATGGCACTACGCGGTGGTTCCAAGCAACATGCTTCGCGAGTACACGTGTCGGCCTCAGTTAGTAACAGATCATTAATTTGGTTTCAGAAAACATTATACTTTTTATGCAAGCAATAACATTGACTCGAGATGCGCGTTCTTTAACCTTGACTCAGATTAGATGTTTTGTCAAATATAATCAAAGCACTTTTTGGCATAGCAAGAATTCATATGATACGAAACAAAAACATGAATTTTTAAGGTAAATTTTTTTAAGTAATTACTACATATCAGCAATTTTATTAATAAAGCTACATTTTTATATTTATATATTAAATATAGTGCCAAAAGAGAAAACTAAATGCGCTAACACAAATTTAATAGAATTTAACATCGGAAATTAAATATATTACAACCTAACCTCGTTTTCACACGTACCTAATCATTGCAATATCAAACGATCGCCATTTTATTAAAAATTTTCTTTTAATTGATTTCACTTTAAAAGTATTAGTCACTACAAGTTGTTTTTCTTACCAAAATTGGTAACTATTTGCTTGTATTTCAGTGTAAGATAATTCAGTGTTTATATTAGGTATGCACGTTTTATACTAATAAACACTTCTTATCTAAAGATGAAAATTACAATGTCTTCCTCGCCAACGACTAAATAAATAGGGTGCTTATACAAAGCCCTCTAGCTGCCAAACACATCAACATTCCTTTGTACTGTTTCATTAATAATATACATTTCTGAGTTTATTAAAGTTAAATTGTCGCTGACAGTTGTTCCAATTGAATTCCTCATTATATCTTTCCTTCAATGTTAAGACACCTACATAAATATACACATTATATTTAGAAAAATCTATTTTGTTTTTATCGCAGCTTGGAGAATGGAATAAAATCAAAGGAAATATTGGAAAACCGTCCGGGTTTCTAAATCGAATAAATGAAGGTTGCGCAATTTCTCTAAAGTATTCCCAAATGTATCATGCTTCGAGCAAACATTTTTCCTTTTCACCGTGTTCCTTTGATCAATCGATATACTTCACAACAATTTTGAAATCTAATTTATTGTTTATCAGACTTTTTATATGTTTATTTTGAGAGAGTACTAATAGGTGCTAAGGTGTTAGAATTTTATAACTTCAACCTCTCTTCATGCTAAAAGCAAATATGTTAATTTTGGATTTAGAAGTATTCTCTGTACATACTACTCAAGTACATTCAGGGCCTCGTAAGCATGTGTGCGAGGCATACATGAGTGGACAAATGACCGGGCAATTTGGTGCGGTGCATTGGGGACCGGGCGGACGGGGCCTCCAGCTACAATAACCAAATAATGTAATCTTCAATTTTTTAAAACTGGGAAATATTGTGTAGACCTCGTATTTTACATTGGGGGGGGGGGGCATTTCTGTCAAATAAACACGGTTTTTCAGCAAGCCAGTGTAATTTACTACCATTATCATAATTGGTATTTTATTTGGAATAGTGGAGCTGCGGCTGGCGATAAGGTATGATAAAACTTGCAGAAACGCCCGATCCTTACATAGTTCCAAAGCGCTTAGCATGTAATTGTAAAGGATCACTTGCATTTATTTTATCTTTCGGTTCGGTTGAACATTTTATCTAGAAGAATATAAGTTCCTGAATAATTGTTGACATCCGCGGTATCGATTTTGTGTTTGACTATAGCGGCTTTTCTCAACTTACTGCCGTAAATCAGAAACATTTCTGAGTATCGTCGAATTAGGTTTTTAAGTTTAGTCAGCTGTTCTTCAAGATTCTGGCATGGTTTTACTGACTAATCCAATAACTTCGAGAAGTAGTCACTAGTAGGTGGCTCTTAACGATGTTGGTACCCCCGCCACGTGAACAACCAAAGAACACCACTCAACTCTGACATTCTTTTTCAATGCGACGTCATATTTATTGGCATTTATGATCTAGCAGGTAAAATGTCTAACACAAATGTCAACGCTTTTTCCCAAAAGATTCATCATCGACCGGTCTATAGCACATGCGAAGCCATCACGCAAGGCACCGTCTAGTCGCCCCATTACTACGCTTTCTGTCCTTCTCGTTAGGAGAACGTCGTCCATCACACAAACCCACCCAAATTTGTAGTTTGTCACAGAAAACGGTATCTCTTTGTTCTCTACTCTTAGGACATCTTTTTTCATATCTAAAGAGAAAATGTACTCTTACATGACGTTCATTCCCAATTTTTACATATGAAATTCCGTTCTCGAAAGTCTTCGGCGGCCATTGTTCAAGGACGCATCTTCACAGACGTTACTTTATTATGGTTGCGACTATCGTAAGGTTCATAATTGTCCTAGCGGCACCGGTATCAATTAAAACTAATAATCTTACCGGTATACTGTCCGTGTACGTAAATATATACTTAGACCTAGTTTGCGTGATGAGAATATCCTCCAGAACAAAAGGTCGGCTTATGCACCCCAACGTCGAGCCCTTCTAGTTTTTTTGTTTCCCTTGTTCTCTCATGGGTTGCTTGCTCTGACGCTGGATATGTTCTAATTTTGTACAGTTCCAGCATTTTGGTCCTTTCCCCTTTGGTCGCTGGCCTCAAACCAACGCATTATCCAAGGTTTTAGGGCGTGCCCGTTTTAATGCTTACTGCTTCTTCCAATCCCGTATTCGATTGCCAAAAGTCTGTACTGCCCGTTCTTTCAAAAAACGGTCCTTTGCTGTTGCACGGGCTATTTTCACCAAGCAAGCAATATTTGCGTGGACTCTTGTAAATTATCGTTGTTTTTTGGTAACGGTTCTTTACTTGAGCGTGGTATATATGCCGCAGGTGAGAATCACCGCACTTTATTCCAGCATTTACGTTAAGTACCCGTAGTTTCTTTGATCATGGTTCGGTATAGTAGTAGAGTATAATTGGCACAGACCTCTTTTGCTAAAATCATTGTACAACCCAAGGAGCAAATGAGCGACTTTTCCTTCTCATTCACTGAACCGAATAGTTTTCGACTATTTTTATCTTTCGAGATAAACCTACCTTGTGGTATTAATTAAGATTAGATTTGTTCAGCACCCGAATCTTTAGACCAGCATTCACATAATTTTACCTCTCCTTTTTAATATCTTCAAGAACACAAAAGTTTAATAAATTTTATCGAGACAGTTTCAACAAAACATTATTTGTTTGTAGCCGAATCCGCAGGTTAACCTGTAACAAAAAGATTATTCGTAAAAGAGTAAAAGCAGCCAGACATATTATTGTTAATCAACAGTTTGTCACGAGACAAACACGCCGGAACGAAATTTGATGGGGAGGTAGATATGCTTATAACAATACATACACACACACACTAAATATAAACAACCATATCAATGTTCGCGCACCCAGGATGACGTACCATTCTGCCGCCCATACAATCGTGTTTACCCGAATACAATACTTCGCACGCCCCTGATCTTAATCATGTCCTTCAAATGATGCAGACTTGCTAGTCCCCCAATAACACACCGTCGCCAATGTTCAGGCATATTGTATTGTCTCGAGGAAGTTTGAAAATGTGCACTGACATCACAAACAAGTCTTGTATACCACACCAGAGTCAGTGTCTGTGTCGAGTACACAAATGTATGTTCACGAAATTCGAGGGTCTTGAACTAAAACTGAAAACCTCGAGGCTTGTTGTGACTTTACCCATCCATCTAACAAATGTTAAGCGCGGCCTTGTCCATCGTGGCCCACCGATCCATCCACCCCAGCTCATTCTCCAGACTGCGTTATTCAAGTCTTCAAACGCATTTCGGCAGATCTGGCGGTGTTCAAATCGACGGGGTTTAACCGGCGATGGTCGGGCGGACACGTAGCGCCGCAGCCTGCAATAATGTAACGACTCTTGTTGAGCAACGGCGAGCAGCTCGGAGTGGAGGATGGCACATCCGACAAAACGGTAACGTCTGTTCGTAGGTCTTCGATTCACCACTTCAGGATGTACCTTGTCCTCGTTACAGAGGCAGATCTTTCTCTTCAACTGAATCCGCGCGTGACATGGCCCATCCACAGCATCCAATTGTCATACAGCAGAATTGCTCACACGGTTGGCGCACGATCGCACCTTCACCTTTCACACATCAGTGACCAGACCCCGCAGCCAGCATGGCGTCCACCAGTGCCGTCAGCAGGGATCCGTCGAATCGCCGCCAGCCCGCCGTCGCAGTCATATGCCGAGCACATACCTGAGCGTGATCGACACGAACAGCCGTGAGATCATAATCCTCCGGCAGACTGACCACGCGCCGAGCGTTCACCCTGCATAACACACTTTCGCGTAGAAATTTTGTCGTCATCTCAACAGCACCATCACCGCCAGACGATGCCAACGCAGCGAATCGATACCGTACTCGCAGACCATCATCTTCACGTGGGTTCTTTACCACACGAACGATGAACCGCCCTTATGGGATCACCAAACACGCTTGTCGCATCTTCCTTCACAATGGAATCACCACGAATTGTCAGATGAATTCGATGCGCGATCGAAGCGATGCAAGACGGCAGTGATCCCAATGGTTTTCAGATGCCGTCAACCAACATGTTCAACGCCGTCGGTCAGTTGATATCCCGCCTGGGCCTCCTTAACCTCCACAACAGCAGGCCTGCACACCAACTTATCCGTCCGTCGATATTTCACACGAAGCTGAGCGTCGTGGCGCGCCGCCATAAAGAGCCGGAAGGATCCGCGCCGTAAACACAGTCCAACAACGCACATTTTGTTGCGCACGTACCATGTTGCGGCATTTTGTCAGAAACGCATATCATTTTCATCCAGCAAGATCGCAAATCCAGTACAGTTGCGCCAGTTTCAAATCCAGCAGTAGTTATCATTCTGATCGAGGTTGACGTGCTGATCCACCTCTTTTCAAAACACAAATTGCTCGCCCAGATATTTGACATAATCGATCCACACCCGAGCAGTCGAGTACGGAGCGACGAAGGTCGCAGAGGCCGCAGCTGCGCGCTCAGGCAAAGCGCGTCATCGCTGTGATTAACAACGGCATTTCTCCTCATCCTTCAAGCTCGATGACCCGCGAAGAATTGTTCATTTATTTCAGTATAACGCCAGAGTCCATCCTGTTTACCAGAAAAATAAATTATTGATCTGTTCGATTGCCGACATCCCTCCACGGTTGATTCCTGCCGCCGAATAACTGCGCCCACGTCATCATTTCTGCCGCATCCACCAAACACCTCCAGGTTCACCAGTGATTGCCGCCGCCACCGTTACAACGTCCGTTGATTTGCACAAGCCCGAACACAAGCAGCACACTTAAAACACACCAGAATCGACACAGCATGTAGCGATTCGACTTTAACGGTCATTCAGACGCGACAGCATTGCTTTCGCCGCATTGCAAACACACATCGCACCATCTCCGCGACGCCAGCGGCGCAGCCGGATGGTTCCACCACAGCGCAGCCCATGTGATTCGGCATCGCACACGCCAGTCTGATCTGGCGATCCACGCCGTTGCTGGTGTCGGTTGACAGAGACGACAGGTAAAGAAACCATTTTCAAAAATTAAAAACCTTGCCACCGAAGACAACAGACCGAGCAGCACGGCTTTATACCCGGGCATTGCTACCAGCCAGCGTCGCTTTGAGCAACATTCAAACCTGTCGGTGAAACAATCAGTTTACCAATGAACCAGCGTAGAACATTCAAACCACATACGAAACCAACCACAGATTAACAGAGTCATGTTTATGTTACAGTTTTAAATAAAACAGATTACTTTTGTAAGTTTATACCCTTTACACATCTGTATTCTCATAATTAGATACCCAGTTACGTGAACATCTGAAAACAATCGCTTTTTTTTTTAAACAAGCAAATAATTTCAAAATTCACACACAGGTTGGTTATTTAAAACTTACAGCATCATTTGAATATGCCAACAGTTTATAAACCCCATCCTCGACATAAACGTCCAGATCCTCGGCACGACCGCAGCAGTTGACAGCCGTATGACACAAACATTTTTCCTTCTGTCGAAAGCGTTTACGCCGTATGCAGCGCCTTCCAGTTACATATTTATTTTAAACCGCAATCAACAAATCACTTCGAACAGTCCTATGAGTTACTCGATATGCGATTGCGCCGATTGCGCAGCACAGGTGAATGTATTCTATCATCACATTTCAAGGTGCTTATGACTTTAAAAATACCATAATCCTTGTTAGTTTTGACAAACGTTATTATTACCTTTTCAACTATGCTTTACCATACCGACTTACATACCGAGCCAACACATCCGATAAGATACAGGATTCGTCAACAACTTAATCTTATTTGTCCAACCCTGTTGCCGTGTAAGATTCTTTCCGATTCGTGACAGAATCGGTATTTGCAGATCAATCAAACGATTTGCGTCCCTTTTGCATACGCCAGAATCCGCATGTTACGTTTATTACACAACAGCATCGTCCGTCATGAAACTTTGATGAACCTTTTTGAATAATGCCAACATTTGACAAAATTCTTCGCCAACGTGTCAACAACAGTTATAAATTATAGGTCATTTTACCCCGATATCATATCACATGATCCGAAAGATATGTCATTGGTTTCATCCCGTTTCAATGCGATTATCGAGTCTGCAGCAGCATTCGTGTTTGAGAGATAGAACGCGAGATGAAAAATCGAGTGATTTTTGCCGCGTATATCATCGAAAACCATAACGGTCTTCATCTTCGCCGATCATCGTCAACCATACCAGGTAAAACGTTCAAGCTCGGCCTCGACATTTTGAACGCCCGATCAGCGCGATCACTCGATGATCCCACGATCAGCAACAGACGGAACACGAACAGCCATCCTTGCAATACAGTTATCATACGCATATTTTAACGGATGACGTTAAATGTCAGCGCACATATTCGCATAACGTTGTCATACGCACAGCGAACCGAGCCATCCAGTATCGCCGCTTGTAATATTGTTTGAGCACCACTGACGCGATGCATCTCGAAAAATGTCATAACTGTCAACCCAAACTACTTCCATATACCATCTCACCGCCACACCCCACCATGACCACACGACATGACCACCGACCACATGACATGACTCACACACGACCATGACCACGACATGACGCGACCAGCGACCATATGACCACAGCGACCATATGACCAGCGACCACGACACAGCGACACATGACCACATGATCACGACAGCGACACATGACCACACGATTACATTGACACGACGCGACCCAGCTTTTGATAGCGAAAATTAATAGGTTAGCCGCGCCGCGGCGCTGACCCAACCTTAATTTTTCCTTTATCTAACCTAGGTCCACACTTGGTTTTTAATGGAAAACTCATTAAAAGCAATTAGGTCATATGGTCATGGTCATGTGGTCAATGGTCATATGGTCATGGTCATGGTCATGTGGTCATGTGGTCATATGGTCATGGTCATGTGGTCATATGGTCATGTGGTCATGTGGTCATATGGTCATATGGTCGCGTGGTCATGTGGTCATGGTCATATGGTCATGTGGTCATGTGGTCATATGGTCATGGTCATGTCATGGTCGTGGTCATGGTCATATGGTCATGTGGTCATGTGGTCATATGGTCATATGGTCATGTGGTTATGTGAGCAGGGAGATTAAATTTGGTATATAAGGAAGTAGTTTTGGGTTGAGCTTAGTTATAGTAAGACATTTTTCGAAAGATGTCGCATTCAAGCAATCAGTGGTGCTCCAAACAATCTATTACAAAAGCAGCAGAGGATATCCTGGATGGCTCGAGTTTCTACGCTGCTAGTAAAAATATAATATACCTAGAACAACGTTATGCAGATATGTTAAAAGGTTGCAGAACGTGAAGAAATTACATAATTCCAACGATGCATCCAGAGATGTTATACCAGAAGTTAAAATACCTATACAGAATTATGATAACTTTGCTATTGCTAATGCAAAAGAGGATGGTAAACATGGTTCCTTGTTCCCGTCTAACATACGAGCTATATTCGTGGGATCATCGAGTTGTGGGAAGACCAACGCTTTAATATCTCTGATCTTGCACGAGAACGGTCTTAGATTTCAAAATGTCTATGTATTTTCGAAGAGTTTGTATCAGCCGAAATACGAATTGTTAAGAAACGTTTTACACCATTAAAAGAAGAAATTGGTTACTATGAGTTTGAAAATTACGATGATTTGATCGAACCCGGAGATACCAAAGAAGATTCAATTATGGTTTTCGATGATATACCTGCAAACGAGCAAAGTAAAATCACTCAATTTTTCTCGTTCGACCGTCATAAAGCAATAGATTCGTTCTATCTATGTCAAACTTACGCTAGTGCCTTAAAACATAGACTCAGAGATAACGCCAATGTAATCGCATTATGGAAACAGGATGAAACCAATCTCGACATATCTTTTCGGATCATATATGGTGATATGACATATCCGAAATTTAAAGAAATGTGTTTACAGTGTTGGGGTGACTCAAAACATAATTTTATAACTGTTGTTAAAGATTTTGATTTGGATAATGGTCGATATAGGAAGAATTTCGACGAGTATATAAATATTTAACATTATTCAAAAAAGTTAGTTCCCATCCAAAGTTTCATGATGACGGACGTTACAATTTTATTGTAAATAAACGTAAGCTTCATTTTTATGCAGGATTCTATACGAAAGAACTTTGCGGTATACAAAAGGGATGCTACATCTCTACAAATCGAAGAGGTGCACAAACAATTGATTGATCCACTGCAAAATTACCGATTCCTAGTCACAAGGAATAGCGGAAAGAATCATACGTACAACAAGGGTTAAACTTGAAAACATAGTAAAAAGATTAAGTTACCAGTTGACGACGAGCCTGTACATCTTTATTATACGGATGTGTTAGCTAGAGACGAATACGAAAATATATACAAGTCGTTATGGAGTAAAGTATAACCCCAATTGATACGCATAGTTTAGGAAAAGTGTGTAGGAAGTTGATTCAGAAAACAGTGACACAACCTAAAATAATAACGTTTATCCGGAGGCTAGAGGTCTAACAAGAGTTATAATTATTTTAAAGTCCTTAGCATTTTTCTTAAGAAATGTAATAGATTAATTCATAGAATACATTCCTACCTATTGCTTCGGTGTACACAAATCGGGTGCAATCGGTACATATCCGAATAGGAGTAGCTCATATAAAAGGACTGTTCGCGTAGAAGTTATTATTTGTTGATTGTACGGTTTAAAGAGACAATATAATAAATATGTATAAAAACTTTGGAGAGGTTATTCGAAGATTTCGCAATGCTCTACGAGTAAAAAAGCAGAATGTGGGCAACGCTGATAGAAGGAGAAAATGTCTTATGTGTCAGTCATACGAGGAAGCAATACAGCACTGTACTGCAGTGTTATCATTGCCCGAGGATCTGGATGATTTTATGGAAATAATCGAGGAGATGGGGTTTATAAAACTGTTGGCAGATATATCAAATGGAATATATACTAAATTGTAAGTTTTAAAATAAAATTTAACCACCACAACTGTTATCATAAGAAATGAATGATGCGAATTTAGAAATTATTTTTGTATATATTAGCTTGTTTATGTTTTAAAATATAAAGCATACATTGGTATTGTTTAATTTTTCAAATGTTCACGTAACTGAAATGGGTATCTAAGTAATTATGAAAAGAATTATAACAAAGATGTGTATTATTTTTTAAAAGGGTGTTATAAACGTTTTACAAAATTATTAATCAGAATTGTTTTATTTAAAACTATAACATAATTTTATTGACATCTATTAATATCTGTAGTTGAAATACAACAATTTAGAAACGTATAAGAAATAGTTTGAAAATGTGTTAAACTACGCTGGTTTCACAATTTAAAAGTAAACTAATTAATTGATTTTCACCGACGCAATAGACTGGTTTGAATGTTGCTCATTAAACGCTCCTACTTTGAAAGTAACCAGCTAATTATACCAACCGGGTATAAAAGCACCGTGCAATGCAATATAATTCAGTATCTGTTTAGTCTTCGTACAACAGCTAAAAGTCTTTAACCAGTTTTTAATTTCTTTATAGAAATGGTTTCTTTTACCTGTAACGTCTGCGAGTGTCAAGCAACAATTTAAACGACACCAGCTCCAACAACATGGATCGGTGCCAGATCAAAAGACTGGCTTGTTCGCGCGATGTGTGCAATCTTCACTGTAAGGACAACCTAAACGACAAGGATGCCAAGCATTGTGTGGAACCAGTTGCAGGATCCTCAAACGACCTGACCGACAGTTGGGGACCCCAAGAAATCGCGGAGATGTGTTGAGTGCGATGTGGATGTTGCCAACTTGGCAGCCCACCAACGCTCGAACGAGCACAAAGCTAATGCTAGTCGCGTCCTGGATTAGAGGTTGTAGCGACTATCAAAAGTCGAATCGCTACATACAGAATTAATCGATTCTACAAGTATGTATTTTTTATAAGTATTTTGTGTTTGCTTAGTTTGTATTTAGGTCTGTTGGAATTTTGCAAAATCAACGGGAACGATTTGTGTTTAGTCGAAATGAGCAATCCACACCTCCCAAAGGTGAACCTGAGGTGTTTGGTGGATACACCAAGATGGCTGCGGCAGAAGGTGTTGATGACGTGAAATCCTTCAACACCTGAAATGTTATCACCTCATCCAGCAACCTAGGGAATGTCTACACCCTTTGTGGAGAGGATGTCAGACGAATTTCAAGAACGAGATTCTGGTAAGTTTCACAATAATTTATTTTTCTAATTTTTAAATTTTAGGATGGACTCTGAAAATGCATTATACTTAGAAATAAATATTAACAAGTATAAACCTCTTGCGTCCTACATCGAGCTTCCCAAATGGATAAGGGAGAAACATGCCGTTGTTAACATCCAAAACAGCGATGACGCATGCTTTGCCTGAGCGTGGTAGCAGCTCTTCACAGAAAACGGAAACCTCCTACGACCTTCATCATATCCGCACTACTCGACTGTACTCGACGAACAGGAGTGCAGTTCCCGATGCCCATAAAGGATATACCCTTTCGAGGAGCAGAATGTATATTAACGTGTTTGGTATAGAAGGCAAGTCGATTGTGGGACCGCTTCACCACCAAAAGAAAGAGGGATCAGCACGTCAACCTCCTTTACATCCAGAATGAGAATAACACACACTACTGCTGGATCAAGGATTTGGGGAAGCTAGTGAGAAACAATGTACATGACGGGTACAAATGGATTTGCGATGGATGTGTCTTTTCCGAACGGATGAAGAATTGAGTAACCATGAACACGACTGCAACCACGTTGTGACAAAATGCCCAACCACTTTAACAACATATTGAGTTTACGAACGCACAAGCAAATGAGGGTGCTGTTATATACGCGGACTTTGAAAGCGTGTTGAAGCCTATTTCTTCGGCAGCACAGGATCCTTCCGGCCTTTTACTAACAGCACCCACCAACACGAACCATATATTATATTAAATGCTACGACGAGGATTTGGATAAGTTTGAAATACCTGAAGTTAAAGTGTTTATGGAGAAGTTAAAGGAGCCCGCAGATTGGGGATTATCTTAAAACAATGTACCGATGACAGCGTTGGAGCCTTTAGACGAATTGTTATTCCACATGGTTGACGATTGCGGCATCTGCAAGAAACCATTGGGAGACGATCGAGTAAGGGATCACTGCCATCTTACAGGAAATTCCGCTTCGCAGCACATCGCCAATGCAACATCCAATACCGGATAAATTTCATACCGGTCATATTCCACAATTTAAGTGGTATGATTCCATTTTATTGTGAAGGAATTGGGATGCGATAAAGAGCGTTACAGTGATCCCAAATACAAGGAGCGGTTCGTATCGTTCACAAAGTATGGTTATATGGCGAAGAACCAGACGTAGAGGAAGATGATGATGAAACCGATAATTGCACAGTACAGCTGCGATTTATCGATTCGCTGCGTTTCATGGCATCGTCCCTGGATAAGGTGAAAATTTGGAGTGCGAGCAGTTTGTTGAGATGAGGAAGTGTTTCGACGACAAACAGTTTTCATTTCTACGCAGAAAGGGTGTGTTCCCGTACAGGTATGTGACAGACGCTTCAGCGTTAAATAGGTCAAGTCTACCACCCGAGAGGATTTCTATAATGATCTCACGAATACTGTGATTTCGTTGTCTGAGTACGATCACGCTCAGAATGTATGGAACGCCTTCCACATATGCACACTGGCGAATATAGTGATCTTTATTTGAAAACAGACGTTTTATTATTAGCTGACGTTTCGAAATGGGTGTGTGCTTGAAAACCTACGACTTGGATCCTGCCAATATATGACAGCACCTAGTCTAAGTTGGGACGCCATGAAACATACTGTTAAACTGATCTATTCACTGATGTAGAAATGCATCACTTTAAAGAAAGGGATTCGTGGTGGTCTAACTCAGTGCAGTCAACGATACGCTCACGCCAACAATAAGTACATGGAGAATTTTAATTTGAAGAGCCCTCAAGGTACTTGACGTATTTGGATGCTAATAATTTGTAGGATGGGCTATGTCACAACTGCTACCGATAAGCGGATTCAGGTGGTTAAAGAGAACCTCCTGAAAGCCCACATCGATGACATATCTGTAACAGGGGACAAGGGTATCCTGAAGTAGATCTGAGTATCCAGAAGACCTACACGAACAGCACAACGATTTACCGTTTTGTCCACAGACCATGGTACCCCAACACCATCCTCCAAGACTGAAGCTGCTCGCCGTTGCTCAACAAGAGTCGCATTATACATTACAGAAACCTGCAGCAGGCGCTACGTAATGGTCTCCGGCTCACAGCAGTCGGTCATGGAATTTGACCAATCGCCTTGGTTAAAACCTCCATCGATTTGAACACCAAGAACATCTGCCAGAAATGCGTTTGAAAAGACTTTTTCAAATTAATGAATAACGCAGTAAAAACGATGGAGAATGTCGACAAGAGGGTGGATGTAAAGATCGTGCCCGGTGGGAACACGATGGATTGTGCGCGAGTGACTTATCGCCCGCCCGAACTTTAACAGTAGTTTAGCTAGGAGATGTTATTATACAGATGGATAGGGTAAAAGTCACTACAACAAGCCTATATATGCAGGTTTTTCAGTTTTAGATATTTCAAAGACCCTCATGTATGAATTTCATTATAACACCATGAAACATTTGTATGGAGCCAAACTCACTACTTTACACAGACACTGACTTTAGTGTATAGTATAGAAACAAAGACTTGTATAGTGATATCAGTGCAAACAATTGACACTAGTGACTACTCGACAATAAATACAATATGTGTGAACAAAAAGATTGGCAAGTTTAAAGACGAGTTCAACGGCGACTTGGTGTTACAATTTGTTACCAGTGCGTATTGCATCATTAGTGAGAAGGACATGATTAAAAAGATCAAGGGGTATCGCGTAGTGGTGGCTATTAGTGTATAGTTTTAAGGACATTGTGCATAATAATTCTTTTATGCATATATGGTATTTCTAGTAAAAACACGATTTGTACACCAATTAATTATTAATAAAATTGTTTATCGGCAGAAGATGATAAAGGTACGTCATTGTAGTACTCACATATGCATATAAGGATATTAGATAGTTGTTATTTTAGTGTATATAGTATGTTAGTTATAACATATTCTATCCTTAAAATTTCCTTTGTTCTATATGTGTTTACCTCCACGTGGTGTCGTTGATTTAAAACATATTGTTATTAACAACAATATGTCTTATTGACTGAAAACACGTCTCTCTTTACTTATTAATCTCTTTATTACAGGATTTAAACAACACATTAATCTTTTTGTTACAGGTTAAACTGTTCGGACACACAAAATAATGTTATACTTTGTAAAATTGTAATAGTTTATTAAACTGTAAATGGATAAATAAATTATTAAACTTTGTGTTCTTATTATTGTTGGTTAAAACTAGATTTAAAAAGGAGAGGTGATTAAATTATCTTCAAAATTAAAATTGGGGTAGTTTGGGGGTGAGATATCAAAATTCTAAAGATTCTAGCTGTAAAATCTAATATAATTGACCAATCAAGGTAGGTTTACTCGAACAAAAACGGCTAGTCGAAGAAAACTATTGGTTCAGATGAGCAATAAAAAAGGTCTTGTGAAAATGTTGTATATCATAAGGGGGACGCAGGTCTATCAAAATTTAAATTTTCCCGGTAAAAATACTCGCTTCCTGGCTAATGTAGTACCTTCAGGTGGAGCATTGGAAAATCACATGTAAGGTACGCTATTGCATCACAGGGATGGAGAGTTTCTGCGCTTGTTCTGTTACAGAATTAATCTATTGCTCCATCTTTAGCAACTTTTCTTCCAATTTTTGCGAGTTGTCTAACAACTTTCGTGAAAACTCGTTGCTTCAAGTTTTTGTAAACCGTCGTAAAATGTAGCTACCAACTTTCCCGAAGTTTTCGTAGTTACTTGCATAAACCCCTTTCTTAATACGCTATAGTTTTCCGTTGGTGTTTGTTCAACCGCTTTTGCATTCTGTTGTAATTGCGCTCTAAAGCTTCCCTTTAGGATCGCGGTGTTATGATTAAGTTTTACTGTCAGACCTACGACAGTTTACTGTAATTTCGTTAATTAAACTTTCCTGTGGTTTTGCGGAATTTTCCACAGGTCTGACTTAAAGTTCCTCAAAAATAAAAAAAATTTTCTGTCAGTTTTTTGTTGTTGGCTACAAGTGATAGACATGCACTAGAAAATCATTTAAGTTTTCTTTTTCACATGACACCAGTGTAACAAATTCTTTAATTGTTCTTTGGCTTTTAATTCCAATAAATACAAGTCTAATATAATTTTTAACTATTACAAGGATTTACATAGCTCTGTTTACATTAACACTTGCTTCATTCCTGTTTGTAGACACTAGTTTAATCTTCTGAATACGACAAATTACAAGATAGTATAACACTAACTTTACTGGTGATTTATTTATGTAACACATTTATGTAAGGTAAGCGAATTCATTTCTAAATTAATTTATGCACATCGAACGTTTATTAGGACTGAATTTACAATACAATTAAACTACTCGCAAAGGGAATCACACTTACATTATGTTATAAATACATTTTGTATTATGATATTTTAGACCATTCATATTTTAGTTCCATGAACAGTTTATCTTCGAAACTAGATCGGATCAAGTTCACTTCACCCTAGTAGACTTCGTCGCAACAACTTCGGAGAGTTGATCGCATCAAGGCCACTTTGCCTTGGTATACGTCGTCGAAACAACTTTGGGGATTTGCTCAACTGTAATAATTCGAAAAAAGTTTGAAAAAACCACAAAACTCGAGTAAACCCGAGAAAACTCGAGAAAATACGATAAAACCCCAGAAAACATTGGAAACTTTGACAACAATTATAAACAGCCGTGAACAACCGTGAATAATCAAGAAAACTCATGAACAATCAGGAAAATCTGCGAACAAACGAATAAAGCCACCAACATCCGAGAAAAACCACGAACATTCGAGAAAACTACAAACAACCGAGAAAAACGGCGAATATCCGAGAAAACTCGAGTACTATCGAGAGAACCCGAAAATAATCGATAAAACTCGAGAACAATCGAAAAAATCCGAAAACAATCGAGAAAATCCGCGAAAATCCGACTAAAACCACGAGCAACCGAAAAAACTTGAGAGCAATCCAGAAAAACCGGAATATCCTAAAAAACTGTGAAAATCCGAGAAAAATCGCGAACATCTGAGAAAATTCCGCAAATATTCAAGAAAATCCGCGAACATTCGGAAACAACCGCGTACATGCGAGCGAAACCGTGAACTGCTGAAAGAAACCGCGAACGACTGAGAAAACTTGCGAACACTAAAAAAAAACTCGCGAACATCCGAGAAAAACCAAGAACATTAAAAAAAAATTGAGAACAATCGAGTAAAACTGCGAACATCCGAAAAAACCGCAAACACCCGAGAAAAACGGCAAACATCCGAGAAAATTCGAGTACAAACCAAGAAAACCGCAAACACCTGAGAAAGCCCCGAACATCCGAGACAACTCTAAACCAATTGAAAGATCTCGAAAATAATTGAGAAAACACGAGAGCAATCAATAAAAGCCTAGAACAATCGAGAAAAGCCAAGGAAAGACGAGAAAAGTCGAGAAAAGCTGAGAACGCCAAAAAAAGCCAAGAAAAGCCGAGAAAAGTCGAGTATAGTCGAATAAAACCGAAAAAAGCTAGGAAAAGCCGAGTAAAGCAAGAAATATTCGGGAAAAGCCGAGAAAAGTTGAGTAACGCCAAGAAAAGAATAATATAGGTGAATTAAGCTTAAAAACACCGAGAAAAACTGAATAAAGCCGACAAAGGCCGAGAAATGCCCAGAAAAACCGAGAAAATCGTAGAAAAGACGAGAGTTCTTACGTTACAGTTTATAGATTATACTTTTTACGGTATTGTTCATACGTTTTTGTTCTTATGTTAGAGCGTATACATTACAGTATTTATATTAAAGTGTTTACATTGTAGCGTTTACGTTACAGCGTTTACGCCATAGCTTTTAGATTATAGCGATTACTCTATAGTTTATATGATGTATTTTTTAAGTTATAGGCTTTACGCTGTAGTTTTTACGTTGTGTTGTACGTTATAGCTAATGCATTTAATTTGTAAGTTAAATTTTTTACATTATACTTTATACGTTACTGCTCTGTAAAACATGTTATTTTCATTGGTTGAAAAACACACTCATAAGCAAATGTTGCAGAATGCTTGACCAAATAAAACAAAATCATATAAAAACATCTACCTTGAATAATAAGTATTCGTCGGAATCCTTACACTTACATCAAACTTATTTTTTAATGTTTTCTTTAAAAATAGGCCACGTATAATAAAAAGCGATATATTTCCAGATTCTTAATTAATCTAGAATACTAAAATATATAATAGGTATTTTATAGGCTTTAACTTAAATAATTTGTAAAATAATTGTGTCACTAAAGAGTTTTACGATACCTTGCTCTTGCGGCTGTTTACGTTTCTGCAATAATTTATTTATTTGGATTAAAATTTGTAAAAAAAGTATAGTACCTGCGCGTAAATAGTACAGAAGTTAAGTTTTATGATAACGACCGTGTCTTTTGGTACATATTAGGTATTTTTTAGGCACCGGATACGTATTTTGAAAACTAACTCGATCGTCCTTATTTCTCGCACCAACGGGATTCGACACATTGTTGGCTTTCTTGCATAGGCGCAAACGTGGTTTTTGTTCGAAAAAATTTTGGCGATTTTCAATTTTTAAGACTTAGCCAGCGCGAGTTACGTTTCGGGCCTTGGGAGCGGTGTTTTTAAAAACTACTTCCAATTCCTCGTAAGAATTTTGTTAGTTTAATCAGACATTAACTATGGAATTTTAACAAACTTGTTTGAAATTACTTTAAGTCCAAATAATTACTAATTGAACTAATATGAGGGTGAGTAGCCTAAGCAAACTGCAATGTTAAAGCTGAAATACTTTGACTGACTAATTGATCTTGGGGCTCCCGGGATATTTATGTTGTCCCTGCCCCTCACAATTCTGTGGGAACTTGCGGAGCTCATGTCTGCTTATTCTTAATTCTATTAATTAATACATTGTAACAATCGCGGTATCTTAACCGTCTGTGATCTGCCACCTGTAGTATTACTGTCGTCTGGAATACATTGTATTGCATCCGTTCTCATTAACTGTTAATAACCTTTTTATATATATCCTTGATTTACATTGTTGTACTTGACTTAATAATTTCTTAATGGTTTCTAATAATTTCCTAATACTTCTATTTTATAATACATACATAAATTGGGGATACATAACTCGCGTTGCTGCAAAATAGAAAATTCCGGAGAACACCTATTTCTCCCGAAGTATTCATTTTTTCCAAACAAAACCCGCCTAGGCAATGTAGCTTTGAATCCCTAGCCGACTCTGACCATCCGTCCTCGCAGAACTTCACACCTTAGAAGAGATTCCCGATTAGCGGCGCATCTGAACCTCTCAACTTTATAACGAAAGAAAGGTATTAATAAGACTTTTCGGTCTTTGTCCACAGCTTCCTGTAGTGTTTTTCCGCGAGGGCTACAATTATCGGTCAATGGTACACATCCTAAAACCCCGGGTTTTCTACAGATGAATTCGCGTGATCAGACGTGTAAGCAACCAATTTTCCTTTAATTTCAGGGTTTGAAAGATTTGTGTTAAACTTTTTTAAGTCTCTTACAGTTTTTTATTTTGCTGCTAAGGAGTCCCAAAAATCGCTTTGCTAGTTGTTTCTTCTATAACACCACTTCCGTTTCCTTCAAGAGTGTTTTAAAATTTTTACGGAAAACAAAGGACCTTCCTAAGCCAATTTAAAATGGCAACTTCTAATTCGGTATATGTAAGATTCGCCATCTAATTAAATCTAACGCAACCAATTACAGCAACCAGCATTTCTGCCACAATAGCTGGAAATGAATTAGCCGTTGGATAAAACGAATCGAAATTCGGTGAGTTCCAATGAGTAACTCCAGCATGATAAAGTTCTCCACGTCTAAAAGCACATCTTTCTAGTGTTCTGGTTTTCCTCGTGCTTCTGCGGGCAATATGGCATAAAGATAACCGGGTTCAACAGCTGGGAAAACATCTCTGTTGCGAATCGTATTCCAGTTATCAGCAATACAATCAACAATCGCCTTTCCAACCTTTCGACAACCTTTAGAATCCATGACACCGTCTTTCACCAGGTTGTTGTACTGCTTCACTTGAGCAACCTTTTGAGGAAATAGAGAGAAATCTAAAATCTACGTTATCAAACCATATTGTGTTACAATACTTATCAATCATTCTTTCTTATCGCTAAAGAGATATGTGGCCGCTTTAGTAAGAACCGAATAAGTGTCCATTCCAGAATGTTCCATATATTTCTTAATTACTGTTACATGTTAAGCTAAGTTATTCGCGCGGTTTAAACTTATTCACGGTTTATTAATAATTTAATACGTACTCTCTTTCTTCATTTGGATCAACGGTCGATTAGAAGCAATGCCAGAGGACACTTGTAGTCAAATGAGTCTGATTCTAGATTACGTAAAACAAACCATACATGAAATGGAAAGCTCACTTTGCAGAGTACAATATTAGCAACAGGGGCTGATGACAAGTATTCACTACAGAAGCGTTTTCACAATGTCATGGCAATATATTTAATTCCGTGATCACCTTTGCATTCGAGGATTTTTTATCAATTGCAAACCGAAACTTATAAAATTACTGAAAAGCGGCTTGTCATTTGATTAAAGCTAAAAATTCGTCTTCAACGATTTGAATCTGAATGAATGCGAATGAATTGATTTCTTTATTATGCGATAGCGGTATTTATAAGCTATTTTATTTTCGGAAATTTTCAATTCCCTATAGTCTCACGGTTTATACGATTTGAACTTCACTTGTGGTTGAGGGTAAGGTGGTTTTCGGTACATAGGAATATTAGAAACGCCTATGGTTGCTATTTAATATTAACATCTGCTTCATCAGGTAGGTGCGATGTCTTAAATTATATTATTTTATGAGTTTTTGTCGGTTTAAGTAATTTATAATAATTTCGGTTCTTTTCTATACGTAACAATTTTTTCACATCCACGTCCCTAGGGTGACTAGTATGGAAAATATACTGACATTTTCCTAACTTGGTATGTCTATGGTGAAATTTCGGTTTTTAATTGCCTGTTGTAAGGGAATGTATTAGGCACTTTAATATTTATTTCAGTATTTTACTGTAGTATTATAATTGAATAGCCCCCACTATAAACTGCAAACTACACACCTTACATAAAATGTTAGGGTTATTTTTCTTACTAAAGCTCTAGAACTAGTTGAAATTGACAAATACTTTTTTTATACACAAATGTATTCTTAATTAATGCGCTAGCGTCGCATACTGTTTTACATATATTTTACCAAATTTATTTTATGAACGTGCATTAAATCAGCAAAATGATAACTGTGCAGTTTTCGTGTTTTTCTTAAATCGTATATTAAAAATAAAAATAGGAATTAACATGATCGCCTAGGTCCTCGGTCAATCCTGCTATGTTTCCTGTACAAGTAAGGAAAATATTTAATTTATATGATGCAGGTCTCTACGTGTTTGTCCAATTTATTTATATTTTTTTATTGTTTGTGTTACTATAAGGTTTAAAATCTGATACCGCATCTGATACCCATATATTTTTGGCGCGGAATGTATGTGCAGGTTATTGTCACTTTGGTCTAAGGCGTACTTATTGATATTAATGAGATTAGTGAACCATTATGGCGTATCCACTTATTTTCTTCGTTTGCTAGCAGAGTTTCTTTTATAAAAAGGTTCTTCCCCATTGGAAGAGATCCTGACTTCGCTTTTTTTTAACTCGTTTCTGATTAGGTGGCGCCTGTTCTTTCTTTGTAAGTTTTAGATTTAATTTACCCCCGCTAGAGCGCTTATACCTCCGCGGACTTGACTTCAGCTGGCCATACTATTCCCTATACTTTTTCTTAATCTTGTTAAGGAGTATTTTCATCGCTATTTGATCGCAGGCCACTTTTACAGAAAATTTACCGTTAACATCTTTTTGGCACGTATTGACAAAACTTTGTTTTAAAACGTTGTAAAGTCAGTGCGTTACTTAAGTAAACAATAGGCAGTAGAAATGAGTTTATTAATTTCGGTTAGTTAAATGAGGTTTTAGAACGAAAACAACTTCTAAAATTTAGAAGCTCTGGTAGTTTATTTTAATAACATGGTTACCTCAATATAATATTAAATTAGAATGAAAGAATTAAAATAGTAAACCACAGTTTATTAAATACAAACAGTAATAGATATCAATACTGTACAACGTTTTGTAATAAATTCAGTAACATTACTGATAGATATCATAAAATAACCGTCATATTAAAGTTATTTGTACAAATTCACATGGGTTTCAGAAACCATTAACTACGGAATCGGACCACTATACTCTGACGCCACAACCACAGACTCATAAATCAGCCATAAAAATACATGTGTAAGAACAAAACGAATGAATAGCGCACACGATCGTGTTACACGCAAAAGTGTGAGAAATTTGAGGAAGAGAAATGTAATATAACGATTAGGTTCGAAATAAGTTGAAAAAAGCTGAGAAAGGAACACTGGTTAAGTAACAGCGGAGGTTTATAGACAATAAACCGGTAGGTGCCTGTCGGTGTTGTGGATGACGACGAATTGGTTTTGAACTTACTGAATAAGTAGGCCAGAAAGCTCAAACGCGTGAGTGTCATAAAATTTCTAACGATCGGTCGCGATTATCATATTATAAAACGACGATAAAGTAGGTTTTACTCTTCGACAAAAATGTTGGAATTTATATAGTTGGAGTGAAGTGACCTTGCGTGGCGAATAAGAAAAGAGGTGAATTACTGGCGTTCCTGGATATACTTAAATTTTAAAGGGTAAGTGTGAAGTTCGAGTTTTTTTGTTTTCTAAATATGTACATGTGGAATTGTAAATGAAAGTTGTAAATAGTTCGTGGTTATTTGGTAAGAAATTAATATTCGGTTGATTAATTATTCTGATGGACTACGAAATGGCGACGAAATTAGTATTGTTTAAATATAAGCATAATATAATCCGAAAAGAAAGTTTGAACGTTTTAAAAGATTAAGAAATATGAAAATGTATTTGTGGAATTATAGTTAGTTAAAGAATGAAAATGTATTTTTAATAGACACTGGAACCGAAAAAGGTAAGTATTGCACTGTTTTCTATGTATTGTTATTAAGGGAATTTCTAGAAATGGGATGTAGGATGTCGTATAAATTAATATTGAAAACTGGAAGGATGGTGTGGCAGATTTAGTTGTGGATTAATGTTTTTTCAAGGATTTCTGTTAGTAATACTTGGCCAGTTGAATGCTATCTTAGGTCTGCTTTATGGGTAGTATACGTATGTTTGTATTTCAGGAGTCTATTATAAATAGAGTTTGAGCTTAGCTGTAACTTTATTTGGAGTTATTTATAATACACCTAAAGATAGATAAAATTGTAAAACAATATCCAGCCACCCTAGTGATAAAGTATCTGAGAGAGCCCGTATATTAAAAATTTCGTCAATTTCCAAAAGTTAATAAGTGTTTTTAAGGTATAGTAAATAAAGGTAAGTAGGATGTGACGAAATGCAAGCAACCAAAAGCAAAGGAGATCTATCCGAAATAACCGTCTTCCATGCAGAGAAAATATGAAAGGAATTGCTGAAAGTAGATGGTTTAGCGCCTCTTACGTATGACAATCCGTTAAGCCTTTCAAGGTAAGTGGTCCTTGTAAAGTTGATTCTGTAGTTCGGCCATTTCTCATGTTTATTTTTTATTACTTTTATAATTTTGTTCTGTAAGAATCCACTCCCGCACCAGTGAAGTTAGCCGGTGCACCATTATTTTGTTACGGGGTTCCTGCTCTTTCTGGGTAAATTGAAATGTGTAACTTAACGTCACTTTTACCCGTAACAATATTTTGCCACACTACCAAGTAAAAGAGGTTGCTATAATCGTTTGCAAGCTTGTGAGATCCTCTGTCTAAAGCACGTATGTTCCTTGCTTAAGCTGAGTGCTTGTCCATTTGAAAGACACAGCTAATTCAGAAATAATTAAAAAAGCAGTCTTTCATATTTAATACGAATTTTAGTTACGGATATAGGCCTTATAAAGAGCAACACCGCACGGTAGTTCATATTAATACAATGGCACCGATTGGTCCAGAATTAAACACGAAAAACCAATAAATGAGCAATGGATTTGATTGACAGCTACAAGGACGTGTTTAATGCACCGATTTAAAACAAACAAAAAAGGTTGCTTGATTAAGATATCGTAGAATCTAAAAGGTTTTGTCAACGTCTGAAATAATTATAGCTCCATACGGTACTGCAGGGAGTTCAGTCCTAGTTTTAATTCACATATAATATGAACTACTTTAATATTCGAATAGATAAAATTAATACCTTTATGTTTATATTAATTAACATTGAGCAGTTAGTACTTGTTACGTCATCATTGAACAATTTGGCAGTGGTGACAATAAATACCATTAGTGCGGGTACCCTATAGTTTAGTGAAACATTTTATGCCGCAGTGCGAGTGCGTGAAGTGACGGTCAGTCGTACTCGGACGGTTACAGAAGACAGTAGTTGTACGAGAGCTTTTGAAGGCGACACCACAACGAGCGTGCGTGTTTTTTGGTGTCCGCTACCTGTTGTGTGTGACTTTTCTTGCCCCGAGCGGCACAGGCTTACGGTATTTATATCCTTTATTAAGTAGTTTGTCATAGTTGCTTTGTTTATTACATAACCGCTACACTGCCATCGATATTGCTACAAAAAGCAATTGGTCCTTCACTATAATTACCATTTCTAGAACACCTTATCATCCCACAGTACTTGACAAGATAAATTAGTAATAAATTTACGGTACTCGAGGTATTAAAGAAAGAAATTACCGCAATATATACTGTAGTAATTATCGCCAGTGTTTCTTTAACGGCGGTTAAGTATATATTGAGAACTTTCTGTAAATATTTCTCAATAATCGGGTTTAGTTCGGACAATAAGAAACTGCAAATTGAAGTCGCCAACTTGCGAGGAGTCGACATATTAAAAATTAAGTAGCATGAGCGCTGAAAATCCAGCACCGTTACAGAAGTATATACCGAAAATTCTTCGGCCAACAAGAAAAGAAAATGCATAAATATTGGGAGAAAATGCACTGCTACTTGCTTCAAGGGTCAGTTTGAAGATATGAATATTCTGGAAAACCATTTCAAGAAAAGAAATAAATTGTTCAAGTTCAAAGCCGGGTGTAACTTTATTTATAATAATTTTGTCGCGATTATATATACAAACAACTCAGAAATATAGTTACTTTGTAAGTTCTAATGAAGTGTTTTTCGTTTCTTAGTTCTAAAGTTGAATTCCTAAATAATGGCTTAAACATTCAGTAAGGTAAAGATTTATTAAATTACTAGTGAAGTATTCAAAGTGAGGTGAAAAATTTGACATTGGGTGACACAAAAAAACGCTTTTATAAATGACATTTCATATCAAAGTTAGATAAACATCTAATTATATCGCTGTGAAATATAAACACACGCAAAAGTTAAATAACTACATAGAAGAGCTAATTTTCTTCGCGTCGTAAATGTACACATATGCCCTTTAGACCTCTTAATACATTCCTTATATAAACTCGCAACCCTAATACAAATACCTCCATTAGAAAGAGGTCAGTATTATTACGTTTCAAGGATTTTGTGCCACCCTTCTACAACGGAAACAGTTAATCCACAACAAAGGGCAAATGGAAACATTTCCTACACCGTATATTTCATTTTCATTTCTTCTGAAATACATACAAGCTTTGCAGGGACATTAGAAGTACTGTAAAATATTATATATCCATTAAAATTATTTATTTAAAATAGTTATAAGCTCGTGAAAATATTGTAAAGGATCCTCTTTTGGCAGCAACAGTTCTTTATATTAACTGATTACACAAGCCTTTTTCTTACTCGTAGGTACAGTGAACTTCCATTGTGTTAAGGATAATTTATTCTAGCTAATCAAAAACCGTAGTAACTTCCTTAAAGCGACAACACTATCTTCCTAATTAATACTGTAACAATTTTATTTTTGATTAATAAATCCCTTCATCAAAGTGCGAGAATAATAAAACACTTTTATTAAAATAATGGTAAAATACATTTAACAACTAAGGTAATACGTTAAAGCAGCATCGTACTTTGGTATTCTATTTGTGGTTGAATATCTGTGTCTTCTACAGCTATTCGCAGGCGCGTTTCGGTTTGACAGCCGCCTCCTCGGACGCTCCGGTCGCCCGAGCTAGTTTTGTGATCAGTCGGCCATACGTGGAAGAAGAGATAAGATGTACCAAAGGCTGCAGGCCGGCAATTTGCGTATCCATTTTAAGGAGTCGGGACACATCTTTGAATAGCGGTTGGTATAGTATGAAGGTTATTAACTTGTTTAATTTGAGATAATTTATTTAGCGCGTACGATGTAATGAAAGCAACTATTAAAAATGCATCTTAGAAGATAGAAATTTTAACCAATTTTATTAAGACCACTTTGTTATACGACGTGAAGAATGCTACAATTAAAAATGCAACTTAGAAAATAGGAAATTTAACCCATTTTAAGAAGACCACTTTGTTATACAACCAGCTGCCGAACGTATCGTGACCGTATTTGATTCTACACCTGGAACAACTCCATTTGGTAGAAGCTGTTTAGTACGAGCTTGGTTCACGCTACACGCAATAAACTTCACATGACATAACAAGTACCTCATCAAGGCGAGAAAAGCAGTTTTTGGTTCGTAGTTAGCTTTAAGTACTTTTTTGGTGTTTCACATTAGAAACACGCTAATTTGTTCTTATGTGTAAAAGCATGAATATTATAAAAGTTACAACTATTGCTGAGCTGGATTTCCAGTGTCGAAATTCAAATTTACTAATTTGATGTTTTAAGAAACAACACGCGTGGTTCAGTATGAATCCTTAGTTACAACAACAGGTGTTACTGACGTCACTTATTTTTCTGTAGTATACTGCTGACAGATGTGTTCTTGAAAGCAAATGCTTCGAACAGCTTTAGCACAAGTTATGTAAACAAGAATATTTTTGTGATCTGCTTTTTTAGAAACTAAAACTAGTACATGTAACTTAAAAAAGAAAAACTTGAGTAGTAACTTTTTTAGATGTAACCTGCCTGAACAGATCTGCACGGGTCGGAGTTTTTTTGTGTAACAAGTTTACAATTTACTGTAAAATGTTTGATTATGAATAATTTAGATAAACCTGAAATTAAAATTCACGAAGTAATTCAGTTATTAATTAAATTTTGTTGCAATTTATTTTATTTTAAAAGAGATTCTTTTTAGTAAATAATTGGTTCAAGATTAAAGTTTTTTATTTTGATCAAATATGATCAAACCTATCCACAGAAAGCTAACATCTTTAAGAGTAGAATTTTGATGCCAACTTTATATAGAAAATATCTTTTTAATACTTCTTTATGTATATTTGCGGGACACAAATAGTGTTCCACTTTTTTATTAACCTAACTATTATAATTTCTTACAGGAACAGCGTCTTATTCTATTAAGACAGGTTTTTGTCATCGAAGGCAATCTTTTTTTCTTTGGGTCTCCACGTCCGCCCTTAGAAATATGCCATGCCATTATCGTGAATAAGTCCGGACTTGGTGGCGCCTATTTTTTTTAGATTAAGTTTGACCTACAAACAGATTTTGACTCCCCCCCCCATTTCTCATAGCTCTACCCAAGGAATAGACCCCTAGTTATGTCGGAAGATTTTGTTACACTAGCGCCCATGAGTGGGGCAGATGTATTAAGAAAAAACGTTTCACTGACGCTCAACGTCTAGGGCCAGCCTTGTAAAAATAAAGGAATGAAAATTCGTTTCACTGCCACCCAATGTGGGGCTGGTGCCTTTTAGAAAAAATACCGTTTCAATACTCGATGCATTTATATTTACAATCGAAGCACTTTTAACTTATTAATTACTAACTATTAATTTATGTCAATCACCAACTCCAATAATTCATATCACATAAACGTATTTACCTCTAATTTCAATCACTGCTACTCCAATCAAAACTGGAACGAACGTGATTAATTAGGACAAAGCGCATTCTTATATATCTAATCCAATTATTTACAAATGATCAAAACATAAAAACGAACAGTAGGTACCCAGCAAACACAATTATATAGCATCTATGTAATATATACATTCTTAAAAAAATATGTATGTTAAATATTATGTAGCATGTACATGTAATTTTACGTAGCATCTACAGCTAAATATCAGCTACATTGGCTATGTATAAATTATGTATATATTACATAATTTGTTATCTTGAGTTTACATAAGCTTCATATAATTTTGATATATAATTTGTTATAAATTTTATGTATAACACTTATATAATAGTAATATTTAATTTACACCAGGATTATGTAGTTACTACATAATTTATTATCTAGAGTTTACATAATTTCTATATATAGTTCATATATAGTTTGTATATAGTTTGTTATAAATTTTTATGTATAACACTTCTATAATAACAATCTTTAATATACACCACTATTACGTAGATATTACATAATTTGTTATCTAGACTTTGGATATATTTTATATAATTTTTATATAATGTTATAAATCTTATACAGGGCGTTACAAAGGTAACATCCGTCCATTTGGGGCTATATTCAAGAAACTAAAATAAACCAATAATAAAGAGTGACAAAACTTCAGATTGTCCATCCTTACAGAGTTATTAACTAACAAAGTATTAAAAATGTATGTTTTACAATATCAAGTTTTATCGATAATAAATAATATATTAAATGTTATATTATATGTTCAAATAAACCCTGAACACTTTATTCTTGAATTTAATTCATCAGTTTCAATATGTCGGTGTTCAATGTGTCTAATTACTTTTGCATCGGGATGATGCCGTAATGGAAACTTTATCGTGTATGCAGTAAACCGCAGCAGTAGCGTTGTCATTGCAAAAACATCCAAAAATTGTAACATTGCTACATATTCATCACGATTTGAATAAAATCTTTCTATTATGGCAAAGGAACAAAATTCGCAAGTACTACTTTTGCTGTCATAAACTGACTAAGTATTATCACTGAAATGTAAATAAAAGACACGGAGGTTGCTTTTTCAAAGCACACTTGATTCTGTGAAACATACATTTTGCATTGAAGTGGTAGGTGGCTTATTTAAAAATCTAATGTAACATTTAATGTATTTAATTTATTATCAATAAAACTTGATCTTGTATAACATCTCTGTATGAAAGCACAATCTATGAAGTTTTGTTATTCTCTATTATCGGTTTATTTTAGCCTACTGAATATATTTCCAATTGGACAGGTGTTACTTTTGTAACATCCTGTATTTTATCACGTATACAATGGCAATATTTAATTTACAACACTATTACATAGAAATTACACATGGTTTATATATTTCACATTGCTTTAGAGATTTTCCATAATATTGCTATTTCAGAATAATAAGTGTTACGGAGATGCAGTTGAATTTGAGAAAATATGGCTACAGCATCTCCAAATTATAGTATAGTTTCTGAAATATTTCTAAAAGTCAGTTCTACACAACAAAGCAGATAAAAAATCATCTATATAAAAATTTCTAAAAACGATGTTTACATTTCTATCTTTTATAATATGTTAATATCTTTATTTGTCATTAATTCCAAAAGTAAGAACTTTTATGTATAAAAGTTTGTAGTCACTTTTATGTATTAACCTAATATATAGTATCTGTATCGTAATTATAGCTTTAGCATCACAATTTTTCAGATTATTTTGATACATGCACTCTAAAAACTTGAAATTTATATTCCACTCATAGCTGAAATAATTCCACAACTTTTTAGCTCTAATTATATTTAATAATTTACAACAAACAAACAAAAGAAAGTGTTATTTATAAATAATATGGATTAGGATCATATCCTGGTACCATTATCTGTATTCTGAAAAATTTCCAACTTCAGCCATCTGCAAATATAAAAATATTCTATATGGATAAATGTAGATAAATAAATTACCCATTGGTTTTCTTTCCTTATTTAACCGGTTCCTTGCCAACCGGAATCACTCGTTCCCGTCTATGTCAATATGTTTTTCTTTCATATCCTTGTATGAGAGCAAAATGACTTCTGCAAAAAAAATTGTGTTTATAGGAAACAACTGCCCATTTTCTTTGTTATAAATACAAATAATGCTATTCTCATTTTGATTAATATTAAAATCTAATGTTCAATATGATTATACTTTAAAGACAGCTTAGGATTTATATGCATAATATTTTGAATGCCGTACTAAAATTTAATTTGTAGTACATTTAAAATGATAATTTTACCTGAAGTAAAAGAGAAAGTCAAATTTTGAATGCAATTGTGCATCTAAAAAGTCGATCTTTACAGTACTAGTAATTGTATGATTTTTACCCGACTTGCAGCGCACAACAACATTAAAAAATCAAAAAACATTTTCTAAACTGCCGTGAAAAACAGAGTTTACTTTGTACATGACAAGTAAAGCTTGAAAATTTTGCACATACCTCATTAATTGTTGTCAAATACTATAACAAAACTGAGTTAAAAAGGCTTCACCATAAATTATCAAATTATGTTAGGTGCGATCCATAACAACAAATGTTTTGTTTGCATTGTTAGTGGCAAAAGCATCATTTTAATAAAAATTTTTTTTAGTAGAAAAAGGGTATATTTGTTAAATTATCGATGGAAGTAAACTCTCAGACGTCATCCACTTTTTAAAATTTAGACAGTTAACCCTCCATAAACTTCTAACCACTACAGTGTATGCAAAAATAAAAAATATTACTATTATGTATTCCCATCTATACAGTTTGAAATGAAACCTTTCGATAGTATAAGAAATAATAATTCAAGAGAACAATGCTCATCTCACTTTATAAAGCTTATTTGTAAGTTGCCTATGTTGGTAAAGGGATGGTATGTAGATCCAGTTATTATAAGAGAAAAAAAATAATTTTTTTTGTTCATTTATAACATTGCTATACTACCTGAAGATTGACAGAGTTTGTGAGGTAAGAGTATTGCAGATGGTACATGGAGTTCGTTTTCATTAACATCGAAAAGTTGTTCATTTTGATCTTCAGAAGATTGTAGAGAAGCTATGGAGTAACTAAAAGTAATTATATAAATTTACCACAACAAATTTGGCTAAATTACCTTTGTTCAATTTACAAACATTATTTATAACCATTCCTGGTTCAACTGCAATAAGTTTGTTTATAAACAATAATTAAGAACAGTGATTTACAAACCATATAATACAGGTATGGTATAAACATCTCTCAACAATGTATCCCTATTAAGAATGGTGCACAATTCATATCGTTCACTAGTGCACCTAAAATAGGTCAGAACTGATTTGTAGAAATTTAAATAAAGGCAGACCATCATCATTAATATTAAACATAATTTCATCTGGATATTCAAAATAATATTGTTGTATCGAACGTGTAAGTCCTTCATGTAATCCAAAATGCATACATCTACCATCATTTATTTGTACAATTTGAAAAGATGCATTACGATTAGTTTTCATCAAAGTTCTGCAATCTGCTGTAACATTATTATCATCGTAGTATCCAAATGACTTAATATTTTTAGTAAATCTGATACTGCCATTTGTGTTACGTTATGTTTTACAACCCATGCCCCTAAATCTGTAACAACACTGGCATCTGATCTAACACATGGATCAATACATAAATGATTCACAAATGATAGTGTATCATCTGCAGACCGCTCATTGTCTTCAATATTCTTTATAGAGCGGTTCGGCACTTCAGTAAATTCGTCACCACTATTGGTAACACAACTCTCTACCCTCTGTTCTGGAATATCAAACAAAGTTATAGAATCAATCACTATCTCCTCGTCCTCATTTATGGAATTGTACACATCATTAGCAACAGCCAAAGGTTCCTCTAATGGTAAACCTACTTCGTGTTGCTTTGGATGTTCTAATTTCAGGATTCCGTTTACACGACGGTTTTATTGTTTTGATTATTAAACATTTTTGATGCCGTTGTGAAATTTCACAAAACACTCTTCGTAGCATATTAAACGTCTAAATTGAAAATGCGGGAAAATGTATCCTAACCTCAATAAACTTCTAAATTTCGTTTTATTAATAACATTGATAAATAGTAAAATGCTAAAGTAAGATATATAATCTATTAAACTTACCCATTGCACAAATCTATCAGAATTTGCAATATCAATTCTTAACTATAAATCGTTGGCAGAAAAAGAACTTTCTTTGCATAGGTAAAAGCCCACAGCGTAGCACATGTGGGCAAAGCAGAACCGAGAACAATGTGGTTATGTTCCTCGGCGTGAATCTAGCATATCGCCATCTCCAGACAATTATAGAGAAGTAATCTTTTCTATAAAAATTACGTACAATTTACATATGATAATTACTTTACTAAACTAGAAATAATTACATGTCATATTACATAAAATATCTATAATAATTATCTAATACACATGTATTGAGATTTTAGCGTTTTACTTAATTTTTTACATATATAATATATAATTTTGTTTATGTGAATATATATATATATATATATATATATATTACATAATATATACATAACAAAATTATATAAACTTGTTCTCTACAAATTATTTAAAATCTACATAGCGTTTATATAACGTGTTTGCTGGGTAAGCTAAATTTGTTCTGGCGCAAGGAAAATAGGTTTTCTTATTGGACTTAACATGAGAAATTCTAAGATCGTAAAACCATTTTTGTGAGTTTCAAAGGTCATTCACCCCGGGTGACCCTACATATACGTTACTCAATTATTAAATGTAAACTGAAATCCCTTTGCAAAGAGCAGGAGGTGGAGATGATGCGTGTAGGTGAGAATGGGGTAGAGGTAGAGGTTGAGGTTGATGTGGTGTGTGAGAAAGGAGGTGTGGGTGTGTAGGTGGGGGTTGTGTGTGGAGTTGAAGGCGGTATATGTTGGTTTATATGAAAAGCACCGCTCGCGCCCTGTACGTGATCAGACGCAACTCCATGTGCTCCAGACGTGCCATGGAGCGCGATCATATGATGGTGTGGGCAAATAAAGATTCAATAAGCATTAGGAGCTTTTTCAACCATTAGCAATCAATATAGAATAATCGATTTAGACTGAAGATATTACCAAAAGGAATTTTCAAAGTCATGTTCCGTTACATATTATAAATATGTTATTTGGGTACACGATAGTGTTATAGATAACTAATCGTCATGTTTATACCTATTGACAAATAGACACAATATGCGTAAATAAATTCCCACTCTACAAAGTTTAAACTCTTACTGCTATCTATTAATAATGGTAAAAGACGAAGGTCAACCGTCGAGTAGTTTATACTCAGTACAGCTTCTTGGAAGTCAAATGCACAATTCATATGGCCTAAGGCAGAAGGATTTTACAGCGATCGGCATTAAAGCTAAACTGCCCCGTGTTGATAGTTTTTTAAGCAAACGTTTAGGCACCGAATGTCGCTATGGCCCGATTGCCACAGCCATAAAGTCTGCTCAACACAGTTAGGTAATCATTGCTACAGACCTTTCACCTGGTAGAGTAGAATGGGGATATAAAAACATCGTGTTTATTTATCAATCTCTATAAATTTTATAATTAAAAATCATTGTCATGGTATTTCAGTGCCTAAATGTTTACTCCATAGCCTATTTGTCGGGTACTATGCCGCGATCGCCATTGACCCAGCATTTGTCAGAGGCATAGAATGGACTATTTTGCTCACAAATTCCAAAACAACATAGTAAATGTCATTTAGTACTTTTGCAGGGCATCTGGCGTCAGGGAAACTCTGCCATTAGAGCGCCTGCAGTCAGATATGGATCTGACAACGCTAATCAGAGAATAGCCTAATGTTATTGCAGTATCAAAAAACTGGGATCAATTACAATCCATAAATAAATTATATTTGGTACACAAATGGATGGCTCAGGCTAAGTTTTATGACAACTGCACCGCTACAGAAATAGTGAAGCAACATCGAGCTGACACTTGGACACACAACAAATGGGGTTGAGCCTGGATAGAGTGTCATCGTAATAAGCAGCTAACTCGCTCCGCCTTCGTTGTAAGTAACCCAACTTTCGGTCTGTTTTCAAGCTATTAAGCTCCCGCAATTGTATAACAAAAACTTAATAGACATTTACTTTTTCATATTATAAAATAAACTTTTTTGCTTACTCATATACAGTTCCATTACCAGACCTGAGAATGATGCTCCACGTTTGACAAGCACCGATGTAGAAGGGACAGTATCTCAGTGGAGAGTATGCAGTTTCGGGTTAAATTGGCTAGACTCCCGACTCTCCAGCCATAAATGTCGCACACAAATGGTGTTGGTGCTGGTAATCCAGCTGGTGAAACTGGGACTGCAACCGGACTTAGTACAGGATATGCTCTAACGATATTATGGACCATCTTTTTGTGTCGGTTAAGGTTGTTCTGGATCGAGCGGATCTTTTGACTTTTATAGATTTCATTGTAATCTGTACAATAAAACGATGTTATTACTCAGTTTAAAAGACGCAAACAACGTTGTTTTCGCGATCGGGGAAGAAACACATCCGACGAAAATAGGCTGAGATCTCCATATAACCAGTGCGATGATCAGAAACGGAAACAGGAGAATTAGAGCGCATGTGCAAAGGCAACCAACAAAGCATCGCCCCAGTGGAGGTACAGTTGGAAGAATGGAAGGCAGCTGCGCCTGGGAAACTGGAAAATACAACCTAAAATGGGAAAATTAATGTTATATAGGTAATAAGTAGAGTTTTTTATGCATTAAAGTGCGTTAGAATAAATCTCCTCCATCTAGTATTAACCAACGCAATCTCAAATATATCCATTTCTATAATTCTCAGGTTAGTTCGGCGTTGCATTAGCTGTTAGTCATATTAAACAATCGATTTTGCAGTTTTATCGTTGTCAACTATAATATCGCTGTTCTCTTCGTATTCGCCATTGTAGCAAAAGTTATGGCTTTAGTTAAACAATTACACAACTCCGTCATGCTAAAAATTGCCACAAAATCCTGGGTTATATTCATATCAAAGAGATGGCAATCATCTTCTTTGACTCCGAATAATATATCCGGTAGCTCGTCCAATAAAGTTTCCAACTTAACTTCTGCTGGTCCTCCTTTGTACGGTACACATATCAAATTGCTAAATTTTTCATTAATTTTCATGAAATCTTCTTCTTCGATAATTTTTTTACTCCGGGTCCTATTTTGTTAGTGTTTTCCATAGAAAACGAAAGTTCAGCTTTAACAACATGCCTAACGGAAACAAATCTGCCAAACCCCAGAAGAAATAACAAGATGATGCCAAAACCCGAGATCAGGAAATGATTTTGGCTTAAAATTCACACGAGAAATAATCAAGTTCACTTATGTTAAAAGCAAATTAAAATAAACGTTAACAATGACACTAGTATACATATTAAAAAAATTACCGCCAAAAAGAAGGGTTTCTAAAATCAAATACTGAATATTAATCACGGCTCTAGGTAATTGCATTGTAATTTATTACATCAAAATTGAAACTATTACTTTTACATTAGTTATGAAAAACACCAATATAGAATTATTACAAGATTATGTTTTCATTACAAGTACAGATAAACATTCTTAAGCAAAACAAAGCGCAAATATATTAAAATTTACTTAGCTTATTGTAAAACGTTTTCGGCAACCAAAACTACTTTCTACGTTCTTGACCTAATAACAGTAACATACTGTGGGCACGTTTATAAATTTATTCAATTAAATAAAAAAAAATATTCATTCATTTACAGCTACGGTAAGTATTAGTTTCAGAAATTTAATACTAAATAACTGGGGTGATTTTTGGCTGTAGATACCTAGAAAATAATTACAAGCACTGTTATTGTAGACTTAACTCGATTTAACCAGATTCGACGAGCTTCGGAAACTTTGTTAAGCTGTTTGATGTTTTTTTAGCATAACTTTTTTCCAACATGAAGTTGTCTGCTGAAGAATAATTGTCTTAAAATTAAAAGTATCCAACCTGGGAGGATAAAAGGTATTATTCCAAACTTTATCGACTAATTACCGGTTGATTATACCTGTTCAAGTTACATGTTATTTGTCTTGATAGTAATGTAAAGTGCTTAAGAAAAAATTACCTTCCATTCATTCACGACATATGAAGTAAGACTGCAAATTAATATTACGTTTGTTGTTTTTCTCTATTTAACATATGTAAAATTTATCTTATGGACACATTACTTGAACCAACGGAGATCGTTTTTTATTTTCTGAATTAACATAATATTGCATGTGAAGCTTCTTCGTTTCTAAACGATGAGATCATGGCCGTCAGCATTTTACATTATTACTCAACCTTAAAAACGTCCATAATCAATTTGACAACCTTTGAGTATGAACAAAGTAACATACAATAATAATCCTTCCTTAGATCAAAAATGCAAGTACACTAAAAATTATGTTTTTTAAAGGAAATAACCCTGACTCTACTAGTGAACTTTACCATTGCAGAAACTATTAAAATGAAGTATAATAATAAACATTTAAAAAAAATGATGATGGCAAAATATCATAACTATAAAATACGCAAATCCTAACAGTTAACTACTCAAAACCATAATCGATTCATAAAACTTAACTAACCCACAATCGAGACATGCATCATCAACAAAAATCAGTTTTTCTCGATTCTGAAGTCCTCGAGACTGATGATGTCCACATTTTAACGAAAACTCCCAAATTCCATTAATCATTATACTGTATAGATATAGGAAAATTAAACTAACTTGATCTTTTAAAATTTAATAAAAGAAATATTGCACAATTTTATTAAAGCATCTTCACATTCACTATTCTTTATATCGCATTCTCCCTGATCGTTATATGCTCCAAAATGTCAATCAATATGCCTCGAACAACGATTCATTTAACCTACTAACAGCAGTCTTTTTGTATTTTATTTTTGAAGGGTTGTTGTTGGTCGTTTAGGTGTTGCTATTGCTTGTGCTTAACCCTTTTACGATGCAGAATATGTGCGGCTTAATCACCCGTTTTATCATATCTTCCGCATTGAAGTGTTCTCTATGCGTACACTGTTCAGAGGCTTTCATAAAAATGTCACACAAATTGCTGGCAATTAATTTTTCAGCACTTGCCAGAAACTGCTGAATCGTATTGGTACTTGATTTATGGAGCTATTACTACGGATCGAAATTGAAAATAGCTTTACAGCGATGCTTGACTGTAAATATTAACAATATATCTTGATAACAGATTTACATATTTCATATAAGCTATTTTTTCCAGGAGCTTAGGATTATACTTTACAATTTCCTGTAACAACAGTCGACCAAATAATAAAGATACAATTAGCTTATACGGAATTAGATAAGAAACAAAAATTGCTTGTTTAGGATATTATTATCAACGTCTTACCCCATGTAGCCACCTAGTCAGTGATCGAAACCGCGACATTAAAATAATTTCGTTCGGATAGTGCCTATTAGTTATATAAAATCTATATATTATTAAATCTTAAAATGCTCAGAATGGACAGGAATCCAGTAAAAATTAAGGGTGTACTGGTTAACTACAGTATGTGGGAGTGGTTCCCTATAGAAACAAAGATATGGAAGAAAAATCGAAAAATGTAACAACTCACTAGGTGTAGTTTCTGGCTACGTTTTCAATAACGCTTATTTTGAAAGGCTTACAACCTGTCTTAAATTTTGGACGACAACTCGTTTAGTTTAGTCTAGTGACAATCGACGAATTAAGATTTAAAGTATGTTGAATTCCTGGCGGAATGGAGTTCCTTTCATAGAATGCTACATTGTATGTTTTAATAAAGAAAACAACTCCTTTCAGCTCAGTGTGCCACCTATATCTATCTTAATTATCATCTCGTTATTTCTGTAAATATGTAGACGTAGAAAATTGTTAAAGTTACTTAAATTAATTTAAACATAAGTAGCATAACAATATTCCTAAAAACAGGTACACACCAAATTTAGAAGTTCCCTAAATCCATTTAAATACAAGTAGCAAAACAACCTTTCTGTGAACCGCATACACCGTTTGAAAATACACCAAGCACTCTCTTTCGATTTGTCACACCGTTTCTATTGACGTATAACGATTTAGTTACATCCTCCACTTTTCTGATTATAATTTCAATGTCCTGGCTTCGTAAATCTAATAAAATATACAATATTCCTACGTTTATTTTTTTTATAGAGGTAAAAGGCTTTATATCCGCTGTGTAGTAATCACTAAAATCCTTTTTGGTGCCCTTGTCATAAACGATTATAAAAATCCTGTGACTAGCGTGTCTGGACTAAGTCCTTCACCGCCGTCGCGAATAAGAAAAACATGGCTTTACGCGCTGTCAATTCCCTATGGAAGTCAGATGTTGCTGGAATTAAAGAAAATATTAGTGCTGGAGTATTGTTGTAGGTTGGAGCATCGCTCTGGATATACGGGTAGACATTTTATACTTTTAAGTCCAGCTAAACAGGTTCCATACATATATGCCACCACGAAACAAAAGAAAGAATTATAATTATCTACTAAACTTACAATTAAGTACTAATTTAAATAACGACATCTATTTCACCAACTGATTTTCACATTGAAAAGAATTATTTAATTTCCCCCCAAGGTGGTATAGAGCTAAACTGTTCAACTTAGATATCGGATTCACGTTGATTATCCTCGGATATTACCACGTTGAACGGCTGATTGTTAATTCCTAGCCAATAGGGTTCTTTGACTTCCCTTATACATAATAACTTTTGATGAGTTTCCTTCTTACTAGCTTGCGAGAAATTAATTAATTGTTCTCCTACGCCTGTCTGGCTTTTGTCACTTTCCTTCTATTCTTCATGTGTTCGGGTGGATAGATCATTGTAGTCTTTCTATAAAGTTTGTATTAAAACACTTGTAAAATGCGTGACTCCCTATTGCTAAAGTCATATGCTTAGTGTTACCTTATATCTAGCAGTATAAATAAATACATTAAAACATTTTGTATTGCGTCTGTATTGTTACAAAGTAATTATTATTTTCTTGTCTAAAAATTACTTTGTATTAGAATTACTCGTGTGTGCCTGTAATGTAAATTTTTCTTAATTCCCTTAAAATTTGTAAAAAGTTCTTCTATATTTAGGATAATTATGGTATCGAATCGTCATATTAATAGTTTCACTGTTATTTACTTCCTTAACTACTTTAAAAATTTTATTAAATTAACATGACCACCCTACGAAAATTTACGGTTATAATTATTCCGTTATATACTAAAGTGGGTAATTAGTCATGCCCTCTCTTATTATTTGACTTCCTGATTCGTAATATTTAAGATGTTTTGTTTTTGAGATTTTTGGGGCAATTTATGGACCAGAGTTATATTAAAATATAAATTACCCCGAAAGATGACAATTTTTATGTGGTTTTAAGTTTATGCCCTAAGTTTCCTTTAACAAAACTAAAAATGTATGGAAACGTCATGCTTAATGAACGCTGCTATATATGGAATCATTATATACAGAGTACATTCGTATCTATTTTATTTATTTACGATTATTCTTCTCTTTTTTTTATCTGGTTTCTAGTTAGCGTAACGCAAATACATCCCAAAGTATAGAAACATGAAGAAAAGTAACTTTCTGACAAATATACAAATAACAATGTAAATATTAAATAATTTAAAGCGATATAATATAAAAATGAAAGGAATACATAAAACATCAAAAAAATTATATAAAAATCACAGAATATAATAATAGGTTCATGTTTTTATGTCCTTAAAAATATTTTTATATTGCTCCGCGAGTTACATATTCCTCATATTAAAATGTATATAAAATAAAGGTATTTATTATGTTTCAGTAATAAAATGTTATATTGTATTAAATGAAGGTTATAAATTAAGTGTTATCAGAGTTCATATCAGAAATAAGAAAGAAAGCGACTACTTTGTATTCCAGCCACAACCTGATAACATAGGTGCAGAAACAATGAACTGCAATAGAGCAGACTCATTTATATTTACTTAGAGTATTTATTATCAAGAAATAGCAGACAGCAAGATCTGCACTTTCCCACGAGATGATGTGAGACCAGAGGCTTCATATTAACTATGAAAAGCCCCTGATCGCCAGTCAGACTTCGAACTTAATAACTTTAACATTGTTGGTGATTCAAGCTACTCATTTGTAATTATTAATTATTGATTTATTCAAATATTAACCTAGAATATTTTTTCAATTACTTACGTCTAATGAACATAAACATCCAAGTTGTCAAAGAAAATAAAGTATTTTTGTAATTATACAATTAAAATAAATTTGATAGAAGTGTTTTTGGAAATAAACTTTTTAAAAAGAAGCTCTTAACGACCCAAAATCTATCTCGCGCTGCTTCCAAAATATTTTTCTTTTTTATTACTCTATTGAAAAAATTAGTATAAGTATGTTTAAATTATTACATATTAATAATTCTGCTTTTATTTTTTCGGCTGTTCATCTATTTCTTTTATCCTACCAAAATTCGTTTATTGAAGAGTAACTGCCCTCCATATGCAATGGATGTAGGAATGCTAAGTGTAAATTGAATTAATTTTTGTACGTTATGGGAATCGCCTTTTTGTGATTATATATATATATATATATATATCAAAGAATGAAATTTAATGGCAAGTGACTCAATATTAGCCATTAAATTTCATTCTTTGATATTATTTTAAGACTATTTAAATTTATTTATTCTTTATATATATATATATATATATATATATATATATATATATATATATATATGCCCACGACTGTGATTTACTTTTTTCTTTTTAGTGTTGTTTTCCAAATGTTGCACTCTTTTTTTAATAGTGGGAATTTCATATTAGCGTTTTCTTTTATATTTATTCGTTTATATATTCATCTATTTTGCAAGAAACTTGAACGGTAAAAATATTATCTATAAAATTAATCAAACAAACGTTGCTGATATTTGTTCCCATCATTTAATTTTGATCTAAACAGATTTTTCTCAAAGAGAAATGGTTGGCATATTGCTAAAACCAAACAAATACAAGTCTTAGTATTTGTAGTAGCTTTATTCTTAAAAATATAGTTATTTACATTTGCGGTTTTTCTTATTTGAGAAGGTTATACATTAAATGTTACTACAAGTTTAAATTTACTTGACTACTCATCATTTGATCTCAATTAAGACAACAAAAATATTTATTCGTTTTTCCCTATTCAAGCTATGTAACGCTTTAGCGTTACGTTAAATAAAAACTGGATGCCAAACGAAGAAAATTAATCTTAAACTGACAATTGATATACTTTGTATATTCTAATTTCATAAATAATAGTGTTAGTCAAGCAAGACATTTCATTACGATTTTAGTTTTGTAAAAGGTAATGAATTTAAAAACCATAAAAACCTTGTTTTATTTCTGTTGAATACATATTGAAATGCAACTCAGACTGATAATTTTTTTTAAAACCACAAAATTATTAGAATAATAATTATAAGAGTAAAGCTACATTGCGTGGTTATGCTGTTTTAAGAAAGTGTTAGAATTATGAAATAAATAATAGAAAAATGACTAATACGCATGTTCCATATCATAATTATCCCAAATATAGAAAAGCTCATTACAAATTTTAGTTAAATGTAGTAGAATTAATGCTATAGGCTCACACGAGTAATTATAATACAAAGTAGGTCCAGACAACCTCATAAGCATATTCGGACAATGCAGTAATAATTTAAAAAAACTTATAAACAATTTGTAGTAGAACTAATTATTATAAAGTTATAGATAATTAATTATGTCATTCAATATAAAGTAAAAACGTTATCAATGTATTTACTCAAATTGTTAGAATAATAAAATAGTCGTAAACACACGGTTTTTGACTGACTGTAACATATAACTTCATGCTTAATTGAAGTAATAAAAATGTTATACAATAACAGAACCCCCTTCTCTCTATACGGAAAAAGAATAGGAAAAGAAAGACGAACGCTAAGCAGCGGACAAAGCACAATTAAATTAATTATCCGCGAACAGTTAATTAGAAAACGTCAAAATGTAGTAATACGAGAGAGTAGTACGCGGAGGTCTAAAGTTGAAAGTTGAAGGAAAACGTAGCTTCAAGTTCAAGATGTGATTAGATTTCGTGCAGGAAAATAACACAGTGGACAACTTATTTTGAACTTGTGCTTCACGTGCAGGATACGTTTCAATTTGCGAATTCGTGGAATTACCGTCGTTACGACAAATTATAAAGGAGTTAAAATTTGGAGAGTTTACTTATCCATTAATTTGGAAATTTGTGTCATGTTGAATTAAGGGAGCTGTGTTAAATGGGAACAGAAATTGGAAATATCGATGATACACAAACATCCGAAATCTTTTTTGGAGGATGTATTGAAGCAGTAAACTTTTACTTTTGCGCTTTGTAATTATAGACATGTGGATGTTAAAGTATAAACGAGCTGGTCTTTATGTAGTGGGAAATCAACAAATTTCAAATTGTAACAGTTTTAACTATTTAGAAAACGCGCTTTGATATCTCGCCCTGAAGGAGAAGATAGAACAGCAATTTGCGCCTCACGATGTGAGCCCTAATGTATGAATTTTCCAAAAAAATTTAAACTGTTGTAGTTGAAATGGTTGTGGCGGTTCTAAATTTTTAATGAACACTTTTTAAAATAATGGTACATATGCAACATGGTAATTCTGAACTTTAAAGAGACTTAAAATTTTTACGCGTACAAGATGGAACGACAGAAAACTTATGCCGGCGGTTAACTTGGGTATTATTCCATGGGAGAAAGTGAGAAGGGTAGTGTTGAAATATTCTTTGCTAAACGGAAAACAAAAAAAAGTGAACTTGGACGCCACTGTATCTAGCAAGTATCACAAAAGTATAATTTTAGAGTAGATACAGAGACCTTATTGGAGTGGATGTCTTAAAAAATTTTATTTAGCCTTTTTTAAAAACTAGAACATATTAAAACAAAAAGGTATGTATTATATAATAAATAATTTGTATCAAATAATGATTAGGAAAAGAAATAAACAATTTCACACGTTTTAGTCATATAAAAAATTATTTCTTATACAAAATTTCGTTAATGAGCACCAAATCTAATAATCACATATGGTTTAATCAAAAACTGTAATTCAAATAGTTTTAAAATAGTAATTAGTGAGAATTTCAAATATACCAAAGTTAGAGCAAATTTTACTTTCAAGAAAATATATATTCTAAGTAAAAAATATTAAATAATTACCAAAAAAGAATATCGACTCAGGTGGGTGCCGAATCTTAAGGACTAGAACGATGGAGATTTTCACAACTTGAAATTTAGCCGTGTGGTAAAGGTGTTGTAAAATAAAAAATCAGTTTTGGGATTAGGCAAATATCACTTACCCTTAACCACTGGCCTCTTGCTGTCACCCTTAGATTGATTGGGCCCAGGTTCCAGCTGGTTGCTTGCACTGACAAAGGCGATGGCCCGGACTGACGTAGTACATAATGGGTAAACTCGAGAATGATGGTCAGTTCAGGGATGCTGGACATTAATAATGTTGGTTGGCTTGAGGGTACATGTAGGCTAGTAGGTATTTGTTGGTTATACGGCATTTATTGGTTTTACAAAATTTAGTGGGCTAAACAGCTTCCTTTTGGCTCTAGAACATGTTTTGGCATTTCAGCGTTTTGTTGACCTTACAGGGTTTTGTTGGCCCTAGAGAATTTTTTGGACCTACATGGTTTTGTGCTGAAATAAAAATAGATTACGGCACTTAAATTTTTCATCACAAAATCTCACCATCAACGACTTTTTAACCTGCTTGACTCGAAAATAATATGGAAATGAGCGGATTCAAGAAATAACTTACAAAGACAGTTCAACCGGGGTAAATCTTATCAGAACAAATGTTTAATGCACACGCGCGGTGTGTATGACACAAGTTGAAAATCTTGAAACATGTTGCGAACAATTTGATGTTTACATGGACCTTTGAAAGATTATATTGCTACTTACAAACCAGGTTTTAAAACAGCTGCATGGTTTTCTACATGATTGTGGGTACAAAATATTGAAATTAGCCTTGTAATGTAATCAAACTAGAAAATAACAAATCGCGTGTTGTGTTCCACATGGGACCCTAAACTTATTAAAAATTCGAATATCTATCTAAATGTGTAAATATTCTTGGCAATTTATTTAATTTTTTTCTTTTGCCTTAACAACTCTATGTTGTTTCTAAAAGCAATTTTTTTTATATAGCAAACTAAAATGGTTATAATATGTAAATTTTATTAGGGAAATTTAATATTAGTTAAAGCATGGAGCTTTAACGTTTTGAATGGTACATGAAAGCATAAAACGAAAAGTTGGTACTTAGCTGCTTTCTATGTTTGTTATTAAAGAAATTTTCAGAAGTTGGGATTTATAGTGTCATATAATTTAATACGGAAAACGGGAAAATTGTAGTGACACTATTATTGATGGATTTGATTTAATACTTTTCCAAGATTTCTTTTAATAGTACCTATCTAGTGTGCGGTTAAGATATTAAGTTCCTTTTGGGTATATTTGTATGTATATTGCAATTGTTTAATGTTATTAGAGGTTAAGTTTGGTTAAATTTTATTTGCACATATTTATGGCCTAGGGTAGAAGTTAGGTCATTGTAAAAAGATATACAGTCACTTAAGTGATGGGATCGTATTTGGGAGACCTCGATTTCGAAAATTTGATGAATTATGATAAAACTTAGTGTTTTAAAATATTTTATCAAAGGTTAAGGTATAATGTGATAAAAGTATGAACTCAAAACAAGAGAGACATATGCCGGATAACAGTCTTCCGTGTAGGGCTTATATCGAAAGGGGTTATAAGAGAAAAAGTCTTTTAGTATAAGTAAAAATAAAAATGTAGTTTGTTCGTATTCTGGCTATACTTATCTTTTATTTTTCTATTTCTTTTAATACTTTTTTCCAGAACCACTCTCGTGCACCACTCTACTTAACCGAGGCACCCTTAAATTATTATGGGGTCCCCGTCTCTTCAGGGAAAATCTTAGTTTTATAAGGTAACGTTCATTTAACCTGTAACAGCTTAAACGAGGTTTATATACAATAGTCTATTTTAGTTTGCTATTTGGCGTTCTAAATTTGATGAAATAGTAAAGTAGGTGGAGATTCATCTGACTCCAATCTCATAAGAATATGGTAAATCAACTGTTATCAGTAACTCAAAATGTTTAGAAAAAAAAATTGACCTGCACATAAGAAATATTATCAAGGCACAATATATACCATTGTAATGAAACATAGTAGCTCAAACTAACCTTAAACCGCGAGGAAATGCGTTTTTATGTTAAAAATTCAAAACCCTATCATTTATAACATCCTTAGAATGGAAAGATTATTCACTGGGTTTTAAATTATCAAACGAGTGTATTCTACACCCTTCACTTTCAACCACATCCCAGAATTGAGCCTTCAACTATAATTTTCCCTTGCAAATTGACCTTTTTCATTGCTGTATCAGATTTTATAGTTTCCGACTAATATTCATATAAACAATGTTTAGAGATCAATTTCAATCAAAATTCACAACGAAAGCCCAACATCTAAAAATTTGCAATTCAAAGTTCTATTCGAAGGTAAAAATTTTTGCTTACGGTTATCCTTTGAAGAGCCTGTTAAAAATTGTTGCAAAAAAATTACTTAAAACATCCGTAAAAGTTTTGTAAAAGTTATATAAGGGTTTGGTAAAAGTTATGTGAAGTTTCTGTAAAAATTGCGCATTAATAGAGGTTATTCGGAGCTAGCACTTTACACATTTTGTACTGCGTTCGTGCTACTTTAATTAGACACCAGACAGAAAACGAAATAATTAATTTTAAACGGGCAGTATATTATGATTTCACAAATAGTAGTGTTAATTAAACATGATATTTTAATTTTCTTAGTTCTATAAAGAAAATCTGGGCAATAAACTTACACCACATAACTATAGTTATATTTTATGCACAATATATAGTTGAAGGCAATTCAGGTCAAAAATATTTCAAAAGCGCTAAAAGGAAAATAAGTTTCAATGCATCACAAATTTGAACTAGATGCTAGTAAGGGTAATTACCGTTGTTAATTCGGGTAGACAGACCAATTGCAACAGTAAATTTTTACAACCTAATAGCATTAGTTTAAGAAAATTTTTAAAATAATTAATGAGTAGAAGCACTTTTTACAATTTCTTGTAGAAATTAGATAAATTAGTGAAACAAGGAAATGAGTGTAGTTACAGTACATAGTAAACACAGATAGGATATCATCATCATCATCATCATTAGGTCTTTAGTCCTAGAACTGGTTGGACGCGTACCCTCATTGTTTCCTAGTCTGAACCAACCAACACATTTCCCTGAAATTTGCACAGCCTGCATCTATCACTATCTGATCTAGGTCTACATCTACCTCCTTTTTCCTATCTCTGCTTGTAGTATATCCGGTACTATTCCCCAGAAATGCCTTAGAAAGTATCCCGTCCTTCTATTTTTTCTCTTCCTTGCTAGATGTTAATACCGCTATATCATCTGAAAATCTAAGCATATCAATCTTTTATCCCTGCATATTAATTCAAAATGTTTTCCTGCATTTGACAGTACTCATTGCCTCTTCTATGTACAAGTTATAAATTAATGAGGATAAGGCACATCCTGTCTCACCCCTTTCCTAATATTTACTTATGTACTTTCTTGCTCTAATTCTGTTACTGCTGTTTGTTCTTTGTATAAGCTATGTACTATTCGTCTATCCCTATAACTCATTTCAATCTTTTTGAGTATTTCGAACATTTTTTCCCATTTTACATTGTCGAATGCTTTTTCCAGATCTACAAACACTATATATATATATATATATATATATATTATATATATATATATATATATATACGCTTTCCTCCTTCTCTATTGTTTTCTCCATTATCACCCTCAGAGCTAAAATAGCCTCCCGTGTTCCCTTGTTTCGCCTAAACCCAAATTGATCTTCTCCCAGTATTTCTTCAGCTCGTTTTTCCATTCGTCTTTGTAGAATTCTAGTTAATATTCTTGTAACGTGTGCTGTCAAGCTTATTGTTCGAAAATTTTCACATATATCGGCGCTTCTTTTATTTGGTATAGTTACTATGATGCTACGTTTGAAATCTTTGGGTATCTCGCCTGTCTCATACATATAGCTTACAAGTTGGAAGAGACGTTCTGTTACTGCTTGTCCAGCGGCTTTTAGAGTTTCTGCTTGCACTTTATCTGTACCCGGTGCTTTACCATTTTTCAGACCTTTTAATGCTAATTCAAACTCATCTCTAAGTATAGGATCTCCCAGGTCATCGTTTTCAATGTTTGATTCTTGTTCTAATGCTGTTAATTCCTCTCCTGAATATAAATTCCCTATATATTCCTGTTATCTAGCTACTTTCTCTACATTTTCTATAATGACATTTCCTCCCGCATCCTTTATATTTTTGCTATATGGTTTTATATCTCTAAAATTCATTCTAATTAATTTGTAGGCTTCGTCTGTCTTTCCTATTTCCATCTTAGATTGTACCTCGTTGTACTTTTCATCAATCCATTGTTCTTTAGCTTTCCTGCATTTGCGAATAATTTCCCATTTTATGCCTTTATATCTGTTTTCCTGTTTCGTCTAATCTATTTTTGTATTTTCATCTTTCTTTTATTAAATTCAGGATATCCTTTGTTATCCATGGTTTCTTATTTTCATTTTGTGAATACCCCAGAATATCTCTGGCCGCCATGTCTATGCTGGATTTAATGTTATTCCATTCTGTATCTACTTCCTTAGTATCAGAAATTTTCCAGATATCTTTCAGCAATTTATTTGACTTTTTTTCAAATCTTTTGTGGATATCTTTATTCTTTAGCTTCTCAAAGTCAAAGTGCCTTTTTCCGTTCCTCTCGTTCAGATTTTTAAATGTAAGGGCGGGCTTCATAATTACGATGTGGTGGTGAGTCTCTATATCTGCTTCCGGGTAGCTTCTACAGTCTTTTACTCAATTTCTAAACCGTTGTCTAACAATAATGTAATCTATTTGATATCTTCCTATATCTCCTGGCATCTTTCACGTGTATCGTCTTCTAGCATGATGTTGAAAAAATGTATTTGTGATGGTTAAGTTGTTCTTGTCACAAAATTCTACCAGCCTATTTCCCCTGTCATTTCTCTTGCATAAACCAAATAAACCTACTATCGCTCCTTCCCTACCCTCACCTACCACTGCATTAAAATCCCCCGTAATTATTAAATTTTCATGTCCTTTTACGTATCTTAGCATGTCTTCGATATCTTTGTAGATCGCCTCTACCTCTTCCTCACTGTAGCTAGAGGTGGGCATGTATACTTGTATTATTACTGTATTAACTAGTTTAGATTCAACTCTAACCATGAATACTCTTTCGTTCTTTTGTAGGTAGTTTTCTACACGTTGTCCTATCTTTTTTCGCATAACTATTCCCACACCCGAATTACCTTCCTCTGATTCTGTATGAATTACCCTGAAGTCTCCACTCCAAAAATCCCTCGCCTCTGGTCAGCGAACTTCGCTAATTCCTACTGTGTCTAGTGCTAACTTATCCATTTCGAGTTTCAGGTTCTTTAGCTTGCCTACTTGCTTCATACTTCTGACATTCCACGCTCCGACTTCCAGAATGTTCACGGATCTTTTTCTATTCTTTCGGATCACATCCTCCAAAGTAGTCCCCTCGCGGAGAACCGAATGGCGGACTATTATACCTCCGGAATTTTTTACTCCAGAGGATGCCATTATGTTTAAAAATTTCTGTACGCAGTGTACTTGGATGGTAATGTTGTGGTTTTCCGTTGCCTTCCACATCGCAGTAGTGTGTCTTAAAATGTAATATCGACCTCTATGGTCTGTGCCACTCTAAGTATCGAAATGTTGGTGCCCTCTTTTGAGGACCTGTCTTAGTCTGGTTCCTCACTAAAGACTCCACTAATTTGGTTAAACCTATAGTACGGCTCATTAGCTCATTGAAATGCGCAAGCCATTCTACCTATTCTAGTATTTTAGAATGTCTTCAAGGTGCAGGTCCGTTCAGAATGGTCTGATAGGATAATATGAATAATAATATTACAATGTAGATTAATCACCTCGAAATAGTCGATGGTTTAGTGAAATGCACAGATATCATGTTACGGATGATTTAACGAAACAAAACAGTACAATATAATGTTAAATGTTGCAATGTACTAATTTAGAGACCACTGAATACAGAAGAAAATAATAACAAATCAAACTATATGAAATAACACATTTTTTACGTTATCAAATGTGCAGACTGTAATGCAATGTCACACTTCTCGAATGCATAAAAAAGTGAGTGGTAACATGGCGGAAGCTAGTCATGGATGGAAACAATTAATTAATTACTCACGAGCCTGTGACAAGAACATATGTGGAGGCGAACAGTTGACAGGGTAGTAGATGAAATCCCTTGTGCTATGAAACTAGCCAACGGGAGTTAAACGTGTTGATATCGTCGAATTATTTGACAACGACCGAACAATAAAGATAAAATTTTTTCAAATGAACTGGATTCAAGCCAACAGATGTTTTATTTACCCGTCGGAACGCGAATTTAATCCTGACTTAATTGATCTGCTTAATCACATGAAATTTCAACTGCAAGCTTTATTAGCTAGTTATATATATTTTTGTTGTTGTGTTGATGATATTTATGCATACAGTTGATTAAATTAAACATTTAAGAAATTATAAAGCGTACACCATTATTGTAGAAAATAGTGTATACTGTATGAGACATAACAAACCAGGACATTGAAATTTAATTTCAATTGGTTGAAAACGTAATGCAATGACTATTATAGGAATAGCTAATGATATGACTATCGAAAGTGAAGTGATATATGCAATTTTTAAATTTCGTGTACCTGTTTGCAGGAATAATGTTACGATTGTTACGTTCAGTTCCTGCCTCTTACAGGATCCGCTCAATTTTAATTAACTAGCACTGCTTTTACATATCTTAAATTCGTGATACATTGCAACTAAGCAAACCATATTACTCCATATATTGAAAACTTGCATTTGCTTTGATCTAGGCAACTATTCGGCATTCCTTTTTGTTTTAAAAAGTTGTCAAAAACGCATATTTAGACGATCAATTTTCGAATTTTGTTGTTTATTCCTCTTTGTGCAATAGCCAAAATATTACAGTAAACGTATATATTTATACAACGTTGGTAAATAATAAAATGGTGAATAAATATAGTAATCTCTGTGTTTGGTTTTATTTTCCAGTACAAGAGCAAACGTAAACATATTTGGAATCAAACCAAGCGGTAATAAAATGTAAGGTAAACACAAGTATTTCATAAAGTGCGAAGCACGTTGTAGCATGGCTAGGCCTCGTCCAAATGACATGTTACACAGCATACCAAAATCTTTGCTCGGAAATTCAAGTGAATAAAATTTAGAAGAAGCAACAGTAGTAGCACATTAATACCCGACCTAGGAACTATACCTATACATATTACGTAGAGATGGATTGCAGTAGCTGAAAGTAATTTAGTACCAAGCGGCGTTAATAATTCTGGTTATTGAAAAACTTCCATCTCTCAAACGAACACCTTCGTACACACTAATTTTAGAATTCCATGATATAAATATCAGTGAATTATTCATAAAATATAGCTCTTAATTCGGATCAATTTGAAATAAAAATTGGACAACGAATGTCTCGAATAATGCACATTAGGAATTCTAAAGTCAACAATTACTGATAACGAAATACCCATTTGATAATACACGTCGCTAAATGCATGTAATATTTTCCAAACCAATGCTTTACCAATCGAAAAACCTCGTTCTTGAATATATTATAATCTTTTCTGAAGCAAGTGTTTTGATAAATAGATACCAGCTTTTTAATATTGTATTGAAAATGTATTTTGCTATATTTCAATTATAATTACATGTACTAATAAAATCTATTGAAGATATGCATGTATTTAACCTTTGTTACTGATAATAATGATTACAGATTCAAAGTACCTTAAATTTTATAACTGAATATTTAACACAAATTCTACAAGACAAAAAAGCTAATACACGCAAATAACCGTGAAAACCCTACGGGATTAAACGCTTTTAAATTAACTATGCGCCAAATTTTAATTACAGGAACGGAACGTAACAAACACCAGCATAAAAGACTTGCTAATATCACATGTGTGAGGTTAAATGCATACGAAACTTGTTTGAAACCCCTTTTATACCAATAATTTTAGTAAAATACAGCACTATATATACTTCCTTTGAACTGAAGGTTGGAATGGAATATTTTTAATGATAATTTGAACTCGCTTTATTTTAACTAGAATATTGTGTGAATATAACGTTCCTTATGTTTATTTTACAGAGTAACTTTCTAGCTATACAGTACTATATCCTGCATCTTTTGAAACTTGGCAAACTAATTACAAATTCCATTACGCAGGCTTGCCTTCATGTAACTGCAATGCTAGTTTTTGCGCATAGCTTGAAAGAAGTGGTTTATGTATGTAAATTGCAAGACATTCAGATACAATGTGCTAGTAATGGCTATCTTCACTCAACATAAAGCACTTTGCAATTTTTTGTCTTTGCAGTGGCTTTACTAATCAAGTACAAGTTCAATTAACGCAATTTTTTCAGTTTTGACAAGCTGCAGAAACTGAAATTCCAGTAAATTGTATACAGTTGTGATCGAATGTTCAGCAATGTGCTGACGCATACAGCTTGAGTTTAATAAAAAGAAGAAAATGTGTTGCCTTTTATGGTATAAAGGGTTATAGGTGACCTTATACATCTGAACCCTGAACACCAAATGGTTGCGACTAATATGCTGTTATAGCTGTACTGAAGTTCAATTAATTTATCGTGAATATGTGAAAAATGATGCTGAAAAAAGTACGTTACGTTTAAAAATGCTTCAGAAGAGAAGCCCAATAATCTTTTATTGGATTTGAAAAAAATTAATCAGGTATTCCAATACTTTCATTGAATCCCTTTAATGCCGCACATTGCTGAAAATAATGAAATAGGGGGTTGAAAAATTGATGATTATCTTTGGTCTTACGCGTTTAACTATTCATGTGAAGGAATTGAAATTTCGTTTTGTTATAATTGAGTAGGTTTGTCAGTATGACTGAAATTGTCGTGGGTTTATTCCCAGCTACTCATTCGCGCCTTGCAGTAATCAAGTTTCGTACAAACAAGCTGAATTAGCTTTGTTATTTGAATCAAACATACGCGGTGTAATACTGGCATACTTTAGTTAAACTTAATGTATTAAGAATGTCGTTATTAGTGAGGGGTTGACAGTTTAAATTTTTAGTGAGTATTTCAAAGGTTTTAGCATAATTAAGGTTTAGAAAACTGCAACTTCGACATTTTTTAAAATATAAAGGTACTTTACATAATTACATAAGAATACAAAAACCATTTTGGTGAACAGTTGAGAATATTTCTATAAAATTCGTTTGATTGGTTCTAAAAACACCCTAACAAAAAAATGTATTTCAAATCACGTTATGTAATTATCACCCGAAAGTGACGCAATTATTCTTTACACAATAAAAAAACCCAATAAAACAGACAACCGACTAGACATTAATGGCGCGACCACTCTAGACAGTTAAAACAACAAATTATGCAATGCCCACGGCAAATATAATCAAAGTGATCACGTACAGAACCAAAGATGTGCCAGTTTTATAAACATAAAGATGAGATAGCGCGGGAAAATAATAACACGCCAGCGTCAGACAGTACATTATCATCACCAACGATGTGCAACACGCGACGGAAGGACGGTAGAAACCTGTAAAATTTTAGATAAACAGATATACCCGATTGTAAATTATCAAAGCCATAGAGATTACGTTCAATGAACGTGATTTAAGATAGACAGTATGTCGGATGCCTGTTTATGTACACTAAAAAACAAAACTACAACTGGCGTCAAGTTGTAGCAACAAATGATCATTTCAAATCGAGCTAGTAATTGAAAGACCGATTACGACAATTGGACAATTTACAAATCTGAATCGTGTACACAAATATACATCATCCTAACGTTCAATTAATCTTTGCATAAAAGTTTAAGTTATTATTTTATCTTATTAACTGTAATACGTTAGTATTTATCAACTTACCTTGTGTAATTAACTACCTAAAATATTTATATATTTAATACTTAGCTTATAGCCGTAATTTTGAGCGTAGCTTCCTGTCTATAACTGACATAAGTTAAAAACTTGCCAAAGTCAGATATGATTGACAAAAATGCTAAGATTCAGATTTGTAAATTTTTTAATTGTTGTAATCGGTCTCGGTGGCGTACTTGGAAAACGCATGGTCCGCGAAAAACCAAGATGCAGGTTCGAGTCCTGTCCAAGACCTTATATTTTCCATCTTTCAATTACTAGCTTGATTTGAAATGTTCACTTGGGATTTGCATAAAGGTCTAAGTTACTATTTCATTACTTTATATATTGCTACGATATCGCCGAACGCTCGATGTATTTAATGCTAAGTTGCTTGCTGCTCGCCAGCTCCTTGTGCCTCTAAAATAATCTAAAATGATTTTAAAATCAACACAATTAGATTTATGCCTCCACTAGCTCAGTTATACCCTGCACAGAGTAAACGACGATATTATACCGGAGAATATTTACCCACTCATCTCTAACACTTCATATACCTGAATAAGACAAAAAAAATTCACCAAATTTTGTGTAATAGGCTAAGAAAATGTACAATTTATAACTCTACATTCTTGTAATATTATTAGCTATAAAAACTTTTTAATCATATAAAAATAAATATTCTTATTAAATTTGTCTATTACCAAAATTTTAAGCAATTAAAGCTACCAAAAATAATTATGTTTTAATTTGAAAGCTTCCTTGAACGTTCAAAAAAGTATTCCCTTTCTAACGTAATTTTTACGTACGAACTAAGATTTTTTTGTTGACCTTTTACACAAAAATTACATAGGTAATTACATGTGAGTTTTATGCTTATGAAATATTTGAAATAAAACATGCAACATTTAGGAAATTATAAATTTAAATTCTGACCTCCTGTTGACTCATACGGAAGCTTCAAGACCCAGTTCGATTGTTAGTTCCAGTCATTGATCCTTAGTTTGGCTTTTAACCTAGTATTGCAGTTTTCCAATAACTTGTAGAAGTTCTTTACTGAATCCTTTAAATGCTTATTTAGTTTAACATCATCATTAGATCCTTATTTATATTATTACATACAGAATTTCTTAGATTCTTACTCAGATAGTTTCTTAAAATATTACGTAGAGCATTGCTTAGAGCCTTATATTAATAAATGGTAAAGATTATGTTTACTTTAATTAAATTTAGACTTATGTTTTTAATACTAACGGCAAATTTTCACTAACTCGTAATTCACGCGCACTTCTACTATTTTTCACTTGAGTTTTTACGTTATTTTATTTTATGTCACTTTTGACTTCACTTAATTCCAGATTCACGCAATAAATTTGTCTAGACTGGTACAGCCGTGCGTATTTAATAGAAGAATGCATGTTATCAGTTTTGGTTCTTTTATATAAACCAAGTTTGCTCCCTCCTATCTCTTAACTTGTTGGGTTTTATTCAAAATTGCTTACTCTATGCATTTAACTTTGCACGTATTTCAACGCTTTGTATTGGGATTTGCTAACAAGTGTTGTTATTTATGCTTGAAACATCACGTAAACATAAATTTTGTAAAAAAATTTATTAAATTTTCCATTTAATTCTACAAGTATACCAAAACCTATGATTCCATATATTGTTTACCCATGCCGGGTTTTACAAAAATGTGGCTGTTTTTACATTTATAATGTCACGTACCCCTTTTGCCCCAATACCTATACCTTATGGCGTTATAAAATATTCTCTTTTTTCTAAAGCTTGTTTTATGCGTTTTACTGCATTCTATTCCTTACGCAATGCGCCGAGTTTGAAAGAAATTTTTTTCACGTGTAAATATGCCTAATTTGTATTTATTTGGAGTTTATGTATGCTTTAAATGTTTCTAAAATAACTTGAGTTGCGCCCAGGGTTATTTATTTTATTACATGACCTTATATATCTCTACATAACCTTTTATCATAGCATTTTATATATATATGAAAGTCTAAATTATTCTTTCATTTTATTAACTATAATGCGTTAGTATTAATCAACTTGCCTCGTGTAATTAACTACCTAATATATATATATATATATTCTTCCGCCACCTTCTTCTGCCTACTAACTTCTTTACTTTTGCTTGTTTACTCCACACAAAATTTGCTACACGACTTTTGTCGTCGTCCCTATTTTAGTATTCAATAAATGACTGATATTTGAGGTGCTTTAGCAACGTTTGGTTGGTTATTTATTTACTGTTTACTATATATTATGCCTCGACTATATGAAACCTTAATCTCAGGGTGTTCACCTTACTCACCGTGAGTTCAATCGTGAGTAGATGTGCACTACCCAACCAAACTGCACCCTCGTTTGTTTTACCACTTTTTTTAATGCACTGATTTACTATATATGCCAAATTTTAACAGATCAATGTTGCTTGGTGCCAAATTAATTTATGTATACTATTTATGACTTTAATTTTGACGTTTTAAGATATTCACGGTACTTACCTGAATTATACCGCGCTGAAGGCCTTCTTTTAACTGCTGGCTCAAGATCGTATTCACCGTACGCACCTTCACAAGGATTCTCAATCGTAGTCCACTTGCGTATTGCCTCCAGGTGTTCTTAACCACTTTCGTTGACCCCAAATCTGAAATAATTTTACCCCAATTTAGAATTTAAAAAAAAACCGTTGTATCTACTTCCCCTGCGTTAATTCTTCCTCGTAGTATACTGCTCTCCTGTTTCCCTACTTCGTATTCCAATTAATCCTCTCCTTGCTCAATCCAAATCAATCCAGCCGTCCTATTTTAAATCAATCCTTGTCCTGCTATTCCTTTAATATCCACACGATGTCCTTACTGCCGTTAATCTGCTCAAATCACTCCAAAAATTATCAATATCGTCGTTGCCTTCTGAATCCACTCAAAACTCTTACTGCCGTTAATCTAAATCTTCACAAATCCAACACCAATCTTGCTCAAACCTAAATAAATCGTCGCTTTTCCCGTCGCACTATTAACCACTCCAAATCTTCTTTAATACTCGTTGCCTTTATTATCGATGCTTCTTATTACTCTCACTTTACTAAATTAAACTCTTTAATACACATAAACTTTTATTTCAATAAATATTTTAACAACTTTTAACGCAGGTTTTGTAAAACACGTCTTTATCTGAACATAATCGAAATTAGAATCTTTTTATTTTTATTTCGCTTAGCGATAAGATCAACAACCTTAGCTTACTTGAATTACAATTCTAAAACATACAATATCCAATAACAATTCGTCTTTCCTTTCGTGTCCAAAATACCTTCACTACAGTCTTTATAATATTCTTAATTTCTACTATTGGTCCAAAACACTTCACAATTCTCCAATAACCTTTTATATTTCTATTCACTTTTAATTTTGATTTTACAATTCGTCCAAAAGTTGATTCTATTAAAAGAAAAGCCAAAATAATTTACACGCGACCTGGACGCTTTGTTGGTTGCAGATATCCATAAATGCGTTCGGCTTTCCGACGGCAAATGTACTTTCACTGGCTCATAAATTATCAACTCAGTATAAAACCTTAAGCACCGTGCATTGTATCAACGTCATAAAGTCATGTTGTCTACCTTTTGGCACATATTTTTCAAACTAAAATGGTACATACTTTAGCATATGTAAAGTACAGCAAAATATAGTTTTTTAAATTATTAGATCTGATATATCAATCCTGTTGTTTGGCATACACCCCTATTAACACAAATCTACCCTTAGAAGCCTTGTACCCCCCCCCCCCTTACATAATAATATATATATATATATATATATATATTGCTGTGATAATAGGGTAGTTAGGGGTAGGTTAAGTCATAGGGGTCGTAGAATAAATATAAACAACTGCAACGTTAAGAAAAGCACATAATTCCAGAAATTATAAGGGTAAATCGGTCACTCTACATAATATGAATTGAGAGGGCACTGTGTATAAAATATGCGGAATTAAGTGCCTGAGAACATAAATATGTCTAAGTGTAGTTTACAAGTAAGGATAAAATTTTAAAACGCAACAAATTGCATCAAAATTAAATCACCGGAAAGCATAGATAAATTAACATTGGAAATATATAACAATTGCGTCGAAAATGTCAACGTACACGCATTCTAAATAATTCATTACTAGAAAATCGTTACGTGACTGGAAGAGAACACATTTGTTCAGAAAACCAATATTCTGTAGAAACAAATAAGCAACAGGCGGTTCAATTAGACGATAAAATTAACAAACATCTAAATACGTGAGCTAATGAAAGTCAAAAGTTGGAAATTCTTGAATAATATTACAATATGCGGGATGTGGACGTGACGAACAGAGCATGCATCGAAGATTTAAACTAAGTAATTTGTAAAAATTCTGAGGTATGCGAGATAAAGCAGAAGTATCAGCCTAGAATGTAAACAAGCCAATAAAAACAATTTGGAGGAAGGGCTTATATATATATATATATATATATATATACGATAGTAACGGAACGACATTTTAATCTATATTCAAACTGAGCAACGACTATGTTCAAAGGTGTTAAAAACTTACGTAACTAGTGAAGTTTAAATCAAAATAAATCAGAGTTAAAAGTGCGAGAATTTGTGCAACGAAAATAAGCCGATCTATAGATAGACGTGAGTAAATAACTTAATTAAATTTATTTCTAATATTAATAAAACAGGGCTTTTAATTTGGATTTTACTTTGAACTTTACTTTGGACTTTAATTTGGACTTTAATCTAGGACATTTAATTTGGGACATATTTAATTTGGGCTGTTATTTGAGATGGTTTTACTTTGATTGAGATGGCTGTAATTTAAAATATTTAATTGAGGCGACTTTAATTTGGGACTTCTAGCTTTGTATATACTCTAATTTTGCAGTTAATTAAAAATGAACGTATTCTAATTTGGACATATTCCGATTTGGTACGATTTTAATTGGAAGCGATTTATGGGAGGCGATTTTTATATGGGGCCGGCATATCAATAAGCAAAGCGAACACAGAAAGGGGATGCAGATCATAGATTAGGATGAAACTACAGAACCCATTCCAGGTTAGCAATTTTAATACACTTTATTATTGAAAAACTGTTTTTGATCTAATATTTGCCATACATTGTAAGAGTCATCAAAAAGGTCACTTATAAAAATTTGTAAAATGGAATAGGGTATAGGAATAGGTATTAATTATATTAAAAGAAATTTTTGCTGGCTTTCAGATGGGCATAAATCTGGTATATGTAGATATTTTGTATAAAAAGGAAAATTTTGAGTGTTGTAAATATTATCAAGTATTATATTGTGTATTCTAGAATTGCTTTATTTGATTCAATAAGATTTATTAAGTATGCTAGTCAGAGTAAAAGTTCTAATTTAACATTTCATAACACTGGGGCTTAAAATAATAAAAGGAATATCACAGCAATTTTATGACATGCTCAATCGTGGGGCGAATATCATAGCAATATATATATATATATATATATATATATTATATATTATATATATATATATATATATATATATATTGCTGTGAACATCTTTAAATTCCTTTATGCCCCATGATTGGGCGTTATTTTCATTGCTGTGCTATCGTTATTATTGTGAAAATGACCTTACGATTCCTTTAAGCCGTTATGTTGTGAGTTATTTTTATTGCTGTGCTATGCCTTTTGATTGGTGTCATTAAAAATTTTACGAATGTTTCTTCCTTAATTTTGCTGTAAACTCCTCCAAATTTTCTATAATTTGTTCTGCCTTGGCTAGCTCAAAAACACAACATGCCCTACTTCACGACAATAAAGATTGTTTAACCCCTTTCTTTCTATTTGTTGAAATAATTTAAATAAAGCAATCCAAAATTCCACAGTATAATGATTGATAATAGGTATAGTTTTATATCCATTCAAGAATTAGCCCCTGAATAAATTATTCACATTTACCAAATTTAATTTTCCTGAAAGCCAGCAAAATAGCTGTGTAATTACTCTAAAGTACCTTTCGAACGTTCAAAGATGATATACCTATTTTCAAATGTTTTTTTTGTTGACTCTTACAGATATATAGAATATTTAGCAAATATTGAAATTGAAACAGTCTTTAACTAATAAAATTTTTAAGATCTCTTACCTGCGTTTTCCTTGCTTGTCACTGGTATTGCCTTAGAGTGTCTGCGGTTATCACCCCTTGATTGTTACTTTTTCTGCTTCACTTGATTTACCAGAATGGTGGATTATGGTTGCTGCATTTTTCCCCTTGGATTTCAGACGTACATTTAAATATGCCTTGAGATTATTTATCCAGACAGACTCCTTTTTCTTTCTTTATTCAAATACCTTTACTTGCATCTTTATTCAAATACGTTTACTTAAATGTTTAATTGAATATTTTCCTTGGATCTTTATTCGAAGCCGTTTACTTTTCTTGGATGTTTATTCAAAGCCCTAAATTTGTTAAATATTTAAAATAAAATACAATTAATAGTTTATCTTACGTTTTACGCGTAAAAACGGCCTATTCTTTGTTGCACATATTGGCACTTTCAAATTTTTACTTTTAATAAATTATTTACTTTCACTAATTATTACTGGTACGTAATTTTCACCTTAAATCAACGTGATTCGTGCCTTTGTTGAAGATATACTGTCTATTTTCGAGTTTCATATCCTATTTATAAGCTCCACTTTTCAACGTTCTAATTGGCGCGCATCGCGTGTTTATTGATAAACGTTCATAATTTCCACCTATCTCAGTAGAACCTTGGTATTTCTCAAATTCCCTGGTTTTAATTGTTGTACTCTCATTCAATTCCGCACGTCTACGTTCAATATATCATAGCACCTTTTAGAATTTCCAAATATCCATTGCAATTTTGTCACGTATTCATATTTGTGTTGTTTATAGTTCAAGGCTTATCTTATATCTAACCGCCTGTTATTTATTGTTTGTTATTTGAAATATGTTGGATTTTCATGTAAATATAATTCCTAGTCACGTATTCATTTTCTAATAACGACGTATTAAAATGCATTTACTTATTCATGTGTTCGCATTTTTAACAAAATTATTAAATATCTAGAATGCTAGTTTATCTATCTTTCGCGATAATGTGTTTTTATTGATGCAGTTTTACTTGTTTCTATTTAATTCTGGACTTATAAATTTAACTTAAAATATATTATACGACATACACATTCTTATTTTAGTTAAATATTGTCTAATTATTGAAATTGAGCTACTTTCTTATGCATTAAATTAAATATAATTTATATACAGTGTACTCGTTATTGACCTTTTGTAAAATAGTCGATTTACTTCTATAATTGGTGGAATTATTTGTTTTTCTTAACGTTAAAATTATTTACATTTATTCTACGGCCCCTATGACTTGATCTATCCTTAAACTACCCTTTTATCATAGCAACATATATATATATATATATATATATATATATATATATATACATATTATATACCAGAAATTGTAAATATAAAATATACATAATAAAACAAAATAACAGTTTCATCCAAAATTATACAGCAACATTTTAAATTATATCTCTAGGATTAACTATAAACTAATTTAACGCTTTACTTTTGATGCCACTGTTAGTATTTCTGCTCAGGCGCAATCTCTAAAAATTGTTCATCCCTAATAAAAAAATTTAAAGATAATTAACTCAAACAAGAGCCCTGACGAATCTTGAGTAGGCTTATTATCAAATCAGAAGCAAAACTGAAGTGATCCAGAAATGATTCATAAACCCTAAAGTTGGGTTTAAACTTAAGCCAAAAGATAATATGATAAAATAGTAACAATGTATTTTTCGTAATTACTGCAATGCGGGTAAAATGACAAACGAAACTTCACAACTAGTGGCGGCTACAGAGTTCATAAGTGATGTGCGAGAATAAATCCGTCACCTGCACGCGCCGCAATGCAATTAATCATGGAGGTAGCAACGATTTCTTGGTAAATCTTGCAGGTTTCCAAATCCAAATAATAATTGTTACTGATGAAATTTTTCTTGAACGGATGAAACAATTTAAATTGAGTATACTTGTCACTTTGTGTTCAGGAGTCCTTCTAAAGTCACCTTCGACGATCAAGATGTTGTCATTTGGGCTATGATGGGCAACACCTCATCCGTAGATTTCAGGATCTTTAGCAATTGCTAGATTACAATATCACGAAAGAACGGGCAGCACACCGAACTCTGTGGGCAGCCGTTTCTTATTCTCTTGGTGATACAGCAGATGCTTGGTCTGTGGGCCCTTATCGACGTGGCACCTCTTCTGGCAGTAGCTCCTAAACATGTGATACAGTTATTGTCGACATCTGTAGTGCTGTAAGCGAGTAAAGAGCCAGGGCCACCATATGTTATTGAAAGCGCGTTCAATTTGTACCATGACCAGCATCACGTACTTTTGAGTTGCTTCTGCCAGGGTGTTTACGTGTACGTCGAGCGTGTTCCCCTAAATCCGTACTGTCCTGGATGCATGTCCGCCTGTTCTCTGTGCTCATGCAGTCTCTCACATGATAGTCATTTAAATTTCTTATCCACTGTATTCAGTAGGCAATTATGAATCTGTGTGTGTCGCGTATTTCCGTTTACCTTTCGGAATTATAACGTCTGCCTGTTTCCGAATGTTTAGAAATTTAGATTGGTTCGGCATTCGTTGTAAAGGGTACGTAACGCGAGCACGTAGTACGGATATTTGAATTTATTATATTTTATGAAGCAAATGCTCTTTACTAGAGATCAGACAATAAATTACCGAAACTGGTTTTTAATGCCAAATGTGGCAAGGTTGCAGCCGTCAAAGACACGTGAACAGCGATCTTGATCTTTAGCCTAGTATTAGTCCAAGCGAGACATCCTTGCAAATTTTCATTCTTGCTAGTGATGGTGTAATTAGTAACCAAGTGTTTCAGAAACGATAACGGGCTATCGCAATTTGTATTGTCTATACAGCAATTTTTGACCTCAAAAACATTATAAATACTACCACAGTTATCTTATGCACTAGATCTTGACACATGTGATTTTCTTAGATTTCCAAAAATCGAAATGACAGTCAAGGACATCAGAAGAAGTTAAAATGCTGTGACGTTCGTCTTAGACAATATTCCAGTAGAACATTTCAAGTAATAACATCGGCAGTTGCAGGGTGTGCAAGCAAAAGGAAACTACTTTGAAGAATATCACAGTACAGCTGATTAAAAATATAACTGACAAATTTTACATCGTCAGTTTTATTACTTCAATGTCCGACTTAGTTTCACTTTTTCAACGTAGTAGAAGGCAGTTTCCTATTCATCACTACACCCTCTATGATATTGCTATCATATAGCTGTTGATAGCTTCCACCTAATTATAAACTTCATTACCGAAGCGTGTACTCGAGTAATTAAAAGGCATCTGAATTGGAGAATGTCATAAAGGAAGTGGTGTATTGTGTCAAAATTGAACCTGTCATGAACATGATGTGCTAACACTGTAAAACTCAGAAATAGACACGGGAACAGCGATCTTGATCTTTACCCTAGTAATAGTTCAAGCGAGACATCCCCGTAAACACTCAGTCTCGATACTGATGGTAATTAGTGATCACGTGTTTTAAAAACAATAATACGGTATCTCATTTTGTATTGTCGGCAATTTTTGACCTCAAAAAGCATTATCACAGTTACCTTATGCACTAGATCTTGTCACATTGATTTTCTTTGTCTTCCAAAAATCGTAATGACAGTCAAGGATCCCAGAAGAAGTTAAAATGCTGTGACATTCGTCTTAGACAACATTCCAGTAGAACATTTCCAGGAATAACATCAGCAGTTGCAGGTTGTGCAAGCAAAGGGAAACTACTTTGAAGAAGATCACAGTACAGCTGATTCAAAATATAGCTGAAAATTTTTACATCGCCAGCTTGATTACTTCGTTGTCCGAATTACTAGTTTCACTTCTTTAACGTTGTAAGAGGCAGTTTCCTAATCAATACTACGCCGTCTATGATATTGCTTTCATATAGCTGTTGATACCTAATTATAAACTTCATTACCGAAGCTTTTACTCGAGTAATTAAAAGGCATCTGAATTGGAAAATGTCATAAAGGAAATGGTGTATTGTGTCAAAATTTAACCTGTCACGAACTTGATGTGCTAACACTGTAAAACTATTTCCGATCCTGTGCAGCGATTGTGGTTGTTATAAATCAAATTCAAATTCGAACAACTCTACAGTTTGAGGTTCGAGCAAATACAGGAAAATTAATCTCTAGCAATTTGTATCGCATTTTGTTGGAACTCTTTTGAACAGTGTATGGATGCAAAGCGCGTCGATATCGCAAAGGAAACAAAAAAATTGGCTAAGTTGTTCGCTTTGACGTAAAAGGATAAAGAATAAAGTTATCAACATAATGCTGAAACTTCTAACAATAACTAAACTCTTAGGATAGAGGTACGGTATGCTTTAATCATGACAAGCATTAAAGCTTCATTTATCTGCATAGAATTGCATAACAGATTAAAGTGGAGGAATGTTGATGCTAAGTAAAGACCGGTTACTTCACAACATGCAATGACCATAAGATCCTTCTTATATGAAAAATATGTTTATAAACTACCCAGGTAGAATAACTTTACGTAACTACTTTTACGTGCAAAAACTGGCGTTACGTTTACATTTTACTTTACTCTAAAGGAACATAACTGTTTGACAGGTACATCGACTACCTGCAGTTCCTAAGGAAAATGAACAAAAATGGTTACTGCCAAATTGCAACCAACTGCGCTAAAATGTACACTTACTCTATAAAGTTTTTTATTTTTCGGTGGCCACAACTGCTAGGGCGCTAAACCACCGTTATGACAAACCTCCTCCCTTACGATTTTATTCCCTATCTAAGAGATAATTGTCCTAAGTAGGCCTTCTTTGCTTTAGTTGTCCTTACCTCTTCCGGTACGTAATACTTTATCCATTTTTAATTAAAAGAGAACTTTTTATAACTGCTATCGCTGAGGTTTTTAGGTTATCTCTTACAACCTCCAGGCTTTCACTGTACATGTAAATACAATTCAATGCCTCAACGACACTTGACTTATCAACAAATCAGTTCTTCATCCATTTTCTGTAAACAAATACAAACTAGCTTTCCACTTACTGCTTGGCCAGGTGTACGCTTACATTCCTGAAACGCTAATTTAAAAAAAGTACTAAGACAATATGACATAGATTTTTCTACTCTTATTAAACTGTTAAATATTAAGTGGCGTTTTAGTCTAAATTCACACTAAAGCTCTAAACCACAACCATCACTATACACCAAGATTTAATAGTCCTGCAAAGAAAACATTCTGCTTCACTTTGCGCTAACATCTTAAATAGTAATAAACACATACCCGCATATTACCGAGTAAATAGTTTGGTTAGTTACAATATTACCGTAAAATAGTACCCAAATTTATACCTATCCACCTCTACGATCTGACCGATACCGTAATTCAGGTCTATTTACTCTAAACCATTACTAACATGCAAATTCTTTAGGTATTTATGTTCATCCTTACACGGTGCTATTTGTATAACCGTGTGCCTCCGAAAGAGAGCCTAGACACCATCAGAGTGGCCAACCTAACTACATCACTTTCTTTAGATTACCTCATCTCACTTAACACGACAAGAATATATGTAGGGCGAACCCGAAGTTTCAACACCCTATTTCTATCTTAGTTTCTGTATTTCTTCTTTCTGGTCGACGCGACTGTTAATTCTACGATACACGGGAATTAAATGTTCTTTCTTTAACCACAAACAAAGTTTAAAAAGTCGAGTACTTGCAAAAAATCGAAGAATAGCCAAGTTAATAAATTCTTTAAATTTTTGGTTGGGTCGGGATAATGAGTCAATAAGTATTGACAATAGGCAAAGTGGCTTTGATAGATTTAAAAACTGCAAGCAATATCCCCTCCATAAGTTTTGTTTTAAAATGTTTTGCAGCCTACTCATATATTGCACTTTTAGTTTTGATAAAATTTAATCGATCGCTTTATAGCAAATTGGTTTTGTTAAATTTTGGCAAATAAGTTAGACGTATAAACCTTGTATTATTTGCATTAATTAAATTGCATCGCAAATCACTGTCTCTGCCCCTACAGGAATTCTAACGCTGAATGTTAAACATCGGACCAAGTATGTAAGGTTAAATAACCAACGAACAAACTCATAAATAAGTATAATCTCCAGCATTTTTCAAACAAAGTTAAATAAATTATCTTTTATTCTATTTACTGCTTTAATGGCATCATCCAGTGAACCATGCAAACGTTTAGTAAGATTTTTGACGAGAAGGTATTGTTAATGAATGACACAATATACAGATAATACATTTGGTATAGTTTATATTAACTGTCAGAAGGGTTCGGTGCCATCCTACCATTGTCAGAGAACCGTCAGTAGCTACAGAAGAGATATTTCTCAAGAGTATAACTTTTAAATCGAAACTTTTTTTCATTCATGAAATACTGTTTTACTTTTGTGTCAGTTTCAAAACCTTGGCAAATAATTCCAACGAAACCTTTTCATTGCTTATGAACCTCAATTAAGCAAGACTAAAGATTTGTATCTTGGCAAAGCTAACTTGTCACACTGTACAGAGCTTTTAGATATTTTTAGGTACTCACTAGAAGCATTTTTGCGTGTTGAGATATTTTGTCCATTCTTCTTTATACTGTATTAATCTATGTGGAGTTCGTCGTATAACCTGTTACGTTCTTAACTGAACATTTTCCCTCTATCTGGGACGAAATAGCGTAACTATTTAATTAATTACTATTCAGTGGTGCTGGGTAAGGTTTTTGCAATCAAGAATACTATTTTAAACCTACCTTGAAATGTATTCAAACTCTTTGTTTAATAAAGCTACTGAGCGCCAACCCACCTGAAGAAAATTCAAAATAGGGCATCGCGGAAGGCGGGAATTCCGAGAGACGGTGTAAGCAATTTCCACTGCAATTAAAGATTAATAGAACCCCGTTTATACTCTTATCGGCTCTTTCTACTAGTCTATTATAAACACAAATAATAAATACTCCCTGTATGTTTGTTGTGGTTTGTTTAGTATTCTTCTTAATCTTCTTTGGGTATTAAACCACTCATAGTTTTTAAAATTATCTTTATTAACGTTTCGATCCATAACCTAGGATCGTTTTCAAAATAATAAAAACTTCAAGTTTGACATTTATGACACAAATTGAAGGTGACTTTGATTTATTGATGTTTGAAATATTTGGTTTGAGTATACTAAGCAAAATTTTTAAAGTTTAAATGAATAATTGCCTTCAATTTGTGTTACGGTCTGGGACCGACTTTTTTAGGTAGCCAATACGCTTAACGTGAAATCAGCTGATTAATTTTTATTGTAAAAATTCAATAACTTGGGAATTGGAAAATATTTTTTAACATGTTTCTATTTATACAATTTAGAGGATGGTTATTAAAGAAGTGTGCAATTGCATTATTAAAAGGCTTAAGTAGTCGTTTTTTGTATATGGTTGTGAGATAATCTTATTGCGGGTTTACACTTGTCAGATACCAATGCTGTTTTACAGGGGTTGTTAATATGCTTCATCATCATCTTCATTGGATCTTCATCTCAAAACTGGTTGGACACGTACCTGCACTTATTTATATTCTGAGCTAGCTTCCCTTCTATTGTTTTCTAATTTTATGTTTTACTTCACCGAGATTCAGTGAAGGGGGTTAAGCAACCTGTGGCTACCAAGATCCCCCAACACTTAGATATTTGCCGAAATAATGGTTTTCTAGTTAATATGCTTATTGTTATATAATTAGTTATTGTATGTATAAACAGAAATCATGTATGTAGGCTGTATTTCATGTTAATATCGCAAGGAAAACCCAGGTAAAACTTGCAATGTTACCTAGATATTGGGGGCATTTGATTTTTATTTGTTATTTCTTTTGTTATTTCTTTTAGTAATCGAATCCATTGTTTACTGAAAGTTACGGATTCGTTTGCAACGCAGTTATTTTTATGTAAGGTTATATAAGCAGCTTCTTTGATTTTGCGTTTTTGGTGGTTTTCTTCTTTGTCGATAATTTTTGCGTCCTCCCATTTTATTTTATGACTGGAGTCCCATGCATGTTGGCAAATCATGGATTTTTCAAATTTTCTATTTTTTATATATGATTTATGTTCTTTTAATCGAACTTCAAATGGTCTGGAACTTTCCTCTATATAAAACTTATTACATTCGCACGGTATTTTGTAGATACAATTTTTTGAACTTTGTATTGCGTTTTTGGGTTTTGTTTTTGTTAATTGTGCTCTTAGTGTATTGTTGGTTCTAAATACTGTTTTAATTTTAAATTTGTTTCCTATTCTTTGAATTTTTTCGGAGAATCCTTTTATGTATGGTATTGAGAGCATTTTGTTGTGTGTATCATTGTTTTTGTTTTCTTTTTCTTTATTTTTAGGGTTTTTATTCATTTCTTTCTCTATTATTCTTTTAGGATATTTGTTTTCTATTAGTGTACATCTGATTAGGTCTTTCTCTTTTTTTAAAATTTCTTCGTTTGATGATATTAATTTTGCTCTATCATACATGGTTTTGATAATTCCTCGTTTGACACAGTGTGGGTGGTTTGAATCGAAGTTTAAGTATCTGTTTGTGTGCGTTGGTTTTCTATATACCGATGTATTAATTGCTGTATCGCTTTTGCTAACGAGAATATCTAAAACCGGAAGTTTCCATGTTGTTCTACTTCATATGTGAATTTAATAGTTGGTTCTATTTCGTTAATTGACTGTACAAAGTTTTTAATTAGTTCTGTATTATGAGGCCAAATAGAATAGACATCATCTACGTATCTCCACCAGATTAGTGGTTTCAATTCTTGTGTGAATATTACATCTTTTTCGAATTCCTCCGTGAATATATTACTAAAGATTGGTGATAGTGGACTTCCCATTGCCATTCCGAAGCTTTGTTTGTAAAATTGATCATTTATTTGAAAATAATAAAGCATAACTTAAATTTATCAATAATAGTCGACCATTTTAATTTTCAATTACTATTTTGCCCTTACAACAATGAGCTTTTATATAAAAAAAAAGCGTTTTTACCATCCACTTTGAATAAGCGTGCATCAACGTAATCGTTTTTAATAATAAATTTTTCCCAATCCAATCTCAATTATTGAATAGAACACATTATATAGTATTTATAAAATGAAAGTAAAATTTCAATAGGTCTACAGTTGTATTTGTTCTTCCTCTACAAGGTTCTGTCGAGCTTTTAGTACAGGAGTGGTTGCGGTTATTAATTAATTGTTCCAACTTGACATTGAATTAGAGCTTCAACATAGGCCACTGTCACGCTTAACATATAAAAAAAGAAGCACATTATTTCTTCTTAAAAAAATACAATTTATTATTATTATCATTGTTATTATTATTATTAAACTAAACCGAAATAATAATAATTGTGTCTTTTTAAGAAGAAATAATATGCTTCTATTCTTATATGTGCGAGTAAATCGAAAAAAACGCAGATATGCAGTACTAAACTATAGCTTCATTCCGTTAGTAGAAAATTGAACTTTACCTACATGCTTTTGATATAATAAAACTTTGACTAAGGAATGAATGAAACCCTGTAAGCTTAAGGGAGGTTTAATAAAGGTCCATAGCAAGAATAAAACATAAAGGTTTAGCGTTTAAAAACTGTTTGAGAAAATACCTGGGAACGCCTGTTATTGTAACATTTCTTAGCGACGACATTTTAGCAAGATGACGACGAATGGCGTGCTTCCTTATTTTTTTATTAACCGTAAAGTTCGGAAAGTTGCGCACAATTGATGGGTATCTTATTTTACCGGCTGTAAGTAAAGTAATGCGTCCTGGGTTGTATAAATGTCGATATTTGTAGCTCTAATGCGTTACTTAAGCAAACATTAGGTAGGGGAAATGAGTTTATCAATTTCAGCTAGTTAAAGGAGCTTTCAGCACGAAAGCAACCTAACAATGTAGAAGCTTTGGTAATGTGCACTAAAAAACGTGGCTATAGGTACATGATATTAAATTAGGATAAAGGATTAATATAACTTAGCACCTAGTGCATTTTATATATAGGAATAAAGATTGAGACTTTACACCTTTTCATACTAAATTAGAAAATTACAGGTAGACACTGGGACATAACCGCCATAATTAAGTTATTAGTACATTCACACCAGTACAAAAACCTTCAATTATGGGACCATGTCGCAATAACTATCGAATCATAAATCACAACCATAAAAATTAATGAGTTGCTAACGACTAATGACGCAATGTGGAAACAAATGACTGCTTATACGTAGAAAACGACTTTGACCTCAACCTTAAAACAGTTTAAGACCCACCACGCGGTGCGAATAAACACATCAGGTAATAGCTGTTGTAAGTTATAAAAGTCCCGAATACTAGAAGAAGAAGAGCAGATCATTTTCAGTTATTCGAGATCAGACTTTTGAGCAGAGGTTTGAAGTTGGCACGCAATCATTGCTGTGTGGGATAAAGTTGATAATTCGGTAGTCAAATTGACGGTATTTAAAGCAAAAGTGTGAGTAAAGAGGCTTCCAAACGCGAGTAAAAACGCGGATTTAAAATACCGTTAAGCGTGACAGTGGCCCATGTTGAAGCTCTAATTCAACGCCAAGTTGGAACAATTAATTAATTACCGCAACCACTCTTGTACTAGAAGTTCGGCAGAGCCTTATGAAAGATAAAGAAATACAACTGTAAACGTATTCAATTTTTTTTCATTTTATAGACACTAGATCATGTCTTGTAATCAATAATAGCGATTGGTTTGTTGAAAATTAATTATTAAATAGGATTACGTTGAAGCACACTTATTCAAAGCGGATGGTTAAGACCCAATTTTTCTTACATAAGAGCTCATTGCTGTAGGTACAATATAGTAATTGAATACTAAATTGGTTGACTACTATTGATAACTTTAAGTTATGTTTTATTTTTAGTTACACGCATTTTGGGCAAAATAGGGTTAGACGTCAGTTGTAATCATGTTAGATGTATCAGATTTGGGGTTTTTATTTTATTATATCTGTCTATAATCGACTAATAAAAAGAGCTGATAAAAGTGTAAGCAAGGTTCTGTCAATCTTCAATTGCTGTGGAAATCGCTCACACCGTCTCTTGGGATACCCGCCTTCCGGGATGCGTTACTTTGTGTTTTTTTCAGGTGGGTTGGAGTTTAAAAGGGAGTTTAAATACCTTTCAAGGTAGGTTTAAAAACAGTATTTTTGTTTACATAGAACCTACCCCGCACAACTAAAAACTAATTAATTAATTAAGTACGCCATTTCATCCCTGGTAGAGTAAAATTAATTCAAGTACTTAACATCAGTTCAGCACCTAACAGATTTTACGACGAATTCCACACAGTACTTATACAGTATAAAGGATGGATAATATATCTCAAAAAATGCTTCAAGTACGTACCTAAAAATATCTAAATTATCTATAAGTATGACAAGTTAGCTTTGCCAGAATACAAATTCTTAGTAATTGAGATTCATACAGAATGAAAAAGTTTCCTTGAATGCCAAGTATTTGCGAACTGATCCGAAAATCCTTCCCGTTGATACTGACGGTGTTCTGGTAATAGTAAGATGGCACCAAGGCCTTCTGCCATAGTTAAAATAAACTATACCGAGTGTATTATCTGTATACTGAGTCACTCTTTGACAACATCTTCTCGCCAAAAATCTTAGTGAACGTTTGCATGGTTCACTGGATTATGCCTTTAGAGCAGTAAATAGAATAAAAGATAGTTTATTCAACTTTGTTTGGAAAATGCCGAAGATTATACTTGTTTATAAATTTGTTCGTTGGTCATCTAAACTTTCATACTTGGTCCTATTTTATACGTTCAGCGTTGGATTTCCTGTAAGGTCAGATACAGTGATTTACGATGCAATTTAATTAATGTGAACTACTTTCCTAGGTCGATACGAGATGTTCGTTACTCGTCGTTCTAACCTCAAATTAAGTAAAATCCGGAACATAAACAAGTGTTCTATATATTGATGCGTTCTACAGAAGAAAATAACTTGACAAAAAACTTTAACGATAACTACGATAATACATTTATAAATATGTAAAACTGTGCTTAATTATATCGCTTTCAAAATTACAGTTCGATGACATTGACATTTTTTTTCGATACCGGCTGTGGCTAACAATACTAGAAGCTAATCGCGTTTGTATCGTATGTAGGCGTTATATTTTCAACAATTAATGCAAAAAATACAATGTTTATATGTCTAACTTATTTGCCAAAATTTTATGAAACCAATTTGAAGCTACAAAGCGATCGATTAAATTTTACCAAAACTAAAACTATAATATATGAGCAGGCTGCTAAATGTTTTAAAACAAAACTTGTGGGGGGAAAGGAGCTATTGCTCACAGCTTTCAAATATTCAAAACTACTTTGCCTAACGCTAATACTTAATGACTCATTATTTTGACTCAATCAAAAATCTAAAGAATTTATTAACTTAGTTATTCTTCAATTGGATGGGGGCCATTTTTTGCAGGTACTTGACTTTTTGAACTTTGCTTGCGGTTAAAGAAGGAAAACTTATTTTATTCACGTTTATAGTAGATTTAACAGTCGCGTCGACCGGAAGGAAAAAATACAGAAACTAAAATAAAAATATGGTAATGAAACTCCGGGTTTGCCCTACATATATCTTTGTCGCGTTGTAACAGTTTTTTTGACCACTGCAAAGCACCAATAAATTATTAGTTAAATACATCTTTTGTCTAGTCCATTAAACCAGTAAACATCGTCAATTAAATAAATATCCGTATTGTGATCGTGTAGTCTAACCACAATACAGAGATGCTAGTTTGGTTGCTAACATCAGGCGTTAATTATTAGTATAAATATTTTAAGGTCAAACAGCTTTCCTATTTCGTGCACAATGCGTCAACGGTCACTTTAGCTAGAACACTTGGCACGAAGATACCATGGAGAACCTGAAGGTTTTAGCAAGTAATTTGCGTGTGGCTTTACGCCGTAGTGGAACTCAAGTGTAACAAACACTTGACCAAGTGCTTTTTAATAATGGTAAGCTATTAAATATGATCTCCTAGACAAACTAAATAATTTAGTTGTAGCGCTCTTTCGTATATTTTTTCGTATATTCTTTCGTATATTCTTTTTGAAAACCCTTTCAAATGTTCTTTTAGACACTCTTCGTGTATTCCTTTGTTAGTATGATTCCGTTTTATCTGGTTTTATACTAATTAGCCCGTTTAAATGTTGTGTTAAAGATTATATGGATACTTTCTTTGCATTTACGATTATCGAGTTTGCAGTTCAATTACTTCAATGGAGCGATAAAAAATATTGGTCTAGCATGAACGTCCTTCAATTTTAATATAATAGTTGGACTTAATGAAATGTTCTGCGATGAAACTGTATGTTTTAAATTTTAAAGAAATGTTCTGCAATGTAGATGGCAATTTTTTGGTTTAAATCTAACGTCCAATAATTAACAATAATGGTCTTTTTTGAAATTGCTAGTAGGGATTTACAAGTAACTATGTGGATAAATACAAGAAGATAATTATTTTGGTAACGATCTACATATAGTAGTACATCGAAGTTTTGCATATTTGTGATAACCGTTGTAATGGATCTTGGTTTGTCCCGTTGTTGCGCGTAGGAAATACGCTTTAAGCTCATATGGTCGGGTGCAAGAGTCGCGCAGCTGGTTATTAGCAGTACAACACGTAAAGGCAACACCACTTGTTTGTCCAAGGACCGTATGTATAAACATCTGTTCTAACATGATGTAGGGCAGTCACACAAACAACACCTGTTGAAACGAGGTAAGAGATTTATATTATTCTTACATCACGTCTGCACTTGGCAAACTTTGATACAAGGCTACACCAGAAAATAACCTTGTGATGACCTATAAATATTATTTTGTTTAACAAACTAGAAAGAACTTTGATAAACTTTTATTGCCAATATAAATGCAGTGTAATAACAGTTATTATTATTAATAAAATTAAGCAACTCCATTGAGTTCTGATTAAAGTTTCATCTATGTATAATTTTAGTTACAGCTTTTGAACATTGAATTATTAGACATTTTAGATATTTTGTAGGAGCACATAAATACATAAATAAAAGGGTTCAGGCGTTTTAAACAAATACATAAGTCAGGTTATAAATTATTTAATGAAAACTTCAAAAGCACACTTTCCTGATAAGAACATAATCCGCCATCTTCTTTTCTACTCCCGCCTAAATTCAAACTTAACTTAATCTTTAAATATGAACTTAGCTTTACCACATTTCTCTACTACAATTTTCATATGCATTTGTAAACCGAATAGCAGATTTGGTATTTTTGGTATTGATTTGAGTTAATTTTTGTAGTAAAAAGAAACGCTTAAAGTTCATTCAAATTCATAGTTCTACCTCAGGGTAGAAGAAATTATATTAACCTTTTTAAACGTAAATTTTGTACATACAATTTTTTATGACAAAACAACTTTAATTAAAGAATCAACATTTAATTCTCTTAATTAATTGTTTTATTTTGAACAAGTGAGTTCAGAAATAGTGTAACCAAGTCAATGAACAAAAGGCATAATTACCGTCGAGGTAACGATAGTTGTAGCTCCGATTTAACAAAGAAGCTCTAATTGTTCTTTCAGAATTTGATGCCTAATATTTATGTTTATAAAATTGTATGCATAATTAATCTTTTCGGCTATTTTTTTATGAGGTAGCAAGAGTATACCTCTTGTGTCCTCACATTGTTAATTTATTTCAATTTTCTTTACAGCACTTGCGTAAATAGTTAATACGATATTCCTCTCTAAGGACTTCCAAGTCCCCCTTAGGGAAACCCTGTGTTTAAAATTTAATGACTTGGTGGCGCTCTCCCTAAACCCCTGTTTTGGTATGAATCAAGCCCTAGTAAGCAAATAATGTTTTGTAAAAAGAACCTCGACCAATCCTCATAAGCTCTACCCGAGGAATAGATCCCTAGCATAGTCGGAAGATATTTGTGCCCCATCATTTTAAGGAAATCCTTCCTTAAAGTTCACTGTTTCCATTTGAAAATATTGAAGAACCCACGGGTTACCTTAATTATTCAATTATCCCCAACAGCAAGTAATAACCCATAACCAGTACGACGATTTTTTTATTTTGTAAGAGTGTTAAGTGAGATGAGGTAATCTGAAGATAGTGATGTAGTTGGGCTGGCAACGCTGTTGGTTTTTAGGCTCTCTTTTGGAGGAGCGTGGTTATACAAATAGTACCGTGTAAGATGAATATAAATACCTAAGGAATTTGCATGTTGGTAATGGTTTAGAGTAAATAGACATTAATCACGGTGTCACCCAGATCGTAGAGATGGTAAGGTATAAATTTGGACACTATTTTAAGGTAATATTGTACCTAACCCATTCATTTACTCGGTAATATGCGGATATGTGTTTATTACTATTTAAGATGTTAGCGGCAAAGCGAAGTAAAATGTTTTCTTTGCATGACTATTAAATCTTGGTGTATAGTGGTAGTTATGGTTAAATAGAGTGTTAGTGTGAATTTGGACTCAAATGCCACTTAAGGTTTAACAGTTTAATAGGAGTAGGAAATTCTATGTCATATTGTCTTAGTATTTTTTTTAAATTAAGGTTTCAGGAATGTAATCGTACACCTGACCAAACAGTAAGTGGAAAGTTAGTTTTCATTTGTTTACAGCAAATGGATGAAGAACTGATTTGTTGATAAGTCAAGTGTCGTTGACGCATTGAGTTGTATTTACATGAACAGTGAAAGCCCGGAGGTTGTAAGAGATAGCCCAAAAACCTCAGCGATACCAGTTCCAAAAAGTTCTTTTTTAATTAAAAATGGGTAAAGAATTACGTACCGGAAGAGATAAGGAGAACTATAGCAAAAAAGGCCAACTTGGGACAATCATCACTCAGGTAGGGCGTATCATCGTAAGGGAGGAGGTTTGCCGAGATAACGGTGGTTTGGTGCCCTAACAGTTGTGGCAAACGAAAAATAAAAATCTTTTTAGAGTAAGTGTGCATCTTAGCGCAGTTGGTTGTAATTTGGCAGTCAACATTTTTGTTCTTTTTCTTTAGGAACTGCAGGTAGTCGATTTAATTGTCAAACGGTTGTTACTTCAGAGTAAAGTAGTAACAGTAGTTACGTAAAGTTATTTTTCCTGTGTAGTTTATGAACATATTTTTTGTATAAGAAGGGGCTTATGGACATTGCATGTTGTGGAGTAACCGGCCTTTACTTAGCATCAAGGTCCCTCCATTTTATCGTGTAATGCAATTCTTTGCAGATGAATGAAGCTTTAATGCTTGTCATAATTAAAGCATACCCTACCTCTATCGTGAGTGTTTAGTTATTGTTAGAAGATTCAGCATTATATAGATAGCTTTGCCTATATCCTTTTACATCAAAGCGAACAACTTAGCCAATTTCTTTATTTCCTTTGCGATATCGACGCGCTTTGCATTCATACACTGTTCAGAAGAGTTTCAGCAAAATGTGATACAAATTGCTAGCGATTAATTTTCCTGTATTTGCTCGAACCTCAAACTGTGGAGTTGTTCGAATTAGAATTTGATTTATAACAACCACAATCGCTGCACAGGATCGGAAATAGTTTTACAGTGTTAGCACATCAAGTTCGTGACAGGTTAAATTTTGACACAATACACCATTTCCTTTATGACATTTTCCAATTCAGATGCCTTTTAATTACTCGAGTAAAAGCTTCGGTAATGAAGTTTATAATTAGGTATCAACAGCTATATGAAAGCAATATCATAGACGGCGTAGTATTGATTAGGAAACTGCCTCTTACAACGTTAAAGAAGTGAAACTAGTAATTCGGACAACGAAGTAATCAAGCTGGCGATGTAAAAATTTTCAGCTATATTTTGAATCAGCTGTACTGTGATCTTCTTCAAAGTAGTTTCCCTTTGCTTGCACAACCTGCAACTGCTGATGTTATTCCTGGAAATGTTCTACTGGAATGTTGTCTAAGACGAATGTCACAGCATTTTAACTTCTTCTGGGATCCTTGACTGTCATTACGATTTTTGGAAGACAAAGAAAATCAATGTGACAAGATCTAGTGCACAAGGTAACTGTGATAATGCTTTTTGAGGTCAAAAATTGCCGACAATACAAAATGAGATACCGTATTATTGTTTTTAAAACACGTGATCACTAATTACCATCAGTATCGAGACTGAGTGTTTACGGGGATGTCTCGCTTGAACTATTACTAGGGTAAAGATCAAGATTGCTGTTCCCGTGTCTATGATGGCTGCAACCTTGCTACAATTGCCGTTAAAAACCAGTTTCAGTAGTTCATAGTCTGATCTCCAGTAGAGTGCATTTGCCTCATAAAATATAATAAATTCAAATATGCATACTATATGCCCGTGTTACGTAGCCTTTAAAACGAATGCCTGAACCAATCTAGTTTTCGAACATACAGAAACAGGTAGACGTTATAATTCCGAAAGGTAAACGGAAAGACGCGACAGACACAAAGTCATAAAAACCTATATGTCTACTGAACATAGTGTATAAAAAATTTAAACGACTATAATGTGGAGGATGCATGCGCACAAAGAACAGGCGGGTACGCATACAAGACAGTACGGATTTAGAGGAACACGCTCGACAGTACACGTAAGAAACTCCACTGCAAACTACCTGGCGGAAGCAACTCAAAAATACATGATGCTAGTCATAGTCGACATTGAACGCACTTTCAATAACCTTTGGTGGCCCTGGCACGTTGCTCGCTTACAGCACCTAAAATGTCTACAATAATTGCATCACGTGATTAGGAGCTACTGCCGGGAGAGGTACACGTCAATAAGGACCACCAGACTAAACATCTGCTGTATTATCAAGAGGATAAGTTTGGTGAGCGGCCCGTTCTTTTGGGATATTGTGATCTAGGAATTGCAGAAAGCCGCGGAAGAGGTGCTGCCCATCGTAGCCTATGCGACAACATGGTGACCGTGGTGAAAGGTGACTTTAGCGGGACTCTTGAACACAAAGTGACAAGTGCACAATTCAAACTACACAACTGGACTGCTAATAATAAACTAGAAATTTCACAGGGAAAATCTACATAGACCGTTATCAAGGAAACCTCTAAACGCAATCCGTGCATTTTAGTAGACAACAAACCAATCACACGAACACGAAAATACTTGGGAGTGATATTGGACAAAAAACTCGATTACAATCACCACAAAATGTAGCAACGCGACACAGGGAACGCAAATCATTGCTAGCTTGCCACAACGCGACTGCAAAATACTACACTACTGCACCTGTACCTAGCCAGTGTGCTGGCAACTATGATATTGCAGGCGGCGAGTGTATGGACACATCGAACAACAATACTAAAATCTAGACAAACAGTTAACAGAACGCAACAGGGAACAATAATACAGCTGACTGGCACACATAGGACGACCGCCGCTGATGCCCTATCCGTGATTTCCGGGATTATGCCGCTCGACCTAATAATAAAGAAAGCGGCAATGTTCCACGTTCGAAAAAGCATATTAAGAAAATGGAAAATTTTTTTGATCTGCGGCGAACAGCAAGAAGGGTATAAAGGAGATGGTATGGCGTCATATTTTCTCACACGACGTCACCCTGTTAATTTTAATCAGTTTTAATTTGGTGTGTTACTTTGTATTTATTTCTGTAATTTATATGAGAATTATAATAATTACTAGATACCTTAAATTGTTTTATTGTCTGGTTCGATAACAACCGGAAATCTTGGAATTGATTTGATTATATCTAGAGTCTACGTATGGGCAGTTCTCTAATTATGATAGCGAGAGCTTACTAGGTTCCGTATTAATTTATTCAACATGTTGTAACGCGATGCCTTACGCAAGACTTAGTACTTAATTTTGAATGAACTAGTTTGTTATGAGAGTACCCTGTAGAATCTGTATTTCATATAAAATAGTGTTTAAAAACCCAGACTTGCATTTACATCCGTATTGTTATTCCAAATTATTCTATAACTACAAGAATGTATAGATATAAACCAATTATATTTTAATCATAAAATTTTATAGTGGAGGTGTTCTATGCTCTTTTTAAAAATGCTTTTAGAATTGCTTTGAAATTCATTAAAATGCACCCTAAATTTGAGCTTTTGAAGTTGTTAAATAAATTCCATGCAATATAACAACTTTACTAGACATTGTTGCAGCTATCATAAAAGAGTACTCACATACACTTTATTATAAAGTATTAACTAGATATTAAATAAGCAGAATACAGAATATAGAACTACATAGATGAAGTCATCGGTTCCGTGATAATAAACTGGAAGCGCAGCGCTAATATAAATGTACATTATACATTGTAGTAACTCAGACGCTGAGTAATAAAATATCATATATACTGGGAAAAAAGTTTGGTTGGAAACAACAAATTAGTGTTAGGAACAGTCTTATAGCAACCGGTCATTTGAAAACGTCGAAATGTAGAAATACAATAGAGTCGGAAGGGAGGGGTCTTAATGCTAGATTCTCATCTCAGGATCCACCACGTGGAATGGTTTTTGTAGTTTGCCGGGTTGAACATTAAATTATTACCGTTGGTAATCTTCTTATTGCTTGTTGTAGAGGATTGGGAAGGAAATAGGTAATGGGTACGATAAGGTAAGAAGAGATAAAAGGAAACTACCTACTTTCTTAAAAACTACACCGCACTTCCACATTTGTTGCTTCGTCCATGTCAAGTTGCTTAATCCGCTTCCTCGACTCGCGCACTCCCGCATCCCTTCTGCGCAGACTCAACCGTCACCAACGCGGAAGTTAGCGTATCATTTCAAAAATACGCGGCAATTAATCTACAAAGTATTTTTATACCTAAAACATGATACATGACCAGTTTAGCATGTAACAACCTAGCAGTAACAAACCCCGCGATGGGCTTCAACACGATCATTCACCTAGGTTTCTGGATGTTCACGTCTATACAAACAATATTAACAAAGTGTTTTAGTTTAAACTTCATCCAGATCTGGCCCTGAAAAAGGCGATTTAGCAGATTCTGCTACTAATAAACAATTGCTGAAATTTTATTTAAGTGCGCGTTGTGCCAGTCCCACCGACGACAACATTATACCACTGCAGGCGCTGGAGTAACCGGATGTTATTATTTTTGCCGACCTTTGCGGCGAAGCCTCGTAAACCCATCTTACCACGCAGGAAGGTCTCTGGTATTCAGATGTTTAAATTTCCAAAGAAATCGCGAATATGAAATTTTTTGTAGTACACGCGTTTATTTAGAAATGTCGATTTTTAAAAACTTGTAACTTAAACGAGTTTTCCGTGTGCACATCGTTTCCAATTAATGCGGTTTTTGTATTTATCGTATACGTAAACAGTCTTTAAAAAATTCTCGACCAAGCTGCATATATTCCGAGACCACCTCCATATCATCGCAATTACTTTTAGGGGACTTAAAATGTTTGGCAAATTGCATTATTTTAAATTGGATTTGAAAATTGCAGCAATTCGGCTAGCCTTCGTAATTAAGTTTTACTATATGATTTTCGCCGATGTTGCAAGTATCATGATAGAATACGATTTGAATAACTAGTCTCATACCTTACATGTGATTTCCAATGCTCCACCCAAAGGTACTACATTGTCCAGAAAACGAGTTTTTTTACCTGGAAAAGTTGGAATTTTGCCGAACCCTTGCTGTTTCAAGTAAGGTAGAGATCTTTAATGTGCGTGACAACACTCACACAGGAGCCTTCAATTTTACACGGGACCTTCATTTTACCTCTCATCCGAACGGGGGTGTATTTTTGTGAAAAATGCTCGCCTAACATTTTTAAGCGGACCATGTCAGTATTCGAACTCGGGACCTTGGACGTAATAGTCACACACACACCACTACGCCACGGAGCCGCCACTATTCACATACCACCGAACACATCGAACCCCAGTTCGATTTTGTAATAATGCAAATTCACGGACATTTCGTGCTCGTTTTGATTACATGTAGTTTTGTCTACCAGCTTATGTCCATCTCTTTGTGGAACTCTCACATCCGATGTAATGTGATTATTACATGTTACCTTGTTTGCCTTTGTACTGTAAAAACGCGCCCGTACAATTATGTTTCTATTCGTAAACTAACGCAACAATCAAACGCATGGTTAAACATATGCGGGTTCCGCGACCGGGGCAAATTTACAAGTATCAAACGGGGTTTTAACTTATCAAAGGATGCGGGCTTCTCGCGTGGGCTATAGCTGGCACTACAGCATTCTAGGGCTGTTGTATAATCCGCACATATAAAATATTCCGTTTGATCGGGAATCGAGAACCTCCTGTGAATTCTCGCGCAATATAATTGGCCTTGTTGTAAATTGGTAACAAACCTCTTTGTCGCTTTTCAAAATCTTGAACATAATGCTTGCACGCACTATTAAAGTTTTAATATATTAATTAAGATATATGTCTTTTGTTGTATGGATTTGACGTCGAACAGGGTAGTTTGCGATTATATCGGGAAACTGAATCAAGTTTCTGTAATTCGAGTCACAAATGTTTCGATTAGACCAAAATTCAAGCACTTCATTAGTAACATCCTAAAATCCCAGACATTTTGGTGGAGAAAAACGCAGCACTGCAAGACTCGATAGCGTTTTTCCTATTTTTGCAATTGGTTCATTTATCATTACAATCCCTGAGCATTCTATTTAAAATACAGCAAAACATTTTCAAAACGGCAACGTATTGTTCAGACAACCAGACCTATACAAAAAAATATCCAGCTGACGTAAGTTTATCTTACGCGTCCCGTAATGAGCTCAATCCCGCCGCAGTTACCGCTCGTTCCCAATCATTTGAATTATTAAATTTCTAGTATCTATATTAATCTACCGTAGAATGTAGATGACGCGAACCGGGACGTGCCCATGGTTCCCGCAGTTTAAAAATAAAGTTATATAGACCAGACGAATCAAAGTTTAAAAAGTATTTTGTACAAGACACCCCATAGCGTTGCTCTAGTGCTTTCGACTACGTTCGGGATCTTCTATAATGTACTAGGTTATCATAAAGTAAGGGATATATTTTAAATCATTACAACTTTTTAATAAATTAAGTTAGTAACATAAAATAAACGAAATCTAGTTGCTTAATAAATGGGATTTTACCGTATCTATGAGAAACAAAAGCGTTGTCATAACAATTGTTGACACTAGTGTCAAAACGAAATTATTCAATTTGAAGTTTTATTTTGAAATTAAAACTCAAGTAAACGTTGAGTTCAAACGACTCAACTGTAATAACATGGATTGACAAACAAGAATTGGTTTAGTTCAGTGCTATTATGAATCCGGCAGAAATTACACCGCTGGATTACGAAGATTTCGCACGAGAATGGATTTGAGAGCGGGCCCTGTCAAATGAAAGCGTACCGCAATTTGATACAAAAATTTGAAAGAACAGGGTCTGTAACTGGCTTACCAAGATCAGAAAGACCAATAATTAGTGATGTCCAAGTTGCAGAGGTTCTTCATGAAAATCAAGACATAGCCAGAAGCAATTCACTCGCAATCAGCAGTGCAAATGCGATATCCAAGCGATTGCAAATGCCGTATACCACGGTTTGGAAAATTTTACGCAAAATTCTAAACATGTATCCATATAAACTGAAAATGCTGTTTGAATTAAAGGACGCAGATTTGGCTACTAGGTACGATTTTTCTTTGCCAGTAATGGCTCAGATGGAAATTGAACCCGAATGGTTATCCGTATTTTATGGACAGATGAGGCACATTTTACTCTGAATGGTGGAGTCAATACTCAAAACTGTAGAATCTGGTCTGCAGAAAATCCGCAACAAATCGTTCAAAAGGTCTTCATGACAAGAAAGTCACCGTTTGGTGCGGTTTTACAGCTGATTTTATTATTGGTCCGTATTTCTACGAGGAAATGCAGAATGGACAAGCCGTATCTGTAACTGTAAATGGTGAACGATACTTGCAAATGTTACAAAATTATGTTATTCCACAGCTGCAAAACGAGCACTACGGAATTGAAAACATCATTTTATGCAGGATGGAGCACCCCGCACATTTTCGATCAGTCAAAGAATTGTTAACCAACGTTTTTCAAGATCGCGTGTTAAGCAGACATTTCGTAAATTCATGGCCACTAAGATCACCTGATCTAAACCCAGCGGATTACTGGCTGTGGGGTTATTTAAAAAGTTTAGTGTTTAGAAGACGACCAACTACGCTACAAGAATTAAAAGACAGTATTACGGAGCAAATTGGTACAATTCAACCAGAAATGTTACGAAATGCTGTGTACAATTTGGAGGTAAGGATGGTGATCTTACAACAACAAAATGGAGGTCATATTGAGCAATTGCCGTAACCTGTTTTGGCATACTAAATCCCATTTCATAAGCAATTAGATTTCATTTATTTCTTGTTATTAACTTAATTTGTTAAAAAGTTATCATAATTTAAAATATATCCCTTACTTTATGATAACCTTATATATTAAGCTGCTACGCGAGAATAAACCCTGTAACTTTACCAAAGTCTGATAATGCGGTCTTTGTTTTGCGCTAAAATGGAACCTGCAAACATTTTCAGTTGCAACCCTTGTTAAGCTCCCTTTATCACGCAACATAAGATAAAATAGCATGGCGTAACCATATTGCCATTGGTGCTTAAACGTCATCAGGCGGTTCCGTGGCGTTGTTGGTATGTATTTGACTATTACGCCCAAGGTACAGGGTTCGAATCCCGATACGGTCCTCTTGAAAATGTTAGGCGAGCATTTTTCATAAAAATACACTCTCATTTGGATAAGAGGTAAAATGGAGGTCCCGTGTGTGAGTGTTGTCACTCACGTTAAAAAACCCTACTTTGCTTGGAACAGCAAGGGTTCGGAAAAATTGCAAATTTTCCAGGTAAAAAAACTTGCTTCCTAGCCCATGTGGCACTTTCGGGTGAAACATTGGAAAATCACATGTAAGGTGCTTAAACGTCAAGCTCTGCTAGCAGTTATAAGCATTTCCACAAACAATAACAGGTTAATATCTGGTGTAATGTGTGGATATGTAGGTGACGAAGGCTGCTACGCTGCTCATCTACGGAGTAGTAGGCATAGAAATGCTGTAGCTGTTGTTACCGAGGGAGACGATGCTGTAGAAATAATTCAAAAACCGTATGGCCAGCTACGGCATAAAGACATCGACGCTGTTAGTGGAGTGTCTGAGTTTCTGATCAAGCAGAAGCAGCTGTTTATTCGTTTAGTCGACGAAATGTTAATGGAAGAGACGGCTCTAAAGATTAATTGTGAACCTTATGGCGCCCAGTCCAAAATAGGCATTGGTCTGAAGACTACCGATGCGAAATCGTTTAATACAATTAATGTGATTATCACATCTGGCAGCTATATACAAAACGACTTCGAAAACTTATACGGCAGAAATCAGATAAATTTAATCCCCGCGGATGGGGATGTCTCTACACAAAGTGTTTTAATTGGAAATTAATATTAGAATGTAGAATCTGCTATGATGACCATCGTAAATTATCCAGTAGTTTAAAGAGAAGAAATCTGCAAGACGAGAAAATAGAATATTGAAGAAGTGTGTAAAGTTACATTTTATACACTAATGAAGAGTTTGTCACACGCGCTGAAAGCGATGTTGCAAACAGAACTAGTGTATAAACTGACCCTAAACACGTTCTTGTAATATTCTTTTGTATGACTCGAAAATAAAATGCACTTTGTCAAATATTATTTTTGACAGCTGCTATGACATTTGAAAATATTTTGAAAAAATAGCAATCGCAGCAACCTATTTTACTCGTGACCAGTGCGTAAATGTACGTGGGTTCATATGGAAATGCGCGTGAAGTAATTCAAATAAGGATTACATTACATTTGAAGCACCGGTGTGAAAAATTCCTACTTCACGTATAATGAGTGATGCATGAAGTGGCACTTTACATATGAGAGCATAAATATTATATGTTTATAAGTAAATAAAAGTTTTTAAAAAGAATGTACTACTTTCTTGCTTAAATCAATCGCAAACCTAGATTAGGCAACCTGCGATGCCAACCTATTTTATATTAGGCAACCCACGATACTGTCCCGTTTCAGTCTCTCACACTATCGCCACCTGAAAGCTTGCAACACATTTTACCCCCTCACATGAATGTCTGCAACCCGTACTACGTATCTAAGCTTTGATAGGCAATCCACAATACTGCCACGCTTCAGCGCGAAGAGAGCAAAGGGAGAATGTGTGTTAAATACGGCCAAAATTACCTACCCGTAGTATCAAAGGTGATGACAGTGAGCCCGAAAATGACGCTGTTATGTTTTTGATATTGTGAAGAGATAAGCTGCCGTGTCCCATGAAGGTTCAAACAAGAACAGTTAGACGCAATGGAGCGGTAGAAGGAGCATGGGTATATTACGATTACTTAAACAGTACAATACAACTTGTACAGCAAATCCTTACTTCTTAGAAAAATTATTGATTATTTCTCTAAAAGCTCAAAACCTGTGAACAGTAACGCCGATCGGGTTTTACCAGCTCTGTATAGGTATTTGTTAGAAACAATGGTAGTATTTAAATCAATTTTCTCCATTTCGTTGAAGGCGTTTAAAATATAACAATGGTGATAATATACTTTTGATTTTTCTGTTTCCACAATCTCTTTTTTTCAAATTTTTTTTGCAGTTTTCATAATACCTTATACCTCACTTCCACAAGGCTTTTGAAATTATATATGGCTTCTAGAATGCGGTTTTTGTTAAATAGTTTAAAATCCATACTTTTATTAATAATTTTTACTCGTTTACTACTCGCAAAACTAACTCTTAATATGACTATTACGCAAATGATTTTACTTATATTAAATAGGATCAATAATGATTACCGCCACTTTTTTGTTTGTCTCTAAACTACACAATGCTGGTAATATAATTTCTATGCCGGTAAATTGATAACCTTTTACAGAAATAAATTATATTTTACTAGTATTTACAGAAACAAAAAATATTATTTACATTTTTTTATCTATTTTTACAGTTTCTTCCTAGAACTTTTCTAGTTTGCATTTATATCGATTATACGTTTTTGTCTCCAAACTTGTTGCTATGACCGTTTTAACTTTTTAACCCAACGGATCATAGGTTTATAATCGTGATACCTATTGTGGCTGATCTACCTTTGTTAATGCTAGCCGACTATGCTTTTATTCGCGGTTGATACTTTTTTAATCTCTTACTAAAGCTGACCTACTTAGAATACAAACGATTCTATTTTGTAGTTGACCTACTTTGAATTAAAATCGTTCTTATCCCACTACTGATAATCTAGTAAGATACCAAGTTTCAAGCTACGGAGCAGAGGTATTGTATTACATTGTAACGGTTTTATTTACACAAGCGAGATAAGGACCATATGTCATTTCTTATATATGACTTGCTATTGTAGAAATGTAAAAGGTGTACAACACAAAAAAAATATCGAGCTTGTAACAAAGAAGAAGGAATAATATGTTTGAGTGCAATGGGTAAGAATAGATAATATGTTTACGTCTTGTAATATAATGGCGATTAACGAGAGGTAAATATAGATCAATCAAGTAAGATGCGGCTGATTAGAAAATAATTATATGAGTAAGATATGCCAGGTGTAGATTACGTCTTTTGACCTGACTAAGCCATACTAGTTCAACGTACCACGATGTTAGCCTCTCTCGATACTTTAAATAAAAAAAAAATCGTTTTGTCTGCGTTGGTTTAGGTATGTCAACGTGGTAAACAGTGTAAATTCCAAGTCCTTTGAGACGCGTTTGCGTTACGTTAATAAAAACCTGACGCACAAAGAGGAAAAGAAATCTTAAACGGACAAATTAACATTGATGTACCCTGCATATTCTGATTTCATAAATAATAGTGTTCATTAAGCATGACGTTTCAATAACTGTTTAGTTCTATTAAAGGGAATTCAGGTAATACACTTAAAAACATAAAAACATGAATTTATTTTGGTGTAATACACATTGGAACGTAACTCGGGTAAATTATTTCCAAACCACAATAGAAAAGGAACACACATTTCAATGGTACTCATTTCTCACATAAAATTAAGAAAGTTTTTGTACATCCTTTAGTAGAACTAATTCCATTTTATAATACACAGAAACAATTACAATTCTAGTTTACAATGTAACCAGAAAAGATAAAAGTAAGATTGTTACAATATTGTTAAATGTAAAAATGGCCGAAGTCGTTAGATATTAGGTATCGAACTATACATCAGTATAAAATACAATGCTACAATGTATCAACTCAGTTACATAAAGAAAAATTACACACATATTATACTATGGGAAGTCATGTATTGTTTACGTCTTTAAATACAAAAGCAGTGTGACCTAACCAACCCGTACATATGAGAAGTTAGAAAAATGACAGAAGCAAAACAGCCCCCTGAATACAATTAATCAATTACTCGCGAACCAATAACGAATTGACATGTGAAAGGGTATTATAAAAAAGGGGAGTCGAAGAACCCCGTTAGCTAGGAAGTAGCAGCCGGGCGTTCAACGTGGTGAATCCATGGATAATCGTCAAGAATCCGAGATTGAATTTGGATAGGGTACTTCCATACCACTTTGGTAGGAAATTACATAATCCCTTTTAACATGGATTCCAAATATTGAAACGTTCTTAATTAAATTGGCACTCAGTTGTAAGGTTTGTGTAAATATTTATAAATTGTTCTTTTGTTTTGTGGTGACGTGTATTTATGAAACCCATTTAGTTGGACATTAAAATTGTAAAACGTCTATCGCATTATAAATTATATTATCTATTTTATTAGATTTACGAAGCCTGGACATTGGAACTAAAGTTAATCAGTGGATGATGTGGTTAAAAAAGTATAGGTAAACAATAAAGTGTGACCAATTGTGACTAATTTATGTAATTTCAAATGCTGTATGTATACCCGATCACCGAAAGATTGTTTTGCTGCTCATATTTAACTGCATTTAAATAACTTTTATATTTTGTATGTACACAGAAATATTGTGTTGAAATTTATATAGATATCCTTAAAAATTTTATATGTTCCTCTTTATTGGAATAATAATGTAATGCTGTATTAAAAATTAATTTAGGTGACGCAGTGAGACTGTATTTTCCTTGATTGAATATATCAATTGGTTGTGAGAGGAGCTCCATTACACCAGAAATTCAATGTAATCAAAACCCCAAGAATGCTTGTCTTCCAAAGGACTATCAATAGTTCAGACGAGTAGGCACCCATAAATGTGACAGTGTTAAAAGCCTTTGAGGGTAAGTGTTATTGGTAACATAGCTTAAATTTGCACGTAGTAGATTGTTACGTTTTTCGATTTTGTTCAATTTATTTAATTATTTCTACAGGGACTCACTACCGCACTACTGTAGATAGTCGGTGCCCCCTTATTTTGTTACGGAATTTCCGTTCCTTTTAGGCAATTCAGAATTTAATAACTTAACGTTTCATTCAACCATAACACCTTATTTGGCTGATACTAGTATATTTCGACCAATTAATGAACTCTTCTGTTTGCATGGTGCTCGTTAGACATGCTCTACTTTACTTAGGGGTTCTATATTTTTTGAATAGTTACGATAAGAAACGGCAGAAGATTTCTGAAACGGGATATGGTTGCTTTCCTGGCAGCCTTGTAATTAATAATTAAAGTAATTTGTGTTAGTTTATAAATCTGAAACTCGCCCTCAGAGAATATTCTCTTTGATTAAATCAAGTTAAATAAAATAACAGAATTATGCTATTTCGGTGGGCAGTGTCAGTTATTTAAATATAAGCCGTTGTCCTTTGGTATTTATTTGAGACAATTTTTCAAGAGTTTTAAAACGTTCTGTCGTTGAAAAGGTCGTTGTAAATAGCTACTGCAACAAATGACAAAATTCGTTGAAGTAACTATTTATTGCGAGATCTCTCAGCTATTTATCCCAACTACTCGGGAAAGCTGAAGTAAATTAAGTAATTATTCTTTGCGTTTAACAATCTTTAAAATCTTTTATTGTTACAAATGCTTAGTTCGTTAATTTAATGATTTTCGGATTGCAGGCACAATCACTCACTCTGCAAATAACGTAATCACTAAATTTACAGGACACTTGATAATTGACACCTCGAGGTCGTAGTCTATTATAGCAGCAAACCATGTTATATACAGCGATAATTGGTGCAACTATTGTCTAATTTTGCGCAGGTTTGGTGATAATCAACAAACTTTCCTTGAAATTAAATTATAATAAAATGGGATTTCTACTTTAAAACGTTTAGAGCTTATAATTGAGTAATGTAGTTTTAAAATAGGGAGAATTCAAAGGTATTTACAACATCAATCGTCCAAACCTCGAAACTATTCATCAAATTTTGTGGCATTGAACGGAATTAAGAGATATGTTGGAAAACCGTTGTTTCCGAATTTAATAAATGCACGGTGGGCTATTTGTATGTCACCATGTCCTACGTTCCATGTTTGCATCAACGCCTTTCATTTCCGTTTGCACCCTCCTAATCAACTGAATACTTTATTATCCTTCAACATTCAGCTGGTATGTAACAAACGTACTTTGAGTAACTGCTAGCATGAAAATGAGGATGATTTGTTAAATCTGTTAGATAGAATGGGTGACGTGTTGATTGAAATGGATTTGCTGATAAATGTATCTATATAAAAATGCTTGTTTTTAATAGGAAAAAGTAGGCTTAAACGTCAAAGTAGTATAGTGGTGTTACGCCTCATTTGGCATCACAACGACTCTATTTAACAATTAATCGTAAGGGATCGTTTTTGTATAATTTAGTGGGATACAACCTATTATAAGTAGACCATTTTTGGGAATCCCAGGACCACATTTCCACCAGCATCCACATTTCCACACACATCTGGACCAAATTTACATGTAAATTCGCACTATAAAGTCTTATTTTTTAAGAATCTCCACCTGCTCTCTCCCTGTGGAGATGAATCTCCTCCTTGTGGGAGTTTTACCCCAACCATCCCTAACCTAAAAATCGATAACCTAACCCCTAAAATTTTTGAGATACTTCTCGGTGTCTATTGGCACCGCACCCACGAGATAAACCTATCTTGTTTGGTATCAATTAATATTAGATTTTTCTCAGCTACCCGAATTTCTAACAATTTTTCAGATAGCATCACCCCCAAGGGAGCTACCCCCATTTTAAGATTTCTTACCTGTATCGACTTTTGAGCGTTCTTATAAATTTTTTTAGTCATGCAATACATCTTGTTAGTCTAAAATTTTACGCACATCCCGAATCTGTAAACAGATTTGAAATCGGACCACGCCCTGCAATGTTACACACATACCCTCTGCGAGATAAATCTTTCTCCACATTTCCACCCACGAGATAAACCTATCTTGTTTGGTATCAATTAACAATAGAATTTTCTCAGCTACCCAAATCTCTTTAAATTTTTGAGATAGCATCATCCCCCAGGGAACTACCCTCACTTTAAGATTTGTAGCGATTTCTGACGGTCCTTATAAATTTTTTATACATGCAATACATCTTGTTAGTCTAGAATTTTATGTAGAATCCAAATCTGTAAACAGATTTAAAATAGGGCCACCCCTTACCATTTTACACACACCCTCTAAATTATAAATTTCCTGCGGCTCATACCTAAAAGAAAATCTAAAAACTATTCTTAAAACTTTTTATTACAAACAATTTTTACTAATACAGTTTAAATTTGTAAACCACATTTCTAAATACATATTCACAATTTTTTATTTTCAACCTAGAACTTGTCATATCGGGTCATACTTATTAATATTTATTTCTAAATAGAGCACCTTTTCCAAAGACCAACCGGACCCGCATGTTTCAAAGTCCTCTGATTTTGTTCTTATGGTTTCACTTAAGACCTCGTACATATTTTCCAGATTACTAGAAGACGTTATAACCACATTTTTGTGTTAAAGGATTTCACATCGGTAGCCTCTTCCCCATTTTGATGTAAACGCCGTAGAGTTCGCAGTAGACTTTTACTGCTGTATGTTGTATTCTTTTTCATTTATTAATCGAATAAATCGCTCTTTCTGCTTCCAAAGAAACTCGGGCACCCCATCGTCGACACTGGCGTTCTTTATGCGATAGCTAGCCATACGGTTGTTAAACGCAGTGCTAACCATTTCTACACCATCGTCGCTAGTAGCGGTAACTGATGCATTTTTATGTCTGTTGCTCCTTAAATGTGCGGCATACGTAGTTTTTTCCATTTCGAAATAGCATACTTTACACATAATTCGTGGTTGTTTCGTACAAGACCCTTTAACAGCTGGCGGAGCTGAACGTTTACGGCTTAATGACATGCCGTGCTGTTTTTCCTTGTGTCGCTGTAAGTTGCCCATTCTCGTAAAAGCGAAACCGCAAGTCCCACAGTTTAAGTACTTTGCTGTCGACGGATGTATAAGCTTAACCTGGACGATGTTACACCACAACATTTGTTCTGATGCCGTTTGAGAGCATCCTTCCTGGTAAAGTAGACGTCACAGGGCTCGCATTTAAAAACGTTTGCAGGTACCATTTTAGTACAAAACAAAATCCACACTATAAGACTTAACTTGTAAGCGAACTAACTTATAACTAAAGAGTTTACTCTCGCGCACCGGCTTTATGTACCCTATAGAATGCAAACCGAAGGTTTCCGAAGATACCCGAACGAAGTTGAGGATTCAGCGGGGAACTAAATGACGTCATAATCCTCGCTGCTCGTCCAATACATTTAGCGCCAATGCATGCACCTGGTTCGCTTCGTCGATGGTGCGAATGCCGTTAGTAAAAACATCGGAAACGTCTTCCATGTTATACGGATCGCGTGCATATTTAAAATCCAAAAGGGTGGTAGCACACGCACACAAGTTGTCTGCAAGTCGTGCTGTAGAAGATGCAGTGCTACTATAACCAAAAACACTTTAAACCATTACCAAGAAAATACCAACTTGTTGTCTACAGGATACTTACTAATAAAGTAATTTAATTTAAATAACTTCTACGTCATACTTTAGGAAATGGTAGGCTTGAATATTTTTTCTAAATGAATCACCGAGCGAAAGTATATGCTTAGCAGTATTAAAATTAACCATTAATTTCCCATTTTTACGACCATAGTTAATTATAGATTAAAATTTAATTTGTTCACGTTCGAGCTTCTCGTAAACTAACATATTTTACAGCAACAATGCGCTGTATAATACATGCATACCCCTTCGCCGCGCTACTGCTATTCTTGTAATTGCTAGAAAAAGTCACTCTCCTTTTTACTGTTAGGACCGATGCAAAGCACCATTTTTTTTATACTTTCTATAGCACATCGCGCACTTTTTCGTCTGATAATTTTGCTTCTGTAGGCTTTTACACTTTCGCATAGCGGTCGACCGCACGTAATGATTTCTAGAACCGGTAAGTACTTGATATCGTCCAAATAGAGAATTAGATGCTCGATGTCTGTCAACTTCCAATTCCCTCGTAAAAGGTAGAAAAAACTCAGTCAATCATCCATTATACTTCAACCCGCTCCTGTTCTGATAATTTACAAACATTTTTCAAACGACAATGGACCGAGAATTTTTAAACCTCCGGGGGATCTTTAAGTCGTGATCAATTACACATCCGAGCTACGCGTAAACTAACATATTTTGCAGTAACTGTATAATACATTGCATACCCCTTCTCTGCGCTACTGCTATTCTTGTAGTTGCTTGGAAAAGTCAGTCGCCCTTTTTACGGGTAGGGCCGCTAAAAAGCACCATTCCATACTTTCTTTATAAGTGTAGCACATCGCGCACTTTTTGTCGGATAATTAAATTTTGTTTATGTAGGCCTTTACACTTTCGCTTATTTAAACATCTAATACGATCAATTAACCACTTTCGCTTATTCTAACAGGAACCACCATACATTCCGCCACACCGTTCTTTTTGATTCCAACGATCCTATGGGCTTCCGCACACTAACACCCGACGTATCTTTTCTACTATTTGTTAAACAAAAACTACCGGCATTGCTATTGTGGACGTAAACAGATGTTTGTGGATGTGTACGAGAATATGTAACCATATACATTAACCAGTCTAAGCTATTATATTTAGTCCACGAAAACTACTATTTTTCTAAACCATAATTAATAATCGTCTTTATAGGTTCCACATTTCTACCGTTACCCAATGACTGGTGCTACGTACATGGAGACTTTAATTTCTTATTGGAGAATTTTATTCTCCCGCGCACTGCTGCGTAGTTGCATGCCTACCCCTTTTGAGGTATATGCTCGTTATAGGTTGTAAGACCCTCGGTTTTACTTAACTACAATTCGTGAGACCCTTTAATCTTTTAATCGTATCTTTCTCGCCTACAATACAGTAGGACTTAACATTACTACCAACAAATTCTAATACTGGACCCCCATTAAATACGTCTTTAATTTTCCCTACAACTTTTTTTTGTTGACAAGTGTTATATTGTATTTATTATACGCAGGGCAGTCACTCTTTTAAGATAAATATATTTTGCTAGGTATCAACTAACATTAAATTTTTCTAGGGACCCCAAATCTGTAAATAGATTTTAAATAGGACCACCCCATACAAAGTTATGCGTTTTAAAGACCCAAATCACTAATTTTTGCTCATCTTTATTTAACACCATTTTTAAAACCTTTTCGCTACCCAAGACATATGCCTTAGCCAACCATCTCCCGAGAAATCTAAAACCGCCGTGTCCCGCGAATACCACGTGGAGATAACACGTATACTCTGTCAACCAGGAAGCCGGAAGGATTTGGAAGGTGGGAGAAGAACTTAAGAATTATGGAATCTTAAAACTAATATATACAATAGATTTACAAAATCCATACAAATATAAACAACTATCTTATATCTTTACACTCCCATGCGTAGATTGTTGTACTATTAGGAATGATGTACCTTTTGTCATCTTCCCTCGATATACTAATTTTATTAATAAACTGCGTATGCAAATCGTATTCTTTTACTCCGTGTACATATGCAGGCAAGTACTCGATACCATCCAAATAAAGAATTGGATGCTTGGTGACTGTTAACATCCGCTTCCCTCGTGTACGCCCAGACACATCCCAGCCCATGAGCACCCCTGCGCATGCACACCCCTGCCCATGCGCACCCCTGCGCGTACGCACCCCTGCCCATGCGCATCCCTCTCTGTGCGAGTGCTATTTCGGGGTAACGTCACAGCCTTTTATAAATAAAGAACAATGTTATATACTATTATAAAATGTTTATTCTGACATTATACATAACAAATTTAAAAATATTTAATGCCAAGCATGGAGTCATTTAAACTTAATTTTAATACAAAGTTATACACAGAAGACAGTCCTTTCTTTATGTTTGTTTGCAGTGGTTTTAATTTTATCTAATTTTATTCGCAGCTTAAAATTTAAATCGACACCCAAGTCTTCTATCTCCTTTTCTAACCAATAGTTTGATACATAAAGACCGTCTAGGTTTTCGAATTGTAAAATGTACCGAAGTTTGCCTCTATATTTAAAGTCTTTGATTCCGCCGACAACCAGATCCATTCCTTCGTGTAATTCTTGCAGTTTGTGACAATCTTTTAATCGCAGCTTTCCCACAATATCCTGCATACGTATCTTGTTAGCTTGATCGACTTCTTCTTGTCGGTATTGGAGGAAATCCTTTTTCTCCCACACACCGTTGTGTAGTTGCATATCCACCACTTTTGGGAATATATGGTTGTTATTGGTTGTAAGACCCTCGGTTTTAAATGATCCGAAAGGTTCTTTACTAGGCAAATATACAATGTTTAGCGGGACCCCTTTGCGTGTGGTGTACGCCAAGGTTACGAAACCCGCATTTCTTAGTTCGTCTTTGTTATCTGCCATTTTGATAAATACGTTTTTAGAATAACCTTTTAAAAAGTATACGGATTTAGTACCATCCTTTTCTGCAAGAACACCTACATAACTAAAAGAGTCTTTCTTACTAACCGCAAATGCATACAGCTTGTACAACCCGGATGTATCTAAGTCAGTCCATCGACACATAAAATAATCTTTTAATTCTTCCTCATTTTCTCTAATAAGATGTTCTTTGTCTAACACATCTTTGTATTGTTCGCGTATTGTCGCAGTGTTTTCCATGTACTCCAATTTTCGCCTTTTGCATCCATTTCCTCTAATTCCAGTTGTCTTTTCCTTCCACTTACAGCGTATGGCATGCATAATGGGACAATTTCCTTTAGCGTAAACGGATAGAGTTTACTACCAATATTTGCGCGTTGACGTACAACCTCTGGGCGAATGTTAGGTGTATTTATCAATCCCAATTCCGAAATGACTATTTCTTTTGGAATTGTAGAATATGGTGTTGCAGATTGTGTAAAATATGTACTACCTGCTTTAAAAAAAAAAAAAAAAAATTTTTTTTTTTTTTTTTTTTTTTTTTTTAGTTAAAACTAAAAGCCGAAAGCACATACTTTATCAATGTTTCCCTTTCTTTTGGTTTTCGGACAACTTAATTTGCAAGCCCGTCAATTTCTTTGTATTACCATTCCCCCAATACACGTACTGTAGTAGGTTATTATACACTAAACAGCAACTATTTTGTAGCTTGTCCGATAGCTTACTCCACATTTTGGCAAGTGGTACCGAGTACATTGACGTCTTTAGGAAGTATAACTTACTATCTTCCAATAACGTTAAACAGTCTTTTAAGGGATTATACACCCGTCCCGCACTGACATAGCTTCCAATTGCACAGTTGTATATTGTCGCTTCCAATCGCGTAATACCATGTTCTTTGGCCAAAGTAGACGCAAATGTTTCCCTTAAACGTACATCTGGACAACGTAAAAAATCTAGTATATGATTGCCAAGTTGTTTATTAACACCAGGACTTGTTATCTGACACACAAATTTGTTGTATATCTTAATTCTTGCATTGGTTGTTAGCCATGTTAAACAATCAATTCCTACAGTTTTATCGTTGTCAACTATAATATTACACTTTTCTTCGTATTCGCCCTTATAGCAAAAGTTATGGTTTGTAGTTAAATAATTACACATCTCCATCTTGCTAAATATACCTGCAAAATCTTGGGTTACATCCATGTCAAAAGATAGAAATAATCTTTTCGAGTTCGTCTAATATATCTGGTAGTTCCTCCAATAAAGTTTCCAACTTAACATCTGCTAGTTCCACTTTGTATGGAACACATATAGGATTTTGGAATTTTTATTAATGCATTCGATGTCTTCTTTTCCGATAATTTCTTTTACTCTCTGGCCCATCTTGTTAGTGCTTTCCAGAGTAAAACGGAAGCTTAGCTTTAACACATGCCTAGTCGTGAAACAAATCGCTCAAACTTTCTTCGTAGATAGCTGTTAAATGCACTTTCACAAATTTCTTTTTTAGGATAAACATCCTTTTGCTTGCAGAGAAAGTATTGTTACGGCGTCAGAAAAGTCGCAAATTTTAACCAACATTATATTGTCACAAAATGGTTCTGTAATTGGTGTGTGAGTCAACACCGTTGTTGCAGCAGTCTGCTTCGCCTTCAGACATAACGAAATATTACCAAATATCTGTTCACCAGATTATGTGTTCGCACATATGTTTGCTGTCAACAGCCATAATTCCAAATCGTCTCATTTGTCAGGTTTCGACATACAATTATGTCGCCAACAAGTTGACATTTGAAACGTTTAATCACCTTTGAGACGCCTTTTCTGACGCCGAACAAACCTCTGCAAGCAAAAGGATGTTTATCCTAAAAAAAGAAATTTGTGGTGCATTTAACAGCTATCTACGAAGAAAGTTTGAGCGATTTGTTTCCGCTAGGCATGGTGTTAAAGCTAAGCTTCCGTTTTCTCTGGCAAGCACTAACAAGATGGGCCAGAGAGTAAAAGAAATTATCGGAAAAGAAGACATCGAATGCATTAATAAAAATTCCAAAATCCTATATGTGTTCCATACAAAGTGGAACTAGCAGATGTTAAGTTGGAAACTTTATTGGAGGAACTACCAGATATATTAGACGAACTCGAAAAGATTATTTCTATCTTTTGACATGGATGTAACCCAAGATTTTGCAGGCATATTTAGCAAGATGGAGATGTGTAATTATTTAACTACAAACCATAACTTTTGCTATAAGGGCGAATACGAAGAAAAGTGTAATATTATAGTTGACAACGATAAAACTGTAGGAATTGATTGTTTAACATGGCTAACAACCAATGCAAGAATTAAGATATACAACAAATTTGTGTGTCAGATAACAAGTCCTGGTGTTAATAAACAACTTGGCAATCATATACTAGATTTTTTACGTTGTCCAGATGTACGTTTAAGGGAAACATTTGCGTCTACTTTGGCCAAAGAACATGGTATTACGCGATTGGAAGCGACAATATACAACTGTGCAATTGGAAGCTATGTCAGTGCGGTACGGGTGTATAATCCCTTAAAAGACTGTTTAACGTTATTGGAAGATAGTAAGTTATACTTCCTAAAGACGCCAATGTACTCGGTACCACTTGCCAAAATGTGGAGTAAGCTATCGGACAAGCTACAAAATAGTTGCTGTTTAGTGTATAATAACCTACTACAGTACGTGTATTGGGGGAATGGTAATACAAAGAAATTGACGGGCTTGCAAATTAAGTTGTCCGAAAAACCAAAAGAAAGGGAAACATTGATAAAGTATGTGCTTTCGGCTTTTAGTTTTAACTATTTACCCGTAAATTATTTGGAGATAGTAGAGGAGGAAGACAGCCAAGGTAAAATAAAAATCTTACACAAGTGCTACATTAAAGCAGGTAGTACATATTTTACACAATCTGCAACACCATATTCTACAATTCCAAAAGAAATAGTCATTTCGGAATTGGGATTGATAAATACACCTAACATTCGCCCAGAGGTTGTACGTCAACGCGCAAATATTGGTAGTAAACTCTATCCGTTTACGCTAAAGGAAATTGTCCCATTATGCATGCCATACGCTGTAAGTGGAAGGAAAAGACAACTGGAATTAGAGGAAATGGATGCAAAAAGGCGAAAATTGGAGTACATGGAAAACACTGCGACAATACGCGAACAATACAAAGATGTGTTAGACAAAGAACATCTTATTAGAGAAAATGAGGAAGAATTAAAAGATTATTTTATGTGTCGATGGACTGACTTAGATACATCCGGGTTGTGCAAGCTGTATGCATTTGCGGTTAGTAAGAAAGACTCTTTAGTTATGTAGGTGTTCTTGCAGAAAAGGATGGTACTAAATCCGTATACTTTTAAAAGGTTATTCTAAAACGTATTTATCAAAATGGCAGATAACAAAGACGAACTAAGAAATGCGGGTTTCGTAACCTTGGCGTACACCACACGCAAAGGGGTCCCGCTAAACATTGTATATTTGCCTAGTAAAGAACCTTTCGGATCATTTAAAACCGAGGGTCTTACAACCAATAACAACCATATATTCCCAAAAGTGGTGGATATGCAACTACACAACGGTGTGTGGAGAAAAGGATTTCTCCAATACCGACAAGAAGAAGTCGATCAAGCTAACAAGATACGTATGCAGGATATTGTGGAAAGCTGCGATTAAAAGATTGTCACAAACTGCAAGAATTACACGAAGGAATGGATCTGGTTGTCGGCGGAATCAAAGACTTTAAATATAGAGGCAAACTTCGGTACATTTTACAATTCGAAAACCTAGACGGTCTTTATGTATCAAACTATTGGTTAGAAAAGGAGATAGAAGACTTGGGTGTCGATTTAAATTTTAAGCTGCGAATAAAATTAGATAAAATTAAAACCACTGCAAACAAACATAAAGAAAGGACTGTCTTCTGTGTATAACTTTGTATTAAAATTAAGTTTAAATGACTCCATGCTTGGCATTAAATATTTTTAAATTTGTTATGTATAATGTCAGAATAAACATTTTATAATAGTATATAACATTGTTCTTTATTTATAAAAGGCTGTGACGTTACCCCGAAATAGCACTCGCACAGAGAGGATGCGCATGGGCAGGTGCGTACGCGCAGGGGTGCGCATGGGCAGGTGTGCATGCGCAGGGGTGCTCATGGGCTGGGATTGTCTGGGCGTACACGAGGGAAGCGGATGTTAACAGTCACCAAGCATCCAATTCTTTATTTGGATGGTATCAGTACTTGCCTGCATATGTACACGGAGTAAAAGAATACGATTTGCATACGCAGTTTATTAATAAAATTAGTATATCGAGGAAGATGACAAAGGTACATCATTCCTAATAGTACAACAATCTACGCATGGAGGTAAAGATATAAGATAGTTGTTTATATTTGTATGGATTTTGTAAATCTATTGTATATATTAGTTTTAAGATTCCATAATTTTAAGTTCTTCTCCCACCTTCCAAATCCTTCCGGCTTCCTGGTTGACAGAGTATACGTGTTATTCCACGTGGTATTCCGGGACACGGCGGTTTTAGATTTCTCGGGAGATGGTTGGCTAAGGCATATGTCTTGGGTGAAAAAAGGTTTTAAAAATGGGTAAATAAAGATGAGCAAAATTAGTGATTTGGGTCTTTAAAACGCATAACTTTGTATGGGTGGTCCTATTTAAAATCTATTTACAGATTTGGGGTCCCTAGAAAATTTAATGTTAGTTGATACCTAGCAAAATATATTTATCTTAAAAGAGTGACTGCCCTGCGTATAATAAATACAATATAACACTTGTCAACAAAAAGTTGTAGGAAAATTAAAGACGTATTTAATGGGGTCCAGTATTAGAATTTGTTGGTAGTAATGTTAAGTCCTACTGTATTGTAGGCGAGAAAGATACGATTAAAAGATTAAAGGGTCTCACGAATTGTAGTTAAGTAAAACCGAGGGTCTTACAACCTATAACGAGCATATACCTCCAAAAGGGTAGGCATGCAACTACGCAGCAGTGCGCGGAGAATAAAATTCTCCAATAAGAAATTAAAGTTTCCATGTACGTAGCACCAGTCATTGGGTAACGGTAGAAATGTGGAACCTATAAAGACGATTATTAATTATGGTTTAGAAAAATAGTAGTTTTCGTGGACTAAATAAAATAGCTTAGACTGGTTAATGTATATGGTTACATATTCTCGTACACATCCACAAACATCTGTTTACGTCCACAATAGCAATGCCGGTAGTTTTTGTTTAACAAATAGTAGAAAAGATACGTCGGGTGTTAGTGTGCGGAAGCACATAGGATCGTTGGAATCAAAAGAACGGTGTGGCGGAATGTATGGTGGTTTCTGTTAGAATAAGCGATAGTGGTTAATTGATCGTATTAGATGTTTAAATAAGCGAAAGTGTAAAGGCCTACATAAACAAAATTTAATTATCCGACAAAAGTGCGCGATGTGCTACACTTATAAAGAAAGTATGGAATGGTGCTTTTAGCGGCCCTACCCGTAAAAAGGGCGACTGACTTTTCAAGCAACTACAAGAATAGCAGTAGCGCAGAGAAGGGTATGCAATGTATTATACAGTTACTGCAAAATATGTTAGTTTACGCGTAGCTCGGATGTGTAATTGATCACGACTTAAAGATCCCCGGAGGTTTAAAATTCTCGGTCCATTGTCGTTTGAAAAATGTTTGTAAATTATCAGAACAGGAGCGGGTTGAAGTATAATGGATGATTGACTGAGTTTTTCTACCTTTACGAGGGAATTGGAAGTTGACAGACATCGAGCATCTAATTCTCTATTTGGACGATATCAAGTACTTACCGGTTCTAGAAATCATTACGTGCGGTCGACCGCTATGCGAAAGTGTAAAAGCCTACAGAAGCAAAATTATCAGACGAAAAAGTGCGCGATGTGCTATAGAAAGTATAAAAAAAATGGTGCTTTGCATCGGTCCTAACAGTAAAAAGGAGAGTGACTTTTTCTAGCAATTACAAGAATAGCAGTAGCGCGGCGAAGGGGTATGCATGTATTATACAGCGCATTGTTGCTGTAAAATATGTTAGTTTACGAGAAGCTCGAACGTGAACAAATTAAATTTTAATCTATAATTAACTATGGTCGTAAAAATGGGAAATTAATGGTTAATTTTAATACTGCTAAGCATATACTTTCGCTCGGTGATTCATTTAGAAAAAATATTCAAGCCTACCATTTCCTAAAGTATGACGTAGAAGTTATTTAAATTAAATTACTTTATTAGTAAGTATCCTGTAGACAACAAGTTGGTATTTTCTTGGTAATGGTTTAAAGTGTTTTTGGTTATAGTAGCACTGCATCTTCTACAGCACGACTTGCAGACAACTTGTGTGCGTGTGCTACCACCCTTTGGATTTTAAATATGCACGCGATCCGTATAACATGGAAGACGTTTCCGATGTTTTTACTAACGGCATTCGCACCATCGACGAAGCGAACCAGGTGCATGCATTGGCGCTAAATGTATTGGACGAGCAGCGAGGATTATGACGTCATTTAGTTCCCGCTGAATCCTCAACTTCGTTCGGTATCTTCGGAAACCTTCGGTTTGCATTCTATAGGGTACATAAAGCCGGTGCGCAGAGTAAACTCTTTAGTTATAAGTTAGTTCGCTTACAAGTTAAGTCTTATAGTGTGGATTTTGTTTTGTACTAAAATGGTACCTGCAAACGTTTTTAAATGCGAGCCCTGTGACGTCTACTTTACCAGGAGGATGCTCTCAAACGGCATCAGAACAAATGTTGTGGTGTAACATCGTCCAGGTTGCTTATACATCCGTCGACAGCAAAGTACTTAAACTGTGGGACTTGCGGTTTCGCTTTTACGAGAATGGGCAACTTACAGCGACACAAGGAAAACAGCACGGCATGTCATTAAGCCGTAAACGTTCAGCTCCGCCAGCTGTTAAAGGGTCTTGTACGAAACAACCACGAATTATGTGTAAAGTATGCGATTTCGAAATGGAAAAACTACGTATGCCGCACATTTAAGGAGCAACAGACATAAAATGCATCAGTTACCGCTACTAGCGACGATGGTGTAGAAATGGTTAGCACTGCGTTTAACAACCGTATGGCTAGCTATCGCATAAAGAACGCCAGTGTCGACGATGGGGTGCCTGAGTTTCTTTGGAAGCAGAAAGAGCGATTTATTCGATTAATAAATGAAAAAGAATACAACATACAGCAGTAAAAGTCTACTGCAAACTCTACGGCGTTTACATCAAAATGGGGAAGAGGCTACCGATGTGAAATCCTTTAACACAAAAATGTGGTTATAACGTCTTCTAGTAATCTGGAAAATATGTACGAGGTCTTAAGTGAAACCATAAGAACAAAATCAGAGGAATTTGAAACATGCGGGTCCGGTTGGTCTTTGGAAAAGGTGCTCTATTTAGAAATAAATATTAATAAGTATGACCCGATATGACAAGTTCTAGGTTGAAAATAAAAATTGTGAATATGTATTTAGAAATGTGGTTTACAAATTTAAACTGTATTAGTAAAATTGTTTGTAATAAAAGTTTTAAGAATAGTTTTAGATTTTCTTTAGGTATGAGCCGCAGGAAATTTATAATTTAGAGGGTGTGTGTAAAATGGTAAGGGTGGCCTATTTTAAATCTGTTTACAGATTTGGATTCTACATAAAATTCTAGACTAACAAGATGTATTGCATGTATAAAAATTTATAAGGACCGTCAGAAATCGCTACAAATCTTAAAGTGAGGGTAGTTCCTGGGGATGATGCTATCTCAAAATTTAAAGAGATTTGGGTAGCTGAGAAAATTCTATTGTTAATTGATACCAAACAAGATAGGTTTATCTCGTGGGTGGAAATGTGGAGAAAGATTTATCTCGCAGAGGGTATGTGTGTAACATTGCAGGGCGTGGTCCGATTTCAAATCTGTTTACAGATTCGGGATGTGCGTAAAATTTTAGACTAACAAGATGTATTGCATGACTAAAAAATTTATAAGAACGCTCAAAAGTCGCTACAGGTAAGAAATCTTAAAATGGGGTAGCTCCTTGGGGTGATGCTATCTGAAAATTGTTAGAAATTTGGGTAGCTGAGAAAATCTAATATTAATTGATACCAAACAAGATAGGTTTATCTCGTGGGTGCGGTGCCAATAGACACCGAGAAGTATCTCAAAAATTTTAGGGTTAGGTTATCGATTTTAGGTTAGGATGGTTGGGGTAAACTCCCACAAGGAGGAGATTCATCTCCACAGGAGAGAGCAGGTGGAGATTCTTAAAAATAAGACTTTATAGTGCGAATTTACATGTAAATTTGGTCCAGATGTGTGTGGAAATGTGGATGCTGGTGGAAATGTGGTCCTGGGATTCCCAAAAATGGTCTACTATTATATAACTGCGGTTTTAAGTTCCCAGCATGTCTCAGTTTTTTTGAACCCAGTATTATGTATTTTGCCGTGTATACATTTTTTCACGGTTGGAAATGATATGCGTCAATGATATGACCAATCAGAACGTGTAACAAAGTATGGTGGTGGTTTTGATAATAAAAAGCCACTTCCCACGATAATTCTATACGTAACAATAGTACATTGAAGATTAGAGTTAGTGCTTTATAATGCAGTAAAGTTTACCTTGTCAATTCCGTACCTCCATCCCTTAATGTACGTTTGTTCCAGTATGTTATAGATATATTAATGAACTCCACTACAAAGCTGTTATAAAACAGGTTTAAGATGTACGACCCGAATATACGTAGTTAGAGGAACAATACGTAGTAATTATTCTAACGTGGCAAATGACGTAATACTGAATGAGCAAAACGTAAGCTTAATTTAAGTCATTCGCATGCTCATTTCGTAAATAGTATCATTGGTAAAATTTGTACAATGTTCTTACGCGCTTTGTGTAGGCAAGTGGTATACTACTATATTGCACCTGTCATTTGTAACAATTAGCGCCTAATAACACGTGATTCTGTTAATAATGCACTAATTATACAATAGCTAATTACAATTTTCTTTATCTAAGGTTTGTCCTTTTCGAAATTAATAAATAAAAAACAGTAGCTATAATTTTTAAAAAATCTTTTCCGTTAAAAAACTGTAATGAATTAATTTGGTTCATCTACATACTGATTTCAAAGGTAGCCGATTGCTATCACTGCTTTGATTAAATTGCTATAATTTATTTTTCCTCATATTAAAGCGATTGTGTTACCTTAATTACATTTCCTAAATATATAAGAACCCGTCAATTTACTGTAATAAAGCATTGATAATTGTGCATTTTCCCTATAAAATTACATACAAATGTAGTGTTTGAATTAAGTTTTGGATATTATTTTATTTATAGCAATCGGTGGGTAACTTTTGAAACTTAAAATAAGGTTTGTATGCCTGAGTTGTTAAAAAATATTAATAGCTTAACCTTAAAAAGAACAAATATGATCCAAAATTATCAAAATTATAATATAACCTCACTCTTAAGTAGATTTTCTGAAAGCATTTAACTTCAAGAAATTCTTTAAAATCGATTTTTAATGGCTTAATTGTTTTTATAAATGTGTGTAATCGTTCACTTTTAAATAAAGATCTGATAAAGCTTTTATAAGAAAAACGTTTACTACCTTAATCTTCAAGCAAATAAACTAGTACGTTTTTATTTTCGATTTACTTTCATATTAACTTGATACGTTTATTTTTCAACATAAATTAAATACTCTTTTTTCTCCGGTTAAGTCATTACCCGCTTGAATAAATTCCATTTCTTTTCTTAAATTCTCCAACAATACCCTATATAGTGTACCTGTTCAGAATAAGCCCGCTTTAACATAATTTTAACTCAAATCCATTTTGCTTTTAAAACGAAAATTTATTTGATAAATTAAATAGTCTGTACCTTGTTTTAGATATCCGGTAATTTGTTAAACCATCCGATAACGTATAATTGCTTTCTCTGGTGTTTTCCATTTAAAGACTTGTCGAAAAGATAGATCCTACTATTATCTGATAGCGTCTTTTCCAGATTGCTAATTGCGCTTCGATAACGCGAGGATTGTAGTTCAAACTCGTGTTATTTAAACCCATTTTGAATGTGATTCTGCAGCTTGTGCGTTGAAATATTTTCTACATCATTCGTCACAGTACTTCAAAAGCAATGCACGTTATTTTGTTCGACAAGTAGGAGGTATCTTACGTGTATTAGTAAGTTTTCCCGCGCTTATTCATTCTAATCCGATTCTCTTTTTAGCTTTCAGCTGTAGGCCGAATTGGTTCTTTGAATATGTAGGCCTAACTGTTCGTTAAAGTAGACCAACTGCTTTTGTCTGTAGACCAACTGCTTTTCTCCGTAAACCGCTGCTGCAGTTACGGTAGTAGGGTAAATTGATCCTGACTACCATGGCGTCGCTGTGCTGACTCACCCCCGACGGCTGGCAAGCTATGTATCCAGACACTTACAGGTATACAACTTGTTTTCTTTTGTGTATATCAATGGCATATTCCGTATCAGCGTTTGGTGTAGCTACGTGATAAGAAAGTGACACTGTAGAACTATTGTTTGTTGAGGCGAATCGATATTATCGCTCTACAGGTGTGATGTACCATTGTTAAAATGTTTGACAGACACACGCTTATTCTTTTCTACTGATTCGTTTATTTTACAAACGATATTATGTACAATTTTAAAAAAATGTTTGACAAAAGCTTTCACACGTTAATTCTTTCCTACTAATTAGTTTATTTTTCAAAAAGTATTAGGTGCAATTCTAAAAACGCTTGACAAAAGCTCTCACATGTTTATTTACTTCTGATTAATTTTATGTTTTGTAAAATACGAGATGTGCATTTCGTATCTAAAATACTAAATTGTTCATATCACAAAATTGTTTGCTTTGAAATAGTAACGCTTAATTTATTGCTTTTGCTTGTTTGTACAGAATCCTTTATTTATTTTTATTTGTTAATAGATAATCGCGGACGATGTGCTTTTTTTGTTTTTTTTTGGTATGTAAGTCAATCCCCCCACTCTGCGCGTTTGGTAGTTACCCTGGTATGTATGTTTCTTCTGGCTACGTCTAGGTACGTAGTAATTTGCCTGTCGTAAGAGGCGACTACAGCGGTCCAACACAAACACACACCCACACACTGTATACACGTCCAATTCATACCCACAAACTTCATACACACACATACACCTACACACTTCGTAAACACACAGTTCTACTTGGTTCTCCTTTCTTTCGTTTTCTCCTTATACTCCTTGCACCCGTGTGGGTCGGGGAATAGAATAGTCCCATGGTACGACCTGCCTGCCGTGAGAGGCGTCTACAGCGGTCCAACACACACACACGCACACTTTATACACGTCCGATCCATACCCACACAATTCATACACCCGCACACCTCATAAACACACAGTTCTACTTGGTTCTCTTTTCTTTTGTTTCCTCCTTGTACTTCTTACACCCGTGTGGGTCCTGCAATAGAACAGTTCTACGGTACGACCTGCCTGTTGTAAGAGGCGACTACATCAGTCCAACACATACACACGCACACTTTATACACGCACACCACATACACACACACTGTTCATACACACCCGCACACACACACATACACTCACCTACTCGTACATCAACAACACACCAACATACACACACACATACACACACGCTCGCGCACACATACTCATACATAACTACACTGGGATCCTGTTTTATTTTCTTTTGTACGATTCTTAGGTTTTGGCTGGTTCTGACTCTTGTACTTGTTGGTGTTATTCTTTTTGACTTTTTCCTTTTTCTCGTTCCTTTCGTTCCACTTTCCTTTCCCTATCCTTTTGCTGGCCTTCTTCACTGTCGGTCCCCATACCGATTGTGTTTCGTCTATCCGCTCCTGCGGTAGGTGCTTTCCAGTCCGATTTTCTTTCTTCGGAAACCACGACTTAGTCGACTTTAGATCTAGTTAGCTATTCTTTTCTTTGGTTCTTCGTTTGTTGAGATTCTTGGTTACCACAGTTAGTAGGACATCGTTTTCTTTTACCAGCGCTCTCCCTCTCTTCCTCTCGTTCTCCCTTGTTGCCCCTTTGTTTACTTGAGGCTCGACCTTTGGGTCCTGTTTTGGTTTGCACTGTTGGTTTTCATCCTCGTTCCTTTTCTTTTCTTGAGGTTGATAACCTTACCGTTTCTTCTGAGAAACATCCGTCCTTTGACGACTTCACGGTGCTGAGGCGGTTCCACCTTAGTCCTCCTTGATTGCTTATTACACGTCTTTCCTTCCTTCCTTCTGTTTTTCTCTCTTTCTCTCTTTTTATTATTGGAGCTTCGAGCCGGATTTTGTTTGGGGTCTGTTTTTGTTTTTTTATGCGGAATCTGTCGTGGTCTATCGCAAACACCTCAATCGTTTTTTACAATTTCCATTGTCAACTGTTTTTGTATAGCATAGGGGCGTTTCTAAATTTTTTCTATTTTTTCTTGAGCATGTTGGTAAGGTGTTGTTGTCTTTTGTCGTAATCAGTGTTAATCCCTTATTATTTTGTATAGGGGAAACTTTTTATTTGTGTGCCTTGGAATAACTGTTTATCGGTTAATTGTTTCTGCATGTTTTTGGCAGCCACCGTATTCGAAATTATCGTGAGGGCACCTTCATGTTGGTCATTTTAACCTTTGTTTGATTTTATTAAGGTAATGGATGCGCTGCGTAGAAAGATGAGTTGCCTAGGTGTCATCTAGAGCCTAATTATTTTTAATTATTGACGTCCTTATATAGGGCTTATTTTATCATTAACCTTTCAAGTGGTTCCTCAAACCAATTTGTTTAATAGGGACATTCTCTACTTTCTATGCTTTCTCTAAGATGCTAGTCCTAAAGCTCTACGCTTTCGTATCCTTGTATCTCCGTTTCAGCCTTATTTTTCCTCTGTTGGATTTGCTTAGTCCTGAGACAACCATCCATCACATAAGAGTGGTTCTCTCCCACTTTGGGATGTTGATTACATTTCGGATGGTTGAATAATGCTTATCCAACTTTTTTCTATCGCTTTTATTTAATGCAAGACTTTTTCTTTTCTTTTCTACCTCGTTGCTACGACGCTTCAAACATCGCACTTCCTTCTTTTATTTTTTCCTTCAATTTCAAAGTCCATGCATAGTATGGAGTTTAGAGGATTGTTACTCTTCAACATTGGACCGTGCATGTGGGAACTTTCGCCTGGTTTTATATCGCTGCTTTGTTACTTACCTTTCTCTCCGAAAATATCTTGGAGGTTTTACTTTATCTAAATAATATTCTAACCATAAATGGTTAGTTATTTATCTTTCTCTCTAAAATTATCTTTGAGAAGCTATCTTATTTAACCTTCGCTGCAAAGCAAAAATTATCTGTGTATCTTTCTCTTTGCAAATATCTTAGAGAATTTAGTTTACTTAATTGGTGTTCCGAGCCTTGGCATTTACGATCAAAGGTAGGATTTATTATGCAATCGAAAAGAGCTTAACTGGCCCTTAAGCTTTGTATTTCGGTGAGGCAGGATTAAGAAATTTACTTATCGTTAACGCAGAATTACTGGCAAAATGTGACTCTTTGTGTAATTAAGCAGGGTACTACGCATTATATATGCGGTTTTGAGTTCCAGGCAATGTCTGGGGGTTATTTTAGAATTATTTTTATTATTCTGTATTTTGCGGTGTAAACATTTTCCCATGATTTGAAATGATATGCGTCAGTGTTTAGACTAATCAAAACGCGTAACGATGAAGAGTGATGACCTTGACAATGAAAAAGCCAACCGCTATGATCACTTTATGTGTAATTATTGTACCTTGAACATTGGAGTTAGTGCTTCATAACATAGTTAACGTAGGCGTTATTTTATGCAAAAAGCTCTCCTCAACCTTTTTAAGCGGTCCGTGTCGATAATCCAACTCGGGCATTGGGACTAGTAGTTATATGCAAACCTACCTGATCCACGTAGCCGCTCGAAAAACCTATCCTACATATGACCTTCCAATGCTCCACCCGTCGGTACTAGATTGGCCAGAAAGCAAATTTTCTTTATACCTGAAAATTTTGAATTATGCCAAACCCTTGCTCTTTTAAGCAAGGTACAAATCTCTAACATGTGTGACAACACTCACACAAGGGGTATACACAAATGCTTGCCTAACACTTTTCAAGCAGTCTGTGCCGGGAATCGAACCCCGGACCTTGGGATCTACCTTATCCCCGGAGACGCCGAAGAACCTAATCTACAGTTGACTTTCCAATTTCCCACCCAATACCACTACATTGGACAGAAAGTAAGTTTGTTTGATCTACAAATTTTGAATTTTTTGTACCCTTTCTATTCCAAGCAAGGTATGGATATTTAACGTGTGTGACAATACGGTCTTCGTTTTACTTCAAATCTGAACGAGGGCGTAACCTTGTACAAAATGCTTCCCTAACATTTTTCAAGCGGTTCGCGTCGATAATCGTACCCACGATTTTGGGATCGGTAGATCAGTAAACTGCCTGATCCACGTAGGCGCCCGAAGAACTTGCTGCACATTTGACTTTCTAATGCTTTATCCCGAGGTAATATATATTGACCAGGGAGCAAGTTTTCTTTACCCAGAGATTTTCAATTTTGCCTAACACTGCTATTCCAAGCAATGTAAAAGGGATCTCTAGCATGCATGAAAACTCTCGCACACGGGGTCTGCATTTTACTTCCTATATGAACGGGGGCGTAATTTTGTGAAAAATGCTTGCCTAACAGTTTTCAAGCAGTCTATGTCGGGAATCATACCCAGGAGCTTAAGTCTGCAGTCTGCAGTCTGATCCACAGAGTCTTCTTAAGAACCTAACCTACATTTGACTTTCCAATGCTTCACGTGAAGGCCAGGGAGGAATTGTTCTTTTTACCTGAAAATTTTGACTTTTGTCGAACTTTTCTATTCCAACCGGGGTAGGGTTTTTAACGTGCGTAGTAACACTCACACATGAGGCCTACATTTTATCTCTAATATCCGAACGACGGCGCGTTTTTTTGCGAGAAGTGCTCGCCTAACATTGTTCGAGTGATCCGTATCGGGAATCGAAACTAGGACTTTGGGATCAGCAGCCATAGGCGAACCTGCTTGATCCACGGAGCCGACCGAGGAATCTACCCTACATTTGACTTTTCAATGCTCCACCTGAGGGCACTACATTGGCCAGAAAGCGATTTTTTTATCTGAAAATGTTGAATTTTGTCGAACTCCTGCTATTTTAAGCAAGATAGGGATATTTAATGTGCGTGATAACACCCATACGTGCGACCTACATTTTGCATCTCATTCCAATGAGGGCGTAATTATGTAAAAATGCTCGTCTAACATTTTTTAAGCGGACCATGTCGGGAACCGAACGCGTGACCTGGGATCAATAGTCATCGCAAACATTTCTGATCCACATGACCATCCCAAAAAATCTACCAGTTGATTTCAAATATACATGAAAGATTAAACGCCAAATACATAACGTCAAGCCAAAATCTAATACGCTTCATTACGCGACACGGATAACACCGTTATATTAGTGCATATAATGCATATACGAGGATATAGAAACACCAAAACACCTACTATTTGAATGCAAGGACATCAAAGACCATATCAACACTGAAAGAAACATCTTGAAAGATACACAACTACGTGGTTACCCAAAAACTCCACAAACACCAGTGAAAAAGTGTAGTGCTACAACCAACAGAACAAGCAACAAAACTCTTTGCACATTACAGAGCAATAGCTCCTGGTGACCAGGAGTAACAGACACAAATAGTGCAGACACTGCATATGTAGCATTGTACGGCTCTACATATGAAGAATTAGATTCTAAACAAACTAACAATGGTAGAATAAGGACTTTTATTTATACTAATAAGCTTATTGTAACAACATGAAGTACGCGAAACTGTAAAACTACTAAGACAATTCGACATTCCTCTAAAACAATGTACACAGAAAAATCATAAATAAAATAAATATTGTATAAATCAAGTTGCAATCCAACAATATCAAGTGAAGTGCAGGGACTATGCAAACTCATCAACACAAAACACACAACAGTACAGAACATCATACGCAGCAGGGCCTGTACACGTATCTCCCCCAGTTTTTGCCTGCCGTTAGTTGAGAACATGTGCAGCAAATTCAGATCGTTTAGTTCCTGATTTCCGGTTGTTAATGGTCGGGAACTGAGCAGAATGCAACCAAAGAAGATACACCGATAAAATTAAACAACACCTACATTGACCAAAATCACAGATAATCGCAATACAACATAAAACCATCACACGAAATATTTTACAAGACACAACAGACTATGTAATGCGTTGGCGTTGTTACGTTCTATAGAAACCAGATAGAAAAAAATTAGACGTTGTTGAACTAAATGAATATTGATGTACCCTGTATATTCTGATTTCATGAATAGCAGTATTTATTAAGCTTGACGTTTCAATAAATTTGTAGTTCTATTAAAGGAAATTCATGCTATACGTTTAAAATTACAAAAGCATAGCTGTTTTAGTGTAATACATATTTGAAGCCGAATACAAATATGTCAACATCAGTACTTACCAGAGTAGTTGTGTAAATAGAATAATTACAAAAGTAAAATTTCATAGCTTGGTTATGTCATTTAAGAAAGCTTTTAGAATAATTGAAAATATATAACACTAAAATTATTGATGTGCATGTTTTCTAATATAAGAAAGCCTTTTACAAACTTTAGTAAAATTAACCAAAATTAGCCTTACAGGGTTAAGAGTGTAGTTGTAAGGCAAAGTAACCTCCAAAAAGACATTAGTAATATCAATATGTTACAGATGCTTATTTAATAAAGCTCACAAATATCAGGTTATTCATAATCTTAACAAAAGTATATAATAAATAAAATGTAAAATGTTGTCAACGTATTTAATTTCAGAATTGCTGATTAGTATAAAAACATTAATAACGTATAGCAGATCACGTATCTATCATGTAATTCAACCACAAACTTCATATGAACATCGTACCACAACATTACCACTCGAACGTATGAGAAGTGGGAGAAAATGACGAACGCTAAATAGTGGATGGAAATCAATAAATTAATTATTCCCGAGCAGGTAATTAGAAGAACCAAAATACGATGATAGGAGCGTGTAGTAAGGCAAAATGTCCGTGCTGTTGAGATTGATATGGGGAAAGCTTAAAAATTGGCGAACTTCATGATTTTTATATAACTTTGTTTGCAGATTGGGCAAGGAACGTTAATCTGTGCGCGAGATTAAGAAAACATGCTACCTGCGAATATACTGAAATAAATGAGTTTTAGTTGTGTTGAGTGGACTGCTGTTTGTTGAATAAATCAAGTAATTGAAGAATGAAAGATTAGTGTTGATGGACACACTTCAATTTTTAAATAAACGTGAGCAGAATGAGCTTTCATGTTACTGATTTAAAATTATGTGCATTTGATATTTAAATTAAGTTGAAATGGTTCGAATTATGTATGTACATGATTAACTAATCATAAAACTAATTATTTTGTTGAATCAAATTAGCGATGGAATATTGATTTTAGTGAAATTATTGTTGGATAAAGAGTAAAAATTGAGTATTTATAATGGACATAGGAATGGTTAACGAAAAAGTAGATGTTGCCCTATGCTTTTGAAGTACTGTTATAACGAGCATTTCCAGAAAAGGGGTTTTGATATGTCGCGTACCAGACAGTGCTTATAGATATAATAATAATTAAACCGATATCCTGTATTTGTTTTATATTTCATAATAATTTACGCCTATGGTATTAAAAGATAAGCGTTTGTAGCATAAAATTTAAGATAAGTATTTGTTTACGTCGCAATTCGTGGGAATGTTATGGCAGGAGGTGAGCGAGCTTAAGGTGTGTGATGGACTTGAGTTAGGTGAAGGAACAAACCGAGTTCGGGATTTGTGGCAGTTAAACGTATAGATTAGCAGTTGAGACGTGAATTGGTGATGCGATGTAAAATACTGTTAATTGCCTGTCACTGCATGGATGTTTTAAGGTAGGATTTATTATAATTATACTCGCAAGCTTGATGTTATTAGTTTGAGGATTTATCAGAACATTCAACACATTATTAAATAGTATAGCCTAATATCACTACGATTGGTAATCGTGAAGGGTGCCGTAGAATCCACTGCGGTTATGATACCATAAATTTTATACTAAGTCGTCGAAATAGCAAGTGCGGTGCTTTGTCCTCATTAGAAATATTGGGCTCTACTGTGCAGTTAGATTTGTAAACGCGGTAGAAGGGATTCATGCATTAACTTGTTTTGGATCACCTGAGTAAATAAACTAACGGTTACGTCACCTGCCGTCGGTAATATTGCTTAGGTTATCCACGTAAAAGAGTTTTCGAAGGACGTTGTTTCTCTGTTTACACAGTATGTTTAACGTTCTAAATCACTTTTAGTATTTTTCACTTTATATAAAAGGGATTTGCTATAGATTAAGTTTAATTAGATAATTGGTTATAATTTACCGAGCGTTTCCTGAAATTAATCTGCTTCATTGTGTGTCAATGATATTAAATTCATTTATTAAAGTTGGTTAAGTTCCCAAGGCCTTTTTATTGTAGCTTAGATTTTAAATACCATTCCTACCCGAAACCCCAAGAAAAAAGTCTGTTTTATTGGCAGTGTTAATGTACGTGTATTTATAATTAATAAATTTATTCTTAATAGAGTTTAGGCCTATTTATAATATAGCAAATATAGGTAAACTTGTAAAAGGACATCCGGCCAACCCAGTTATGAAATCGTTCTTAGGAAAGGCATTTAATTTTACTTAGTTCTCCTTTTCGATATGACAAAATTTAATGTTTGATTTTATATTTTAGAGAAGGATAAAGTATAATCTCAAAAATTTAGGAAACCAAAAGCAAAGCATATCTATTCGGAATAACCGTCACCATGTAGGGAAAATATCTGAGGGATTGCTGAGATATAAGATGGTTTGGCGCCCCATAATTATGACCATAGGAAAAACCTTTCCGGGTAAGTGAATATTGTAACGTATTTCAGCCATTTCCAATTTTTATTATTTTATTATTTTTATTATTTCTTCCATAGGAATCTATTTCCACACGACTGTATTTATTCGGTGCACCCTTAAACTGTTACGGGATTTCCGCTTCTTCAGAGCAAATCTAAATTTATAACGTAACGCTCATTTTACGCGTAACAACTATAAAAACAGAACACAACACAACACAAAAAAACAACCAAACAACATCATAGCGCACTAAACCGGACAAGTAAAACATTGGTTTAAGGGAAGCAGGCATGATTTATCGCTTAGGTAGCAAGTATTTTGTGTCTTGCCTGCATTAACGGCAACTTCAGAGAGGACATTCTCCACAATGACAAGGATTGAAAGCTACTTAGAAATGCGATGGGAAGTGAGAGATTAATTGGACTTGCTTTATTAAGTATTCATAAGAAAATTGAAGTACCTAATTGAGGAAGTAATTAATAGATTTTCGCTTTCGTCAAGAAGACTTAATTTTATTTAATAGTATCAATATTATTTTTGTATTTTATGGTTCTTAATAAAGTGTCTCAATTTATACGCTTTCGGTAGTTACCTAAGAATTATACTGCCTCTAGTAAAGATATTTGCGGGAAGGTAGGTCAAGACGGGGTATTTAACGTTTCATTGATAGTAGAATTCGGAATTTCGCTGTTACGCACATTCCTTTATCATTAAAGTAACTGTTAGTTATTGGTCTTTCAAATATTTGCCAATAGGAGGATTACTGTTAAATAAATTTCTAAATAATAATAGTTTCACCCTCTGTCTTTGGGGCAAGGCAGGATACGCCTAAGTGGCAAGATTAGGCTTGCTACGTGTGAAATTGACGTTTTTGAAATTTACGTTACCATGGAGGCGTAACCGAAACATTACACCAGATAGTTTACAGTGGCGAGGTGCGGTTTCTATGAAAACAGCAGAAATTTTTTTAAGTGAATATAGTTCTAACACTTGCACATACCTGAATGTCTCTGAATTTTCAATCCAATAAAAGGTGCCAAGGACCAATTGAGTTAGCACCGATCTTATCTAGATAGATGTTGAGTAATATTCGAGATAGTACTCAAATAATTAACAAGTTCTTGCAAATCAGGTTGTTAGGGCTTCGTATATACCTGTATTTTTCTGCAATTGCTAACTTAAAATATACACAAATAAAAGCTTCGAGTTGCTCTTCTAGCTTATATTAAAGCATAAATATCATCATACCAATGCAAATTGATTAACTTAACTATCCTTGTTTCGCCAAAACTACATGTAAAGGAAGAAGTTATTAATTATAAATATCGAATTAAGCTAAATATGTATCTATTGGCTTCTAAAATTACAATTGTTGTGCTTTTCCTAGTTTTAAATCGCTTTCATTCAAGTATTCGCCAGAGTAAAAGGCTTATCTGCATCTACATATTAAATATGAATTTGAAATACACAGCAGGTGAAAAAATTTAGTTTCTTTTTCCAAGATTCGGGCGACCTCGTGCAAGACAACAATGATGTGTTAGTAAGTAATCCTTGAAATCCAATGGCTGTTGATAGAAGCGTCCACTTACCGGATGACTTTCACTAAGTGCCAAAAACTTCTTTAATTACGCGTTTGCAAACGAGTTCGTGAGCTTTTATTAGCAAACTCAAATTTATGAAGTTTTCGTATTGTAGATTACTTAAAAACTTGTCAAAGCTTTATGCTAGGTGTTGTTCGATTGAATTGTAACCGTTTGAAAAGAATGAATGATCGACTCTGTTTGAATGATTCCTTCTACTACGCTTAAACGGTATGTATAAGTTAGAATGTCCCAGCGGTATTAAGCGACGTACTAATTTGCTAGATTCTTACAACGAACTGTTTTAAAGAGAAGGTCAAGGGTTTTCTCGTTGATGAGAGTATGTGTGTTGGTATTTCACTCTATCTATCTATTACCACATCTGTGTCATTGGGTTTTCTCAACTCATTAAATTTTATGACGTTTTATGTATTCTTTCTATTTAAATAGTTTTCAATGATTTCGAGATCTTTGCAATGCGCGAGAATACTTTTAATTTTACGCTTGGAGGATGGTTAGTCATGAAAAACATGATGATGTTTTTTCTAATTTGGTATTCTATAGTAAAGTCTCGGTTTTTGATTGCTGATTGTAAGAGAAGGTACTAAGTACTTTATTATATATTTCGGTATTCTACTTTAATAATCGAATTGAAAAATCTCATTATAAGCTGTAGACTGCACAACTTCTATAAAATTGTTGAAATATTTTCTTACTACGGTTTCTAAGCTAGCAAAAATTGATAAATGTTATTCCAAAATATGTGTAATTAATTCAGGTTTAAGAATGGTCATTATAACATGTATGCTTAGTGCAGTCAATAAAATGGAAATTTCAATTTACAGTTTACATATATTAAAAAAAATAAAAGTTAACAAGAAAAAGTTAAAGCAGTGGTGAGGTTCAGACAATGAACAGACATGTATTGCTTCATCATTGTAATGTTCAATACTGGCGCAGCCAGAATGAGCCCCACTGTCCACACACTGAACAACTTATCCAACCTTCTATCGATTGTGAATATAATCCACTGCAATAAACACATAAGAGTATTATTGTCTTTATCACTACTTTCTTCAGATGAGTTAATTATCCGCCGTTTTGATTCTTGGGCGTTCTTCTTTTCCAAATATTGATTTTCTAGTTTATTTCTAAACTGCCTCATTTTTTTCATTCTTTCTTCTCTGTTATTTGTCTTTTATATATCTTATTTTGCTTCTTCTTGCCATTTTTTCTTAGATTGCTTCTTGTTTATTCCTTATTTCTTCCTCCAGTTCTGCTTTGTAGGGCGAGAAGATGATAATCTTGCTTTTCTCTTGTTCTCTAAGCGTTCTTTTTAGTTTTCGTTGTGGTGGTTATTGGAAGCAATTGCTTTGAACAAATGAATGCAAATATGGCTTCCCTTAGAGATGTAGAAACTACTGGACGGCGTTCTTGTATATCAAGCTAATTGGAACAACCAGGTTGAGTACTAAGACTGTTTAAATTCAAAGATCGTGAGTTTGTGTTCAAATTGTGATTATTTGATTTGCTTTGTCTATCTTTCTGTATGGGTGTAATTTATTTCAGATGGCTTGTCATCGCTTATTTGTATATCAGTGATTGAAGAAGCGAGAAAGTCACTTGTAGTTAAAACAGAGGAGTTGTATGGCCATTTTCGCATGCTTTTAAGCAGTTTACTGACGTACTCATACTAGCAGCGGTATGAAAGGGTTTCCAAACAACTCAACAACATGTCTTATTGTTACTACAAGTCCTGAATTAGATCTTAACCAAGAAATTATGGCTTGGTCATAATAAATGCTCAAACGCTCCATAGAAACCACATTCAGTGGGTGCATCCGATAAGTTCCGGTATTGCCCGTTTTCGCAGAAACATCAGGGTATATACTGACCGGTTGCATTCAAACCAACTTCTATGGTAATTGTTGATCTCCGTTCCGCCAAAGATAATGCACCCATTTGCTTTCTTCTTGTTTTTGTGGTAATTTTGCATTTATGTCTTAGAACAATGGAGATACAGGTTCTACCTTTATTGTAAACCTAATCACCTAAAGTCTTTTTTTTTCATCGTATACTCTTCCCAGTAGTTTAAAAAATTTGTCAACCACCACTTAATCAAAACCCACAGTTCTTGCACGCGAGGTGTTTTTCGGTTTTCCAGTAGTAAGTTTAGAATTGCGTTTCAAAAACCTTAAATAACGGTCTTCTCCGGCGTCCAAAAAACCTGGGGTACCATATCAACAATGTAATCTATTAATTTAGCCCGCTCTTTCTTTGATAACACTGTTGACTTTGAACCTAGAGGTACTTTTATGGTCATCATGTTACCAGGTTCTTAAAATGACCTCACGTTTCTTTCTAGGGTAGTGTTGGAACTACAAAAAATGTTGTAGCTGTCATTTTCCTTTATAAGGTAGCTGTAACTGCTTTTATCAAGTTTTATTCTGGTCATTTATTTCTAGTTATAATTATTCACCTTACTTGAAGGGAATACCTATTTTAAAGATGTCTCAGTCACATAGGGTAAGACGGGATACTTAATCCTTTGCTAGATACCACATCACGCCTCTTGGCGCATTCTTCAACAAAAATTCTTCTATCCAAAAAGACCGTCTTGAAATTTAAAAATTAATCTTTATCTGTATCATCCAATGCACAATGACTCCTCTGTACGGAAATCAGACCACTTACAAATTGGTTTAGGGGTTTGTCACGTCTACAAAACAACTCCATAGTAATAGTGACGTAGTAAAATATATGTTTTTTCAGCTTAGTTTGGCAACGTAACCAACTCCGTTAACGACACGTAAGCGGTTGAAAAGTTAGGCATTTCTGCTTTTAAGATGAACTGGGTTGGAATTTTGACGCGTTAGAACTACGAACTAACAGAGGTATCGCTTCTTGCCTCTATAAACCGTCTGGCCCACTTTCCCATATTTAAGTTTGAAATTTCGAAGTACATCGTATGTTGATATCGTATTTAATTTGTTTCGTAATGCATACGTCTCTTTATAAAGTAAATTAATTTTTGCTATTTTACTTGGATCCCCTTCCAAAAGAAAACTTCCGTGTAACTGTGTAGGGCCTAGTAGTGAATGGCAGGGATGAGAAAATTACGTTCCTTTTTCTGTGTGCGTGAGTTACATATTTCCCAAATCAAATATGTATAATTAAATAAAAATTATTAAGAAATTATTAAGAAACTTAAGTTAGATGTAACATTGTAATTCATGGATAAATAAAGAAAAGATTGATAAAAGTTCACAAGCAAGTTGTGAGAACGGATGTGAATACCTTGTATTCCAGACGTAAGTGATACTGCAGGCGCAGGTCACAGACGGTTAAGAAACCGCAATTATTAGAATTAAAATTGTTGCATTGTATAATATAATTAAATAAACAAATAAGCAGACATGAGCTTTGCAGTTCCCACAGAAATGTGAGGGGCAGAGACAACATAAGTACCCCGGGAGCCCCAAATGAGTCAGTCAGTCTTGAGCCTCTCAGCTTTTACATTGTTGGTTGCCTAGGCTACTCGCCCTAATTTAACTTCAATTATTATTAAATTTCGACTTAGTATAATTTTACACAGTTTGTCAAAATTCCAAAGATAATTTCTGTTAAATAAATATTTGTTACAAGAGTTTTTGTAAAAAGACTTTTTAAAAAGGCAGCTCCAAGGCCCAAAACGTAACTGGCGCAATCAGTAGGATCCAGAAAGGCGCTAAGAATCCAAAAACCGGAGAACTGGTGGCCAAGAATTTCAATTCCCAATCTGAAAGAACCAAACAATCTTGGACAAGGTACAAAAATCGACCGAGTCCAAAAAAAGAAAAGAGATGAAAACGACGATGAAAATTATGTAAGTTTATTTATCCTAACCAATTTATTCTTTACAAATTATTGATGCTAGCTAGTAAGAAATTTTTTTATGTGCAGAATTTATTTTCTGATTATTATTATCGCAGTTTATACCATTTATGAAAAGAATTTACTTATTTACCACGACAACCTATCTTTAAACACGAGAATTTATTTAAATAACAGAACTATAAAAGATGTATTATATGCACAGGTTATTACGAATTATTAATATGAAACAAAACGATTTAATTCAGCAACACTGAAGTTAAAGTATAAAGTATAGAGCGCAATTATTTTTACAGCAAATGTGTACCACAAATATGTACAGCACAATATTATTACCGAAAGCAATGTATAAATAAAACGCAATTTTTATTATAAGCAATTAATTACAGAATGATTATTCAAAACTTAACTTTCTTCAAATTCTATAATTAAACACTTTAGTGTATAATTGTAGAAGCATTTTGTAATTTATTACTAAAAAGATTTACTCAGCAAAGCATGCAAATTTACAATGCGATTGTAATACAATTACTACCAAAAACTATCACTAAATAAAAACCATTCAGAAAAAATCCAACTCTATAAAGCTATAATTAAATATTTTCAGCAATTATTATTAGTACTGCAAAGATCCATTCAACATATTTATAATTAAATACTTCAGCACAATTAACAAAGTATATAATTATAAGAAACGCAATTCATCTACTTATCACCGAGACTGAAATAACACCATTCAGGAGACTTAAAACTTTATAATTAGACATTTTCATTGTATAATTATAAAAGAGCATTTTATGCACTTATCAATGCAACACCTATTGAGACGAATATAGCAACTTATTATTACAAACACTTAATTAAGCAGCAAGACTGAAATAAAAAACGTACAAATTATAACGCAATCATTGCAAAAGCTTATTACCCATATAAAAACTTTTGAGAAAATTAAAACTCGATTCGCAACAACCGTGACATCTGCAAAGTATAAAGATACACTCAAGGCTATAGCAATTGATTAAACATTACCAAGTAAAAATTCCTCAATTTTATATAACACCGTATAACTACAGATAAAATATAGATAAAGCGATTCTTTAAATAACCTAATACAAACCAAACCGAAAAGTAAATCTCAATTTATACAAAACTTGATATTATTCAGAACTGAAAACGACATATGAATTATTAGAGCAACCATGAATTTAGATTTGAAGATCTATCTCAAAAGAATCCTAAATATAACTGAGAGCAAGCCCTCTCGGAAAATTTCATTACCGCGTGCAAAATATTTTTAAAAAACTTTTATAAACCAGGAGACAACGAACGGAATGTTCTACTTTTATGCCTAATAATAAGTAAACTAACCGAAAGAGCACTAACACTAATAGCCAGCCGAGACGATCTTGTTAATGGGAAGACTTCAAACGTATCCTAATTGCATATTTTGGCAACCAACGCAACATCAAATGTCTAATCCGCGATCTAATAAACCTTAGAATGGAAAGTAACCATATCAATTCGGAATGAGATGTCAAGACGTACAAAGTTTAATTCTAACAAAACTAAAATCGAAGAACCCGACCTAAATGTCCGATTATTAAAGACAAAAATGTACGACGAAATGGCACTGGACACCTACATAAATGCATTACCTGAACGGTTATCAGACAAAATAAAATTCCAACATCCCCAAAATCTAGAAGAAGCAATGAATATGATCATAGAGGAAGAGAACGTTATGTATTACCGAAATATAATATATAACCCAAACGCAAACAAAAATTATTCACCGATAAAGCCGCGAGACAATAATCACACGACCAAAATTTACACCATTTAACGCACAAATGACTCAACCGCAAATTAAAAATACAAATTTTAATAACACAAATTTAAACAGTCAATTTAGACAATTTCCGAGACCAACATTCAACTCAAATTGTACAAAACCCACATTTTCACTAAGATTCAACCAACACATAAACCAACAAAGACAAGCATTCGGCGCAAAGCCCAACCAAAATACACCGATGATAAATAAATAATAATCCCAACAGTTATTACAAACCAACTCCCATGGACACTTCGTCTGGTAACACCAGACAAAATACAAAAATGTCACAAATCAAACCCAATTATAATTAAAAACAAAACTTCACTTCCGAAGAGCTATTGCACCAAGAAGTGGAAGAATTTATGAATGACAAGAATGATTACGCAAACTCCAGTACAGACAATGAACCAAATCATATAGAAAACTACGAACGCTATGACTCATGTGAAAATTACAAAAAGGACGACGAAGAAAATGCGTTCTCAAATTTTCAGTTACCCCGATTCAAATACGACCAAACATTAATTTAAATAATATCAATCAACAAATGTTGCCATACATTGAAATACCCCACGCTAAACTTAAATTATTAATCGATACCGGATCTTCAAAAACACAACATTGTAATTTAAGGATTAATAAGGAAAAGGATAACAAAGTTCACAAGCAAGTTGTGAGAACGGATGTGAATACATTGTATTCCAGACGTGAGTGATACTGCAGGTTCAGGTCACAGACGGTTAAGAAACCGCAATTATTAGAATAAAGATTGTTACATTGTATAATATAATTGAATAAAGAAATAAGCAGACAAGCACTCTGCAGTTCTCACAGAAATGTGAGGGGCAGGGACAACATAAATACCCCGGGAACCCCATATCAGTCAGTCAGTCTTGAGTCTCTCAGCTTTTACATTGTTGGTTGCTTAGGCTATTCGCTCTAATTTAACTTCAGTTATTATTAAATTTCGACTTAGTATAATTTTACACAATTTGTCAAAATTCCATATGTAATTTCTGTTAAATAAGTGTTTGTTACAAGAGTTTTTAAAAGAAGATTTTTTAAAAAGGCAGCTTCCAAATCCCAAAGCGTAACTCGTGTTATCTACTATTTTTATGCTTTTTAGTTAAAAGTTATTTAAAAAATGTTTATGGTTGCAAAAGATATGAATACGATTAATCATGCCAGATTAAGTATACTGACAGGAATAGATTGTCATAAGACAAAGGCCAGCAAAAGATATAAGTAAACTAATTTTACTAGATTACGCATACTGGCAGGAATAGGATGTTATAAGACAAACAATAAAATAGGTTTTTTTGCGCTAAAATAGAATACTTGAATTTTCTTCATAGACTGTGATATCTTATGAATTTGGAGTGAACTTATAAGTATATCGTTTAATTTGTAGCACGTATGAAAACCACGTTCTTTAATTTGCTGTATTTCTGGTGTAAATCCTTATAATCGATCATTTTATAAGCTTCTAAGGCACTATTGTTAGTACTAAATAAATTGATAAGCTATTAAACTATACTTACACGTATTGTGGATTGAGTTGTATTGAGGCGCTGAACGCCTTTATTAAAAACATCTGTGTTTTGTTGTAAACACAGTCGTAATTGCGTTTTTTACGCCTGCGTCTGTAACAAACGTTTTCCGGAAACAAATAATGAGGAGTATTGTGTGTCTGTATAAAACCAGTGAAGATATATGCCTAGGGCTTTTTAGAGGGTGTGCAATCTGAGAATTGTCCTTTAAATTAAGTAACATAAGTCTTGGAGTGCTTCCTAAGTAACCCCTTCGCTGATGTGCTAATTTAGGAACAAAATAAAATTATAAAATAATGTTCGAACAACTGCTGGCTGTAATGGCGATTTAAATGCATATGGAACATTAAAAATACATCCGATTATTATATGAAAACCAGCAGATTGTTGTGAACATCGTCCTTCACAAAGGATTTGAATTTGATCATTCATAATTAATGTTTGGTAAAGTAGCTTCAAATATTATCGTTAATTCAGATTAAAAAAGTAAGCGCGCTTTATATGATAATTAATTTTTTGTATGGTCTGAATTGTCACAAATATGTTGGAGCTGATTTAGTTCCTTAATTAGTTGAGGTAATTAATAAATCTAGGTACACAGTTTAATTTTCAGTTTTTCGAAATTTTATACAGAGCTACGTATTAGTTGTTTAATGAATTAGCTTGTTAATCCTATGAAAATTTCCTTTTGAAAAAGTATCATATAATAAAGAACCGGTTGTTCTCTTGAAGAAATTGTTTTTGAATAGTTAAATCGTTAGTTACGTTAAATATTTATTTGAGTTAAGAATATGTAAGGTTATTTTGACATGCATTACCTTTGTTACCAAGTTTATACCAAATGAAAAGTTAAACCGAATAATTTATTAATATTTCTAGGTTGACTTTCAGTATTTTATAAATTTTATTAGCCACTTGTATAGTATTTAGATCTGAAAGTTGAAAAGACTCATACAAATGATACGCGCCTCATTAATAAATTAAATGAACGAACTCCGTCGTTAATTTGAATTTAGTCTGGACCAGTAAGTATTATTCTTATAAATATTTTATTAAGACCTGTAATTAAAAATCAATATTTATTAATTCGGAAAATAGAAATGCTTCATGCCCTTAGTATTTATGATTATCTTACCCAAAAGAAACTCAAAGTCGGTACTTTCCAATTCGTTAAATATTAATGTTGTTTATCTGGATTACAAATAGTGATTCTATGGAGTAAATTGATTGTAACTTACCCGTGCAGGAGCAGTTCCTTCTAGTAGGAAGCGCTATCAAGTGTTCCCAGACTTTGTTTTAGTACAGTGAGCGTAAGGGTTCCTCCTTGTCCGCTTGTGCTTTTTTTCATTTATTACCATATTTATAGCTTGTAATCTTGTAAACCTAATACAAGCCCTACTTGCCCAAATGATTATATCTAACTATTTATTGTTTTGGCGTATCATGCCTTACATTTCTTAACCTAACTTAGTCTACTTAAAAGCTACCCTTCACCTAAACTTATGTTTGTGTGTTGTGTATGAGTGTGTTTTGCGTTGTGTGTATGTTTAGTGGACTCGTGTATGTGTTTGTGTGTCTTGTGTGTTTGTGTGTGTGTGTGTGTGTGTGTGTGTGTGTGTGTGTGTGTGTGTGTTCGTGAGTGATCTGCCCATCGGCAGCCGGAAATAAGATCTTCTCACGTGTGTTCCAATGACGTTTTCCCCCTCGGCCATCGGCAGCCGGATACCGTAGGGTTCTCCAGTCCCTGGCTGTGTTGTGTTTTTTGTGTGTGTTTGTTTCTTGTTTTGTGTATTTGCCCAATTTGTTGTGTTTTTGTGTTTTGTTGTGCGTGTCTGACCATCGGCAGCCGGAAATCAGACCATCCCGCTTGTTTCCAGAAGTGTTCTCTTTCCCTGGTCATCGGCAGCCGGTCACCATGGAAAGTTCCCACTTCTGGTTGCGCGCATGTTTGTGTTTTGTGTGATTGGTGTGTTGTGTTTTATTTGTTTGTGTTTGATATTCTGTCTTCCTGGGAACCGACCATCGGCAGCCGGAAATTGGAGCACAGAGCGACAGTATGTTTTTCGTCCCACCACGGGGTTTGGCCATCGGCGGCCGGAAACCGGTTTCCCTGTGGAAAGGTTGTGTTGTGTTCCTAAGCTACGAACCCCTAAAATCTTTGCTTAACCTAAGTTGGTAAACTACTTGTCTTGATTTGATTGTTGTTTGTTTGTGTTTATGTTATTGTGTACATGTGCAAACACACACATGACATATGTGCGTGCACATATACACAAACGCCCGTGTACGCACATTGTGCATACACTCACGTATTCGTCATTTAGTTGTTTGCATGGTATATTATATTCCTAATCTACTATGTTGCTTCTTGGTGCTGGAGGATTGAACCTTGTTGTTTGTTTTCTTTAGTACTTCTCTGGTCTCAGCAGAGATGATCTGCTGGTAGTCCAGAGAAGTTAATGCTTTTTCTTCTTTCGATTGTGTTGAGTTTTTCATCTCTGATTGTAATAATTAGTTATTCCGTTGTCGTCTTTTTAAAGTTGTTTTATATTGTTGTTTCATGATATGCGTAAATCTATTTGTTGTAATGTTAAGGATATTAAAGGTATGTTCTGATCTTATGTAGTTATATATTGTATCTCTGCTCAAATCTCTTAGTTCTTTGCTTCGATCTCAAAGATTGGGCATTCGAATATTATATGCTCCGGTGTTCCCTGATGGCTACATTCACATTTGTCGTGTCCTTGTAGACCTCTGTTATGTTTGTAAGAATTGGTCCATGCCCCGTGAGGAATTGGACCATGCCTTCAGATGGATTAAAATGTTTTATTTGTGTCCTTTCTATTATGTTCGGTAAGAAAGTGTATGTCCTTCTTCCGTAGGTGGCTGCACTCTATCGTGCCTGCCATGTGCGGAGTGTGTTATTGTGTATGTGTCCTTAATTGTCTGATTTTCGCCCTCCATCAACTTGTTCACGTGGTTAAGCTCTCTCTTCTTCATTCATTTGATTGCTGCTTTTTCTTTGACATGCAGATGAAACGGCATTATGTCCAAGATTACATACAGCGCATCGAACGAAGTTGTCCGATACGCTTCGGACAGTTTTATCATCGCTGTTCGTTGCGCCTGATTTATTTTGGTTTTCATCTTAACAGTGTTTAGTCGATGTGCCCACATGCTAGTTGCATGTGAGATCATCGCCAGCATTACCGAGTTCATGTATGTTGTTATACTTTTCAGGGGAATTTGGTATTCGTTGTGCGCTAGGTTTGCTAAGATATTTATTGTGACCTTCGCATCATTACATTTTTCTTCTATATGCTCTAGAAAGTTGTTTTTTTCGTCTATCTGTGCCCCTAAATATTTTATTACTTTGCTGCTCCTAATGGTGACTCCCTCTACTTTGTAAAATAGACCTACTTTTATAGCTCCCTCTAACATAACGTAAGTTGTCTTTTCAGTGGAAACTTGTAATTTGTTAGATTTACACCAGTTCGATATCTGCTCCATGATGTCAGTTGCTTTTTGTTTTAATTGAATTACTGAGTTACCTCTAACTGTCACAGCTATGTCACTGGCATATGCCGTGACCGAGGCAGTGTTTGAATTGTCGTTTATTAGTAGTAGTAACTCTTCGATTGTTATGTCCCATAAGAGCGGACCACAGATTGATCCCAGTGGACAGCCCTTTGTTATAGCTATATTGTGTATATCATTTGCACTTCGGGTATATGCCTATCTGTCTTAGCAGTAATTTCTAATACTGCGGTAAAGCAGCTTTGGAAATTTATTTTTGAAGTCTTCTGAATAAAGAGGGCCACCATTGACTATTGAAGACACCCTTTAGATCTATAAATATGGCTATGCAGTACTTCTCATCTGTTTGTCGCACGGTGCTCATAAGATGATATATAGCGTCTTCGGTTGATCGTCTTTTCTGAAGCCAAATTGAAAGGGATTTCCCCAGTTACTCCCCGATGTTGTTTAAGTCTCTCATATATAGTAATCTTTCTTGCACTTTTGCCATGGTATTTAAGAAGCAGATTGGTCTATATGAGTCTGTTTTTATTGGGTCCTTTGTTTTACCCTTATCGATGATTGCAACATTTGCAATTTTCCAGCAGGTTAGAACCCTGCCTGTTTCAAGCATTTATTTATCAAGGTCGTTAGGATTGGTGTTAGTTTGTATTTTAAGGTTTGAATAATTTCCATTTGGAAACCATCAGGCCCAGGAGCTTTTTTGCTCGTCCCCTGATTTATGGCATCCAGTACCTCTTGCTCAATAAATTCATTTACTTCATAGTTAAATTCATATATTGTCCCGATCTGTTGCCTTTGAGATGCATGATATGCCGTTTCGTTGTTGTCGTCATCTCCTGGTAGCAGTTCGTTTAGTAATGTGGTAATTGTTTCTTTCCATGTGTTTGTGTATATTCCCGGTTGGTTTGGAATTTCTATTGTTGTGAAGGTTATAGGTGGACGAATTTTCTGCCTAACAATTTTGTAGGGCATCCCCCACATGTCGAGAATCATGTTCTTCTCGACAAAAGCGTTCCAACTATTCGGGCGTTCTGTTGTGATTTTGTCCTTATATATCCTTTTTAATTCTCTATACGTTTGTAAGTTGTTTTGTCGATCCTCAAAAGTTATGGATCTTTCATATGTCCTTCTTGCTTTCTTTACTATGGACTTAACGTTTGTTAGTTCTCTGCTGCATTTGAAATTTTTTGGTTTTGAAGCAGTATTTGTGTGTGGGATAGATTTCTCCATTGCTTGTTGTATTTAAACTGTTAGATTACTCGCGTATTTATTTATATCTCTGTTGTGTTGGATATGTTCCGGTGTAATGAAACTATCCAATAACTTTCCCCTGTCTGCTCGCCTTAGATTGTACTTGTATGTACTCTCTAATGGTTGTTTTGGTTTAGCGTCATGTCTTTTCAGTGCTGACAGGCGAAAAGTAATTAGGTTATGATCGCTTAGGGTCAAGCTTTCATGTACCTCCCAGTCGTGAATTTTTACGTGTCCTTTTTCATTTGTTATAGTGACATCTATATTTGTGGCTGCTTCCGCTGTTCCAGCAAAAGTTGGTATCTGTCTTGCTTTGTTCTCTACATATTGTGCCAATTCGTTTATTAAGTCCTCTATTTTCTCACCTCTTTCATAGGTTATGTTACTATGCCATAGGCCTGATTTTGCGTTTATGTCGGCCATGATTATCATCTCTTTATTGTTGTACTCTATTATGATGCTGTGTAGTTCGTTCAGGTATTGCTCTATTGGGTCTACGAATTGGAAGTACATGTTTATCAAAATCCATGTATCTCCATCTTTTGAGCTTATTTCTACGCAGGTGCAGTGCGTATTTGTAAATTTGTTAATAACGGTCGCTGTTATCATTTTTTAAGTATTATGATTGCAGATTTGGAGTTTTCTCCGCTGCAAATTCATCGTGCCATAGAGAGCATACCTTTAACTTGCTTTTTGTAAGTATATGGTTCCTCTAGCACTAAAATGTTAATATCTTGTGTGTCTGCAATGGACCTCAGCTCCCCATTTACTGTTTTATTTCTATTTGTATTGATCTGGGCTATTTTAACGTTCTTATCCATTTGGATATTTTTTGTTATAAATATTGCTTATGACCACGGTTTGCTAAGGTCCACTGTCACCTTACCATGAGCCATTACAAATTGAGAATAAACTTCCTCTAGGTCTAAGTTCTCATCTATGCGGTTAAAAACCGCTTGGAGCAATTTACACAGCTCTTTTGGGTTTGTTGGTAATGCGTGTTGTTTAAGATAAATTCTATCAACTGCTTCTATCGTAGAAAAGTTATTCTTTTTCCATTTGGATGTGCTGTTCTTATAATGTGTCTCAAAGCAGTTGTAAGGTGTTGAGGGTTCTCCAAAGAAGTTAGTTGCATTGCATTCTCAATGTTTATATATATATATATATATATATATATATATATTGCTGTGAAATGTACAAAAAGCTATTAAATTACCTGGTCCGTTGACTTTCTTCTGTTACTCGCCTCTTTACTCTTTTCCGCCTCGGCTGCTCACCTAGTTAAACCTTCATCCTCATTCATAAAAAAAAACAAACACATTCCTACCACAAACATCAACGTTAACTCTATTTACATCAATATTCACAATACATTAAAATTTCAAAATTAAAATTCAGCATAAATTTCAGTATCAGAAAATTTCAAGATTAAATTTGTTATCATTTTAATGAGCATCCAGAATTAAAGTCCTTGTAGGATGCCTACTAATTAATATAACAATATATACAGACCTGAGTCTCAGTACAAAGGGAGCATCTACCACCCCTTTACGTTAATTAACCAGGTTCGTCTAATTGAGCTCAAAGACATACCCAAATTTTCATCATAATCCAGAACATAAATACTAAATACCCCTTTCTACTTATTACATCAATATTCACAATTAAAATTTTGTGGTTTGTACAAGTTCACTACTGTCCAATTTAAATAAACAAATTATAAAGTTATTCAACACACACCAAACATCAAAGTTTGAACAAAATAGTATAATTTACCTGAAGGTTACTGCACTCGTAGCTTCAATGTACATCGTCCCTTTTGTTAATCACACCATTCCGACTGGGTTATATTTACGGCTTCTGATTCTCAACGCTTTTAAAGTTTTCTCCACCACCATTTATCTAAAGTTGTTTCAGGGCTTTTCCGGAACTCATCTGTGTATATCTGAACCTTGTTTTGTGGATCCAGACCCGTTCATGAACCATTTAATTATTAACACCCCCGAAAAATAGCAAAGAAATTCATACTTCTTTCACAAATATACGCTAAAACTGCCTACTTTTGTGTATTCATTTGTCGTTGCAGATTTGACTAATTGGTACAGTGATACTAAGCTTTATTACCTTGTATCTTTTTTTCTAAGTGCACTAAAGTACATTCATTGTAGCACGTAAAGAACAAACTGTTTTAAATCACCAAAATATACGAGCAAACTTTAAATTATTCTATCAAACTCGGAAAACTAAAAAGAACTGTTTAACGCATTGAATCAAGTCGCAGATCTAAGAGAGCTTTCATATTAACCTGGGTATATATAGAGGTTAGCCTGTCTGTCGGTCTTGTCCCCAAAACGGACAATTCTTCAGAATTTCGCATGCTAGGTTTCCATTCCGCAGCCCGGCATGCGATTTTTACGAAATTTGCACTCGCACCAGTTAAATCTCAGAAATTTCGACACGGCTCGCAACGTCTGGAAATAACTAATTAATTTTTATACAGAAATGTTATTTCTACCTCTCAAGTTTGCCTCTTATTTTCAACCAATCGCAACCCAGTGACGTTGCTCACTCACGCCTTTACTATATTTGTCTCGGTCTTGCGCATATTATCTGTCTCTATCTACCCTGTTCTCATTGGTGCAAATTGATATTCTTTATTATCGATTATTTCAGTCCATGTGAACTGTGAAATAACCCACCTTTAGCATTTCCCGTAACTATTAAGCTACGGTTTCTCCAGCATTCTCTGTAACCATTTGTTATCTGCCAAATTTACGCAGAATGAGCCTTTTAAAAATACGCAGGTGTTCAAACATAATACTTCTAAATAACACTTCTACGATTTGCATTTTATTGGGTTTTACAAGTTTTTATAGATATTATATGTTACTAATGGTTCAATTAACTCCAATTAAAATAATACCCTTTAATTTTTAGTGACTCCTAATCAAATATTCATTATTATCTGTACATTTTGTTTAATACCGGTTACTTAAAATTGAGTTAATTAATATAAATTTTGCACGTAATTTCCATTTGTTTCTTTACTAGGAATAATTAAATTACACGTAGAGCTTTTTAATACTGCTTCCTTTTTTTTTATAGCAAGCGTCTTGTACATAATTTAACTCTCTTATTTTTAATGAAACGAATGAATTTTTATGCTTCACGGTTTTTTTAATAACGCGTACCTTTTCCCAAAGCTTCTACACGGTGATTAAAATTATTTGATGTGATTATTTAATTTTCTACCCTGGTCTAAATATGAGTAATATATATATATATATATATATATATATATATATATATATTCTAATATTAGCCCTCTTACTTACTTTACTTTCACTTTGGGCTAATACCTTCTTTATTTATTACACTTTAACTTTAAACAAAATTTGTTACACCTTTGTCGTCGTCACAAATTTACTATTTAATGTATGACTTCAAATCGAGGTGCTTTAGCAAACGTTTGGTTGGTTCTTTTTTTTTACTAATTACTATATTTTATATGCCTCGACTATTTGAAACTTTATCTCAGGGTTTTCTCACCTACTCACCGTGAGTTCAATCGTGAGTAGATGTGCACTACCAACCAAACTGCACCCTCGTTTGTTTTACCACTTTTTAATGTACTGAATTTACTATGTATGCCAAATTTTAATAGATCAAAGTTGCCTGATGCCAAATTAATTTATGTAACTATTTATGACTTTAATTTTGACGTTATGATATATTTACGGTACTTACCAGAAATATACCGCGCTGAAGGGCTTCTTTTAACTGCTGGCTCAAGTTCGAAATCGCCGTACGCACTTTCACAAAAGATTCTCCAATGTTGTCCGCTTGCGTACTGCCTCCAGGTGTTCTTAAAACAAATTTCGTTGACCCAAACCTGAAATAAATTTACCCCAATTTAGAATTTAGCAAAAAACCGTTGTCTACTTCCCCTGCGTTAGTTCTTCCTCGCCGTATATTGATTTCCTGTTCCTCTGCTCCGTACCCCAATTAATCCTCTCTTCGCACAATCCAATTCAAACCCGCTGTCCTATTATAAATCCCTCCTAGTCCTGCTATTCCAATTATCCATACGATGTCCTTACTGCCGTTTAATCTTCTCAATTCAATCCAAATTATTTGTATCGTCGATTCCTTCTGTATCCACTCCAATCTCTTACTGCCGTTATACCAAATCTATCCCAAAACCAACACCAATCTTCTCAAACAAATAACCGTCGCTTTCCCCGTTCCACTAATAACCACTTCCAAATCTTCTTTAAATACTCGTTGCCTTTCCCGTTGCACTATTAACCACTTTTAAACTCCTTTTATATATTCGTCGCCTTTATTTACTCGATGTTTCTTATTTCTTTCACACTTTGATTAAATAATACTCGTTGATACACATATAAACTTTTATTTCAAAATATTTTATAACTTAACGCAGGTTTCATAAAATAGGTCTTTATCTGAACAATTTCGAAAAGTAAGTCCCTTATTTATTTTGCTTAGTTATTAAATCAACAAACTTAGCTTACTAGAATAACATTTTTAAACATATAACATCCAATAACAAATCATCTTTCTTTCAGTGTCCAACATACCTTCGCTACAGTCTTTATAATAATTTTAAATTTCTACTATTGGTCCAAAACACTTCACTAAACTCCAATAACCTTTTACATTTTGATTCACTTTAAATTTTGATTTACAATTCGTCCAAAAGTTTGATTCTATAAAAGGAAAAGCCAAATAATTTATACACGACCTGGACGCTTTGTTATATTGCAGATATCCATAAATGCGTTCGGCTTTCCGACGGCAAATGTACTCTCAACTGGCTCATGAAATATCAACTCAGTATAAAACCTCAAGTACCGTGCATTATATCAACGTCATAAAGTCATGTTATCTACCTTTTGGCATATAAGTTTCAATCTGAAATGGTACATACTTTAACGTATGTAAAGTATAGCAAAATTTATAGTTTTTAAATTATTAAATCTGAAATATTGATCCTATCGTTTGGCATACACCCCTATTAATACAAATATACCTTTAGAAACCTTATACCCCCCTTACATAATATTGGCCCCACTGGTTTTTAATGAAATTGGAAATTTCATATGTTTTTCTCTTCCCCTGGTGTGCAAAAATTTGTGATTTTCATTCAAAACCACCCTTTCGTTGTTTTATTTTACTTTGGCAACCCGCATTCGCCTTTCTCTCACATCTGTCATCCTACGCTATATTCTAACCTATACTATACTACTATAACAAAACAAAAACAAAAACTAAACTTTCCGTTGCATGAACCACATTATACCCTATCCTATTAAACCCTCTTCCTGTACTACTCTATATGGGTACAAATTCTCCAAATGAAAACGCCCGCGATATCCCCCTGTCATATTCTCCAGCTCAAACGTATTGCCTTCAGCAAAAATACGCGTGATCCTGTATGGCCCTTCATAAGGAAACAACAGCTTCGCGCAAATGTTTTTGTCGCGATTTGAAACCCTTAATCGTTTGACGACTACCAAATCCCCTATTCCAAAAATCGTTCTTTTCTTAATTTTCCTACACCTTCGTTCGATGTCCCTACGCTGCATCCTTTCGATTCTACGCCTGGCATTACTTAGCAACTCTGTTATGTCTTGTACCTCGACTTCCTCCCTCCATGGTCTAGCTGGTATAATCCTTCGCATTAATGTTACCGGACATGTTTTCGTAACCGAACTCGGTACGCTGTTCATAAAATTTTCTATTTGTGGTAGATACCTAACCCATCTGTCGTGATGCTCCTGTGTCGCCAATCGTAAATATTTTATCACCTCTCGTATGTAACGTTTGCATGGATTAGCTTTCGGATGTCGTATGCTACTAAATGATACTTTAATATTTGCCCTTTTTAACCCGTTCCTGAATCTTTAATTGTTGAAATACGTTGCGTTGTCTACCAAAATTCTTTTTATCTTCCCGACCTGGCTTTCAAATTCTCCAATTGACTGCAATGCATGCACCGTGTTACTCCGTCTTGCAGGAAATAATTTTACAAATTTAGAAAAAACGTCGACCACCACCAAAATATGTCGATACCCCTGTTCACTCGTGATCAGGTTGCTTAAATAATCAATCGCCACCAATTCCAATGGTCCATTTACGCTCACGCTCATCGGCATATTCTGCAGCACCACGTTCTTGTCTTTACCTAGAATACAAATTTCACACCGATTTATCCTTTCCTTAATCACCGTGATATCATTTTTGCGTAAAACGCCTCTCTGAATACTAAAAATGTTTTCTGATACCTGTGTCCGAATTTTAAATGAATTTCGTTTATGATTTCAGCGGCAACGTCTTTTGATAGCACTACTAGCTCTGCATCCCCTATTCTTTTCACCACAAACTGCCCTACGATGGTAAATCCCCTGTACTCTTCCATATTTTCTCTTGTTAGTTTCTCTCGTATCGAGCTCACATCACCGTGCCTCTGCGCCTCTATAAGTTTGGCGTTTGTCCATCGACCAACATCCCTGAACTCCTGCAAAGCAATTAAACACCCTTTTATGTTCTGATTCGATTCCACCTGCGGTCTGCTCAGAAAATCCGCCGTCACATTCTCCTTTCCTGGCTTATGCTTAATTTCAAAGTCGTATTCCTGTAACACCAATGCCCATCTATACAACCTACTGTTTAAAAACTCCTTTTTCTTCATGAACGTTACCACCGTGTTGTCGGATTCTATTAGAAATTTCTTACCTAACAAATAAAAACGCAACTTCTTCACCGCGTATACTATGGCCAACATCTCCTTCTCTGCCGTCGCATACCTGGTTTCGCAGTCTTTCAACACCCTAGAAATGAAAACAATTGGTACTTCAACTCCATCCTGTATCTGCACCAACTCAGCCCCGATTGCATATTTCGACGCATCCGTCCTCAAAATAAAATCATCTTTAAAATTTGGATATTTTAATGCTAACTCCTTGTAAAATGCACCTTTTAAATCCTGGAACGCCTTCTCTCGTTCAGCAGTCCACTTCCATCTCTCCTTTTCTTTAACAAACTCACCAACGGTACGCACACTTCAGAATACCTCGGTATAAACCGTTTGTAATAATTTAGCACCCTAAAAATCCTCGCAGTCCTCTCACATTCTTTGGTCGCTGAATGTTTTCAACTCGTCCAATCTTTTATTGCAAATTTTCATCCCTTGTTCGCTAATTTCAAACCCTAAGTATGTAACCTTGCTTTTAAACTACTCGCATTTCTCTACGTTCAGCTTTAAACCCCTTCGTCCAGTCGTTGGATCACCTTTTCTAAATGCTCCAGGTGTTCTTGCTCGTCCCTTGAAAAATTAGCAAATCATCGACATAATGCGAACAGAAACATTCATATTCATTAAACAACTTCTGCATCGCTCTTACAAGTGCTGCTGAAGAACTACTTAATCCAAACGGAACTACAGAAAACATATAAATCTCGCCTTCGATACTAAATCCTGTAAACTTTTACTGTCTTCATGCAACGGAATTAACCAAAACGAATTCTTTAAATCTAATTTACTGAAAACTTTCATTTCATATACTTTATACAATAAATTATCCAACCCTTGTGGTTGCTCATACTGCGGTTTTGTAATCGCATTCAATTTCCTCGCATCTAAACAAATCCTTATATCCCTTTTATTTGGTTTTGGTACTATAACTACTGGGTTCACATATTGAGTTCTCGCTGGTTCTATAATACCCTCTTTTAACATTCTGTCTATCTCTATTTTAACCCTATTTCTTATGGCAAACGGAATTGGATATACCCTTGTATTAAATCCGCTGTCTTCCGTGACATCCAACTTATGTGTATACCGCCTCGCAAATCTTGGCTCTTCATTAAATAACCCTACATATTTATTAAATAATTCTCCTAACTTCGCCTTTATATCAACACTCACTTTCCCTATCTGTTCATCATTAATTAATCTTACAAACATATTACATAATCGTACTTTAACCTGTCCATCATTATACTCTTTAATCATTCCTAATCCTATACTATCTATATCATTTCCATTCCTATATTCCTCACTAACCGTAGGTACCACCCATGACCTATCTTTATCAAATATCCTAATTGACCTATCCTTTCCATCTATATTCAATCCAAAATCCTCTATAAAATCCATACCCAATATGAAGTCTAACTGTAACCCTTTCGTAATTAAAAACTCTGCATTCCCTGCTTCTTTATTTCCTATATATATCGGTACACGGATAACATTATAAATCGTTGTTAGCTTTTTGTTCATCGCTGACCATAAATTAACCCCTCAATTGTTCCTATTCTTCCTTTAAAAATTCTCCATGTTCGACTACTACCCTCTCATTTACCAGCGACAACTGTGACCCACTATCCACTAAAGCAACATAAACACGGTCCCTTAAACTAATATTTATAAATAACAAATTCTTTTTATTAAAAATGTAACTGTTTAACAACAAATCCCTTATACTATAGCAAACATCAATCTTTACTCCTAAGCAGTCGGTCGTCCAAAAATTCGCGTTTTTTTTGCTTGAGGCGACTCGTGAATTTCCACCACCTCAATCCTATCCGGGTCCGTTGTAATTGCGCTTGTCGTCATATGCTGAACGTTTACGTCCCTGTCCGTCCGGCTATTTCCATTTTGTATTCCGCCCCCAGTCGTCCGGCCGTCATCCTCGTCGTTGTCGTGCCGGTATCTGTTTTGTCCATTGTAGGCGTTATCCCGGTGGTCCCTATTGTAATACGGTCGCCTATGTACCTCGTGTCCCCAATGATTCCTATGTCCGTAGTTAAAATTTTCCTGTCTATAATTTGGTCTGTTTTCGTGGTACGGTTGTCGTCGACTGTCTTCCCTGTAACCCCTGTTTTGTTCCCAATGGTATGTCCGCGTTTTCGCTTCCAGTACTGTCGCTAGATCAAAATTTCTCATTATTCCTAAGAATTCCCTCAACGTCTTGACATTTAGTACCACTACCACTTTGGTAACCTCCGGTTCCATATGACCTGCCAGTAGAAGTACGATGTCGTCCTCGCTCAATTTCGGTGTTAAGTGTTGCGCCTGATTAAACTTGTCAATCGCGTATTCTTCGCGTGTGCCGTGAGTCCTGCTATAATGTCCTGTAATTAGATTCGTCCTTATGTCGGTCTGATGTGTAGTGTTCCAAAACTGTTCTGTAAAGAGTCGTCTGAAGTCCGCGTACGTGTTATACTGTTTACGAATAATGTTATGCCATTTTTCGGCATTTCCTGTCAAACTCGCCCCCACAATCTGTAGTTTTGTTCGTTCGTTTTCTGTCCCTACGATCACGTCTAGTCGGTCCAGGAATCCCATGGGCTGTTCTGTCTTACGTCCCTCAAACTTCGGTAAAGCGTCCCGGTTTAATCGAAAGTGCGGTCCGTAGTCTAGTCCAATTCGCCTCTTTTCTATGTCGTCGAGTTTCTCGTGAATTTGTCTAACGTCCTGTCCTACCCTGGTTTCTAATCCCGTGACTTTGTCGTCAAGTTTTTCGTCCAGTTTTGTCCTACCGTGTACGTTTTCGTTTTGTATGGTCTCTAATGTTTGTCCTAAATTTTTGTAGTTGGTCCTATGTCGTTTGTCACATGTTTCTATTTCTGTACTTAAATTTGAAAACCCGCTAATCATCGTTTCTTCCACTGTGTCTACCCGTGTCTTAATTTCCGTTCTAAGGTCAGTCCGTGTCGCGTTCAAATCTCCCTGCAAATGTACTCGTGTGTGTTCCAACTTGTCGTCAACCCTGTCTACTTGTTGTTGGACCTCTGTCCGCACGTCGTCTTTTGCAATCTGTATTTGAGTTAGTAAGTAGTCCTGCGTGTGGTTCATTTTCGCCGTCAGGTCCGCGTGCGCTGTCCTAAACTCGTCCCACTACCCAACCAAACTGCACCCTCGTTTGTTTTACCACTTTTTTAATGTACTGAATTTACTATGTATGCCAAATTTTAATAGATCAAAGTTGCCTGATGCCAAATTAATTTATGTAACTATTTATGACTTTAATTTTTTGACGTTATGATATATTTACGGTACTTACCAGAAATATACCGCGCTGAAGGCCTTCCTTTAACTGCTGGCTCAAGTTCGAAATCGCCGTACGCACTTTCACAAAAGATTCTCCACTGTTGTTTGCTTGCGTACTGCCTCCAGGTGTTCTTAAAAACAATTTTGATGACCCAAACCTGAAATAATTTTACCCAATTTAGAATTTAGCAAAAAAACGTCGTCTACTTCCCTTGCGTTAATTCTTCCTCGCCGTATATTGATCTCCTGTTCCTCTGCTCCGTACCCCAATTAATCCTCTCTTCGCACAATCCAATTCAAACCCGCTGTCCTATTATAAATCACTCCTAGTCCTGCTATTCCAATTATCCATACGATGTCCTTACTGCCGTTTAATCTTCTCAAATCAATCCAAAATTATTTATGTCGTCGATGCCTTCTTTATCCACTCCTATCCCCTACTGCCGTTATACCAAATCTATTCCAAAACCAACACCAATCTTCTCAAACAAATAACCGTCGCTTTCCCCGTTCCACTTATAACCACTTCCAAATCTTCTTTAAATACTCGTTGCCTTTCCCGTTGCACTATTAACCACTTTTAAAAAAAACTCCTTTTATATATTCGTCGCCTTTATTTACTCGATGTTTCTTATTTCTTTCACACTTTACTAAATAATACTCGATGATACACATATAAACTTTTATTTCAAAATATTTTACAACTTAACGCAGGTTTCATAAAATAGGTCTTTATCTGAACAATTTCGAAAAGTAAGTCTCTTATTTATTTTGCTTAGTTATTAAATCAACAAACTTAGCTTACTAGAATAACATTTTTAAACATATAACATCCAATAACAAATCATCTTTCTTTCAGTGTCCAACATACCTTCGCTACAGTCTTTATAATAATTTTAAATTTCTACTATTGGTCCAAAACACTTCACTAAACTCCAATAACCTTTTACATTTTGATTCACTTTAAATTTTGATTTACAATTTGTCCAAAAGTTTGATTCTATAAAAAGGAAAAGCCAAATAATTTATACACGACCTGGACGCTTTGTTATATTGCAGATATCCATAAATGCGTTCGGCTTTCCGACGGCAAATGTACTCTCAACTGGCTCATGAAATATCAACTCAGTATAAAACCTCAAGTACCGTGCATTATATCAACGTCATAAAGTCATGTTATCTACCTTTTGGCATATAAGTTTCAATCTGAAATGGTACATACTTTAACGTATGTAAAGTATAGCAAAATTTATAGTTTTTAAAATATTAAATCTGAAATATTGATCCTATCGTTTGGCATACACCCCTATTAATACAAATATACCTTTAGAAACCTTATACCCCCCCCTTTTTAGGTCTGCTGGATTTAAATAAATACTCTTTTTTATGGCCTAAATTTTCGCATATATTTTTTTATGCTTGATCACAGGCTACAACTGTATTAACGCTTTATAAAGGATGAACAAAGATAACAAAAACTTATAGTGAGGATGGTTGAAATTGACATCAGTGTTTGGAATAAAATAATGTTTTTTATAGAATAAATATTAATGTAAATAGTGAAAGTAAAATGACAAGTGTCATTTTTGATAAAAGTTTATTATTTGTTTTAACGACAGTGTTGGTTTGTGAGTGTATGTGCATGTAGGTGTGTGTGTGTGTGCATGTAAGGGTGAATGTGTTTGTGTAATTTTGTATGTTTGTGTGTGTGTTTGTGTGTGTGTGTGTGTGTGTGTGTGTGTGTGTGTGTGTGTGTGTGTGTTTGTAATAGTGATTTAATTGGAATATGTGTTATAACAATTGAGTATATATAAATGTAAAATAAACAAAAACAAAAGAAAGAAATAAAAAGTGGTTGAGGGTGAAGGGTTTGATTATTATTGAAGGCATTTAATGTTTAAATTTTAATAAATATGAATATATGACGCTTAGGTTGTCAATGTCCGTTTTTTTGTTGAAGTTGTTTGGGCTTTTATAGATGTAGCACATCTCCAAGAAAGTCCTTTTAAAAGATTTTGTTCCACTTTTAATAGTTTTGAATTTGAAAAGTCCATTTTGTGATTTTGGTTAAGGGTGTGAGTTGTTAATGCACAAGCTTTGGGTTTTACTCGAATGTCACTTTTGTGTTGGGTAATTCTTTGACCAATATTTTGTGACGTTTGGCCTATGTAACACTGATCACAATCTAAACAGTTAATTTTGTAGATGGCATTTCTTTGAAGTTTGACTGGTGTCGCATCTTTAAGCTTGGAGTGTAGATTTCTTATTGTTAGTAAATTCTTTTTGGCAATTTTGACATTTAAGTTTTTGAATACTTTGCTTAATTTAGTAGTTAAATTTTGAATAAATGGTATGGGTGTATAAATTTGGGGTGTACTGGATTTTGGTGTATTGTGATTATTTTTTGTTGGTGTTGTTCTGTGATTATATAGAAGTTTCTTGATCAATGTTTTTGGATAATTGTTATCTAATAATATGTTTTCCAAAAGTAATAAGTTTTTTGTATGTAGAGAAGTGTGTGATAGCCTTTTGACCCTGTTTTTGAATTCTAATATAAAGATTGTTTTCATGCTAAAGGGATGATTTGATTTATAATTTAGGTAACGTTTGGAACTCATTGGTTTTTGATACCAATCTGTAATTATTAAATTGTTTTTTCTTATTAATAACATATCTAAAAATGGAATCGTGTTGTTATTTTCAATTTCAATTGTGAATTGTATGTTTGGATTGTATTTGTTGAATATTTCTAAAGTTTCATGCATTTGGTCTTCAGGTACAGCTGTTATTATGTCATCTACGAATTTTTTTATAAATGGTAAATGAAAAGGAAGAGATGGTATGACATTGTCAAGAAGTGAATTCATTACAATTTCTGCTATTACTGGGCTTATATTTGAACCCATTGGACATCCTGATATTTGCCAATAATATTTGTATTTATATGAGAAAAAGCTTGTGCTGAAGATGAAATCTATAATTTCTAAAAAGGTCTTTTTTGGGATGTTGCAATTTTTGTTAATTTCTATCCAAATGTTGTCGATATTTTTAAGAGCGAGTTCTTTTGGTATGTTTGTGAACAAAGAGATGACGTCTAAGCTTATAAGTACATAATTATCCGGTAGTTTGAATTCATTTATGAATTCGGAAAATGTGAAGGAATCTTTTACGAAATATAAGTTATTATTTATAGATTTATTTAAAATTTCGTATATGAATTTGGATAATTTTTCGGTAGCGCAGTTGTTTGATGCTACTATAGATCTCATCGGATATCCGTCTTTGTGAATTTTAGGTAATGCATATAATTTTGGTAAAGTACTGGAGTAATTATTGAGTTCTTTGGCTTGTTTTTCAGTAATATATTTACGATTTTTTAAATTTTAGATTATATCTAAAGTTCGTTTTTGTAAGTTTGATGTGGGGTCTTTTTTAATCTCTTTGTATGTTGTTTGATCCCATAAGAGTTCATTTATTTTCTGGTTGTAGTCTAAAATTGACATTGCTACTGTCACGTTGCCTTTGTCTGAGTTTAATATGATCAAATTTGGATTTTCTTTTAGAAATTTGCTACAATCTATAAAATCCAAAAGCAGTTTTGGCTTTTTGTTGTTGTGTTTGTGTATAAAATTGGTGATAATGTTAGTAATAAGTGCTCTGTATGTGTCCTTTTCTTTATCTGTATTGACATTAGATATTATGTGTTCTGTATCTGCTAGTAAATTGATGATGGTTGTATCATTGATTGTAGGAGGAAGTGAAAACTTTGGATCTAATGACAGAACCTGTTTTATGTTATCTGGAATGTCAATTTGACTGATGTTTTTGAACCATCTGTCAGTTTGATTATTTTTGATTATATTTAAATTTGAGATGTCATGAATCTTTTTCAGGTTACTGTTTTTTACCTTATAAAACTTTTTATTAAAAACAATATTTTGCCTTCGATAATATTCATCAATTAAGCAAAGTATTCAAAAACTTAAATGTCAAAATTGCCAAAAAGAATTTACTAACAATAAAAAATCTACACTCCAAGCTTAAAGATGCGACACCAGTCAAACTTCAAAGAAATGCCATCTACAAAATTAACTGTTTAGATTGTGATCAGTGTTACATAGGTCAAACGTCACAAAATATTGGTCAAAGAATTACTCAACACAAAAGTGACATTCGAGTAAAACCCAAAGCTTGTGCATTAACAACTCACACCCTTAACCAAAATCACAAAATGGACTTTTCAAATCCAAAACTATTAAAAGTGAAACAAAATCTTTTTAAAAGGACTTTCTTGGAGATGTGCTACATCTATAAAAGCCCAAACAACTTCAACAAAAAAACGGACATTGACAACCTAAGCGTCATATATTCATATTTATTAAAATTTAAACATTAAATGCCTTCAATAATAATCAAACCCTTCACCCTCAACCAGTTTTTATTTCTTTCTTTTTTGTTTTTTGTTTATTTTACATTTATATATACTCAATTGTTGATAACACATATTCCAATTAAATCACTATTACAACACACACACACACACACACACACACATACACACACACACATACACACACACAAACACACACACAAACATACAAAATTACACAATCACATTCACCCTTACATGCACACACACACTCCTACATGCACATACACTCACAAACCAACACTGTCGTTAAAACAAATAATAAACTTTTATCAAAATGACACTGTCATTTTACTTTCACTATTTACATTAATATTTATTCTATAAAAACATTATTTTATTCCAAACACTGATGTCAATTTCAACCATCCTCACTGTAAGTTTTTGTTATCTTTGTTCATCCTTTATAAAGCGTTAATACAGTTGTAGCCTGTGATCAAGCATAAAAAAATATATGCGAAAATTTAGGCCATAAAAAAGAGTATTTATTTAAATCCAGCAGACATAAAAACCTACAAAGAAGAAGTATTATTCTTGCAAGGTCACCAGGAATTATATTATATATATATATATATATATATATATATATATATATATATATTGCTATGAATAAACAGGAATTTCGTGGACCGACTTTGTGTCGACCAATAACAATACTTGATGTGATAACACCTTCCTCGATCTCAATGGCGTATTCAGCTTATAACTCCGCTTTTCTTTTAAATTATCAAATTACACTCCCATAAATTTTATCATTTGTATGGCCTCGACTAGCTTTTATCTTGAATTATAAAATGAAGTTAATTCAATTCTATATAATGAAAACAAATATTATGTACAGGTTTTGTAAATTATTGAAAATACACTTTTCAATCAATTAGTGTTGTAAATCTTATTTATCTCAAAAATCATTTACCTTTTAATCAATCTAAAGTCACCAAAAAAACCTATTGTTTTTATAAAAAGAAGCCTGTAACGTTCAAAACCCTTTTATCATATAACGCACCTTCTACGCATGCAAGTTCGTTGTTTTGTTGACTCCGTCACATTAATTTATATTAAATAAGCAAATTCAATATCCAATATTTAAATTCAAATAGAAAAATAATGTCTTAAAACTAAAAAATCTAACCTGGTCTGTTTACTTCGTTATTTCCTTCTCGCAACCAAAATTATCGACGCATCTATTATCAACTAGAATTTTCCATGCATTATACCCATTTAAAATTTTATCTATCCACACGCTTGAATTATTGTTGTCACACTTGGACTTGGAATTTATGCTCACCGGCCTCAGACTATCATTCGAATTATTATATTACTTTTTCTCACCAGCCTCAGAATATCATGTAAACTATTATACTTGAATTATTATCATCAAACTTAGAATCATTTTCATCCGCCTCCAACTTAGACTTGTAATTTATTCTCACCGGGCTCAGAACCTTTCCATCCGCCTCCAACTTAGTGTTTATTCTCCCAGGACTCAGACTTGTAATTTATTCTCACCGGACTCAGACTTGTCATTTATTCTCACCGGACTCAGACTTGTCATTTATTCTCACCGGACTCAGACTTGTCATTTATTCTCACCGGACTCAGAGCCCTATTATTATTATGTTTTAGTTTAAATAAATTTCCCAAAATCTACTTACGTTTAATCGGCAATAGCAATTTTCATCTTCGTCGCACTATCTGTCACTTAAACAATTTTCACTTTTAAATATTATTACGCGTTACTCTCACATTCAGAGTGATGTGGCCTTTGTTAAGTTGAGAACTGAGTTTGTTATCATGTCGCTGTTAATACATGCTTGATATCCCACTTCGTCTGTGGGCATGGCCTACAAGCCTGTCGCTAATTTTAACCAATCAAGTCTCTTGATTTAAAGTAGTTTCTGATGTAACATTCTCGTTCTCTCAAATAATTGTTATTTGCATGCAGCTGATTCGTTATCAGACATGCGGTGTTTTGAGAAATATTATCGCTTTTCCATATTATACACAAATAACTGATGCAATTCGACTTTCAATTTTCATATAGGCTAATTTATTTACGCAATTTTTAATCACCTTTACTTATCAAAATTGTCAAATGTTTGTACGCACTTACACTACGCTTTATTACACTCATGATCGCATGCAATGCACTGAGCGGACAGCGAGACGTAAGTTTGACTATATCAGAGTACACGTGCTGAACACAGAACAACTTTTACCAAGAATTGGGAAACTAACATTTTTCAAATTTTGAATAATCAAAATTAACAATCTAAAACGAACAAAGCAATTCATTGGTTAACTTTCTGATAAGCGTTTTTCAACACACGATGGATAGAGACCTAAAGACTATAAATACGAATTTGATTTCTGCATAAATCAGTCCTAGTGTTCATCATAGCCTGGGGTTCACCTCTTCCACCTGCAGTGCTCCTCATAGTCTGCAGACCTTTCCAAATAATCCTAAGCGCAGTGCTCACCATAGCCTGCGTCCTGCCTTACACGTTACTCTAACCGCCGGCGTACCTGGAGGCCGTCGCCGTAATTTATTAACACACAATTAACAAGCACGTACGAACGCTCAGCTCCATTCCATACTGCACCGACGTCGTTATTGTGATTACACCCGTCAAGCTCTACCACAGGGACGTCATCCCCGTAGAAGCATCAACCCCACGACGCCTTCGAAGATTCCAGAAGACGCCGAATACCTTCTGACCCTTTTCTTTTGTATATATTTGTAAATAGTAGTTTTTAAGTGTATATAATTTTCAGTTCATAATTGCTTTAACGTAATTGCTACCCACCACCAAACACACGAAGATTACCGACGAGGACCGAACACCACCGAAGATGTCTGGACCTCGCCGACCTGTATATATGTCTTAATCTTCACTGTTAAGTTCCCACGGGGCCTCTGAAGCAACACCCGAAGCTTCCCGAAGAAAGTCAAAGCCTTCCGAAGACCTACACACCCTACTAAGTGATGCATACAGTTACTCCTGGCTCCACCGCCCCAGGAAATCACCTGAAGACATCCTAACAATTGAAACCATTTAATTTCACTTTTACAATTATGTTTATTTTGGATTTATAATGACTTTTCTTATGTTTATTAAACAATGAACTAAGTCCAGCCTACTTACTACAGACGCCGCCCCATCGAACAAAACCGAACGATAACAAATGTCGCCCAACGTGTCTGGGCCGTCTTCATAAGAAGATTTTGCAAACAACGCGCTTGCAAGAACCACCAGCACGCCCGAGACGAAGACTCAAGCCACTTCCAACGTCCAGCCGGACACCAACCAGCCGCCTCCAACCCAGGAGACCACTCAATCGACAGTTCTGGGACTGCAACAACCCAGTGGCGCTCAACAATATCGATTAACAAACAGCACCCCGACCGAGCCACGCCAGGCCGGTCGGGCGCAACAAACTGGCACAACTACACACCGCCGACGATGACCCACTACCAAGGATCCCCGTCACATTCTTGGTAATCGCAGACCTCGCTGAGGATGTCATCCCAGGCGAACCATGGCTACAGACATGCAGACCACGAGAAACCCACACAGCCCGTGTCGTTTTGCCTAATATTGTGCAACGCGCACAAACGGAAAGGTATACCTACGGACCGATGTCCCAAGAAGAGGTGCCCTTTCACTCGCAACAAGCAGCAAGCGACCACAGCAAGGTCCAACGCCGCCACACGACGGTGACGCCCGTCACCGCCACACCGACTGCAGCTGAACAGCTCGCAGACGAATCCTTGCCCGACAGCCTTTGGGAAGGATTCCACCAGTGATCAATGGGTCCGCACCGCTTACTGCCGCCACCGGCACCAGCCCATTATCACTGAACGCAGAAGCTTGCAGAGCACGAGCTATCTACACAGCCCGTGTCGAGCAGCCTAATATTGTGCAAAGCGCACAAACAGGAAGGAACACCTATGGATGGATGTCTCATGAAAGGTGCCCTTCCACTCGCAACAAACAGCAAACGACCCCAGAAGGGTCCAACGCCGCTACACGACGGTGACGCCCGTCGCCGTCCAACCAACTGCAACTATGCAGTTCACAGACGAATTCTCACCCAGCCGCCGTTGGGAAGAATTCCTCCAGTGATGAATGGATCAGCACCGCCTACTGCCGCCACCGGCACCAGCCCATTATCACTGAACGAAGAAACACGCAGACCACGAGCTAACCACACAGCCCGTGTCGACCTGCCGAATATTGTGCAACGCGCACAAACAGAAAGGAGTGCCTATGGACGGACGTCCGAAGAAAAGGCACCCTTTCAACTACAAGCAGCTGACGATCATGGTGAAGTCCGACGCCGCCGCACAAAACGCAAACGTAGATACTTTAACCACAAAACCCCTCCGCTTCTTCGCAACAACATAGCTACGCTACCATCTTCAGCGAGGGGGAATATTACACTCATGATCGCATGCAATGCACTGAGCGGACGGCGAGACGTAAGTTTGACTATATCAGAGTACACGTGCTGAACACAGAACAACTTTTACCAAGAATTGGGAAACTAACATTTTTCAAATTTTGAATAATCAAAATTAACAATCTAAAACGAACAAAGCAATTCATTGGTTAACTTTCTGATAAGCGTTTTTCAACACACGATGGATAGAGACCTAAAGACTATAATTACGAATTTGATTTCTGCATAAATCAGTCCTAGTGTTCATCATAGCCTGGGGTTCACCTCTTCCACCTGCAGTGCTCCTCATAGTCTGCAGACCTTTCCAAATAATCCTAAGCGCAGTGCTCACCATAGCCTGCGTCCTGCCTTACACGTTACTCTAACCGCCGGCGTACCTGGAGGCCGTCGCCGTAATTTATTAACACACAATTAACAAGCACGTACGAACGCTCAGCTCCATTCCATACTGCACCGACGTCGTTATTGTGATTACACCCGTCAAGCTCTACCACAGGGACGTCATCCCCGTAGAAGCATCAACCCCACGACGCCTTCGAAGATTCCAGAAGACGCCGAATACCTTCTGACCCTTTTCTTTTGTATATATTTGTAAATAGTAGTTTTAAGTGTATATAATTTTCAGTTCATAATTGCTTTAACGTAATTGCTACCCACCACCAAACACACGAAGATTACCGACGAGGACCGAACACCACCGAAGATGTCTGGACCTCGCCGACCTGTATATATGTCTTAATCTTCACTGTTAAGTTCCCACGGGGCCTCTGAAGCAACACCCGAAGCTTCCCGAAGAAAGTCAAAGCCTTCCGAAGACCTACACACCCTACTATGTGATGCATACAGTTACTCCTGGCTCCACCGCCCCAGGAAATCACCTGAAGACATCCTAACAATTGAAACCATTTAATTTCACTTTTACAATTATGTTTATTTTGGATTTATAATGACTTTTTCTTATGTTTATTAAACAATGAACTAAGTCCAGCCTACTTACTTACAGACGCCGCCCCCATCGAACAAAACCGAACGATAACAAATGTCGCCCAACGTGTCTGGGCCGTCTTCATAAGAAGATTTTGCAAACAACGCGCTTGCAAGAACCACCAGCACGCCCGAGACGAAGACTCAAGCCACTTCCAACGTCCAGCCGGACACCAACCAGCCGCCTCCAACCCAGGAGACCACTCAATCGACAGTTCTGGGACTGCAACAACCCAGTGGCGCTCAACAATATCGATTAACAAACAGCACCCCGACCGAGCCACGCCAGGCCGGTCGGGCGCAACAAACTGGCACAACTACACACCGCCGACGATGACCCACTACCAAGGATCCCCGTCACATTCTTGGTAATCGCAGACCTCGCTGAGGATGTCATCCCAGGCGAACCATGGCTACAGACATGCAGACCACGAGCAACCCACACAGCCCGTGTCGTTTTGCCTAATATTGTGCAACGCGCACGAACGGAAAGGTATACCTACGGACCGATGTCCCAAGAAGAGGTGCCCTTTCACTCGCAACAAGCAGCAAGCGACCACAGCAAGGTCCAACGCCGCCACACGACGGTGACGCCCGTCACCGCCACAGCGACTGCAGCTAAGCAGTTCACAGACGAATCCTTGGCCAGCAGCATCTGAGAAGGATTCCCACCAGTGATCATTGGGTCCGCACCGCCTACTGCCGCCACCGGCACCAGCCCATTCTCACTGAACGTAGAAAGGTATACCTACGGACCGATGTCCCAAGAAGAGGTGCCCTTTCACTCGCAACAAGCAGCAAGCGACCACAGCAAGGTCCAACGCCGCCACACGACGGTGACGCCCGTCACCGCCACACCGACTGCAGCTGAACAGCTCGCAGACGAATCCTTGCCCGACAGCCTTTGGGAAGGATTCCCACCAGTGATCAATGGGTCCGCACCGCTTACTGCCGCCACCGGCACCAGCCCATTATCACTGAACGCAGAAGCTTGCAGAGCACGAGCTATCTACACAGCCCGTGTCGAGCAGCCTAATATTGTGCAAAGCGCACAAACAGGAAGGAACACCTATGGATGGATGTCTCATGAAAAGGTGCCCTTCCACTCGCAACAAACAGCAAACGACCCCAGAAGGGTCCAACGCCGCTACACGACGGTGACGCCCGTCGCCGTCCAACCAACTGCAACTATGCAGTTCACAGACGAATTCTCACCCAGCCGCCGTTGGGAAGAATTCCCTCCAGTGATGAATGGATCAGCACCGCCTACTGCCGCCACCGGCACCAGCCCATTATCACTGAACGAAGAAACACGCAGACCACGAGCTAACCACATAGCCCGTGTCGACCTGCCGAATATTGTGCAACGCGCACAAACAGAAAGGAGTGCCTATGGACGGACGTCCGAAGAAAAGGCACCCTTTCAACTACAAGCAGCTGACGATCATGGTGAAGTCCGACGCCGCCGCACAAAACGCAAACGTAGATACTTTAACCACAAAACCCCTCCGCTTCTTCGCAACAACATAGCTACGCTACCATCTTCAGCGAGGGGGAATATTACACTCATGATCGCATGCAATGCACTGAGCGGACGGCGAGACGTAAGTTTGACTATATCAGAGTACACGTGCTGAACACAGAACAACTTTACCAAGAATTGGGAAACTAACATTTTCAAATTTTGAATAATCAAAATTAACAATCTAAAACGAACAAAGCAATTCATTGGTTAACTTTCTGATAAGCGTTTTTCAACACACGATGGATAGAGACCTAAAGACTATAATTACGAATTTGATTTCTGCATAAATCAGTCCTAGTGCTCATCATAGCCTGGGGTTCACCTCTTCCACCTGCAGTGCTCCTCATAGTCTGCAGACCTTTCCAAATAATCATAAGCGCAGTGCTCACCATAGCCTGCGTCCTGCCTTACACGTTACCTAACCGCCGCCGTACCTGGAGGCCGTCGCCGTAATTTATTAACACACAATTAACAAGCACGTACGAACGCTCAGCTCCATTCCATACTGCACCGACGTCGTTATTGTGATTACACCCGTCAAGCTCTACCACAGGGACGTCATCCCCGTAGAAGCATCAACCCCACGACGCCGTCGAAGATTCCAGAAGACGCCGAATACCTTCTGACCCTTTTCTTTTGTATATATTTGTAAATAGTAGTTTTAAGTGTATATAATTTTCAGTTCATAATTGCTTTAACGTAATTGCTACCCACCACCAAACACACGAAGATTACCGACGAGGACCGAACACCACCGAAGATGTCTGGACCTCGCCGACCTGTATATATGTCTTAATCTTCACTGTTAAGTTCCCACGGGGCCTCTGAAGCAACACCCGAAGCTTCCCGAAGAAAGTCAAAGCCTTCCGAAGACCTACACACCCTACTAAGTGATGCATACAGTTACTCCTGGCTCCACCGCCCCAGGAAATCACCTGAAGGCATCCTAACAATTGAAACCGTTTAATTTCACTTTTACAATTATGTTTATTTTGGATTTATAATGACCTTTTCTTATGTTTATTAAACAATGAACTAAGTCCAGCCTACTTACTTACAGACGCCGCCCCCATCGAACAAAACCGAACGATAACAAATGTCGCCCAACGTGTCTGGGCCGTCTTCATAAGAAGATTTTGCAAACAACGCGCTTGCAAGAACCACCAGCACGCCCGAGACGAAGACTCAAGCCACTTCCAACGTCCAGCCGGACACCAACCAGCCGCCTCCAACCCAGGAGACCACTCAATCGACAGTTCTGGGACTGCAACAACCCAGTGGCGCTCAACAATATCGATCAACAAACAGCACCCCGACCGAGCCACGCCAGGCCGGTCGGGCGCAACAAACTGGCACAACTACACACCGCCGACGATGACCCACTACCAAGGATCCCCGTCACATTCTTGGTAATCGCAGACCTCGCTGAGGATGTCATCCCAGGCGAACCATGGCTACAGACATGCAGACCACGAGCAACCCACACAGCCCGTGTCGTTCTGCCTACATATTGTGCAACGCGCACGAACGGAAAGGTATACCTACGGACCGATGTCCCAAGAAGAGGTGCCCTTTCACTCGCAACAAGCAGCAAGCGACCACAGCAAGGTCCAACGCCGCCACACGACGGTGACGCCCGTCACCGCCACGGCGACTGCAGCTAAGCAGTTCACAGACGAATCCTTGGCCAGCAGCATCTGAGAAGGATTCCCACCAGTGATCATTGGGTCCGCACCGCCTACTGCCGCCACCGGCACCAGCCCATTCTCACTGAACGTAGAAAGGTATACCTTCGGACCGATGTCCCAAGAAAAGGTGCCCTTCCACTCGCAACAAGCAGCAAGCGACCACAGCAAGGTCCAACGCCGCCACACGACGGTGACGCCCGTCACCGCCACACCGACTGCAGCTGAACAGCTCGCAGACGAATCCTTGCCCGACAGCCTTTGGGAAGGATTCCCACCAGTGATCAATGGGTCCGCACCGCTTACTGCCGCCACCGGCACCAGCCCATTATCACTGAACGCAGAAGCTTGCAGAGCACGAGCTATCTACACAGCCCGTGTCGAGCAGCCTAATATTGTGCAAAGCGCACAAACAGGAAGGAACACCTATGGATGGATGTCTCATGAAAAGGTGCCCTTCCACTCGCAACAAACAGCAAACGACCCCAGAAGGGTCCAACGCCGCTACACGACGGTGACGCCCGTCGCCGTCCAACCAACTGCAACTATGCAGTTCACAGACGAATTCTCACCCAGCCGCCGTTGGGAAGAATTCCTCCAGTGATGAATGGATCAGCACCGCCTACTGCCGCCACCGGCGGCAGCCCATTATCACTGAACGCAGAAACATGCAGAGCACGAGCTAGCCACACAGCCCGTGTCGACCTGCCGACTATTGTGCAACGCGCACAAATAGAAAGGAGTACCTATGGACGGACGTCCGAAGAAAAGGCACCCTTTCAACTACAAGCAGCTGACGATCATGGTGAAGTCCGACGCCGCCGCACAAAACGCAAACGTAGATACTTCAACCACAAAGCCCCTCCGCTTCTTCGCAACAACATAGCTACGCTACCATCTTCAGCGAGGGGGAATATTACACTCCTGATCGCATGCAATGCACTGAGCGGACACCGAGACGTAAGTTTGACTATATCAGAGTACACGTGCTGAACACAGAACAACTTTTACCAAGAATTGGGAAACTAACATTTTTCAAATTTTGAATAATCAAAATTAACAATCTAAAACGAACAAAGCAATTCATTGGTTAACTTTCTGATAAGCGTTTTTCAACACACGATGGATAGAGACCTAAAGACTATAATTACGAATTTGATTTCTGCATAAATCAGTCCTAGTGCTCATCATAGCCTGGGGTTCACCTCTTCCACCTGCAGTGCTCCTCATAGTCTGCAGACCTTTCCAAATAATCCTAAGCGCAGTGCTCACCATAGCCTGCGTCCTGCCTTACACGTTACCCTAACCGCCGCCGTACCTGGAGGCCGTCGCCGTAATTTATTAACACACAATTAACAAGCACGTACGAACGCTCAGCTCCATTCCATACTGCACCGACGTCGTTATTGTGATTACACCCGTCAAGCTCTACCACAGGGACGTCATCCCGTAGAAGCATCAACCCCACGACGCCGTCGAAGATTCCAGAAGACGCCGAATACCTTCTGACCCTTTTCTTTTGTATATATTTGTAAATAGTAGTTTTTAAGTGTATATAATTTTCAGTTCATAATTGCTTTAACGTAATTGCTACCCACCACCAAACACACGAAGATTACCGACGAGGACCGAACACCACCGAAGATGTCTGGACCTCGCCGACCTGTATATATGTCTTAATCTTCACTGTTAAGTTCCCACGGGGCCTCTGAAGCAATACCCGAAGCTTCCGAAGAAAGTCAAAGCCTTCCGAAGACCTACACACCCTACTAAGTGATGCATACAGTTACTCCTGGCTCCACCGCCCCAGGAAATCACCTGAAGGCATCCTAACAATTGAAACCGTTTAATTTCACTTTTACAATTATGTTTATTTTGGATTTATAATGACCTTTTCTTATGTTTATTAAACAATGAACTAAGTCCAGCCTACTTACTTACAGACGCCGCCCCCATCGAACAAAACCGAACGATAACAAATGTCGCCCAACGTGTCTGGGCCGTCTTCATAAGAAGATTTTGCAAACAACGCGCTTGCAAGAACCACCAGCACGCCCGAGACGAAGACTCAAGCCACTTCCAACGTCCAGCCGGACACCAACCAGCCGCCTCCAACCCAGGAGACCACTCAATCGACAGTTCTGGGACTGCAACAACCCAGTGGCGCTCAACAATATCGATCAACAAACAGCACCCGACCGAGCCACGCCAGGCCGGTCGGGCGCAACAAACTGGCACAACTACACACCGCCGACGATGACCCACTACCAAGGATCCCCGTCACATTCTTGGTAATCGCAGACCTCGCTGAGGATGTCATCCCAGGCGAACCATGGCTACAGACATGCAGACCACGAGCAACCCACACAGCCCGTGTCGTTCTGCCTACATATTGTGCAACGCGCACGAACGGAAAGGTATACCTACGGACCGATGTCCCAAGAAGAGGTGCCCTTTCACTCGCAACAAGCAGCAAGCGACCACAGCAAGGTCCAACGCCGCCACACGACGGTGACGCCCGTCACCGCCACAGCGACTGCAGCTAAGCAGTTCACAGACGAATCCTTGGCCAGCAGCATCTGAGAAGGATTCCCACCAGTGATCATTGGGTCCGCACCGCCTACTGCCGCCACCGGCACCAGCCCATTCTCACTGAACGTAGAAAGGTATACCTACGGACCGATGTCCCAAGAAAGGTGCCCTTCCACTCGCAACAAGCAGCAAGCGACCACAGCAAGGTCCAACGCCGCCACACGACGGTGACGCCCGTCACCGCCAAACCGACTGCAGCTGAACAGCTCGCAGACGAATCCTTGCCCGACAGCCTTTGGGAAGGATTCCACCAGTGATCAATGGGTCCGCACCGCTTACTGCCGCCACCGGCACCAGCCCGTATCACTGAACGCAGAAGCTTGCAGAGCACGAGCTATCTACACAGCCCGTGTCGAGCAGCCTAATATTGTGCAAAGCGCACAAACAGGAAGGAACACCTATGGATGGATGTCTCATGAAAAGGTGCCCTTCCACTCGCAACAAACAGCAAACGACCCCAGAAGGGTCCAACGCCGCTACACGACGGTGACGCCCGTCGCCGTCCAACCAACTGCAACTATGCAGTTCACAGACGAATTCTCACCCAGCCGCCGTTGGGAAGAATTCCTCCAGTGATGAATGGATCAGCACCGCCTACTGCCGCCACCGGCACCAGCCCATTATCACTGAACGAAGAAACACGCAGACCACGAGCTAACCACACAGCCCGTGTCGACCTGCCGAATATTGTGCAACGCGCACAAACAGAAAGGAGTGCCTATGGACGGACGTCCGAAGAAAAGGCACCCTTTCAACTACAAGCAGCTGACAATCATGGTGAAGTCCGACGCCGCCGCACAAAACGCAAACGTAGATACTTTAACCACAAAACCCCCTCCGCTTCTTCGCAACAACATAGCTACGCTACCATCTTCAGCGAGGGGGGAATATTACACTCATGATCGCATGCAATGCACTGAGCGGACAGCGAGACGTAAGTTTGACTATATCAGAGTACACGTGCTGAACACAGAACAACTTTTACCAAGAATTGGGAAACTAACATTTTTCAAATTTTGAATAATCAACTTACTTACAGACGCCGCCCCCATCGAACGAAACCGAACGATAACAGCTTCTTTAAGCTTTATTTCTTATCCCTGTATTATCATAACTGATTTGAATTCTTTTGAATGCGTGTTTAATTACCTCTATTATGCTTATTTATAAATACGCGTGCTTCTACTGAAAAATATCGTTATTTGCATTACCTGAATTAACTAAAACTCTATCTACAAGGTGTTAAATATCCGTTATCTACTTAATGCATGTATTACTTACTTCTATGCTAACTATGCGTCTTATTGTCCTAAGATGTGTCTATTTGCGTCGCTTAAAACTACTTATACGTTATATACAGGGTGTTGACTGCTTAGTATTTACAAACTATCCCAATTCCTCAACTTTCTCTTAAAAAAATGCAGTTTTCTGCTTCCTATTATGATTTCTAATTCCTGCACGACCTTTGCTATAAAATACACCCTTAAATAACCTCTTATCACAGCAATATATATATATATATATATATATATATATATATATGAGTTGGATCGATATTGTTATAATTTCCTCCGGGTTCGTCCTCTATTATTAGTTCGCTATTTTCCAATATTTCAGGTATTTTTTCAGTTTCGCTTTGTTCTTTGTTAGTTTCAGTAAATGTTCTGTTTTTATTGGTGTCTAGTTTCAACATAGATAAAATTTTGTTGAGTTTTGTAATCTTTTTCCTTGCTTTCTCTCCAGAAGAATTGTTTAAATTAGGTTTGTGGTTCCTGTGCTTCAGTCTTTGTACTTTTGACCGTTGTTATTGTATTTATTTCGCTTCTTTATTCTGCTCTGTATTTTTGCGCACGTAAATGGTCTCTTTTGCGTTGAGATGGTGATTTAGATTTCTTTTTGTCCATTTTCTCGTTTTTTGTTGTTTTGGTCTTGTTTATGTGTAGCGTTTTAAAAGTTGATTTTATTTGTTTTTTTATCAATAATCAGTTTGTTGAATTATTCGATCTATAAGCGCTTTGTGTGTAGGACATGTTGCTTGCACACCTATGCACTATTTACCGCGTTTTTGACATGGGATACAAACAGGTGATTTGTCCTTATTTGGACATTTGTTACGTTTGTAATCGCTTTTGCGATTTTTTCAGTACCACAGTGACCACAGGTCTCCATGGTCCTGGAGCAATGTTTTACAACATGCCCCAGGTCCTGGTACCTGACGCACCTAGGTACGACCAAGTAATTTTTAATTGAAAGTGCTCTAAAACCTAGGTAAATTTTGTTCTTTTTTAGTAGCTTTTTTCTTAGATCAGGCGACACTTCTGCCACGTGATGCTGTGTTTGTTTGTCCTTGGGTCCGGTTTTGAATTTCATTGTAAATTTGTTTTTAAACTTCTCTACCGTCATATGTTCCTCTAAGTTTTGTTTATAAATAGTGTCTAAAATTTCTTCTTCTTTTAGAACTGTCGGTACATCGTAAATTGCAAACAAGGGTTTTAGTTTTTAAGGTAATTCACATTTCAAAGGTTCAGTAATCCCCTTATTTCGGACTATTTTTTGTATATCTGTTTCAGACTCTGTTTCAATTGTAAGTACCTTGTTTGTAGTTCGCACATTCTTAATTTTAAGTTTTTGCTCTGCTGGTTTGATAATTCTTGTAAACTGTTCTGCCACTTTTCTAGAGTCCTCTCCTGTTTTGGATGTTATAAATAGTGTATTGTTAGTCGTTTGTCTAGCTCTTTTAATCGCAACGTATTTCTGCCCTAATGATTGTTTATGTGTCTCTTTTACTATATTTGCAAAGGATATTTGTAGTGTAGGTGTTGGTTGTGCTTTTAGTTTAGTTCTACTGCGTCTGTTTCTCCTTTTACTCGTGCTATTAGGAATGCTAGGTCTGTCACCTTTTTTTTCAATACTTTCTTCCTGTCCTTCGGTATTTTATTTGTTAGATCTAAAGTTTTTGGAGGTAGTGGATTACATCAAGATAGCGTTGTTGAAGTTTCTCCATACTCGTCGGTTCTGTTTCTGGTAGTGTTTCCTCTGGGCTTTCGTTTTTTCTTGTTCGCTTAGTTTGTCTTACCGGTGTCTCGTAGGTGTATCTGTTTGTTATGTATCAGTAGGTATTATTTGGTTGTCCTCTTTGTCTTGGTTGATTTCCATTTCTTGTTCAGAAGTGGAATTTTGACTGTTTGATCTCATAGTAGGAGATCTTGGAGTTAGTGTACTACGCACAAATATATCGTCTTTATTAGCCATTATTTTTAAATTACACTTAAATTTTATAATACAATTGTCACTTGTGCATTGCACTAAAACGAGTCCCCCTGTTGAGCTCTTGCTTTTAGCCGCTGAGGGTTTTTAAACCAACCGTTTCTGGCAGTCCCTCGAGGAGGAGGCAAAACTAGTGCCTCGTGCCACTGTCCACTAGTTCAAATGCGTTCAACGACTTATACTGAAAACAAGTAAAAGTAGCGTGTTCTGCTTTTGGCTTGTTTTCGCTTTCTATCGCTTTATATTCACTCTCTGTAGCACAAGGCTTGTGCATTGTTCAATTTTTTTAGGAGTGTAAGAGGTAGTGGCGCATTCCCTTCCCTCTTTTTACTTGTTATTTAACCAAGTAAACAACAAACTCCGACCACTCTTGTGCCTACTGCAGGGCTCATGCCCGAGCTATGCTACGGGAACAATTATATCTTCTTTTAAAGCCGATTACCATCGGTCACCTAGGTTCTTTTTTGTCGTTTTTGTCGTAAGTAGTCTCTGACTTACCAGTGTAAAAATAGATAAAGGGGTTGAGTACAATAATTAATATCCCATGGATATGAAAAATTGTAGCAACCTTCCTTGAAAAATTTTCTCTTATTGTATTAACCGATTTACTGCTGTTGAAAATACTTACAAAATTAAAAATAAAATGCGGATTATGTGTAAAGATTCTGTTAGTAGATATTAATAAAATATCTATACAAATCTATTTATAGAAAACTAGACTTTGATCGACAGCACAAATGGTTTTTAATCCATTAGAGTCGCATTCCTTTTAAAAGTGTGACTTCTATGACTGGTGCAACTACTGAATAATTCTCCCAGTGCTAATGATTGTAAATGAACTTCCTATGTAATTAAATTATAACAAAAGGGCCTCACCACTCTACTGCATGAATGGATAAGTGCCCATGGTTGAATAATGTTGTTTCAAAGTTAGAAAGTTAGGAACGTATATACGCAACATCAATCCTTCAAACCCTCGAATTTCATTATTCATCGCATCATGCGGCATGGAACGGAATCAAGGGAAATATTGGAAAACCGTCATGCTTTTTTTCAAATCTAATAAATAAATGGAGGGTTATTTCACTAAAGCGTCCTCGCGTGTACTATGTTTCGCACAAATAGCTTTCATTTCCGATATATTCCTTTAATTCTAATCAATTGAGAGACTTCGATAAAGAATTTTACATTCATTTGGTTTATAAAGTACTTTGTTGTTAGTTGCTTATGCATTGCTTTAATACCCACTTATCCGTATATTACAAGTTGTTCTTTCTTACCCTTCTAGCTGTAATTAAAAGCTTCAATTAACTTACTGATAGGAAACGTTTAGTAAGACGTACCGTTAGCTAAGGATCGATCTTTTGCACCTGTTCCCAAACTGTCGATAATGTGAAGAGTGAGCGAGCGTTCCAGATATTTTTAAATTTTGTACTGATCAGCCACTTTTTAGAGCATTTGTTACGTGCTGAATTGATGTTACTTTATGTACTTATTCTTACTCTACAGGGGGTCGAAGTGACGAAACCATTAATTGGTGCACCAGCTAGCTCTCAGTGGCACTGAGTTGATTCTATGAAAGCAAATATAACACCCCGAGGACAAGTTGTGAAGCTTTTACTAAATAACTATACGGTTACTTTGAAAGGCCTTTAGACCGTCTTGTCTATGTTTTGCCTTTGATTGCTAACTTATTCGAAAAAAACACAGATAAAGCCTACACGAAAGGTGGATGTTTCAAGTAACGATTTGGCCGATCTTACTGCGGCTAAAGGTTTATGGAGCTCGCATGCAGCTTTCTTGCTTTCCTCTAGTTAAAATAAACAAAAACACTACGGCGTATATACTTAACCTATATTGTTCAACATGGTTATAACAGTAAATAAAAATAGATAGAAAACTATAATCTACCCTTAATTGGCTAAAATAAATATTATCAATGATTCGAGATCATATAAATTTAATTAATTTGAATTTTATGCGCTAATTTACGGATAAATGTTACGCTTCTCTTTATGAGAAGTTCGGTATGTACAAAACGCTTTAAATAAAAGTGCATCAACGATAGTAGTTCTTAATAATAAGCTCTTTGCATTACTATCACCACTAATCATAGTTATTAAATTTCATAAAAACAATATAAGATGATTATAAGCTGTATAACAAAATTCAATTGACTTATACTTTTTTACTTTTCAAAACTCCACCGACGCTCAGATTAGGAAGTTTTTCCACCCTACTATAAGCTTTAATAGTTGACTTTAGTTCCGATAGTTGAGAGGTTCGAGCGGAAGCTAATCGAATATCTCCTGCGAGGGGGGGGGCGCAGAGGAGTTTGACAAGAAATTAAGTTTTACAACCTGTAAGACTAAGTTTCCTGACGGAATATTTTAAGAGAAAATGCCTTTTTGGGAATTTTAGCGTTTGTGGTCACGTCACGGGTTACTTGTAGAAAACCATGATCTTTCTGAACGCGGACACCAAACACGCCGTGTCAAAGAGCCGGCAAGGTGTCTTTATTTACGAGTGTGATAGAGAAAGAAAATCGAGTTGGTTTACAAAATTCGCTACAGGAATTTATAAAATATCTAATATGAACTGGCAGACCCAATAAATTTGCAAGTGAAGTTGCTCAAAATTATTCAATTTCTGTTAAAATTAGGTCGCGAACGCAGTCGGATGCGCCCGAAGCATTACAATCAAAATTTAAAAAGAAATTAATTTCTAAATTGCAAGATACGCCTCTCTAAAGAGCCTAATATTTATTGTAAGCTTTTACTGGTTTTGAATATAGAGGGTTTATTTAAAAAAAAATATTGCGTTCCGTGAGTTCGATAGTTCCATGGACTTCGTCGAGCTTGTACGTTGTCCACGTTGGGTTGGTTTGTTGGATTCGATCGATTTGTGTATCTTGTCCAACTTCTGTTTTGGTTTTGCCAAAATTGCAAATTGAAATTCTTGGTCACCAGTCTTCCGATTTTTGGATCCTTAGTGCCCTTTTGACATCTTACCGACTGCGCCAGTTAAGGTTCGGGCCTTGGGAGCTGCGTTTTTAAAAAACACTTCCAAACTTCTTAACAAATTTATTTAACTGATACAGAAATTAATGTGGAATTTTGACAAACTAATTTTAGCTTTGAATCAAAATAAGTTAATTAATTGAACTAATATTGTGAGTCGCCTAAGCAAACTGCAATGTTAAAGCTGAATACTTTGACTGACTGCCGGATCCTTGAGCTCCCAGGTTTTTTATAATGTTCCTACCCCCTCACATGGCTGTGGGAACTTGCAGATCTTATGTCTGCTTTATTCTTAATTTTATGCTCTGTTACATTGTTACAATCTTATTTTCTAGGTAATTTCGTATCTTAACCGTCTGTGACCTGCTACCTGCAGTATCACTATCGTCTGGAATACATTGTATTGCATGCGTTTTCATGAACTGTTAATAACCTGTCTGGTTTATCCTTGTACTACATTGTTGCAATTGGCTTATGATTTCTTTAACAATTTCTAATAAGTTCCTATTAGATTCTATTATTTAATATATAGATAAATTGGGGCATACGTAACTCGTGTACGAACGCTATTGAACCCGGTCGAATAGTCAAATTCAATCGTGAATTTCTTAGTAAATTGAAGCATATTCGTGTAGAATCAGAAAATACAGGTGTAAAATCATTCGACAAACGTTCGGCAAGGAACTCAGTTTTTGGATAGTATTCACGGGGTCCCAGGTTATATGCCGACTAATACTCCTAATTTAGTTTAATTATTAAACGTAAAGCAATTACCGGCTTTAATAAATAAAATCTATATTTTTAGTTATGTTTTATCGCTACTTATTTGAGAAAAAGTTAAGGCGACTTTAAATAGTTGATCGAGCACTAAGCGCAAAAACGCTTTAGCAAACCGATATTTAAAAAAGTTTCCTCTAGTGCAAAGTGAATGAACGTCAAAGCTAGTCTAAACGAAAGGGGTCCGCGAGGAAATTGGGAAAATGGGGTTTAGAGGTCAAAGTGGTCCCCATTTCCTGAAGAGAAAAAACTTCCGGGGCGAAAACAAATTAGTCCTGTAGGTACTGAAAACCAATTATTGGTGTTGCAGGTATAAAATACAAATTATTGTTGTTGATCAAACTCCCTAATACTGGCAACTTTCTAACTTAACGGTATATTTACATCCGTGTTTTCAGCGTCCAAAATCTGCTTTTCATTACCGCTTCGGTATAAATACTGTCACGCTAACTATTGTACCTGATTTCAACGTTTGTATTCCGCACCGCAATGACTGCGTGTCGATCGAATTCGCAGGTGTTTGTCGCATGTCGGTTATTAATAATCAGACCTTATCCCTTCTTTTATTGTCCGTAACTTTTTCTATTTCATGTGCCAGGGTTTGTTGCAAGCTATTCTTATTCTCACAAATTGTGCGTCTAAATTGTTTTATTTTCTATCTTCTTGCCAGTCTGTCCGTGTGAACCATTTATTTATCTTCGCGATTTTACATTATTATACCGGTGACAGCGTCATTCGTTTTGTTCCCAAAACATTTTGTATGACTGATTTTATTCGTATTGTGGTTTTAAGGGTGTAATGATTCCATAGCTATTCTTTAAACCTGTATAAATCTTGTTACTAAAAGCGCATCTAACTAATCAAATTAATCTATTCACTGACTAGGAATTTTCATAGGTTGTAACCTCTTGGACAAAGCGGTTAAGCCAAAACCCCAAACAATCTATTCCGTGGGACATGACCACGACGGCAGGAAGGCATGGTATGACAGTGTTGCAAAATTGCCCCACCGGTTTCGTTTACCTCAGTGGAAGCCCATTAGCCACAAAAATACAGCTTGGGTTGAGGGGTTTGGTCTGGGATCGTTTTCACTTGGCTAAAGAGTGGATTTTATTCCGCATCAGAACAGTTTTTGTTCTCCACCATGTTGTGGGTCTTATGCCGCTGAGGTCACTGGGTCACCAAAAGAGATAAGTTTATCACGACCCTTTCCAGAGTAGATAGCCAATCTCTTGGCCATATATCCTGAGATTTCTCCTATTCGCCACCTGAAGACCTGAAGTTTAAAGATATTTTTGTAAATTAAATAGTGAATATTATATAAACCTTTATGTTTATACTTTTTAATTATGTAAATGTGATTTTATATATAAACGTGTTTGTGCTCATGTAGTTGAAAATTAATTAGACATGAAACCAATAACTTTTTGGACGATGAATTAGCGGCGGAACTAGTGTTGGTTAAATTTAAGTATGTTGTTATTGTGAAAGGTTGTTTGAAACATTTTAAAATAGTAATAAATATGTACGTATTGATTTTAAATGTAAGTTTTATTGGTGGAATTTAATTTCAGTTAAAGCATAAAACTTTAGTATGTTATGGACAATGAAGTAATAAAAAGAAAGGTTGGTGTTTTGCGATAAGTTTGATAACCACAGATGATGAGATATTGGACGTGTAAATTATGAGCAAAGTTTAACAAATGGCACCTTCAAGTACTTACCAGTAATAAATTGCAACTTTTAGCAGCGGCGACGATGGCAGAACGATAAGCAGTCGACCGGCTGCGGCACTCAAAAAACGTTAATAATCGATAGCACCATAGCTACAAACACCTGCCTGTTTACAACAACCTTACTGTACAACAGTGCGGAGCATACAACACAAAGTACTTCAAGGCCAAATCGTAATAAAAATAAAAATGAAAACCATCTACACAACGGAGGGAAATTGATCTACAAGCTACATCTTATGCTATAGTCAAAAGTTAATTTAAACTATAATTTACAGACGGAACTGGTATTTAACTGCTTTGCATGTTTGTTATTAAGGGCATTTCCAAGCAATAGGATAATGGCATGCAATTCAATATAGAAAACGAGAGAATTGAAGCGATAGTATTATTGATGGATTTGATTCTATGTTTTTATTAATATCCTTTACTGTTACCTGAACAGTTTGAGGTTAAGAAATTCGGTTTTAAGTATATTTGCATTTATATTGCAATTATTTAATGTCAATAATAGTTAAGTGCAGGTTGAATTTTTATTTGCAATTTTACGAACCAGATAAAAGTCAAGTTATTGTAAAAGAAAATTCTGTCACCCCAGCGATAGCGTCGTATTTGGAAGAAACGTTTTATTTAAAATTTTATTTAATCGACTAATATTTTATGAGTGTTTTACGGGATTGTAGGAAAAGGTAATAAATGTGTTAAATTTAGGAAATCTGAAGCAAAGGAGGCCTATCCGGAATACCCATCTTCAGTGTAGAAAAACATCAGTTTGACGCCACTATGAGAGTACAAAAAGTTTTTAATGGTAAGTAGTTATTATAACGTAGTTGGTTCCTATTTGAGCCACTTTATAATTCGCATTTTTATTTTCTATAATTATTTTTATAATTCTTCCATAGGAACCTGCTGCCACCATGATAGTTAGCCGGCGCACCTTTTAACTTTTTATGTCATTTCCTTTGGATAGTTTATTTTTAGGACCTTTACCATATGATAATAATGATAAAAGAGGCTCAGGTTTCTTGTTTTTAATATAAGACTCGGATTAGGAATGTTAGAATATAGCAAGTGGAAACAAAAAACTTATTTGACAAAAACGGCTAACTGCCTTTTACATCTCTGGTGAGCACAAGATTGGGAGTTGGGATGACGATTCGGGGATAGAATAAAATTTAGTTAAAGGGTCTAATCAATGAACTGAAGAAGAAATGGTGGGAGCCACTATATTCTGCCGTATGTTGGAGAACAAATACTACACTTAAGGTAGAAACCTCAAGAACAACTAAACTCTGCAAGTACAAAATTCATTACGTAATAATCAAGCAACACTTATACTTACTCATCAGCTGCGTAAGAGCTGCTTCACAAATTGATCCTGCAACACAACACCAACAATTTGAAATATAAATCAAACTGTTTGAGTGTGCGTTGCTCAAACCATGTATTAACGAAAATACGGATATTTTACTAAACCTCGGTTTGATTCTTGATTCTTGACTCTCATATAACGCACGACAGATTTCTAAATGAGTGTGCATAATTACCTACACTTTAAGTTTAATAATAGCTATTGAAAGTTAACCTCAAAGACAGTTAATCTTTTCTATTAATTTAATTTCTTTTCAATTCAATACATAGCATTTGTGTTTACATTTGAAATATGAAAAACTAGGGAATATCTTTACTTAAAATAAAATACCATTGCTACTTGAATTTTAGGCACAGCTGCAATAAATACTCTAAACATACAAACATAATGCCGAAAGAACGCTCGTCCCTAGCGTTCGCCGGGGAGAGTACAGCAACAGTGAATTTAGACTCTTGCACCCAGGACACGTCCCAGGGATACCATAAGGCTTCCGCTCTACTAACCCTTCCACCCTCAGAAACTAATGCCAGAAACAAAAGACAACGTCAATTAAGCCCGAAGAGAGGAAGCTTGAAACTGAATTTCAATTGAAAATTCAGTAGACACAATTTATCTTGATCTGATACATTACATTGATGTTGAACTAGATGCAACTAACGGATTGAAAGTAGGACATAAAAAAGTTAAGTGAAAAGGTTGCCAAATGGGTTTTCATGCAAGCAAAATTGTTTGGAGACATAAGCTGTTCAAGACACAAAACATCTAGCTGCAAACACAACTAGAAACCAATGAAATATCCAATAAAACCCACCCAACCATAACTTTCGCAGATATGGTCAAATTCAACCAATCGACAAGAAATGATCAAATAACGAAAAATATATCAAACCAGTCAAGCACCCTCTTTCTAACATCCAAAAATGGATAAAACTTCAAACAAATAAGGGACATATTTACAAAAACCATAAACCTCATGCACGACAAAATCAAGATCGGAAACAACCGGACCACAAATACCACTATAACAGTCGATATATACGGGAGTTGTCCGTGGGCATCGAGTTCAGCATACAACTAGTTAAAACAGAGGAAGCCTCAACGTTAACACCTGCACTAAGGCATGTTGCAAGAACAGGACACTCAAACGACCGAAAAACACGTTACCTGTGCCGGGAGCTGTAGATGAAATCCAACTTAAACGCAATTCACCATCAACAGACACGAGGAAGCTTGCGGGTCTTCGACCAATGGAAGAAGACTCTGGATCTGGGCTCGCTCTACAAACAGTTCACAACTATATACGGAGTCATGTTTGACCATAGGAAGAAATGGCAAGAATGCACCTATGACTCAGGATAATAACCCAAATATAAACAAAACCCTAAGGATTGGCCAATTGAACGGAATGAGAAGCGCGACAGTGATGATGGGAGTCAGATAAATGACAGAAGACTTGCTGTTTATATAAGAACCTCCGGTATGACGCTGGAAAGTCCCTGGCATGCCCGCAGCTGCCAGAGTTATACATAGAGGGGAAAACCTATGGCAACGGCTGTTGTTTTAAACAAAGATCTCACTATAACACAAATACACAGGTTCTGCAACGAACACTGCTTAAGCATTGAAGTAGCTAGCACAGTCACTAAACCAACAATTATGACTACAAGCTACTTTCAATTTAGGGACCAACCCGGCGTGTACGTCAAAATATAGAAAACATTTTTAGAGCCCACGTAAACAAACCCACCACTATAATGGAAGATACTAATGCTACATCGATCTCTGGTTCAGCGACGCTACAAATGAAAAGGGCGAAATTGTTAAAAACCTAATTCACGTGCTAAAAAACCTAGAAATTATGAATCACCCAAATAATCCTCCCATGTTTCATAATCGTACCGGGGCAAAAAACAACATCGACATAACATCAACAAACGGCATAGCCTAACACCGCAACAAACTGGAAAGTTTACGCTAAGGCAACAAAAAGCTACTATAACTTAATCACGTTTGAAGTTTGCAACAAACAAACGCACTGAACACACGGCGAAAACATACATCCACATAATAACAAATACAACATCATGAAAGCGAAATGGGACGTACTCCGAGAAAAATTAGGGCCTATGCCACCGATTCAAACGGGGAAGAACGTAAATGAATACGTGAAACAACTAACCTGTAACATTTTTGGAGCTACGAATCAATCAATACCACTCCACAGGAACAACCCAGAAAAACCACATGGACCGATAAACTCGCGCAGCTAAAGCGAAAAACTAGAAAGGCTAGGAAAACCTTCCAACAGCCTTTCACAGATAACGAGGGACTGTTTTATGTAGCCCATTATTGGGAGATAAAAAAAAGTTATGAAAAAAAGCTGCCCAAGCTAAAACAAGAAACATGGTAGGCATTCGTAGAAAGGAGCCTGCAGAGAGACGTCTGGGGTGTGCCATATAAGATAATAAGGAAGATCAAACCACCAACCGTTTTTTCTACACTACAAACAGAAAGAAAAATAACAACAGACTGGGCTAACACTGCAAATCTTCTTGTGCAAAAACGTGTACCAGACGACACACTAGTAGAGGACACAAAAGAACAACGGGAAAACACAAAGAATGATTGGACAAAACTGAATTCGTTAACAAACCGTAGAATCGCAAGGAGGAAGACCTACCCTCTTTCACGGAGAGGTAAGTACTCCATGCGATAAACAGATGCAGAAAGAAAGAACCCCTGGTTCTGGCATCTACCAAACTATTCTCGACCCTAAAGGGACTGTTCAACGAGTGCCTAAAGCAGATAAAATTTCCGCCTATTTGGAAAAGAGTAAACTTAACAGTAATACCTAGAGGACAGAAATGCCTTCTCAATACCTTGGAAAAGGTATATGAACCGTTTTTATTCAATAAAATGCAGGACCACTTAAAAACGAAGAGCATGAACAAATCCCAGTATGGGTTTAGAGAGGGCAGATCAACCGAAGACGCTATCAATTACGTGCTGGAGATATAGAAAAGGTAGGAAAGTAAATACGCCGCGGTAGTAACGGAAGACAGAGGGGTCCACTAACAACTTCTGGTGGCCAGTTTATTTTAGAGACTCGAGGAACTAAACTGCCCCAAGCAACTGTACCACACTTTCAGAAATTTCTGTCAGGACAGATACATACTAATGCAAGGATCGAAAAACTATTAGAAAAAGGGTAATTAAAGGTTGCACACGGGGATCTGTCTGTGGCCCGCTATTTTGGAATATACTCATGGACAAACTCATTAATAGTCTTAAACCCATGACTGAAACGATGTCAGTCGTAGCGTACGCGGATGACTCATGGTCATGGCGGAGGGAAACTCGAGAGCAGAGATAGGGCAAAAGCGACAACCTTATTAAATATAATAGGTGACTAGTGCAAGACCAACAAAATGGACATTACAACATCAAAACCAACCTACATGATAATGAAAGGCAAACTCCTGCATAATCAAAGCGTTAAAAGATCACCTAACGCAAAATATCTTGACGTAATATTGGATGAAAAACAGAATTATGACCGACATATTAAAACCCTGTCTAAACGCAAAAAAATTAATGCAACGTATTACCAGCTTAGCTCAGAGGGACTACAAAATTCAACTCAATTGCGTCAAATTATACATCAACAATGTGATGGCGTCCATAATCACATACGCGGCAAGCGCATGGTCATATCAGGTGGAACTAGTGAAATCCAAACAATGCACCCACTCTGCACAAAGGGGACCATCCACAACCTGAACAGATCATTATCACACAATGAATACAACAAAAGCAAGACAATAACGCCTAACCGACAATTCCTGCAACTACAGGTGGCTATGCCGCTGAAACCTACCAGCTGTCACGCTGATGAGGCACCTTAGAATAAAGCAAAAATTGTGGAATACGAAAAACCACCAACTAAAACCTGGAAACACGATATAAGTAATTTGTGCATCGACTTTATGTTCACACAGCAATAAGTTTCAATATAATCAAATACTAAAATGTAGGATAAGATTAGTAGAATAAGACTTTCTTAACTAAGGCTTAACTCATTTATACTAGAAATATCTACACTAGATGTAACAACTCAAGACTTTGTGCAAAACTCATTCCTAGACCTAACTAAGTGTAAAACATAGGAACAAACACAGAAATAGATACCTTTGTAAATACACTGACAAAACACAAAAACAGCCAAATCAAAACATACAACACGTCTCAGACCGCGCGTGAGCTCTCTGGTTGTCGGATGCCGATGGCGAGAACACGTACAGTAGTGCTGAACTTTCAGTTTCGTATTTCTGGTTGCTAATAGTCTTGGATTGAGAGAGGAGCACACTCAATACCAACACAAACACGCACACACACTCACGCAAAGACTCAGCATCTAAACACCCAAAACAAAACAACACACAAATACACACATACACTCACGCACGCACGCACACACACACACACACATCAGTGGTGTAAGGGGTAAAGTGTAAGGTGTATGGTGTAAGAGGTAAAACAGATCTGCTTAACTGTTAGGTAGCAGACTAACCAGAATGTTAGAGAAATAGAAAGCTGCAATAGATCTACCAAGTTGTGTACCATTCAAGAGTAGTTTAAAAATAAGCATTAAGGAATAAGTAAGACATATCACGATAATAATAACTTTCAGTTCTTTGAAATGCAGGACGCAATATTTTCAGATATTAGGTTTCAAATAAATAAATTTTCAAGATCTTTACTATGATCGACTACTGAAAACTTTTAGATGTTTACATATCTAGGGTTAATCGATCAACTAACTTAATAATTAAATATTTCATAATTAAGTGACGTTATAAAAAAATGATTAACATAAGCAAGTGTAAGTAGCACTATAACATACGATAGGAGTTTTTTGTAAGGATAAAAAATCTTAAGACTGACGTACTTCTCAAACAAACTTATTAATTCACAGTAGATAAAACTTTAGACTATTATAGACTTCTAATTACCATATACAAGTTTAATGCAGAAATATTAACTAATTAAATATAAACATAAAGAGTAGAAATATCTAACCTCTTATATAATTAAATTAATACAACCTTCGTTGTGGTTTATGTAGCACGCGTACACATTACACTATGGATCAGCTGTTGTCTACTCCGAGGCCATTACGCATGTCACGATGCAAACAGCATACTAAGGTAAAGCTCAACAGCTTTCGCACCCGAATAAACATTAAACGATGTCTCATTTGAATACCCAAAAATTATCATTTGGACGTTGTTTCTCTTCAAAACGAATGACGATCAGCATATAACGTTAAGATGAGAACTTTTAGTATTTCGGACCTTTTTAAAATAAATACCTTCTTTACACATGCTAGCGTACCCTTTCTTAGGTACATTCTTAAGTGCTGTCTTAAGTACAACCTAAGTGCTTTCGCTGGAACAAAGAAAATTTATAAGTTAAGATCATGAATCGAATAAATACAATACTATGTCCGACAAGCGCCTATTAGTCAAGCATTTCGGAACCAATACATATATTAAATTGCCATACGCAAGTTGGCAGCGGGGAGCAGTATCGTTGACATTCTTTCTCCGCGATAAAAAAATATCGACTGTCCATACACGCAGTGTAACAGTTTGTCGAACCAAAAATTCAACACTTAATATTTATGCATTCAAATACTACGTTGAGAAAGCAAGGATACAACAAGCTTTGGTGTGTACATATAGGATATTTGTTTGATAAGAAGACCAACTTCGTTTCTGAAAACCATATAAATATAGCAGTTATTTCAAAAAATGTAGGTACAAAAATCTTACATTTTATAATGTGTAGGATATATTATTTTGAGAAATATCATTATTGTGAATATTTTATGAAGGAACGGAATTCATTAACTCTAAGAATACCATTTGATAATCACAGATTGCCGGTGAAAATTTTAGATCTTTACAACACTTAAAATTGTTACGGGGTCCCCGTCTCTTCAGGGCAAATCTAAATTATAAAGTAAGGCATATTTTACCCGTAGCAAAATATAAAGAGTAATAATATTGTCTTAGTATAATTATGTATCGATGTTCATTATGTAAATTGTCCAGTCCCACCTACAGGTGATGCCCATTTTCAAAAGAAGTTATTAATTTTTTTTAATTGGTTTATCGTATTTTGTTTTTGTGCATTGTTCAATTGTACAACAAAATATCAGCTCGGTTTATAAAGCCCAATAGACATGGGCGTTGAAGGGTTCACATAGATACATCTTAAAGCTATCAAAAACTGCTTCAGAGCTTTCTAGTCGTAAAGATATACTGAATCCGCACAGCAGGTTCTACCACAGCACCAAAACTTTCCTATTATATATTAACTATTGGGAAAGTAATAAAATCGTCTTTCTGCTCTAATGCGTGAATGGCTGCTAAGTGTCGATAGTTGAATAATACAGTTTGGAAGTTGGAAAATTACGCGGGTATATTCAACATCAATCTTTCAAACGGCTGAATTTCATTATTCATGACATCCTGTGGTAGAGCACGGAGTCAGGGAAAGCATTGGAAAATCGCTGTTTTCCTATATAGTGCATGAAATCTGAGCAATTTCTCTAAAATATTCCCAGATGTATCGTGTTCACATCATCTCTTTTTTACGTTACAGTTAAAGTACTGTAATGAAACTAGCCTATCTTGTTTAGAACATGTTTACCGACCATTAGACGATAAGGTTATTACTGACGTACTCTGTAATTGTGGGTGAATTTTCACCTTTATTTTCATATCCTAATGAAGAGCTTTACATTCTTCAGAGCCAGTTTGCAAACTTAAACAAGATGCTTGTTCACGCGCGGGGGGTCTTATAAATTTATACATCGACTTACCTCCGCGGTTTTTTGTTGTTCTAAACTGCAGTTCCTATTCCTTCAATTAAGTGGACTGCATGCGAAATTGAGTCTGTATTACGTTGCACTTGCACTGTGTTTTTTAGGGGTTTAACAAATAAAGTCTGCGGCACTTGACTAACTTACGGTACCGAACGAAAAACCGACGACTGTTCTGCTTCGATATCCATAAGAAAAGTGTTTGTTCACTACTCTGTCCAACTTATTCACACATGCACAAGGAATTTTTATGGCAAGATATAAGGGAACAAGGGATGACAGTTTTACAATTAGATTTACATCTACGAATTTGAAGTAACTTAAAATTAACCATGCGAACGAGGAAGCAAAATTGGAAATTTTGCATCATGCGACAACTCTGAGTTACGTAGGCGACCGCCCAGCCTCAACAAATCATGACTATCTAGAAACGGACTAAGGCTACGAAGTTGTTTACTAACAAGTTTTCCAGTTTTAATATTTGCAATGTCTTGAGCAAAAACATTTGTTTGAACTCTTTTAATCAATAAATGTATAGCCTCTTGCTGCTGAGCTGGAGACAAACCATCAGAATATTTTGAACGCAAATCTGCCGGACATTGAACATTACGAATGAAATGACGAATACATGTAATAATCCTACAAATTTTCTGCAGGTTTGAAAATTTATCCAACAACATATCTAAGAAATTGTCAGACATAACGACTGTTAACGACAGAGTACGATATTCGACGTCCATCTGAGATGAGTCGATAAGTTTTGGCAGCGATGTTACTGTCCATTCTTCATTACGACGCACTAACCAGGAAGGTCCTGTCCACCGTAATGGATGATGAACCAACTCTGAAGCCAAAAGTCCACGTGAGGCACAATCCGCAGGATTATCCTGGGACTTAACATGAAACCATGAAGATGGAGGAATACGTTTTTGAATATGCGAAATACGATTGCTAACGAATGTCTTCCACTTATGCGAGGAAGACCGAATCCAAGACAAAACAACAGTAGAATCTGACCACGCGAAAATATTACTAAATGATAAAATATCTGTAGAAGTATTTTTGACGAAATCTACTAAATCTGCCAAGAGTACGGCAGCACACAATTCGAGACGGGGCAATGAAACGCGATTAGTAGGAGCAACCTTCGATTTTGCGCATACTAATGAAATGGTAATATTACCTTCTAGATCGAACGAACGGAAATAGATGACAGCTGCATATCCCGGCTTCAGAAGCATCACAGAATCCATGCAACTCCACCTTTTTGAAATTATGACATACGATGCGACGCGAAATCTCAATATTCGAAACCGCTGGCAATTCATCCAAAAAATGTTTCCATTCTTGTATGACTTCCAATGGAGGGTCTTAGTCCCACCTGAGACCTAAAAGCCAAAGATCTTGAACTAAACGTTTAGCGAACAGTACTACAGGTGCTATCAAACCGAGAGGATCAAAATTTTTTGCGATAGCCGACAAAATATTACGCTTAGTGCAAGTGCGCTCTTCAACGTCTAAGTTGTATAAAAATGCATCTGTAAGAGCACGCCACGAAAGGCCCAAAATTTTTATTGAAACACCATCTTTATCTTGAAATGTAATTGCGTCCGAACTGGACAGGGACTCCCTCAAGTTGGACATCACTTCCGAGCAATTACTACTCCATTTTCTTAATTGAAAACCACCACTAGAGCAAATACTATTCAATTCACCAATTAATTGATTAGCAGTTTCAATCGAATTACATCCAGTGACTAAGTCATCAACATAGGTATCGCTCGCCAATACCGATGACGCGAAAGGAAAATTAATCGACTCTAACCTTGACAATTAGATTTACAACTACGAATTTGAAGTAACTTAAAATTAACCACGCAACGTGCGACAAAGAGACCGAACAATGCTATATAACAATCCTACCAATATTTTTATGCTTGGTTAATGCGCAGTATGCCGCAAAATCATAAATAATGTTGCTACTTCGGACAACCGTATGATGTTTGATTTTATACTCACGGACCGTATCCTTCAATCGTTTTAGTGTAGGTGAAAATAGGTTTTGTAAATGTATTAATAATTAGCTGGAAAAGTTTTAAAGGATGCAAAATTGTAATATAAAAGCTGTTTCGAAAGGAGGCTACTCATTTTATGACGACGTGAATGCTACAAAAATATTAATGCTAATAAATAAGTATCGAATACGGGTTTCTTCCTAATCGAGTCAACACTTGCAGCCACTTTTCATAATGTCTGCGCAGTAATGATTGGAGTCTCACGTTCGATGTTAGTCTTAAATTCGTCAAGGATTTTAAAAAATGCACTTTTTAAATATTCCAAAAGAAAAACTGCTGGTATAAGATCTGATCTTGAAGGCCACAGCCCTATCGAAATCAAACGGTGATCAATAAATTCCGTAGAATTTTTAGCGTTTTATTAGCGGTATGAAACGTTTCGTATGTAACTGAGACCAACATTTTCGTTCGTTTAACTCAAACATTGTTAATACACTCTTGGACTATGTTGCGAGAAATCATACCATTAGGATTTTCAGTGTTGCATATTTACCGCTATAATAAACACGATCCAGTATTCATTGAAATTATGTACAGTACTGCAAACATTTCGCCATCAATTTCTTTCAGTTTATGAACGATGCCGATGCGATAGGCATGCAAATGTAATCTTTATTACTTCTGAAAACAGTGGATAATAAAAGACCGCATATGAAGGTAAGTTTTTGTACGATTCTGTGAGCGAGCGAATCAAAAGTTCTTCCACATCTACCCCAATTTCCGTATTTAACAGAAATGGTGCGAATTTGTGTTCGTCCGAATTTGCAAGTCCCAGTCTGACACAATTTATAAATCAAACGTAATATTGTGGCCTTATCACAAACCAAAAAATTGATAAACTTCAACTGAAATTCATCCTTCATTTGTATTTAAGATTTATACTTGCAATAAGTCTTAATAACTAACGTTCGTTTGTGAAAACGGACATAGTTAAAACAATAAAAACAAATGGATACTGAAATAGTACCGTTGCAATACAAAACGTGAAACGCTAGCGCATTATATAAATCAACATTAAGTAGTAGAAAAAGTAATGAACAGTAATGAAGATCGGGACTTTACATACTTTGTATTAAATTTAGAAAAAAGTCAGATAGACACTAGGGAAATAAGCAACACACGAAGATTTGTTTGTACATATTCACACGAGTTCAAATCAAACCATTTGGCGAGTAAGTGAGTGAGAATTATCTTTATTATAAACCATACTTAGGCCATTGACCTATCCCAGCTTGTACAATCTAAGAAATTAAAATAAAAAAAAATTAAATTGGGTTTTAGTAAGTCTTCTATTTAGACTCGCTTATGACACTTTTGCTGACGTTGATTCAAGGCGGGGTTGATGGAATTATTTGAGATCCGATGCCGTTTCCACTTTAATGTTTTGATCGCAGGTTAAGGGTTAAGGTGGGGGTATAGGAAGTTTGTTATCTAGCATCTCTTACAGGAAATCGTGTATAGGGATAGGGAAATGAGTGATTAGGGATTTTAAATTAGGTAGTGAGGAGTATAGATCTACTTAATCTTCTTTGGGAATGAAACCACTCATAGTTTTTAAAATCTATTTTATTTACGTTTCGATCCATGACCTAGGATCGTTGTCAAAATAATAAAAACTTCAAGTTTGACGTTTATGACATAAATTGAAGGTTGCTTTGATTTATTGATGTTTGAAATATTTGGTTTGAGTACACTAAGCAAAAATTTTTAAAGTTTAAAAGAATGATTGCCTTCAATTTGTGTTGCGACCTGGGAGCAAGTTACAGTATGATGAGGGAAAGACTACAAAACCACCGACACATTATTTATAAGCTAAAACAAGATATTGAGGGCATTATAAATTTCATACGAATAAAGGTAACAAAATATGATTTTGATAAAATTCTCGTTAGTGCAAAAACCTACTACGAATCAGTATTTTCCAAACAAAAAGAAATTCACATAAAGAAATTTAATAACCTATTTATAGAGAAAAATAACACACAAACTAAAACGTTAGAAAATAGGAACACCATGCTAAACACCGTGATAAATTTATCAAACAGAACTATTAACGACACAGAAAAATCAATTCTTTCAAAAGGCCTTAATTTTGCAGTAACACCAAAATCAATACCAACCTTTGAAATAATTAGCTGTATTGAGAAAACAACAAACCAACTCGAAGAAGATCAAGCAAACGAATTTAGAATACGATGTAAAATCGAAATAGAAAAGAATCACAAAATAAAGCCAAATGTAAGTACTGACGAAATAAAAGCAATTCGCAATCTAAAAAACGATAACTCAATTATAATTCTACCTGCTGACAAAGGCAATGCAACAGTAATAATGAATAAAAACGATTACAACACAAAAGTCAACGAACTATTGAACACTGAGAATTACACCAGTTTAGAAACGGACCCAACAAAATCAATTGAAAATAAAATATACAAAACTCTATTTAAATTTAAAAATGAATTCGAAGACAAAGAAAGAAGTAAACTAGTCCCACATTACAGTAAACCACCCCACTTTTACGGTCTACCAAAAATTCATAAAAAATACATTCCTTTAAGACCTATCGTAAGCTCAATAGATTCACCATGCCATAATTTAGCAAAATTTCTACTAAAAATTATAAATCCATTAGCAGGCAAAACGGATTCTTTCATTAAAAACAACCAACACTTTTTAGAAAAACTATCAAACATAAAAATTGAAAATACACACACAATGGTAAGCTTTGATGTAGTAAATCTCTTTACAAATGTCCCTATAAACAAAACGCTTAATATTATAAAAAACAAACTCGAAAAAGATGGCAATCTTAAAGAAAGAACAAAACTAAGTATATCATCGATTATGGAATTACTTGGTTTATGCGTAAATACCACATATTTTCAAATAAATGATCAATTTTACAAACAAAGCTTCGGAATGGCAATGGAAGTCCACTATCCCCAATCTTCAGTAATATATTCATGGAGGAATTCGAAAAGATGTGATATTCACACAAGAATTGAAACCATTGATCTGGTGGAGATACGTTGGTGATGTTTATGCTATTTGGCCTCATAATATAGAATTAATTAAAAACTTTATACAGTCAATTAACGAAATAGAACCAACTATTAAATTCACATATGAATTAGAACAACATGGAAAACTTCCGTTTTAGATATTCTAGTTAGCAAAAACGATACAACAATTAATACATCGGTATATAGAAAACCAACGCACACAAACAGATACTTAAACTTCGATTCAAACCACCCACAATGTGTCAAACGAGGAATTATCAAAACCATGTATGATAGAGCAAAATTAATATCATCAAACGAAGAAATTTTAAAGAAAGAGAAAGACCTATCAGATATACACTAATAGAAAACAAATATCCTAAAAGAATAATAGAGAAAGAAATGAATAAAACCCTAAAAATAAAGAAAAGAAAACAAAAACAACGATACACACCACAAAATGCTCTCAATACCATACATAAAAGGATTCTCCGAAAAATTCAAAGAATAGGAAACAAATTTAGAATTAAAACAGTATTTAGAACCAACAATACACTAAGAGCACAATTAACAAAACAAAACCCAAAAACGCAATACAAAATTCAAAAACTGTATCTACAAAATACCGTGCGAATGTAATAAGTTTTATATAGGAGAAACTTCCAGACCATTTGAAGTTCGATTAAGAGAACATAAATCATATATAAAAATAGAAAATTTGAAAAATCCATGATTTGCCAACATGCATGGGACTCCAGTCATAAAATAAAATGGGAAGATGCAAAATTATCGACAAAGAAGAAAACCACCAAAACGCAAAATCAAAGAAGCTGCCTATATAACCCTACATAAAAATAACTGCGTTGCAAACGAATCCGTGACTTTCAGTAAACAATGGATTCCATTACTAAAAGAAATAACAAAAGAAATAACAAATGAAGATCAAATGCCCACAATATCTAGGTAGCATTGCAAGTTTTTCCTGGGTTTTCCTTGCGATATTAACATGAAATACAGCCTACATACATGATTTCTATTTATACATACAATAACTAATTACATAACAATAAGCATATTAACTAGAAAACCATTATTTCGGCAAATTATAAATGTTGGGGATCTTGGTAGCCACAGGTTGCTTAACCCCTTCACTGAATCTCGGTAAAATAAGACATAAAATCAGAAATCTCTCAATTGTATAAATAGAAACATGTTAAAAATGTTTCCCAAATTATTGAATTTATATAAAATTCATCAATAAAAATTAATCAGCTGATTTCACGTTAAGCGTATTGGCTACCATAGGAAAGTCGATCCCAGGTCGCAACACAAATTGAAGGCAATCATTCTTTTAAACTTTAAAATTTTTGCTTAGTGTACTCAAACCAAATATTTCAAACATCAATAAATCAAAGTAACCTTCAATTTATGTCATAAACGTCAAACTTGAAGTTTTATTATTTTGACAACGATCCTAGGTCATGGATCGAAACGTAAATAAAATAGATTTTAAAAACTATGAGTGGTTTCATTCCCAAAGAAGATTAAGAAGAATGCTAAACAAACCACAACAAACATACAGGGAGTATAGATCTAGTTGTATGGTTTGCTTAAAATTATTTCGGATGGGAGTAAGAGCGGGAAATGGTATAGGAGATGCTCAAGAGTTTCTGGGAAATTGAGATAGTTGCATGGGCATACTGGAGAATGGATAAAGTGGAGGAAATGTAGTTTTGAACGGAATTTGCCATGACCAGTTAGGGATTGAATAGTTATGCGGCTGAAATTTTGTATGTGAGTAAAGATGTTGGTGATTAGTAAGGAATATTTGGTGGGTCTGTCTACCGGTTTTGGACTGGGACTATGATTCTTGCCTGGAATGAAGGAGGGAGTTGTAAATACGGGTCTTGATTTGGGAAGTAGGGATTGCACGGTATGTGTCTGGGAATAATGTTTCATCATAGAGATGGATTGGACGAAGGAATTTTAGGCTGCGGGTTTGAACGAAGTGGTGAAACTGGATTTCTAAGAGGGGTATTTTTAGGATGGTATATAAAACTGAAGTGGAGATGGTACGAAAAGCTCAGGAGACGTTTAAAAGGCAGGGACAAACAATCGGGTTTAGGATTATGCGGAGTGGAGGTTGTGAGAGGATACCAAGAGTCACCAGCGTAACGGACGATGGGGATAATAATATTATTTAGGATTAATGTTCTTGTTAGTACGGTTAATTGAATTGATTTCGGTAGGAACCAATAGATGTTATACAGGATTATCTTGGTTTTAGAATGGATTTTTTGGAGGCCGGTATGCATTTTCAAACGGGTTTCTAAATTAATGTCGAGGTATGGAACAGATTCAGCAAAGGTTAGGAGTGTTCCTAAAATATAGATAGTAAGTCTTCGGAGGGAATCGAGAAGCCTTATAGGAGTAGCATTTTGTATTTGGTAGGAGAGATAGGTTGCTTGTTGAGGATTGGACATTGTTCGATGTGTTTTATTAGGATATTTGCAGTGGATTGTAGTTCAAGACGAGAATTACCATGGATGAGGAACGTATGGTCATCAACGTAGACAAAGGTGTTTGTATTCGTAACGTTTAGACCAAAGAGAGGGTTGATGAATAAGTTCCAGAGGGTGAGTGAAAAAATGAATGCTTGAGAACAGCCTTGTAATAGGTTTGTGGTGGAAAAAAAAGAGTTTGTGTGAAGGGTTGCTGTACGGGAAGATATGTATGATTGAACGATTTTGTAGATATTGGAAGGGAAATTCAGTGCCTTAAATTGATTAAGGACATTGGGCCACCAGGGGAAATCAAAAGCGGAGTGGTAATCGAGGAAAATTACTAGGATGTATTTAGATAGTGAAGATCGGACTTTGGAGGTTAAAGAGTGGATTGTTTGTTCAGCGCTGTGACTTTGACGGAAATCATGTTGGTTGTTGGTAATTAGTGAATTACTATGGATGTGGGACTGGCGTTTTGTAAGAATAATTTTTCTAGGAGATTACCGATGGTTGAAAGGAGGTCAGTAGGGGCGTGCGTCTTCAGGGGGTTTTGCAAGATTCAGGAGTAGGGTGATGTTTGCGTGTTTGAAGATTTCAGTAAAGGTTCCGGTGGTTAGACATTTTTGAAAAAATTTGTGGATAGGTTGACGGATTACTGGTCATGACTTATAGATAACTATGGTGAGAACGTTATCAGGACTTGGAGATTTATGAGGATTTAATTTGGAAATGATAGAATCGAGAAGGTTGGTGTCGAGAGTAACATCAAGTGGGGTGTTTGGAGGAATAGCACAATTGTTGATGAATTGACCTTGTAGGAAAGAGGGGACGTCTATAAAGTAGGAGGGATTACAGTGTTTAGAAAGAGGGACAAAGTTTTTGGATGGTGGGGTTTTGAAATGATGTGGGCGTTGTTAGGATTTGAATTGGAGTGGATTTTACTAACATGCCATAGGTTTTCCAGGGATCGGCATTTGGGTAGTCCACGATGTTCTTCAAGTGCCCTTCTTAGCCTCGTAAATGTTTGTTTTGAAGGACAAACGTAACTGTCGAAATTCTGTGCACAGTACTATTAGTTGATAGTTATGGACTGCGAGTCTTCGTAAACGTTAAATTTTGTGACGTAAGATGTTGAGTCGTTTCTTTGTTTCTTGTGTAGGACTCACCAGGGCGTCATGTGTGTAACGTGGTGTCTCGTCGGAATGGTAGAGACTGTGTTACGGTGGATAGATTGATTAATAGGGTTAGCAAGTAGTGTAAGATGGGGATCTTTTGGTAAGACAGCTTGGTTGTTTTTTAGAAATTTCAGGAAACGGGGCCAATCTGCTTTGTTGGTATTATAGGGCGATGATTTGAAGAATTGTCATAGTGGGGGATTAGGAAGGATTTTGGTAGTGGAGTTGGACCGGCACACCCTACAACCTCAATAATAATAAACTACAGCCATAAAAAATGTGTTGCGAACGTAAACAAATGTCGCCGATTTTGGTATGCAATAGAAAAGTGCGAAAACAAGACGACCGATTACTTTAATACAACTACATTGACCTCAAAAATCCAACAGTTAGATGCACTACCACGTAAGAATGAAAGTAGCATGTAATGACCCTGGGTTGGCAAAACTTAGAAAACCACCAAATATTGGAAGGTAGAAATCAGTTCGGATCAGATTATGAAACACCAGCAAACAACCACACAAAACTTGATTGTGGTCCGAGACGACGTTTGACAGATAAATACGTTAAGTGACAAGACTGTAATCATAAATCGAGGCTATCCAGGATCAGGCGCAACTAAACGTCGACAATACAAATCGATCTCTGAGAAAGTTACTATTATTTTTGAAGTTTTTGATCAACAATAACAGGTTCGAATTCAACCTGCAAGGGTCATTGCTTGTTACTGTAAATGGAGCTTTGAAGACATGTAACAAAACAAAAATCTGTTTGTGAATTGAATTGTAACCTTTACGTGCTGTTTACTGTGTTTAAAAATTGTAAGTGATTGTTAACGTTTATACATATATAGAGTTTATTCTTAACAAGAACATTTAATGTTGTTGCACGCTTGTGTAACTTTTTAGTGTATTACAGCAAGTTTTCAGACGTAAAGATTCATTTTTGTAAAGGTAAAATAGTACGTAGTAATTCAATTGGTTGAATGTTTATCACTGATAGGTTTGTGTTGTTCCTTTTTAGCTACACGGATATTTGACCAAAGAAGAGGCAGATCTTAGTATTTTTTCTCTGCAACAACAACCATGTTTAATAATATAGGCTAGGTGTACAAAATGTAGAGTTTTCTTAATTTATTTTAATGGTAGATTAGTAGAAGGAGGTGGAAGGTGTAAATCAAGGCACCATCAACTTCAAACAGCAATGGAACCGCTAACTGTATCTCGGAACACCTTTATCCGTTTAGGCATTATTTGGGAATATCTAGGTGAGTTGCCGCTTAAAGGTCTTTTCAGACAAAGAAAGCTTAAAGACCTTTCAAAGTAGGTGTAAAAGTATTTAGTAAATACTTTGGAATTTATATAAACCTAAAAGGTATTTGATTTTTATAGAACTCGCCCCGCACCACTGAAAGTTAGCCGGTCCACTAATTAACTATTGCGTTACTTCGTCCTAGATACGGTAAAAAGATATTTAGCGTCAATTCGGCATGTAATAGACGGTTTAAGGTTGTTAAGTTTGACTACGATGTTGGTAATAGTCAAGTTGGGGAAATAAAAATTTGTCTAAGCGAATACCATGCCATTTGGCCGAGGCTTGGTCATGTTACAACGTGTCTCGCACTTTATAAAATATTTGTGTTTGCATTATTATAAAAATACATTATCATTTCTTGGGATTAAGTTTGATTCCGAATATATATTTACGTTTTCTCTTTCATTTCAAAATAAAGCTAGACACAGAGATCTTGACTACGTGTGGATTTGTTTATGTGAGGGGTTTAGAACGAAAGGGCTTGGCCTTGTTGATGTTGGTATTTTGGGAATTGAAAATAATATGTTCAGAGAATTTGACCATGTTTTAGAGGTGAAGAATAATTATAAAATGAGCGGGACACGGATTAGAAGGTTCCTTAACTCTTCTTCTTGCGCGTGCTATTACACTTACTCTCTGCTGATCTCGAATAATACCTTACGAGTTATTACGATCTCTTACGATCTTAGTAAAGATATTTGATTTAATTTCTTTACACATGCTGAGTAAAATAAGTAATTAGCTTTGAAATGATTGAAAGTCGGCTTTTAACCAGTTTAGGTTTACGGCCACAAATTGTAATCCACGGGGGAAATTTTGGTGTACGGCCATAACTTCAAGAAGAATTTTGATGCACAGCCAAAGTTTGGGCGTACTACCGAACGTTGGAAGATTGGGAACCGATAGATAATTATGGTTGCAGCGCGTGAATTTGGGAAGAGAAATCCTGATTTGGGGTTTGTTCTTTCATGCAGCAGCCCCATGAAGAATGTAAGCTACTTCCGCGTGTACATTGTTCACAGGTAACTGTACCTTATAGTTTTAAGATGTGTAAATGTTATTAATAATTTTGTGTGGGAGGGATTGCTTTTATGTTAGATAGAGGGATAATTTTGAAGACAAAAAGGGATAGAGCTTTTTTATTTTAAATTGGGTTATTTTCTTTTATTTATTTTTATTCTTTTATGTGATACAAGATTTCTTGTGAATTTATTTATAGGTTTAAGAGTATTTATGGTCTGTAAATTACTTGATATTATGTAGGAGGTAAGAGGGTCCGTTTGAAATATACAAGGTTATCATAAAGTAAGGGATATATTTTAAATCATTACAACTTTTTAATAAATTAAGTTAGTAACATAAAATAAACGAAATCTAGTTGCTTAATGAATGGGATTTTACCGTATCTATGAGAAACAAAAGCGTTGTCATAACAATTGTTGACACTGATGTCAAAACGAAATTATTCAATTTGAAGTTTTATTTTGAAATTAAAACTCAAGTAAATGTTGAGTTCAAACGACTCAACTGTAATAACATGGATTTACAAACAAGAATTGATTTAGTTCAGTGCTATTATGAATCCGGCAGAAATTACACCGCTGGATTACGAAGATTTCGCACGAGAATGGGTTTGAGAGCGGGACCCTGTCAAATGAAAGCGTACCGCAATTTGATACAAAAATTTGAAAGAACAGGGTCTGTAACTGACTTACCAAGATCAGGAAGACCAATAATTAGTGATGTCCAAGTTGCAGAGGTTCTTCATGAAAATCAAGACATAGCCAGAAGCAATTCACTCGCAATCAGCAGTGCAAATGCGATATCCAAGCGATTGCAAATGCCGTATACCACGGTTTGGAAAATTTTACGCAAAATTCTAAACATGTATCCATATAAACTGAAAATGCTGTTTGAATTAAAGGACGCAGATTTGGCTACTAGGTACGATTTTTCTTTGCGAGTAATGGCTGAGATGGAAATTGAACCCGAATGGTTATCCCGTATTTTATGGACAGATGAGGCACATTTTACTCTGAATGGTGGAGTCGATACTCAAAACTGTAGAATCTGGTCTGCAGAAAATCCGCAACAAATCGTTCAAAAAGGTCTTCATGACAAGAAAGTCACCGTTTGGTGCGGTTTTACAGCTGATTTTATTATTGGTCCATATTTCTACGAGCAAATGCAGAATGGACAAGCCGTATCTGTAACTGTAAATGGTGAACGATACTTGCAAATGTTACAAAATTATGTTATTCCACAGCTGCAAAACGAGCACTACGGAATTGAAAACATCATTTTATGCAGGATGGAGCACCCCGCACATTTTCGACCAGTCAAAGAATTGTTAACCAACGTTTTCAAGATCGCGTGTTAAGCAGACATTTCGTAAATTCATGGCCACCAAGATCACCTGATCTAAACCCAGCGGATTACTGGCTGTGGGGTTATTTAAAAAGTTTAGTGTTTAGAAGACGACCAACTACGCTACAAGAATTAAAAGTATTACGGAGCAAATTGGTACAATTCAACCAGAAATGTTACGAAATGCTGTGTACAATTTGGAGGTAAGGATGGTGATCTTACAACAACAAAATGGAGGTCATATTGAGCAATTGCCGTAACCTGTTTTGGGCATACTAAATCCCATTTCATAAGCAATTAGATTTCATTTATTTCTTGTTATTAACTTAATTTGTTAAAAAGTTATCATAATTTAAAATATATCCCTTACTTTATGATAACCTTATATGTGTGCAGAAATGTGCACTAAAGGTCCAGGTTTTACAATAAATTGAAACAGAAAGGTTAAGTAAGAAATATGTGTTGAAGCCCTATTACTTTTTTTTAATTAATTGGATATATTATCACGTGTAAATATTGATCTTGGAAATGTTACTGTTAAAGGAGTGTTTTAAAGGGAATGTGTATAGCTTGTTAAGGAGGTGTGGAAGAGAAGTACAATTTTGATTGTGGCTTGTTAGATTAGATCCTGTTGGTTTATTATAAATGTTATATTGTCGGAGACTTTCACGGCCGGAGTCATTATAAATATTTATGGTTCCGGGTTGGGACCGTGTCATTTTATAAATTAAGGTTGACGTTTCGCCCACTTTTGTAAGGGACTTCATCACAACAAGAAAAAGAGTAATAAAATAATAATAAAGATGAAAAGAGTTAAAGTGTAAAGAGTAGAGTTACTCCTGAAGTAGCAGACTCACTAGCCCATTCAAAGCCAAAAGGTGTCTTATGGGGAAGCAACTGGTAAAAGTAGCGAAAGTGGTAGTTTATATTGGACGAGAACTTGATACATGAGTGATCATAGATAGGGAGGAGTGTCGTAGCGGATTAGTGAACGTCACGGTTTCGCTGTTGTAAACATAGGCTTGTTTTCCAAATGGGGGAAAGGTAATAGCCATCGTCTTTGTTTATATTATTAGAATTTTTATTGATTTCTATGGATTCTCTAATTTTTCTATTGTAAAAAAATGGAATTTTGGCAATTAGTTTCGTCTTGTCAAAGTTAATGGTATGGCCTGTTAACACAATTGACCCGCCAACCTACCATCTGGCAAAATACCTAGCAAATTCCTTAAAACCTTATTCCGGTAACATGCTACGTTCATTTTCGGAAATAATTGGTTAGTTTATGTACAATAATTTTTAACTCAAATTCCTTTGGCGTTAAACACAAAAATTAATTCCCTAAATTAAAATAACCATTTCACGTGTTTAAAATTGTATTGTAATCAATAATAAATATAATATATATTTTACTTGATAAATCTTTTTGCTCATTAAAAATAAACATCTTTTCCAAGGATTCCTTAACGTGGAATTTACGCTATTTAGATAGGCGAGAACGGCTTTCCAAGTATCCGATAATTAATGCTTATGTGTATTCCCTTTGAAAGAATTCGTCGAATAAAAGCTGCATATTATTTTAATAAACTCGGGTTTTCCTGTTTTATTTCCTTAACGATTACTTTGAGCTCTGCTTTAGCTAAACAAATTTGATATTCACTTTCTGTTCGAATAGCAACACAAAAACATCCGTCCTGTTTTGCTTCGTTCCGTTTTTCGTTATGCGAATTTTGTGCACGCAATGCGGCACGGTATGTATTTTGGGTTTTTATGAAACGGTACTTTTCGGCTTCAATAAATTAATTTATTGTTCGTAATTATTCTAGCGTCCTGCGGGGGACATGCAAATCCCTTGAGCTGCCGCTTCTTGTTGTAATGGAAGACCAAACGCGTTCCTCCTGGGCGTAGGCCCACCTACTCGCTAACGTGGACCAGCTACTGACTTAATCCTGACGTCAACAATTCGAGGGTGAGTTTTTTTGTTTTTTCTCGCTACTTTGGAACCAGATCGCCTGGGATTTCACCGTTCAAGTATCATGCATTTTCAAATTTAATTGATCTACACGAAAATTATTGCCCTCTTTTGGTATTTATTGGCATTATATTAATGCAGTACTATTTTGTTTTTAAATAACTAAAAATACACTACTCGTTAACGTAAAAATGGTTTAAAGACTTGCTGGCATGTGTGAAAATTTTGTTGCCACTATACTTGTAACTATAGGTTAAGTTTATATTTACGATGATCTAGAGCTGTGGTTTTTAGGGTTGCGTTTGGTTCTTTTTACTAATTAATGTCAGGGGGTAATTACCTAAAAACTACACTACACACACATTGGGACATTGATTTTTTTGTTGGGTTTGGGAATACTGTGTTCTGTAAATATTTTGTTTAATTATAAGTTTTTTTTCTACCTTTGTATGTTTTGTTCTGAGTGTGAATGAGTGAGTGTATATAAATTTCTCTTTATTTATTTCAGGTTTCCTTTTAATTTGTCTATATGTATAAAACCCCGCCCACTCACCAATTGAGCCCGGTCATACTTTTTTTGTTACCTTGGTTTTTTTTGTAGGCTACTTCAATGTACGTAACAAACACCCTAACTAATGTTTTAAACTCTACTCATTTCATAGAACTAATTGCAAATATTGAGCTAGGCCCTAATGATATACTAGTAAGTTTTGACGTAACATCCCTATTTACAAACGTACCTATCGTAGACACTGTCTCCATTATTAAACAATTTCTACCTCAAGAAAACGAATTTGAGTACCTGGCCACGCTTATTGAAAAATGCTAAACTTCTACCTATTTTGTCTTCGACGGACAATTTTATAAACAAACCTCGAGCACACCAATGGGCTCACCTCTATCCCCTATTGTGGCTAATATATTCATGGAGTCTTTGGAATCCATGGCTCTAGAATCTACAGACCTTAAACCAAAAACTTGACTCCGTTATGTAGATGACACTTTTGTAATCTTGCCCCAAGGACACCAAACGCTCAATAATTTTCTAGATCACATTAACAATTTTGGCTTTGAATGGACTAGTGAGTCCGCTGGTTTAGGAGTAATTCTACTCTTTACACTTTAACTTGTCTACTTAATATTATCATTCTTTTCGTCTTTATTATAATTTTTTTATTTTATTACTTATTTTCTTTATTTTGTCCTGATGAAGTCCCTTACAAAAGTGGGCGAAACGTCGACCTTAGTTTATAAAATGACACGGTCCCAACCCGGAACCATAAATATTTATATAATAAATGTTTTCTATTTACCCTAGCTGGAGTTTTCGTGTTGAAATTTTGTTATTCAGGCAGAATATTGAATACGTTGAAATTTACGTTATAAAGATAAAAGATCTTGAACGTTCCAGATTTTTTTTAGTAAAAGGTGTCGTTTTTAGTGACTTTAAATTAAATTAAAAGGATATAATTTTTGGGATAAATGATCCAAATAATATTAATTAATTGAAGGGTGTATTTAAAGGATTACAAAAATTGTGAGGTGTAGCTTTATTTCCATTCATTATACGAATACTGATTGACTTCGTTTTATCAATTCAAACAGGTAAGAATTAAAGGGGTAAATTAAATATATATATATATATATATATATATATATATATATATATTCTTATGCTCCACCCCCGCTCTCGATCTCGCACCTTTTCTTTATTAATTTAATTATTTTTATATAATGTGCAAATATTTATTTTACGTTACGTGCTTTAGCAACGTTTGGTTGGTTAATGAATCAAAACTGTTTTAAATATGCCTCGACTATATGAACTCTTTCTTCCCAGGGTATCCACCTACTTACCGTGGGTTCAGTGGTAAGTAGATGTGCAATGCCCAACCAAACTGCACTATCTTTTGTTTTAGTACCTTTTTATAATTTACATTTGTATATGCCAAATTTTATATGATCCACGTAGCCTTGTGCCAAATTAATTACTACTACAAAATTTCTAACTTTGACGTTATATCACACAGTACTCACCTATTCTATACTTCGTTATCGGCCTCTGTGAATGCTGGCTCAAAATCCTACTTGCCGTATACGTCTTTACAAGGTTTGCACTATCACTTTGAAGTCTGCCGTTTAGACTCCAGGTATCTTTGCTTAATTTTGATGCTCCCAAATCTAAAATAAATATAACCCAAATTTAGAATTCTGAATAACCTTTTGTATTTACTTCCCCTGCGCTAATTTCTCCGGTGTTGTATCTTCTTTGTCTCGTACAAATCCTCTTGCTACTCTTATGCTGTCTTTTAATTTCGCTTCTCTCGTTCTAAATCACTGCTTTCTTTATCCGCTTATTCCAAATCAATACTTCCGCCTTTTAATACGCTCGTTCCAATTCAATCTTTCCTTCTATGTAATCCGCTCGTTCCAAATCAATTCTTGCTTCTATTTTCCACTCAATGCCCTGCTATACATAAAACCATATCCAATTCAATCCTAATAATATCTTTTTCAATCCTTATAAATCCTATTCGAATCCTATTCGATATAGAGAGGGAAAAATAATCCACATTTGGAATGCAAATGAATGCTTAATATATATTAATAGTTATTAAGATGAAATGAAAACCCAACTTTGTATTTAAAGTTGAATTACTGTTTCAAATCGAACTAGTAATTGAAAACCACTAAAAGAACGGCTACAGCAGGACTTAAACCTGCAACCTCTGATTTTCCGGATCAGCGCTCTAACCAATTGAACTATCTAGCCTAATTGTTTAGATGATGTTATACTTAATACTACTGAAGCTTGGCTCTTGTTAACGATTTTCAATTACGTCTTGCATTTAAGGAAATTGAATCTAGTTATATACATAATTCATGTACTAATAACTTGATAGTCCCATTTTTGCAACGTTCGGAATAATACAAACATGTAATTATATTATTAATAATCGAGAAGAATAATCCACATTTGGAATGCAAATGAATGCTTAATATATATTAATAGTTATTAAGATGAAATGAAAACCCAACTTTGTATTTAAAGTTGAATTACCATTTCAAATCGAACTAGTAATTGAAACCACTAAAAGAACGGCTACAGCAGGACTTGAACCTGCAACCTCTGATTTTCCGGATCAGCGCTCTAACCAATTGAGCTATCTAGCCTAATTGTTTAGATGATGTTATACTTAATACTACTGAAGCTTGGCTCTTGGTTCAAGTCCTGCTGTAGCCGTTCTTTTAGTAGTTTTCAATTACTAGTTCGATTTGAAATGGTAATTCAACTTTAAATACAAAGTTGGGTTTTCATTTCATCTTAATAACTATTTATATATATATATATATATATATATATATATATATATTGCTGTGTTTCCCTACTATTAGAATCGAGCCTCACGAATTGGGCGTCAAGAATGCTGTGAAACCTACAAAAGCTATTAATTTAACTGGTCCGTTGACTTTCTTCTGTTACTCGCCTCTTTACTCTTTTCCGCCTCGGCTGCTCACCTAGTTAAACCTTCATCCTCATTCATAAAAAAAACAAACACATTCCTACCACAAACATCAACGTTAACTCTATTTACATCAATATTCACAATACATTAAAATTTCAAAATTAAAATTCAGCATAAATTTCAGTATCAGAAAATTTTAAGATTAAATCTGTTATCATTTTAAAGTGCATCCAGAATTAAAGTCCTTGTAGGATGCCTACTAATTACTATAACAATATATGCAGACCTGAGTCTGAGTACAAAGGGAGCATCTACCACCCCTTTACGTTAATTAACCAGGTTCGTCTTATTGAGCTCAAAGACATACCCAAATTTTCATCATAATCCAGAACATCAATACTAAATACCCCTTTCTACTTAAACAAGCAAATTTCACCTTAAAATTAAAATTTTATTGTTAGTACAATTTCACTACTGTCCATTTTAAGTAAATCAATTATAAAGTTATTCAACACACACCAAAATATCAAAATCCAACAACAAAGCATAAGTTACCTGAAGGTTAATGCACTCGTGGCCCCAATGTATATCGTCCTCTGTCAATCACACCAATCCAGCTGGGTTATGTTTAGGTCCTCGTATTGCTGGTCGCCTTTAAAATTTTTCTACATCACCATTCATCTAAAGTAGTTTCAGTGCTTTTCCGGAAATCATTTGTGTATATCTGAAGCTTGTTTTGTGGCTCCAGACACGTTTACGAATCATTTAATTATTAACACCACCGAAAAATAGCAAAGAAATTCATACTTCTTTCACAAATATACGCCAAAACTGCCTACTTTTGTGTATTCATTTGTCGTTGTAAATTTTACTAATTGGTACAGTGATACTAAACTTTATTACCTTGTATCTTCTTTTCTAAGTGCACTAAAATACATTCATTGTAGCACGTAAAGAACAAACTGTTTTAAATCACCAAAATATACGAGCAAACTTTAAATTATTCTATCAAACTCGGAAAACTAAAAAGCACTGTTTAACGCATTGAATCAAGTCGCAGATCTAAGAGAGCTTGTTCATATTAACCTGGGTATATATAGAGGTTAGCCTGTCTGTCGGTCTAGTCCCCAAAACGGCCAGTTTCTAGAATTTCCTCATTCTATGTTCCCATTCCGCAGCCCGGCATGCGATTTTTACGAAATTTGCACTCGCACCAGTTAAATCTCAGAAATTTCGACACGGCTCGCAACGTCTGGAAAGAATTAATTAAATTTTATACAGAAATGTTATTTTTACCTCTCAAGTTTGCCTCTTATTTTCAACCAATCGTGACCCTCGTGACGTTGCTCATATCACGCCTTTAATTATTAGTGTCTTTGTCTTACGCACATTATCTTTCCTTCTCTAACCTGTTATTATTGGTGCAAATTGATATTCTTTATTATCGATTATTTCAGTCCACATGGACTGTTATCTGGGTTAAATAACCCCGTATCTAGTCTTCCCGTTAATATAAGCGACGGTTTCTTCAACATTCTCTGAAACCATTTGTTATCTGCAAATTTTCGCCGTACAAGCTTTTTTAAAAATACGCAGGTGTTCTGTATTTCGTGCTAAAGCATCCGACCGTTTCCAATATCCGTAGAATCGACATGTTTATCTAAACAAATTAAACTGAAATTGCCTTTTAAAAATACGCAGGTGTTCAAACATAATACTTCTAAATAACACTTCTACGATTTGCATTTTATTGGGTTTTTACAAGTTTTTATAGATATTATATGTTACTAATGGTTCAATTAACTTCAATTAAAAATCATACCCTTTAATTTTTAGTGACTCCTAATCAAATATTAATTATTATCTGTACATTTTGTTTAATACCGGTTACTTAAAATTGAGTTAATTAATATAAATTTTGCACATAATTTCCATTTGTTTCTTTACTCGGAATAATTATATTACACGTGGAGCATTTTAATACTGCTTCTTTTTATATAAAGCGTCTTGTAAACAAACTAAATCTCTTCTTTTTAATAAAACGAATGAATTTTTATTCTCCACGGTTTTTTTAATAACGCGTACCTTTTCCCAAAGCTTCTACACGGTGATTAAAATTATTTGATGTGATTATTTAATTTTCTACCCTGGTCTAAATATGAGTATTTTCCCCCTATTTGAATACAAATAATCCCACTTATTTGAATTCAAATATAAAGCATTTAGACAAAAAAAATTACAAAAAAAAATTGCCTATCTCTCTCTACCCTTATCTATCTAACTTACCTACCTTATCCAATCAAAAAATTATTTACACCTATCCTATATCCCTATCCTATTCCTAACTCTCACCTAATTCTATAAACTGAAATTATCCCTAACTTCATCCTACTTATCCATCTAATCCTATATACATCCTATATACCTATCCTATTCCTAACTTTTAATTAATCTTCACTATACTTTACTTCCCCCTACCTAATTCTATATACCTATCCTACTCTTACTCTATTCCTAACTCTCCACTAATCTTATATGAAATATCTATACTTAACCTATCTTATTTCCTTCCTACATTTAATCTTTATTCTCCTCCCAAACCTATTTCTAATTATCTCCCATATTTATCCTATACCTAGCTTTATTTTCTATAAACACCTACTTCTACTCTTCTATATACACCTATTTCTCCTGTGGTGCTGGTTCTCCGGTATAAGGGAATAGTAGGTTGACGTGAAACCGTCCCCTCTCATTTCCCGTACCTACTTCCCTTAATAAATACGTGCACTCCCCTACTACTTCACCTATCTCAAAAGGTCCCTCATAGGGCAAGTGTAGTTTAGCACATGTCATCCTATCTCTCTTCCCTACTCTCAAGCTTTTTACTACTACCTGGTCTCCCACTTTAAATTTTACCCTCTTTCTAATTCTCGCGTTCATCTTCCTTGTATATTTTTCAGCTCTCTTCCTTAACCTCTCCCTCACATCTACCAAAAGTTGTTGAAATTCATCGTCCCTAGGCACAATTTGCCATGGTCTTTCGGGATACTGTTGCTTGATCAGCATAATGGGACTGGTTTCTGTCACGGTACTAGGGGTTTCATTGATAAAAGATTCAACCTTGGACAAATTGTCCTCCCATAAACGATGATTCCTATGTGAAGCCAAACGCAAGAATTTAACTGTCTCTTGAATATATCGCTCAGCTGGATTAGCTTGAGGATGCCTTATGCTGCAAAACACCACTTTGTTTTGCCTCTCCCAATAATCCCTAAATCTTTGATTATTAAAATAAGTAGCATTGTCTGCTAATATTCGTTTAAAAGTTCCTATTTCCCTACAAAATTGTTCCAATTTCTTGTTTGTTCCGACTGTGTTACAATCCCGAGTGGGATATAATTTGGTAAATTTCGAAAACACGTCAGTCACAATCAGCACATGTTTGTGTCCCTTTGTACTTCGGACTAGATTACTCAAATAATCAATAGCAACTAAGTCCAGGGGATTTTGTACGTGTATACTTTGTACCACATCTTGACTCGTACTATTTTTGTACTTTCCTAAAGTACATAAGTGACAAGTGTTGATGACTGACTTTACTAACCCTAAGTCTTTAGTTGAAAAAAACGTTTCCCTAAAAATTAACCATGTCTTTCGGATCCCTATGTGACCATATCTTAAATGCAGATCTTTGATAATTAATTTTGCTTGTACCCTATCCACTACATACACTTCCAAGTCTTGAATTTTTTTACACAAAAGTCCGTTTATCATATGGAAGTTTTTAAATCCCGGTTCGTTTTCTAACTTCGTTCTAATAATCTGTAACTCCTCACTCTGCCTCTGGTTCCTCAAGATCTCCTCTTCTCCATATACTGAATCATTTTGTAGTAGACTGTTAATGGCAATCATGATGTCACACGGTCTTTTGTTATCTTTGTCTCGGTTTCTACTAAACGCGTCTGCTATAAAATTGTTTTCTCCCTTAATATATTTAATCTCAAAGTCAAACTCCTGTAGTAACAGCCCCCACCGATATACTCGATTGTTAGAAAATCTTGTATTCATCAACGCACACAACGCCGAATGATCCGTTTCGATTACAAAATGTCTTCCAATCAAAAAAAATTTTAACTTTGTAACCCCAAACACCACTGCAGCCATCTCCTTTTCACTAATCGTGTAATTTACTTCATGCGGCTTCAGTGTGCGTGAAACAAAAGATATGGGCACCTCTTCCCCCTCTTGTACTTGTTACAACTCTGCTGCTAAAGCACTATCCGAAGTTTAAACAATGGACTCGCTTTTTCAGCAAATCCCGGTACAAACTTTTTATAAAAGTTAAGGACCCCCAAAAAAGCTCTTAATTTCCTAATGTTATTAGGTCACGGATATGTCAAAAGTTCGGACAATCTTTCTTTATCGATACACATACCTTGAGTGTTCACCACATACCCCAGAAATTTAACAGTTTTTGAAAAAAATTCACATTTTTCTATATTCAGCCTCAATCCTGCTAATTTAAGCTCTAATAATATCCGTTCTAAATGAGAGTAATGTTGTTCCTCAGTTTCACTAAAATTAAAATATCATCCACATAGTGTATGCAGAATTGCTCATATGCTCCTAAAATTGCTTGCATTGCCTTAATTAATGCTGCACTTGACGTTGACAAACCATACGGTACTACCTTAAAATTATAGATTTTTCCTCTACGGAAAATCCTGTGTACCTTCTAGAATCTTTGTGTAATGGAATCAGCCAGAATGAATTCCTTAAATCTAATTTACTAAAAATAAACTTGCCACTTAATCTCGTTAAAAGTGTGTCCATGGATGGTGGACAATGGAATTGCGGTTTGGTCCGTTGATTAATTTTTCGTGCATCTAAACATAAACGAATGCTATCATCCTTTTCTTAACTACCACCAACGGATTTATGAAATGAGTGTTTGATACCTCTATTATGCCATCTTCCAACATTTTATTTAATTCTGCTTTCACCTGCTCCCGATATGCTGCTGGAATAGGATAAACCTTTGCGTTGAACGGTTCTGAATTATCCACTTCCAATATGTGCTCATAGCCTAACGCTGTGCTTGCTTCTACCCCCACTAATTCTGCATGTTTTTGTAATAAAGCTTGAACCTCTACTCTCCTATCCTCTGGACATCTTATCGTGTTGATCTGTTTACCTTCATCATCTTCTACCTCTACTACATTAATACTCAACCCTGTGTCATCCTCTGTGACTTCATAACTGCCCTTCCATGGCACTACCCTATCCTTAATCCTTACTACCTTCCTTTCCATATCTATCAAAACCACTAACTGCATCATACAGTCAACACCTAAAATGCTCTGAAACTTCGGTCCAGGTACAATTACAAACTCCTGTTCACAGCTTAAATCTCCTATATCTATCCTAAGCACCACAACACTATTTACTACAGCAAACTTCTTTTTATTTGGAGCTACTAAATGGCTACGCTTTATAGGCATAATTCTATCACAAACCTTATCTTCCCTAGCTCTATTAGCTTCATCGTTCATTCTCTCTAGCATTCTCATTATCATCTCGTTTCCTTGATCCCCTGATTCCGTCCTCGACTGATCTCTACTACCTCCAGCTTCTTCCATTTTCGAATTTTTTTCACACATTGCACTATCGTCACTTCCAATTTCCACTCCTTGACTCCTTAACCACTCCTTTCTCTGCATACGTTCTAATCACTCACACACACTCTAAAATACTCTTAAATTTATACACAAACAGAAACTCTCTCTCTCAGATCGCCAGTTTCCTGGAATAAAATTACAAAAATTTTATTTGGAACTCGAGCCTCACTTTTGGGTCGCCAAAGAATGCTGTGTTTCCCTACTATTAGAATCGAGCCTCACGAATTGGGCGTCAAGAATGCTGTGAAACCTACAAAAAGCTATTAATTTAACTGGTCCGTTGACTTTCTTCTGTTACTCGCCTCTTTACTCTTTTCCGCCTCGGCTGCTCACCTAGTTAAACCTTCATCCTCATTCATAAAAAAAACAAACACATTCCTACCACAAACATCAACGTTAACTCTATTTACATCAATATTCACAATACATTAAAATTTCAAAATTAAAATTCAGCATAAATTTCAGTATCAGAAAATTTTAAGATTAAATCTGTTATCATTTTAAAGTGCATCCAGAATTAAAGTCCTTGTAGGATGCCTACTAATTACTATAACAATATATGCAGACCTGAGTCTGAGTACAAAGGGAGCATCTACCACCCCTTTACGTTAATTAACCAGGTTCGTCTTATTGAGCTCAAAGACATACCCAAATTTTCATCATAATCCAGAACATCAATACTAAATACCCCTTTCTACTTAAACAAGCAAATTTCACCTTAAAATTAAAATTTTATTGTTAGTACAATTTCACTACTGTCCATTTTAAGTAAATCAATTATAAAGTTATTCAACACACACCAAAATATCAAAATCCAACAACAAAGCATAAGTTACCTGAAGGTTAATGCACTCGTGGCCCCAATGTATATCGTCCTCTGTCAATCACACCAATCCAGCTGGGTTATGTTTAGGTCCTCGTATTGCTGGTTGCCTTTAAAATTTTTCTACATCACCATTCATCTAAAGTAGTTTCAGTGCTTTTCCGGAACTCATTTGTGTATATCTGAAGCTTGTTTTGTGGCTCCAGACACGTTTACGAATCATTTAATTATTAACACCACCGAAAAATAGCAAAGAAATTCATACTTCTTTCACAAATATACGCCAAAACTGTCTACTTTTGTGTATTCATTTGTCGTTGTAAATTTTACTAATTGGTACAGTGATACTAAACTTTATTACCTTGTATCTTCTTTTCTAAGTGCACTAAAATACATTCATTGTAGCACGTAAAGAACAAACTGTTTTAAATCACCAAAATATACGAGCAAACTTTAAATTATTCTATCAAACTCGGAAAACTAAAAAAGCACTGTTTAACGCATTGAATCAAGTCGCAGATCTAAGAGAGCTTGTTCATATTAACCTGGGTATATATAGAGGTTAGCCTGTCTGTCGGTCTAGTCCCCAAAACGGCCAGTTTCTAGAATTTCCTCATTCTATGTTCCCATTCCGCAGCCCGGCATGCGATTTTTACGAAATTTGCACTCGCACCAGTTAAATCTCAGAAATTTCGACACGGCTCGCAACGTCTGGAAAGAACTAATTAAATTTTATACAGAAATGTTATTTTTACCTCTCAAGTTTGCCTCTTATTTTCAACCAATCGTGACCCTCGTGACGTTGCTCATATCACGCCTTTAATTATTAGTGTCTTTGTCTTACGCACATTATCTTTCCTTCTCTAACCTGTTATTATTGGTGCAAATTGATATTCTTTATTATCGATTATTTCAGTCCACATGGACTGTTATCTGGGTTAAATAACCCCGTATCTAGTCTTCCACTTAATATAAGCGACGGTTTCTTCAACATTCTCTGAAACCATTTGTTATCTGCAAATTTTTCGCCGCACAAGCTTTTTTAAAAATACGCAGGTGTTCTGTATTTCGTGCTAAAGCATCCGACCGTTTCCAATATCCGTAGAATCGACATGTTTATCTAAACAAATTAAACTGAAATTGCCTTTTAAAAATACGCAGGTGTGTTCAAACGTAACATTTTAAATACCCTTCTACGATTTGACTATTATTGGGTTTTCACAAGCTTTTATGCTTATTATATTATTAATAATGGTTCCATTAACTCCAATTAAAATAATACCCTTTGATTTTTAGTGACTCCTAATCAAATATTAATTATTATCTGTACATTTTGTTTAATACCGGTTACTTAAAATTGAGTTAATTAATATAAATTTTGCACATAATTTCTATTTGTTTCTTTACTAGGAATAATTAAATTACACGTAGAGCTTTCTAATACTGCTTCTTTTGATATAAAGCGTCTTGTACATGGTTTAAATCTCTTATTTTTAATGACAGGAATGAATTTTTATGCTTCACGGTTTTTTTTAATAACGCGTACCTTTTCCCAAAGCTTCTACACGGTGATTAAAATTATTTGATGTGATTATTTAATTTTCTACCCTGGTCTAAATATGAGTAATATATATATATATATATATATATATATTGTGCACTCTGTGTAAATCAAACTGGGCTAGCCGTATCATAATTAAATTAGTATATTAGAGAAAAACACAGAGCGGTGGCGTTCAGAAAGGAACTGGACGTTTATTACGTTTATATATATATATATATATATATATATATATATATGTAATAAACGCCGATGTAATAAACGTCCAGTTCCTTTCTGAACGCCACCGCTCTGTGTTTTTCTCTAATATACTAATTTAATTAGGATACGGCTAGCCCAGTTTGATTTACACAGAGTGCACAACGTTACGATGATCAATTTAATTTACCCCTTTAATTTTTACCTGCTTGAATTGATAAAACAAAATCAATCAATATTCGTATAATGAATGGAAATAATATCTACACTTCACAATTTTTGTAATCCTTTGAATACGCCCTTCAATTAATTAATATTATTTGGATTAGTTATCCCAAAAATTATAACCTTTTAATTTAATTTAAAGTTATCAAAAACGACACCTTTTACTAAAAAAATCTGGAACGTTCAAGACCTTTTATCCTTATCACGTAAATTCCAACGTATTCAATATTTTTCTTGACCCCTTACAAGTTTAGGAGAAAAATAATATATTCAGTTTGTGTGGTACACTTTGGAATGTATGAAAAATCGGGACAGCTCCAGAACGTTTCCCAAAGCGTAAAGCTTAGCAAATGGACTGTAATTGTATGCAATTGGAGGTAAGGCGCGAAAAACAGTATCATAAGTCAAACCGTAATTAATGCTTTGCTTACCTTGCAATGTTGTTCACCAATTTACTCCCGCGAAGATAGGTGTTGTTTACCGGTCGACGCAACCTGGTCGGGCAGCAGCACTTATGCACTCGCGGTTATAGTTATTAGGTGTTGATTCGGTGAAACGATACGAGAGTCTCATGTTGGTGAAGCGAAAAGGCTTTATCGCTCCGCCATATGTGTAGCACAACAACAATATACGATAAGGCCATCTATACTGTCAATCGCTGACCTCCAACTGTATGAACTTGTAACATACCCCTCACCCAAAATGGTAAATTTTGTTGTATACCGTGAAATGAATGGGAGAAAAAATGAAAATAAAAATTTTTAAAAAAATGTTTAAGTATGTATAAATTAATCGAGTACTCTGCATTTTGCTTCCTGCATTAATATATAAAATAAAACATAATTTGTAGAGAAAGAAGAAAAAAAATAAAAATTGCATGTTAGAATGCTGAATTACTTATGGATGAGGAAGTGGTACCACCTTGTTAATTGGGCGGACCGCTTCGCCTGTGGGTGTTTTTAATTTTTTCAACTCTTGTTACACCATCTTTACCCGGTAAAAGCTTCGCCATTCTCGCCAAAGGCCAATACGCCGGGGGTGAATCGGGAGTAAAAAAAAGTACTAGATCCCCTTCTTCTATGGTTTTGGAAGGGGTGTTCCACTTAGGCCTTTGCTGTAAGCTGTGCAAGTACCCTATGGACCAGCACTTCCAAAATCTCTGTACAAGTTGTTGGGACATTTGCCAACGACTAAGCCGATTCGCAGGAACTTTTTGTAGGTCCACTTCACACCGCGTAATTAAAGGTCCACCAGTTAGAAAATGGCCCGGAGTCAAGGCATCCGTGCCTTCGTCAGGTGACGTTGTAAGTGCGCAAAATGAACGGGAATTTAAGATTCCTTCTATGCGGGTCACAACTGTGCTAAATTCCTCCAGAGAAAGTGTCGTTCTACCCACTATTCGTTTCAAGTGAAATTTAGCACTCTTGACGCCGACTTCCCAAAGCCCCCCAAAATGGGGTGCATAGGGAGGGTTGAAACACCCCTAGAGGATAAGTAGTGCGCAATGACGGGGTTAGCTTGATCAAAATGTTTATATATTTCTAACATTTCTTTAGCCGCCCCACGAAAATTTCGACCCTGATCGGAGTATATGTTCGTGGGTAACCCGCGTCTGGCTATAAATTTATCTAATGCAGCAAGACAGGCTTCCGTTGTTAAAGCTGTGACAATCTCCATATGAATGGCACGTGACACCATACAAATAAAGAGGGCAATATATGCCTTTTGAAATTTTGTCGATCGCAACGAGGATATCTTGATTGTAAAAGGACCGGCAAAATCCAAACCGGTATGCGTAAAGCATCTTCCGGGTTCGAGGCGATAAAGCGGAAAATCTGCCATAGGAGGCTGAATAGGCTCCCCTTGAAAGCGATAGCAAGTCAGGCAGCGAAATATTCTACTTCGAATTAATTGACGGATACAAGGAATCCAAAATGTACGGGTAACTAATGATTGAGTTAGCCGCGGACCCCCATGACCTGAATATATGTGATAGTAATCACATATTAATACAGCTAACCTGCTATTTTTTGGGATAAGGTAGGGATGTTTGCTAGTTATGGAAAGGCTGGAATGGCGCAAACGACCCCCCACCATGACTAATCCCGTGGGATAGAGAAAAGGTGACAACGGACGGTACATTTTTGTGCTAGGTTGCCCTTTTTCTAGTAAGACGATATCGTCGTAGATGTGCTCGTACTGAGTAATTCTAATGGCAAATGTGAGAGCGCTACGATACTCAGAGGCATTTAACGAACCAGTAGTCCTTGCAAGATTACGTTTGCGTGCAAGGCAGTTAAACGTGAACCTTTTAACGTACGCAAAAGTTCGTTGAACCTTTAGCAAGTTCGAGGACCTTTGTAGTACTACCAAGTATTGTTTCACATCAACAGTAGAGACGAGTGCGTATTGTACGGCTTTAAACCCGTCTGCAATATTGTGTGTGTATTTATCACTTGGCCAATCACAATAATCGCGGTATAAAAAATCAGGACCCTGCCACCAGAGTGTACAATTCAGTAGTTCGGATGGCCTCAATCCTCGGCTTGCAGGATCGGAAGCATTCGCAGAACTGGGAACGTATCTCTATATGGCTGTGGGTTGATTTTCATGAATTTGCACCACTTGGTTCGCAAAAAATAATTTTAACTGATAAGGTGGCGTACAAATCCACGTCAGTGTGTTTGTAGAGTCACTAAAGCATATTGGATCTAGTAAATTGATGGTGTCAAATGCTAATGCTGTATGTTTCATTAGTTTTGCCAAAAGACATGCCGCTCCTAATTCAAGACGAGGAATGGTCCACGTTTTCAAAGGGGCTACACGGGTTTTGGAAGCTATCAAATGTACATATATTTTTTCATCAACTTCTAATCGCAGATACACAACAGCGGTTATCGCTACGGAACTGGCGTCGGAGAATCCGATTAAACGGGCTTGACTATTGCCGATTTTCCAAATAGATCGTGGTATTGTTATGTATTCGAGAAGTGGCAGTTCAATTTGAATTTGCTGCCATTCTTGAAGAATTTCTGCGGGCAATTGTTCATCCCAATCCGCCTTTTGTAGCCATAGGCGTTGCATAAGGCATTTGAGAAGAACCGTAAATGGACTTAAATAACCATTAATATCGAATATGCGTGCTATGCGTGACAAAATTCCTCGCTTGGTAGGGATGTCTGCAATATTTGGAACTTTACATCTAAATGTATCGGAACCCATATCCCAACAGAGACCCAGAACATCACGTGTTGTCAAAGTGGGATTAGAGTTCGGTAGATTTAGAACGTCCGTCTCCGACTTATCAATAACTGAAGTGTGTGAACTTCCCCATTTTCCTAAGTCGAAGTTACCTAGTTTTAGTAAATTGATCAATTCATTTTTTAGAAGGAGAGTTTCTTCTACTGAATCGGACCCAGTCAAAATATCATCAATGTAAGTTGATGATCTAAGGGCTCGGGAAGCCCGGGGGTACGAGTGACCCTCGTCTTCTACCAACTGCTGTAGAACACGAAGAGCAAGGAAAGGGCTACAGGTAGCGCCAAAAATAACGCGGGTATGTTCATATTCCGTTAAAGGTTCACAAGGGTGAAACCTCCAAAAAATATGTAAAAATTTTCTATCTTCTGGGTGAACGACTATAGATCTAAACATTTGTCAAATATCGCAAGTGAGTGCGACTTGAGGTATTCAAAATCTTGTTATTACAAGACCAATATCAGATTGTAATTTGGGGCCCGGTAAAAAATATCTTTGAGACTTGTACCATTAATATCCCTATCGGCAGGACTAAACAGGACTAGAAATTGAGTACTAGAGGGCTTATTTTTAACCACGCCGTAGTGAGTCATAATATATAAAGACTGTTTCACAGCGGGAGTGAGTTGCCCCTGCGATATATAATTAGCAATATTTTCTGAATATAATTTATAAAAGTTTTTGTCGCGTGCAAATCGAGCTTCTAGTTTTAGAAAGCGATTGGTAGCTAATTCTCGTGTTGAACCTAATGTTCGGGTGGTGTTTTCTATGAACGGTAGTCAAACCACATACTGGCCTAACTCGTTTCGTATAGTAGTGGACTTGAAATAATTTTCACAAGCCACGTTTTCAGGCGACATTGTCGGCGTAAATGGTATTTCTTCAGCTTCCCAGAAGGCACGAATGGTGTCGCTAAGGGACGGTTCTTCCGATATGCTAGTGTACAACGCAACCCCTGAATACAGTTGACTTAAAGCTGGTACATCACCCATACTAACCCAACCAAACGAGGTAAGAAGCGCCGATGGCTTGCCTGTTAAACGCAACGAATCGTTGGGTGTGGCATCTAAGACAGCTTGCACACCTAACAGCATATCGACAGGAGCGGATATGTGAAATTCAGGATCCGCCAATTGTAGGGACGAAAATTTGTCTATTAAATGCTTAGATAAATTTGCTATCGGAAGATCTGTGGTAATACGAGATAAAACAACAGCCTGTAAATTTAATTAAACGTTTTGATCATATATTGATGTAACGTTACAGGTAGCAATTCCATGAACCTTTTCTAGCTGAGATTGGCCTACTCCACGTATTTCAAAAGGACATTTCTTGCGTTTAAGACCTAACTTGTTAGCTAAAGATAATGTGATAAAATTAGAATGCGACCCTTGATCTAAAACCAAGCGACAGCAATGCCAACTACCGTCACAGGCTAAAATTCGTACCTGCGCCGTGGCTAAAAGCGCAACGGTTCCCTGTTCATTTGCACAGGAATGAACAAGAGAGACTGGAGCAGGAAAATGTTTAGCTGAATTAGCGGCACCTGAAGAGTGTCATACCGCGCTTTGTGGCGGAGTCGGAGTACTGCATGAAATTGGTGCCTCGATACACAGTAGCGTATGGTGCATTTTACTACCGCACCGTTTGCACTGATATTTTGACTTACAAGTCGAAAGAGGATGTGGTGATAAACACACAAAACATCTTTGATATTGCTTTACCATGTATTGCCTTTCTAGAGTTGATAAAGCTAATAATTTTGGACATCTGTAAAATTTGTGGAACTGATCGTCGCAGGCAGAACAGGGCTTAGAAACGGCCTGCTTTGCATTAAATCGTCGTGAAGTAACTTCCTGTGCGGACATTGTTACGCGCTTATTGTTTACAGAATTTGTATAATATGGTCGAGGGTTGGCCCTTTGTGGTGGACTAGACACATTTTTTGATGGTGGTGTATTATTGTTACCGCTCACCAGTGCTAAGATGGAACATTTGTTGCGTAAATATTTAATAAAATCGTTAAATTTCGGAAATATTTGATTTATATGTTCCTTTTCGAATTCTTGTCTCGACTTCGGGTCTAATAAACCGAGGGACAAAAATAAAAATATGTAATCGGCCAACTCAGGTAGCTGCATGTCGATAAGAGCTGTGACGTTGGCTTGCAGGGTTTTACATAAATCACTAAGAACTTTTGTGGAATCCGTCTTTAGTAGAGTTAGTGAAAATATTTTGGATAAATAATGATTAGCAATTAGCCGTTTATTAGTGTAGCGTTGAACTAAGAGATTATAAACAACCATATAATTTTGTGGAGCAAATCGAACAGATTGTGCTATCTTCAATGCCGTCGCATCCAAATAAGAAAGCAAATATGTGAATTTTTCGCAATCATTAAGTGCGTTATTGTTGTGAATAATGTTGTCATATAGAGATTTAAACGCACCGAATTTCTCGGGGTCACCTCGAAATATATCTATTTTTATTTCTGGTAAATGAACATTAGATCTGGTATTTCCAGAAACATCAATAGTATTTACATTGGGCGTTGTGTCAGGAGCGACATAGCGCGCCGCATTAGCTAAAATATCATAGTACATAGTATTGAACGTAGATTCTAGATTAACGGTATCCGTAAATAAGGTTTTATAAACGTCAGAGAGTGACGATAATTCATCTAAGACATCTAAAAATTTTGTTCTTACGTCATCTAGCTGACTAACACGACCTTTAAATTGATCAAGATTAGTTGGTAACGTTGAAATTAAATCGTAACAATCTTGCAAACGTCGCCAGAACCTTTCTTTTCGATTTGTTAATTGTTTAAATTCAGCAATAACTTCACGTTCTGGTTCCATATTGTACCAGGTATACTCGTAACAAATTGAAATCACAAATAACTAATAGAAAATGTAACGCAGTTGCAAAGCCTTAAAGGTAAATACAGTACTCGTGGAGAGGCAATGTTAATGTTGATACGGACTTAAACCAACATAAGTGAATTCAAAACTCTAAGAAATAAAGTGCATTAGGTATGTAATATTTACAAACAAAAATGTAAACAAACAGTTTCGTTAAAGTCCTTTGACTTATTTTGTTATCTACACAGCTGATTGATAAGCGTAGTAACAAGATGTTAATGAACTACAAACTTTAAATAAATTGGAACAAGTTTTTGAACACCTGTGATGCTAAATGCAAAGTACTCGTTTTGTTGATAATAACTGAAGTTTGAAATCTTTAATAGAAATCATGCATTTTAATATTCAAACCCACTTTTAGAAAATAGTTTTGAAAATGAATTAATGTAATAATTTAAATTTTAATGATCCCGCTAATGAATTATATTAATTTTGACTATAATTCAAAGCTTATTTGTTCAGTAGGACCACTTTTTGTGATATGAGGCTCAGAAGGACCACTTTTTGTAGTATGAGGCTCAGAAGGACCACTTTTTGTGTGGTACACGTTGGAGTGTATAAAAAATTGGGACAGCTCCAGAACGTTTCCCAAAGCGTAAAGCTTATGAAATGGACTGTAATTGTATGCAATTGGAGGTAAGGCGCGAAAAACCGTAATTAATGCTTTGCTTACCTTGCAATGTTGTTCACCAATTTACTCCCGCAAAGATAGGTGTTGTTTACCGGTCGACGCAACCTGGTCGGGCAGCAGCACTTATGCACTCGCGGTTATAGTTATTAGGTGTTGAGTCGGTGAAACGATACGAGAGTCTCATGTTGGTGAAGCGAAAAGGCTTTATCGCTCCACCATATGTGTAGCACAACAACAATATACGATAAGGCCATCTATACTGTCAATCGCTGACCTCCAACTGTATAAAGTTGTAAGAAGTTTTTAAATTTAAATTTGAAAAAATTACTTATACTAGTTAGCTCTGACCTGTGATATCCTGATTTGCTGTTGCGTGTTGTGGATTAACACCCCCTTATTATCTGCAATCGAAAACCAATGCTCTGCTTTGTGCTCCTTCAGGTACGTTTGAACCAATAGTTTTGTTACTCCTTATTTCCAAAATTCATCTCGAGCTTTACTTTATATTACAAACTGGATTTCTGAATACTACTCAGACGTTCTGAATACCAGACTTAGCTCCTTAGAATTAGTAGTTTTCTTAGATACACCTTCAAAGTCGTGAATTAGACTTGGGTTTCTTAGGGACACCCTGGAATTCGTGAATTAGAACTGGGTTTCTTAGGACATCTTGGAATTTTTGAATACCAGACTTAGAAGCGCTACATTATTATAAAAATTTAATTTAAATTAATTAACCAATTTCTACTCACGTTTTCTGCAAAACGGCAAAAGCTTTTTCATATATCTTCAACGTCAACTATTATTACACAACACTACTTTTTACAATCATATAATTTAAAATTTATTTATTTGACGCGCAAATATCTGAATGAGAGCGTTGCTGGTTTGACTTGCTTCAAATTGAGCCTGCCTTTTCTTATCAACTCTGGGCGTCATATAGTTTTTGCTATCTACATTTGGATTGGTTTGTCCAAACAGTCTTACAAAGTGTTGTAACCAACCATGTTTGTTTTGAATATTTCTAGCAGCTTTCAAGCTGATTTTTGACGAAATTATTTTGAAGTTCCGTATCATGCTGGTATTTGCTATTGTTTTACGATCTTTGACCGCCTGTTTTGTATTAATAGTTGTACTTTCATTTAGCTTTTGTTTGTTGTTTACTTAGATAAAAATTTGGAGAATTGAACAAAATAACTGATGTAATATGAGTGATGTTTTCGTTTATGTCTCTATTTAAAACTTATCTTTGAAAGTGCGTTTCTTATCAAAGCGCTTTATTATTATTCTTTCTTTATTACAAGCGTAATTACATAAAGATTTACCAGGTTTTATCTTATCTTATGCGTATCTATTTTATGAACTTATTGAACGCTTCTTGACGTATTTTATTTACATGTATAATTATTTCTCCGCTGAATACCCGTTTTCTTATTGAAATATATGCTTACTGGCATTGATTAAAGTTAATTGCGGTCAATATACAAGGTGTTAAATGTTTGCTATTTACATAATGTGCGAATTATTTATTTTTCTGCTAAATAAATGCAGTTTTCTTATTCCTATTGCTATTTACAGTTACTACGCGACGCGTACGACTCAATACACCCCTAAACAACCCCTTATCACAGCATTATATATATGTAATAAGTCACAGGAGAATAGTACAATTAAAGTAATCAAAATATATGGTAATTTTTGGTCACCAAAGGCAAACATTCTCCCCATGCGCCAAAGGACCGTAATTCAAAGTTAAAAATAATACTAACTATGTACATATAGGAGTACGTATTTGTAGAATAAACACATTAAATATTTATTTAGAATATAATGTCCCTATTGATAATATTTTACCAGTACTAATGGAAAGTTGAACCAAAAAGATAACCGCAGGCTTGGCAAGTATCACTAGAATGAAAGGTATAAAATTTGTTTAAATATAGAAACCACACACTCAAATTTGTGGATCAGTCCTAGATAAGCTACCCGTTTCGTGGCATAGTTCGATAGACGATTTCCTTGTAGTAGGTTTAATTATATTTACTCTTTAATTTATGAGATAGCATGATAAATAAATTCTCCTTTTCCGTGACTATAAATAGGCAGAACCTGTCGTGTAGACTACAAGATTAAAATAAAAGCGGTAATATGGGCAGGGATTACCAGGTGGACTTATAGGGTGACGTTGCTTCACGCATCCATAGGACGGACAGCTGGACCCAGTAATTATCAACTTTCTATACGGTGGTGAAACATCCCTATGGTATCTCAGGCAATACGCCCACGAAAGAAGCCGAAGAATACATATGAACGAATTACGGAATGCACAAGTAGATTTACAATTTGTAAACTGCAAATTAGCTTACCACATAAGATGATTATCGCTCCAAACACACTCAAAGCGTCAACTTCACCATGTGCAAATTCGACAGAAATTTGCTTTTGTAGAAACATGATTATTGTTCGTTATATAGCTTTGACAAAAGAATGAGAATGTCTTTTCATCACAAGCAAAGTCTAATTCATTCAACACGTTATCAAAACAGGTATGTGTAAAATTCGTAGCAAGCTTTTATCAATCGACAAAGCCAATCAAAATTTCGAAGAGCGAAATGCAATTACGTAACGTATGCAAACCAATACAAAGTATATTAATACGGCCTTTTATTAAACAAGATGCTAACTACAATTAATTCTTACAAACTTTCAAATTTGCGGCGAAGCTGGTTTGAATACTTGTTGAAGTACACAATCTCTATAGTAACGTATCATATACGAGGTCGTATTTGAATATAAAGAGCGAAATCTATACAAATTGATACCCGAATAAAGTACTGTACAAACGACTATGCCTTTGCCGGCGGCATGTAACAAGGTTAGATGAACGTCTTGCAGTATTATTATTGTTAGTGCTTGGTTTAAATTAGTAGATGAGAAAAAGTGTACGCAAGGCTTCATCAACTTCTGCGGCAGAAAGAAATAACTATTTAGCCGTTCCTTAGACCACCCATCATCCAAACGAGACTAGAGTCCAAGTGTGCGCTCAACGACTTTTATTGGACAGAAAGTTCAAAAACCTGTTCATGAAGATGTGAGTTAAAGTGTTGACGTTTGTATACCTCTAAAAAATTTGCATGTGCTTTTATAGCTAACTGGTGCATTATCTATTGTAATTGAACATTTTTGTAATGTCTTGTGTATGTACTTGAAAAGTACACATTTAAATTTTTGTATGCATTGCTTGCTCTTTATAGACATGGCTTTTATGCAAGTGATTACTTGTAGTTGAAAATTCGGTTTACGGTTTACTCTTTACCGTCATTTCTAGTTTTGTGTCGCAGTGCTCTTTTTTTATTTTCTATTTTAGTTTTTATTTCAGGTGACAGCTTTGAAGTAGGGTCGCGAAGTCTGCTATTTCACTGTGATAATCTCTTACTCCTTCCGAGCGATTAATTCTTATTTGTTCTTGTCTTTTTTTCTACCCATGTCATTCCTCTGGGGGTCGCTAGCCGGAACCGAGTAATTGTTAACACCGATTGCTATTTTTCCGCCGGGATTATCCTGTTCAGCTCAATTCTTAATTTTCGAACAATCTTCTTCGACTCTAGTTCTCAAATTACTGAATTTTTCGCCCTTTTTTTCGTTTCAGAAGTCACACCGGCTACAATTTTTGTTATAACTTCAAGTATTATTAATTTTAAAACTTTTAGTGTAGTAAAGTATTCTTGGTCAATCGCGAATCGCTTTCAAAAATTTAATCTACCTAGAATTGGAAACTCGCTTAAATTAAAACAATCTGTTATAGATTTGCGGTTATGTCACGAAATTCGTTTCAGATAATTAAATCCCAATTTTTTACAAAATTAACTTCTAAGATGGAAGTTAAACGAACATCTCTTTTCAAATTAATTGCGTATTACGTACCTTGCTTTTATTATTCATCCCACACTCGCATATAGAATCAAGTTCAGACAAACAATCAACGCCTACTACTTTTTCAACAATTAATGAAGTGTGTTGTTTCACTGAAAACTCCCACATGCACTCCCTTTGCTTTAACATTTCCCGCCGTATATTCTCATTCAATCAATAAACCTAAACCTAACTTCACATTCCGGGTTTACCTCATATCATGTAGTCCTTTATCGGTTTATTTAGTTTCCTCTTGGTCACTCATTTTGTTTTGAAAATATTCCTTTATAGTTTAATTTACTGTACACGATTGTAATATATATGATTTCAGGAATTTTCATTTTAACAGTATTAAACCCTTTTCATGACCCGCATTTTTTTAAAAAAGCTAAATTCTGTACAAATTGCAAGCTATTAATTACAACCACTTGCCTGCAATTGAAAACGCTGAAACGGTGCTTGATGTACAGCGCTATTTCCTAGCGTGCACAGGCTTGGAACCGGAACATTTGTATAGCGCTAGCAGAGATTATAAATTAGCACATCTTACACAACAGGTTGTTTGTTCGGGCAACTTGTAAAATCAGAACAGTACAAATACGAACTAGTTTGCGGAAACTTTTTGCACAACACGTCTTATTAGGTCTGCGGTTTGTATCAAACTATGTCGAAACAATCGGAACAGCAAATTTATCGAGACAATGGTATGTACTAACCGCAAAAATATTCATAGTTTACGTATAAGCAGATCCAATCGTGAGTCATTGCTATTTCAGTTGCTCGGGTGGATAGGAAGAACTGATTGATTTGGACAGGATTAGTTTCTTGCAGTAATAAATGTATTAGTAAAATGCAAACACGAATCTGCAGCTTGCATCTCAAAAGTCAAAAATAAAACAAAAATGAAGGATACCTAATCCGAAAACGGTATGTTAACTTTAAAACCACGCAAGCAATCTTTAATGCACGAATATTAATTCATCCTACGTTTATTAAGAATGTCCTAAAACTTCTAAACAAATCATAAAAGCTATCGATCAATAAGCTCGATTTCCTTCCACTTGAAATTAGTTTTTATCAAGTAATTACTCTATAATATTTTGCCTTATAAAATCAAACAGCTGCTTAGCAAACTTCATGTTGCAAAGCCACTACAAATAAGTTCTAACACCTGCAGTGAATACCTTTCAATTACAGCTGCACATAAATTCATGGCTTTCTTTTAAAAGGTAAGGCCGCTTAACCATCTGCTTAGTAAGCGAACACTTGGAATGGATTTGTTATCTATACGAAGTTTATACTGTTATCTTGCAGATGTGCAGGCGTAAGCAATAACATTTATTCCTTTTGTTAAAATCCTTTGATAGCTGTTATCCCTTTGTTGGCAAGCTGTTACAGCTGGTATTTTTGCATCTGCCGTCTGAAAATTCCTCACACTTGATTCTTCGGCGATGTTTTTGAAAGCCAAGTATTTACCCCCTACGTGCCTACGTGATTCTTTTCTTAGACCATACTTTGAAAGCTGATTATTGCACACCGAGCCCTTTCTTCGTAAAATAGCCCTGTAATTGGCGCTGCTAATTAAGATGCCTTCTTGTTAAATGGTAAACTTAGTTAGTCAAAGTGAAATTGTTTCATACAGTCAGTATGCACTTTCGTATTTGCTATGGTGCCCAAGGCAGAGAATTGCACTTCCTAAGGTACAGGTTCACCATTTTATTTCTTTTTATTTGCTGCTGCGATGAAATTCAGACACTTCTGCTGATTGATAATCACACTGCGTGTTAAAATTTACTTTTTCGTCTCTGTGCACAAGTGTTTGAGTGATTGTTTCTAGTAATAAATGGTATAAAACCGAAGCTTAAGTAGAGATTTTTTTTACTTATTAAAATTGACTAAATGCTTCACAATTTGTTTACTATTAATCAACTAGATTAAGTATCACACTTGATTCATTTTAGTTAAGGTTATGTTCTAAATTTACAAAGTGCACGTCAAAGTGCAGGATAGAAATAATGTAAATTTTATGTTCAATGTTTTTTTTTTGTGTATATATATATATATATATATATATATATTGTTTTGGAATCAAAGGGGTAAATCAGAGTAAAACAATAAAATTTCAGCAACCATGTATATAGAAAAAAGTAAATTATTTACGCGCCAAATTAATTTGTTTAGTGAAAACGGACGAGTATTAACGTATTTTTATATTTAATAATTAGAATATTAGGATTACATGAAGGAAGAAAGCTTCAAAGCAAATAGAAGTTCAAGGATACGCATAATTAACCATAATTTAATTTAATCAAACACATATAAGCTTAAGGGAGTGTGCTTGCGTAAGAAAATCAATAATTCCAAGGCAAATGTATTCGTTAAAAGCCAACGTCAGTTTTATACAGATACCAAGAAGCAGAAAGTCCAGGAATTGTGGTGTTCAAACGGTCGATAATTAACAGAAACACCTGCTTGTTAAAAGGTTACGTTCAAAGAAGTCGAGCGTATGTTACGATAAGATTTCATAGAAATTGTTTTCAACCGTCAAGTTGAATAAACAGCTAGGGTAACAAATATCTTAAAGACCGAAGGAAATGGACAATCGGTAATATACAACAGATAGAAACAGATATAAAGCAAGCAAGGAATTGAAATGCACGTACAATATACACGTGGAGTTGAGATAGGATGTCAACAATATCGATTTTTTGTAACTCAAGTGGGGTTTTGAAGGAGACAGCAAACATGTTTAAAACAAAGATGAATAGAGCTTAGGTGGAGCTTGTAACGGCAGAGAATTTTGTCATTGGTTGAAAGAAAACAGTTTTCCAAACGAACGCACACGCGAAAGTAGAAGACGATTTCTCTGTAAGCAATTAGTACGGCGGGAGAAATTTTCGGAATCAACGGTTATGCTCAAAATTTTCAGAAACTGTTTTAGAAAATAAGCTTTTCTAATGAACGCGTCCGATAGGGGGTTAGAAAAATGATATAAATACCGGTGCTTTAATATTGAAGTTCTCTTTTCATTTACGTAGATAAAGTGCTGAATACCGATTCATACATAACAATAAAGCTTTTGGTGAGTAGTTTGTGTGTGTGTAATAAAGTTACATTTGATATCGTCTTTAAAAGTATAAAACTGTAGTAGCGGACCTCCACTTAGTAATGTGATGCACGAGTTAGTGCGTGATTAAAACAGGTCCGGCTACTACCACTAAATTTATTAAATGGATACATGATATATGGGGGTAAGCAGAGCTGGTAATCTATTTTGTGTGCAGGATATATGGGTATGGAATGGTACTGTGGGACAAAGCGAATATCTTAGAGAAATAGTAGATAGTAGAGGCTTGTGGATTCGACAAGCTGCACAGTTAATGGAAACAACGCCAAGGGGTTTTATGGTTACCATCTCCGACGGGAATGAAGACTAAAGAATTCTCCAGGTAATTTATTTAAAATTTCTGTTGTTGTATAAACATTTGAGGAATTTTTGTGATTGTGTGGTTGACTTTTGGTGGCATATTTATGGGTTTAGAATCTTGTTGTTAAAAACATACATGTACAGGACAATTTACTAAATTTGAGTATTGAAAAAGGGTGTATTTCGAATATATTCAGGATAAAAATTGTGTTGTAAAGGGTAAACGGGTCTGTAAATTTTGTTTTAATTTATGCAAGGTTTAAAAGGTATATACAAACAAAACTGGGTTATAATAAGCTTACAATACTCCAGTGTTAGGTCACCTTAGGGTAACATGTGGGGCCCATCTACGCAGATCTAATTCAATGTGTTTAAAAATCATTAGAAAAATCAAGGACGTTAAAAACATACCATAAATTGAGTTTTATAATTATTGTATCAAACTGTTAACACATTTGTAAATATAATTTATCTGTTAATAGGTGTAAATAAATAGTTGTGTGGTTGTTGAATTATTTGGTGATTTTATTGAATGGGGTGCGAGTGTGAAGGAGGTATGTCTGTAAATTTAGGTATTCGAGAAAAGGCTCAGCTGAACTAGCCAGGGATGCAGAGGAGTTAGAAGGCTTAATAAGAAGAGTAAAAAATTTTTAAAATTTAAAACTTTTTGGAGAAAATTTTTATATTGGGAAAATTTGTGAGGCTTGAGATTTTATTAGAAGGTTCCACGGCAATATATATATATATATATATATATATATATATACATACAAACATACATATATATATATATATATATGTACAGTAATGTATATGTGTATATAAGTATATGTGTAAATAAGCCTAACATTTATTTATTTGTAGGTACCCTGTACATAGAAATCAATAATATATTTAAAACGCTTCAATATAATTAGATTGCGATAAAATTAAATAGCATAGTGTAGGTTTAATTTTTATACGTTAATTTAAAACAAGGACAACAATTAATTATAAATAGGATTGATGGCAAAGCCAAAAACCGTGCACAAATATTATTAGGGTAAAAGCTTTTCAGTGTAACAATCAATAATTTAAGCAAGGTACATTTATTAAACGTAGCATAAGCTAAAGCATTCTAGGAACTTTACAAGTTACAACGGTCGAGGATTTCATGCAACAGCCGTGCTATAAATAAACGATTCTTATAAAAGCTGGTATACGTTGAGCAAATAGTTTTAGGTAAAATGTGTTAACTGCAAGCACAAGGCTTAAAGCAACGGTCGACTAGTTAAAAAACAGATCGATAAAATTAGGCGACAGACGATATTTAATATGTAACAGAGACAGTTGGAAGATATCAGGTGGTTAAGTGACAATGACTTTCAAACGTTTATAAGGGGAGTATATTTTAAAAGCCAATAAGCGGGACGAAAATGCAACATGTTTGCAGATGGTATCGATTTTCAAGGCGCACATAAAGGAAGGGAGAAACAACTTTGGACAAAATAGTAATAGATGGACTATAATAAAGACAGAAGGCATGGGGCAGACAAAGATACCAAAAATGTAGAAATAACGTAGACAATTTAGGTAGGATATTAAGACAAAGCTAGGAAATGTTATTATGTAGAGCAAATGAATAGCTGTGGTGGGTATCTCTGAAGAAGCAGTGAGCAGAGCTAGCCGTGGAATGTCATTTTGGAAAGGGTACTCAACTAAAACATCTCGTGATCCAAAGCTTGAACTCAACATTTATTTAGGTGGTAATTAGTGGAAGTTTTTTTTATATAGACAAGTAATTTTATAGCAATAACTAACATCGACCTCAAATAGGGGCACGATTGAAGTAAATCACGTATGTTCCCAAAAGTTCAGAGCAATTTTATGACCACCAATTTGTGGGTCGTGATTTCAATAGGCAGTTCAGAGCAATTTTATGTCAACCCAACATTGGGGCTGGAAAGGGCAGTGCGCAGCAGTTTAGTATCAGCCCAATTGTTGGGTTCTCGAGATACCAGAGCAAAAATTATGACGCCCAATTCGTGGGGCACGATTTCTACGAAACATTAACAATAATATATTTAAGGTTTGAAGCGTTCAGTAAGTATATATGTACATATTATGTAGATTCCAAGTTTTTTATTTGTTTAGTTATGTTTATGTTGTGTTATATGTGAGTGACACTTGCTTATACATTATGTTGACAAACGATTACGTAAATGTGCGTTTTTCTGGTCTCTATAGTATTCTTGTTTGTACGATATTTACCTAACGGTTCGTGAATAAAATTATTTGTCGAGGTTTCCAATGTGTTCTTTCTGTATCACCCACCCTACTCAACGACGTTTTTGAGCTAGCCCAAAATGTAATGCTTTGGATTTCCATTCTACCAGTCAGTCCCTGTTTTGTTGCGGTAATCAGTGTATGCGATTTCTTTACTGACTCTTTTGGTTTTCTTTTGTGTCTGCACGGAATACAGTAACAGTTACTAGGTCCTTGTTATTAAAACTTTTGAATTTTGACTTAAATAATTACACACTCCGTATAAGGTAGGCATACTCTACAAATATTGATATCACATTTAAGAATTTCTGACCTCGCTTGTGTTTAAACTAAATCACCAAAAGTACAGTTTGCAAAGGCAAATTTCTAGACCAGTCCACGCATATAGTCATAAATTAAATATTCAACAAAAACCTTCACATAAAGTGGTAATTTAATCATTGACCTTATTTTAGAATTTAAAGGAAGTTATACCCTGCACAGGGCAAACGACGATATGACAACAAAGAATATTTACCCACTCCCATGTAACACTTCATATACCTAAATAAGCCAAACGAAATTCACCAAATTTTATATAATAGGCTAAGAGAACGCATAATTTATGACTTTACGTCCCTGTAATATTATTAGCTTTAAAAGCTTTTGAATCATATGGAGATAAATATTCTTATTAAATTTGTTCACTACCAAAATTTTAAGCAATTAAAGCCAGCAAAAATTAATTATGTTTTATATTGAAACCTAGTTGAACGTTCAAAAAAAACTATTCCTCCTTTAACGTAATTTTTACGTACCAAACAAGATTTTTTTTTGTTCACCTTTTACACAAAAATTGCCTATATTAAAAGTAAGTTTTATGTTTATGAAATATTTGAAATAAGACATGCAACATTCAAGAAATTATAATTTAAATTCTGACCTTGCATCTTTCTGTTATTCTTGTGAAAGCTTCGTGACCCAGATCGATTGTTAGTTCCAGTCGTTGACCCTTAGCTTGGTTTTTAACCCAGTAATCCACAGTTTTCCAATAACTTGTAGACGTTCTTTAGTGAATCCTTTAGTTGCTTATTTAGATTAACATTATCATTTGATCCTTATTTACTTAGAAAATTCCTTAGATCCCTACTCACATAGTTTCTTAAAATATTACTTAGAACATTACTTAGAGCGTTTTTAATACTAACGGCAAATTTTTACGCGCAATTTACGCGCACATCTACTATTTCTCACTTGAATTTTATTTTGTCGCTTTTGACTTTATTTAATTTCAGATTCACGTAATAAATTTATCTAGACTGGTACAGTCGTGCGGCGTTAATGGAATGAATGACTTTTCAGTTTTGGTTTCTTGTATGGAACAAGTTCGTTCCCTCCTAACTCTAAACCTGTTGAGTTTTATTAAAAATTGCTTACTCTATGCATGTATTGCATGTATTTCAACGTTTTGTATTGGGATTTGCTAACAAGTGTTGTTATTTATGCTTGAAACATCACGTAGACATAAATTTTGTAAAAGATTTTATTAAATTTTCCATTTAATTCTGCACGTGTACCAAACTTATGATTCCATATTTTGTTTACCCATGCCGGACTTTACAAAAATGTGTCAAATTTCTACATTTATAATGTCACGTACGCTTTTTGCCCCAGTATCTATACATTATGGCGTTAATATGCTCGTTTTTCCAAAGTTTGCTATATGCGTTTTATTGCCTTATATTCCTTACGCAATGCGTCGAGTTTGAAAAAGATTTGTTACACGTTTAAATATGCCTAATTTATATTTATTTTTAGTTTATGAATGTGTTAAATGTTTCTAAAATGAATTGAGTTGCTCCCAGAGTTATTTATTTTATTAAATGTGGTTCAGTCATTACAAAATGAGCTTTCTTTTATTTTATACAAAGTGATTTGTGTTTGCTTTTGCGCTTGAGATGTTTTAAATGCTTAGAAATGTATTGAATGACTTTCAAAATTGTTTATTTTGGTAAATGTTTTTAAGTTACTACAGAATGAGCCTCCTTTTATTAATTGTGGTTAGTTGTTGATTTTATACAAGGTGATTGGAATTTACCTTTTGCATAATGGACGAATTATGTTCTTTTTATTATTTAAATGTTTGGTTTTCTTTATTTTTATAATGTTTAAATGAAGTATACCTCACCTGTGACCTTGTATACCCTTAAATAACCCTATTATTATACCAATATATATATATATATATATATATATATATATATACATACTCATAAATACATAATTTATAGGTTAAATTGAATACTAAAAGTATTTGCACCACACAATTTTCTGAAAATCGTATTAGAGTTCTCTATTTTTACTAGCTAGTTTTTATGTTGTAATCATTGTAGCAATAATTTAATCATGATACTTAGATTAAGGTTTTTATCTAAGCCAGTGCAGCTTTACTTAATAGAAATCGACCTTCTCTGTTACTAAATTACGATAAAATAACTTTTCTGCTTAAATTTATGAACGTTTGTGTTGAGAAAGTTGAGAAAGTTGGGAAAGTTATACAAATAACTTTAAATGGAAAGTTTGAAACGATTTTATTACCTTGGGATTATTAATGATGTAACTGAAACGTCTATACCTATCTTTTGCACAGGCAAGTCAAAGGCGTATTACATATCACAAATTAGAGTCTAGGTGATAAATGGAAAGCGGCTTTAGAAGAAGATAAAACGCTACTAAGGCATAGCTCGGGAATCAACTCTGCAGTAGCAGTAGGTACAAAAGTGGACGTAGGTTTATTGTTTACTTGATTCAACAGCAGATGGTAAGGCGTATAAGAGAGCACCACTACCTCTAATACTCCATAAAAAGATGGAACAACGCACAAGGGGGGAGTAGAGACCATTATGCTCAGGACTCTAAACCAAACACCCCATGGACACTCAATAGAAACCCACTTAAAGGGAGTGTACCCGAATAGAAAAGTTACAGTTAGTAAATACAATGGTTTCACCATTTGTAATCCAAGATACACAATAATATTATAAAAAATTCGAAATTACCGGCTTTTAACATTTTTTGTAAGGCAATCTAAGTAATAAAAGTTTTACCAATAAAGTATTTGTATTTCCCAACTAAAACAAATTTTGATGTATAATTGAAGGTCTTAATAAAATATTTACAAGAATAATTTTAATCGACTAGCCTAGATTCGAACTAGCCGGCAAAGTTTGTTGATTTCATTTAAATAATAACATTAATGAGGCACGTATCTTTTGTATGAGCCCAATCAGCTTTCAGATCTAGAAACCTTACATCGTCGCCCTAGTGGTGAAAAGTTCTATCAACAAATATTTTATTTTTGGGTTATACCTTCTAATACATGTTAAAAAATTCAAATTCTATATTAGTGAACAAATCCAATCCACTGATACAGGTTGAGGTTGTTTAATAGAATACTTGCTAAAAATTCTAATCAACAATTACCTATAGTAAAAAGTCTTAAGCGGATTAAACCTTTTTTCATACCACAATGTCTTCTCTTAAGGTAGTATTTAAGTATTAGTAAATAGTTACCAGTCACATTATTCAAGTCTGGGCAGGTATTTGTATACAAACTGGGGTTTGAAAGAATTATTAATAGTGTATTGGCTGTTGTGTGTGTTGGTGGTATGCAGGACAATAATTAATTCGATAAGCAAATTATTAGTTCAACTCGCACTAAACTAAGAGAAAGCAAATACAATAAGTGCGGATAATGAGCTTGTTTATACAAATTTGACTCCAGTAGCATTAGGTAAGTTTTCAGTAAGTACCTACTAAATTAAATGCATGCAACTTGTACAAATCAGCTAATTCTGAAGGTTTAGTTTATAATGTAAAACTGTTTCAGGAGGCTGTATCTTATTATTTTTTAAATGGCTTTCTGATTCTGTGTGAGTGTGTTGATCATCTTTATTTATTGTAGATGAAACTGAGATAAATGAAGCGGCTATAGTTTCTGTCAGAGCAAACAAATGCGATGAAGCAATTCTACTATTTGTTAACATATTTGGTTTTTAAATTTTTACTATGGGATGAAAATTTGTATTTGAAATGTTTCAAGAGAAGATCATTTAAGCAAGAATTCTGAAGTCTTTTAACATCGCAAAGTAGATACAATGTATTCAGATAAAAATGTGAATAACGAACTTACGTGCTTGTTCTTCTAAATTTTTGGTGGAAACAAACTCCTTGAAGGTACATGTGCTCAAGAACCGCCCAAAAGCTACGCTACATTCTGTACTGATGGGGATATTGAGGATTTTGGTACAGATGGCAATTCCAGTTATAAACTCTCCAATGGCGACGCTGAAGAATTTTCAGAACCTGATAACCAATCTCCTGAAACGAAAATATCATGAACAGATCTTGATTTTGACAGTGAGATTAGTAATTATGCACTGAATAATAATGGTGTACGATTTTCACTACAAACTGTGAATAAAGAGCGTACCTTAAAAAACAGAGACACTCTGCATTACCGAAACGAAATATTAAAAAAAACTTAAGATTAGATCGAAAAGAGTACGTTACCCAAAAAGGAAAATATAGACCGCCAAAACTGTAGACGATATTGAATGTCGTCATATAAATATCAAAAAATGTTTACAAAACAGCTAGGAGTAGATATTTTTCTCAACTTTCTTCAGCTGAAAACACAGGAGTTAAGATGGAATTATATTGCAAAGCATGTAACCTGTATTCTTAAAAAACGTTGTTATAGTGCAAACCATAAAAGACGAGCTAAAACATTTGTTTACCAATTAACAGAAGACCAAGTGTCTTGGCAAGTATGCCAAAAATGTTCCTTGCCACCCTTAAATTTCGAGCAGAACAGTTAGAACCGAAATCAGTAAATAGAGTAACACTGGCACAATCAAACCAGACATACGTGGAAAAAGTCTTCACCACAAAAAAATCCGATGTGATAAAAAAATTATTATAGATTACATCAAGTCCATCCCTGTAGTTTCGTTACATTATTGCAGAAGTATCACAAAAAGGAAATACCTTCCATCTGGTTTCTTCGAATCTAGATTGCATAAAAATTATTACCAAGAGCTTAATGTGATCTCTGAAAAATGTAGCTATTACTGGCACATCTTTGTGACAGAGTTTAACCTTGGATTTCATTGCATGAAAAAGAACAATGTGATTTTTGTTCAAAATTTAATTGTTTAGAAAATGATGAAAAATTAGCTTTACAAGAAGAATATGAACTACATATAATGAGAAAGCAAAAAGCTCGAAACAACACACATCAGGATAAAGAAAAATTAAAAATAGATTATACATTTGCCTGTTTTACAATGGATATGGTAAAAATTCTTGTAACCCCTTCGCTTAATGTTAGTAAACTTGTAACAATTTTCATTAAATACGCTGTATTGTATATTTAAATAAACAGTTAAATCTTGCTATATAAATAAATAAGTAGATCGGAGCTCTGTCGCCCAATCACAAGATAGAAATTATTTAATACTTCTGGCTTAGTTACTACTAGCAAACGTTGGTCGTTTGAATAAAATCTTCCATATCAGGCTGCTTTTAAGTTGCTTGTGCGCATATAGCAGACGTTGGTCTGGCACGACCGCTTGAAGGAGAAACGTCATGGAGTTAAACTGGGTTCTTGCCAGCAACCTGCGTCTAGATAGGCGTTGCCGCGTGACCAAGTGAAAGATGCACTTGAAGTAAAGTGTATTTTAATAATAGTAAGCACATAAAATTACTGTTAGATAAAACCAAACAATTTTGTTATAGCGCTCTTAAGTTTTATTAATTTTTTTAGTAAGAATCCGCTCGAAAGTTATATGATTTTTTTGTAAGATAGCACTCAAAAGCTCTACAATTTTTTGAAAAATGCTTTCAAACGTTCAATGATATTTTTTAGTAAAATAGCGTTTAAACGCTCTATGGATTTTTGATAACGAATTATTTAATTTGTTAATTTTGATTTCACTAAAGTTATAAAATTCGGTCTTGGTGATTATAGAGCTTATTATCCGTAACGTAGTTATAATAATGTTTATTCTGGACATTCAGCAAAGATAAAATTTCGAGCTACATGTTCAAATACCATGTGTATTCCTCTGAATCACCGTTAAAATTGTGTTGAAGATGATATATTTTCGATAGCCTGTTAAATTATTTAGTTTTGTTTCAACTTGCTAAGATAAAAAGCTCTTCAAGTTCATTTAAATGGTTCTAGTAAAATTCCGTTTTACTGCGTAATAAAGAGTGGACAGTAGGTTGACGTCATTTGTTTGTCAAAGGATCATATGCCAGCACATTTGGTTTCTACAATGTAATTATCTTATGCAGCATTGAACAACGCTTTGCAAGGTAAGCTTTTTTATTACTTTGGCAGGAGAACAGCCGTTCTCCTATGTTAACCATGAGGCTGAATTTCGTAAACAACATTGTAACAACCTACGATTCCTGTTTTGCTCAGTAAATATGAAAAACTTTTGGTGTTTAGAATTTATCACATTTTGAACTAGAGGTTATGTATGATAATATTACAAAGGAATGTGAATACCTTAATTTAATCTCAACAAAATATTTCATTTAAATTCAATCGTATTGTTAGTGGTTATGAAAACTAATATTATTAGATTTTGAAAATTTTAATACACACTTGTAAACGAAATAACAGATCTGATATTTTGAGTAATTGATTTGAAAAGCCTTATAAAAATGTTTTATATATTTTTGATATTTTTTAATTCTTAGCAGAGACAGTAACATGTTACTTTTTTTTGTGGCCCCACGTTGGGCGCCAAATTTGTTACGTCGGCTCGTAGCCGTGCGTAACACAAAGATATCACAGAAATGACCGTGCTCAATCGGAGAGTAGGGGGTTGTAGAAAGCAGACCAACATATAACGTACGGGGCTGTAAGGAATTAGTAACAATACCTGCAATAAAAAAAAGTTAGAATAGCAAACCTGAAATAAAGAAAAAGCATAGCAGCAATGAAAAGTCTAAGTTATTCAGTACTTTGTAGAATGTAAATAAAACGGTTTAGATAAACTATATAATATAATCACGATAAAAGCATTATAAAATTTTTTATTACAGAGTGAGGTAATATTGGGGAGTAGCAGAAACGTTTCCTCACACACCAATTAAACATAAATCAGATAAAATGTTAACAAAAGGTAAATAGATAAGACACAATTGATATAAGTAATTCAGTAGTATTAATCTTTCTTTCTTTCTTTCTTTTTTTTCTTATGTTTTAAAATATCATGCAAGTCTTTTGTAAAAGGTATCAGAACGACAAAGATATGGTAAAGCAACGGATATATATTTAAAGTAATAACAAGTAGAAAATAGTTCAACTTACGAAAGTCCTTCAGAAACGCTTCCTTGCAACGGAAGTGGGAGATTCACGATGTCCTACGCTAACGAAGCACTTCACCCTTGACTGTGAGGGTGTTGATGGAATTTCTTACACTTCACACTATTCACACCTATGTATTTCACTGGCGTTAGCAGCAGACATTATCATACTGATGGAACTATGTAGCATTGATAAATTCTTGTTAACTCTATTTCCTGAGACAATAATTTCGAAATCTTTTGTAACACAAATCGTAAAAAAAAGAAATGGTAATAAAAATTTAGAATCACGCTTTCAAGGCACGATGTAATGCATTAAACTAACAGTAACGCGAGGTGTTCTATTTGCTACCTATGGTAACAAAGAAAAAATCTAATGCTTTTAAATAACGAAATTTGCGCAAGCAACGATCTATTTTAGATTCTTTGGTGTTAGAAAAATGCAGAAACTACAGTATCCACTGTATTTAAATAATCCAAAGTATGCACTAATCTGATAAACAAAGGACCGCGACACTAGATCGCACACACCGTTTAAATATCAAAAGACGAAGCACCAACAGAAAGAAAAACACAATGAGTAAAGCACGTGTATTACTAAAGTAAGTACGTCAGATGTTCCGTACAACACGCGTGCAGGTCGAGTTTAACAAGTACTATTTCCAACAGAAAATCAACTAAAAACACAATTAGTAAAGCAACGCGCATCACGATATTTCACAAGAAAGACAACTAAAAATCGTGCCGGGCTTGTTCATGAACAATACGAAAATTCGTCCTCACTATTTTCAAAGCAAAAAAGCAACCGCATTTTTTAACGTAATTAGTATCTCGGAACAAAGAACGAACTCGACTCCCCATACAAACTAGTCGTTATTACAACCGCTTATCGTCTCTTATCTAGACTGGTATATCCACATAAGGAACAAAATTTATATTTACGGCACGACAAGGACGATGCAATCCACTCATTATAATACGATGCACTCGCCTAAGGAGTTAATAAATATCAAATATAAAAATAGTAATTTGTAGAAATGTATTTATGAATTGAGGATAGCGTAAAATGTTAAAATTACAAAAATGCCCGTTACAAAGAATTTTCTCATTCTAAATTTGTGTTGAAGAAATTAAAACTACCTTTGAGATGTATATTTTGTACATAAAATTTTTTACTTTGGAGAAAAAATTTTTATTAAAGAACAATCATTTAAATTATTTGAATGATTGTTATATTTTGAACAAGGAGTTCAAGAATAGGGTAATTAGTTCAAGAATTAAAAAAAGCATTACTACCCTTTACAATTTTAATGTTTTTAGCTCTCACTTGACTAAAGAGCACTAATAGTATTTTCAAGAATTTAATGCCTAAAAATGTGTTTCTAATAGAGTTCAAATAATCTATATTAATAACTACTCTTTCTTTTACGGTATAAGGTAGCAAGAGCACCTCTCTTGTGTCCTTCTTAGCTATACTAATTATATTTTTTACAGATCCTGCTTAGGTAGTACATACGATAATTTTCTTTTTTAGGAGATCCCTTCACCCTAAAAGATCTCAAGTTCAGCCAAAAGTAATACTGTGCAACATCGTCTTACATTTTGTAAAACATGTTAAACAGGTTACAAGAATTTTAGATTTAAATCTATATTACTCTCAAAAATTAAAAACTTTTAATTTTACTCTTTATAATTTGGATGTTTCTGAGGCTGTAAGGTATATGTGGCACGAAGGCATAGGGTCAAAAGGATTTTCAGAAATTGCAACGTGTCTATGGATGCTTCTGTCAGATCTTGCTCCTTGCATTGAAGATGTAATGTTTTATTTTGACACTGCTTCTGTACAAAATAGAGACAGTATAACTACAGCAATGTTTCGTAGAGCTGTTTCGCGATTGCCCATTAACACCATTAATCAAAAATTTATTGAGTCAGACCATTCAGAAATGGTGTGTGACCGCGTCTACTCCAGTAATAACGCAAAGCAGCCAAATCGATGCTTTTACGCCTGAGTGTTGGTTTACCGTTGTGCGCGCGGCAAAAACGAAAAAGCCATTTTATAAAGTGGTCGAAATTAATTATACAGATTTTTTAAACTCTAAGGAGTTTTCTTCTATGGTGATTAAAAACCGAAACAAGAACGAAGATGGTGGAAGTGTCAATTGGTTGAAAATTAAATGGTTTCAATACAGGAAAGGAGATCTGACACGCATTTTTTATAAAGAACTACTTTCTGATTCTGAGGTTAAATCTATTGTTATTAAAAAGATTACAAAAAAAATTGCTGGCGTTTTAAAAGAAGATAATATTCAACCACTTTATAAAAGTGCTCTACCAATAGAAATAAAAAAGTTTCAAAGTTTACGAAAATTATGCAACACTTGTTGTATTCCAGAAACCTACCACCATTTTTATAAAAATTTGAAGTCCGTAGAAGAAGTAGTTTTAGATTCATCAGAAGAAGAAATAGAGTAACAAAATGGTTTTCATAACATTTTCATAAAAAGTGTAAAAAAGAATTGTTTTCATAGTTATGTACTACTAATGCAGAAACTTTTTGTTATTACTGAATAGTCTTAAGCCACAGAATATTAGTATTGTAATAATGGAAGACCTGGATTCTTCCAAACACTGTTTTATAACAAATTTTTTATTAATAGAATAGTGAAGTTGAAGAACAAAGAGTTATATTTCACTAAATATACAGGAAAAAGGTATATATGTAAAAAACAAAAATTTAAAAATCAGTTTTCTTAAAATACGTGTTTGGTCGATTAGAACCTTTCACCACTAGGGCCCATTCTAAACGGACCTGCACCTTGACGTTCTAAAATACTAGAACAGGTAGAATGGCTTGTGCGTTTCAATGAGCTAAATAGCCGAACTATAGGTTTAACCAAATTAGTGGGATCTTTAGTAAAGAACCAAACTAAGACAGGTCCCCGAAAGAGGGCATCAGTTTTTTCGGTACTTAGAGTGGCAGAGACCATAAGGGTAGTATGACATTCTAAGACACGCCACTGCGATGTGAAAGGCAACGGGAAACCACCACATTACCTCCCAAGTACACTGCGTACAGAAATTGTTAAACACTATGGTATCCTCTGGGGTAAAAAATTCCGGAGGTAAAATAGTCCCCCATTCGGATCTCCGGGAACGGAATAGTTCGAGGGATGTGATCCGAAAGGATAGAAAAAAATCCGTGAACATTTTGCGAGTCGGAGCGTGGAATATTAGAAGTATGAAACAAGTAGGTAAGCTAGAGAACCTGAAACCCGAAATGGATAGGTTAGCACTAGACATAGTAGGAATTAGCGAAGTCCGTTGGTCAGAGGCGGGGGATTTTTAGAGTGGAGACTTTAGGGTAATTCATACAGGATCAGAGGAAAGAAATTCGGGTGTGGGGATAGTTATGCGAAAAAGGTAGGACGACGTGTAGAAAACTACTTTTAAAAAAACGAAAGAGTACTCATGGTTAGATTTGAATCTAAACCGGTAAATACAGTAATAATACAAGTATACATATCCACCTCTAGCTACAGTGACAAAGAGGTAAAAGCGATCTACAAAGATATCGAAGACATACTAAGATACGTAAAGGGACATGAAAGTTTAATAATTTACGTGGGATTTTAATGCAGTGGTAGGTGAGGGTAGGGAAGGAGCGATAGTAGGTTTATTTGGTTTAGGCACGATTAACGACAGGGAAAATAGGCTGGTAGAATTTTGTGACAAGAACAATTTAATCATTACAAACACATTATTTTAACATTATACTAGAAGACAATACACATGGAAGATGCCAGGAGATATAGGTAGATATCAAATAGATTACATTATTGTTAGACAACGGTTTAGAAATCAAGTAAAAGACTGTAGAAGCTACACGGAAGCAGATATAGACATGACCACAACATTGTAGTTATGAAGGCCGCACTTAAATTTAAAAATCCGAAAAAGAGGAACGGAAAAAGGCACTTTGACTTTGAGAAGCTAAAAGATAAAGACATCCATGAAAGATTTGAAAAAAAGTCAAATGAATTGCTGAAAGATAGCGGGAAAATTTCTGATACTAAGGAAGTAGAAACAGAATGGAATAACATTAAATCCAGCTTTGACATGGCGGCTAGAGATATTCTGGGGTATACACAAAAAGAAAATAAGAAACCATGGATAACAAAGGATATCCTGAATGTAATAGAAGAAAGGCGAAAATACAAAAATAGATCAGACGAAACAGGAAAGAGAGATACAAAGCCATAAAATGGGAAATAATTGGCAAATGCAAGAAAGCTAAAGAACAGTGGATTGATGAAAAGTGCAACGAGGTACAAACTAAGATGGAAATAAGAAAGACAGGCGAAGCATACAAATTAATTAGAATGAATTTTAGAGATATAAAACTATATAGCAAAAATATAAGGGATGCGGGAGGAAACGTCATTATAGAAAATGTAGAGAAAGTAGCTATATGGCAGGAATATATAGGGAATTTATATTCAGAAGAAGAATTAACAGCATTAGAACAGGAATAAGACATTGAAATTGATCACCTGGGATATCCTATACTTAGAAATGAGTTTGAATTAGCATTAAAGAGTCTGAAAAATGGTAAAGCACCGGGTACAGATAAGGTGCAAGCAGAAACTCTAAAAGCCGCTGGACAAGCAGTAACAGAACGTCACTTTCGATTCGTAAGCTATATGTATGAGACAGGCGAGATACCCAAACATTTTAAACGTAACATCATAGTAACTATACCAAAAAAACAGGCGCGGATAGATGTGAAAATTTTCGAACAATAAGCTTGACAGCACACGTTTCAAAAATATTAACTAGAATTGTACAAAGACGAATAGAAAACGAGCTAAAGAAATACTGGGAGAAGATCCATTTGGGTTTAGGCGAAACAGGGTAACACGGGAGGCTGTTTTAGCTCTGAAGGTGATAATGGAGAAAACGATAGATAAGGCGGAAAGCGAATATATAGGGTTTGTAGATCTGGAAAAAGCATTCAACAATGTAAAATAGAAAAAAATGTACGAAATACTCAAAAAGATTGGAATGAGTTTTAGGGGTAGACGGATAGTACATTGTTTATATAAAGAGCAAACGGCGGTAATAGAATTAGAGCAAGAAAGTTATGAAGCAAATATTAGGAAAGGAGTGAGACCGGGATGTGCCTTATCCCCATTAATTTTTAACTTGTACATAGAAGAGGCAATGAATACTATCAAATGCAAAAAGACATTTGGAATTAACATTCAGGGACAAAAGATTGATATGCTTAGATTTGCAGATAATATAGCGGTATTAGTATCTAGCAAAGAAGAGTTAGAAACTGCTTTTAATGAAATGGAAACAGTTCTAACGGAGAGATATGGTATGAAAATTAACAAAAATAAAACTAAAGTACTAGTATGCAAAAGAAGGGAAATAAATCAAAAACAAGAATACATATAAGTAACGTGAACTTACAAGAGGTTAAGGATTTCTGCTACCTAGGAAGTCCAATAACGCAAGATGGGAAAAGAACAAAAGATATAAAACAAAGAATATCACAAGGTTGTGCTACCTTTAACAAGAAAAAGCAACTACTGTGTTCAAAGACCACAAATATAAAAACAAGGAAAGGATTGCTTAAAACATATGTATGGAGCACAGCACTGTATGACTGTGAAGCTTGGACAGTAGGAGAAGCAGACAAGAAAAAGGTAGAAGCCTTTGAAATGTGGTGCTACAGACGTATGATGAAGATACCATGGACAGACAAAGTTAAGAACCAAGAGGTACTAGAAATGGTAGGGGAGGAAAGAAGTATGTGGAAAACAGTAAAAAATAGGAGAGATAGAATGATAGGTCACATACTAAGACATGAGAAAATAGTACGAAATATATTAGAAGCAGAGATAGTAAAAAAGCGAAGTAGAGGTAGAGGTAGAAAGTAGAGTGAAAGATGTAGGCTGTGAGAATTGTATAGGAATGTGTAGCCTAGCTAAAAATAGAAACCAATGGAGGTACGCTTCCAACCAGTCGCAAGATGGAAAAACTAATGACAAAAATAAGAACTGTAATTAAACATGGTGATTATTATAAACAACTACAGATATTGGTTTTGCAATACTTCTAACTAAGGTTAATTGTGCGAAAGGATTTACTTGAAAACTATTAATATGGCAAATGTTTAAGTGTTGCGGTATCTTTGGCAGTCACAAGCTGCTTAACCCCCTTTACATACCACTAAATCTCGGTGAAATACAGCATATAATTAGAAAACAATAGAAGGAAATCGAGCTGTATATCGGCTTTCATATCCCGACACGGCCGACGGCTTGAAAAATGGCAGGTGAGCATTTTTCACAAATATTACGCCCTCGTTCGGATGAGAGGTTAAATGGAGGACCCGTGTGTGAGTGTTGTCACGCACGTTAAAGATCCCTACCTTGCCTGGAACGGCAAGGGTTCGGCACAATTCTAAATTTACAGACAACAAAAAACTCTCCTCCTGGCCAATGTAGTACCTACAGGTGGAGCATTGGAAATGAAATGAACTTATATCGGCTGTTGTGAGAACTGCAGAGAGCTGTAGGCTAGTTCAGAACATAAATAAGCTGAGGTACAAGTCCAACCAGTTTCAAGATGTAAAACCCAATGAGGAAAAAACAAGTGCTTTTAATTCTGATGATTATTATAAACAATTACAGGTGTTGGGTGTGAAATATTTTCAACTAATGTTGATTGTGCGAAGGGATAAATTGGAAAAACTATTAATTCGACAGAGGTTCAAGTGCTGGGGTAGCTTAGCAGCCAAAGGCTGCTTACCTCCCTTTACATATCACTGAATATCGAGAAATAGCGTGTATAACTGTAAAACAATAGAAGATGACCGGACTGCGTCAAATAAGAAAGAACAGCAGCTATGTTCAAAGACCATAAACATAGATACAAGAAGAAAACTGTTCAAAGCATAGTGTGAAGCACAGCACAGTACATCTATGAAATAGGGGCAGTAGGAAAAGCAGACTGAAAGAGATAGAAGCCTTCTGGAATGTTGTGTTTCAGATGTATGAGAATGGTAGCATGGTCAGACAAAGTTAATAACAAATAGGTTGTAAAAATAATAGAGGAATAAAGATATCTGTGAAAAATGAGAAAAAGGAGAAATAGAAGGACAGGATAAGTTCTAAGGCATTTTTGGGGAATAGTAGGGGATATACTACAAGCAGAGATAGGAAAAGAGAGGTTGATGTAGACCGAGATCAGACTTTCGCACACAGATAGTGATAGATGCAGACTGTGCAAATTTCAGGGGAATGTGTAGGTTGGTTCAGACTAGGAAACAATGAGGGTACGCGTCCAACCAGTTCTAGGACTGATGACCTAATGATGATGACCACTAGGGCGACGACATATGGTTAATGAAATTTTTAAAATGCTTAAGGTAAACCTAAAACCATTAATAGATTATAGGTGCTAACTTTTTATTCTATAAACCTGGAAAAAGTAATCAATTTCTACATGTACACGCCAAAATAATCTTACATATTTTAAATTGAATAAATATTTATTGAGATAAACAATTTAGCTGTCTAAAAACATTTTTTGCTAGAGAAAAGCTGGTTCTACATTATATGATACTTTCTTCAAAAAGAAATGTACCACAGTTTCACGACTTAATTTATTAAACACTTCACTACTGCCCAGCAAAAACCAGATAAGTGCAAAATCCTATACTCTACAGGAGACGAGAAAAACATTTTGAAGGTGCACCGTAAGGAATCGGGCACTGCTTTTAAGTTCGAACGATAAAAGATTATTATACCTATATAATTTAAGTGTAAAATCAACCATATTTGTTGGAAAATGCAGTTTATAGTAAAAAAAGTTACTTATCTGGTTAGTAGCATTCTACCATAAACACTTACTTTTTCTTATTCATATCTTTAGAAAAAGGGCTATCCGTAAAATTAGTAACTTTCTATGTAGGTGACTTCTTATTCCTCTAAACCTAGATACACTCTATCAAATTCACCTGTATTAAACAAGGAAAACAACCTGTAAATAGAGCAGCAGTAGTTTAAAAATCCCTTGATACATACCTGATTGTTTGAAATTATATACCTGAGTTTTAGCAACATATACAAAAACCATTTAAAGAAAAATTATTTGTTATAGTTGTATAATAATTAACTATTATATTGTTCCTAATAAAAGGTTGCAACATAAACAAAAAAAAAAGTAAAAGTAAACAAAATGTATAGCAGATTATTCGAACGCTTTATTCAGATTCACTATCGCAAGCATTTTCTGGAATGTCAGAGTCTACAGTAAGACGTGAGTCTGTTTTTAAATCTCTATAAAATGTATGAAATGCCTGATCAATATACGGAAGAAGTTCCAAAAGGTTTTTCTTTTCGGCACTAATTGGAACAGGTTCACTATAAAGTTGTGGAGGCATATTTATTGAAAATGTGACTTGCACATTTCCTTTATTTCACATTACCCTCCGCTTATAGTCAATTTCTGAAAAGGATTCCTCGTTTTGCAGTGAAGTTTTATACTGCACTCAAAGTAATAAAGTTTTTGTGTAACGACACCAGTTAATTTCACGCCAATTAACCTTCATGTGCCAAGAGTGTTTATATTTTTTTGAACCAATTAACCTAGAAGCACTACAAATAGAATTTACACTACAATGTATTTGCAGTATATCTTTTAACAACGAAACAAAATCAAAAAAGTTGCCTTGTTCGATTTGAATAACCACGACTTAGTTTTCGTACCACATGTTTCAACTAGTCTGTACCAATTATAGGGATGGTTAATTCTTACGTTTGTCTTTTTGTTTTTCTCTCTATAATAGAGTGATTCTAATCACACTCCATATGAGTTTGACCACGAACCAAAAACATATGATCAATGGTCTCGATGTTTATATATTTTTGAGTAACGCCATAGAAAAACATAGCAGTTTACATAGTGGCATTTATCCGCACGTAATTTATTTATTTTTTATTTGTTTAACGTTCCAGTAGTCTGCTACTTTAAATTTAAGCAGACCTGGCTTCCCCACAGAAAGTAACCGTGAGTAAGGTGTGTGTGTGTGTGTGTATGTGTGTGCGCGCGCACGCGCACGCGCACGCGCGTTTGAGGGCATACGTTATGTGAGTGTGTGTGCGTGGGTGACGTTGTGAGTGTAGTGTTGATATCCATGTTAAGTTCCCCTTCTAGGATCAAAAACCATCGGCAGCCGGAAATCCCAGTCGTCAAGGAAGAACGGTCAACGGATATTGCCATATCAGTCCGGGCCATCGGTAGCCGGAAATCCAGATGTTGAAAAAGCAATGTAAGTGTATGAATAGGCATTTGTGTTTATACAACGTTTGAAAAACTAATCTCGAGCAAGGTGTGTGTACGTGCATATGTGTGTGCGCGGGCTTGAGGGCATGTGTTATGTGTGTGTGTTATGTGTGTCTGTGTATGTATGCGGGTGTGGGTGTGTGTGTGTGAATAAGGGTTGTATGTGTGTTGTGTTACGTTCCCCCTCTAGGACAAAGACCATCGGCAGACAGATATCCCAGTCGCCAAGGAAGAACGCTCAACGGATATTGCCTTATCAGTTCGGACCATCGGCAGCCGGAAATGTAGATGTTGAGAAGGTACTGTTAGTGTGTGAATAGGTGTTTGTGTTTGTACTGTGTTTGAGAGATGTTTTGTGTGTTTGTGTATGTATGTATGTGTGTGTGTGTGTGTTGTGTGTGTGTGTGTGTGTGCTTGTATATTATTTGCATCCGCCTTGCATTCCCCCCTAGTACTAGGATTATTGGTTGCCGGAAATCCAGTCTTCGGGGAAGAATGCTTGGCGGATGTAGTTAAAGTGTGTTTGAACTGTTTATCTGTGTTTATGTTTGCCTAGATTACCAAAAGGTTGGATTGAATTGGTATAACTTTGTACGTGTTTAAATTTATACTACTACATAAAAAGCTAGGTTCTTTCTGAGGAAAAAATTTGTTTGTTGTATTATTTGCTTCAGGTATGTGTAAGTTTGGTTCTTAAAATTTAGCGTTAGTAAAAAGACAAGAAATTCCCCATTCTACTACTTAAGATTAACTTATACTATTACTGTTAGTTATTATTTGTTAGAGACGGGGTTGCCAATATGTAGTAGCATGCAAATTTTATTTGAGAATCTTTGAGCGTATTTTATAACAAAACCTTTGAGCGCTATAACAAAATTATTTAGTTACACGCAATAATAATCTTATGCACTTACCATTATCAGAACAGCTAAAACCTCAAGTGCATCTTGCACTTGGTCGTGCGGCAACTTATTACAACTCACAGGTTGCTGGCGTGGACCTTGTCTAACTGCATGTGCGTTTGTTACACGCCGAGTGATCGTGCCAGAGTGGTTGGTCCGCTCATTGCGATGCGCACATAAAACATTATGATCGCCTGACATTAGAAATGCAATTCAAGCGACCAACATTTATTAATAGTAACTAAACCAACATTATTAAATAATATTCGGCTTGTGATTGGGCTACACGGCTCTGATCTAAATATTTATTTACATTGCTAAATTTAATTGTTTATTTAAATAGACAATGCAGTGTATTTTATGAATAATTTTAAAGGAATTTATAGTCGTAAAAAAATTGTTACAGCCTTACGCAATTAAGTGGTGTCTTATAAGTCTTTTCGGCCAGCGTTGCGATGTTCTGCATTGCAGTAGTTGAACTTGCACACACCTTGTTTATATGTGTAGAATAATTCTGTTTTTAGTTTAATGTTAAGCACAGATATTTTGTGTTTTGTGTTCTGCTTATATTTACACCGTCTAGTCTGATGGTGAGGTTCCTTGCCAGGGTTCCCTTCATCACAAGATATGTAGTTTATTGTGACTTTGTGGCCATTTTGTTGGTTTTACACCAATTTTGTGTTTGTGTTAGCTTTAGTTCGATTTCCCTTCTGAAATTGCCTTCGACCACCAGCAAGATGTCATCGGCGTATGCAAGCGTCGACAACACTTCGTCAACGGTGTCCAGCTTTTCTAGAAGTTCATCGATAACAATACTCCAAACTAGAGGCCCGCATATGGAGCCCTGCTCACGTATCCGAAAAAAATCTTAAATGTTTTACAATGTCTGGAACAGACAATATACGTTTAAATAAAAAGTCATTGACAGTCAAGTTGAATGTCCAAAGTTGGCGTTTATAAAACGCCACAAAAGTAACGAGATTTGGTGTAGGCAGACATTGCTGCAAATCGAAAACTAGAGTTTTCTTTGTAAAATTTGATTCAGATTCCTCTTTATCGTGTCCTTTCATTTCATTTGCTAGTTCTGCTTCTGCGTGGTGATTATTTAATTCCGTTATAACATCCTGATTGTCTTTATCTAATTGCAGTTTTAGGTTTAAGGTATCGCATTTACAACAGGTATCAGCTTTGTGCTGCTTAAACTTCAAATTCAAAAAATGAAATATGCTACTATAAACTGTACGGCTTGCTTTGGGTTGATTCTGCTCATAGTCGTTTTTATATGAATCATACATTTTTTTGTAGATTTAAGTGTGAAGATAAGTATTTTAGGGAGGAACGCTTTCTTGTATAATGAAGGTCATAGTAGGGAAATAGATTTATGTGCCTATTAATTCCATCTATAATTTTTGGTGCATGTTTGTTAACTAAAATAATAAATAAGACAAATATTACCTAAACGAGAAAAACCCCGTTTATCTTGTCCTACAATCCCCGATATTATGGCTTTCTGTTTTTTCTTTTCGCATTCTTCTATGAAACTGTTTGTTTCGCACAGAATATCTACAAATCATCTCTTCCATACTCGCATTTGTTCAGTTTAATTCTCAAACTAGTAATCACAACTATATTGCCGATTTCTTTGTTTCTCATGTGGAACATGCTTTACTCTAGTGGTTTGTTTTTCCTTTTGAACTATACAACTTGCTACAAAATTTCTTCTAAAGTTGAAATCCCCTTTTTTCCAACATTCTTGAAAAGTACTTTTTCTGTATGTTTCGGATAACCTCTGGCCACATTTTAGTCTGCATATTTCAAGTTCTTTTGATTTTCTGGCTTTAACTATTTTGCCCGATTTTGTGGAATAACATTTTCCTCTATTTCTCATTTCTTTTTGGATTTAACACTTTTGCGTGAGTTTATCTTCCAACTGCTGGTAGGCTCTTTTTCGGGTTTCTCATTTAATGGTGAATTTTGTGGTTCTGCACTTTCTGATGCTGAATCTTCCTTCATATCATCAGCCGTTGGCGAATATGGTGTGTCATTTATATTAGATGAGGTGACACTTTCAAAATTTGAGCCACTCTCAGAACAACTTCCACCTCTACTACTACTGGGAATGTAATTTGGCTCTATATTGCATTTGTTAATTTCTTCTTGTATGTCAATAATCTGTTCTCAGTTTGTGCAAAAATTAAAACCACTAACCTCGGAAGGATTCAAAACAATATTGTTATCGTGCCTACATTTCATTTGTGCGTTAGAGTATAGAATTGCTGGAATATTCCCTATATAGTAGTATTTGTTGTTTGTATTGTTTGCTGCATCTAGATATTAAAAATCAATTATGTTCTCTGTTAATATGATTGGCAAGTTTAAAAAGTTTACATTTTCAACAGAAAATATTTCTGGGAAATTATTATTTGCAATAAAGTTTATGTCACATACTATGGCGCTTTCATTATTTATTTCGTCATTGGTTAAGCATTTTCCATCTCTTGCATCAAGTAAGGGTAATCCTGAAATCAGGATCATATTATAATTATTTATGGTTCCGGGTTGGGACCGTGTCATTTTATAAATTAAAGTCGACGTTTGGCCCACTTTTGTAAGGGGCTTCATCAGGACAATAAATATATCAAAAGTTTATATTAAATAGACAAGTCACAGTGTAAAGAGAAGAGTTACTCCTGAACTAGCAGACTCATTAGCCCATTCATAGCCAAAAGGTGTCTTGTGGCGAAGTAACTGGTGAAATTAGCGAAAGTGGTGGTTTATATAGGGCGAGAACTTGATGCATGAGTGATCATGCATAGAGAACATAGTGAACATAATCTTGTTTTCCAAATAGGGGGAAGGTAGTAGCCATCGTCTTTGTTTAGATTATTAGAATTTTTATTGATCTCTATGGATTCTCTAATTTTTCTATTATAGAAAAATGGAATTCTGGCAATCAGTTTCGTCTTGTCGAAGTTGATGGTATGGCCTGTTTCATGTTGGTGTTCGGCCACCGCTGAGCGATTGTACTGGCTTGTTCTTAAGCATCGCCTATGCTCGTTTAGTCTAGTCTGTACTGACCGTCCTAGACTAGACTTCCCCCTATTTGGAAAACAAGCTTATGTTTACAACAGCGGAACCGTGACGTTCACTGATCCACTACGACACTCCTCTCTATGCATGATCACTCATGCATCAAGTTCTCGCCCTATATAAACCACCACTTTCGCTAATTTCACCAGTTACTTCGCCACAAGACACTTTTTGGCTATGAATGGGCTAGTGAGTCTGCTAGTTCAGGAGTAACTCTTCTCTTTACACTGTGACTTGTCTATTTAATATAAACTTTTGATATATTTATTGTACTGATGAAGCCCCTTACAAAAGTGGGCGAAATGTCGACTTTAATTTATAAAATGACACGGTCCCAACCCGGAACCATAAATAATTATAACGACTCCGGCCGTGGAAGCCTCCGACAATATCAGGATCATATTGTGACGATAAAAGGTCAATTTTGTTCTATTCATGGCAGCCTTCAATGCCGTTTAAGTTCAACGAACAAAACTCTCTAAACATACTTGTAGTGTAATTTGTATTACTTCATTTTCCTCATGAAATAGTGATTTACAGAACCTGAACAGATATACCTCTTTAAACCAACTTGCAGTTTCATTTTAGGTTACTGATGCTAGACGAGAGCTTGCTTTTAAATCGTTATTATTATTACAAAAAACTGCTATCATTAGTATAGCAGCAGTACAATCACAGCACTTACCGATATCAGTATCTTGTGTACGCTTTAACATCTCAGGAATTATAGCACTTTCAGAAAATAATTTTTACCATAAAAACCAACTTATAACAAACACTAATATACGAAGGTGTAGAAATTTATTAAATTTCGACTTCGATGTCGGAATTTATTTAAATTTCGACTTCGATGCCAAAATTTAGTTAAATTTCGACCTCGATCTTGAAATTTATTAAATTTTGACTTCGATGTCTAAATTTAGTTAAATTTCGACTTCGATCTCGAAATACCAACAAGAATAAACTTTTGACTGTAAGTTAAAAATCAGCAAAATTTCGAGATAGAAGTCGAAATTTAAGTAAATGTCGAAATCGAAGTCGAAATTTAACTAAATTTCAAGATCGAAGTCAAAATTTAACTAAATGTACTTATAGGGACAGTTAGGCTTGGGTTGCTAAAAAAACCTTTAAGGTAATCTAATATCTGACGATTTAATTCTACGAGTGGTTTCAAAAATTACCTACGTAAGTTGTTTATATCGGATTGTTTTGAACGCGACTAAGTACATACGATGTTATGTTACACCCGAATGTTACAAGTGTGAACCCAGCTTTAAATTCAATATTTTCGTGTTCTTTGCACATACCCGCGAAAAAAGTACTAATTTTTTTCCCGGGGAAAAAGTAGATTAATAAAAAGTGAGATTTTGTAACATGTCAAGAAACATTAAATGTCAAATGTTTTCCTGTCACAGAAAAAACATTATTTTTGATAAAACTCGACTTATCTGGTTTTTACCCGGCGGCAGTGAATTAATAAGCAACTATGAAACTTTAAAGCCCTGAAAATTTAATTTTGAATACAGATTTATTCATTAGTTCAACTATGAAAAGTTAGATCTGCATCAACATATTTGTAATAATTCAGATCGTAAAACAAGACATTAGCAGCCATAAAAAATGGTACATACTGTATTACTCATAATAGTCCATAAGCGTTGGAGCTACCTTACCATACAGTAATGATGAAATATCAAATTCTAGTCCAGTGTGATGGATGATGACCACGACCAATATCTCCAGATCCTTATTTTGTAGTCAGACGGATACTTGCTTCATGTATATTTAAAGTGTCATTACAATCAACAGCTGTTCCAACACGAATCAACAATTTTATCATGTTCTTAAATTAGCAATATAAATAAAGAGTACTATTAATAATTGAAAGCAAAGTTTTTACGCACCATCAACAAAGAAATCACTAGTGAACTAACTAAGACCCATTTTACTTAAATTATAGGGCAATTCTCAAATTAAACGCCTTCCAAAACGGTGTAGACATTTTTACCGCGTTCAAAAAGGGCAGAAAATGTCGCTTAATATTCGTTTAAGAAGAAAGTTTGTTATGGGCGTAAGGCTAAAAGGACACTCCTACTACTGTGTTTAAACGACACATAAATATTTATAATTCGAAAATATTTAGCGTCTGAATATATCACAACCCACAATACTTGTAAATAAAGCTCGAACGTTTTTAAATATTACCAATACTAATAAGACCTTTGAAGATATAAGGTAATTGGTTACGAATATTTAAATGCAAAATACTGCGAATTAAAGAATGCGGCTTTTATACGTGCTACATGTTATAAAGGTATACTCAATATCAGTCCTTCAAGCTCTTATATTTCATTATTAATCACATCAAGCGGTATGGAACAGAGAATAGGAGGAGATATTAGATAGAAGTCGTGTTTTTCCAAATCTAATAAATGGCGGAATACTTCACCAAAGCATTTCCACATGTATAGTATATCGCATTACATCTTTCCGTTCCATTGCATTCTTTCAATCAATAGATACACTTTAATAAAACTTTCGCATCTAGCCTATTTATAGCATATTTTATTATGAAAGACTTAGGCATAATACTGTAAAACCTGTTAATCCCTTGCTAGGTTAATTATCTCTGCTACATTTACCGACATAAATGAATCAATCCCTTTTCATGCTCATGCTGTTCAGAAATTCAAAATACTGATTAATAACGATTAGTGTTTACACTTGCCCGGCTTTATGTTTAAAACCAAAGCCATGGCACAAAATTATTAAGCGCTTTATGTAGCGTGAGAGTACATACTAGCGCCTAATTTTCCAAATATAAATGCTTTAATCCACTTTTTTCATGAGTGATAGAAATTTATTTGTAATTGCACTAACAATTGCTTTTAGAATGGAGTTTTTAATTAGGTGTTATGGTAACAAAATGAAAAGCGTAATTATGTAGGGATATTATAACGATATTCCTTTTACAAGCCATTTATTGTTCAATATAAAACTGATCATTCACAAATGTTATAGAAATTATTAATATATTTATATGCCGATGCTTAATTCACTGCAGATAATGCCTACGATATTTAACACACTAATTTCTTGCCTGAAACGATGATTACGCTATAATTATTACAAAAATATTTACCCAAACACTATTTTTTTTAACCACTTGGATGATAATTTAGTTCATATCACCGGCTGGTATATTAATTATGGTATATACGGAAAATTTTTTCAATTTCAGCAATATAAAAAATGCAGTAAGAAGCTGCATGTGTAAGTTTACAGAAGCTCAAGTAAATTAAAATTAAAAACTGTTTTTTTCATATTGCTAAAATATAATACTGAAATCCATGTAAAGTACGTAGTACATTCTTTCAAAACCAGCAATTAAAAATCGGGACTTCAATATAAATATTTTAAGGTCGACAATATAGCAACCTATTTTTCAGAATGCATCAGCTTACAAGCATGGAATTGAAAATATTGTCAAGCATGGCACGTTATTAAAAACATAGTAAATATTTAAAATAGACAGGAATTCATAAAATTTAAATGCATAGAGAAGAAAACTCCGACGCAGGTGAGTTAGTAGACAAAGCGTGTATTCTATTAATCAATTGTCCTCAGTGACAAGCTTTTGAATGAGTGTTCGTAATTTGGAATAAACAAAGTTATTAGTATGAAGTATAAGTGAAGTGGGTTTAACCACTTTCAGCAACTTATAACCGGATGATTTATTTTTATCAACCTATTTGTTGCCTTGCATAAGGTCACTCGAGTTTTGGACGAAATAATAAACTGTAAGTCGCTAAATTGCTTCCACCTGCTACATATTTTAAATTGAGTTCAACCAATTTTTATAAAGCGAACATTTACTTGGATACATGCTTGACTACAGCGATTTAAAATCAAGGTAAACACAACTATTATAATTTCAGAAACCGAAGAATACATATTTAGTTTAATTTAATGCACATTGTCTTGAGTTAACTTCGATAACCACAGATGGTGAAGACAGTGGACGTGTAAAAACGAGCAAAGTTTGTATAAGGGGAATCTTCAAGTACTTATCAGTAATCCATCAAATTTAAGCGGCAGCGGCAGGACGAGGAGCTGTCGACCTTTGGCGAAACTCAAACGTTAATATTTTATAGCAGCTCCGCTACAATCACGCCAGACTTACTACAACTGTCGCGGTAAACCACAATACAAGGTACTTGAAGGCTAATCGCGGTAAAAACCGTAGATTATACTACAAACACTACGGAAGGGAATTGACCTGCAAATTAGATCTTATGCAATAATTAGAGTTAATTTTAACTATAATTGCAAACGGAACATACCGGTCACCAAAATGCCAGGCATTTTTGAAAAGAAAATAACTACAAAGGGTGGACCGGAATAGAAAAGAAAAAAATTAAACGAAGAAAGATAAAAGAAAATTGTTATGTTCAACTCTTCATTCCTAAATATTTTCATTTAATTTAAAATGTTCTCAAATATTTTCACACCTACGCTTAGATAATTTGTATATACTACCTGATAATGGAGAAGCCCCAAACGCGCATTATAATGTAATTACTCGCTTTGTTCTTATAAAACTGATTCTAATACAATTGAAATAAGTGCTTGTTTAGCACCTTGTAGAAGGTTATTAGTGCAATTAGTTTAAGTACCTCAATCTATCTTTATTGTTTGATATAACACAGCAAAGGTATTCGGTTATCAAAAACCATTACTTTCTAAAAGAATATGTTCGCTTTATTTAAAAGTAGTAATACAAGTTTGAATAGAAGGGATTCTCTACATGTGTGATTAACAAAAGCGATTCAATTCGCATTTGCCGGTTTTTTTTATCTATTTATGCATTAAAAAGACTTGAGATGTGTTCTTTGATATGTGATACTCTGATATTTTAATCGATTATCATATCGTTTACTAATCTGGGTTTACTTTGATCCTGCTTTTTGTCCTAGCATCTGCTTTCCGCGAGGCTAATTCTATTACTCCAAGAGCGATGCACGTTTTTCACGAGAAGAGAATATCTTCGGTGCATCGATAAGTTTCTTACGTGTTTATTAACACTAAAAGAGATTTTTTTAGCTCTTTTACGTAGACCCAGATGCTCTTTACCTAAATCTGCTATTGCGCTGATGGTTGTAGTCCTAAAGATCTGGCTACTGTTGCGACGCTGCACCTGGGCGTAAGAATTAAGACGTTTAGCTGTTTTATCTTCGTGGATGTAAATGCAAGATAAATATGGCACATGGATGTATGTTGCGATCTTTTTTTTTTATCTTGTTTGTCCAATTTTGGATGTTAATGCATAACCAATGCACTTGGATAATCTTTAGCAACCTTGCCCCGACGGAAGAAACCAGTTTCCAACCCGCTTGAAAAAGAGCTTCTCGATGGTTTCATATTTCGTCTGAAAATACTCCTAGAAATGTTTCTGAATTTCATACTTTAATTTAACATACTTGTTATTTAGAGAATTTAAGCATTAACTTGTTTTACTGATTAGTTTTCTTTATGTGTTAAACGACCAAATCCGCACTTCGTAGGTAAATTAATAAAAGATTGTCTGTAGAATATAATCCTTTCGTTTATCTTAAATAGAAAATTTTTTCCTTGTGTTGTTTGTCAATAAAAATTCGTTGGCGATGTACTATTCTTTGCCTTTGTAAACCATACCACTCTTCGCTTCTGTAGTTAGCTCGATATTTCTACGTTTCTTTTATCTTCTTGTATGTGATCGTGATTCGTGCGGGTCATTGCTTCACTTTCTTTTGTATTTCGGCCTGACCCGTGCGTTATTACTGTTACAAAATCTACAACGAAGGTAAGGGACAGATTTTAGCGACAGGGCGCTTCAGCTCGCCTTGTGCGGTTTTAAGAATGACAACCATAACAATCCCATTGGCTCCTGGATAGACCGCTAAACGCGTTCAAGGGACCATAGAAGGGGTAGGACGTTATCGGCTTTAACTAGCACTAAAGTATCCACCTAAACCTGAGTAGACGTCTTGTGCCACTTAGATCATTGTTCGAACGTATTCAAATACTCCTTAGACAACCGAGACCAGAAATCTTGATGGATTTGCTGGAGCAATTGCCAGCAAAATAGGCGGTTGAGCGAAAGGTCTGAAGAGGTACGTTCTGGAATAGCGACTAAAGGTGCCAAAGTCAGAAAGTGATCTGGTGTCAGGCAACTCAAGTCATGTGGTCACTACTCACGGGGATGGGAGAACGGCGGTTATGGGGCCCTCAATCTCAACATAGACAGTGGCGAGTTCCTCGTAGGTCAAAACTTGCTCATCCATGATAGAAGGAGCAAGGTATTAACCGACTTCACATTCGTCTCCCACGAACCACCAAAATAAGGTGCAGAGAGCGGTATGAAGTGCCAAGAAATATGTTCTTTTGTGGCAGCTGACTTTGAGAGAAAAGTTAACCCCAAAAATTTGTGCCGCAATCACTGTAGAGATGATGAGAGAGGCCACGCCTGGCAAGAAATCGTCCTAGAGCAGTTAGAAAGACGTCCGTTGACAAATTGAAAACTAATTCAAGATGGAGTGCCTTGATAGCCATGTACATAAAGAGACGTAAATATACTTTCAACACTTTAGCCTCCCGCACTCGCGACATGGCAGTAGAGAAGGAGCCAAAAAATCAAGTTCTAGCTCAAAAAGGCTTTGGTTTGAGTGATTCGGCATTGAAAGGGAAAACATGCAATCTTGAGTAGATACGGTTGAACTCTGAATAATTAGGTATCGAACTGACTAATGTAATTATTCAATGGAGTTCAGAATCATATCCTGTTAAGTTTGTGAATTTTTTTTTCACTAAGAATTTATTTCTATCAGTAGGCAACTTCATGTTGGAAGAGGCATGTAAATTAAGAACCTCTAACTTTTTAACGAAGTCCCAGAAGTTCCAGTAGGGCCTTTAATACGAATTAAGTCCATGGGATAATTGATTTAAGTATTTACAAAAGGTATATACAGGCAAATGGTTTCTTAGGTATTTATAATTAAATCTCCAAAAGTATCACTTCAAGTAACCGTAAAGTAATGAATATTTTCCTTAAACTGTATAAACTTATAAACGTACCAATAGTACTTTCTTATAAACAGTTTTAAGAACTTAGAAGGTAATTTACTTTGTCGAGAACGTTTTCCATTAAGATAAATAGTTTTTGATGTATTTTGCTTTCTTTTGAAAATGTTTATATGTACCTGTGCTCAAAGCGTAATTGTGCAATATAGTAAATAGCTTCGTACCCTGTTTTTTACAACTAATTTAAAGGTAATACTTTCAAGTTTGGACATAAAAAAGTATTGCAAATACATTGAAGTGTAATTAATACACAGATAATTTATTATTCGATTATGGGAACTTCTCCTTTCTTTCGGTTAGAAGTTTTATATAGTTATATTAGTGTCGTTAGTATACGTTTATTTTAGGTTTGTTCTATCTTTAATGTACTTAATTATTCTTGGTGTAAATTTTAATTCAGAATCACTCTCCTGATTTCGAGATTTAGTATTCTCTTGTTATTGCTTTTGGGGTTTCTCTTTAGGAACAACCCGTATTTCAAGATTAGGCGGCATCGAAAATTATTCCTGTTCAAGACTAGTATTTCCCATACGATAGTATTCCGGGACCCTCTTCAAATCCTTCCACAACCCTCTTCACCGAGTTTGTCAGCATCAATTTTTTTTGCTTTTCGGGAATTTATCAAAAAATAAAAATTTTTAGCGATGTACTTCAAGAGTTTCTCTGTGGATTATCGGTTAGATTTTCTGGAGCCAAAACTATACGTAACAAAATTTCCGCATCTTTCTCAGTGTCATTATAAATTATTTTCGGTATTTTTACGACAGTAACGTGCATTATTGCTCTCTGTCACACTTACTATATTAATTGAGACCATATTTAACTAAAAGCCATTAAGCAACTAGCTTGCAGTTGTATTTACATAACCAGTTTATATTGTTTTTCCGGTACTTCAAATATTTCCGATATCTTCTTCTATATTCTATCTTTCTGATCGACTATAAATATCTCAATCACGTATCAATACGTTATTGTCTTTGCAAAGTGAGCTTTCTAGTTTAATACCGCCGGAGTACTTGCATCTAACAAGAGGGTATAATTGTTTAAATATAGGAGTTTGGTAAAACCGCTAGGCGTGCATCTGAGTGTTAGAAGTGCTTATTAGTTACTGCTTTAGCGAAGATGTACGTCAAAGCAATTTTGTCTTCGTCTTTTCTAGATTTCTTCGCTAACAATGTAGATGAACTAAAATTAATAATTTCCTACTACTGTTACAGGTCGTTTTACTGTTACAACTTTCTGATAGTTAGGCAACTTTATTTACCTGCCTTTCCAAATATGTTAGAATAAGAAACAGTGGAACTTGTCTACGTTTTCAAAAGTTGTTTGTGTGGGGATTATAAGGTGTGTTCTGTGCCATCCCACTTTTCAATCGGTTCTGCTCTTCATTTGGTAGAAGATGAACGCGATAAAGATTTTCATTTTTAGAACGTTACTTTTGTCGTGGAAAACTTTGCTCTTTAGCAGCAATTTCCATTGTCAGTTAGCTGCCAAACATTTAAAAGTTAAGTTCATCGTATGTGCCAGCACGTTGTTCTGGATCTGGAAACCGTTACGGGTGTGGTACACTTTGAAATTTGTACTTTGCAGGATGCTGTCGTAAAACTATAAAGTTGAAGCATCAATATTCATTTTGTGGACGATTTTAGTATTGCCCTTGATCAATTTCAATTTGTTGAAAAAAATAATACAATTTGCCAGGCTGCCATCTGTACGTTATCTGCATGTACCTTTTAAGTGCAACTAGAATCAAGGCCATTGACATAATTTAGTTGGGTATTTATGTATTTACCGGTTTGTACAGTTGGAATTGTAATATATTGTAGCGGGCTACTATTAACGCGTTCACCAATTTGGAAACAAGTAATAACAAAAGTTTTCATTATTTACTATTCACAAGTTTAATTAACACTTTATGGTTTATTTATAGATGTTTTCAGTCCAATTAACAATGAAGCACTATCACACTAATGCAATTTACAAGCACTAATATCTTCTTAAACTAAATCCTTAACCATAAGTCTTCTTAAAAACACTGATACTAGAATAATTTATTTATTACCCTTTTGTCTATTGGCAGTACAATATCCAGGTTCATATAACACAAATTTATATTTACTATATGACCTACAAAACGTAATGACCAACTAACTGTACACGATATGATTTATATACGACATTTGGATATATACTAACTGATGTATACTCATCGCCGATCTTATATATACCCTAACATTAACTAGATGATTCATAGTCAGGTGTTTGCTCGAATGTTCTAGACTTCTGTACAATACACTTCGGTTATACAACTTGCGTGTTTGACGGGTTGCCTAATAGTTCGTAACAATATGAATGATTGTTTTGTTTGAAATATTCAAGTGCGATTAGCACTATCAAGTTTAATATTTCTTCAATTTAGTTTATCTTAAAAATTAGTGTTCTATATTTTGTAAATATAACTTGCAAAAATCTGCAAGACATGAGCTCATATTTAGCAGGTTTAATTTGGCAAATTTGTAGATAGAATTAAAATATACTTTTGTTAAATTTATTGGTTATTTTGCAATAATAGTAGCTTACTATTTTTATGAAATTGATTCTGGTGTTGATAAACTTTTTTTTTAAGTAACTTAAAGAGAATTATTCTGTTTTTGTTAAATTATATATTAGATATTAAAAGTGATCAATTAGAACATTGATTGTTTCATTTGAAAACATCTAGCTAAGTTTTCGATTAGGGTAAAGTTTTGTAAGACATAAAAATCTGATTGCTATTAAGAAAATAAAATCAAAGAACGCACTTTGCAGCCCTGATTAAGGTCTCTACCATTCAGTGCGGTTGTTTAATTATCAGAAAAAAATGTACGTATGTATGATATTGCTTATAAAATCAGATTGTTAGAATAAATTGTTGAATATAAAATGAGATATTTAAAGTTAATTGTAACATTTCAAAGCACTGAAACAGTTTTGAGGTAGAGAAGGGCCCCACTTACAATGCAAACGTATTCACAGTAACCTCTGGGGGACTGTCGCTATCCAAATTTACGCCACCATCTCCTTCAGAAAAGTCTCAGATCTAGGTAGACAAGACAAAAATAAGAGTGTAGGCGAGAGGGTGCGCTTCTGAACACTTGGTAATGGCAGGTACGGGTGAAAAGTATACAGCCTACTACTGGGAATGTTAATTCATCACGGCTTGCGCCAAAGAATCAATTCTTATTGATTGACGATTATCAAGCGACCGTTGACAGCCAACCGCACAATTCTCCACAAGAACTCGGTAAATATTTACAAAAAAGATAATTAATTTATACCTTACCTAATAATGTAGCTACATCTAAAAGTTATGTACGATAAGAAATTTGACGTGTGTCCAAAGGATACCTATCAATATCAAATAATGATAAACAATATGTTTTAGGTTGATGTACTTGACAGTTTCTTGTTTTGTTCTAAACTATTACTCGGGCGTTCATTAAAAACTTTATACCAGCCTTTTAAAGATTTTACAAAATATAGTTCAGTAGACCATTTCGAATGGACCTGCACCTAGCCGAAGTTCTAGATGACTAGAACAGGTGAAATGGCTTGCGTGTTCTAATGAGCTAAAACGCCAAACTACAGGTTCAACCAAAGTAGTAGGGTCATTAGTAAGGAACTAGACTAAGACAGGTCCCCGAAAGAGGGCAGCGGCTCTTTCGGTACTTAGATTAGCAGATACTATAGGGGTCGGTCTAGTATTTTAAGACTACCGCGATGTGGAAGTCAACGGTAAACCACCACATTAACTCCCAAGTACACAGCCTACTTAAATTGAAATAAACAAGATAGCATTTTCTGGGGTAAAAGATTCCGGAGTTAAAATAGTCCCCCATTCGGATCTCCGGGAGGGGACTACTTCGGAGGATGCGATCGGAAAGTCCAGAATAAGACTCGGGAACACTGCGAGTCGAAGCGTGGAATGATAGAAGTATGAAGCAAGTAGGTAAGCTAGAGAACCTAAAAATGGAAATGAATAGGTTAGCAGTAGACATAGTAGGGATCAGCGAAGTTCGGTGGCCAGAGGCGGGAGATTTTGGAATAGAAATTTCAGGGTAATTCATACAGGAGCAGAGGAAAGAAATTTGGGTGTGGAGATAACTATGCGAAAAAAGATAGGATACTGTTGTTATAAAATTTCGACTTTCTGGTTAATTATGCAGAGGGTGGCTTCAGTTAAGGTGGCATAGAGCCAAACAGTGTTACCAAAAAGGATTAAATAAGCACACGGACTAGTTTCGGGGTCTATTCCTGCGGAGGCATGAGACGTGGGGGTCTTTTATTAATTTACTTGTCTTTATACAATTTTAGGGCGCCACTACGTCACAGACATAAACACCAAAAATAATCTTCTTAAGGAAAGACGTAGATAAACCTTAAGGGAATCAATTTATACCTGAAGATAGATACTCAACAACAGTGTATCTTATGCACTTAAACCTTGTAGCTAGAATTTTCAGAAATAAAACTATTACCTCGTTTGCAGATATATAATAACGTTATTTCAAGCTCTTGTATATACAAAAAAATAGTCAAATAAATTAATCAAACAAATTCATTAAATAAATTAATCAAACAAATTAATCAATTAAATTAAAGACAATCAAAATTATCAGACATGAAGTAAAAAGGTCGTATCGATGTTGCATTAAGAAAAGAGGCAGTTATTAGTGGGTGAAGCCCACCATAAAATTAATATTTCATAACATTACACAAATGCTTCAAGCAAAGATCTTTGTTCTCGCTTACAAGGATAAGTTAAAGATTAGCTTATCATACAACTCATTTGTGCTACATACATGTACTTGTTTAAGTAAACATGCAAGTCCAGGTGTTTACCTGACAGATGTTAAACCAACATGTGCCTTAATTGACTCTATATTAATTTAACAAATAATACAAAAAAATTTAGCCAAACTTTTTAACATCTTTTAAATAAAGTAATTTTATTTTTACCAAAAGTTCTAATCTTGTATTCAAAACACTAAAACTATTCAGAAATCGTCAAGCCAATTGTTTTACTTATTTTCTGTGGCACATAATTTATATTAATAGAAAAGCTTTTACACGTTATGGTATGAAACTATGCTACAACTTTAAGATCGTTTTTCAGGAAACTGTTATACATTTAAACATTAGAAATCTGTTGAATTTTCTCAAAACAAATCATTTAGAGAATTATCTATCCTCTTCGGAAGTTTAATTCTTGTTCGGGTCAGTGTTTGATATAACAAATTATAATGTACTCACCAAGGAAAGAGTTCAAACACTTACTACCCCTGCAGATTACAGGCACGTGCAACTCAACCACCATATAAAGGAATGCATCATGTTGAAATTTTATTGACTTCCATACGAATTAAAGATGAAACTTGTATATAAAATTTATAGCTGGAATTACATGTGGAACAATATGCGAAACTGCTGGCTGTAAATTCAAAGGAATTATTACCTACAAAGACGCCATATTGACATGGTTACGAACCGTTTTATTTCGACCTTCTTCTTCCTGCGGATTGTTTTCAATTCATTCTACTTATGTTTTCTATCCACCAGGCGACATGCCTCTGCCACGAATCCAACTTTGGATTCCTCCTCTTGGTAGGGAACTTTCTACCACGTTTAAATTATGTTATGCGGACTACATCTGCTACAAAAATGGTCGATCAAGTACGTCAAGCAGCTGCTTCCAAGCTCACGTGCATGACAGCACAGATCGACAAACGGGTCGACTACATTTTGGCGCTTGAATCACAGCAAATTTTCGAACATATAGCAGTGTAATAATTGCCTATATATTCATAAAACAATTATTGCCTATATATGAGATGTTACACTGTGTAGAAAATTACTTAACAAAGAACGAAAAAGTACTCATGGTTAGATTAGAATCTAACCGGTAAACACAGTAATAATACAAGTATACATGCCCACCTCTAGCTACAGTGGCGAAGAGGTAGAAGCGATCTACAAAGATATCGAAAACCAATTAGAATACGTAAAAGGACATAAAAAATTAATAATTACGGGAGAAATGCAGTGGCAGGTGAGGGTAAGAAAGGAGCGGTAGTAGGTTTATTTGGTTTAGGCACGAGAAACGATAGGGGAAATAGGCTGGTAGAATTTTGCGGCCAGAACAATTTAATTATCACAAACACATTATTTCAACACCATGCTAGAAGACGATATACGTGGAAGATGCCAGGAGATATAGGTAGATATCAAATAGATTACATTCTTGTCAGACAACGGTTTAGGAATCAAGTACAAGACTGTAGAAGCTACCCTGAAACAGATATAGACACTGACCACAACATCGTAATTATGAAGGCCGCACTTAAATTTAAAAATTGGAAAAGAGAAAAGGAAAAAGGCACATTGACTTTGAGAAACTAAAAGATAAAGATATTCAAAAAAGATTCAAAAAAAATCAAATGAATTGCTGAAAGATATTGGGAAAATGTCTGATACTAAGGAAGTAGAAACAGAATGGAATAACATTAAATCCAGCCTAGACATGACGGCCAGATATATTCTGGGGTATACACAAAAAGAATATAAGAAACCATGGATAACAAAGGATATCCTGAATTTAATGGAAGAAAGACGAAAATACAAAAATTAATCAGACGAAACAGGAAAACAGATATAAATCCATAAAATGGGAAATTATTCGCAAATGCAAAAAAGCTAAAGAACAATGGATTGATGAAAAGTGCAAAGAGGTACAAACTAAGATGGAAGTAGGAAAAACAGATGAAGCTACAAACTAATTAGAAACAATTTTAAGGATATAAAACCGTTTAGCAAAAAATATAAGGGACGCGGGAGGAAACGTCATTATAGAAAATGTAGAGAAAGTTGGTAGATGACAAGAATATATAGGGGATTCATATGCAAGAGAGGAACTAACTGCATTAGAACAGGAATCAAACATTGAAAATGATGACTTGGGATATCTTATACTTAGAGATGAGTTTGAATTAGCATTAAAGGGTCTGAAAAATGGTATGACGCCGGGTACAGATAAGGTGCAAGCAGAAACTCTAAAAGCCGCTGGACAAGCAGTAACAACTTGTAAGCTATATGTATGAGACAGGCGAGATATCCAAAGATTTCAAACATATAATCATAGTAACTATACCAAAAATGAAAGGCGCGGATAGATGTGAAAATTTTCGAACAATAAGTTTGACAGCACACGTGTCAAAAATATTAACCAGAATTGTACAAAAACGAATGGAGAAACGAGCTGTGGAAATACTAGAAGAAGATCAATTTGGGTTTAGGCGCAGTAGGGAAACACAACAGACTATTTTAGCTCTGAGGGTGATAATGGAGAAAACAATAGAACAAGGCAAAAGTGTGTATATAGGGTTTGTAGATCTGGAAAAAGCATTCAACAATGTAAAATGGAAAAAAATGTTCGAAATACTCAAAAAGATTGGAATGAGTTATAGGGATAGACGAATAGTACATAGCTTAAACAAAGAGCAAACAGCAGTAATAGAATTAGAGCGAGAACGTAGAGAAACAAACATTAGGAAAAGGGTGAGACAGGGATGTGCTCTATTCCCATTAATTTTTAACTTGTACATTGAAGAGGCAACGAATACTGTTAAATGCAGAAAGACATTTGTAATTACTATGCAGGGACAGAAAATTGATATGCTCAGATTTGCAGATGATATAGCGGTGTTAGCATCTAGCAAGGAAGAGTTAGGAGCTGCCCTTAATGAAATGGAAACGGCTCTAACAGAGAGATACCGTATGAAAATTAACAAAAATAGAACTTAAGTTCTAGTATGCAAAAGAGAATATAAATCAAAAACAAAAATACAAATAGGTAACGAGAACTTACAAAAGGTTAAAGATCTCTGCTGTCTAGGAAGCCAAATAACGCAAGATGGAAAGAGCACAAAAGATATAAAACAAAGATTAGCACAAGGTCGTGCTTTATTTAACAAGAAAAGGCAACTACTGTGTTCAAGAGAAATAGAGGTAGACCCAGGTTAGACTACTGCACACAGATACTGAGAGAGGCTGTAGGAATTTTAGGGAAATGTGTAGGCTACCTCAGAATAGAAATCAATGGAGGTACGCATCCAACCATTCCCAAGATGGATAAACTAATAACGAAAAAAGTAACTGTACTTACACATGATGATTATTATAAGCAACTACAAGTATTGGTTGGGTAATTTTCTCGAATAATGTTAATTGTGCGAAAGGATTTACTGGAAAACTATTAATTCGGCAAATGTCTAAGTGTTGGGGGATCTTGGCACCCACAGGCTGATTAATCCCCTTTACTGAATCTCGGTGAAACAAGAAGAAAATTGTTGAAAGCATATGTGTGGAGCACAGTACAGTATGCCTATGAAATACGGGCAGTATGAACAGCAGACAGAAAAACGGTAGCAGCTTTTTGGAATGCTGAGCTTCAGACGTATGAGGATGATAGCATGGACAGACAAAGTTAATAACAAATAGGTTAAGGAAATAGTAGAGGAATAAGGATATCTGTGGAAAAAATAGAAGAAACAGAAGGGCAGAATACGTTCTAAGGCATTTTTAGAGAATATTATGGGATATATTATAAGCATATACAGGAAAAAGGAGGTAGATGTAGACCTAGATCAGATAGTGATAGATGCAGACTGTGCAAAATTTAGGGAAATGTGAAGGTTAGTTCAGAATAGGAAACAATTAGGGTACGCGTCTAACCAGTTCCAGGACTGAACACCTAATGATGATGAGTTCAGTAGGGTATAATGTAAGTTCTACTGTTATCTCTATTTTATTATTTTACTACTTTGTACCATTTAAAACTGAACGTATACCTTTTTCTTTCTATTGTTAAGGTTTTGTAGTTACAATTTAACATTTATATAAACGGTTATAAATTACGTCTTGTTGGGCAACACTTGAATTGAACCAGCTAAATATAAAACAAAATCTAAACACCACATGTAGATAAAGATATCACCACACTAAAACACCCTTAAAGTAAAAACATTTTTAATCCAGATAACCCTAATAGTCAGAGCTTCTTTAAAATAATCTCAATCGTCGTCATCTATTCAAATACTTTGGTAACTCCTTCTGTGGGAGAAACTTAGGGTAGATAAAAGATAAGAGTAGTAAGGACAAACACATAGGTTTTTCCCGTAGCACTGCTTTAAGGCACCGGTTAAAAGAATTCTCTGCACTGCCGGGAAAAGCTATACAGTAAGAAGCTAATTCTGATTAGTGTAAGACCCTTATACGAGCTCCGAGTCTTCCACCACCTTCTCAACAGAAAGTCATACATAGCTTCAGAAACGCCTTTAATTAAACCAAAATTATGAGAAAATTATATATAAAAGCATACGCGTCAGAATGACAAGTATCAGCATGCACTTACTATGTACTGAAATTACAAATCTTTGTTGGAGTTTCAACCTTGCTCTAGTTATAGTATCTAAAACACAATTAACTAATTAACCTGAAACTGAATTAAAACAAAAGGGCTCTTCTAATTACGGCTGGTTGCGTATGGGTTTGTGGTGATGTATGTAATACTGGGTTTCAAATAATTAACCCTCTTAACGTTTACTAGGGTAACTTCAAGGATAGGAAATTAGATGAAGATCTCTATCAATACTAATTCAGTGTTGAGTATATTCTCATTGTTATTCAGCTCATTAATTAGAGATGAAATTCTAGCGAATAATAGAAAATATTGGATTCCTGTTGCAACAGATTGTTGAAATGGGTTGTACTGAAAATTTATATCATTCAGAAATCGATACAACTACAACCTCCGGGTTTGCTTATATTTTGCAGCGTAGTTAGCAGTTACTCAGGAGTACTAAATTTCAAATCACGCGCTATACATTTTTTCCTGAGAAATATAAACTTCCAATATTTCGTTTATGTTTGGTTGAAACTTTTGAAAACTTTTTGGGTATCTTATAAGTCCTGAACAAATTGCAAGCCATTAGTTTTTTCACCTTGTTTGCTATTGAAAGCGTTGAGTTGGTTCGAAATAGTGCTTGATAAATGGCTCCATTATCCTGCTTTACCACGCCTGGAATCGAAATTATTTCAGCAGGGATGCAAAGGATATAATTTAGCTTATCCTACTGAACAAACTATAAAAATCTATACGTGCTAAAACGTTGCATTAAATTAGTACATTTTTTTATAAAACCCAAATTTCTTAAAACCTTCTGTTGCTTGCCAATGATTTTTGTTATCATCAATGACATTGTGTAAACATCAAATGACACAGATACTTGAAGAAGGTTTTACAAGAGCTGGAATTATAGGAAATGTAACAAGAGCTTCAAAGAATATCATTTTAGTTCTATAAATGATCAAAGCTGTCTAAACAAAAAAAAATCAAATCAAGAAATCTTTGTAAAGTTAAAGCACTTAATGACTTAAACTTGTATAAGACCCAACATTGTTTTATTGCACACAGACTTGTTTAATAAAGAATACTCGGTTAAAGTTAAGTTGTGTTCTTCAAATAAATGTCGCTACAGTATATACGAACAAAACTTTCAGAACTCTATAAACAAAAGCGTGGAATGTTAAGCGTCTCAGTAAAGTTGGTAGATTAAAAGTTTCATTGCCACAGCGGTCATCTATGCTCTGTTCTTACTAACTTGTCATGTCACAACGGTCATAGGGGCCGCTGAGTAGTAACTACATAAATCCGATTGACACAGAACTCTGCCGCAGTTTCTACTTCAACTCTACATATAGCGTTTCCGCTCGACGCATACGACCACGTATCTATAATAATATTTGTATACAACATTTCTTGAGACTACACAGCTTGTATTTTAAATCAAATTTATTTGATAGAACTTGGACTTTTTAACGCTAGTGTGATATTTAAGCTAACATTAAGTAATAGCAGAAAGTATGAATTTTAGTAAGGCAAATGAGTTTTATTACGAAAGCATCCTGAAATATTTATAGGAGTCTTGGTAGTTTACTGTAATATCGTGGCTATTCCAATACTATATTAAATTAAGATAAAGAGTACAAATACTAAAGTACTTAATACATTCTAATACAACAACTAATAAATATAGACACTCTGCACCCTTCGTATTTGATTACAAAAATACCGACAGATGTGGGTAAATAACCGTCATGGAAAAGTATATTTTACAAATGTTTGCGTTGTGATGGTAAATAACTCGCATAAATCATTTACTCATGAATTACCTCTATAAAAGGATGCGTTACGAACGTAAATAAACACGGCGTTCTTAAAAGTGTGAAAACAAGATGCTCAATCACACGAAGAGACGACATTCCTCTCGATCTTAGAACAGCAGTTAGACGTACTACCCAGTGAGAACCAAAAATAGTATATATAACCCTGTGGTTTTGAAAATTGATAACTATGGGTAATAAAAAAGAGAATTAAATCATTCAATCATTTATCTTCAGTTGTAGAGCTTTGAATTTGAGTGACACAAAATCATCGACGCGCGGGTTAAAAGTTGAGCAATTCAAGTAACGGTATTAAAAACTCCGGGATTGTAAGAAACAAGTTCCCGAACGCGAGTGTAGACACGGACTTAAAAATAACGTTTCACATAAAAGTGCCTTTTTGTTGGAAGTTAGTCTGAGAATTGAATTACCTATTACAAAGAAAATTTCAGTTTATCAAGATAGGATCTTTGTAAAAACCTGTACCTTACTGAATTTTTGATTTTCAGCTGCGACATACTTCATGTTATTATATAGTTAATAATTGTGGTTGGCTCTAATCATACGAATAAATAAAACTTATTACTAAGAGAACTTCTCCGTTGGTGCACGCTTATTTAAAGTGGATTGTAAACAGGAGATTCTTATACTGAAAAGCACCACACTTGTATTCGTATACTTTATATGTACCAGTTAATTTGAGGGGGGTGTCTGTAATGGATAAACGAAGTTGAACTTTTCTATTAAATACACGTATAATTGAACGATTAGTGATAGATCTTAGTTCTTTTCTTGTTTGTAGTTTACTGTGAGAATGGTGATTCACAAATTAGGGTAGGTGAACGACTTGTAGTTTTGTTATTATAATAAGTTAGTAAAAGATGAGAAACTTGTACATAAGTCTTCATCAACCTCTACTGCAATAACAACAATTAAATCGTCGCTCTTCTTCTAGGTAGACTAAAATTAGGTGGGTTGGCGCTGAAGAAATTTATTAAACAGTATTTAGTAAAAGTGTTGTAATGTGTGTGTGTCTATATATATATATATATATATATATATTGCTATGATAAGAGGGTTAGTTAGGGGTATATTGAGTCATAATGGTCACACAATACATGTGAATAGTACTAGAAATTAGAAAACTGTATTTATTTATCATGAAAAATACGTAATTCGCATATTATGCAAAGAGCAAACATTTAACACGTACTATAAGGATCGCAATTGACTTTAAGTAATGCCGGAAAGCACATCTTTTAACAATAAATACGCATTCAGCAGGAAAAATAACTATACACGCAATCAAACTTGTTTTAAACCAAAAAGCATTCATAAATTGTAAATAGATACGCAGTAAATGCAGTAAAGGCTAGGAAACCAGGATACAATTTTTATTAAAATTAAACATACGATAGTGAAAGAAGATAGCAAAGCGTTCTGATAATAAACGCATCTTTCGAAATAAATACGTTTTGGAGACGCATGATGTACACAGAAGTATGTTAATTTACGTCATTTCATCTACGTGATTTTCTGCATAGAGTTAATACAAAACCTAGAGTATTATCTAGACAAACAAAAGCCATAAGTTAAATTACGTGCCAAGACGAATTAGAAATTCCTGTAATAACATCAAAACAGACGGTCAAAAATAAATACAGAATAGAAATCCATTGGTATCCTACGTGACGAAAAACATCGTTACGGCGGATTATTAGCAGACGTATACCTGTAGAAGCCCTAAGTATTCAAAACATTCTATGGCTGGTCGTAAACTTTGAACACAGCGCCGATAACCAATTAATCTTCAGATGGGGCGTAGCCTATATAACACTCGAATTGATGAGCGACAGTCTTCATTCGAACTAAGCATAACCTACATCACTTGTACTCAAGAATTTACGTATCGAGTGAATATTAAAATTAAATAACTAAATATTTGTGAAAAGTGGTATTAGAAAATTTTAAAGCAAGTAATAGTGAAAGATATATGAGACAAGTTTCGTCGTTTGCTGGAAAACGGGAGTAAGAGATTACTAATTATTTAATTTTAAATATTTATAATTTAGGACTCTAAGGAAGATTAAAGAAATCTAAGTAAGACTAAGAAAAAACGGAGTAAATCTAAGTAAACTAAGAAAGTAGTTAATTATTGATTAACGGGGTAAAATTTGGAAACCAAATAAATTGATAGCACTGCGAAGAAATCCAAATAAAAATATTGGTTGAAATCTATGCAAAAGCGCACAAACAGACGATTGTTTAAGTATTGAATGGAGCAACTCAACTGAAAGTAATCCTGGGGTACTGATTCACAGCACGCAGTAGCAGATCCAGAAAGATGCACAAGGAAAACTACAGGTCAGAACTATTTAGCATAAGGCCTTATTTTCTCTTTATTTTTGGGACATTAACTATATTTATTATACTAGAATATTTTATGTAAAGAGTCAACAGAATTTTTTTTCTTATACGTGAAAATTTACGTAAAAAGGGGAAAGCTCTTGAACGTTTAAAGATTTTCCAGTAGAGTACAGTGTCATTTTTGCTGGCTTTAAAATAAGGATAAACAATTTAAAAATTGTTGTTATTTGATTCAGGGGTTCATGTTTGCCATACAGTAAAACATATTAAGCTGTGAAGTGTATATGATTTTTTTTCTTTCTCATTATACAGATATTAATTGATTTCGTTCTTTTCATTCAAAGCAGGAAAAGTATTAGATAAAAGGGGTAAATTATTTGATTATCGTAACGTTGTGCGCTCTGTGTGAATTAGACTGAACTAGCCGAGGCATATTTAAATTTTAGGTATAGGGAAAGCTTAACAAAAATGAAAGGACACTTAATGAACTATCCATTGTAGCAATAAAATTAATAGGGTACCATTTAAAAAAAGTTTTAAAAATTGCATTTTGCGAAACCTGACACGCCCTGTATACTGTGAAGAAATTTTAAAAGAGTGATGGTATATAGTACAATCTTCTGCATCTTAAAAATTAACACAAGTTGTATATTAGTGCAGTGACAATGTATCGATTCAGGGTCATTTTTTCTAAAAACAGTTGAATATCTCAGAAACTAAAAGGAATAGACAGATACAATTTAGTATCAAATTAAATCTCTTTTTATAGGCTTTCCAAAAATGTAACAATATATAGGGTGTTCCATCTAAAAAAATATAAGTTTAATATGTCCTGGAATTATGAAACACCCTGTATGCTTCCAAATATTTTTAAAATGTGCACTTTAGGCATGCCTAATATGCCTTTAAATGTAGTTTACGTAGCTTTTATAATAACGGAGTTATCGACCGTTGCCGCACTAAAAACTCACCCTATATATATATATATATATATATATATATATATATATATATTACTGTGAGGTTAAGCCTGAACAATCGAGCCCCAGCGTTGGGTTGACATAAAAATTTAGTGGTTTTCCCTGTAAAGAAGCCCTATAATCGAGCCCTACCATTGGAAGCCATAAATATGCAGTATTTACTAGATAGAAATATAACTCTAGCAATTTGCACCTAAATAAAACTTCGTTACAAATTGAGTGTTTTGATTATAATATGTTCTAGCTTGAAATTTGTAAAAATTGCTTTTCCAAGTTGATCTACCACGGCTAGCTCTGGGCACCACCCCCCTATGATATACTTACCCCAACTACACATTCTATCAACACTTTTATACACAACAAAATACAAAATAGAATAGAATCCTTGGACAAACACACTCTTTTATGCATATGACATAAATGATTATTCAGACAATTTCAATATTTACATTGTCATATTTACAATAAAACATTTCACCCTTTTCTTTCAATTTAAATTGTTTGTGAATTATTACACTTCAACCAAAGTAGATGGGCCTATCGTGAAACCCTAAATTTGCCTTTACTTGGTCTCTGGTGAGCTCAGTATAAACCTTTTCCTTGATATGCATAAAATATTGCATGGTCAAATTACTCTAAAGACCCGTTTACTCTTTACATAAAAATTATTACTCATGTTTTTACCTACTCAAATAATAATGGAAAAGTGTCTTTTATAAACGGCAATTAAATTAATTTTCAATTCACAAAATTTTCACCACAAAATTCTAAACACCAGCACCACAGTTCAACAATAAAACAAAATTCGTTACCTGGTGTGTTTTTCTGACGCACCACCTCTTTGGATTTTCCCCACCTTCTTACTCCTACATGGACAGCAACTCCATCTCAATACATTCATCCAGTTTTCCCGGTTATTAGTAGATGTTTTACATACCACCATGTATCCAAATCCAAATTATATCAATTTAACGTGTCACCAGCACTCTCGTTCAAGAAATACTTGGTTCGCTTACCTCACTAGCATCCTGTTGTACTCGTACAATTATTTATACTAATTTATTTACAGCCCGTTTAATCTGTTAGCACTAACTCGTGCATTTACAACATTTGTAACAATGTACGACGGACTGCACTCTGTCGCGGCTTTTAATTTTAAATTATGATGTCTCCTCGTTGCTACTTAATGTATTTGAAGCGGATCAGAAAATTAAGGGAGCTCTACCCCCTGGCAAAAGCTTTTATAATCTTCAAGCCCCTTCTCTAGTCACGTATTTCAACAGATTTTGCTGAACTATCACATTCGTTACAAACAATTCTCGAAATTCCTCCACTCAAATACACAACAAACTTTCAAAACTCAGAATTTACTCCTTCCACCATGGTATTACCGCGAAAAACTAGCGATCAGTTGCAACCGTCGATGCGTACCCAGAAAATTCATTCCTCTCCATATCTCTAACGACCTGCAAAACACGCCCATAGTGTCCGCGTCTCTATTCTCGTTTTAGTCATGCGTTCATAACCACTATTTCATGTTTTACTCGTGTTTCCCTTACTTTCATCGAGCTCCCACTATCTACGGTTACCGTTCTCTTGCTAAATGTGCGCCTTGAAAATCGATATCGTCGACAAACATCTTGCATCTTTGTTACACCTATTTGTCTTTTAAAATATACTTGTCTGTCACGAGCTTGAGAACCGCTCGTCTTTCTATCAGCTGATGTATTTCCTGTCTCCCTTGATTGCTTGCTATCGACTCTCCGTCGCTTAAAATTATTGATTTTTGCTTCACAAATAAGATACTCGTTCGTTAAGCTGGCCTTTCCCGCTGTACAATACCTCGAATGTTGTCGCCTGGTTTTATAGCTTCAAGGAAATATTTATTTACTTGAAGCTCTCATTCTTTGAACTCCTCGACCGTTTGGTTATATTATTCTTCTACGAATTAAGCTAACGTACCTTTTAGTTTGCGATGCTAAATAAATTTCCATTGCATCAATTGTTGATTTTTATTTACCGCGAAGCTTTAATATTTGCCTGCAATAGTCAACCTTGTATTAAATTAACGTATAAAAATTATTGATTTTTCCCTACCGCAAAGCTTTAGTATTATCCATGGTTGTCTGCACTTAACGTATACAAATTATTGATATTTAAGTATACAAACTCTTGATTTGAAGCGTAATAAATAAATTATTATTTTCCTATCTACAGGGTCGTTATAAAAATACCTTCAGGGCCCATTTACACACGTTAACCTTTAACCTACACAGTAATATATATATTATATATATATATATATATATATATATATATATATATATATATATGGACGTGATTAGGGGTCACGAGAGTTTGATAAAACATTAATTTTAAAAATGAAGCCCACTATAATATAACATAATCCGGAAAACGTAAATGTCCGTAAATTTATGGTTACACCTTGTATAATACAAGCGTTCCTTTATTTATTGATGTACAATGCAGATTGGGCGTGTATAAATAATCGCCCTGTATGATGTAAGCATATTGTAAATAAATAACAAATAACGTAAGTCGTATATATATATATATATATATATATATATATATATATTACTCATATTTAGACCAGGGTAGAAAATTAAATAATCACATCAAATAATTTTAATCACCGTGTAGAAGCTTTGGGAAAAGGTACGCGTTATTAAAAAAACCGTGGAGAATAAAAATTCATTCGTTTCATTAAAAATAAGAGATTTAAATCATGTACAAGACGCTTTATATCAAAGGAAGCAGTATTAGAAAGCTCTACGTAATTTAATTATTCCTAGTAAAGAAACAAATAGAAATTACGTGCAAAATTTATATTAGTTAACTCAATTTTAAGTAACCGGTATTAAACAAAATGTACAGATAATAATTAATATTTGATTAGGAGTCACTAAAAATTAAAGGGTATGATTTTTAATTGAAGTTAATTGAACCATTAGTAACATATAATATCTATAAAAACTTGTAAAAACCCAATAATAGTCAAATCGTAGAAGGGTATTTAAAATGTTACGTTTGAACACACCTGCGTATTCTTAAAAGGCAATTTCAGTTTAATTTGTTTAGATAAACATGTCGATTCTACGGATATTAGAAACGGTCGGATGCTTTAGCACGAAATACAGAACACCTGCGTATTTTTAAAAAAGCTTGTTCCGCGTAAAATTTGCAGATAACAAATGGTTTCAGAGAATGTTGGAGAAACCGTCGCTTATATTAACGGGAAGACTAGATACGGGGTTATTTAACACAGATAACAGTCCATGTGGACTGAAAATAATCGATAATAAAGAATATCAATTTGCACCAATAAAGAACAGGTTAGATAGAGACAGATAATATGCGCAAGACCGAGACACATATAGTAAAAGGCGGGAGTAGAGCAACGTCATTGGGTTGCGATTGGTTGAAAATAAAAGGCAAAATTGAAAGGTAAAAATAACATTTCTGTATAAAATTCAATTAGTTATTTCCAGACGTTGCGAGCCGTGTCGAAATTTCTGAGATTTAACTGGTGCGAGTGCAAATTTCGTAAAAATCGCATGCCGGGTTGCGGAATGGGAACCTAGCATGCGAAATTCTGAAGAATTGTCTGTTTTGGGGACACGACCGACAGACAGGCTAACCTCTATATATACCCAGGTGAATATGAACAAGCTCTCTTAGATCTGCGACTTGATTCAATGCGTTAAACAGTGCTTTTTAGTTTTCCGAGTTTGATAGAATAATTTAAAGTTTGCTCGTATATTTTGGTGATTTAAAAACAGTTTGTTCTTTACGTGCTACAATGAATGTACTTTAGTGCACTTAGAAAAGAAGATACAAGGTAATAAAGTTTAGTATCACTGTACCAATTAGTAAAATTTACAACGACAAATGAATACACAAAAGTAGGCAGTTTTGGAGTATATTGGTGAAAGAAGTATGAATTTCTTTGCTATTTTTCGGGGGTATTAATAATGAAATGGTGCATAAACGTGTCTGGATCCACAAAACAAGGTTCAGATATACACAGATGAGTTCCGGAAAAGCCCTGAAACAACTTTAAATAAATGGTGATGGAGAAAATTTTAAAAGCGTTGAGAATCAGAAGCCGTAAATATAACCCAGTTGGAATGGTGTGATTAACAAAGGGACGATGTACATTGAAGCTACGAGTGCAGTAACCTTCAGGTAACTTATGCTTTGGTGTTGGATTTTGATATTTTGGTGTGTGTTGAATAACTTTATAATTGATTTACTTAAAATGGACAGTAGTGAAATTGTACTAACAATAAAATTTTAATTTTAAGGTGAAATTTGCTTGTTTTTATGAAAGAGGATGAAGGTCTAACTAGGTGAGCAGCCGAGGCGGAAAAGAGTAAAGAGGCGAGTAACAGAAGAAAGTCAATGGACCAACACAGTTAAGGTAATTCAAGAGGTTTCACAGCAATATATATATATATATATATATATATATATAACAATAATTAGCAATAAGATACGTAAAATGCATTTGATTTGCTGTAAATAGCATAAAAGAGTACAGTTATACGCATTTAGTTTGAGAAACTAAAATCAACGTGTATTTAAAAACCCCTAAATTAATAAATAATTTTATATACTGAAAGCAAATATTTCTTATAAAACGCAAACCCTTTTGCATGAAAAAGCAATCAAAGTAATTTAATTAACCCGTGAATTGTAGCAATTAATTCTAAATAACGAACGTCCTAGAATGAGTCATCGGTATTTAGAAGTTCGTATAAACTCATTAAATAAACACTTTCATTCCAAGTAGCAGCTTGAACATCGAAAACACTTGCAAAATCCATGGAATAATCAATTATCTTTTTGCATTAGTATGCGACGCTGCAATAATAGTATATGAGAAACAATGTCACGGATACCTAGTTCAGATAAGAAAGTAATAAGATGTCAAAATTTTATACGTTAATTGACTATTCCGGGAAGCTTACATCATAATGTTTAAGATTATTGTGGTAAAATTCTAGAAATAGATAAATTTGTGTATATAGGAGCGCTTATCGTTTCAAGGAAATTCATTTATTAAATTTGATTTGATGCAGTCGATGTAGATCAACAAATGTTATTTTAAAACGCTAGCTGTTGCGTTATACAAAAGTATGCAGTAAAACATAGTTGCGAGGTTGCAAAGAATATTGAAGTGATGTTTTTAAACCTACATTACATACAAAAATAGAATTATTAATTACGAGGAAATTGGCAAAATTCTTCAGTAAAAAGCTATTTTAAAGGTGTAATAAATAATCGAAGAGAAGATTTAACCAAAAATATACTTTAATAATTGCTGTTGGAAATCAGGAATTTTAATTTGGAAAAACTTGTAAGCTGATTTTGAGATCAATTTAAAATAAGAAATTTTTTAATTACGAAAAGAGTTTTGTGGACTTTGCAAGTATCACTGTTAGACTTATTTTTAACTGATATTAAAGTATTTAGAGCTAGTTTAATATAATCTTAAATGCTTTTGTATGAACGTGGATATTTCATATTGTATAAATGCTTTGTGATATTGCTGAATTTTATTTTATTTTGAACACTCCGTAAATTTGGTTGAGCTAACCAAGCTTCAGGTTTTGTTACTTGTCAGTTAGACAGGCAAAAAGGTAATGTAATTTGTTGGTAGTTGCACAGAGAGCGTAATCGGTTCCACAAGAAATATTATTTTGCTTTACAAATTAACCATACAAAATTACTGAGCTAAGCCTAAGCTCACATTGACTCCTAAATAATTAAAGTACGGTAAAGCCATTTTTTGAATCATTGGTTACAGCGTTAACCATGCGTAATACCAATGAAGCTATTCCCTTTCTTTAATTCCACAAGGCGTGCAATGTGTTTGACGCACAACTAATCCAAATTGGCAGTAGAGTTCGTAGTTGCTTTCCTGCAACACACAAGAACAGAGAGGTATAGTGAAAAGAAATTGAGATAGAAAATAGACAAAATAAGTTTTACCGCATTATAAGCACTGACCTGCTTTTTTAATTTTAGCTCCTTCCAACTTGTAAGCATCTTGCCTATCTCCATACGATTTATGGATAGGAACAATGACACATTGTACTTCCAAATGTTAGAACACCTCTATGCCATAAAATACAATAACAAATTATAAGTTACTCTCCGAGTAATGCTGAGAACACAAAACCACATTTCTAAGCGTCATGACCTACTTAACTCTACAGAAAATGCCCCTTATAATAATTATTAAAATGAATTTGTTGTTTAGCCAAATGAGGCGTAACACTATGGCAATTTACCTTCAAATTTTGTAGTAATCCTGGCGGAAAAACCTAGGAGAGTTTAAAAATAAGATAAGTAAAAGAGTCTTACCCGCAGCACTAATTATAGCAGCTCACAGCTTCAAGGCACCGGTATTCTCTAAACCGTCGAAAAAAGCCACGCGTTAAGAAGTTTATTCTTATTAGTTTACGACGTAGACGCAAACTCCAAAAGTTGCTAGAAAAAGTCACTCTCCTTTTTACTGTTAGGACCGATGCAAAGCACCATAATGTACTTTCTATAGCACATCGCGCACTTTTTCGTTTGATAATTAAATTTTGCTTCTCTAGGCTTTTACACTTTCGAATAGCGGTCGGCCGCACGTAATGATTACTAGAACCGGTACGTACTGGATATCGCCCAAATAGAGAATTAGATGCTCGATGTCTGTCAACTTTCGATTCCCTCGTAAAAGGTAGAAAAAACTTGGTCAATCATTCATCTAACTTAAACTTCGACCCACTCCCGTTCTGATAATTTCCAAACATTTTTCAAACGACAATGGGCTCAGAATTTTTTAAACCTTCGAGGGATCTATAAGTCGTAATCAATTACACGTTTGAGCTACCCGTAAACTAACAATGCGCTGTATAATACATGCATACCCCTTCTCTACGCTACTGCTATTCTTGTAGTTGCTTGAAAAAGTCAGTCGCCTTTTTTACTGTTAAGATCGCTGCAAAGCATCATTCTATACTTTCTTTAAAAGTATGGCACATCGCGCACTTTTTTTGTCTGATAATTAAATTTTGCTTAGGTAGGCTTTTACACTTTCGCATATTTAAACATCTAATACGATTGATTAACCACTTTCGACTATTCTAACGGGACCCGCCATACATTTCGCCGCACCGTTCCTTTTGAATCCAACGATCCTATGGGCTTCCAAACACTGACACCTAACGTATCTTTTCTACTAGTTGCTAAACAAAAACTACCAGCATCGCTATGTCCGTATACGGACGTAAGCAGATGTTTGTGGATGTGTACGAGAATATGTAACCATATACATTAACCAGTCTAAGCTATTTTATTTAGTCCAAGAAAACTACTATTTTTCTAAACCACAATTAATAATCGCCGTTATAGGTTTAACATTTCTACCATTACCCAATGACTGGTGCTACGTACATGCAAACTTTAATTTCTTATTGGAGAGAATCCTTATTCTCCCACGCACTGTTGCGTAGCTGCATGACCAACCCTTTTGAGGATATATGCTCGTTATAGGTTGTAGCATTCGCGGTTTTACTTAACTACACTTCGTGAGACCCCTTAAATCTTTTTAATCGCGTCTTTCTCGCTTACAATACAGTAGGACTTAGCCCTACTACCAACAAATTATAATACTGGGCCCCCATTAAATTCGTCTTTGAATTTTCCTACAACTTTTTTGTTGACATGCGGTATATAGTGTTTATTATCCGCGGGGTAGTCACTCTTTTAAGATAAATATATCTTTTTTTTGGTATCAACTAATATTAAATTTTTCTAGGGAGCACAAACTTGTAAATGGATTTTAAATAGGGCCACCCCATACAAGGTCACGCCTTTTAAAGACCCTAACCTCTAATTTTTACCCATCTTTATTTAACTACATCCTTAGAACCTTTTTTCGCTACCCAAGACATATGTTTTAACCAACCATTTCCCTAGAAATCTAAAACCGATGTGTCCCGCGAACACCACGTGGAGGTAACACGTATATTCTGTCAACCAGGATAGAAACCAGGAAGGATTTGGAAGGTGGGCGAAGAACTTAAAAATTATGGATTCTTAAAACTAATATATACAATAGATTTACAAAATCAAACAACTATCTTAGATTTATATCTTTATACCACCCATGCGTAGATTGATATGCTTCCAAAATGACGTTACGCTAGTCATCTTCGCTCGATAAACTAATTTTACTAATATTCTGCCTGTACAAATCGTGTTTTTACTCTGGATACATACGCCGGCAAGTAGGGTAGATTAGGGTAGATAGGGTAGATTACAAATTACTAGAACCTAACATAATGAGAATTTGAACTTTCATATTTACCTTTAATAATTTATGTATAGATAAAAGCTGATCACAAAAACAGGAATGTTTGTTTAAATTCCATTACAGCTGCACAAAGCATCTGCATTCAAGACAACATCTGTCAACTGTGCAAAACAAAAAAATTTGACGTCGAAAACATACGTTGAACTGACCGAAGGTTCATATGGAACAAAGCATGTTATTATAGAAAGCTAATCCGACAAAATTTCGTTTTACGGCTTATAAAACCAGCTTAACAATAAATTTAAATTTACACAATTTACGTGTTATAAACATAATATCAAGTTTAGGTGTTCTAACCTTTAAAACACATGCAAGAAATATCTTACAACTAATAACAAACCCAACTGCTATTTGTTGCTTCACGAAAAATTATGACGGGATTTCCGTTCTTCAAACAAGGTTACCAGCCATTCTAATTTGATACGACTGCATCCAAATTAACATCCATAATTTCTTATCAAACAAATTTTTTATTAGGCAATTTTCAAATCGACTGTGCCTACATAATGGTAATTCTTAACTTTTTCTTGGATTCTAATTGACGAATTCTGCATTTTTCATTCTACGTGTCGCATTCTACAGGTCTCATTCTACGTTGTCGCGCTAAATAAATTACCTCAAATTACATTAGTTCGTAAAATATATACTTTACCAACCGTTATTAGAGGATATCCCAACGATTAATGGTTGATGCGAAAGTTGCCAGCCTCCAGCCGAAAATACATCTTAACAACGTTGTTGCCGGCGGCCGACTGACTTGTCGAAACCAGAGCCGAGTGGTCGCGCCGTCAGAGGCGGGGAACACGAAACAAACAAATAGAGATGTGCTTGAAAATAGCTTTATGCGACACAGATATATTAATATAAGTAGATCCCTAAGGAACAATGCACGCTTAGCGCATTATTCTTGTAATTCAATGCAATTAAATTATGACTGAAAATAAAAATGTTACAACCTTTTACGAGGGAATCGAAAGTTGACGGCCATCGAACATTTAATTCTCTATTTGGGCGATATTGAGTACTTACCGGTTTTAGAAATCATTACGTGCGGCCGACCGCTATCCGAAAGTGTAAAAGCCTACAGAAGCAAAATTTAATTATCAGACGAAAAAGTGCGCGATGTGCTATAGAAAGTACATTATGGTGCTTTGCATCGGTCCTAACAGTAAAAAGGAGAGTGACTTTTTCTAGCAACTACAAGAATAGCAGTAGCGCGGCGAAGGGTATGCATGTATTATACAGCGCACTATTACTATAAAATATGTTAGTTTACGGGAAGCTCGAACATGAACAAATTAAATTTTAATCTATAATTAACCACGGTCGTAAAAATGGGAAATTAATGGTTAATTTTAATACCGCTAAGCATATACTTTGGCTTGGTGATTCATTTAGAAAATATTCAAGCCTACCATATCCGAAAATATGACGTAGAAGTTATTTAAAATTAAATTGCTTTATTAGTAAGTATTCTATAGACAACAAGTTTGGTATTCCCTTAGTAAAGGTTTAAAGTGTTTTTATTAAGTTTTTGTTTATAGTAGCACTGCATCTTCTACAGCACGACTTGCACACAATTTGTGTGCGTGTGCTACCATCCTTTTGAATTTTTAATATGCACGCGATGCAATTGTTGATCCGTATAACATGAAAAACGTTTCCGGTGTTTCTACTAACTGCAATCGCAGCATCGACGATGCGAACCGGGTGCATGCATTGGTGCTAAATGTACTGGACGAGCAGCAAGGATTGGCACAAGATGACGTCATTTGGTTCCCCGCTGAATCCTCAACTTCGTTCGGGTGTCTTCGGAAACCTTCGGTTTGCATTTTATAGGGTACATAAAACAGGTATGCAAGAATATACATTTTAGTTATAAGTACGTTCGCTTACAAGTTTAACCAAAGTTCTATAGTGCGGATTTTGTTTTGTACTAAAATGGTACCTGCAAACGTTTTTAAATGCGAGCCCTGTCACGTCTACTTTACCAGGAGGGATGCTCTCAAACGGCACCAGAACAAATGTCGTGGTGTAACATCGTCCACGGTTAAGCTTATACATCCGTCCGCAGCAAAGTACTTAAACTGTGGGTCTTGCGGTATCGCTTTTACGAGAATGGACAGCTTACAGCGACACAAGGAAAAACAGCATGATATGGCATTAAGCAGTAAACGTTCAGCTCCGCCAGCTGTTAAAGGGTCTTGTACGAAACAACCACGAATTATGTGTAAAGTATGCGATTTCGAAATGGAAAAAACTACGTACGCCGCACACTTAAGGAGCAACAAACATAAAAATGCATCAGTTACCGTTACTAGCGACGATGGTGTAGAAATGGTTAGCACAGCGTTTAACAACCGTATGGCTAGCTATCGCATAAAGAACGCCAGTGTCGACGATGGAGTGTCCGAGTTTCTTTGGAAGCAGAAAGAGCGATTTAGTCGATTAATTAATGAAAAAAGAATACAACATACAGCAATAAAAGTCTATTGCGAACTCTACGGGGTTTACACCAAAATGGGGGAAGAGACTACCGATGTGAAATCCTTTAACACTAAAAATGTGGTTATAACGTCTTCTAGTAATCTGGAAAATATGTACGAGGTCTGAAGCGAAACCATGCGAACAAAATCAGAGGAATTTGAAACATGTGGGTCTGGTTGGTCTTTGGAAAAGGTGCTCTATTTAGAAATAAATATTAATAAGTATAAGCCGATATGAGAAGTTCTAGGTTGAAAATAAAAAATTGTGAATATGTATTTAGAAATGTGGTTTACAAAATTTAAACTGTATTAGTAAAAATTGTCTGTAATAAAAAGTTTTAAGAATGGTTTTTAGATTTTCTTTTAGGTATGAGCTGCCTGAAATTTACAATTTAGAGGGTGTGTGTAAAATGGTAAGGAGTGCTTCGATTTTAAATCTATTTACAGATTCGTATTCTACATAAAATTCTAGACTAATTTGATGTATTGCATGACTAAAAAATTTATAAGGACGGTCAGAAATCGCTACCAGCAAAAAAATCTTAAAATTGGGTTTGCTCCCTGGAGGGTGATGCTATCTGAAAAATTTTAAAGAGATTTGGGTAGCTGAGAAAATTCTAATATTAATTGATACCAAACAAGATAGGTTTATCTCAAAAGATGCAATGGCTAGTCGAAGAAAACTTTATGTTAGGTTTGCTTATAGAGCAAAGAGCAAAATTTAGAGGTTTGAGAGCTTTAAAGGGGTATAACTTTGCAGAGGGTGGTGCGATTTTAAATCTGTTTGCAGATTCGGGTTATGCGTAAAATTTTAGACTAATTTAATGTATCGCATGACAAAAAAAATATATACGGACGCTCAGAAATCGCTACAGGTAAGAAATCTTAAAATTAGGGTAGCTCCCTGGGGGGTGATGCTATCTGAAAAATTCCTAGAGATTTGGGTAGCTGAAAAAAATCTAATATTAATTGATACCAAACAATATAGGTTTATCTCGAAAGATAAAAAATTGCTAGTCGAAAAAAACTTTTTGGCCCAGATGTGTGGGGAAATGTGGATGCTGGGGGAAATGTAATGGCCATATTCCCAATAATGGTCTACGCACAAATAAGAACAGTACACAATACGCAAAAAAGTTACATATTACGCACACAAAACATTGTAATTTTATAATTTATATTATGTTGATAAATTACTGGTTATGCAATCCACGCAGCATACCGGTTAAGTTAATTCAGAATACGTCTCTGAAAATTCAAAGTTTCAGATTTTACTTATATTGTCTTATTCTTTCTTTTTATACGATATCTCGTGTTTCCTTCATTGCGCACCTGAGAGCCCGTGATATTTTGAAAGAACTATACACAGCTAGTTCTTATAAATCAAATTTATTTGGCAGAACTTGAGCTTCTAACGCTAGTGCGTTATTTAAGCAAATAAAATAGGTAATAGAAAAGCTTATCAATTTAAGTAAGTTAAATGAGCCTTTCGCCCAAAATACTTATAGAAGCTTTAGTGATTTTCTGTAATAATGTTGCTATTCCAATATATTTAAGTAAGGTAAAGAATTAAAATAGTAAAGCACCTAGTACATTCTTATACAACTAACAATAAATATTGGCACTTTACACTCTTCGTATTAAATTAGAAAAATTCAGACTAATCTGGGTAAATAACCGTCATGGAAAAGCTTATTTGCGTAAATTCATACGAATTCAAAGAAACCACCACGTGCTATAATCATATACTCATAAACTGCCGCCACATAAACAACGCGTAGGGAACACAAACGAACACGCTCTTTAAAATTGTGACAAAATGGCCAATCACACGAAGAGACGACATTGACCTAGATGCTAGGACATCAGTTAGACGCATTACCTCGCGAGAACGAGAAATTGTGTACGCAACCCTCAGATTTGAGATTTATAAAAACACACGGATAATAAAAGAATTGATACAATAACTCAATCTTCAGTTACAGAGCTTCAAATACGAATGACGCACATCATCACCGAGCGGGTTAAAAGTCGAGTAATACAAGTGATATTATTAAAAATTTCGGGATTGTAAGAAATAAGTTCCCAAACGCAAATGTAGACAGGGAATTAAAAATACCGTTACTGGTAAAAGTGCACCTGTCTTGGAAACTTTTATTCGAAGTTTAGTTGGCATATTAGATTACTTACCACCAAAAAATTCCTACAGAACAAGCTCGTTCGGAGCTTTGTAAAAGGACTAATAAAACCTATAGAATATTGAATTTTTGTTTTTTATCTGTTACACATTTCATGCTGTTGTATATTTAATAACTGTGATTAGTTGTAATCATACGAATAAGTAAATCTTACTATTAAGAGCACTTTTAACGTTAGTGCACGCTTATTTAAAGTGAACTGTAAACCAAAACTTCTCTTATGAAAACGCACCGTACTTGTATCCAAATATTTCATATGTTCCAGTTAATTTGGTTGAATATCTATAATTGTTCTTTATCTTTTAGGTACGCGCATATTTGGACAATTAGGGATAGATTTTAATTTTTTGGTTTGCAATTCACTGTGATATTCATGTTTGATAGTATAGGTTTGTTGAATGGCTTGGAGTTTTTGTTATTATTTTAAATTAGTAAAAGGTGAGAAACTTGTACGTAAGGCTCCAACAACCTCTGCTGCAGCAAGAGCAATTATATCGTTTTTTGGAACACCTATCATTTAGTGAGACTGAAGTCAGGTGGGTTAAAGCTCATAGACTTTATTAGACAGAACGTTCAAAGAGCTTTCAAGGTAGGTATAAAAGTATTCAGTAATAATGTTAAAATGTATTAACCTCTGAAGAAATTTGCATGCGCTTTTATAAAACTCCTGTAACACCAATCTAGCCGTGCATTATTTATTGCTACTTGACTTCACTTTGGTAGAATAGAATTAATTCAAGTACTTAACATCAAGTCAACACGTAGCAGTACAATAAGCAGTGGCGGAAATAAGTAAACATTAGTAATAATTGAGAAAAAGGTAACTGAATTAAAGTTACACCGTTTAGTGTTCCATATTGGAATGTCTGAGGCAAAAATAAGAATCTATACTGTATATGGTGACTTTCTTCTATTAACAGCGTCTGCATCATTTTCTTACAAGAGCAGCTACCTCATCTTTTTTCAAATGAGTAATATTTTTTATAATCTTTCCGCTGACCATTGGTGTTTCAGGTTGCTCGTTCGGAGCAGCAGGCTTCTATCAACATGCAGATTTTACACAATTATTTCTACACATTTCCTTATTGTCATTTTTGAATCAGACAGTTAATTGTAAATAATAAAGGCATTTACATTAGTTATACCCAAGAGAATTTCAATAGCGATTTTTCGATATCATTTCAGTGACCCAGGAAGAGCAAAATTATAGTTCGGCTATATAGGTTCGATAAATAAATTGACGATTTACCGCCATTCTAGTCAATTATGACATCCGGTTTATTAAGGGTCCTGTATGTCTTTCTATAACTTTTGAAAAATTTGTATACTTTTTGGACAACATAAGTACGCCATGCTTATCATGCCACTTGATCACACAAACACCTTTTCACTTTCCTAGTCAATTATTTGGACTCTTTAATTTTTTCCGGTTACTTCTATTGTATTGCATCTTCGGTTAGTTTTCAAAGGTTCTAGCAAATGTGTTTGCTTGTCCAATAAACGATTAACCAGTTCAAGGTTAGTATAATAATTACCCGCAACAGTAGTATGGCTCGCATTCAAAAAGTCTTTAGATAAATTCATTACAACATATGTCTGAATTGAAGCTACCTTATCTTTTTTTCTAGCGTATATCAGAAAATTCCAGATATATCCTTTACCGCAACACAGTTGGAAGAATTTTACACCATGTTTGTGACTCTCCTGCTGCATGTATTGTTTTATTACACATTTGCCTTTGTCTTGAAATATTATAAGACCCTCGCCAATGCAAATTATTCTTCTGGCGTGTAAATGTATGGATATTTTTTATGAGTGCGTCTACCTGTTTCTCTCTTTATAGTCATCATTATTAGAGAAACGCCATATACTGAGCATCAACCAAAAGCGATTACTGCTCATAGTTTTGGAAGCCGCATCATTGCGAAAAAGCATCTCTACTCCAATAGTGAGATAAGGATGCCATTCTCAGTAAGCCCATTCCAAATAACATTTTACCGACTATCAAATACCGTTTTATTTTCGTTGAGGTCGTTAATCTTACAAATTGTGGTCAGTCTACAACTTACATACTCAGGTATGAACGCAACCTTCATCAGATGTTAATATAAGATAGGAACTCTACTAATTTACCTGCAGATTATACAAGAACATCCATTTGACGATTCAATGAGACTAATAAGTTGCGTCTGTTTCAGTGAGATCAGAAAAAGTTGATTGGTGGTCGTCCACCAAATAGATCGAAGTCGCATTTTTAACTAGTCGAATAACGTACTCTAGACATTGGGTAACTTACCGTTATTGTTCAGTTTTTGAAAGACGTTGGATCAAGGTTGGCAATTTTATATACCAATTGCTAACCTCCAAATCAATTTTGTTTTGTTTTTTGGTTATTTGTTTATTACACACACAAATAGATTTGGCAAAGCTACGTATCTGTCAGTACGCACCTCATCTTATATCTAAATTACTAAATATTGCGACAGTGACTAAGAAGTATATATAACACTCTAAAAATTACGCTTATTCAATTCTTATTAAAGCCACCTCATATCTGTTTAACAATAAAAATGGATGATTCATTGGAATTATATTACAAACATATCTTTCTATCGATAAAAAGAATGATTAATAGGTATCGTAATAAAATCATACCTGTGTAACGATAGGAATGGTGATTAATATGATAATATAATAGGATTCCTCTAGAAGGTTTGAGAGGCATCTTAATTTCTCCGTATTTCTCTTGAACAAAGGATTGCTTGTATTAATTGCGCCCAGTTACATAAAATTATTTGCACGACTAGTTTGAAGGATTATTTACACAACCCGTTTACATTTCTTTTCCGGTCCTTGAAAGATTTCCGATATTCTTCTCTTCAGTTCAATTGCCTATGAATATATCAATCAGTTGCTAATCTGTTATAGTGCTCTTCAAAGCAAAGCGTTCTGTTTTAATACCGTCAGCGTACTTGCATCTAATATAAAGGTATAATTCTTTAAATATAGAAATTTTGGTCAAACTGCTAGACTTTTATATGAGGCCTAAAAGTCCTTATTAGTTCTAGTGAAGGGGTACGTCGAAGCACTTTTGTATTTGCCTTTACTAGACCTTTTCATTAATAATATAGATGAACTAAAACTAATAATTTCCTGCAAGTAGTAAGTAGTTTTACACGTATAATTTGCTTCTGCAGAAAAGACAACGGATCAAGGTAGATATACACAAAAATAAGTAAGAAAAAGGGGTGGCACGCTTCTGCACACTTGGCAGTTTTAGGTAGCGGTAAAAAGTGTCCAGTTTACTACCGGGAACGTTGTTACATAGTTACTTGCGCCAAAAAGGTTATTCTTATAGATTGACAATCATCTGGCGATGGTTGACTGCCAACCGCACAATTTCCAACAGGAAATCACGTAAATGTATAGATACAGGCTTAATTTAAGCTTAACCTAAAAATATAGCTACATACAGAGGTTAAATACCAAAAGAAATTGATGATCATCCAAAGGATTACCAACAATATCAAATAAAAAGAAACAAAACGCTGAGATATTTGACTGTTCCTGGTTTTTTTCTAAGTAATAACTCGGACAATCATTAAAAGCTTTAATGTAACTTATTAAACATCTTACAAAATAAACTTAATAATGTGAGCCCTACTATAGAATCTAATTTAATGTTTTATTGTTTTGTACTTTCTAAAGCTGAACGTCGGGATTCGTTTTTCATCTATTGTCGAACTTTTGAATTTACAATTTAATAGTTATATATACGGTTATAAATTATGTCATATTGGACAACACTTAAATTGAACCAGCTAACTATAAAACAAAAACTAAATATCATACCTGGATAAAAATATTACCATAATAAAGCTCTGCAAGTTACTAAAATCTGTAATCCAGATAACCTCAAAAGTCAGAGTTTCTTTAAGATAGCCTCAGGTATTGTTACTTCTCAGTTAGACAGGTAAAAAGGTAATGTAATTTGTTCGTAGGTGTACAAAGATCGTACTCGGTTCCACAAGAAATATTATTTTGCTTTACAAATTAACCATACAAGATTGCTAAGCTAGGCCTAAGCATACATTGAGTTCTAAATAATTAAACTACGGTAAATCCATTTATTGAATCCTTGGTTACGGCGTTGACCACGCGTAATACCAATGAGATTATTCTTCTTTCCTTGGTTCTACAGGACTTGCGATGGTATTGACGCACAACTAATCCAGAATGGCAGTAAAGTTCGTTGTTGTTTACCTACAATACACAGGAATAGACAGATATATTGAAAAGAAATGGAGATAGGAAGTAGACAAAGTAAATTTAAATGCATTATAAGCATTGACCCGCTACTTAAATTTTAGGTATAGTGGCCTAAAGTAGTCAGAATTCATGGCACTCGTTCTCGCCAACTTGTAAGCACATACTTATTAATCGAAGCAATTACGCACATTGCTCCCAAGCGTTAGAGCACTTCTATGCGATATAATACAATAACCAATTATAGGTTACTCCCCGAGTAATGCTGGGAACCCAAAACCACATTTATAAGCCAAATGAGGCAAAGCCCCGAGGCAATCTACCTTTAAATTCCGTAGTAACTCCTGCTGTGGGAATAACCTAGGTAAGTTTAAAATAAGAGAAGTAAAAGAAATTAATACACAAGTCTTCCTGGCAACACTGATTATGGCGGCTTGTTGCTTCGGCCAATGTTCTACGGATTTCCGCGAAAAGCCACGTGGTAAAAACTTGATTCTTATTAGTTTACAATGGTCACGCGTTTTCCGAAAGCCTATCACAACCTTCTAAACAGAACGTCAAATTTTAGAAACGCTTTTAATTTACACAAATTTACGAGGAAATTATATATAGAACCAAACGCAAATTAAGGTTCGGGCCTTGGGGGCTGCGTTTTTAAAAAACACTTGCAAACTTCTTAACAAATTTCTTTAATTAGTTCAACTTAAACAGAAATAAATGTCGAATTTTGACAAACTGGTATTAATTATTCTAAGTCAAAATAAATTGATTTAAATGAATTATTGTGAGTCGCCTAAGCAAACTGCAATGTTAAAGGTGAATACTTTGACTGACTGCCGGGTCTTGGGGCTCCCCGGCTATTTATAATGTCCCTACCCCCTCACATGGCTGTGGGAACTTATAGATCTCATGCCTGCTTATTCTTAATTCTATACTTTGTTACATTGTTACAATCTTATTTTCTGTGACCTGCCACCTGCAGTACCACTATCATTGTATTGCATCCGTTCTCATGAACTGTTAATAAACTTTATTAATTGTCCTTGTATTACATTGTTGCATTCTACTTTATAATTTTATTAACAATTTCTTATAATTTCTAATTATTTCTATTTCTTTATACATACATAAATTGGGGATACATAACTCGCGTCAGAATGAGAAGTATCAGCATGAAACTACCATGTTGTGATATTACAATTCGTCCTGAAAGTTTAAACCTTGTCCTAGTTATATTATCTAAAACCCAATTAATTCATTTGAAACTAAATTAAAACAAAGACTCTTCTAATTGTAGGTTGCGTAAGGGTTTGTGGTGATGTAGGTAATACTAGGGTAGAAATAATTAACCCTCTTATACTTCACTAAAGTAAAATCGAGGACAGGAAATTAGATGAAGATCTATACTAATACTAATTCGTGTTCAGTATATCCACATTGTTATGCATCCCTTCATTAGATAGAGATGAAATTCTGGCGAATAATAGAAAGTATTGGATTCTTGTTGCAACAGATTGTTGAAGAGGATTGTAGCGAATATTTATACTCTTTAGAAATCAATACACATTGATACAGTTATCTCTGGGTTTGCTTTATATTCTGCAGCGTAGTTAGCAGTTACTCAGGTGTATTAAATTTCAAACCACGCGCCATACTTGTTACCTTAGAAAATATAAACTTCGAATATTTCGTTGTTGTTTGCTGAAACTCGTAAAAACTTTATAAGATGTTATAAATCCTAAACAAATTACAAGCCATTAATTTTCTCAACTTGTTTGCAATTGAAAGTGCTGAGTTCGTTCGAATTAATGCTTGATAAATAGCTCCATTATCACGCTTCGCCACGCCACGAATCGAAAATATTTCAGCAGGGCTGCAAGGGATATAAATTAACACATCCTACTTGACAGGCCTTAAAAATGTAAACCTACTGAAACGTTGCATTAAACTTTGAAAATTTTATTTTATATTTTCATAATTCCTTAAAACCTTCGGTTGTTCGAAACGGTTGGATAATTTTATGCAATTCATAATTGATATTGTGTAAACACAAAATGATACAGATACTTGGAGCAAAACTTACAACAGCTGAAATTATAGTAAATATAACAACAGCTTGTCTTATTGCAGAATCAACAACAGACTGGTTTAGTAAAAAATACTCGGATAAAGTAAACTTGGGTTGTCGAAATAAATGCCACCACATGAACAAAATTCTCAAAACTCTACAAGCAGGAGCGTGGAATGTTAAGCGTTGCCAGTGGCGTGCATTTATGGAGGGGGGGGTGGTGGTGGTAGTGGTTTGACAACTTATCGCTTGATGCGGAAGAAACTACTATTCTTCTGCACTCTCTCGTACACGCTTTGTTTCAACTATTGTAAATTATGTGTGCGTGGCAGTATCTCAATAAAAATTTGGGGAGGGGAAATAGTATAAATACGGAAGCGTGTGCTAACATTAGTCATTCTGTTATTGGTGATTTAGTGCAGTAAATAGCTGCTCTGTTTGCTGTAGTTAAATCTTCAAGTGACGAAAAAGTGATAATAGATGGCGTACATGAGTGTAATATTGGAATTCGTCGTATAAATAGGGCGGTAAAACAAGCGAAATTAATTGGTGAAAAGCAAAAGCTATTGGCTTCGTTGGCGAACATTCAATCTATGGGTTCACAATATAAAGTAGCCCAGAAGAAAGGAGCCGGTCTTACAATTAGAAAGGAAACTGTATATAAGCGTATACATTGGGAGGATTCCATCTCGGCTTTCAAATGACGCATACGAACAGGAGAAATCTTAAGCATAAAGATATTGGAAAATTTTTAATAGACTCTAAAAGTCTTTTCAAGAGGAGAATCCAGAATGCATTGAAGATGGAGGAAGCTATTAAAGTTAATACAACGTTTTGTGGAGAGTTTAAAATTGCAACTGGTTCCAAGCTTATGCAAGAACACTAATATTTTACGACGTCTAATGCCACCACTTTTCGGGGCACTAATTTAGACCGATGGTTTAAGGCAAATGATATGGAACCATTAGTGACAGAGTTGGATGAGTTCCAAGAGCGAGATAGCGGATGGTGTTTGAAAAATATTGTTAACTTAGGGATTAACATTAACAAATATAATCCTATGTAAGGATCTTCGTATATAGAGCTGCCGCTTGATTTCAAACAGAATCAGGCGTGCGTCAATATGAAGAATGACGTCCTTACATGCTTTGCATGATCCATAATGGCCGCGCTATATCCTGTTATGCAGCATAGCTATAGGACAACATCATACCTACACTACTCTGGAATATTGAATCTAAAAAGAAGACAATTTCCGATGATAAAAGCTCAGATCAAGATCTTTAAATCGCAAAATGATATCTCCGCTAATATCTACACTTTAAAGTTAAAGAAGCATAAGTTTATTACTGTTCCGCTGTCAATATCAGAAAACAGAAAAAATATACGTGTGAATCTCCTGATGATCCATAACTAATATTAGGACGAGGATATGGAATGCTTTAAAAACGTCGATGGACAAGAAACATTCAACACCCATTATGTATGGATAAAAAACTTAAGTCGACTGGTGTCATCACAACTTCGTTCTTGTCATGTATTGTATACATGAACTGTAGTGTAGTCATCACTTATTCATAGAGGACTTGATGTTTTAATATATTGAAAGATGTCAATTTGACATATGTGATAGTTGTAATATTAATCAGTTATGAACAAGTTGTAAAAGTACACTTAATAAAGTATTTGGTCTATTTCAATAGTACGGCTGTTATTAATGTCTGTTAAATAGATATTGTTATAAAACGTAACTGTTATAAAACGTTAATGTAAAACGTAACATGGTGGCAGCGGTAAAAATCGTGTAAAAAAATTGCGGTTACGGTGTGAAAAAGTCTGAATGCAAAGACAAAGCTACACTTGCAATTTATTACAGTTTAGTTGAAATTAGTAGTAAATACTAAGCATTAGAAAATAAAGTCTCTTTTTTTTGTTAAAAAACGCGTTATCAAAACCTGCATACTAAACAAAAAGCAGCATGGCGGACCAAAGCAAGGCACCGGAAGAAATGCGCTTTAAAGGTGACATCGCTAATAGCTGGAAGCTATGGAAACAAAAATTTGAACTTTATTTGTTAGCAAGTGGGAAAACAGCAAAAGCCGATAATGTAAAAATTGCCATTTTACTTAATCTTCTGGGCGATGAAGGAATTCAAATATTTAATACGTTTGAATATACAGCTGAAGAAGACCAGTCTAAGTTAAGTGTTGTGTTATCAAAGTTTGATGCATATTCAAATCCAATTAAAAATTTGGTGTACGAACACTTTAAATTCTTTAAAAGAGACCAACTACCGGATGAAACGGTAGATCAGTTTATAACCGCATTACGACAACTGTCGTCTACTTGCGAATTTAAAGAAAAAGATGTGTTGATAAGGGATCGAATTGTACTGGGCATAAGAGATGCACGAATCCAAGAGAAGTTATTACAAGTACAAAACTTGGAACTTCATGAGGCGGTTCAAATCTGTCGTTCGATGGAAAGCAGTGTAAACACTCAAAAGGAGATCATTAGGGAAACAGCTAGTATTAGTACAATAACGCGTCATGGGAAGCAAAATAAAGGCATAACTGGTGAATCTTCAGTTAGAAAGAACAATCCTGCTCAAGGTAGATTTGCGACGTCTTCTAGCCAGGGAAATAACTACAAACAAGGTAACAAATTCACAAGGTGTGGTTTAGTACATTCAGATGGTAAGTGCTCTGCTTTAAATCGATATTGTAGTAGATGTAAGCTAAAAAGTCACCACAGGAAATTTTGTAAAACTCTGAATGTTCATGACATTGAAAATTTAGATGTTTTTGACAGTAACGAGTCTGATTCAACCGATCATGTTGTCTGGACAATCACTGATGCAACTGTTAATTCAGTAGAGTGGTTAGAAACAATTAAAATAGGTCATGTAGCTGTAACGTTAAAAATAGATACAGGGAGTCAAGTTAATATATTAAATCTAAATGACTTTAAAAGTTTAGGTATTGACAACAGCGAGTTAGTCAAAACAACTCCTACACTATGTTCATATACAGGTCATAAAATTGTAATATTAGGTAAAATTAATTTACAATGTAGCTTTAAACAAATGCAGAAGAGTCTTTTGTTTTATGTTGCGGATTCAACGTCTGCCTGTTCATTGTTGGGACTTAGTGCTATTAGGGAATTGAAAATAATTAATAATCCTAATGTTAAGAAAAAGTCTATTGAAAATCCTGCAGGTGCTGTTGAAATAATAGCAGAATCCCCAAAATACATGCCTAGTGGCGTCCAGGAAATTGTGGAAAAACATTCATCTGTGTTTTCGGGTATTGGTTGTGTCAACAGAAGCTATAAAATTACATTAGCTGAAAATGCAATACCTCGCATTTCAGCTGCTAGAAAAATCCCCTTGGCTTTAAAACCAAAAGTAAAAAAAAAGCTTGATGAAATGGTTACTGAAAATATTATAGTACCAATAAGCGAGCCTACAGATTGGGTGAATCCCATTGTTGTAGTTGCAAAGCCAAGTGGTGACATCAGAGTGTGTATGGACCCTAGGGCACTAAACGTTTTCATAAAACGTGAAAATTTTCTAATACCTACTCAGGACGTGCTTTTTAGTCAATTGGCTGGTGCAAAATATTTCTCTTTACTGGATGCATCATCTGCATTTTTGCAAATTCCACTTGACGCAGACAGTTCTAAGCTTTGTACCATAGCAACTCCGTTTGGAAGATATAAATATCTTCGCCTTCCTTATGGAATTTCATCGGCTCCCGAGATATTCCAAAAATTTATCCATGAAACCCTAGACGGATTACAAGGAGTAATAGCCTATTTTGATGATATTCTCGTGTTTGGAAACACTGTTGATGAACATAATCGAAGTTTGAACTTAGTTCTTGAGAGAATTGCAAGAACAGGCTTGACATTAAATTTAGAAAAATCTAAGTTTGGGTTAACTCAAGTAAAATTTCTAGGTCTTGTAATCAACGAACAAGGCATAGCTCCTGATGGGCAAAAAATACAAGCTATTCAGAAGATGAACCCCCCTAGCAATAAAAAAAACTACAGAGGTTTCTCGGAATGATTACATACTTAGCTAAATTTATTCCAAACCTCTCGACAGAAACTGCACCTCTTAGGAAATTACTAAGTTTTAAGAATACATGGCAATGGTCTGCTAATGAAGAAAAATGTTTTGATAAATTAAAACAATTAGTCACCACAACGCCAGTATTGTCATTTTTTAATCTTGAAAAAGATACAGTGGTTTCTGTTGATGCTAGTCCCTATGGATTGGGGGCGGTGATCAATCAAGATGGTTGCCCTGTCGAATATGCGTCTGTATCATTAACAGAAACTCAACAACGATACAACCATATTGAAAAAGAGCTGCTCGCCATAGTTTTTGGCTGTGAACGCTTTCACTATTATCTGTTCGGTAATAAATTCAAGGTTGAAACCGATCATCGTCCATTATTGGGCATATTAAAGAAACCCTTAGATGAGCTTTCCCCTAGAATACAACGGTTAGTGCTTCGTCTACTAAGATATGAGTTTGAAATAACATATGTCCCAGGAAAGCTTATGCAGGTTCCTGATACGTTAAGTCGCGACCCAACTCGTGACACATTAAATACTAATTATTTAGACACGTATTTACGTGTATATTCAATAATATCTACAACACCGGATAATGAGAAACGGTTACTGAGAGCAATCGAGGAAGATCCTGCTTTACAAAAAGTAAAATTTTACGTCATGAATGGATGGCCTAACCATAAATCAAACGTTCCTCCTTCTGTAAAGCCGTTTTGGACGGTAAGAAATTATATTTATCTACATAAAGGAGTTTTATTTTATCAAAAAAGAATGATAATACCAACTTCACTTCATGATGAATTTCTTACTTTGTTACATCGGGCACATCAAGGCGTAGTTTCCTGTAAAAAATTAGCTCAAATATCCATCTATTGGCCTGGAATCACACAAGCAATAGAAAAACGTATTCTTAGCTGTATAACATGTCAGCGTTACTCTTCATCAAACCCTCGGGAACCATTGATTCCACATGAGATTCCTGAATTGCCTTGGCAAAAGGTAGGCCTAGATTTCAAATCGCTTGGCCAAAATTATTTTCTAGTTATGGTTGACTACTACAGCAAACTAACAGTAGTTAACAAAATACACAATAAAATTGCAGAAACAGTAATATCCACACTCAAAAACGTATTTCAAACTCATGGCATACCTCAAGAATTATTTTCAGACAATGGTCCACCATTCAACTCCTACGAGTTTGAAAAATTTGCAAAAAGATACGATATTACCTTAAAAACTTCAAGCCCTATATATCCTAGATCAAATGGGATGATTGAAAGGGCCATTCAGACAGTCAAAGGTCTTCTCACCAAAGCCTATCAAAACAACGAGGACCCCTTCTTAGCAGTTTTACAGTACAATGCTACACCTAAGGATGACTTACCTTCTCCTTGTGTACTGGCCGTGGGTCGTATGATTAGAACTTCAATTCCTGTAGTAAAACAGCAATTAAAGCCTATGTACAGCACAAAAGGTATCAAAAGTAAACTACAAGCAAGACAACATAAACAAGCAATGTACTATAACAGAGGTGTGAAGGATCTTGATAAACTTAAACCGGGACAACGCATATTAATGCAAAATAACAAAAGGGACTGGAAGCCTGGTATCATCTCAAAACAATGTGGAGAGCGAGATTACTTGGTTGAGGTCGAACATGGACAATATCGAAGAAATCGTCAGCATCTAAGACCTCTTCAACCTTCCACCACACCACGTTATTCAAGTAACCAAAAAAATGATAACTCAATAGAAATATCAATTTCAGAAAACAAAAAAGTAATTCCTGCTGGCGAAACCAATACCTTAATTCAGAATTCCAATTCGTTTCAGGAACACGGATCTCCGACAAATCCTACTGCACATACGACTGTTACTAAAAGTGGTCGTGTTGTGAGAGCACCACTTAAACTAGATTTATAATGTTACTTGTGTAATAATGCTATTTCTTAAGAAAAGGCGTGTCATGTATTGTATACATGAACTGTAGTGTAGTCATCACTTATTCATAGAGGACTTGATGTTTTAATATATTGAAAGATGTTAATTTGACATATGTGATAGTTATAATATTAATCAGTTATGAACAAGTTGTAAAAGTACACTTAATAAAGTATTTGGTCTATTTCAATAGTACGGCTGTTATTAATGTCTGTTAAATAGATATTGTTATAAAACGTAACTGTTATAAAACGTTAATGTAAAACGTAACAGTTCTGATCATACGAAGAAACACTTTTGTGATCGATATCTACACTAATTTAATACAGAAGAAAAATTGTGTAATCATATTAATGACTGCAAAGTGAAACAATTATGTTTACCTAGACTGCCTACAGAACAAGAAAATATACTCCGCTTCAAAAATTTCAAGAATAAAGTTAAAGTCCCATTTGTTATATATGCCGATTTGGAGTGTATACTGAAATCTACCGGAAGCGCGAAAAAGTATCAAAAACATGTGCCATACAGTGTTGGATATTATGAAGTGTGACTATGATAATTCATTATCGTTTTACCGATCATCTCGAGCTGAAGAATGTATAAAATCGTTTCAATGGAGCTTCAGCAGTTTGTGCAAGATGTAGAAACGGTATTTTTATGTCCATATAATATGGATCCTTTGACACAAGAACAGGAATTTGCTTTCAAGACCGCAACATATTGTTATATCTGCGGGGAGCTGCTCAGTCCAGAAGAAGAAAAAGTTCGTGATCATAATCATTTATTGCCTATCAACAATTACAGAGGATCAGCGCACGAGATTTGTAATATCGACTACCAAGATTCTCATATAGTTTTCCACAACTTGAGTGGTCACGATAGCCATTTCATAATTAAAAGTATTGCTGTAGATTTGGATAGCCGTGTGGAAATGTTGCCCCTAACAAAAGAAAAATATATCTCCTTCACAAAATATATATCTGAAAACTTAATCAACTACAGGTTCATCGATAGTTTCTGCTTTATGAGTTCCTCTTTAGAAACATTAGCTACCTATTGGTTTAGTAGATAGCACAACCGTATTAAGTTCGATTGCGTAGACTACCTATTTATTGAGGCGGCAAAGTAACCGCGGTGAGTTCAGTAACCCAGATATAGGGCCAAATGGCTGCGGAGAAATTCTTTCGATTTAGTGAACTGCAAAATAATGAATTCAAACAAATGCACGTCGATATACATATTTAGTTTATTGCGATTAATAGATTAATTACAGAATTCGTCCGTTTAAAGCAAAAATTAACATTTAATGGTTTACCGCTACATTTTAGTTCGTACAACGCACTTCACCCTCAATGACAGTTCTCGAGCTACTCACCCCCCGTGTTGCTTACGGATCAGAACGTAACAACCGCCACTTAGACCAGTCCATAATATAAGGCGTGGTGCCCATCAAGTCTGTATATTACTATTTGCACATAACTTAACACTAGAAATATTTTAAGGCTGTTAGGGATGACACAGTAACTATAACATACCGGCCACCTTGAAATCACCAAGATTTAAAAACAATTAAATTGGCAAGATAATGAGATAAGCAATATAGAAAAAGAGTAAGTACCTAACTAGTAAACATATATACAATTTATAAAACCTAATGTTCAAATTGCTAAATTTAAAGTTAAAAATAATGCATGTAACAATTAAGGAACGTCTAGAACAAAACTCACTTTGAATCGGGTACGACGCAAAGCTTATGCACTGAGCGCTTTAACAGATTCCCACTCTACACACGCACAGTTACATTTCGTAGCACTCCATCGGCAGCTGGATGCAGTTCCACAACTCTACCGAGGGACCATTGAAGTGGAGGTAAGTTGTCTTCCTTGATTAATACCATCGAACCGATCTTTAAAAGTGCAGGTAAGTTTTTGAACCATTTTGTCCGACGCTGCATCTCAGGGACAACTTGTAGACTCCATTTTTGCCAAAAGTCTTAAGTAATTTTCTGCAAGCGTTGGTATAATGATAATTTTCCATCTGATAGGTGAAGCAGATTATGCTCGAGAGGATGTCATAATGGTTTGCCTATTAGGAAATGACCAGGTGTAAACTCCCAACTAATTCCTTGGCTAGACAGAAAATCGGAAACCTCCGCCTTAGTATCATTATTAGTAAAAAATTGAGAAAGTTGTTTTAGTTCTCTGGACGCGCCAACAAAATTTGTGGCATTATCAGAAGTAATTGAGTTGGGCCTTCCTCTACGGCCGATAAATCTTTTTAGAACAGCCAAAAAGGCAGACGTTGATAAATCGGTCACCAAATCCAAATGAATGGCCTTAGTTGTCATACAAATGAATAGGCAAATATAAGATTTTATAAGTTTGGCTCCGCGAGTTTTGCGATCTCTGATTAATATGGGTCCAGCATAATCTATTCCGACATTATAAAACACAGGAGTATTAAATTCAACTCTTTTACGAGGTAAATTTCCCATTAAGGAATTATATGAAATTGGATTGACCTTGAAGCATTTAACACAGGAGTGACAGATTTGTTTTGCCGTAGTGAGACCAGCTATTCGCCAGTAATGCTCACGAATGCAGGCTAGCAGTTGTTGCGATCCGCAATGCATAAGGCTAGCATGAAAATGTTGAAAAATCAATTTGGTTAGTCTATGGTTTTTGGGTAGCAAAACAGGATGTTTTTTGTGAAAGGGATAGTTCGAATTTTTTAACCGTGCACCTACCCTAAGCATATTTTCTTCGTCTAGGTAGGGATTTAACGATAATATATTAGAATCAGCATTGATAGGCCGACTAGCTTTTAATTGTAGTATTACAGACCCGAAGGCCTCAGCTTGACAAAGTTTGACAAGGACGTCGCGGCTAGCTCGTGGTTCCCTTATACTTAGAGGTTCAGAGGTTGGAATAGATTTGGGTGTAGAATTTTTCGTAAAACGCATCATCCATGCCACAATACGTTGCAACCGGCTTAACGTAGAAAATCTCTGGAATATATCATATGTGTTTGGGTTCAGTAGAGTAACAACTTGACTTGACGCTGAGTTTAGTTCGACATCAATTGAAGTATTGAAGTCAACACACGGATGAGAAGGCCACGCGTCTTGGTTTTTGATGAGAAAATTTGGACCCTTCCACCACAGGTCGCAGTCTGATAGTAGTTTTACAGAGACTGTTACGTTTTTTTTGTGGCAGCCACGATGGGCGCCAAAGTTATGTTACGTTGGCTCGTAGCCGTGCGGAACAAAAAAGAAAATCAAAGAGAGAGAAAAAAAAATGACCGGGCTCAATCGGAGAGTAGGGGGGGTCGTAGAAAGCAGACCAACATACCATGTACGCGGCCGTAAGGAATTAGTGATAATACCTGCAATAAAATTAATTAGTTAAGCAAACCTGGAAAAAAAAAGAATAAGCATAGCAGCAATGAAACATCTAAGTTATTCAGTACTTTGTAGCATGTAAATAAAAGAAACTGTTTAGATAAACTATATAATATAACAACAGTAAAAGCAATACAGAAAAATGTTTAGTACAAAGTAAGGTAATATTGGGGAGTAGCAGAAACGTTTCCTCACACACCAATTAAACATAAATCAGATAAAATGTTAACAAAAAATAAATAGGTAAGACACAATTGATATGAGTAATTCTAGTAGTATTGGGGTTTTTCTTTTTTCTTTCGTTCTTTTTTTTTTTTTAAAGTATGCAGTTCTATTGCAAAAGGTCTCAGAACGACGAAGATATGGCAAAAACAACGGATAGATATTTAAAATAAAAACAAGTAGGAAATAGTTCAACTTACAAAAAGTCCTGCAGTAACGCTTCCTTGCATTGGAAGTGTGGGATTCACGATGTCCTGCACTAACGAAGCACTTTACCCTTGACTGTGAGGGTGTTGATGGAATTTCTTACACTCTACACTAATCACTACTCACTGGTGTTAGCAGACATTCTCATGCTGATGGAACTATGTAGCATTGATAAATTTCTTGTTAATTCTATTTCCTGAGACAATAATTTAGAAATATTTTGTAACACAAATCGTAAAACATGGTAATAAAAAGTTAGAATCACGGGCTTTCAAGCCACGATGTAATGCATTGAACTAACAGTAACGTGAGGTGTTATATTTGCTACCTATGGTAACAAAGAAAAATCTAATGCTTTTGGATAACGAAATTTGTGCAAACAATGATCTATTTTAGATTCTCTGTGGTTAGAAAAATTCAGAACTACAGTATCAACTGTATTTAAATAATCCAAAGTATGCACTCCTTTGAAAAAACAAAAAAAGGGGCCACGAAAACTAGATCGCACACACCGTTCAAATATCAAAAGACAAAGCAACAAAAAAACACAATTAGTAAAGCAACGCGTATCACTAAAGTCAATGTTCCGTAAACAAAAAAACGTTTATTTCAATCGAATTAGAACTCCGCTCTGCAGTTAATTTACCACTCAGCAATTTATAGGAACAAAGAACAACTACAACTCTTCGCTATTATAACCGCTTATCGACTATTATCTACCTCGCTAATAACATAAGGAACATCTCAAACGTGAATGTAACAATCGTATCTAACAATTAATTACAGGCTGTTTATCGTTTTCGATAAGTTGGAATTTATTTATTAATGAGAATTAATCTTCAATTTATCTATCTTTTAAAATTAATACACGCGAGTTAAATTGCATACAATTCTGAAAACTAGGCGGAAGTATTTACTTTATACAAACAGCGATCCAAAAACGATGAATTTTAAGAATTGAGTAGAGCGTAAAATGTTCAAACTATAAAAATGCACGTTACAAGACGCCGCGGGAAATTAAGTCCGCGGGGTTTTCTTTAGAAAGTACGTGATACCAACCGTCTATGTTAGTTAATTCTTGTATTGTGGCTATTCTATTGGCCACAAATACCTTGTACTTATTTGGCGCAGATTTGATCCAATTCGACACAATAGTGGAATCGGACCAGCAGTAAGTTCTTGAAATAGGAACAATTAAAGTAGATTTAACCTTCTGCACAAGATGCGCAAGAAGCACAGCTGCGCATAATTCTAGCCTGGGTATAGTAGCTCCTTGTAAAGAGGCAATGCGAGATTTGGAACATAGTAAATTCGAATAGTGATTACCGTCAGGTGTGGATACGCGTAAGTATATACAAGCGCCGTAGGCATAGCTACTGCTATCACTAAAACCGTGAAGCTCTACAGAAACGAAGTTCGTAGGAATTACACATCTATTACACATCCATTCGGAATCCAGGTCTTCTGGACGTTTTGAGTTGCCATAGTTTTTGTATAAGGAGCTTTCCCTTGGCGGTAGTGGGCGATAGAAGGTCCAGCGGGTCGAAAATTTGCAAAACCATTGATAGAATGGAACGCTTAGTGTTTCTTGTTGTATTAGCCTTAAGTTGTTCGTTATATACTATAACGTCTAGTAAAGAGTTACAACCAACGCCCAGGGTTTTGGTGTTTTCTCTTTCGCCCAACGGAATATTGTAGAACTTAGTACTCCCTTGGTCAGATAACGTTTCCTTGGAATTGGATAAAATTTTCTGATGGGAAAGCCTACACCAGCTAAGACCGCAGTAAGTTCCTCTTGAAGGGATTGCATTTCTTGGACGGTTTTAAAACTTGTGATAAGATCGTCCATGTAAAAATCTGATTTTAAAATAGCTGAAACACTAGGGTGAGTTCTAGCACAGAGAGTAGCAAGATGATGTAAACATTTTGTAGCAAGATAGCTAGTGCTAGCGGTTCCGTAAGTAATAGTGTTTAGTTCATAAATGTCTAGCGTGGAAGTTGGATTGTGGCGCCAAAATATGCGCTGAAATTTACGCTCAGAAGGCCGAACCAATATTTGGCGATACATTTTCTCGATGTCTCCCGTCAGTGCAATTTTGTGTTGACGGAAGCGTATTAAAATTGAAAACAAGTCGTTCTGCACGACAGGGCCAACAAGCTGGGTGTCATTAATCGATATATTTGAGTGCGTAGGTGCACTACCGTCGAAAACAACTCGCAACTTAGTGGTCAACGAGTTCGATTTTGTTACAGCGTGATGGAGCAGATAATAGGGGGTATAGTAGAAATATTTATTTTAGCGTCGAGAGCATTTGCTGAGGTTGCGTCTGTCTGTTTTGAATGAGTCGAGACCTTGGACATGTGACCTAAGGAAATGTATTCCTGCATGAATTTATAGTATTCAGTTTTGAGGTTGGGATTCAAAAGGAATTTCCTTTCTAGATTGAAAAATCTTTTCTTAGCTAGATCACAGGAGTACTCTAGTTTACTTAAATTTGAATTAAAGGGTATAGATACCACAAAACGACCAGCATCATCATGGGTTATTGTCTCGGAAAAATGATTTTCGCAAAATCGTTCTTCGGCAGACAGCTTGGATAACTGCTAAGAGGTTGTACGTCCTCTAGCTGCCAAAATTTTTGTACAGAATTATTTAAGTCCGTAATGGTAAGCCTGCCACGATTAATTGCTAGATTTACGCAGACTATATTTGTGTTATGCGGGGGGGCTGGACAGTTTTCAGACAGCACCCATCCAAGTAGGGTTTTTGAAAGACGGGCTTATTTTTCCCTAATGAAATTTGACCAACACAGCAAACGGTAAAAGTCACTAGCACCAATCAGAATGTCAATAGGAAGAGATTGATTGAGGTTTGTGTCAGCAAGCTTAATGCCGTTAGGAATTTCAAACGTAGCCTTATCAAAGGATACCAGAGGTAATTTTTCGGCAATTTTTGGTATAGTCAAACATTCTAGATTCACCGTGTAGCCGCAAGTTTTAGAAGTTAGTAGTAAGTTAACTGTTGAGCTAGAGACGGAGCAACTTGAATTTAACCCGACAATTTTAGTGTGAGTCGGAGTTAGTTTTAAGCCTAGTTTTTTCGCTAACTCATCCGTTATAAAATTTGCATGTGATGCTGAGTCCAAAATAGCTCTGGCCGATTGCCATTCATTATGAATGTTTTTTATCCTTACCGACGCCGTTGCTAGCAATTCTTGCTGCAAGTTGGCAGGGAAGCAGGAAAGTGCAGTACTAGTAGGTAGCACATTTTCAGTGGAACTGTTTTCAGCGTCACCTCCATTTCTAGTGGAAGAATCACGCACATTTGCGTCAAAGTGTAATAACGTACTGTGCTGCTTGTTGCAAACCTTGCAGCCAAACTTATATCGGCAAGCTGATTTCTTGGAGTGACGGAGGCAGATTTTACACAAATCGGTATTAGAAACCTGTTTATACCTTTGTTTTCCAGTTAGCTGAAGAAATTCAGGACATTGTGTTATGAAATGAACTAGTTTGCACATAGGACACGAAATAGTGCCCTTACTTGTAGTTACAAATGCCTTTTTATAGGTTGGCGGCTTAGATTTAGGCTGTTGATTTCTTGGAGAAGCGGAGCAGGTAGATGTTTGTTTGTCATGTTCAATTTCTTCAAGTAGTTGGCAACGATTTCTTAGAAAGTCGTCGATCTCAGTTAGGCTTAGTATATTGTTGGGTTTATATTTTGACAACTCAGTTCGGGAATTGTCATCACAATATGTGAAATAAACATTCCAGATTCGTCGATGGACGTTTCCAATTTTCGTAATGCTCTGACGTGCTTAAACAAGTTATCGTACAAGCAACGTAATTCAGAAGCATTAGCTTTAGCAATAGGTTTTAATTCAAAGATAGCTTTAATGTGATTCTGAATAATTAGTTTGGGATTATTGTATCTCTTACAAAGTAGTTCAAAGACCGAGTGATAGTTTTCTCCCGTAGGAGCGATATTTGCGATCAGTTCGCTTGCAGAACCCTTCAAACTACCCTTCAGGTGCAAAAAGCGTTCTACGTCGCTTAGATTAGTGTTAGTGTGTACAAGTGCCATGAATATCTCTAGAAAAGATGGGAACTCTGTAAATTGGCCTGAAAAACTAAGTAGACTCAATTTAGGTAGTTTGGCATTTATTTGTTTAGTGGGGTTAGTAGCACCCAAACTCCCTGCCCAGGTTAAAGACTCTGAGGAACTTGCCCTGCAGGATTCAGAAGCACGTTTCAGTAAACTTGTAGCTCTACTTGTAAGCTCCATAAGTTTATCAAAATATTCCTCTTCAGCCATAACATTTTCAGATTCAATTGAATTTGCTGTAAGCTCTACACTTACTTCTGTGTATTTTGCCACTGATGGCTTAATCGTGTCTAGTCTTAAATTTAAATTAGTTGCAATAATATCGGTCATCTGAACGTCAATAATTTTGTTCAAATACTTTTCAAAATTTGCCAGCTCGTTAATTAACGACTGTGCCCTTGTTAGCAATAGTTTAACTGAAATTTGCTTAGGCATTTTTATAGCTTAAAATATCCAAATTAATAATTAATGTTTGGAACTTTAGCGGAAAACGAAGACTCAATTACTATGATTGGTAAATAAAAAATTTGGTTTGGTTTAGCTACGTTGCATACGAGCCCGAGTTTCAAAATATTAGAATGAGTACTAAAGCGAAAATTTCAACCTTCAGTAACTAGGTAATTGGTAGATTTGTTTGTAAATAGACAGACAATACAAACAATAGATAGTACTAGTTTATTATAGTGATTAAATTAATCTTTTAAACGAATAGGCTCATTTAAATAGAGTAATAATAATTTGTGAGTACAACTGAAAGCTTCGTTGAATTCCATAAAGAATTATTGTTAGTTTTAAGAATGAGCGATAATCCTAATCTTTAGAAATAGCATGCAGGTACGTTACCTTGGTGCGGCTGCTAACATCTAACCACCTGTTGGCCTTGAATCAGTAACCCTTAGTGAAGTTATGCAGCTCTCTGGAATGCAACAGCGACACGTGCGCGAAGGAGAAATGTTTATACTACTGTACACCACGACCGACGCGCACTACTTATAGCTTTTATTTCGAACCTTAGTTTTTTAAGTAATTAATATCCATTATTTAGCACTTAGTAATCCCGCGAAAGAAGGATCATGGTTTAGTAGATAGCACAACCGTATTAAGTTCGATTGCGTAGACTACCTATTTATTGAGGCGGCAAAGTAACCGCGGTGGGTTCAGTAATCCAGATATAGGGCCAAATGGCTGCGGAGAAATTCCTTCGATTTAGTGAACTGCAAAATAATGAATTCAAACAAATGCACGTCGATATACATATTTAGTTTATTGCGATTAATAGATTAATTACAGAATTCGCCCGCTTAAAGCGAAAATTAACATTTAATGGTTTACCGCTACATTTTAGTTCGTACAACGCACTTCACCCTCAATGACAGTTCTCGAGCTACTCACCCCCGGGTTGTTTACGGATCAGAACGTAACAACCGCCACTTAGACCAGTCCATAATATAAGGGGTGGTGCGCATCAAGTCTGTATATTAGTATTTGCACATAACTTAACACTAGAAATATTTTAAGGCTGTTAGGGATGACACTGTAACTATAACACCTATCTAAACAAGTATCCGTTACTAAAAAATGAATGTTCTGGTTTGAGTAATGCGTATGCCCATACGATTTTATAGATTCTTTTGAAAAGCTAGATTGTACTTCACCACCTAATCACGAAAAGTTTTACAATAAGCTGGAAGGTAAAGAAATTAGCAAGAATCAGTATGCGCGTGCTAAAAAAGTGTGGGGAGCATTTAATATTCAAAACCTGGGACAGTATTCTGACTTATACCTCAAGACCGATGTGATGCTATTGGCTTTAGTTTTTGAGCAATTTCGTACGAGTTGTCATTTAACTTACGGACTAGACCTTGCCCACTATTATAGCCTTCCAGGGTTTACTTGGGACGGAATGTTTAAGCATACACGACAGGAATTTGAATTACTGACTAACATTGATCAGCTCTTGTTCAGTGAAAAGGGCATACGAGGAGGACTTAGTCAAGTGTGTTCAGAATGCCGTGCTTCTGCGAATAATAAATATTTGCCTACGTATAATCCTTTTAAACCGGATGTGTATCTTATGTATTGTTAATAATCAATACGGATGGGCAATGAGTCAACCCTTACCCTATGGAGGATTTAAATAGATGGACATTAACATCGACGTAACATCAGTTCCTGATAATGCTAACGAAGGTTATATCTTGGAAGTTGATTTGGAGTATCCAGAATCTATCCACCACTTGCATAAGGACATTCCATTCCATCCGGAGCACATTGACCCAAAGACTAGAAAACAGCCTGTATCGAAAACTCAAAGCATCAAATTAATGGCTACGTTGAATTCTAAATGTAAATATGTGATACACTTCAGAAATCTGAAGCAGGCTTTGGAAAATGTGCTGAGATTAAAAGGGGGTACTTAAATTTAAACAAAGCTGCTGGTTAAAATCTTACATTGATTTGAATACTGAGCTTCCGAAACGAGCAAGAAACGAGTTTGAGAACTTGTTCAAGCTGATGAATAACGCTGTCTTCGGGAAGACGATGGAGAATATTCGCAAACATTGTAATGTGAAACTTGTACGAAACTGGGAAGGAAGATATGGAGCCGAAACCAGGATATCCAGCGCGTTATTTAAAAATGTTACAATCTTCGATGAAAACCTTGCTGCAGTGGAACTTCTTAAATCTGAAATATATTTTAACAAACTTATATATGATGGTATGTGCATTCTCAACATAGCCAAGTTGACAATCTACGATTTACACTATGGATATACAAACGCCACCTTTGGAGATGGGTGCCGAGTTCTTTACACGGATACCGATAGCTTAATCTATAAAATAGTAAATCAGGATCCTTATGAAACTGTGAAGCGAAACTGTCAGCAACGTTTCGATACTTCAGACTATCCTGCCAACAACAATTATGAAATTCCACTAATTAACAAAAAAGTATTGAGTATGATGAAGGATGAAAATAATGGACGACTTATGACAGATTTTATCGATTTACGATCAAAGATGTATGCTATAAGAATTCTTAAGACAATCGAGGAAGAAGAAGCTGAACCATCACGATTAATAGAAGAAGAGGAATTACCCGATGTCCAAGACCTTGGTGTTACAAAGAAGATCTTTTGATCGGTAATTAAGAATGGAATTACGTTTGAAGATTATGTCGATTGCATAGAAGATTACAAGGAAATATTTGTAACGCAGAATCTAATTCAATCATCCAAGTATCAGGTTTACACCATCGCTCAGGAGAAATTGCCCTAAGCCCGCACGATGATAAACGCCGCTTGCTTCCTGGTTTATATGCTACACTACCTGTTGGACATTATTCAATTATGGAGCAAGAGGAAATATAATACTTATTACAAACGTAGAATATTAATTGTAAATATATTATCCTCCTTAAAAACTGATGTGATAGACTCCTCCGTCGTGGGTGTTGGTTGAAAAGTAACCTGAATTGATCTTAAGATCCTCGTTATGGGGATTTCAATGCTTGGTACAAAAAAGTGCAAAACGGATCTTAGATTTTTCCATAAGAAAATACATGGAAAAATTGCACTTTTTGGCCTCGTCCGAAGGTACCTATTTTACTTCCCTAGTAACTCTTTATGTGGTAGAAACCTAAAAGATAAAAGCTGCTTCAAGCCACCGGTTAAAAGTATTCGCGAAAAGCCACGCGGTAAAAAGTTCATTCTTATTAGTTTACGAGGGTCACACATTTTCCGAAGGCCTATGGCAGCATTCTTAACAAAACGTCATGTAAAACCTCAGAAACGCTTTTAATTTAAACAAAATTATGAGGAAATGATATATAAAAGCTTACACATCAGAATGACAAGTATCAGCATGCAATTACAATGTTGTGAATTTACAAATCCTCCTAAGGGCTTCAACCTTGTCCTAGTTATATTAACTAAAACCTCCCAATTAATTAATTAATTTGAATTTTGAAACTAAATTAAAACAAAGGACTCCTCTAATTGTAGGTTTATGGGTTTGTGGTGATGTAGGTAATACTAGGATACAAATAATTAACCCCCTTATAGTTCAGTAGAGTAACTTCAAGGATAGAAAATTAGATGAAGATCTCTATTGATACTAATTCGGTGTTCAGTATATCCACATTGCTATTCACCCCTTCATTAGATAGAGATGACATTCTGGCGAATAACAGAAAATATTGGATTTCTGTTGCAAGAGATTGTTGCAGTAAATTGTAGTGAAAATTTATACTACAGTATTGCCCGAAATAAACAGTACTGAAATTGTAATTGTTTTGTATATTTAAAAAATACATATTATTGACACTTTATTATATGTTTTAAATGTGCACCTCCTCGTTCGAGACAGACTTCATAACGATGTTCTAAGTTTCTGGTCATGTTATTGAATAAGGGTTGTCTCAGGGCTGCGAAGAAGACTCTAACGGCATCCTTTAATTCATCGATGGTTTGTGGTGCCCGTTTGAAAACGGCATTTTTAGCCATGCCCCAAATGTATGCGTCTGGAGGTGTGAGGTCTGGAGAATGTGAAGGATAAGGGAAGTCAGTAAATCGTGATATGAATTTGCTTGGAAAATGTTCTTGAAGAAATTGACGAATTGCGGCAGCAGTATGGCAAGTTGCCCCGTCCTGCTGAAAAATTGGTTTCGAAATGCCAAGTTACGTGCACGACAGAATTGACGTAGATCAGGGATAAATCGTGTTAAAATTTGTCTGTACCTCTGTTGATTAAGTGTGACTTGCCTACCATTCTCTTCGATAAAGTACGGACCAATGATTCCGTGTCCGGAAACAGCACACCAGACACTCACTTTTTCACTATGTAAAGGAACCTCTTGAACCTCATCGGGTCTGGCAAAGCCCAGAAATCGATTTGTGCGACGATTCACATAGCCTGACAAGTGAAAATGTGCTTCGTCTGAAAACCAAACATTTTCAAAAATTCAGGATTTTCATACTGTAACGCGAGAATTCTGGCGCAATATTCCACTCTACTGCGATAATCCCGAGGATGTAGTTGTTGATGTACCTGAATCACATACGAAAATGTACCCAGCTCCTTCAGGATTCTTTGAAAGGAAGTTCTTTTTAAATCAAGTTGTAACGCTGTGCTTGCCAGGATGACTTTCGGATTTTCTAAGATTTGCTCAAAAACACGTTCATGGTTATTGTTGTTGTTAACTGTCCTGGGACGCCCCGAGTTTCCTTTTCGTTGGCACAATACACTACCTGTATTTCTAAACTTTTCAATAACCTTCAAAATTACAGCATTACTTGGAGAACGTTTATTAAACCTTTGTGTGAATTGATCAGACACGTATAGCAAACTTGCACCATTACGTCGGCCGATTCCGTATGAACGAAAATAATGCTCTACCAGAAACACTTTCTCCTCTGTACTTAACACCATTTTTAACAATTAGGCCCTACTAATTACTTGTTTGAGGTTTACTTGACAGGTCTATACTAGCTAACTTGAGTGTGGCAGCGCACGCATAGAAACACCGCCAACTTAGTTTCAGTACTGTTTATTTCGGGCAATACTGTATTTGGAAATCAATACACTTCGATACAACTACAACCTCTGGGATTGCTTTATATTTTTGCAGCGTAGTTAGCAGTTACTCAGGTGTATTAAACTTCAAACCACGCGCTATCGATTTTACCTTGGAAAATATAAACTTCCAATATTCCGTTTTTGTCTGTTGAAGCTTTTAAAAACTTTTTGAGGATGTATTAAGTCCTGAACAATTTACAAGCCCTTAGTTTTTCTCAACTTGTTTGCAATTGAAGCGCTAAGTTGCTTCGAATTAATGCTTGATAGATAGCTCCAGTATCACGCTTTACCACACCTCGCATCGAAAATATTTCAATAGGGCTTTAAAGGATATAAATTAACATATGCTACTCGATAGACCTTAAAAATCTATAGGTACTGAAACGTTGCTTAAATTTGTATATTTTTTAAAAAATTCCTTAAAACCTTCGGTTACTTCGAAACGGCTAGATAATGATTTTATGCTATTCATAACTGACATTGCGTAAACACCAAATGACACAGGTACTTGGAAGATTTACTATAGCTGGAGCTAATATAATAACAGCATATAAAGACTCGAAGATTGTTTTATTATAGAATCAGTAAGAGTTTTGTTTCCTAAATAATACTCGATTAAAGTTAACTTGTGTTCTCGAAATAAATACCACACAAGGTACGAGGGCGGTCCGATAAGTACTTAGCCTCACCGCCCGATTATCGCAAAAGAAATTTCCTGTCGTGTAGTACATTCTGTTATACTCCCGAATAACTACACGTCATTGTCATAAATTAACGCATAATTACGCGACAAATTTATCCGCCATATTGAAACATACCGACCACGTTTTTAGGGTGATGCAATCGCTATCTAAGATAAATTTGCATGCACAATTTAAATCAAAGCAAATTACTCACATGGTGGGTATCTCGTAGCTTCATCTCAGGATCCCTCGATGCTTGTGAGGTTGGGTTACGTCATTATTGATATCAAATTTCCATCCGTCCTAAAACTTTTTTCCACTCGTAAGGGACGAAGGAACACCAGGTAAAGGAACAACACAAGGCAAGATAAAAAGGAACCTACATACCTGAGATACTCAAAAATACACTCCACTAGATAGTTGTTGCTTCGTCCATCTCCCGTAGCTTAATGGCGTCTTTTTACACCCAAGCGCGCACTTCGCGTCACTTTTGCGCAGACACGACTGTCAGGGACGACAGAAGTTGGCGTATTCATTTAAAATTACACGGCAATTTACTTATAAATTATAACTAAATCTAAAAATGTACATTGCCAATTGTGGCATGTAACAATTTTCGTAGACGGCTACTTTCAAAATTTCAGCCGAATCGAATTCGTAGTTTTGTTTTGATCGCGTGTGGAAGCGGGCGTGTCCGCGGATTTTAGAATAATGGATAATAAGCAATATCGGTCGGTGATTCTATTCTTGTTTTTCGAAGAGAAATCGCACAGCGAAATCAAAAAGCGCTTTGATACTGTCTACGGTGACTCTTCTTCTTCAATAGCGACTATCAAAAATTGATTTAACGAGTTTCAACGTGGTCGCACGTCGTTTTTTGATGAGCCACAGTCAAGTGCCCCGAAAGTGGCTACCACGAAGAATAACATGACAAAAATTTACGATCTCGTATGGGCAAACCGCCGATTGAAGGTGTGCGAGATAGCCGAGACAGTAGGCATCTCAAAAGACAGACCGCGTGGGTCAAATCCTGCATAAAATTTTGGGCATGAGTAAGCTATCGGCGCGATGGGTACCGCGTTTGCTCACTTCGAATAACAAGCACAACCGCCTTCGCCACGGCGAAATTGGTCGAATTGGGCTAGAAACTGCTGCCCCATCCACCGTATTCTCCGGGTTTGGTCTCGTGTGAGTTGTTTTTGTTTCCAAACTTAAAAAGGTCACTCACCGGGCAGAAATTTGAGTCAAATGAGGAGATCATCGCCGCCACGGAGGCCTACTTTGCAAACCTCAAGAACACGTATTTTTCAGACGGGTTAAAGAAGTTGGAGCATCGCTGGGTCAAGTGTATCGAGCTAAAACGAGACTATGTTGAGAAATATATCGCCACTTTTCCAAAATTTTTGTTTTTCTTTTGTAGGCTAAGTACTTATCGGATCACCCTCATATACGAACAGAACTTCCAAAACTTTACAAATAGGAGCGTGGAATTTTAAGCGTCTCAGTAAGGTCGAAAAATTAACAGGCTCATTGCCACAGCAGTTATCTATGCCCCGTTCCTACTACTTTTCCATGCCATGGCGGTCATATATTGTCGCTAAATAGTGACACGATAAATCCAATTGAAACAGAACTTTGGTGCTGTTTCCATTTCCGTTGTATATGGAACGTAATTGCGTAGTGCATACAACCATATAAGTATCTATAATGTTTTTAAACATTTTTTGGTGATTCCACAGCTTGTACTTTAAATCTAACTTATTTGATAGGATTTTTAAGTTTTAAAGCAGGTGCGTTGTTTGCGTTAACGTGAGCTAATAGAAAAAAATTTACTAATTTTAGAAAGTTAAATGAGCTTTTACGAGCTTTCACGAAAGCAGCCTGAAACATTTATCGAGGCTTGGTAGCTTTAATTTAGTATCGAAGCTATTCCGATATGATATGGAATCATGATCAAGGTTAGAATAGTAACGCATCTAGTACATTCTTCTACAACCAGCAATTAACATCGGAACTTTATATTCTTCATGTTAAATTAGAAAAATACAGTCTGATCTGTGAAAATATTCGTCATGGGAAAGCTTTATACACATATGTACACTATGTTGCATTACGTACTATAATTATATACTTATAAATTAGCACCATATAAAGAATGCGTTGTGAACGTATACACGTGCTATAAAATTATGAGAACAAGATAACCGGTCACACGAAGAAACGACATGACCTCGACTTTAGGACATCAGTTAGACGCCTTACCTCATGAGAACGAAAAATAGCATACGCATTTTTCTGGTATTGCAACGTATAGAGAACGGCGGATTATAAAGGAATGGATCTATTAATTCAATCTTTCATCTTCAGTTACAGAGCTTCGAATATGATGACACCACCATTGTCCTGCGATTTAAATGTTGAGTAATACAAGAGACGTTATTAATAGCTTAGGTATTGGGAGAAACAAGATTCAAAACGCAAATGTAAACACGAAATTAAAAATACCGTTACAGATAAAAGCGCCCCTGTAATTAAAGCTTTCATTTATCCTTAAGTTGGAGTAATTAGTTTCCTACCACCAAAAGAATGCTGCGCAACATGTTTGTTCGAAGTTATTGAATTTTTGGTTTTCACATGACATGTCATGCTGTTATGAATTTGATAATTGTGATTGGTTGTAAGAATACGAATAAGTAAATCTTATTATTAAGAAGTCTTTTTACGCTAGCGTACGCTTGTTTAAAGCGTATTGAAAACCAGATTTTCTTATGTGGAGAAGCACCGCACTTGCATTCGTATATTTTATAAGCACCATTTGTATAATCGATAAATTAAAGTTGTGCGTTTTTTTTATTATACACGCATAATTGGCCAATTATTGTATTGTATTGTATTAAATAGATTTGCTAGTACAGAGATACATTTGACTTAAAGATTCATCACCTAAACAAAGCTCGTGAAGCTGAATACATAATAATAGTTCAACAGGAAACTGTGAATAGTAAACTAAGTTATAAATACAATGGATTTATAAAACATTATAAAAAAATAAATAGTATTAATCTAGAAACTGACAATAAAATGGTCCAGATCAATCTAAAATTGGGTTTCAAAAAGCATTAGTAAATGTACGATTATATTTTTCCATATTATACGTAAATATTTTGTAACTCGTTTTTCCTATAATTTAATGCTATTTATAGTTTTAGAGCAAGCACGTATAGTATTGAAAAGCCTTGGCCTTAAATAAAAAACATAATGTTGAGTTGATGTCATAAGCGGTTAAGTAAATCTCATTTTTTTATCTATTAATCTAGTGTAATAAGAAAGCTGTATACATTGTTTAAGGTGGGAATTTTTGTACAGAAACAGTAAAATACGTTTAAAGTAAAGTATTCTAAGGGGAAGTAAATTAGCTTCCGGAAATAGGATGTCTGACGGAAAAAGTATATCTTTTTTAAGCATGACTTTGATAATAAACTTCTGGGCTATTAGTAAAGGCAACAAAGTAGTTTAAAAAGCATCACTCCAAATCACAATTCCGTATCTAATAGAGTTGTCAGGATCCGGATTTTATGAAATCCGGATCCAAAATTTCAGATCAGGATTTGGATCCGAAATCCGGATCCTTCATATTTTAATTGGATCCGAATCCAATCCGACTTTGAACACTGAGTGAATCCGGATCTTGATTCGGATCCGGATTTTAATGCTGTCAGAATCCGGATCCAAATCCTCTGATCCGGATTTGGATCCGGATCCGGATTCGGATGCATCCGGAAAGTAGTACCCGTTTTTAAATAAAAAATAAACTAGTATATCTTAACAAATTTTAATGTTTTATTTGAAAAGAACAAACCTTACACTACCTCTCCACATAGTCACCTAGCAAATTTAAGAATTTATCATAACGTGAGACGAGTTTTTGTATGCCAGCTTCGTATACCTCTGCTGCCAATGTATTGAGATATGTAGTCACAGCTGCTTTGAGTTTATAATCACTTTCAAATTTCTTTCCTGCCAAAAAGTCCTTAAGATTTGTAAACAGATGAAAATCTTAGGGTGCCAAGTCTGGGCTGTAGAATGGATGGTTAAAATTTTCCCATTGGAATTGTTGAACAGGTTGTTCTGTTATTCGAGCAGTATGAGGCCTGTCATTGTCGTGGAGGAGAAGGACGCCGCTAAACAACAAACCTTGCGGTCGATTTTAAATTGCTTGCCGTAATTTCTTTAATGTCACACAATATGCATCGGCATTTATAGTGTCTACACGGAGCATGAAATCAATGAGCAGTGCACCTTGCCGATCTCAGAAAATGATTGCCACGAGTTTTCGAGTAGACATGACCGTTTTGAATTTTTTCGGCTTGGTTGATGAATGAGCATAATGCCACTCCATTTATTGCCTTTTACTTGTAGGTGTTGCATAACAAACCCATGTCTCGTTACCAGTGACTATGCGATTCAAGAAAGAGCCTCCTTCACAAAAATAACGGTTTAAAAACGTCAGTGCTGCAGTCATACGGGTGGATTTGTATTCGTCAGTAAACATGCGAGGGAGCCACCTTGCACAAATCTTCGCATAATGGTGTTTCTTAACATTGCTGAAATTTTCACTGATCTCATCAATTGTTACGCGCCGATCGGCCTTTACGAATTTGTTAGTTAAACTTAGCAGTTTGTCCGTAATTACTGACGGTCGTCCGGAACGCTTTTTATCATGGGTATTGTTTCTGCCCAAACTGAAATTAGGACACCAACGCCGAACTGATGACTGATCCATAAAGTTGTCTCCATACCTTCCCTTTAGTTGACGATGAATATCGCAGAGTTTCACATTTCTTGCGTTGTGAAATCTAATCACGGCGCTAATTTCACAACTAGCGGCATTCTCTATTTTTTTGAACATTATAAACACTCGCAGAAAGAACACTGTCAGTACCAGCAAGGCGTAGCTTTGCACATGGACAGCTGCAATATAATTAAACGTGTCATAACTAGTCCGGATGCTACTGTACACACTAACGCTCCTCACGGTTAAAACGGGTACTACTTTCCGGACGGCCCTCGTAGTTTAGAACATTTAAAGTTTAGGCTTAGACCTTTGTCTTTCTACAAGACTTCGTACAATGTATCCCGTCTCTCCTTTCTGTTACGTATTGTATGACGTATTTTATCTGTTTTTTTAAAAAGGTTTTATCTAAACCTAAGTCATTGTGGAAGGTATTTTTTTTATAATGTTGGCAACTACAGTAACTTATTTGGGAACTGGGATAGTTAAACAAACAACAGCTAGTGCTAGCATCAACTATAAAATTTGTTGCTCTGTTAAAAACATGCCTTTGCATAAAAGTAAAGTGTGGGACTATTTTGAAAAACTTGACTTAATAAAATCAAAATGTAACTTGTGTGGAGCACTAATTAAACGTGGAAGTTCTACTGGATCCTTGAAAAAGCACTTATCATCAAGGCATATAAGTGTTTCGCTTAACCATAACGATTCGACAGTAGTCAAGAGGGGATGTGACAGAGAAATAGTTGCAGTGGTTGAAGAACAAGCGTCAACCTCGAATTGATAAGTATTTTATCATAATGCAGTATTTCTCTTACTAAAGTTGTTTTTGTTAATTTACTTTTTATCAACTGAATCTTACCGTAATCTTTTATATTGAATAATCATAGCGCCGTAGTGGAATTTTAGAGTAATCTTTTTTATTTTTCAGCTTAAAGAAGAGTGAGTTCGAAGAGGTTGATGTGGAAATGGTAAGCGTAGTTCAGGCTATGCCGGATTTGAAATCTACAAAATCAGCAGCATCCTCGACACACAAGTTAGCGCCGCCGCATCGAAAACGTTCAGCAGTTCAGTCGAAAATTTGTATGCAACCTTCTGCTGCGTCTCCTGCGGTTTTAGAAGAAATTACCGGTCAAATAGCAGGAATGATCTGAATGGATTTGCAGCCAGTAGCTATATAGTACAAGACGTTGGTTTTGTGAATTGATACGCTTACTGTCTCCCGACTATGCAATGCCATCACGAGGAACTATTATGAGTAGAATTCATCTTTTATTTTCCGAAGTACAAAATGAGCTAAAACTAAAGCTAAGTGAATGTGAATTTGTCTCATGTACTTACGGTACCTGAACATCATGTCATACTGAATCCTACAGTACTTTAACTGTCCATTACCTAGATAGTGAGTTTAAAATGCAACACTTCTGCTTAGATACAGCAGCAATGCCTGAGCGTCATACTGCTACTAACCTAGCAGAAAGAATTAAAGAAATTATACACCCCTAGGGGTTGGATAAAAAGGTATCGGCAATCGTTCATGACAACGCAGCAAATATCACTAAAGCAATGACAGAAATTGATTCGGAAAGTGTTTCGTGTTCAGCCTATTCACTGCAGTTTCAATAAATAAAGGATTGTAAAGTGACAAATTCACTAAAGAACTAATTTCGAAAGTAAGTTCTGTTGTGGGTCATTCGAATCATTCTACAACTGCAACTGCAGAATTACAAAAACGACAAAAACAAATTGGCATGCCAATTAAACGATTAGTTTAGAGTGTAAAAACAAGGTAGGACTCAACATTTTTTATGATTGAAAAGATTTTAGAAGTAAAATCTGTTATTGCTGCGATTTTAAATGACAGAGAGGTTACTTCGTTCCAAAAGGCCAGAAAATGCTTAATTTAATTAGTTAAAAATATATGGGGTATCCTATTTAAAAAAACTTGTTTGCTTCATAACTAAAAAAAAAAACGGATGGCGCAAGAAAGAAACAAACTGCGCCACTGGATTTTACGGAAAAAGCTGTATAAGAATACCTTGTCACCTCTCAATAAATTAAACGATAACCGAGATACGGGGAATGTGTCAAATGTAATAATTTCAATTTTACCCTGTATCTCAAAAACCAATATGGCTATGAAAATTTTATTGGCGGTATGTTTAATTTTACAAAAAAAGTACAGTGTCGCGAAAACGCAACCTTCTATCTTCCAAAATAAGCGAGATACTTTGCAAAAGTGTCCAAATATGGACACCCTGTACTTGTACTGTAATTGTAATCGTATGCTATGTAGTGTACTAGTCTACTAAATAAAATAAAAAACTAAAATATATTACTATATTTGCTAAATGCTATAGCAATATTAGTAATCTATTTTACATCCCGATTTGAATCTAGAACCGCCTAGATTCGGATCAAATATTGCTGGTATCCGAAATTGTGATCCGGATTCAAAATCCGAGTTTGGAATTTGAACTCGGATTTGGGATCTGAATATAGACAGCGGATCCGCTATCCGGATTTCACAATCTTTTTTGGATCCGGATGTAAAAATTCGAAGCTGCGATCCGGATTTATGCAAGCTATTTTGGGATCCGGGTTTTGAATCCAGTACCACATTTATACAACACGTTTTTAGATCCGTATCCACTTAGATACAAATTGCGGATTCGAGATCCGGATCTACAGAACCCATTTTTAATCCGGATCCCCCTAGATCCAGATTTCGGATCCGATATCTGGACTTGCAGAATCAATTTTTGGATCCGGATCAACTAAGATCCGAATCTTGGATCTGAATCCGGATCCGAGTGACAGCCCTGGTATCTAATGATGGATTCCACAAATGCATAGTAAATCATCTTAAGGTTGGACAGAGATAAAATATTTCTTACTTGGTAGACTTTATAAATACAGTATCTGATTTTAGATGTAATATACGCAATATGTACGTACCATCTTAAATGTTGGTCTAATATTACACCCAAATATTTAACGACCATGCGGATCTTATACAGTCTATTTTATGAATGGCTAGTTCGGTCCAAGCAGATGGCATACCAGCCAAGCTAGGGCAAAATGTAATATATTTACTTTTATGTAAATTTAAAGTTAGCAAGTTATTGACTAACCATGCATTAACAAGCTTTATGCCAACAGCAGATTTCTTATTAAGTTCAAACCAATTACAGTCTTCAAAAAGAATAACTTCATCGTCTACAAATAAGAATAATTTTCCACTGGTATCCAGTAAAGTAATATTATTAATATAAACAAGAAATAAAAGCGAACCTAATACAGTTCCTTACGGAACGTGAGATCTAAAATGTTAATTGGCGGGTTGCCATCAACTAAATAGGTCGAATTGTAACTTGTAAGATATGTTTTATATATTTGTCTACATCCTTCCAATTTTGTATATATTGTACCATTGTTGCCAAAAGGTTTTCTGTCGTTATTTTCATTCCCATTTTCAATTTTAGATCTATTGGTTTTGATTCAATCCTAATGCATTTGATCAAGGTATGTACCGCATCATCCGCCCTGTCTCCGAAATACTAGCAGTTGCTAAGATGTATATTTTCTTATTCTTTTAAGATAAGTGCTAAAGTAGCCATATTCTGTCATGTCTTGCGTAACGTGATAGTTTGGATCTCTATTTTTTCTCTCAACCCATGTTCTTATACTCGGGATGAGTCTAGCAGTCCATCTGCTATTTGTTTCGTTTTCCCATCTTTCTTGTCACATTACAAATAGATTCTCCTTTATTTTTACTACAAATAAAATGCCTCTCCTTAGCCAGTAAGGAATAACTTGTAGTGCAGCGGTAGAGCCTATATTATACGCCCTGAAGCCTCTGACGTGTTGCCATATCGGCACCGCGTATAATACAATTGATTATGCAGTCGCTTGTAGCCTCTTCCTCTTCCGTGCACTTGAACCTTTTATGTTTGGCAATATCGTTGTGAGGGAATTCATTATTTTACTTGTTTTTGCCGTTGCTTTATAAACCTGTTTGAAGAACGTTAACCTGCAGTCTACAGTTACCCCTAAATATTTCACCGCAGGTTCTACATGTACGTCCTGTTTTCCAAATGTAAAAAATGTTTTCCTAGCTCTTCTGCAATTTTTAAGTAGTTTTGGGTCATCCACATCTGTACTTCATGTAACGTTTCTCCGGCAGTTATTTTTAGTTTTTTGTCATTCTTCGCGGCTATTAGTATTGCAAGATCGTCTGCATGGCATACCAATTCTACGTTGTTTTTTTTTTGGTACCTCTATGCTCATCGAGTCATCACGGAAGATGTTCCACAAAGACAACCCTGTGGAACACCTCCACCCACTTCTCTGTTTTCTGTTATTCATATATGATTTTATTGTTAGTTAAAAGCTCTTAGATGTTTCTATTTACAATTTTTCTAATTATTTGTTTCCATAACGCGATATTGAAAGAATTTTTTACATTAACCAATAGAGAGAGCCCAGATGTCTGCCTTGTTGTTTTTTGCTGCCCCATAAATTCCAGTACTTTTTCGATGCCATGTACTGTTGTTCTGCCTTTCGTAAATTCAAACTGAGTATTATGAAATCCTCTTTCGCTTATTTCTTTTTGAAGCCTTGTATTTATAAGAGAGCTTTCTAAATACGTCAATAAGACATATTGGACAATATTTTATAACTTATTCTTCTGGTTTCCTCGGTTTTTCAATTAAAACAAGCTTAGCAATCTTCCACCCATTTGGGAGGATACCTTTGTAACATATTAAAATTCCTGCGTAAATTTTTGTATATAATTATCTAAAGCATTGCAGTTTTTGAGTTGTGCGTCTGGTAAGTTTAACGCCAGCGCACAGAATCGGGATGGTCAATAAAACGAGAAAGCGATAAGAACAAGCTCTCTTTTTTTTTGGTAATTTTTAGTAAGACATCGTGTTAGTGATGTCTGGAAACGTTTTTGCTTTCAAAAATAATGTGTGACAAATTATTTACAAGTTCGTTTTACATGTTAGTAGAAATTTGTTTACAAGTGTATGAAGTTAAATGCGGTGCATCTATAATAAACCAATATGGATATTTGTACAAGGCATACGGATATTTCTCTAAAGATCAATCTTATAGAGGCGGCTTGCCAAAACACGTGCTTTTGCTTTTAAAATTAACGAATGAAGAATATCTGTTCTAATGCCGTTTGCATCAAGAAAGCAAATTTATATTTGTCCTGTAAAGCTGTGTCTGGTAAATCTAAAATTCAGTTGCATCACTGAGTAAAGTAAAGGTATACAAGTAGTTAATTAAGTAAATATTAAATCAGCGATGACCGTATTTTCCACGGTTTCTTATTCATTTTTATTAGAAACTTGGTTAGCTACTAAGAAAGGAGTGATACATGTGTTAAGGTGTTGTAATACGTAAAATACACAATTATTATACTGTTATGCATGGTTATTATATTAGTGCCTATATTTAATTTGTAAAAGTAACTAAAAGACCGACTCATATTTTGGTAATTATTTTTTTATTTTTAAAGGAAATGGCAAAAAGGTTTCTTATTTAAAAGAGATTTTCATGCTACTAATAAAAAAATTAATATGTATTTCAATTTGTTTGTTTCAAAAGCTGTACACAATCAAACTTATATTTCATATGACCTTCTTTTTTGAAGCCAATATAATACATAACAAAATTAAGGAGTATTAAATTTTAATGAATATCTAACATACTGTTGTGAGCTGCTATTAGGCAACCCGTCAAACACAAAAGCGCCGTAAGCACTGTATATTCTCCAGGCACCGAGATTTTCTAGCAATTACTGGAGGATGAATCATCCTTTTTAATTCAGGGTATAAATAAGACCGATGATAATGTACAGTGTTAGTCTATATCAGAATGTCGAATATAAATTATATCGTGTAAAGTTAAATAGTTGAGCTTTTGAAAGTCCAAGAGTAAACATAAATGTTATATTATGTGAACGTGTCTAATGCACATGCAGCTTGTAGAATACATAAATAGACAAAAGTGTAATAAATAAATAGTTGTGTTAGTGTTGTTAATAGACCTATGGTTAAGAATTTAGTTTAAGAAGATATTAGTGCTTGTAAATTCATTAGTGTGATAGTGCTTCATTGTTAATTGGACTGAAAACATCTATAAATAAGACATATACTGTTAATTAGACTTGTGAACAGTGAGTAATAAAGGCTCTTGTTATTACTTGTTTTAAATTAGTGAAACGCGGTAGTAGTAGCCCGCTACAATATGAAAGCTTTGGTATTATTTCAGACCGTATATGCAAACAACATATGTTTTTCCGAGTCCAAGATAACTTTTTTTATAAATACCTTATCGGACTTTTGATCTTTAAACTTGTTTGTACTTTAGAGGACATTATATCTTTGACTTCAAATAACTAATTTTTTTTGTTCATGAGCTTGACAGATTTCTGAACGTACAGGTACACATTTATTGTGAGGACACAATAGGTGTTTCTCGCTGTGATAATTTAATTGTCGTGTTTCAGGTTTAGCTTGATATGCCGTTGCATGTACTCAGGTGGTGGATCCATTGATGGGGTAGTTACAAATGAATATTTCTTTTGTTATACCAAAAGGTTTCTACGTTTCCCTTGTGGTTTCTCCTTCGTTGGTATTTTCCTAAACGCAGTGGCACCTAAATTTTTTTTTTGTTAACAAAATCGCCCATCATCCTAGCTCATGTATCCCCGCATAAGGTAATTTTTAAGCTTAGCCCGCAAGTTATAAGTGTTCCAATAATTTTGCATCCACCTATTAACTTTTCGTACTCAGGCTCATCTCTGATTGTGAAGAACCACAAGTGTCAATATTAGCGCTTGACGTCTTAAGACAAAGCTTGTATCAGTTTCTCGCATCAACTAGAGCTTTTGTTCTGTCTAACTAACACTTTAACAGTTTCTGGCAGTATATCATCAGGGCCAAGAGTGTCAAATTTTTATCTTTTTCTCGACTTCCTCTACTCCTACAGTGTAAAGGGCTGTGGAAAAAGTCGGCGTTGCTTTCTATTTTAACCAATTTTTGCTTTCCAATTTTTTCAATAAAAAGTTCTTCAAAATATTTTAGCTTTTGTTCTATCGTTTTATTTATTCTAGGCATATTCACTTATAGTTGGTTACGGAGACGCCCTTGCGCCTCTCCAAATATGTCGGCATCTAGTTGATTGCACAAATCCTTCAATTTTTTTCATTTAGTTTTAAAAGATTATATTTAAGTCTTTTTTGTTTTCCATATATTCTAATCTAAACCTTTCCTTTCGTTCTGTTCCAAAAGGAGCGCGTTGATATTTGCGTCCTTTTTGGCGCGAGTGACCATTTCGTCCCATTCCACCAATACGGCATATCGAATTTATACCTAGGAGTTTTGGTTTTCTAAGCTTTGTAATCTCTTCGACGCAGTTACTTATAGTACTTGGGGTAATTTCATACCTAATACTATCTTAAAACCATCGGGTTAGCTTTTTGAGGTCCAGTTTTCTGTAAACCTTATTTTTTGTTTTCACCAATTTAGCTTGGCTTTGGGTTTCTGTCAAGATGTACATTTGGTCACTGTATGTTTCATCTTCTAATATTTGCCACTCCGGATTTGTAATATAATACGGTTGTTAACTAGAGTAACGTCAATATAAGACACTCAGTTTGACCACACCAACATCGGCTGCTTTCCATCATTTAAAATATTTAGATGGAGAGAACTGATCCATTCCATGAGTTTAACACCTCGATTATTTGCATGCTTCTTCTCCCAACTTGTGTTTAGGCGTTAAATTAGTCGTCACCACTATATCTTTTCTTAGAACCTTCAGTTGTGTATATATTTCGTTTAGATTTTTTCATATTCTTCTATAAAACAGTTTGGGCACTGATAACAAATAATTAGTATCGGTTTCAACCATCACGAAACTGCTACAACATTTAACATCTAAAACACGTTCCCTACGACTAAATTTTATTATCATAGTAGATGCGTTTGCATTGCCATACATATTTCTTTTTTGTTTAATGGACCTGTTTGGCTCTGTAATCATAACAAAATCGCATTTTTTATCGGCCGCCACGACTGCATCTAGGTTATGAGCTACTAAACTTCTATCGACACTTATTTGCAATAACTTAAGCATAATATGTTCTTAAATGTTTTACATATATTATCAATATTTAGCTGTCGGTTTTGGCTCTTGCCAACACTGTCTTAAACACTCCACACTTTCCACTACCTATTCTGTATTTTTTTTCACACAATACACAAAAGTCTTTATTTTTTCAGTTTTCTTTTTCGTGATCCTGTTCCCCGCTGCATTGGTTGCTTTTGTTCGTATCTTGGCATGTTCCAGACCCGATGACTATAGCCGTGCATATGAAACATCTTTCCGTTTGTATCCAACCTTTAACTATGCAAGGGACTATTCCGACCCTAAGTTTTCCTGTACTTAACTAATCGACGTCTTCTTTATTTATTCTGAATAGTACCGCTTGTGTACCACATGGATTTAACTCCTAATTTATATTCCGTTTGAGTTAAACTTCCAATTTTTGCTTCCACTGCTTCAATAACATTTTCGTTTCCGGTTGTTGGATCTCTTTCTTTTATATTCAACTTTTTTTTGTCTGATTTGATTTCCACAGTTCTCGTTTTAGCATTTGTTGAAGTATCGTTAATTGCGTTCTGTATCTTGATCTCTTTCAGTTTTTAGCAGAAGTTTTCCTTCTTTCGTACTACTTATATTTTTTATAGCGCTTAGTTCCTCCGTGTTTTTTAATTTCTCTTTAACTACTTTCATAAATAATTTACAATTCTTGTTCTGTTGTTCAACCAATATTGCATATATATTATATCTTGTTTTTCTTGTGATATTTTTGTACTTTCCGATCTGTTCGCTGGTACAAATATAGCAACTCTGGTTATCAGATCGTGGAAGATATGTTTTTTTCATTTTTTCCTTATCAATATATCTCTATTGGTATAGGGACACCAATGGATCATTTTCGGTCTGCATTCTTATGTTCTACAAGGTACTCCACATCCATTTCTCGAGACTTTAATTATTTTTCTTCTTGTAAATATTTCCGATTCTTTGATTTTAACCTACTTATTTGTTCTACCACTTCGAAATCTTTAGTAGATTCTAGGAGCTCATCTAGTGACTTAGGAGACCTGTCTTTGAACATCTTTTGAATGCACATTTTTGTTTTCATTGTTTTGTCATTTGGCACTATGATTACTACTATTGTAACTGTGTCCTTTATTAACTATGGATTGTCAATCTTAATCTTTGTGTTAAGGTATACTTCACCAGACCAGGTTATTTTCGTAATCTCTTCCCATATTTCAAAGCTAGTATTGTTTGTAAGTTCCTGGACTTTTCCTTCGTTTCTCATATCTTTCCAGGGGGCGGTTTGTGCTACCATAGCGGGGTGAAGCTGTTTATATCTTTCTTCCAATTGTTGATATTTTTGTTCTAGATTGTTTGTGCGGTGCTCAAACTCCTATCTAACTTGTCTAAATTCGAACTCCAGTTCTTTTTTCTCTCATTCTCGAATCTATTTTCTTTAACAACAATTTTGACCAGACCTTGGATTTCATCCAGTCCAAATTTCAGTTTCGTATGCACCCCCTTCTCGCAGCTTTAAAGCTAACGGGTTCATGTTTATTTTGTAAGTCGTATTAGAGTACTAATAGTCAAATCTGGCAGGTTTGTTTGTCATGATTGGAATATTTGTTCTTAGCTTCTTTTTCTTTTGCTATTGCCACCCCTTTTCTTCCTCTGTGGTTTTATCTGCCGTTAGGTCATTTTCTGTGTATGCAGCGGGACTGCTGGTAGTCGAGAACCGCGGCGATCGCCTCATAAACGGGTCTTTTGTTGTATCCTGGACTTTTGTTAATCTTTCCACGTTTATTATCACTTCCTTGACATTATTGTTTTTGGAAGATCATCAAAACCTTCTACTTTTTTTAGCGCTCTTTTGATTTTTTTGGCGTTCTTTCTTTTAGTATCGTTTTCCTTCTGCCCCCCTTGTGCTGTATTTGCTTCATCGCCGGCTGTGTAACTTCTATGGTAAAATATTAGGGTGTGCGCTGTAGCTTGCAGCTATTTTGGAAGGTTGAATCGTCATTCCGTTCCTGTGACTTTTCTTCCTTTTGCGTGTTCACAGATGGACTTCCCAGATCTATGAGAACGTTGGTGTGAATTTGTGCTAACTGGCCGCTTTCCTATTCTTTAGAGGCACTTGCCTGATTCTCTTGATCTACCAGTAGCTGGCTATGTAATCCCTTAGCTTGGTCATCTACCAGGGGCAGAGTTTGCTCGCAGACACTAGCTGTCGGTCGACTGGAGCCTTTGACAACGAATCTTGACTTATGCTTATCGACAGATTCATCTGGTTTCTTTTCCATTCTTGAAAAAAGCATCTTACAAAATTAAGTCGTTTATGGAGTTCACATAATTGTGCGAATAATTGTTTTCAACAATAAATAGCATAAAGTCATAAGATCTAGACTTACAGATGAACATCTTGATGATTGCTTGCGAGCAGCAATATCATAATACTCTTTTAATTACGATCAATGGCCAATGAAATGCAACGCCAATGATTACATTGACGTGAGATTTCTATTTTTTCTAAAGAATTTGTATACTGTTATTTACTAATTCTTGGTAATGTTTGTTAATTTTATCTACTTATTGCAATACTTTTAAACTAAATTGGTTAAAAAAGATTAGTTTTACATCTATCTGTTTGTTACCATGTACTTGTTAATATTTGTGTCTTGACACTATTACTGTTGTTATTTTTTGTTTCTGGTATATGTTTAGTAATTATTTTTCGATATACGATGTTTTTCCCTTTTGAAAAAGTTTTTCGTGGAAAAGTCCATTTTGATTTTTATTTAAATGCCTATTTTGATAGATAAGACCCACGTGGCATTGTATAAACATATGTGACGTAAGGTATTCGCTAGCGATCGTTGCGTCGCCAACGTTAATAGACATTGCCAATTTATTTTGCATAATAATATAAACAAAAATCTATTTCAAAATTATATTTCTGGTATATGTTTAGTAATTATTTTTCGATATACGATGTTTTTCCCTTTTGAAAAAGTTTTTTGTGGAAAAGTCCATTTTGATTTTTATTTAAATGCCTATTTTGATAGATAAGACCCACGTGGCATTGTATAAACATATGTGAAGTAAGGTATTCGCTAGCGATCGTTGCGTCGCCAACGTTAATAGACATTGCCAATTTATTTTGCATAATAATATAAACAAAAATCTATTTCAAAATTATATTTTTGGAATTAAATATTTTTTTGTACCTACATTATGTGTAATGTATAAGTATAAATTCACCTTGAAAAATAAATGGTGCTCGCCGCCCGACCGGGATTCTAGAAGGTGCTCATAGGCACAAAAAGGTTGAGAATTTCTGGTTTAGAACATCCAAGTAATTTTTTTATAGCCTGGTCTCTACTTCTTGTTTAAGTATCTCAACAACAGGAAGTAGTAAGAATATGCTAAAAGCCAAACTAAACTGTATGTAACATAATCGGACGCAAATTACCACTGTCTATGTCCATTGTCAAACTGTCACTGAATTAGTGATTACTTGCACATCGTGATTGAACTAGGATCACAGGGTAAGTCAACGGGTAAGTGGTGGTGGAGGATGTTATCTCACAACACTGTACTAGTTAGTAGAAGGAGCAGAACTGTGGCAAGATTTCAATACCAAGTGCATTTATGCATGCAGGAAAATCAAAAGTTTGATTGGTTTAAAAAAAGAGATTTTAAAAATTGCGAACTTCTGCAATAGGGCTGTTTGTAAATAGCTTTACAGAGCCACATTTCTATTATTTTAAAAATTAGGAGAAAAGTGTACGACCAAAATATTTATAAAAAGTGAAATAATAAAGGTCGCCTTTTTCTTTCAGTTACAATAACTGAGCAAAATTAACAGATTAAGAGAAGCGCTTGTAGAAATTGTAATTCTCAGTTTCTTTAAAATTAAATTTTTTTTTCAAAAGATTGGGTAGCAACTGTCACCCTCTTGTCAACCCCGAATTATGTATCTGATGAAGGCAAACAGTTAAAAATCTTTGATCGCCTTGTAAATGTTGCATAGCAGCGTTATTTTACAAAAACTGCCACGTGTACACATGCATCCTCCAACATTTTTCAGCTGTATTCGTTTAATCGATCAATAGACCGCAATACAACTTCAGTTTCCTGGTTTACTCTATATCTCTGGGTCTTATACGTAGTATACACTATAGTGTATTTAACTCGCATCGTGGATATCGACGCTTTACACTTCAAGGCTACTCGCTGCATTTTGTAAAACGTTTATTTTTTGTTTAATTTATTGAAATATTAATTTTAAATGCAAAATAGTTTCTTAGGGAACCCGTTTAAAACCGTTAACAGCTAAACAAATGACAGGCCATTAATTTTCTCTTGCTTGAAGTTGTAAACGTTCCGTTAGTTAAAATTGGTATCTGATGCCTGGAACCAAAAATATTTGTACAGGTTAAATAAACAAGTTTTGTCTGTGTGTATGAGATAGGTTTGAAAGGTATTACACAATTACATGGAATGCATTCGTGTTACTTGAACTATAAATCATATAAGTAGGTGTAAATATTACACCCGGAGGGATAAAATGAATATGGACGCACGCTGTATAGTAGATGTTTATGAATAATTAGTATACATTAAGCATGATATTTTAATTCTTTTGTTTATATAAAATATAATTTCAGTTAGGGTAGTTAGTATAAATCAAATATATAAAATAAATTTTCTTAAAATAAATTGGGACACTAAATACAATACCAAGACAGCGCATTAGTCATTAAATAGGATCAATGTCGCGACAACAAAAAAACCGCTGAAATAAAAGATTCCATAAAACAAAATGTAATAAATATGTAATACACGAATGTTAAATCCTTGAGATCGAAAATTATGATTAAAATAGAATGCAGGGTGTAATGCAATAAACGAAACAACAAATTATATATTGAAGAAATAAATTAAGGTGTGAGAAACACAGTAATCTCTAACGTGCAAAACCATATCTAAGACATGGCTAGACCTTCAAGAGAATTGCAAGAATGCAAAATTACGTGACTATTTTGTAATTAACGTCACAACTGCCTTTTTTATTTAACATAGGTATAATATGTTACGTTGTTAAAACGAAACTTTAAGCACGGTTAGCATGCATGAAAAGAAAGAAGGAGTGTTATATAAAGACTAGGTTTGAAAAAGAAAAGAAGTGTTGAAAGTAGAAAGCAACACAACTTCAAGATATAAATGTGGACTTCACCGCAGTGAAAACGAAGTGGCGCGCGATTTACGTTTTTTAATTACTTTTTGAAGCGCAGAGTAGGTTCCAAGCACGTGGTTGTTGAACTAACGTTGTAACGTCCGGGCATAAGGGGTAGTAATTGAAGAACTCACCCCACAAATATTTTGAATTTTGTTGTTACTTTAAGGAAGTTTTTGCTCGAAAAAAGAAAACACGTTCACTTGGATATTCCTGAATCTAAAGATATATTAAACAATGAGTAAAGTATGGGCGTTTATGTTTATAATTTGTAATTATGTACATGTAAATTTCAAATGTAAACATGTTTATATTCATGTAGTAAGAAATTAATACAAGGCGAAAGTAATAATTTTGATGGACTATAAATAAGCGACGGAATCTATTTTGGTTACACTTAAGCATGATGTTATCGCGTAAGAAGGTTTGTAACTTTTAGAAATATTAAAAAATATGTTCGTACTGATGTTAGACGCAAGCTTTATTGGTGAGATTTAGTGTTAGTAAAAAAAAGAAGTTTAATATCTTGAACGGACAATGGAATGATAAACGGAGAAGTGGGTATTTAACTCTTTAATATGTATTGTTATTAAGTGAATTTCCAGAAATAGGATTTAAATTGTCACGTATTTCAAAATTAGAAACGGGAAAATAGTGCGATAGTAGTATTGATTGATTTGATTCATTGGTTTTTTCTATAGGATTTTTTTTAGTAATATATGACCAGTTTGAAGTTAGGAAATTATGCTTCATTTTAAGGAACGTATTTTTGTATTTATATTGCAATTATTTGATGTCAACAGGAGTTAAGTGTAGGATGAATTCTATTTGAACTTATTTAGAAAGTAGGCAAATGCAGGCAAATTGTTAAGGGATATCTAGTACCCCAGTGATGGAGTGATATTTGGAAGAGGCACCTTATTTCAATCATTTATTTCATATAACAAAATTTAAGGAGTACTAGATAAACCCTGTCGAAACTCTATGGCTATTTTAGCGGAGATGTATCAATCTCTATAACATTTTAAACTACTGTAGAAGTGGAGTAAAAAGTAAACATTGCTTGAGTATTTAAGAATTATTGAAATTAAAATATATCAGCATTTGTTTAAAGACTATGTTTAGAGTTGTACTGCTTCTTAGAACAACATAAACTTTCAAATTTTTAAACGACCTTACTCTAGACGTTGCAATACACAATTGTCCATGACTAAATATTGGTTGAGGTAGAGAAATGCCTACAAGATCTAATATTTGACCTTGTGCTTTATTTATTGTCATGCAAAAGGCAAGTTAAATAGGAATTTGACGCCTTTTGAAAGAAAAAGGAAAACTGGTATCAGTTGATGTTAAATCTATTCTATGAATCAACACCCTCGGGCCGACTATTGGGTCTGATATTATTTCCAGTTCTAAACAGTTGTCATACATATTGCAAACAATTAGTCTCGTTCCATTTAGGAGTTCATGCAAAACATTTAAATTCCTTAGGAATATAACAATGGTCCTTATTTTTAACTTTAAGACATGTGGCGGTAAACCAGTGACTTTAAGACAGTTGAGAGATTCAAGTGGAAATTGAAGAAATTCAATTTCGTCTTCAGTTATTAGATTTTTCACACTCGTATTTGTTCTACAGCTGCTTGGAATAATGTGAATTACTTTTGCATTTAATTCATCATAAAGTTTATTTTTCGGAGCAAAATAGCAAGTTGGAAAAAGTTTAAAACATCTCTGGCGATGTAAATTTCTCTCCAAAAATTTCAAATACAATATCGTCTGTAAGTATACAGACTGGTAGTTCTACTGCAGATGTATTATCGTTTAGAGAATTCGTCATTTCCAATTTGCAATAAAAATTGGGCAACTAGGCGTTGTTCTTATATTTTTGAATAGTTTAAGTATTTTAAAAACAAGCCATAAAGGGGATTTTTTAAGGCACAAAAGAAGGTGAATATGAGGTAGGCCTCTTTCTGGAACTGCACAGTGTATAAAAACGTTTGAACTTCACCAAATATTTGTTTTTGGTTTATCAAATTCAAAAGTTTTTTAACTTTTCCGTAAAAAACGAGAACGGTAATATCTGGCCTTTTGCTTGCAGTTTCATGAACTTGTATGCTATTAGTTATTTCCAGCCATAAAGGATTACACGTGAATGTCAAAAAATATCAGATTTGCCATATTTTCTGACCAATTTCATTGCGTCCTGATAATTTTGCATCATGTTCCTCGGGCTACCAGTAAAAGAGGAAGGTAAAACAACAATACGCCCTGCTCTTATACTTTCATTTTCAGGCTTTACGTGTAACACATCTGCAAGTCCAACATAAGTTTCCACTCTCAACCTTTTCTGTTCGTTAACGTTAACAATAATAATCCACGTTTAATTGTTGGGTCAGTTTTCCTGCACTAATAACAGGGTTAAAGATTCCCTTTTGGAGAGCAGAGCAAATAATAAGACTGGACGAAATATATTCTCGCATGGAAATATTTTGACGAACTTTAGTGTTTCGCTCACATCCTGTTGGCATTGAAATGTGCCATCCTGGTTTTCCACACGGCCAAATTAATACGTAACACATTGCATCACAATTCATACTATGATAATCAATTTTTTAACCCACCGTCTTTTGAATACACCACAATATGTCTATATGAAAACGGTGCACCATCAGCTGCATCAAAAACAGCTGCAACTTCAGCACACGTAGGACCATTGTATCTGCTAGTATTCTTTTGCGGTTCGTGATAAAAACGCTTGACCAGATTAATAGGTGTCCGATTTTTTTAAAAGTTATGGCTTCTTCCGCAATTTTTTGCTGCATTGTTTTATTTGAAGTACGTAAGGACTGATTTCGTCTAAAACTCGATTAATAATTTGCAAGGTATTTATGTTTACTGAGGTATTTGCTTTATTTTGTAGCCGGATCTCGTTAGCTTCAGAAAAATCTAGTATGGCCAACTGTCCAAAAGAGGGTCAATTTTGTATTTAAGGATATAACTAGGAAATTTTGTGATGCAATATACCGAGAATTATCAAGCAATGTGGGCCATATCCTGGTGGTAATGATACGCTTGCACCAAATGATACGAAAGAACATATATTGTTGTATTACCGAACATTGTTTCTGAAATTTTTGGAAACATCATCATTTTCGGCAAATAATATTTTGAAAATATCGGGTACACGAAATGCTGATAATTTGAATTTTTATTACAGAAACACAAAGCAACGTATTCTGAAGAGTTTTTTCGTACAAAAAGTACAACACAGAGCAATAATCACATATTGAAATTAAATAACTCATATTATATAAAGACACATCAGAGACTGCACATCTGTAAAAACTCGTAATCGAGTTTTTTGCTCGATGTCTTGCAACACGTTCACGTGCATTGGTTCTTTCTCTTTGACAGGTTAAGGCCTTTTTTTGTTATTTTGCAATGATTTTTTGTGTAACAAAAACCACTGAAATTGTATCTTGTACAAAATTAGAGACTACCTGGGAATTTTGTGCATAATTAATGAACGAAATTCCAACACACTGTAATGACCGCCATAAATATCACCTGTAAAGAGCAAATTACAAATACTATTGCCGGCACCATACTCAAAAACGTTGTTGTTGTCGTCATTATGTAATTCGCCATTTCCACATTGCCATAAAAACTGGGCAAACTGTAGTTCATCTGGCTTTGTTCTCATATATTTGAATGGTCTAACTATTTTTACAACATGCCATAAAGAGGCTATTTGAATGCAATTTTGAACAATTGTATTTCTAGCTGCATGCAGAGGTAGAACTTGCCTCCACCTAGTACGATTAGTTTCCCATCAAAACAAATATTTTTATCATTTATGATATCTTTTAGAAGCCTGTCAATACATGCCAAAGCATACACATTGGCCTTAGGTGCCTTATCTCATATTATCAGCCTTGATGCTTTTCTATCTGTTGCTGAATTGCTATTTACTTTTAAACATGTTACCCAAATCTCATGAACATCAGCGATACCAGTCCAAGCCACTGATATTACACTAAGGCCAAAGCTAAAGCACTTCTGTGCAAGGCATTTGTAAACAAAAGTTTTGCCAGTACCGTCAGGACCTTCTATAAAATATGCGTTGCTAATCATTGTATTATCTTGTTGTATAGCTTCGATAATTTCTTTTAATATAAAGAGTTACTCTTTATTAGCCTGATCTATCATTGATTCGTAATCAAATTGTACTACGGCTCTAGTGTCAATTGGTTCGATAATTGTATCTGCCGGTAATTAATCATTTGGTAAGTTAAATACCGATAGAGAAAACATGTGCAACTTTAATGTTTCATTGATCAAACTTGTGTATATAATCTTCGGAAAGAAAATTTTTAAAAGTTTCCCACAAATAGTGCGTTGGATGGTTGGATGCTGAAATATGTAAATAAAAGAAAATAATAATCGTCTCAATTGAAATGGCATTTGAAACACGGATACTTCACTTAAACAACGTACCCATTCGTTGTCCTGAAACAGACCACGTTGCACTGCTGCTTCCTTAAAAGTGGCATATGTAACATTATTGAATGTCCTTAAATCTTCAAAACTGGTAGTACCTACAAATTGAAGTTAAAGAATGCGAAGGTGAAAACGTTCAGATTTTACAGGAGAAGCATTGTACATTCTGCCAATTATTTTAACAAATCTAACCAACTTTTTCCAGGCACGCTTACCTTTAACTCAAACATAATAAATGGGCGTTTTGGGATAAATGCAATGTGCTTTTTATAGATGGATTTTTATTTAGGCTAAACAAACCAAGCAGTCAATTCAGCGTTTCACAATTCTGCTGTAAGTAATGCTTCAGCGACATCGTCATCATGAAAATAAACTTGCCTTTCATTGGGTAGATGAACAGGCAATAGAATAACAGAATGGGAAATGAGAAAATACGATATGCAGCTTCACATGCACTAACGTATCGATCATTTAAAGAGATAGACACTTCGTTATGATTAACACATATTTGTGGATGTACTTCATGCTATGTACGCTTGCACAAATTTCTACATTTATATGAGCAGCAAAATAAAGTATTAGAAATCGATTTTAGGGAACTATAAAACGACTGTCAATTTCAATATCTGTACCTTGAAATGTTTATCTATGGTTTTGCATTTTTTTTCTATAGTTTCACACACAAACTCTTTAGGAAACTTTTCTTTAGATTTTTCATCAACCATACATATGGAATTTGGATTTACCGTACCGCAAGGACTGTGAACTATATGAGTTTGGACTAAATTGTAAAGAGTTTCCTCAGGGAATTTATTTGGTATGTGCTCATAAACTATGTTATTAATGTCTGTAATATCTCGAATTTTGCATTCTTCTTTCAGGCACAAAAGAAGGTGATTATGAGGTAGGCCTCTTTTCTGGAACTCTACAGTGTATAAAAACGTTTGAACTTCACCAAAAATTTGTTTTTGATTTATCAAATTCAAAACTTTTTTTAACTTTTCCGTAAAAACGAGAACGGTAATGTCTGGCCTGTTGCTTGTAGTTTCATGAACTTGTATGCTATTAGTTATTTCCAGCCATAAAGGATTACACGTGAATGTCAAAAAATATCAGATTTGTCATATTTTCTGACCAATGTCATTGCGTCCTGACAATTCTGCATTATGTTCCTCCGGCTACCAGTAACAGAGGAAGGTAAAACTACGATTCGCCTTGCTTTTAAACATTAATTTTCAGCCTTTGCGTGTAACCCATCTGCAAGTCCAGCATAAGTTTACACTCTTAACCTTTTCAGTTCGTTTCTAAGGTATTTTAATCTGTTGCCTTATATACGAAAATAATAATCCACGTTTAATTGTTGAGTCAATTTTTCTGCATTAATCAGGGTTAAAAATCCTCTTTTGGAGAGCAACGCAAACTATTAGCCTGTACGAAATATATTTTCGCATGGAAATATTTTGATGAACTTTAGTTTTTTGCTCACCTCCTGCTGGCATTAAAATGTGCCATCCTGGTTCTCCACATGGCTAAATCAATACGTAACATATTGGATCACAATACATACTAAGTAAACTATTATGTGATAAATTTGCGGAACTAAAATTTAAAAAAAAAACTATCCAAAATCACCGTCTTTCGTGTAGTGAAAATATTGAAAGCCATTGTTTAGACAAGGCGGTTTGGCGTCTCTTAATCAGAAAATAGGGAAGACTTCCGAGTTCCGGGGTAAGTTAATGATATAACGTAGGTTGTTTGTTGTTTAACCATTTCAATTTTTTTTTACTATTTATATTATTTCTTCTATAGGAACGCCGTTTCACACCGCTGGTGCACCCTAAAATTGTAACGAAGTCTCACCCTTTCAGGACAAATGCAAATTTATAATGCATCGTTCCTTTCACCCGTAATACGCAATCGGTTTTGAACGGGTAAATGCATTTATTAAATTAAAGAAAGCAATAAAAACCTGATTCTACAAAATCGTCTGTTTCATTTTCAATATTATCTAAGATGATTTTACAGAGAGAACTAGGAAAAAAACCAATCAGATACGTTAGAAATTTGCTTAATATTGTTTTTTCTATTTTCAAACGTTCTCTTTTGGTGGTGCTTATGATTTAATTAAATTTGTGTAGCGCTAACGCGTTACTTTAGTTAAACATAATATTCTAGGCGTGTATTTATTAGTGTGTGGTTGGTAGCTTAAAATTTGAGTGAGGCTGTCATGTGTATATGGAAGGTTTTGGAATAATTAAGGTCTAGAAAGCAGTGGGATTGCCAATTTTTTCTACATGAAGGTTCTTACATAACTACACAAGAATACGGAAAAAATTTGATAACGGGTTAAGAATATTTTATAAATTAACTTAGGAAGCAGTGGTTCTAAAATACATTGAAATCAGCAAATGTAGTTCAAATCATGGTATTTACTTATAACTCGGAAGTGATAAGATCAGAGTCTTTACAATAAATTAAAACGTGTAATAAAAATACAAAGGATCTAGACAATAACAGCGCGACTACTAAAGGCATTCAGAACAACAGTTATGCAGAACTTACCGGAAACATTAGATAAGCACGTACGAAACCACGAATATGCTGGATTTATAAATATAAAGATGAGATAGCTCAGGAATATAATAACATGCCATCACCACACAATACATTCGAATTTATAAAGATATCGAACGGCGCCTTCGTGTAAAATGGAAGAAAAGCTGATCTACACGAGTGTGTGTTACATACAACTATTCACGCACTAGTTCACGCACTAGTGACGTGTTTTGCGATGGAAGGAATGTCGAATGACGCGAAAACAGAATAGGATTGGCGTATACGATTGTAACAGAGAGACATGATCCCGCATGAACATGCGACACAATGGGAGAGGGTGGTATAAAACCACTTGAGAGCAAGGGATAGCTCTTGTTTTTCATCCGGTCATAAACAGGATATATTAGAGGTAAATAGTGAGTAAAGCGGAGCAAATGACGGTGCTGAATGTGGGAACCGGGTTACTGTTAAAATACAGGGAGATTAACACGAAAGTAAGACGAATGCCGACCTGAAATGCGAGTTGAAACCAGGGTGTGTAGAAAGTGGCCTCCCAGCAATAATGCGTACATAAATGTCTACGGTGGGATGCTAGGGAAAGATATGCAACAAAACTTCGCCGTCATGAAATTCCTTAGTAGGCAATAATTGTTGCCGAGAATAGAAATTGTTAAGTCACAGTATTATAATGAAAAGTTATATCATCACATGATATTGATAGCGGCTAACATTTCTAGCAGTTTTTAAATATGATGATGACCATTAAATCAAACTGGAAACTCCAATATAGAAGTAGCTTAAATTAATTTTGGCAACACTAAAAAAAGAGTACGCACTAATTTTTTTATAAGGAGTGTACGTGGCCAGCTAGAACAGTGTAGCTGTTTAGGTTTTTATATGCTAAACTTGACCACATCATCAGTATTAGGTCTTCAGTCCTGGAACTGGTTAGATGCGTACCCTCATTGTTTCCTATTCTGAACTAACCTACACATTTGCCTGAAATTTGCAGTCTGCATCTATCACTATCTGCGTGCGATGGTCTGATCTAGGTCTTCCTCTACCTCTTTCTCCTATCTCTGCTTGTAATATATCCCACATTACTTCCCAAAAATGCCTTAGAACGAATACTGCCCTTCTAACGCTCCTATTTTTTTTTATTTTTCCACAGATATCTTTTTTTCTCTACTATTTCTATAACCTTTTTGTTATTAATTTTGTCTTTCATGCTATCATTTTCATACACCTGAAGCACAACATCCCAGAAAGCCTTTATTTCTTTCTGTCTACTTTTTCTACTGCCCCTATTTCATAGACGTACTATGCTGTGCTCCACACATATGCTCTCAACAATTTTCTTCTTGTTTCTATGTTTGTTGTCTTTGAACATAGCCGCTGTCTTTCCTTGTTAGATGTAGTTCGGTCCCTTTTTATTGTTTTACAATTGTATGCCTTATTTCTCCGATATTCAGTGGTATATAAGAAGGTTCACAAATACACCCATGTTCGGATGAGAGGTAAAATGGAGCTTCCGTATGTGAGTGTTGTTACGCACGCTAAAGATCCCTACCTTGCTTGGAACAGTAAGGGTTCGGCAAAATTCCAAATTTTCTAAGAAAAAAAACTCGCTTCCTGGCCAATGTAGTACCTTCGGATGGAGCATTGGAAAATCACATATAAGGTATGTAAAGAGGGGCGGCTACCTGGCGTAGTTGGTATGTGTGTGATTACTATGCCCAAGGTCCCGGGTTTAAATCCAGACGCGGTCCGCATGAAAAATGTTAGGAGAGCATTTTCCACAAATATACACCCTCGTTGGGATGATAGCTAAAATGGAGCTCCCGCGTGTGAGTGTTGTCATGCACGTCAAAAATCACTACCTTGCTTGGAACAGCAAGGATTCGGCAAAATTCAAAATTTACCAGATAAAAAAACTCGCTTACTGAGTGGAGCATTGGAAAAATCAAATGTAAGGTATTTGAAGGGGGTCAAGCAGCCTGTCGCTGCCAAGGATTCCCCAACAGATTTGCCGAACTAAAATTTTTCAGTAAACCCTTTCGCATAATTAATATTAGTTGAGAATATTGCAAGCCCAATACCTAAAGTTGTTTATAATAATCATCATGTTTAAGTACAGTTATTTTTTTCGTAATTAGTTTTTCCATCTTGGGGCTGGTTGGACGCGTATCTCCATTGATTTCTATTCTGAACTAGCCCATATCCTACACCTTTCACTATCTGTGTGCAATAGTCTAACCTAGATATACCTCTACTTTTCTTTTTTCCTATCTCGGCTTCTAATATATTCCGCACTATTTCCTCATGTCTTACTATACGGCCTATCATCCTATCTCTTCTATTTTTTACTATTTTTCACATACTTCTTTCTACCCCTACGATTTTTCTAATACCTCTTTGTTCTTAACTTTATCTGTCCATGATATCTTCATCATACGTGTGTAGCACCACATTTCAAAGTCTTCTACCTTTTTCTTTTCCGCTTCTCCTACTCTTCAGGTTTCACAGCTGTACAGTGCTGTGCTTCACACATATGTTTTAAGCAATGCTTTCCTTATTTTTATGTTTGTTTTCTTTGAACACAGTAGTTGCTTTTTCTCGGTAAATGTAGCACGACCTTGTGCTAATCTTTGTTTTATATCTTTTGTAATTTTCCCATCTTGCGTTATTTGGATTCCTTCCTAGGTAGCAGAAAACCCTAACTTCTTGTAAGTTCTCGTTACCTATTTGTATTCTTGTTTTTGATTTATTTACTCCTCCTTTGCATACTAGTACTTTAGTTTTATTTTTGTTAATTTTTATACCGTATCTCTCTGTTAGAATTGTTTCTATTTCATTAAGAGTAGCTTCTAACTCTTTTTTGCTGGATGTTAATATCGCTATATCATCTGTAAATCTCAGCATATCAATCTTTTATCCCTGCATAATAATTCCTAATGTCTTCCTGCATTTGAAAGTATTCATTGCCTCTTCAATGTATAAGATAAAAACTAACGCGGATAGGGTACACCCTTCTCACACCCCTTTTCTAATATTTACTGCTCCACGTTCGTACTCTAATTCTATTACCGCTGTTTGTTCTTCGTATAAGCTATGTACTATCCGCCTATCTTTAAAACCCATTCCAAGTATTTCAAACGCTTTTTATCATTTTATATTGTCAACGCTCCGACTTGCAGAATGTTGCAGAAAATTGTCTGATCACATCCTTCGAAGTAGTCTCCTCCCGGAGATCCAAAGAGGGACTATTTCAACTCCGGAATTTTTACCCCAGAGGATACCATCATCTTTAATAACAATTAAGTACGCTGAGTACTTGGGAAATAATGTGTGGTTTCCCATGGCCTTTCACATCGCAGTAGTGTGTCTTAAAATGCCACACCGACCCCTATGGTCTCTGCCAATCTAAGTACCGAAGCAGCCTCTGTCCTCTTTCGGGGACCTCTCCTAGTGTGGTTCCTCATTAGGGACCCCACTAATTTGGTTAAGCCTATAGTTCGGCTCTTTAGATCACTGGAACTCTAAAGCCGTTCTATCCGTTCTAGTAATCTAGTACTTCTTCAAGGTGCAGGTCCATTCAGAACGGAAAGTTGACCACATTAAATAGTAATTCGGTGCAGTAGAAGTAAGGTGATGTAGACGAGGAGTTGTTTCATTTTTCTTTAACAAATAAAGTGAGCGTTTCGAACTCTGTAATACGACTTTCGAATACCGCCATCAGTAAGCAGTAAGAGGAATTCACTAAGAAAACCCGCCTTCCGAGTGGGTAGTGACCTTCAAACGGTGGACTGGCGCTTAAAATTCTAATGTAGACAAAAAGGGAAAAAACGAACAAAAAGCTTTTCAAGGTAAGTGAACCTCCAGGGGATTGATAAATTTTCGGGTTTTACAAATTGGATACCTTCAGTATATAATTTTTTTGTTCACAGAACGCATCCCTCACCACTGTGGCTGGTCGGTGCATTGCTTAACCTGTTACGTTTAGATTGAAAATAAATAGTAACGCAACGTTGACTTTGCACGTAGCTTATTGTTAAACTATAAAGTTTTAGGATTTCTAATAAGTAGCAACGGGTGACTACATCAAATGAAACTTTTTCTTATTTTTAAATAAGAAAGCAACTGAAGCTCTTTCTTGGATGAACCCCTCTAATCATCCCAATAAAATAGTTTTAATTTTAGTAACATCAATTCAGTTTTATTTGTGTCAGAACGTTTTACGTTAGTAGAAGGCGCTAAGTGAGATCAAGAATAGATTATCCTTCAGTATACAACTAAAAGTTCAAGAAGCTAAATTAATTTTCAGTTTATAAAAATTGTACCCTCTGAACGTTTAAAATATTTAAAGCTGACAATCTCTGAGCATACATAGCATACATTTATGCTTTATAGAGGGAATTGGTTCATATACAAGCAGCATATAAAATTTTTACTCAAGACCCTATTAAATATTTATTTTTCATATAAACTCGTATGTATATTTTGCGATAACGATATTTAAGCATACTGTAACCAAGGCGCCAAAGAGTCCAGAATAAAATAATGGATTGGTTCGCAGTTATAAAAGTGCGTTTAAAGCTTACAAAAAAGAATGATCCAGCAGTTTTTAGTAATATTTATAATGTCTTAGAAGTAATTAAAATTATATATTTAAAATTACACAGTGCTGCAGCCCTCCTCCTACACCTTTCTGTTGTGGGAGCAGTCCACCTAATACCCTAAGGAACCCTTGCTATGGCAAAATTTCTACCTCCCAAAAGAATTGGCGGAAAACATAAACGCTAAGTTTACTTATTATTAATAGCCTTGGCTAATGATCAAGCAAAAGCACGGAACTTTTACGGGTCTCTCCAGGGGTGGAACGAGCTGTATAGCTTAGCAATGTATTATCCAATTGAGTAGGCACTTTACAAAAACTAGACACCAGTTTAATCGAATGAAACAAAACGCACTCCATGTTAAACTTCTAATAAATTTCCATAATGCTTTTACAACAGATAGAATTACATTGCAATCATCAAGCTCTTACTGCCCAATAATTTCAATAAATATTTACAGTTGAATTTATAGTTGCATAAGTAAAGTTTATTTACAAGAAGAAGAGTCCTAAAATAAGGTTGAACACTATTTACAAATTGATATTAAGGGCACCGGTCGGTATTTGAGCTCATACTAAGCGGTCATATAATGAATTTAAATATTGAAAACATAAAGTTAGTGAGGAATTGTCACATTAAATCTTAAGTAAGTTTCAGAATAACCACTTTCTAACAAGTAGTTGAATACTTAGGTCACATCAAAACCCCTTAAATAAATTTAATAACACTGTAACATAACTGGATTGTGTACAAACAACTAAACTTATGTCAAATGTCAAAGTAGGATTATGTTTTGATAAAATTGATTATTTCAATTCAAACATCTAAGATCGGCAAATACCTGTGAATTGAAAATGATGAAATTACACAAATTAAAGTTAACAAAATGTGCGAAAAATGATCGATGAAAATAGAGACGAGTACACAAGAATTTTGGCGCCAGAATTTTCATACAGAGAAGTATTAAAATTATAGGCAAAACTACAATTCCGATAATTCGAGGTGAAACAAACATCTACAGAAAATTCTCATGCAAAGAAAAAGGAACAATAAAATGGACAAAACGAAAATTATCATCGGGAAAAAGAGTGTGTACAAAGAAATCGGGGCCCTACGTTAAGTATGCACTTCATGTTTGGCTGTTAAAACACTATTAATCAATCCAATCGGATAAATAAATAGCAATAATTATAAAAAAATTACACAAATAAAGACCACACTAATGATATAATGGTATAATTGATATAATTTAATACACAAAACCAATAAATTTTAGATACAGTAAATAACTGTGACGCAAATACATTTAGGGACGGAGAAAATATTCAATTCGTAACGAATCAAAACGGAAACCCAAAGTACAAATCTTTTTCCTGCAGTACACTAACAGTATATTTAAATACTTCTGTATTTATCATTACACTTCCACAAAATATTTACACTCATGATTAAAGTGGAATAATGTATAGAAATTTTGTGTTAAAAATAATAATTAAATAGAATTGACCTAATTGTAAAGGTCGTACTAAAAGTAAGCATGCAGATCCCGTAATACTAGTATATTCACCTGTAATTCTTGTTCCAAATTTACCCGTATACGGGGCAAATCGGTCCCAAATTTTTCCTTTTTACTACGACCCTCCTCCCCCCGCTCAACGACTGTCTTCCTTTCTTTGTTGTTGTGGTAATAGGTGCGGACTACTCACGTTGTTTTCATTGCTCTCTTCCTGGTATACCGTAACAAACCCAACGTGGGGCCTAGATTTTTTTTACACATCATTTGTACCGATGAAAATTTTTGTTGTGTCCGTTTCATTATTCCTTTTCCGTTACATGGGGATTTCCTGTAAATTTTTGAATTATTGGAATTGTGCTTTCGCCGATAATTTTAATGCTTCTTTGTATGAAATACCTGGCGCCCAAATTCTTGTTTATTCCTCTCTATTTTCATCGACTACTTCAAGCACATTTTGTTAACTTTATTTTGTGTATTGACTTTCTTTTGTAATACCTTGCTATTTCCCCGTGTGTCCGGATTAGAATAGTCCCTATATGACCTGTCTGTCGTAAGATGCGACTAAAGCGATCCATCATACACTCTCAACACTCTTCGAGCACACACACATACACACACACACACGCACATATGCGCGCATATTCAACCATAACTACTCTGGGTTACGTTTTTTATCTTTTTCTTTCGGATAATGTGTTGTTTCTTAGTGTTTTTGGTTTTAGTTTTACTTTTTCGTTCCTTTAGTCCTTCATTTCTCTATCTGTTTTGCTCTTGGTTTTCTTAATGATAGTCTTCACACTGACTTTTTTTAATTTTTGATTTTCTTCGTCTTTTCTTCGGAAACTACAGCTTAGTCGATTCTTCGGTCTATTTAGCTATTTCTTTTCTTGGTTTGTTAGTTTGATACAATTGTTTGTTACCACAGTTTAAAGTGTATCTATTTTTGTCCAGCGTTTTTGGCATTCCTTAGCATACTTTGAGGTTCGACAAGTTATTGTCACGTTTTGGTTTTTGCTAATGGATTTTCATCATTTCTTTCCTCACTTTTCGCTTTTTTTTTTGCGGGAAACTAATTATATTTTTGTGGTTTAAGAGCTTTTCTTTTTCTTTATTAGAGATATCTGTTTTTGGACATTTTTTTGCAGCGTTAATACCATTCCATCTTTGTCCTCTTTGATTGCTATCCTATACTTTTTCTTTTCCTTTAGTCCTGTACAATTTTTGTATTGTTTGGTATTTTGGAGCTTCAACTTGGATGATGAATTCGTTTCTCCTGTTTTTTTGGTTGTCAATTTTGTTTTCTGAATTAAAATTTTTTGGGGTTTGTTCTGTTTGTGTATTGCTCCGTCCGTTGCTTCTGCTTCCCACCCTGATCATTAAGTTTTGGTACGAGTAAGAAAAATTTGTTACTTTCTATTTCATATTTAACAATTTAGTGCTTCATTGATTTTAAAAACCATTCAGTTCCAAACCGTTTAAATAAACATTTGCTACATTTCTATAATTTCATACCGCGTAGATAGGCCACCAACTTTAGTCGTTCTTTATTTAATTCAAAATCTGTATATTTATGTTATACTGCCTTATTCCTTATCTAGGTATGTGTTTAGATAATTAAGGCTGTTCTGAATGTTACTGTTAAATGGTAATTTCCTGTATTTTAATAATTTAATTGAAACAGATAATAGGAGTAATTGTTTTTTTTATTATAAATTTGGTTGTAATCTATTCTTGCATGATCAAAAGTATATCATTTATTAAACGTTGTTAAAATTTTTGAATCAATTTTTAAGGATCGATAGATTCTCCGTGAGTATTTTCTTATGTAAATTTTGATAAGTAACTTTTAGTATTGAAGTAATGTGTTTTAAAATTGGATTACACATTCCACCCTGTACGACGTGCCCGAATGTGCAAGTTTCTCGAGTTTTGAATCGAAACCGGCAATTTTTGTCTTCTTTCATTTCAGTGTTTTATTAGAAAAATTGGAAACAGACGTTATGTTTCATGCATAACTGACAAAACTTTATTTTCAGCTAGTTTTACTCTGGGTTTTGCTTTTGGTTAAAATTGTGTGTCTACGTTGTACATCTCTTTTTGTGTTACGTTTGGTTTTGATAAATCTTCTTACCTCATTTGGTATACTATTTACTCGCACATATTAGATGTTCAATGTATAGCCGACGCTGGTTACATTAATAGTTAGTAATAGTTAGTGACCTAAAAATATTCCTATAACAAAATACATATAATAAAGAAAAATTGTAAAATTTATACAACAACAACACCAATTACGATATTCCCTTTTGGGGTAACCAAACCTAGCACCTGTTTCTAGGAGGATATGCACGGTATAACTCTAGACCACTACATTACTTTTACTCCCTGCACAATTTGCAATCTTTCTCCAGATCCCTCGGCACCTACATACTTTCTTTGCCTCTGTAACATTCATACATTGCTTTTGGCATGCTCTTTTATTCCTCATACTTGTCGCTCTTTCAGAACCTCCTCTACTCCTCTACTACTCTACTACTACTCTACTAAATCCAACAATCTTTTACGCGGTCTGGCCCTTGCAGCTCTACCAGCCATATTGATTGCATATATATACTTTTGGTAAGTCTATACTCGTTCATTCTTTCCATATGTCCAAACCATCTAAGCGTACTTCGTTCGTTTAACTCATTAAGGGTCACTTATACCCCACACTTTGGTCCATTCGTTTGTCACTTAGTCTCTCAACGTTTTTCCACACAAACTTCTTAGGAAGACCCAAGTTTCGCTTCCATACAGAACAGTCGGCACATATATATTGTTGTAAATGGCCAGCTTTGTATTTATACTCAATCTTTTATTCCTGTTCACTGCCCACATACTTTCATACACTTTTCTTCTAGCATTTTCTCTCCTTTCAATTTCACCATACAGCTATCCATTACTTAAAAACTTTCTACCAAGGTACCCGAAGTCATTCATTTTCTCTATCGTGTCATTGTCCATTTTAAATACAAGGTTACCAATTGCTCCATCTCTGTCAAAAATCATTACTTTCGTCTTATTTACATTCATTTTCAATTGCATATTTTCACACGCTTCCGACAGTATGTCAAGCATTCGTTGCAAATCTTGTGACGATTTGGCCAATAATACTGCATCATCCGCAAATTCATTATCCGTTCATTTTTAATGCATCTAGTTTTTCAGGTTAAATATGTCTATTAATTATTATTAAATTTACAATATCCAAACCTTATATTCCTAATGATGTAACACTACACATTGGGCAATACTTTACAAATGATAACCACAAACAGTTCAAATTACACATTCAATCCAATAACAGTGTTACCTCACAAAAGTCACCATGAATTCAATTCTTTCGAGGCCTTAAATTCTAGACCATGTTACAGGAAACAAACCGTCCCTATCTTCTTGGATATGTAGGTTATGTTGAAAATCCGTGCTCAATCACGTGGACCCTCATTAATTATTCCATAATTAACAGGGTGTTAACGACAAAGCAAACTTTGACTTTTCTGTCTAACACCACATTTTTCGCGTTGATGATTTCTAAGTAATTGAAATTCTTTTGTTCAAGTAGCTGTCTAGCGATGTCATCGTTCCCACTTTTCTGCCTCAGGGGGTATGCCATTAGTATATACCTAATATACATAAAGATGCCTGAGTCATGGATTCGTTTGTTAACCCCGCGTAACTGTGATATAAATGAATACATATACTCTATAATCATGTCTAATTTGTAATTTAATCTCTATGAATTTTATAAACCCGTGGTTTTTCTTTGTATTATATTGCAAAAACTCGATTTTTATTGCGTCTTGCATACTTTATAACTGGTACCTGTAGTTGGGTTGGTGTACTATTAAATGGATTTTTTTAATGTATAAAATCTTTTTTTAAATGAAAGCAGAATCAAGTACCCGTTGTCGCAACTGATATTAACGGAAGTGAAGTAATATGTAAAAGGCCAGTTACACAAAAAATAAAGTAAGGGATGCGGCAATATATCAGTTCTGAAAATGAGGATTAGCAAACATTTTCTTGCATACAAGGTGGCAAGCGGCCTCACTCCAATGAAGAGTGCTAGTGATAATATAACTTTAAAATCTTTAAAAATATATAGCTTTAGTTTTGATAGCGATTCGCCTGTTGTAATAAGTGTAAGTAGTCGAGGTGGTGTGCGTAGGTTAATTGCAAGAGCAAATGCTCTTTTACAAAGATAAGTATCAAATTATATGTTTGATATCATAATTAGCATAATTGTAACAAGTTTTTTTAAGTATTTTGCAGTTATTAATCCTATATATTATGTAATTTATTATATTTTATGTTTTGAGAAATGCATTGAAATTTGCTGATAAAAAGGGATTAACCGTTTCAGGACCGGAGCTGGATAAAGACGAATAAAATAAGAATCAAGAAGAATGGAGCTGCATGTAGCCGCAAATAAGGTGTTATGAAGTGCAACCGCAGGATCAATAACATCAATAACATCAGAAAGATTTTATCACATCCATTTGTTTAATCAGCATAGAGTAAGAAATTAGGGGATGGCGTTCAACCCTGGGCACTCCTATTAAAATATGGATGTCAACTCTAATTGCAACTTTTTGGCACCGATTGGTCAGCACGTGACCGATCAAAGCAGAAGGTTGCAGTTTTGAAGCTTATTCTAGCACCAATATTTTTAATCTTGTTACATACTAAATTCCTTAAAAGGTAAATAGTGTGGCTACTCTACCTTACAGGCGGCAGAGCCTCGATAGATTATGAGGGGTTCCTGTTTAACGTTTAAGCCCAGGGTAAAAAGGTTGTTAAATGGCTTTGAGAAAAAAAGGTCCCTCTAATGAGATCTTCCAGCCAGCTAAGCTTCTTCAACTTAGGGCAGAGCTATGAGCTAGAGTCGTAGGATGGTATACGAAAAAAAAGAGATTTTATTGGACGCTACCGTATCTTGATGAATGTTATAAAGAGAATCTATCCGAAGATCAGATACAGAAATCTTCGAAAAAAAATCCTTAATACGAGCAACATATAAAAAAATACTTACTTTTGACTCTGCAATCTGGATTGGGAACGACTTCCTCGTACAACCTGAAAATTTAATCACTTCTAAATAATTTTAGACTAGGGCTACGTTAGAACCTAGTCACTTTATCACAAAAAAATTAAAGTAAAGACAGATCAAATAGCGAAAATTATGCTTCAAAAAAAAAATTTTAATCAACGCCAATAATATATCTCTCAACACTATAAAAATTTATAAATGCGGTTGGTTGCTTCTATGGAATAATTACTGCTGACTTCAATGAAAGAAAGCTTTACGACAACTTATTATTCTTTCTATTAATTTAAAATATATATATATATATATATATATATATATATATATATACATCGCTTGTACAAAGTTATCTGTACGGAGACTCAAAACAATTACTTTATTAATATCCAGCATTAATCTCTGAATACTAATAGGATATTTATAATTGAATAATTTACGTTAATTCTCTATAAGAAATATATGGTTTTCATTTTTATATTACAGTTTAATCATGATACTTAAGTAGGATCCTGTTCGAGTTTACAAGAACTAAGTTAAATGCTCAGTTTTTTTTTCATAGATTACAGAACGATATTTTTAACTGATATAATTGAAAGAATCAAAGGCCAAAAAACACTTATTGTCTGTATTAAGCTGTACTTCAGGTGTTCTGTCAAAATATATTATACACTATAATGTGGCAAACAAATATCAACCTATCACATGTATAGTTATGCGAACATTTTAGTATAACCTTGTAACTACAAAATTATTTTATAGAAATGCCTTGTAAATAATAAGAACATTTATGCACTATTTGATTATTAAATTTTGAATAAAATTAGAGGTGTATCAATTTAAATGATTATAAAACTTTCATAAAAATTTCGTGTATCAAATCTAAGTAAACATATATAGAATTTTCAAAAATTATTTGTACATCGTAAATGATTGTTCCTTGAAATGAATATAGCCATAAAACTGAGGATGACTCACCGCTATATATCTGATAGGCAACCAAATTCTTTAAATATCTACGTACTTACAATGATAGGTGCGCGCAGCTGATACATGTGTCCGAGCTTGACCTTTATGCTAACCAAGCATATGTGGAAATTTCCACCCTCTCGCATAGCAACATTTAAAACTGCATTTACAGCACAACCAATATCCAAAAGGGCTTAATACGTGTTTGCGTATCCATATGTTTTTACTTTGCTTCAATGTAAATTCATACTTGAGTACTTTACTTCGATATTAATTCGTATTTATTCATGCTTTTATACTTGCGTACTTTGCTTTGATATAAATTCGTATAACTTCATACTTTCGTACTTGCGCGCAGATATGTATTCATGACTATCTTAGGTCGATACTACAACTAAAAAATGAAGCCATGGTACTCGTCGACTCCACTTCACTACTTTTTGGGACGGCATGTTTTATCGAAAAACCTGCAGGCCCACGTTAGCACTTGTTTTCTGATTACATCCCGATATCAAAATGAAGATTGACCACAAGGCTACGTTGCTTATCCGATCACGCGCAGAAAAGGGGATATTGTATCAAGATACATACAAATAGAAGAATTTATAAATTTTACTTTGAATATTTAAATATAGATGCGGCTCTATGTATGAATTTGTAATATATTGTTTCTATTGGAATTGAATATTTATTGAATAGGTAAATGGAACAAAAGCGTATATTTAAAAAGCAGATAATCGCGTTTGTTACAATCTTACAATATGCCCAAATTATAATATTACTTTATTAAAATTATATATATATATATATATATATATATATATATAATATAAGTAGTGGGTTTTAGGTCTGCTGGATGATTAATTAGACTCTTTTTTATTACCTAAATTTTCGAATATATTTATATTCTTCTTCAGAGGTACTATAAAATATACAAACGCATTAACAATAAATAATTACATTTAAGATATACTCACTAAATTGAGGTTTAAAATATATGTAATGGCATCAGATATATAAATAAAAATAAAAAATGTAAAAGGCTGTTGAAACATATACTAAAATTACTTTGTATATATTCACGCAACGAATGCTTTAAATAAAAACTTTCAAGAACTTAATTTTATAAAAGAATTGAAAACCCAAAGAGATTATTTTCCAACTTAAAACTTTTAATTTGTATATATATATATATATATATATATATATATATATATTGACACACATGCACGTGCACACACGCACACATATATAGACATACATCGCGACCACCGCGTACCACACATACACACTCACACACGCGTGCATGCACACGCACACATACACGCACACACACATGTATATACTCACACCCCACACCTATTTACAGCCTGTTAACATTTACAAACAGAAAGTTATATTTCGTCAACCAGAAGAGTAATTGCGTGTGACGAGGCGATTTTAGATGTCGAATTGGCGGAATACTCAACGGTCATGGTATCAAAGATCCTCGCGGTAGGTACCCGTGTGGTCGAAAAACTGTCTGTAATGTAATGGATTTGAGTTTCAATGTCACAACACGGCAGTGGAAAATACGATGTTCCTTCTTTCACAGGTTTACGGATCGATGGCCATATACAAATATACCTTGACAATGTATGCACCCCGAGCATCGAACAGTACCTGGACTAATAGAAGCGTCGACGCCAATTAAAAAGTTATCCGTGACAACCATAGTGCAGATGTTGGTTAAGTTTCTTTAGCAATCGCGCTACTGAAAGCGCCTAATAGTTGTTCTGGCTTCTGGATGCATAGTAGAAAGAAGGTAGTTTCGATTAAGTGTGATAGTTACAATGCAAATTAATCGCGTTTTTTTTTGTGTAATGACGGAGGGAGAGGATATTATGTGGTACTTTGGTTCTATATAAACTTAGATTGTGGCAACCACGCAAGTTTATTGTGGCTGCGCTGTACGAGATACACCATTTCCGCTGTGGTAGAAACTTTGATAACTTAGCCTCCTCGACCATTTTGCCCTGTGATTTCCTCGTCGATAGAAATAATGACCTAGGGTAGTATGGCCGAGGAATACGCACTATGTTTCAGTTCTTAGCTATGCCGTTGGGGAGTAATGTCATTACTATATAAACTATCACATCCGATCAACATGTGTTAGCGCCATCTCAATGGTAGATACAGGTTTCATGTATGTAAACGTAAATATATATTGACAGCTTTTATTTAGAACATCAAACATCCAAATAGTTGTATTTGATGCTAGATTTATATTAATATGACACACCTTATAGAACATTAATCTTGTTACTTCAGTTCTGATTCGGCAAATAATCCCAGTAGTTTATCTTGAAACTTTTCTAGCTGTTAGTGCTTATTAGTGTATTACGAGGCAACTCGTTGTTGGATGCAGTATTTCGGAGCACAAGATTAAATCTGGCGTATATCCATTAGCATTTTGGTAGTAATGCCTGATGCGAACTTTGACCTCATTACATGAAGTGCTTCATACATACATTATGCGTAATAGCTTTTAACCTTATTCAGAAACCACTAAAGCTAACCCTAAGTAATCGTTAATTTTCTTAGGAGAGCTTCAAACTTGCGCTTTCCGGAGGTAGAGAAGGGCTCATATCATAAATCCGTTCATTGCAGAGGCTTTTATGCAAACTAGAAATTACTTTTCATAATGCGGAAAGCAGAGGCTGTATTAAGATTATATGCCAGACTAGAACGAATGCTCTGTGGGTATTGGCTCAGTACCCAAACCTATTGTTTGGTTATTAAATAACTTTGTGATGCCAAAATCCCTGTTGTTGTTTTAGAGATTATCGTAATCTTGTAATTTGTTAAGTAGCACACTAAAAATTAGGATTGAGTTATTATCAATATTATAGGATGTAGTATGTAGCATAGATGAAATGGTTCATGGGTCAAGTGGGTCAGTGGGTCTAAGTGGTCACTCTTTGTTTGGGTCACCGGGTCAATGGGTCATGTGTATCGACCCAAATTGACCCGGTGACTCAAATTGATCCGGCGACCCAAATTGACCCGGCGACCTATATTGATCCGGTAACCTAAATTGACCCGGTGACTAAAATTGATCCAGTAATGCAAATTAATAAAGTGACAGATTGGCTTTCTCTAGGTAAAGCCATAGTTTAGTGAACTTTTAGGTCAGTTTATTAGGTACGTTTACAAAATTATTCATAAAGTTATTGGTTCAGTTAGTTACATTATACACGCACTTTAGATTTTAAACAGCAGACCGAAGAAAAACTGCGGAATTATATAAGCAACGAAAAACGCATTTATAAAAGTTTAATTGGTCCGTTTAGTGGCAAAAAGTATAATGATGAAGCACGATTTGATCTATTAATATGGTGAGAAAAAGGAAGTACCCACTTCTAAGCAAAATTGCCAAAAAAATCCTAGTAATTCCAGCTTCATCTGCTGAGTCAGAGAGACATTCTTCTGGTGCTGGAAAAATAACACGCACAGATAGAGCATGATTCAAGGCTGATGCCGTAGAAAATTAACTTATTGTTTCAGAATCTTTAAAAAACGAAATTTTAAAAATAGAGCGTAGTCATCATAAATTCATAAGTGATGTAACCTTAGTTTATTACGTAGGTTTATAAGATAATTTGTATTTATATATTATAATTCTTTCTTATTTTTAGTGCTTTTGTCTTCATTTTATGTGATTATTTAAAATAGGTAAAGTATTTTGTTGATACAATATTTGATAAGCGTAGACGTAAATTATTTTGTGTCCATGGGTCAATTTGGGCCACTGGGCCATTTTGGGTCACCCGATCAATTTGGGTCACCTGGTTAGTTTGGGTTAGTGGGTTAATGGGTCGTGGGTCACATACCTATTTCGGTGACCCATTTCATCTCTGATATATAGTATAGTATATGATATATCAAGGTTGAGCAGTATTTTAGAATCCTGTGATCAAGGATTTAAAGAAAACCCGAAATTATGGGCATTAAAAAAGATTTTTTGTTTTACCAGTTGACCACAAACCTATTAATATATTGCTATGATACAGGTACTAAAATGGAAATTTTGAATTATTGCCTTACCTTTTATTCTAACTTTTTTTTGCTTTGCTAGTTCAACGGAAGTAATGGAATATACAAAATGAAATAAAATACAGCAATATCATAAAGCATCTATGCATTCAAAAACAGTTTTCTCTCATACAAAAGAATATAGAACATTTACAGCATAATTTTTTTTATTTAAAATTATTCCTAACAAGTACCTATTTACTTAATTATTAAAATGTTCCTCACCTAATCTTGATTAAAAATTTCTTCTTTTGTGAATAGCTTACCTTGTTTTAATCCCACGCTTGTAAGGTTGTTTGACCAAAAATCCTTGACAGAGAATCTATTTAAAATTTAGAGTGTTTCAAACTCTGACCACAAACTATCTGGTAAAGATCTTTACTAAAAATATTATATGATTAAAACCTATTCTAACTGAAATTCAAATGACAAATACTCAAACATCAGTTACAAACAAGAGAATCTAAACGTAATACTTTCAAAATCCAATTCTCGTAATTAACGATCGTGAACACCTTCTGCTTCTATTTTTAAATTAACGTCAAAGTCAGCTTACAAGATGTTCCATATTATTTAAAGTCATTCATTTAAAACATCAGTTACCAAAAGTGCACCTTCCTTTTAGATAATTAATTTAGAATAGTGTTTGTATCACGACTATCTGTATTGAAAATTATTCAATTCTCGTAATGTTTTAAAACAATTACGTTCTATATTTATGCAGTTACGTTTTAAGAATGACTTCTTTATTCACAGTTACATCTTAAATATTAAATACTGTGTGCATACCGCATACTTAATAAAACGACTTTTTTCTAAGTATCATATTCGCGTCTTTATGAATGAATTGAGTCTAATCGAATCTAATATCGATTGCATCTGTTTATATATAAAATTATCTCCATTCTAGAGTTTCTCTGTTGCCTTTGGATCATAATACACCGTAATGACTTCATAATACTGCGAATAACGCGTTCTCTAACCCAATTAGTGTCAAATGGCCTGATCTATTTATGTAGTAAGACATAGTGTTTGTCTTTGTCCAACATAAAAACGAAATTTCTATTTTTTCCGGTTTTTTTATTATTTTGGTAGGCTTTATTTTTAGAATTCGGGTTTCAATGATCTTTCGTAAGCAACTGAAAGAGAGGGAGGGTGAAAAAATGCAGAATGATTTTGAAAAGAATAAAAACCTGTTTTGGAAATGTGTAAGGAAAACAAGGAAGGGTGGAAATAACAGTGTAAATGGCGTTGTTAACAGTAGAAATGAAATTGTTTGGAATGAAGCAAGTGAGAGAAACTATTGGAAAGAGTATTTTAAGACCCTGTATGGTGGTGGCAAGATGGATACAGATGACTGTATGGAAGATGGAAAGAGCAGTACTATACTGGTCGAAAATGTAAATAATAATATAAAGTTTGAATGTAGCGTAGATGTGGTATGGAAGGCAGTGAGAATTCCGAAGAATGGCAAAGCGGCAGGTGTAGATGGTATAACAAGTGAAATGCTTAAGTATGGGTCTGGGATGCTAATTGAATGTTTGTGCAAACTGATAGAGTTGTGTATAGAACAAGCGAAGGTGCTTAAAGATTGGAAGAGTGCGAATATTATTCCTTTGCACAAAGGTAAAGGCAGCAAGTATGAATACAAAAATTATTGCGAAATAAGTCTGTTGAGTATACCCAGTAAAGTGTATGAAAAAATTGTGATTGAGGGAATTTGTAAGAGAACGCAGAACAAGGTATGGGACTTTTAATGCCTGGAAGACGCTGTGCGGATCAGATGTTTGCAATGCAACAAATTGTTGGAAAGTGTATGTATGCCAGAAAGAAAATATATGTACCATTTGTAGATCTGGAAAAGGCGTATGACTCTGTGAACAGAAATAAATTATGGAAGGTGCTGCATGAATATGGTGTGAGCAAGTGCTTGATAAGATCCATCAAAGCGATGTACGAAGGCAGTGGAGCATATGCACGTGTGAATAGTTAGTTACATGGAGCAATACTTTGACATTGTGGAAGGTGTAAGACAGGGCTGTGTGATGTCACCATGTTTGTTTAATGTATTTATGCATAACTGTATCAGACAGACTTGCGAAGGAATGGAGGGAGTCAAAATTGGTGAAACAAATGTCAGTTTGTGTTTGTATGCAGATGATGCAGTATTGTTGGCCGAATCGTCACAAGATTTACAACGAATGCTCGGCAGACTGTCGGAAGCGTGGGGAAATATGCAATTGAAAATGAATGTAAATGAAGCGATTGGCAAAGATAGCGGAATAGATGACTTTTTATTTAGAATGAACAGTGACACGATAGAGAAAGTGGATGATTTCGTGTACCTCAGTAGAAGGTTTTTAAGTAATGGAAAGCTGGATGGTGAAATAAGAAGGAGGGCAAACGCTAGAAGAACAACGTCTGGAAGTATGTGGACAGTGAACAGGAATGAAGGATTGAGTATAAACGCAAAGCTGACCAATTACAACAGTTGTGCTAACTGTTCTGCATTGAAGCAAAACTTGGGTCTGTCAGAAGTAGCATGTTATTCGTATAATTGCTGCAGGAATGAGGTACCTAAGAAGTGTGTGCGGAAAACGTTCAGAGACTAAGTGCCAAACAAATGTATCAGAGCAGAGTGTGGAGTGTAAATGACCCTTAAGAAGTTAAGCGAGCGAAGTACGATTAGATGGTGTGGACATTTGGCAAGAATGAACAAGGATAAACTTACCAAACGTATATATGAAAGCAATATAACTAGCGGAGCTGCAAGAGTCAGATCGAGTAAAAGATGGTTGGATGTAGTAGAGCAGATTCTGAAAGAACTACAGATGAGAAGTATGAGGAATAAAGAGCATGTCAAAAGCAATGTATGAATGTTACAGAGGCAAAGGAAATGTGTAGGTACCGAGGAATTGTACAAACATTCTTAATGGTGCTGAAAGTGAAAGTAATGTAGTAGGCAATAGTTATACCGTGCGTATCCTCCCAGAAAGAGGTGCTAAGTTTGGTTACCCCGAAAGGGCATACTGTGATTGATGTTGTTGTTATATATATTGCAATGTTCTAACATCCCTCGTGAATATCAGATAGCAAATTGGACCACCATACATCATAAACCCTTACCTGATATCACAAGGTCGAGAATTTCTTATTAATGAAAATAACTAAAGATATTTTTAAAATAACGCAGAACAACATGTGATATTTATATTGGATAGCTAGATCTTTTTGACATCATATGTCAATACCAACTTTTTCAGTGTAGTTAACGCTATCTGCCTGTGAAACAATTACGATAAGCAAACTACATAGCTATCTTTAAAATTTTGCAAAGTTACAGGTTTAGTACGGAATCTTTCTTTTTCTAAGTGAATTTTAAGATATCTAAATCAAGGTAAAATTTCAACCTTCTATCATTCGTAAAACATTTAAATAAATATAACTGGAATTAAAGATTAAATGTCATTCACGTGTCGAAGTACAGTGCAATCAAAAAAATTTGAACTTCTAGACTATAATCATATGACACAGATGTGGACTATTTCATATACATCTGCGATGCACGCAACAAGAAACACACCATTACGAATGAATTTAACGCTGGAATGATAAAAGATTTTCTGAACAAAATATTATTTAACCAAACCAAATCTTCATTAAGTACGTCCTATTATTTTCTTGTATTTTAAATCTCAACCTTAATTTTCGTTTCAGCAGTATTTATGGTATGGATGATATTGCATGTTTTAATGATGAAGGGACTTCTATTTCTTCGGCCAGCAGGAATCAACTGAGCTGCTAAAGGTGGAATACAAAATAAAACCATCATTCAACAGCTGCCAGGAACCACATGCCGTCACGAAGGCTAAATTCGTTAAAACTTTCTTACGGACCGAATTGCAGGCCATGTGCCTGGATACCATTTTGACCTTTCTACGCTGCGGATTACAGCTTACCTGTTCAAACGCTGATAGAAAAGTGACACGAAATGTCAGACTGACGATTCTTATTATAGGAACTTAGACCTCTAAAGCGAAGGAGCGCATATGCTATTATATATTTTATGAATTATTTTAAGTGATCAGATATTTATAAATTATATTTTTATTTTATTGAGATATTATATTAGATTAATAAGAAAAGTGTAACTGAATAAAAAAATACGTTACAATATATATATATATATATATATATATATATATATGTTATGTATGGTGATATTTACTGAAATGATGCTTTAATATACGAGTAAAAAATAATAGGTGCAACCTGTAATGTGGTGTTGGTCTTTAAATGGTTTAATTAAATACCTTTTCAAATTCAATTATGCCACGGCTTTAGAAACTCTCTCAGGGAAACTGAATCTAGTATTTAAACTCTGTGAGAAGACGTGGGTTCTTTGTCCCCTTACAGGTATTGAAACGCAGGCGCCTAAACCGTATGAGATCAAATCACTTAACTTCGTTTTTTTTTGTGCTTACGTATCGTGGTTAGACAAAGATTGATAAATCTATTCAGCAATTATTTACTCTAGTTAACGTTTGAAATTTAAATTATTCCAAGTTACTTTAATATGAAGTGTAGATAAAAATAACTTAAGATACCTGTAGCTCCGTTGAATGTGTCTGGGTGTACAGGGGTTGGAAACAGGATACCACAAAGTTGCCTCGAACGCTTTCAGTGAGTACCTAATAAAATTATGCTTTAGTTTATGTACAATAAGGATTTTCTTATAGTTTTAGGTTCTACAATTGACTATTACTTCAACCACTATATGCTTTAATTGCTCTATAACTACGAACACTTCAACACTTCACCAAATAAACTGATCAGCTGCAACTCTTTAACCACAACAGAGGATGCCCCGATGTTGGTATATTTGAAATCTTCCTTTTGTAATTAATTTTCGTCGTATAAACCTTCTACTTTCTTTTTATTATATTGAAATAAAATCCGTGCACTTTAACACATCTATTAAATTTTTTTAAAAATTTTTAAGTATAAGCTTTTAAGCCAAAAACAATTTATTCAGTGTACAAAAATTTTATGGTCAAACTTTTACAAAAAATTTTCTATTAATTCCCATTTAAAACAATTATCACCTAGGACAACTAAAAAACAAACTTATCTCTAGCCTACTAACTAATATTACATAAGGGATGCATTCAACATATAAAAACTTAATTCTACTTAACTACTATTTTAGAACAGCTTTGGTATTTTTACATTTTATTTTGACTTTTCATACTTTTATTTTGCTTTATAATTAAAATGTATTAAACATCTTTCATTTTAGGTAAATCAACTTTATAAATGGCCTAAAGTATCCTGCACAAATTACAAATGATAATTTTAAAGACAAAACCTATACACATTCAATCGAAGATACATTAGATACCCTTCGTATATGCAAACAATGGGAAAATGCTTTTTTAAACCTCAAACGCTGTATCACTAGTACATAATATTCTATATCTGCATTCAAACAAGTAATTATTCATCAATCTTTGTTAACCGTAGTGTTTTTAACTTTTAGAATAGCTTGATAAAAGTGGTAAATTAATGTTTTTATCAGTAGTACTAACAACTACCTTTGTAGACCCTTTGATAATGTCAAATGCTAATATATATATATATATATATATCATATATATATATATATATATATATATATAAAAGTAGGATTAATGAGTCTTAAATTTATACAAAGTAAAAAGAAATTATTTGCAAGTGACTCAAATTCGCCACGAGGGCATCCTGTCGACGCGTTCCGCCCTAATTAGAGCTCATAAGGACAGGGTAGCAAAGGTGTAATATTTAATACAGACACCTTATGGGAAGTACAGCATCACCTAGCTCACAATTTGTGTCTTTGTTTTGTTTCAGCTGACATCGCAGGTTTTCAACAACAGTCGGCACGGAGGAGATCCGGCTCAACTGCCTTTTTCTATAGCCAAAAGTTATAATTTAAAAAAAAAAGTAGGATTAATGAGTTTTAAATTTATACAAAGTAAAAAGGAATTATTGGCAAGTGACTCAAATTCAGCCACGAGGGCATCCTATCGACGCGTTTCGCCCTAATTGGGGCTCATCAGGACAGGAGTCACTTGAGTCACTTGCCAATAATTCCTTTTTACTTTGTGTATATATAATATATTGCTGTGATATCGGAAGTTGAAGATCAATACAACACATAAGTTGCCAATTTTTTTAGTGTGATCTTGTAGTGCATTCCCTATCCAACAGACGTACAATCGTAGAATCTCCTATACAAATAAAAGAAACTAGTTCTTCGGCTATTTCAGTGGGTAATATAAAAATACGCCCCTGCTGAAATAAGTTGTTTAATTAAGCCTCACTAAAAAATTTTGGAGAACAAATATTTACAAATAACATTAATAAAAAGAGAATAGGAATTATTGCAATGTAAATCATATAAAAATTACAAAAGGTTTACTACATGATCAACTTATATTGACCGTTCGAGGTTATAGAATCGTCACTCTGTGATTACTTCTGTATAAATATACTTTTAAACAAAATGCATGTAAATTGCATTTCGTTAAAAATAATTTCGTAAATAAATATTTTGAATTAATTAAATCTTATAACTATAAAATCTCAAACTAGAATTATTTAATACACGATGCACTTTCCCAAAAGTTATATACGCAAAATTTAAAAACTAATCTGACTTTGATTTCAGGAATCTTGAATCAATTTCAGATAGCAGCCGCTCAACTCTTCCAAACCTAAAATATAAAATTTGCCTGAAGAATAGATAAGCGAACAAAATTACTCAAAATTGATACCAGGTTTTAATCAAAACCCAATTCATAACGAATTCTATTGCAGCAGAACCAAATCAAATAGTTTAAAGCTAATATTAGCAGTAAAGTTTGAAATGATCTAGTGAAGCTTTGATTGAATCTATAAAAGAACTAATTATCGAAGAAATAATTGCTGTACTATTTAAAGCCTTCAATTTAAACCAATTTTAAATTCCACAATTGAAACTTATTTTGAAGCCCCCAATTCAAATTGATTTTGAAGTCTCCAATTGAAATCGATTATGAAATCCCCAATTGAAACCCTAAAACAAACCCATACCAAAATAATTCCAACATGCAAATTCACTTACCATTTTAAAATCGGTAAAGTCAAACTCACTTGAACAACGCTCTTTAAATAAAATATTTGTATTTATACGTATTTCAAACATACAATTGTTTTAAAATGTTCACTTATTTACAGAAAAACGCAGCAATTCCTTTCAGGGTAAATTTAACCTTATTTATACTGTTTAATTCAAGTTATAAAACGATTTGTTTAAAGAAATTTCATTCTACGACTAATACTAAAACTTGCTGAGAGGCATGCACACCATAACCAATCAGCCACCTTTTCTTTCATAACAAAAGGTTCAATTGGTTCAGGACTTTGAATAATGTTAGTTCGACGTCATAATGATGTGTAAATTATACTGATTTAAATTTCCATTAATTTGTAATCGCACCAAGTGTTTCTTTATGTAAATAACGAATTTATTTTGATATCCAATTGTAAAACTTTTCAATATCAATGCAATTCTTAATTTGAATAAATGATTTTTGATGATAAACCGAAACATGCATAAAATGTCCATCCATTTAACTAATATGAAACGTACTTCGTATACCAAACGTTGTTAATAAAAGTGTACTCTTTTCTAACGAATTACTGAGTTGAGATTTAGTTCTTATAGAACAAGATAGCGTCTTTTTTACTGCACCCCTTCCAAACCCCAATTAAATTGTAAAATTTTGATATAGAGAAGAGTTTTATCATTTTTAATTTTTATCTTTTTTATCCTGTACTTTCGTTTATAAGATTAATATAGAATTTTCTTCGTACTATATCTGTTACCATATTTCAAGTTCTCTTGAAAAAATTCACATTTCCTCAAATTTAAACGAAGTCCTGCTACATTTAATTTTCATATTAGTCCTTTCAAATGCATTAAGTCCTGTTTTAAATTGTCGTTAAAGATCGGAATATCATCCACGTTGTGAATGCCAAACTGTTCATACAGTCACAAAATACACTGCATTGCTTTGATGAGAGCTGCAGTAGATGAAGATAAAGCATAAGGGACGGCTTTAAATTGATAAATATTACCTTCAACCAAAAAATCTGTATATTTCCTAGACTCCTTTCTAAAGAAATCCAAAAAATTCAAAAAAAATAATCAAAACTTAAATCCAAATCCAAAATTCAAAAATCCAATCCAAAAAAACCAAAATGAGTTTCGTCAATCTAGTTTTGAAAATATGATATTGTGGTTTTGTTGGTTGATTTGCATTTTTCGCATCTAAGCATAAACGAACACTGCTCTCATTCTTTGGTTTCAACCACAGGCGAATTAACAAAATGCGTCGAAGATCTCTCTATGATACCCTACAGTAGGATATTTTTTATTTCAAGATTAATCTGTTTCTCATGTACGGCTGGTATCGGATACACTTGTGCGCAAAGTCTTTAGCAATTTAGGTATTTTCAATCCAAGCTGAATGTCTATTACCAACTTGCGCCCTGCAACTACCACGATGTTTGTTGGTACGATTACAAGAAGCATAAACTGACTTTTACCTTAACTGAGTGACTGCCTCTAATTTTTTACATAACTTAACTAATGTAGGTATGTCCTCTATTTCTAACAATGCTAATTGCAAAATAGAATTGGGTAGAAGATTATTCTTAATAATCTTAACTTTTGTAGTTTGAGACGGAGTATTCGACCATCTACTAAACGGACCTTCCATTTAAGTCACAAACAAAACGACGTGTTTTCCCTTTTTTCGATATCGTTTATTTATAGTCCTCCAGAAATTTCCTACATAAAAATGCAAGGTTTGGTCCATTTCAAAAAAATTAATTTGGACACTACGCTCAATACCACTACCAAATTCCAACAAGCTACAAAATTCTAACAATCTAGACATTAAAATATTTTTTAGGCGAAACAACATTAATAACACTACAATGCGGTGACCTCACATGATCAAAACAAAAATCAAAAGATTGGACGAATAGAATTGAACTAATAAAAATTAATGAAACAACGACCAGTACTAATAAGACAAGTTGAGCCCCCACTTGAAAGACAGTTGCATTTTAAAAAGTTGCCCCACGTCGGACTCCAGTGTAACAATTTTTATTTTACTTTAGAGTATTAATGATGCACGTGAAATCTCTTTACCTATATTTTGCACTGGTAGGTCAAAAATGTATTAACTACCACAAAAGAAAGCCTAGGCGACAGAACGTAAACGGCTTTAGCAGAAAGTATGAACGTTACCACAGCATAACTCGCCCATGACCTTGCAGCAGGTCCTAGGATTGTCGTGGGTTTGTTGTTTACCTGGATAAATATCAAGTAGAAATGGGGAAGGAATGGCGACACTACCTCTAGTACTCCTACAAAAAGATGGAACAATGCACAAGATGAGAGGCTAAAACCTTTATGTTCAAAACACTAAAACAAACTCTTTAAGGACACTCGATAGCAGCTCCCACTAGAAGGAACTCCACCTGAAAAGAAAAGTAGCAGTTAGTAAATAGAGTAAACTCGCTACTTGTGATCCATGAGAAATTATAATGGTATTATATCTTACTGACATTCAATATTTGTGTAAGACAACCAAAAATAATGAGAGCATTACCCAATAAAAAAATTTCTATTTCTCAAATTAAATAGAATTTGATTTTTAATTACAGGTCTTAAAAATATGGTCCAGCTGGATTCAAAATTACGAATGCGTTTATTTATTTCATTAAACTAGTAACATTAATGAGGTGCATTTAATTTGTATGAGCCCTATCAGCTTTCAGATTTGAATACTTCACAGATTGTTAATAGAATCCCTATAAAACTTAAAGTCGTCCTAAGAACATTAATGAATTATTTACGTTAACTTTTTATTTGGTATAAACCTGGTGACAAAAGTAATCGTTTCCAACACATGAATGTCAAAATAATCTTACATATTTTAAATTGAAACAAAACATTTAATGGGACAAACAATTTGGTTATTCAAAAACAATTTTTTCAAGAAAAACAATTGGTTGTATATTAAATAGATTAACAAACTGATTCTTTCAATAACTAATAAGCAGCTCTGTATGGAATTCTAAAACATTGGATATTTAATTTGGTACATAGCTTTGTTCATTGCTTCAACTGAGGTATGAACTTGCATCAACGTATTTGTAACAATTCAGATTATAAATAAGAAATTAGCAGCCACAAAACACACTTACTTTATTAATTGGAATAGACGATAAGCGGCGTAGGAATTATTTTTATACCTAATATCCCTGGGCTTTTATTTAATAATCGGATGTGTAGCTTTGTGTATTTATAACGCCAATATAGCCAACAGCTGCTCCCACATTAATAAATCATTTTATTTTGCTCCCAAATTAGCGCATCAACGAAGAGATCATTTACGGAGCTAACCAAAACCGATGTCATTAAATTTAGAGCACAATCCTCAGATTGCACGCCTTCCAAAGAAGTTTGAGTATTTTGACTAGGTCTTAAATGGACACAGTCTCATTAATATTTGTTTCCAGAAAACGTTCGTTACAGGCGCAAGCGTAGGAAGAGACCTGCGCGACTCTGTTTAAAACGACACAGATGGTTATAATAAGGGCGTGTTAGCGCCTGAATATAACACAACAAACAATACGTGTAAGTATAGCTTGAAAGCTTTTTAATATAAGTGATACTTATATTAGGACTTTAGAAAATATAAAGTAATCGATTACGATCATTTAGATAAAAAATACTGCAAATTAAAGAGTGTGGCAGTCATTGGAGCTATAAATTTTGCTACATATAAAAAATTATATTTAATTTTGTTAATTTGAATAGTTATAAATTAGTTTTTCGCTCTCCTGGAAAATTATGTCAAATGGAGTTACGTACTTTGTAAATTATGGTGACGTTATGCAAGCTATAACACACTTTAAGAAAATAACCCTAGTACGATGTGTTGGAACTTTGTGAAGTTGTATTAAAGCGTCGGACTGATAACCTTAATGTAGATACTTAGCCCTATTGTTTCAAAACAAAGATCCAGTTTGAGGCATTTTGTTTCAGTATATAATGCTTTTCGTAATACTAAGTTAACAGCCTTGATCTTAGTCCATATAGCGCTTCTATACGTCATACGTAATAGTGTAGGTTTAACTCAGATACCACTAAACCAACCCTTACTTTAATAATTAATTGTCTTGAGGAAACTCTAGACTTGCACTTCCCGGAGGCAATAAAATGCGCTCGTACTAAATTCGTTCATTCCATGTGCTTTGGATTACGTTTTATACAGAGGGAGCTGACTAGAAGGGTGGTTTTGAAATGAAAATAATTCAGTGGTTTTTGTAACTTCGTAATTTTTGCTACAAAAAAATTAAAACTTAAATGTGACCATCATTAGGTATTACGTCCTAAAACTGGTTGGACGCATTCTTCCATTGTTTTTATTTTGAGCTTCTGAGTTTAGACATTACCATTTAACAATAAATTCATAAAAGGCCAATTATGTCCTGAAAATAATATCAGTCGGATGACACGCGGTTTGAGTAACACACTGCTGTAGTCGCTTTTCAAACTTCTGCATCACTCTCTCCAACATGTCTGCCTCGACAGCCCTAATTTCTCTGATGATGGAATATATTAACTATTGCGAGGTTGAGGTTTATCGGAGTAGACTTTCTACTTTAGGTTTCTTTACAAAAATAATCACAAGCAGTAAGATCCGGGAACGGCACTTCACAAAAACCGGGCGCGCAACTTGCGCGTGCCGTGGCACCGTCCCGTTGGAACCAAACATATTTTGTGCTGATCCTTCGCCGTCACAATTCTGATCAAAAAGGTTTCAACATTAAGAGATATCGTTACAACTTTTATATCTTCGAAAAGGGGTCCGATCACCCCAAGATGGCTCACAGCGCATCAAACGTATGAAGTGAGCGACTTTACTGCAATTTTCGGGGACCATCTGTTGCTCAGTGTCATAGTTCTGCTTATGAAAAGATGCGTTTAAATTGAAATGAACCTCATAACATTTCATTATTACTGGCTCACTTCATCTTAAACAATCGCATGTATTCTCTCTGTAAACTGACGACGTTGTGCAAAATCTCATTGATTTAGCTTCTGGACAATTGATAGCTTATAGAAAGTGATAACGTAGGCCTTAGTGTAAAATTATACAAGCAATCCGGCTGCAGTCTGTTTTCGGAAAAAGCTCTCTGGCTTTGAATTATCGTTGGATCACCTTTTCGACGGAAGCAGGTGTCGTTATAGTTCGAGTACGACCTTGAAGTTTTGAATTATTTACTTACGCAGTCGTTCTAAAATCCACACCTATGTGGTAAATAGTTCACGTTGTTATGGCTAAAATAAGCGCTACGTGAATACATTTTAGTTTGTCCTGAAGAGGCTGGTACCCCGTAACAGTATAAGAGTGCGTCAGATAACTGCAGTGGCACGAGAATGGGTTCATATGGGGAAATGACAACAAAAGAAAATAAAGGAATTTAAAATAAACGTACTATAGAAAATAAAAATATTAAATAAAATGACAAATACAAGAAAAACTACGTTATACTGCCACTAACGCTGCAAAGCCTTTCTACCTGTCATAATCGCGGGGCGCTAAACCTTGTGTCACAGCAATCCCTTTCAATGCGCTTTTTACACTGAATACGGTTATTCCACAAGCGCCTCCTTTGCTTCGACATTTTAACTTTTATCACCTTATGTGTTATATTTCTTTAAAATATCGTAAAGACGCTTATTCATTCTGCAATAATTAACACAGAATGCCTCTTCGAAATAAGAGACCATTCTGTGATAGCTGGATATCATTTACAAATGTCTGTTTTCCTAGTTCTTTAAATAAATTCAAATATAAGTCCAACCTAAACTTAAGTTCTAGTAACGTAAAATATTTACAATAAAGGAATACAGAAACTGCGTTGTGGAAAGATATGGGAGCCTACCACGATATTTCCCAGGTGTGCGTGGCCTAAAACACGAAATACATATGATGGAGAGCTCACAAGTAAAATTCTTGTCCGGAGGTAAAATACTCCCTCATTCGGATCTCCGGGAGGGGGCACTAGGGGCTCGTCATCGTAAGAGTGTAAAACAACAGTTCGATAGTTTGATTTAGTGATAGGGACTTGGAATGTAAGGTCATTACTTAGAGTAGATAAGTTAACAAATTTATTTGTCGAAATGAGAAAGGAAAAGCTGGACATTTTAGGTATTAGTGAGGTGAGATGGCCAGATAGTAATGACTTTTGGAAAGATAATTATAGAATAATTATAACTTCTTCAACTAATGGACAGGCGGGGGTAGGAATAGTGTTAGGTAAAAGATTAGGGCATCAAGTTAAAGAGTACTTACAATTTAGTGATAGAATAATTATGGTTAGATTGAGTACAAAACCCACAGACACTGTTTTAGTACAGGTTTACATGCCAACAACTCAGTACAAAGATGAGGAAGTAGAAAAGGTATACGAGGATATAAATAGTATAGTGAGAAAAATAAAAGGAGATGAGAATTTAATAGTTATGGGCGATTTTAATGCGTCAGTGGGAGAAGGTAGAGACGGAAAAATGGTAGGAAAATTTGGGTATGGCAGACGAAATGATAGAGGAGAAAGATTAGTTGAGTTTTGCCAGGAACATAGATTAGTAACTGTAAACACCCTATTCGAACAACATGTTAGGAGAAGATATACCTGGAAAGCGCCAGGTGATAGGGCTAGATACCCAATAGATTATATTTTAGTTAAACAAAGATTTAGAAACCAAGTTAAAAACTGTTGTAGGGGCTGACATAGATAGCGATCATAACTTAGTTAAAATGAAGTGTAAACTAAAATTCAAAAAATTGAGAAAGGTTAAAAGAGAGGGATGGGATCTAGGTAAGCTTAATGATAGTAGGGTAAAAGAGGAATATAAACAAGTATTAGATAATAAAAGCAAAGAGATAGCTGTAGGAAGGAACGTAGAAAATAGATGAAAAGAAATAAAACTGACTGTACATGATACAGCAACACAGACTATAGGTAAGAAAAAAATAGAAGCGAGAAAACCATGGGTAACAAAGGAGATATTAGATTTAATAAAGAATAAAAGAAAGCTTAAACCTTTCAGAGAAGTGGATAGTGAAAGTAAGCAAAAATATAATACAGTTAGAAATTAGATAGTATATGAGTGTAGAAAAGCTAGAAATAAATGGATGGAGGAGAATTGTAAGGGAATACAAGATAATTTGAGAGTAGGTAAGACAGACAGGGCTTACAGGGCAGTTAAAAAGTTTTTTGGGAAAGATAGGAAAAAATATAATGGTATTAGAGACGAGAATAATGAGCTTCTAATAAATAAAGTTGAGGTAGCAGATAGATGGAAAAGATATTTGGAAGATTTATATAAGGGAGACGATATGGATGAGTTAGAGAACGACCAAGAAGAGGATGTAGAAATAGGGTTCTCAATATTAAGAGAGGAATTTGATAGAACTGTTCGGAGTCTTAAACTAAATAAAGCGCCAGGGATAGACGATTTTCACGCAGAATTAATAAAATATGCAAGTCAGAAAACCTTAGACAGATTATATGAACTAGTAAAAATAATATATGACACATGTGAGGTTCCAATAGATTTCGAAAAAAATATTATTATCCCAATCCCAAAAAGGTCAGGAGCTGATAGGTGTGAGAATTTTAGAACGGTTAGTTTCACTTCTCATGCTTTGAAAATACTAACAATTATAATTAAAGATAGAGTAGAAGCTTTGACTGAGAATTATTTAAGCGAAGACCAATATGGTTTTCGTAAAGACAGAGGGACTAGAGGACCGATACTAATCATTAGGGTAATTATCGAAAAAAGGATTCAAAAGAATAAAAAGACTCATTTCGCATTTGTAGATTTAGAAAAAGCATTTGATAAGGTTAATTGGATTGTTATGTTCAGGGTTTTGCAAAAAATAGGAATCTCTCATAGGGATAGAAAAATTATTTACAGTCTATATAAAAACCAAAGCGTAGTAATTAGATTTGATGAAATAGAAAAGGAAGCTAAGATTAGAATGGTGTTAGACAGGGTTGTATACTGTCTCCCTTGATTTTTAATGTTTATATTGAGGAAGCTTTAAACTTAGCTAGAGAGAGAAAAGAGATAGGTATTAGTGTACAGGGACAGACATGTTACGTTTTGCAGATGATATGGCCATTATAGCAGAGTCTGGAAAAGAGTTAGGAGAGTTTTTAAACATTTTAGATAAGATACTACGGAGTAACTATAGTATGAGGATTAACTCAGTAAAGACAAAGATAATGACAAGTGAGTTACAGCCTAGTTCTAAACCAAAATTAAAAATAGGTAATACCGAGTTAGAGGAGGTAGATGAATTTTGCTATTTAGGTAGTATAATTACAAAGGATGGACGTAGCAGAAGGGATATAGTAGCTAAATAGCTGAAGCTAGAAAAATGTTTTTAAAAAAGAAAAACTTACTAATAGCTAATAGTATTAGTTTAGATAATAGAAAAAGTTTCTTAAAGTCGTACGTATGGAGCGTTCTACTATACGGTAGTGAGACTTGGACAATTAAAGAAGTAGATAAGAAAAAGATAAAAGCTTTTGAAACTTGGTGCTATAGGAGAATGTTAAAGATTAGTTGGACAGATAGAGTAACAAACGAGGAAGTTTATAGAAGGATAGGTGAGAAACCCTGTATGTGGAAACAATTGAAAGTCAGGAGAGATAGAATGATAGGGCACCAGTTAAGAAATGAGGGACTATTTAGTAAAGTTTTAGATTATAGACTACCAAATAAAAATAGAGTAGGAAGGCTTAGACAAAGCTATATTAGTCAAATTATTAGAGATTTAGGTTGTGAAGGGTATGCAGACATTTTAGACTAGCTCTGAATAGAAAAGAATTTAGAGCTGCGTCAAACCGACTTTAAGTAAGTTCGAAAACAAAACAAAAAAAATAAAAATCAGTTAACTAAATGTCACCATGACATAACTCACAATTAGTTAGCGGTCTGGCATGTTGGTAGAGATTCGTTGCTTAAGCCTTACCATAACATATAATTTAATAAACGTCACCATGACATAACTCACAATTAGGTAGCGGTCTGACATGTTGGTAGCGATTTGTTGCTTAAGTCTTACCACAACATATAATTTAATAAACGTCACAATGACATAACTCACAATTAGCTAGCGGTCTGGCATGTTGGCAGCGATTTGTTGCTTAAGCCTTACCATAACATATAATTTAACACTTTTCCTTTTTTGAAGCGTGTTACGTGCAAATCGAATTTGCACTTTAACATTTTATGTTAGGTTTAGTTTTCTTGATGTACGGAAGTTTCCCGCCAAATTTTCAAATACGCAAGACGCGGGAACATTTTTAAATAGACTGGGCGGTGCTTCCGGCGCGTCATAGTAGTGAGTTTGCGTAGTGTTTTTATCCCTAGAGGGTTAGGACAATAGTAGAAAAAGAGTGGGGTCGTGTTTCCGTGACGCCCTGGAATCGAGGCTGTTTCCTTTCTACCTTTAAGTGAGACAGTTGTGCCGGGTGTGATATCTTATCGTATCTATGTAGATTCCCTTGTCTTTATTATCTTTGTTGTCGTTCCTAATTAACCTGTTCCTGTCTTTTCCCTACATAGGTAAGTTAAATTTGTAGCACCTCGAGGCCATTGGAGCAGCCCACGCCCGATGTCCAGCTCTACCCGCAGCAGCGGTGCCGAGGCTACCGTAGCGTGATTTCCTGCCGGTTACCGGATCCTTCACGTGAGTAGATTCTCTAATTTTTATTGTTTTAATTTTATGTAAATTTTCCTAATTACGCGCAATATAAATTGTCGATGACGTCATGGTGTATCTTATGAACTTTGGTAACTGTATTACAGGCTTTTAAGAGCTATCTATCGCCATTTCAATGTACCACCATCTAAGTGTAATATTTTGTAAACTGTTTTACCGACCAGATAAACATTCGAATAAAGTGTAACAGATGGCGCCTTCAACGTGTTGAGGCTATGAACTTTAGGGGTTCTTCTTTGTTTTAGGTTATGTTAATTTCAGTTATAAGCATGCAATGTTTTAACAGATGTTATTTAAACAGCTTTATCACTTAAGGAAACATACTTTTATTCATGTAAGTATTACAAATAAGTATTTACCTGACCTTATGTCTTTAAATACAGTTATTACAAGATTATCTATTATAAATATAACTTTGGTTGCTTTCTTAACTTTAGAAGACAGGTTTTTTGAAACTTTTATGTTACTTTCTAAAAAACTGCATTATGGATTTACATATTGAACTAATAATATCTTAATTACCTTCACAAGAAAACCTTGTGGTTAAACTTCTTGATTTCCGTTAATATCGTATACTTTATATATCGTGTCTTGAATATTGTATCCACAATGAACGTATCACAATTAAAATCCCTCGAATTGATCTACGAGCTGGAATGTAGGAGTATTATAGCAGCTAGCAATCAGAATGATAGGAGATCTCAACTTAGGGCAATTTTGGCACAGGAAACCAAAGGCATTGCTATCTTAAAGAACCCTGTTGGCGACTGGCCACTCAACGTATCAGAAATTAAATTATCTTTAGATGATATATTGGGTATAATAAACAAAACAGATCCTGCGGCTACTAATATCGAATTAGGGAGATTGACTTCAAGAATAACGCACGTCAAACACCGTGTCGAATCATTATCTTTATATAACGATGACCAAGCGACTCAAGCTAAACAAGGTTTGTTGTCCGAGGTGTTATTGCTTGAAGGGATTGTTTTAGAAAGACTTAATCCTAATGCAGACGTAGATATATCGTTACCTTTTTCAAATCTTGCGCTTGCCGAACCTAAACCATTAGGAAAACCTATACCTGTATACAAGTGGGGTCTCACTTTTGAAGGGTTTGATTCGAAGGTTTCTTTATCATCCTTTCTTGACCGGATTAATGATTTTAAAATTTCTCGCGGGTGTACCGACCAGGACCTATTTATCTCAGCTGGTGATTTGTTCGCAGGCTCAGCATTAATATGGTACAGAAACATACGACACCAAATTTCTACCTGGGAGGAGTTAGTTGCCTGTTTAAAACGAGATTTCCTACCTTATGGTTACATTAACGACCTTTGGAACGAAATTCGAAACCGAACTCAAGGTCCCGACGAAAATGTTGTGTCTTTTATTACCTCATTAGAAGCTTTATATAGCAGACTCGACAAAAAACCTTCCGAATCCGAAATTATCGATCAATTACTTAGAAATTTAAACCCCTATTTTTCAGAACGTTTGGCATTACAGCCCATATCTTCGCTAGCTCACTTTAAAGACCTATGTCGTTCTCTTCAAGAAGTGAGGTCAAGAATTGACAAATATCGACCACCGCCCGAGAAATTATCTGGTCTTCTAGAACCTGATTTAGCTTGCCAAGTTCGAGCTTCCCGTAAACTATCTACACTTAACGTTCCTCCTACCGTAACTAATAACTCACTTACCTGTTGGAACTGCAAGCGAAGTGGACATAGCTATACTGTCTGCACATACCCTAGAAATATTTTTTGTTATGGTTGTGGTCGCTCAAATATTTACAAATCTAACTGCACCAACTGTAGTCCTAACGTATCGGAAAACTCCCGTCGAGATATTTCAAGTCAGGGTGTGAATATCTCAAGAAACCAAAATCGCCCTCAACACCAATCATCCAACGGACACAGACGCCAATAAATTCAAATTATAAAACCACTTCTAACATTGTACCGTCATTAAATTTATCTAATAATAATACCGCTACTATTAATGTACAAAATGCCTTACCTTTATTAGAGGAATTATGTTATACTACTCCAGCCGAGTGGTCTAAGTGGTTACAAACCGTCAATTCCTTTTATCATAAAAAGACTGCTGCCGTTTCACAACTTGTTAAAAAACCCTTCGATAATCGTCCACACTTATCTATCTCAATTGGTTCCTTAAATGTAATTGCTTTATTGGATACAGGTTCTTCATGTTCTCTTATAAATAACGAAGGTTTACATCAATTATCTCAACAAAATATCAAAATTCAAATTATTCCCGAAAAAACTTCCATAAATTTAGCTGACGATAATCAAATGCATGTAACTGGTTCCCTTAAGTTAAAAATTCGTGTAGAATCTCTTGAACGTGAGGTTTTATTTTTGATTGTGCCTACATTAGCTTATCCCTTTCTACTGGGCGTTGATTTCTGTAAACTTTTTAATTTGTCACTTTACTTCCAGGATTTTTCATGGCAAACCTCTATTAAAACGAACTCCTGTGCATCTACAGGAATATCTAACAAAATCTCTTACTGACTCCCAAGATGTAACTCTTAACGCTACAATCGACAAATTTCGCAAACTTAATACCTCTGAACTTGGTTGTGTTACAACGGCAACACACGTTATCTCTACAGGTGATGCCCTTCCCTTTAAGCAACGTCAATATCCCTTATCGCCTGCCTTACAAAAGCATTTACATGCTGAAATAGACAAAATGTTAGTATCTGGTGTTATCTCTCCTTCAAATTCACCGTGGACCTCTCCCGTATTACTAGTTCGGAAAAAGAATGACGAATGGCGTGTCTGTTTTGATGGCAGGAAGCTAAATTCTGTTACTGTTCCAGACGCTTACCCTCTACCTAGAACTGACTCAATTTTAAGCAGGCTTCGTAACGCAAAATTTATCTCATCTATCGACCTTAGACAAGCTTTTTATCAGATACCTCTCGACTTATCTTCTCGTCAAAAAACTGCTTTTTGTGTCCCAGGCCGAGGTCTTTTCGAATACAATTTTTTGCCATTTGGTTTCTGTAACGCTCCACAAACTTTACAACGTACTATGGATCAAACGTTAGGTTCTATCTTACATCAAGAACGTGCCTTTGTGTTTTTAGATGATATCTTAGTTATCTCAAGTTCGTTCGATGAACATATCGCCACATTAGATGAAGTTGCTGAACGTTTAAACGCAGCAGGTTTTAAGATAAACTGGGAAAAGTCTCAATTTTGTCGTTCATCCCTTACATTTCTTGGTTTTATTGTCGATGGGACAGGCTTACGAGCAGATCCTGCTAAAGTTGATGCTATTACTAAATTTAAAACACCAAAAACTGTTACCGAAATCAAGCGTTTAATAGGAATGATTAGCTATTATCGCATCTTTCTACCCAACCTTTCAACTATATCTGCACCCATTACCGCTTTAATTAAAAATAAAAAGAAATCCCAAACTATCGAGTGGAATTTAGAATCCCAACAGGCTTTCGAACAAATTAAAACATTAATCACTTCAGCACCTATCTTAATCTCACCAAATTTCGATGATAAGTTTTATATACAAACCGATGCCTCACTTACTGGGTTAGGTGCAATGTTGTTCCAGGTAAACAATGGTTTAGAACATCCAATCGCTTATGCGAGCCGTGCCTTAACTTCTGCCGAACAAAAATACTCTGCTACCGAACGAGAACCATTGGGCGTTATCTTTGGCATTGAGAAATTTAGAGGATATGTCGAAGGTACACACTTTACCGTAATCACTGATTGTGCAGCCCTCACGTGGCTTAATAACTTGAAACAACCCGCAGGTCGTTTGGCAAGATGGAACTTGCGTATATCTCAATTTACTTTTGACGTTAGGCATAGGCCTGGCAAATTAAATATCGTACCCGATGCGTTATCTCGAGATGTTGTTTCTCTTAACCTTCCAAATTTAATTCTGGATACCTGGTACCTCAATATGATAAAAAAAGTTTCCGATAATCCCGACAAATTTCCTACCTTTCGAGTAACTAATAATAGACTGTATAAATTTGTATCCTCGTCCCCGCATAAAATATCGAATATACCTGAATGGAAACTGGTCGTGCCCACTGCAAATCGCAGTGAGGTGCTCAAATTATGTCACGACGATCCCTTAGCTGCACACCTTGGTGTTACAAAAACTCTCGCTAAAATATCGGAATTGTATTACTGGCCCACACTTAAGCAATCGGTTTGTCGCTACATTAAAAGCTGTAAAATTTGTGGTTCCCATAAGAGTTCACAAGATGCTCGTCCCGGTTGAATGGGTAACTTTAAGCGTGTATCTTATCCCTTTCAATTAATATCGCTTGACTTATTAGGACCTCTCCCTCGATCGAAAAGAGGTAATCAATATCTTTTGGTTGTTACGATTGGTTTTCTAAATTTGTTATGGTGCAACCCTTACGTAAAGCTACCTCTGCAGCAATAATTAAATTCCTAGAACAGAATGTCTTTCTTATCTTTGGTGTCCCTCAGATTATCCTTTGTGACAATGGTGCACAATTTATCTCTAAAGATTTTCAGAATTTCGTTAAAAGTTACAAAGTACAAAAAATTTGGTTTAACGCAAAATATCACCCCCAAGTAAACCCTACCGAAAGAGTAAATCGAGTGTTAATTACCGCTATCTCTTCCTATATTGATTCAGACCATACTACATGGGATGAACATATCTTTGAAATTGCTCAAGCTTTGCGTACATCTAAACACGAAGCAACCCAATTCACTCCGTCTTTTCTTGTTTTTGGAAGATATACCCCAATCGATGGGAGTTACTATGGTTTAGTGCCTGACGATACTAACGTAATCGAATTTGACGATAAAGTACGTTGGGACAAGGACCAACAGTCACTACCTTCTATCTTTAACGACGTTAGAAAAAATTTGTTAAAAGCTTACGAAAAGAGCAAGGACCATTATAACTTACGTAAACGAAATATTTCCTTTGCCTTGGGCGAATAAGTTTGGAAGAAGAACTATGTCTTATCGGATGCATCTAAGAAATTTTCTTCAAAATTGGCCCCTAAATTCATTCTTTGTAAGGTCACTCGTGTCATTAGTCCCCTTATCTACGAACTTCAGGATGCTGAAGGAAAACGCCAAGGCAGGTGGCATATTAAAGACCTTAAGCCATTCTCTGCCGACCCAAATGCTACTTAAGTTTTTCATGTCCCATTCTCCTCACGATTTACCTAATATTTTTTCTCCTCACCATCAATTAGTATCTTTAATTATTTATTCCTTCTCTCATATAGTATATAATTTCTTACACGTTTAACTTTACTTACCTTAATTTAGCCATCTTTTTCTTTTCGTTGACTTTCCTTCACCATACCGTTAGATATATATCACTTCATTCTCTATACCCCCCAATATAACTCTGTCGTTTCATTTGATTAACCCTTGAACTTTTCCTATTACATATTATTTGGTTTTTAGTATTTCTCTTATATGGTTTGATTGTGTGGTAATTGTCGTAACTTTGGTTGCAATGACTCATTGAATTTTTATAATTGGTTTTAGCTGATGTTGAGTGAATGCTTTCTTCTTTGGGCTCACATAGTGTTCGCGACCTATGCCATTGAAAGAAATAGTTCATATTCGCAGTTGCAAAAAATTAGGATTATCTATTCCATGTGTTTTTCCTCTGAATTACTGCAGTCGCCCACATTAGACTACAACATTATTCCTTCCTTTTTCTACTAAATCAACATAACTTATAAACATTTTTTTCGTTGTTTTTTATTGAACTTTGTGGTGAGGTGCTATTGTTTCTTATTGTTATCTTATTAAACTCTCGGTTGTTCTAGCATATGGGGACAGTGTAACTGTATTTAACTGCTTAAAATTGGGCATTTTTGTGTGTTTAGGGTGCTACCGATTTAAAAAACTACCTTAAAACAGTTTGTTTTTGTGTGTTTGTATCTGTGAAGATACTTTTAAGTTGTCGTGTCTATCTTTGTCTGATTTTCTTATCGTAGTCAATGCACTCGTTAGGAAAATGATCGCACTAGTTCTCTTAGGAGCCTAGTGAATGTCAACATATGACATATCTTATCTTGTCGGATTAATATCGCAGGTAGTCCTTCAGACTACGCTGTGTTTTATAGGGACAATTCTCTACCTTCTCTTGGACGCTGGTCCAAAAACTATACTTTTTTCTTAACCCGCTATCTCCGCTATGCCTTATTCTTCTCTCGGTGGACCTGTTCTTGTCTCGGAACACCCGTCTGCCACATAAGAATGATGTTCCCTCATTCCGAGCTACTGACCACATTGGCTGGTTGAGTAGCGCTTTGCTATCCACCTTTCCCTCTGTCGCTTTTGCTCAATGCGAGCCCTTCCTCTACTTTCTTCTACCTGGAGGTGCCTCTTATGCACTCCAAAAAACCAACTTTCTTTTTTTTACCTTTCCTATCTCTACTGCCTTTTCATTTCTGTTAGTCACCGTGTGGTTGCGCGGGAGGTTTTCACAGACACCTGGACCATGTTTCTGCGAATCTTTCGTGGGGTCATGCGGTGCCGCTGTCAGCGCATGGGCACTGGCAGTGAAGGTATGTATGAGTGTGTGAATGTGTGAGTGAATGTGTATATCGTCATATACCGAGTGGATATCGGGTGATAGTTCACCGATATCGATCAACGCTGGGTGCAGGAATGCACCCAAAGGTCTTTGCCGGTCCCCCGTGCTGTTCTTGCGAACGGACCTGCCTCACAGGTTTCTCTTTTTAGAGGGCACGGGTCAATCCCATTTAAACGGCTCTACTGGAGCCACTCTTTTGTTGTTATCATTGTCTTGGGTAATAACTAGGCCAATACCTTTGTCTTCTTTATTATCTTCGATAATACCCCTTAGGTTTAATATCGTTATCTTATTGATTACCTTTAATAATAACTTTAGTTTATTATCGTTATCTTACTGACTACCGTTAGCAATAATTTTGGTTTAATTTATCGTTATCTTACCGACTACCGTTAGGAATGACTTCGAGTTATTTCGCGTTATCTTACCGGTTATCTTGAGTAATAACTTCTGTTTAAATTCATGTTACCTACTATCTCTTATAATCACTTTAACTTAATATCGTGTTATCTTATTGAGTATCTCAAAAAAATATATAACTAAAGCTTAATACCGTTATCTTATTCATTACCTTTGAGGATAACAACTTAAGCTTAATATCTTTACCTTATCTATTATCTTTAACATCAATTTGAGATCTTATCTTATCTTTTTATCGTCCTAACGTGTGGTATATATGACCAGACGTGGGAATTATTTTTTCCTGAAATTTAAGTGAAAAAGCTAACCCGATTTAGAAATGTAATTTGTTAGGTTAGCATATAAGGATTTAGTAGGTGGTACTTTTGGTAAATTTGTGGATTCACAACTGTGTCATGGACAAGTTAAATGTGCATCGGAGGAAATCAAAGTACCAGTAACAAAATTTGCTAGAGTGCAAGGTGACGCACTCTCATGAACATTTTTTAAATTTGGGCACTTCTTGCCAAAAAAAGAAGAATAGTTGATGCGACACTCATGTGTGTTTGCATATAAGAACTTTATGTTAGCTTAGTTAGATAGGTTTAGATAGTTTAGGCGACTTGTCGCACCCGTGTTAGTTTAAGTAGTGTTTCATGCTCCCCGACAAATTTGTGCTGTCGGTAAGTAGTGTAGTCACAGACTATCGGGCTACCTATTCCGTTCCTGGTACTTCGGTAGACGTGTTATCGGTCGAAAAACCAGGTGGCGCCTTATATAAACATTTTGTAGGTTTTAAGTTAGGGTTTATGTAGGGTAGTTAGGACTTAGATTTTAAGCTGTTACTGTGCTAACAGACTTTTTCTTTTTTTAAGTTTTTTCTTTTGTGGCTTGTCGCGATTGTTACGTGCAAATCGAATTTGCACTTTAACATTTTATGTTAGGTTTAGTTTTCTTGATGTACGGAAGTTTCCCGCCAAATTTTCAAATACGCAAGACGCGGGAACATTTTTAAATAGACTGGGCGGTGCTTCCGGCGCATCATAGTAGTGAGTTTGCGTAGTGTTTTTATCCCTAGAGGTTAGGACAATAGTAGAAAAAGAGTGGGGTCGTGTTTCCGTGACGCCCTGGAATCGAGGCTGTTTCCTTTCTACCTTCAAGTGAGACGGTTGTGCCGGGTGTGATATCTTATCGTATCTATGTAGATTCCCTTGTCTTTATTATCTTTGTTGTCGTTCCTAATTAACCTGTTCCTGTCTTTTCCCTACATAGGTAAGTTAAATTTGTAGCACCTCGAGGCCATTGGAGCAGCCCACGCCCGATGTCCAGCTCTACCCGCAGCAGCGGTGCCGAGGCTACCGTAGCGTGATTTCCTGCCGGTTACCGGATCCTTCACGTGAGTAGATTCTCTAATTTTTATTGTTTTAATTTTATGTAAATTTTCCTAATTACGCGCAATATAAATTGTCGATGACGTCATGGTGTATCTTATGAACTTTGGTAACTGTATTACAGGCTTTTAAGAGCCATCTATCGCCATTTCAATGTACCACCATCTAAGTGTAATATTTTGTAAACTGTTTTACCGACCAGATAAACATTCGAATAAAGTGCAACAAGCGGATAACCAGGTTATATTTCATTTCCTTATAAATGGTAATCATGTAAACATGTTAAGAGTTCTTTAACAACCATCAGGTTGCTAATATCGATGTAGAGCCAGGTGGATAGGAAAAAGATAGAAGGATATAGGAAGACCTACACCAAACTATATTAATCAAATTATTAGAAATTTAGGTTGTGAAGGGTATGTAGAGCTTGTTAGATTAGCACAGAATAGAAAAGAAGTTAGAGCTGCGTCAAACCGACCTTAAGTAAGGTCGAAAACAAAATGATGATGAAAGAAAAGCCTAAATTTCATAACCTCACTCTAGTCAGGTATTGCTAAAATAAATCCTACAAATATCTGCAATATAATTCATCAATAATGCTTATTCTAGATTTTCCTGTTTCCAATATTCAATCACATGACATTTATAGGTCCTAATATCTGGAAATATTTTCAATAACAAACATCGAAACTGCCAAACAAACTACAGATTTTTTCTTAATCTTCCTTGTGGTTTAATTCCCAAAGAAGATTAGGAAATATACAAAACAAACAACAACAAACATACAGGGAGTATTTACCAGAATTTTTATATATCATTTCATTGTCCATTCCAAAATACTTTATCATTAATACCTACATATCCCTTAATATTTACATTTAATCAACACTTGTTACGTTGAGAAATCATTGACAAATAACTATAATCACTTTCACATTTGTTAATTTTTCATAATATGAATATCAAGCATGTTACATTTTCAAACCATATGCAAATTAAGGAAGTAAGAACATAATAGCTGATAGTATTACTCACTGTTTATATTCCAATCTTAAAATTGATAATGTCCAGAGACCTTTAGTGTTTCAATTTTAGCTAAACTCCCTTAACTTAACGCACTACACTTATTTAAGCTATCCACGCAGGTCGTCCTTTCAATACGGCAAATACAAGTTTATAAAATTCCACGCATAAAAAAACATTCCTTATCGAAGCTGCAAGCAAAATTCCTTGAAAACTCGGGCACCGTTTAAAATTTTCCCCTGAGAAGAAGCCCACGTTAAACACTTGATGCACGTCTCGTTAAATTTTCTACCATTTACTTATAGTACTATATCTTTACCTTCGCAATAAACATCTCTCAATTTTACTTTCCGACCTTCATTTTTCAACACTTAACTTGTCGTATCATGTGATTTAATTAGGTTAACATTTGTGTTTCCTTCTGTTTTTCCCCTATAAAATAAATATATTCTATGTAATGATTAAATCATCTACAATTTGATATCTGCGATTCTCCTCTACTCTGAGGTTGGGTTTTCTTTATATGCAACATAGATTCTAATTTTTTTATCTGAAATTGGTAAAAAATCTTTTTGTATTTGAGATGCATATTTAGGAACTCGCTGTTATTTCATGATTTTAAAACTTTTTAAAAATAACATGATTTCACCATGAAAGTTTACAGTTACAAATATTTTATTTACACTTTTGTGGCTTAAAGTATGTTTTGAACTTATGTTCCGTTCCAATGTTTACTTAGCAGAAATAAACAGATTATTTTGTGGTTTTTAAGTTTATGATTTTAATAGAACCCAACACAATTTATTGAAATGCCTTTCTTACTGAACGCTACTGTATACAAAATTAGAATACACTGGGTATATTAATATTAAATTGTACGTTCAAGATTGATTTTCTTTTTTCACATCTGGCTTTTATTTATCGTTACGTCAAAGTGTTCCCTCGTTTGTAAACTAAACCGTTACGGCTAATATCGAAACGTAGATAAAACCCGCTACTGGACAATAAGAAAACCGATTCCTAATATTCCTCGACTGGGAACGCAGGATACTTTCCTTTCCACAACAAACAGTAAGAACGATCTTGGCCGTAACCTTTTACGTCACCTTTTTCATATATATTGACTTTTTCAAACACTCCCGTCCAATCAGCCTCACCTTTTAGTATGGAATAGAGTCAAGTTGTCATATTAGTTTGATTTTGTATTTTGCGTTGGTAGTTTTTAAAATTTGAATGAGAAGATATCCTGATTTCTTCCTCCCAACAAACTTCCTTTGTGATAATGATATCTACGTAATTACCGTATTTTTCCTATTTTGCTTTGCTACCCATGATAGCGTTGCTACATTATTTTTACTGTGAAGCACATTGCACTGCTGAAACTGACTGTTCTACTGTTGTGCTGAGGTTTATTTCCATGGTATTTTCATTTGTTTGTATCTGTTTAGTTTACGCTAAGTCAAGGGTAGTTTCTCTTTGTGCATTTTCTTCAGCTTTAGTCGCTGCAACATTTACTTTTCTTCTTTTTTTTTGATAACGTTTATTATTTCATTTACTTCATGGTAGTGTACTTACTTCAACTTCCCATTTCATTCTACACCACAGCAAGCAATGGGAAACCTACATCCCCAATCAAATTACTTTTGTTGAAAAAAATACTTGCTGATCCTTTTAGTAACATAACATATCTATCAAAAATCTCGCCTAGGTCTGATCAAAGAGTTTGCTGCTTACCGATTTGCGACGGTGAGAGACTTTACTTGTTTTTACTGAATCGAAAATTTAGTTAGTTCAAATTCCGAATCTCCTTAAATTCTCATCGAAAAACGCTTTATTGTTTTGAACATTCCTTTCTTTTTTTCTGGATCATAATAGTTACGTCTGATTATTTTCCGCTCAATTTATTAATCGTATAGTTTTGTAACAATTTTTTTGACAGTTATAAAAGCTTATAAATTTAGTTACAAAATACACTGCACTATTTATTCAAATAAACAATTAATTTTGCGATAATAATAAATGTTCAGATCAGTACCGTATAGCTCAATCGCGAGGCGTATATTAATTAATAATAATAGCCAGGCTCTATTCGTAAACGCTAGTTGTTTGAATAGCATTTCAAATGTCAGACGATTCTTATGTCTTGTGCGCATGCCGTAATGTAGAGTTAGTCGAGCTCGAGCATTCACTTCGGTGACACGCATCATAGCTCAGAATTTGCTTCGAGCTAGCGACTTACAAATCGCCATAGACATGGCAACGAGAACAGTTGCTGAAAGCACTTGTTTTTAGTACTGTTTCTGATAATGCGCTTACGACTGTACAGATTTTTGATTTCTAATCCCATCACTGTGCCAATTGTTAAATTTTAATCTCACGATCGTAGAAATTTTCAAATTTTAATTTCACTAAATCATGATTTATAAGGTTGCGAATTTACAGTTCAGATGTCATGTTTTAATTTCTGAGTTTGTGCCTAAATAATCTCGCGTTAACATAAGTTAAAGAAAAGCCGAAAATGATGTACTTTGTGTAGCCCGTTTTTTGGATTGGTTTTGTGTTTCAATTTGCTTCAATGAATTGTGCGGCAACTTGATGAAAATGGTTCCCTATAGTGGTCCAGTTTAATACGCAGTAATGCATTTAATTCGTAATTAGTTTAGAAGAAGGAAAGTTCGCTGACGTTACTTATTTGTTGAAAAATTGCAAGCTAACACATGTGGTTTCGACAAAGTATTTGTTTCAATAAAGTTCAAAGTACCAGTTGCCAAGGTAAGCGTTTTTTAAGAACTTGACCTGAGAACAGCTGTTCGTATAACTTGACAATAAGGCAAATAATTGAAACTAACATGATAGCGTTTTACGACTTTTACTTTACAAAGTAATTATGAGAACTTTTGTTGTTTGGATTTCATTCCCAGTATAAATGATTGCTTATATTTGATATTACTACAAATAATTAAGATTACTAATCTCTTTATATAATCCTAAAAAGTATTTTATTTAAATTTATATATATTGCTGTGTTTCCCTGTATTAGAATCGAGCCTCACGAATTGGGCGTCAAAGATGCTGTGAATCCACCAAAATCCGGGAACTACGGTTTTCGAATCGAGCCCCACAGATTGGGCGTCAAAGATTGCTGTGAAACCTTTTTAATTATCGAGCCTCACGAATTGGGCGTCAAGAATGCTGTGAAACCTACAAAAAACTATTAACTTAACTAGTCCGTCATTTTCTTCTCTTATTCGCCTCTTTACTCCTTTCCGCCTCGGCTGCTCACCTAGTTAAAACTTTCATCCTCAATCATAAAAAAAACAAACACATTCCTATCACAAACACCAACGTTAACTCTATTTACATCAATATTCACAATACATTAAAATTTCAAAATTAAAATTCAGCATAAATTTTAGTATCAGAAAATTTCAAGATTAAATTTATTATCATTTTAATGTGCATCCAGAATTAAAGTCCTTGTAGATGCCTACTAATTAATATAACAATATATGCAGACCTGAGTCTGAGTACAAAGGGAGCATCTCCCACCCCTTTACGTTAACTAACCAGGTTCGTCTAATTGAGCTCAAAGACATACCCAAATTTTCATCATAATCCAGAACATAAATACTAAATACCCCTTTCTACTTAAACAAGAAAATTTCACCTTAAAATTAAAATTTTGTTGTTAGTACAATTTCACTACTGTCCATTTTAAGTAAATCAATTATAAAGTTATTCAACACACACCAAAACATCAAAAAAATCGAACAACTAAGCATAAGTTACCTGAAGGTTAATGCACTCGTGGCCCCAATGTATATCGTCCTCTGTTAATCACACCAATCCAACTGGGTTATGTTTAGGTCCTCGTATTGCTGGTCGCCTTTAAAATTTTCTACACCACCATTCCTCTAAAGTTGTTTCAGTGCTTTTCCGGAACTCATCTGTGTATATCTGAAGCTTGTTTTGTGGATCCAGACACGTTTACGAATCATTTAATTATTAACACCCCCGAAAAATAGCAAAGAAATTCATACTTCTTTCACAAATATACGCCAAAACTGCCTACTTTTGTGTATTCATTTGTCGTTGCAAATTTGACTAATTGGTACAGTGATACTAGACTTTATTACCTTGTATCTTCTTTTCTAAGTGCACTAAATTACATTTATTGTAGCACGTAAAGAACAAACTGTTTTAAATCACCAAAATATACAAGCAAACTGTTCAAATTATTCTATCAAAATCGGAAAACTAAAAAGCACTGTTTAACGCATTGAATCAAATCGAAAAATCTAAGAGAGCGAAACTCATATTAACCCGGGTATATATAGTGGTTAGCCTGTCTGTCGGTTTTGTCCTCAAAACGGCCAGTTTCTAGAATTTCGTATACTATGTTCCCATCTCGACCGCCTGTGCGTCGGTTCTTATTAAATTTGCACTCGCACTAGTTAAATCTCAGAAATTTCGACACGGCACGCAACGCCTGGGAATAACTAATTAATTTTTATACAGAAATGTTATTTTTACCTCTCAAGTTTGCCTCTTATTTTCAACCAATCGCAACCCAGTGACGTTGCTCAACTCACGCCTTTTACTATATGTTTCTCTGTCTTGCGCATATTATCTGTCTCTATCTACCCTGTTCCGAGTGGTACACATCTATATTCTTTAGTATCGGTTATTTTCAATCCACGTGTATTCTTATCTGGGTTAAATAACTCCGTATCTAGCCTTCCCGTGAATATTAAGCGACGGTTTCTCCAAGATTCTCTGTAACCATTTGTTATCTGCAAAATTTACGCAGAACATAAAACATTTAAAAATACGCAGGTGTTCATACATAATACAGTATTGCCCGAAATAAACAGTACTGAAACTAAGTTGGCGGTGTTTTTATGCGTGCGCTGCCACACTCAAGTTAGCTAGTATAGACCTGTCAAGTAAACCTCAAACAAGTAATTAGTAGGGCCTAATTGTTAAAAATGGTGTTAAGTACAGAGGAGAAAGTGTTTCTGGTAGAGCATTATTTTCGTTCATACGGAATCGGCCGACATAATGGTGCAAGTTTGCTATACGTGTCTGATCAATTCACACAAAGGTTTAATAAACGTTCTCCAAGTAATGCTGTAATTTTGAAGGTTATTGAAAAGTTTAGAAATACAGGTAGTGTATTGTGCCAACGAAAAGGAAACTCGGGGCGTCCCAGGACAGTTAACAACAACAATAACCATGAACGTGTTTTTGAGCAAATCTTAGAAAATCCGAAAGTCAGCCAGGCAAGGACAGCGTTACAACTTGATTTAAAAAGAACTTCCTATCAAAGAATCCTGAAGGAGCTGGGTACATTTTCGTATGTGATTCAGGTACATGAACAACTACATCCTCGGGATTATCGCAGTAGAGTGGAATATTGCGCCAGAATTCTCGCGTTACAGTATGAAAATCCTGAATTTTTGAAAAATGTTTGGTTTTCAGACGAAGCACATTTTCACTTGTCAGGCTATGTGAATCGTCGCACAAATCGATTTCTGGGCTTTGCCAGACCCGATGAGGTTCAAGAGGTTCCTTTACATAGTGAAAAAGTGAGTGTCTGGTGTGCTGTTTTCGGACACGGAATCATTGGTCCGTACTTTATCGAAGAGAATGGTAGGCAAGTCACACTTAATCAACAGAGGTACAGACAAATTTTAACACGATTTATCCCTGATCTACGTCAATTCTGTCGTGCACGTAACTTGGCATTTCGAAACCAATTTTTTCAGCAGGACGGGGCAACTTGCCATACTGCTGCCGCAATTCGTCAATTTCTTCAAGAACATTTTCCAAGCAAATTCATATCACGATTTACTGACTTCCCTTATCTTTCACATTCTCCAGACCTCACACCTCCAGACGCATACATTTAGGGCATGGCTAAAAATGCCGTTTTCAAACGGGCACCACAAACCATCGATGAATTAAAGGATGCCGTTAGAGTCGTCTTCGCAGCCCTGAGACAACCCTTATTCAATAACATGACCAGAAACTTAGAACATCGTTATGAAGTCTGTCTCGAACGAGGAGGTGCACATTTAGAACATATAATAAAGTGTCAATAATATGTATTTTTTAAATATACAAAACAATTACAATTTCAGTACTGTTTATTTCGGGCAATACTGTACTTCTACGATCTGAATATTATTGGGTTTTTACTAGCTTTTATACCTATTATATGTTGCTAATGGTTCAATTAACTTCAATTAAAAATAATACCCTTTAATTTTTAGTGACTCCTAATCAAATATTAATTATTATCTGTACATTTTGTTTAATACCGGTTACTTAAAATTGAGTTAATTAATATAAATTTTGCACGTAATTTACATTTGTTTCTATACTCGGAATAATTAAATTACACGTAGAGCATTTTAATACTGCTTCTTTTTATAGAAGGCGTCTTGTAAATAATTTAAATCTCTTCTTTTTAATGAAACAAATGAATTTTTATGCTTCACGGTTTTAATAACGCGTACCTTTTCCCAAAGCTTCTACACGGTGATTAAAATTATTTGATGTGATTATTTAATTTTCTACCCTGGTCTAAATATGAGTAATATATATATAGGGTGTCTATGTTGGTAGAAACTATGTTTCAGAGTCACCCCACTCAACATTAGATGTTTGAAGAAGACCAGCACATGTAAGTATGATATGTGTGACTATCAAACTTTGTATTCAAAGTGGTTTATGGTAATATAGGTTTCCAAATTTTCTTTTAAGCAAATTCACTTAGTCACTTGCTTTATAAAAAATTTAGGTGGCGTCCTTTATTCTGTTTCTTTCAATTCAAATATACCCACTGACCCAATCTCATGCAACCGTGGGCCAGAGAACCCAGCTAGTTCAATGTCTTTAGAGTGTTCTTTTATTATAAGCCAATTTCCATCCAAACCTTACCCTGGGCTTAATACAAATACATAAGAATTCTCGATAGGTAATGTTAATCTACCACAATTTGCTGTGGTATAGATTGACAGAAAAAATATACATAATAGTATAAGGTAGCAAGAGTACATCTTTTGCGTCCTTTGTTATTATATTAACACTATTTTTTTACAGCTCCCGCTTTTGCAGTAAAAACGAATTTTCTCCCTGAGGATTTCCTAGTTCTCCCTTAGGGTAACCCGTGCTTTATCTATTCTAGGACTTGGTAACGCCCTTTTACACTCCCAATTTTGTATTTTAGAGTCAGTCAATAAGACAATGTATTTGTTGTTAAACCCACGACCACTCTAGATGTCAATCCGCGTCGAGCACGAAGAAAGACGTGATACTCTTAATTGTTCTCAGGGTTTCAGGTTAGCAAATATACAACAACAGGCTGAGGACAGTATAACATTTATTATTAACTGTTGTAATACATACAGAAATTACTTCACACGTCGTACCGCTGGTAATAAAAAGCCAACTTAACAATGTTTATAACGTTTTATAAGACGCCCAATTAAATACCTCTTTATGCAAACCGATTACGGCACGTGCTAGTGCACAAATTATACAAATTATCTGGTTAAATAAAAGGTAAACACTCACGTACTAGAAGTCCTTGCAGGTGCAAGTGTATAAATACATGCCGGTGCGCAGGGTGGCTTCACCACGTTATCTTTCACTCGGAGTTTATATTAACACCATCGTCAACATCTTAAATTAAGCTACACAAGCATATTCATTACCCGTAAAGATTTACATAATACTTCGCTAAATCTCTAAAATACAATTAGCAAATATCTGCAATTGATATTTACAGAGTGAATATCAAAGCATTTATACTAGAGGTATGTGAACATCCGACTAAAATACCTTATAATAAATAAACCTGATACACCCTCGGCATAGACAGCTGACATAGCCACCTGTATCCACGCGCATCTAAACATCAACTAACTACCCTCCCCCTCGATTGACCTTCTTAACTAAGCACCCTATATGTTTTCAGCAAAGCTGAAATAATGTTATGAAATATAAGATTAATATATGTTTACATATATGACGCGCTACACCACTCCTCATAAGCCCTATCCGAAGAATAGACCTCTAGCTCAGCCGGAAGACTGTCAATTTACTTTCATTATAGGGGATCGCAATAACTGGCTAATGTAAAATTAATTGGAGTTAGTTTTACAAAAGCCAAGTGAGATAGATCGATTACAGCAGAATTCTCTTTACTGTTTCGTATATGAATTATGTTTGTATAAAGTACCAATATGCGACTATTCAGAGATTTGATTTTATTATCATCATTATTTGTTTGAGTACTTTCGCTAAGCAATTTGTTTGGCATGTTCTGAGTGACTGTCTAGTGAAAGAACTTATCAAAGTCCACATCTACCTTATTTGTTCGAATTAATCAAGTTCGGCCTTTTTAACTCAACGTGCATAATTCGAAACAATGAGCATTGTTCGCAAGAGATTGGTATAGGTCTGAAAGAGTTTTTTAACTTGCATTTGAGCTTTTACTTTGCTTATGCATTTTTTCCACTTCGTCTAGAATTTGAGCTTAAACTAAAAGTATAGTTATCTTTTGTATTGGCACGATTTTCAAAGCCCTGCACGTTGAATTAGTTTCAGGCTAATCAACTCTATTGTCAGCAAGCAGCGATTGAGTACAAGAAACAACGCGGCGTTTATTGTTACCTGTGAAAGGGGATGAATAACTACCTCTATATTCAAACAATAATATCTACGTGGTACAAAATAGGATGATAGACGTATATACACCAGACAAATTAGTTTTTATTTTTATAGGGTTTCCGAAGCCGACACGAACCATTAATTAAATATTTATATTAGAGTGGTTTATTATACTGAAAAGTCGTTTTATAGTTTTTAATAAGGTCTTTTGAGTTTTTAATGCGCTTTTACTTTGTGTGCAAGTTCAATGTAAAATAAAAATGATTTTAAAGTTGGGTGCTTTATATTCGAAACCCAAACAAATCACCTCCTGTAAAAGTTAGAGGCGAGACACGAGGCTCATGACTAAAAAATTACACTAGACTAAACGAATACCCTGAAAATATTATTCATTGTTGTTTACGTTATCCATTGCTTAGCTTCTAAAGATTAATTTTGCGTACCATTGAATTATAAGTAATTGCATTAAGTTAAATCATTGATGAATTCTTTCAATACTAATTAAGGTGCAAATACCTTATGTGATCTGATAATTTTTTTTACAATATACTTTATTCTAGAAAAATGCTTAAAATTTTTACTTCTATTGATTTACGTGGACTTCCTAAATATGCCCAGAAATTAACACCTACTTTTCTTCTAATCGTTTGTATATATGACATTATATGAATATATGAAAACCTTTGTTTAAATTGTAGCTAAAAGGACGTTAACAAAATAATAAAAGTCTACAATTCTATCGCTCAGTTATATTGAAGGTAATAACATGGGATGAATCCGTCTAAGGCACTCAATGCGATACTATAAAAAGTAATCTTCAGCTTTACATAAACTGAATGGAATGAACGGATTTACTACGCGTGCCTTCTGCTGCCTCACGAATACGTAAATTCAGAGATACCTTAAGAGAATTAATGATTACAATAAGGGTTGGTTATGGGTCTGTGTAGAACCCAGATTATTACGGATAACGTAAAGAAGGCTTGATGTAATAAGATCAAGATGGATTCCCTAGTACTACCTCAAACCTTTATTTACTGAAATTTAGCGCCCTAGACTAATCCTTTAGGTTTGGAATGCAAAGTCACTACGTTAAAATTATCAGCTCGACCCCGCAATACGTTTTGACAAGTTGGTGTAAGTTCATCTAGGGGTTATTTTCTCAAAATGGTAAATTGTCTCTAAGTTAGCTGTGTATCAGATATACATAACTGCTGCAGCTTACATATCTTTTCAACGTAATGAGCTTGCGTCGTGGATAAGAACCCAAAATCTAACACCAAAATCTTTCATTCACAATAAAAACAAAGAACATGGAAGGTGCTTGTCCTATTTTTAACATACGTTTTTTAATTAATTAATTACTGGAATTTATCCTAATAAAACAGTTGTTATGGAGTTCTGAATTTTATTGACGATTTTAATCGAATTATAAAATTTTATGCTTAAAAATATTCAAATACTGTCATCTTAGAAAACTTTTATATTATATTTTCAAGTCTGTTGACTTGTTAAATTCAGTGAACTGTTTTTCTAGCGTGTGCGTTTCTAATAGAGCTTCTGAGCATTAAAATTTTATAAAGGAAAAAATATGCACACGATTTATCTTTCCAACGGGATTTTATAGATGGTGGCTTTTCAAGCAGTTTATGCTTGAATGGTGCATTGCGATAAGTCATCGGCAGTTTATAATCTACTATTACCTATATTGCATGGAAAACTGTTAGAGTTAAGTCAAATGCTAATTTCATTTTAATGATATACTTATTTCTTGGGTCTCAACAATGCAGAAAATTCAGTGGAACAAAAATTAGGAACCATCTACAAGTACTTTTAACGTTTCTTACAACTAATAAGAATAAATAGGAAAAGAATTAGAGCTATGGTTAAGGGGTTGATAATGTTTAAAAATATTTCTATTAAGTTTAAAGGCGCTATTTTGACTACTGTGTCGATTCCATCCCAATCTGTTGTTCGTACATCTAGTATAACGTTCCCTAAAATTCCTCTTCCTCAGTCAGATGGCAATTTATGGGATTTCAAAGGCTTTAAAGATCAAAATGATATATTTATTGATAAGCAGCAACATTTGAACAGTGTAGAAAGAACATACTGTAACCTTTACACCGGACGATCTAGAAACGAAAGTGATAAATGGCATTAAGCGAACAATGGAATGATTTACAGCTAGAAAGAAAAACTAATAATTGCTCCGCTGACTTCTAAATGATATTATACTTCGATATATAAACCGTACGATCCGTAAGGGAGATCAGTCAATGCCTTAATTCATAAGTGATACGAAATAAATTGTTGTTCAAGTTGTTAAAGAAAATACGCTTCATGACTTTATAAATTAAGATATAAGTCCATTAGTCCTTATTTAAATAAACTAAGATTGCACCCATGTATGTGGTTGGATTAGTTATAAGTATAGTCTATTTTTTTAAAACAGAGACGATACAGTAAATATTAATAACGCAAAAGTGGTTCTCCCTCCTACGCTTTTTGTAAAGGTGCTCGCCCACACCTGGTAATTGTGTGAAACATTTCTAAAGTTAATTTCAAATGAATGTCATAAAATTGCTAACCAACACTTTTATATTTAAATTATCTTTGACCCGGTCAATAAGTAGAGTTCTCTTTGCAAAATATGCATATTGGAGTAATTTTTAAAAAACAATTTTTATCATAGACCTGAATGTCTAAAGTTTCGCCCCTTACTCTTTCCCAAAAGATCGGGCTATAAACCTTGTAGAAATTGCGCACCAGGTGAGAATCTTCATTAACGAATTTCACTTTGTGTTTGTGGTTCACTTTTTCAGGCGCTCTTCTACGGTGAATATACAAAAACTCATCATTCCCTGTTATTTTAGAGCTATTCAAAATGATATATTTGGCATGGGCGTAGTTTGGACCTGTTCAGATTTTTTTAAATTTCATGCAATTCCCTTGCAACTCCAAGGAAGCCCTATCCATAGAACACACTGATATCCTAACTCAATTTTCTTGCAACCGCCTGACCGATTTTTCTGAAAATACCTGTGCTTTTCCATCTTCTGGAAGGTTATACGCTCGCATTCCCCCATTACACGATAAATCGTTTTAAGTGAAATATTTTTGTTCTCTGAGATTACGAATATTTTAGCAAAGGACCGTTCAACCAAATTATAGATATTTATTTCAGTTCCAATTTATAGAATATTGTGGAGCAGCAAATTCAATAAAACTAAGTGTTGTCAGTAGATAAGAGGTAGGTATATGAGGTAAAAATCGTATATTGTATATATCTTCCCATAAGAAAGTTTAAGGTAAAAACAAATCATTTCTGCGAGTTTCAAAAGTCAAGCCCGCACTAGGCCCCTACATTTAAGAACAGTATACACCATCCCTGTCACTCGAAGAGACGCTCTAGGCGACCGACATGACAGACGCCATTTTGAACATCATGTGGGGCGACAGCGACGATCATACGATTCATTATTGTAGAAATCAAGTGTCATGACGACTTGTGATGCTGGTGCGTTACCAAAGGAGACGTTGAGTAAGAGAAATTTATTAATTTTAGTTAGTTAGATGAGATTCTATCACGTAAGCAGCCTGGAAAATTCAGCTTTGGTAATTTACATTTATCAACATTGCTATTTATGAATAATATTAAATTAGGACGAAGAATTAAAATAGGAAAGCACCTAGTATATTAAACACAAACAGTAATAATTATCGGGTCTTTACACCCGTTGGATTAAATTAAACAAAAATACAGATCGAAATCCGGGAATTAACCGTGTAATAAAGTTATTTGTACAAATTTACACGGAGTCCAAGATATATCAACCTTGAAAACATACACTCCAAGATTCGCAGATCCATAAAACCAGACAAAGTTAAAGCATTGAGAACAACTAATGACGCAGCTTGCGGTGTTAAATGTAAAATTGTCGAAACAAAATGACGTTTGCACGAAGATGACGACATTCAGCTCAAAATTGGAATAGTTTAGACACGCAATCCGCGAGAACAAAAATAACACGCAATGACTTGGGACAAAAACTTATAAAAACCGAAGGGGAATTCAATTATAAATCAGTTATTCGATACCAAACATCAGTTAGCAGAGCTTCGAATCGACATACGGAACACTATCGCGGTGCGGAACAAAGTTGAGAATAAAATACTTAACGTGACGATATACAAACTCCGGAACTATTAGTTTTCCGAACGCGAGTACGAACAAGAAGATCTGATATAGCCTGAAAGTTGCCCGTGTTGGATGATTTTGTGCATATATAAGTTGGACTTTTATTTCCGACAATTCCTGCATTGAAAGTCGACGGAGTTTCTAAAAAAACTAAAACTGTAAGTTGATTGAATTTTTCTTATCCATCTTATAAACATCACAAGCTGCCTTGTAGTATTTAATAATCGTGTAGGATGGTAAGAATAATAGTCTGTAGAGCGTACTATTATTAAATAGGCGGCCTATTAACATTGTTGCACGTTTATTTAAAGCGTATTGTACGTACCGACTTAAAAAACAGAAACTCACAATTGTATACGCATAATAGCACTTAAAAATTAATTTGGTTGAATTTCTGCATTAACAATATTAAATTGATTTTCTAGCTACAAGTAGATTTGCCCAATGAGAGATAGATAATAATTTTTACTTTGTTACTATTCAATGGTATAATCAGGTTTTACAATATAAGTTAAGTATACACGGCGTAAAGTTTCTATTTTTCTTTATAGTAAACTAGAAAAAGGAGGTAATAAGGGTGTTGCAAAGCCTCCATCAACCTTTGGCAGCAATGGTAACCGCTAAACCGCTACTCGAAATACCCACCTTCCGAGAAGACTTTAATTGTGTTTCCTTCAGGTGGGTTGGCGCTTAAAGGCAAAACTTAGACAAAAGAGATTAAAAATGTGGACCTTGCAAGGTAAGTGGTATTTAGTAGAAGTGTTGCCACTTGTATACCCCTAAGAGTAACATATATGCTTTCATAAAACCTGTAATATATTACTACTAAGTGTGGATTAAATATTCAAAGAAGAAATATATTAGCGTTTATTATAAAAATATCACATACCAGACAGGTTACGGAAACATAGATTTCCCACCTGCTTTTCCCGCCTACTTCTACATATGTAAATAGTATCACATACATTACACACCTTCCCCTTTAAGTCAACACCATACCAGTGAAATTACAAATTTAAACGATCTGGTAAGAGCCTTATGTTGTCTACGAGGGTGCAGTTGAAAATTAACATCACTAATTTCCTTGAGTGGTAAGTTATTGTTCCCATTACAATTTATTTTATAGGAACTTTCTCCAGAAATGACGTTCACTGATCCGTTACGACACTCCTCTCTATTCATGATTGCTCATGCATCAAGTTCTCGCTCTATATAAACCACCACTTTTGCTACTTTCACCAGTTACTTCGCAACAAGACACTTTTTGGCTTTAAATGGGCTAGTGAGTCTGTTAGTTCAGGAGTAACTCTTCTCTTTACACTTTAACTTGTCTACTTAATATTATCTTTTTTATTATTTTTATTTTATACTTATTTATTTTTTTGTCTTGATGAAGACCCTTACAAAAGTGGGCGAAACGTCGACCTTAATTTATAAAATGACACGGTTCCAACCCGGAACCATAAATATTTATAATGACTCCGGCCGTGAAAGCCTCCGATAATGTCACAAAAACCTTTACGGGGAGGATATTGTAAACAAAACAAAAACTTTCAGTAATCTTAGACACTCACTAGCAAATTTACTTTGTACACTCACCTTTTTGTTACGGTGTCGTGATTTTGACATAGTTCCAAATTTCCTTAAAATAAAATACCACGGTAAAGCATATTCCAGCCAAAATATCTTTCACAGAGCAGAACTCTCACTCCTTCGCGAACGAATTTCCAACACTCCAAAAGAAAAGACAGTATTTCTAAACAACCCCTACAGCTCCATCTAACATTATCCGCCACGCTTAATTACAATGACTGGACTCTGTTTGACCGAATTTCATATTACAAGCCCAAAGAACCACCGAACTCACCACAAAAACCCAATTACGCAAATTCTTGCAACTTTCCAAGAACCTTTCACACCTTAAAAAAACATCTTTCCCGAAAACTCTGTCCTCAAATACCGTCATAAACCGATCAGAACATATCCTATCTGAAAACGAAGTAAATATCCTGTCCAATGGACTAAACTTCTCTATGTTCACAACAGCGGAACCGCGACGTTCACTGATCCGTTACGACACTCCTCTCTATTCATGATCGCTCATGCATCAAGTTTTCGCTCTATATAAACCACCACTTTCGCTACTTTCATCAGTTACTTCGCCACAAGACACCTTTTGGCTTTGAATGGGCTAGTAAGTCTGTTAGTCCAGGAGTAACTCTTATTTATTTTCTTGTCCTGATGAAGCCCCTTACAAAAGTGGGCGAAACGTCGACCTTAATTTATAAAATGACACGGTCTCAACCTGGAACCATAAATATTTATAATGACTCCGGCCGTGAAAGCCTCCGACAATATCATAATTTCTAATTGGTTTTAGGAATTTTTAAAATCTCTCTCTCTCTCTCTCTTACAAGACCTCCTCAATCCTAGGTAATGGATGTTGTACATCGTTCATAAATTTGTTTACTGTTATCTTATAATCTACACAAAGGCACATTTCTCCGTTATATTTCATAACGGGAACTAACGGTGTTCCCTACAGGGAATTATCGGTTAATGACATGACCCCGTCTTTTTCAAACTGCTCTAGCTCTTTATCTACCATGTGTTTTAAAGCAAACGAAACTGGTCTAGGTTTGATAAATTTCGGTATCTCTTCCGTCGCTGACTTCAATTCAATCTTTTCATATTTATAACGTCCTAATTCATTCACAAATAATTCTTTAAATTTCGATAACAATGACTGGTAACTTCCATCGTGTTGTACATTATGCAAATTTATATTAGCCATCTCCATTTTAAAAGCTTTCATTAGGTCCCGGCCTAGTAAAGGTCTACAACCTTGTTTCACAATCACCAATCTACACCCAACCGTTAAACTACGGCAAAAATTTCTATTTCAATTTTCCCAACAGGAACAATTACTGTCCCAGAATATTTTTTTAAAACCACCCGTGTTTGTTCTAAACCATACCCCTGATAATATTTAATATATATTTCTTTAGGTAACAGAGAAGAAATACCTGCTCCAGTATCTATTTCCATCAGCAGTTCACTAACACCTACTAGCATTTCTACCTTAATAGGATCAGCATATTCATTACATGTTACTTTAAACATATCCACGTAATTCACGCCCTTCTGAGACAGTTCCGATTCTAGAAAATTATTATTACAAATAGATGCGAAATGTCCGATTTTTTAAAATATTTTATAACGAAAATCTTTATACCTACACTAAGTAAAATTATGCATACTCTTTCCACAATGAATATATATTGTACTATTTTTTGATAACCTGCTGAGTATAACACGTCAGTATGACGTTGGGTGTTAACAAGGTGATCCTTATAGTGATCACTTCTCTTAGACTCACGATCTTCACAATATTCGCGGCTTAGTCTGGGAATTACCCTAAGGGTGGGCAATGAGATTGGGTGTGGATAAAAGTAAACTCAATTATGAACTAGCATTGAAAGAAAATGGGTTTGAGCGCCACTGCATCTGTATAAACAATAAAAAAATTCAACAGGATCATATGAGAAGATACAAAAACCCACAGGATATAAACAATAAAAAAATATTACAAGTTATATAAAACTAGTTATTTGGAAATTTCTTAGACGTATCTACTTCAACTTTTATTGTGGTGACCCTAAAAAAAATATCACACAATAAATTTTAAATAAAAGAAACCATTTGTGTTCTTCGACAAAAGTGTTCGTCAATACTTATAGACTAATCATCTAGAAGTTACCTCACCAAATTGTCTTCCTTAAGAAAGGATGTTAAGGATTATTTACTTACTCCATTCCTATAACTAAATACTGTTTCAGTATTCCTCTAATTTTCTTACTCGAAATTTATTTTCTACAACTGTGATCTTATTACATTAAGTTACTCATGAACTAAAAAGACTTAAGAATTTTGAAACAAGAATGTAATTTAATGTAAAACTTTCCTTTTCTTTTTTAAAAAATAAGATTACACGTATAATATTCAAAAATAAAATTGAATTCTGTAAGTCCATAAACTTCACTTTACGTAGCGAACTTTTAGCACTTAGCATTAACTTAAAATCTTTGACTTCAACCAAAAATTTATAAGTGACCTTGCAATTCATAAATTGAAAATTGAGAGGCAACCAAATGAATGGGTATGTAACTCTGCGTATCACACGTAGATTAGGTATCAAAATAAGTAGGACATAATAGGTAAAAGCGCATAATCGGTAAAATTTAAAATATCGAGATCTAATGCTCAAGAGTTGCAACTGAATAGGGAACAAAAATAATATACCTTTTGAAATTTTAAATAAGACTCGAATAAAATACTCGACACAGATTTCTGCTAAACAACAAAAAAATTATACTTTAATATTCTTAACTTTATTAATACTAATATTAAAACGAAAAATTCACATTAAGTTACACGAATATCAATAACCTTCCGAAAATGCTGTTAAAAAAAAATCCAGCACAGAAATCACACCAAAAAAAACAACTGCTGTTTCGACAAAAAAACAAACTACGCACTAAATCAGCAGCCTAAACACAATTTAACTCACTACTGAATACTCAATTTCTCCAACTCGTAGCTATATATAGTCCTACTAATACAGTTTTCTTCGAAACACTCCAAGTCAAAAGAACTCCTCAACAATACGGTGGCCGCACCAAATATTCTAAATCGGTTAGCCTCAAAAAAAAGTTCAACAACTATACTCCTCACTTACTTTAAATACGACAATACATAAGTGACCACCTATATATATATATATATATATATATATATATATATATATGTGTGTGTGTGAACAAAACACATCCACAAAAATGAAACAACAAGTAATTGTGTGGCCCTACCACGAACTAAAACTAATACACACGTAAAATAACTTTTTTGTCTGTCCTATCTACAAGAACGAAATATTCCATTAACGCACTTAAAACAACTAATAATAATGCGGCCCCACCACGAACTAAAGTGACCACGTAGACAAAATAATTTTTCCGTTTTTCCAAACTACTAGAACAAAATATTCCATTAATGCACTTCGGGGAACAACACCATATAAAATGTCTTGTGATTATCACAACCAACTAAGTACCAGAAAAGCCCTCAATTAATCGCCACCATTCTATTTCTTAATAGAATTCACACCATATATAACTATGAATGAATACTAAATAGATACTAAACAAGGTCAATTTGGATCGACGGCGGAATAGGGTTATAGATCTTTGAGATGCCTTCTGCCTCTTTTGATCCATCTAAATAAACTAGGTCATATACCACACTTGGACACTTCTTCTTAACTATACTTAAAACCAACTCTGGTGCAAGTTTAGCAAAAAATTTATTACCTACACTTATCTAAATTTCATCCACCTTCCATACTCGATCACCAACTTTGAAAGATATTTTCTTCTAGAAATTTTAAATATATATATATATATATATATATAATATATATATATATATATATATATATATATATATATATATATATATATATATATATATCTTCGTACTCAAAGTGTGTAATAAAGTACACTTTGAAAATCAATCACTGTAAAATTTTGCGAAGTTGAATTATAACAAGAAAAGTTTCAAAAGATATAGTCTCTAATTTATTAAACAAATTCTCTTACAAAGACTACACACTACTGAGACTAACTATAAATCAATGTACTGCAACACTATCGCTCTACTTATAACTAAACTGCCGAAATATATATATATTTATATTGCTATGTTCTCCCTCAAATATTGAAATAAAAAAATTTTCACTTCTCTTTTCCAATGTACGCCCCACGTTGTATGGGCGTCAGTGAAACAAAAATTTTCACTTGGGCTTCCTTGTTGATGGATAAAGTGAAGCTTTAACTATTCGCGGCTAAGTCTGGGAATTACCCCAAGGGTGAGCAATGAGAAAAGGGGGTGGTGATGGTCTAAACTCTACGATAAACTAACAAAAGGAAAATGGGTTGAGCGCCACTGTATCTGAATGAACTGTTACACTAAAAATTCAATATTCCTATGAGAAGATACAGAAACTCATGGGATATAAATGCAATTAAACTTACAACTTATTAAACTGAAGTATCTGGAAATCTCTGGAACATACTTACTACCTCTCTGGTCACGATGAACCTGGAACAAAATACACAACAAATTCTTTATTAGAAAAACACAGTTTGTGCTTTCCAATAAAAATACCTGTTAATAATTGTAGGTGGATAATATGGAGATTAACACACCAAAGCTTTTTAAATCAGGAATAAATACTTATAACAAACCAGTTGTAGCAAATAGGGGCCTTTTTCAATTACTTCAGCCTTGTATAATTTCATCGATTAACAAACTCATATTCTTTTAAGAATTTAGTATATCTAAATATGCATGGAATAAAAAACTTGAGTCTAAAAATGGAATTTAATATGATTTTTCTTTGTTAAATGTTTCTTTAAATGTGGTAATAAATTGTACAAAATAAAATTAAGTTTCAATACATCTGTTCTGACTTAACAGATCTTTAAATTAATTATCATGTATCAAACAAGTTTTAGTACCATGTTTCAGATCTGAGTTCTGGTTTACAAGTTTTACAAAGATCATTTCTATTAAAAACGAATCACATGTGTTTTTAACTTAAGCAAACAACTTTTCATTTACATCTGGTATTAGAGGCTTATAAAGGTTTTAATATGAGTAGATAAATATTTTAAAAGGCAGAAAAAAGTGGACTGAACTATCATTTTGTTAACAAGTGACTTTATACAAATTTGTAATACTATTACTGTATTAATTTTAGCTATTTTCTTTCATGCTGCTCTAAACATACAAAATTTTAACTCGATCAAACGGACTTCGAAATTTATGTATTCGAACATTTATGAATCTTCACAAACAGAACAAAGAAAGATTGATACCTGTAGGTTTTTGTTTCCAAATCTAATTATTAGTTACCAGCACACATGTTCCAAAATCTGCTTCTCGACTGGTTATTACCAAACTTCAATCGCCTCGACAAATGAACTGCTCTCCAATATTGGATTCAAATACAACATAAACCATAACTTCATTCAATCCGTAATGTCATACACTAAAGGGGATAAAAATATTTTATAATTTATTCAGGTTTGAAGAGAGCTTACCGTTAACAAATCTCAAAACAATCTTTAAATTACCATCTCGCCAATTCGAAAGCCCCACTTGGGTAAGGCCTGGAGTTTCATCTTCTTAACAAAACTAAAGAATGCTCACGCGACTACATCTATCAAGACAAATGGCGGCCCCTTCTAGCGACACATCATCGGCGTGTCCTATCTCGTGACCGGTATGCACACGCGCTGTACCGATTGTACGGATGCGTAGGAAATATCCGCCTGAAAGGTAGACAACACAACCTACTAAGCTCCAAATAAATTCGTTTCTTGATAGTTATAAAAATACCAAATATCTCCTTACAAAACATTTAAATTCCTTAAGTGAACACGACTTCCCGCTTTCATATAGAATTGTTCCTTTATGATTTTACAACATCGAACACAAGGATTAAATACCACAGAATATATTTATGTTGAAGCGGTTCTTATGATCATAATGCTATAGAATATATTTATGTTACACAGCCCCCGAACAAAAAAGAAAAAAACTTTGAGATTAACCATATGCCAACATATACTTAAACGAGAAGTTTTTTTTTTATAAACAACGACGAAACTACTACTTAAACAAAAAAATGTGTACCAAAAATACCATTATAAAAAATCCAACCAACTAAAATAACCTTGAAACTTGATTTCAAAAAAAATTTCTTATATAGTGACTTTACTAATACTAAAATAGGGTGCAAACAAGCGAGTGAGTAGGTAACTCTGCGTACCACACATCCGTTAGGAAACAAAATAGGTAAGACATAATCGGTAGGAAGACATAATCGGTAAAGGACAAAATATTGAGGTCAAATACTCACGAGTTACAACCTATCAGAGAACAAACCTACTAAGTTCGCGAAACTTAAACTAAAACTCAAATAAAACCTCGACGTAAACTATCGTAAAACAACAAACAAATTTTTTTTTCCTACCAATAACTTTAGCATTATTAACACAAAATCGAAAAACTAATTCCAAAGTATTTACATATTAATATCTTTATGAAAATGTTTCCATTACTGCTGAGCAAAAAAAGGAATCCAGCACAGGAATCACAAAAGAATGCCGTACCCACAAAAAACTTCCCTTCTTTGATTTAGTCTCACTAACACTAGACGAAATTGAAAAACCCACATCAACTATATGGATATCAGCGATCATCCAAAAATATTTTCTTCTTGACAAAAAATATTCAACAACCAAGTAGCATCACTGACTAGCTACTGTTTCTACAAAAAAATAGTTAGCACTTCTAACCAATTTTCTTTTATCCGGACGCTCCAAAAAAAATTTTCTACACTACAATGGCCGCACCAAACATTCCGACACAACTCGTCTCAAAAAAAAATTACCATGTAAGCATCTCGCTTACTTCAAGCATAACAGCACTCAAGTGACCGTCTCAAAAACGAATCTCACTTAAGCGATCACTCTCCTAACTTAAACTAAATACACTCACAAAATGAAACAACAACTATTTACATGGTCTCACCACAACTATAATAACTACATACACCAGACAATCTACTTGCCTCTACCTACTTAAATTGATAATTTGTTAACATGTATGACATCACCAACACTACTGCAACTCTACTATGAACCAAACAAAACGCAGACGAAATTATATTTTATCTGAACTAACCACTTAAATTGAATAATCCAAAAACACGTTTCTTGATGACTAAAAGTACTTGAAATAACTGGCGATTTCCATAAACAACAAGATACCAGAAAAGCTTTCAATCGAACACCTCTTATTCGACAAAAGAAATCATAAACGACGAATTAATCCTTTGGGGATAGTCTGGACTGATGGCGGAATAAGGTTTCAGATCTTTAATATGCCATCTACCTGCTCTCGATCCATCCAAATTAACCAAATCATATACCACACTCGAACACTTCTTTTAACTATACTTAAAACAAACTTTGGAGCAAGTTTAGCAGAAAATTTATTACTCGCACTCGACAATACTTTATTGGACCTCCATACTTTATTACCAACCTCAAAAGAAATATTTCTCCTCCTTAAATTATATTGATTACTCGAACGTTCATAAGCTAAATGCAGTTTCGTTCGGACGTCTTCAAATACCTTAAAAATACCTTGACGATCAGAAGTATATAATGGGCGACTACCAGGAATGATTTCGATATCACTTTCGGGAGTAAATCCACTACCATAAAACTTTCCTGTGATAGGGATATGACGACCAAAAACTAAAAAATTCGGGGTATAACCCGTCGACTCATGTTTAGCAGAATTAATAGCAAATTGAATCTGCGCTAGCTCAGCATCCCATGTATCATGTTCTTCAAGATAAGATCGAATAGCTGTCCCTACTGTTCTATTAATTCTCTCGACAAAATTACACTGCGGCGCATAAACAGCATTATACCATATTTTCTGAATTTCAAACCTATTACATAATAACCTAAAAATTCGACCAGCTAAATTTATTATCGCAAATAATAAATTGTGGCACTCCAAACACTAAGAAAACTTTTTGTTCCATAAACTGTTCTATAACATGTGACTTTGCACTGCGTAAAGGATGTAAAATTGTGTATTTCGAAAACCAATCTCCGACTACCAAAAGCCATTTAAATCCTAATTTCGAGCGAGGGAATGGACCCATAAGATCCAATGCAATTATCTGAAATGGAAATTTAGCTTCTTTCTCTTTTCCCATTAGACCTAAAGGACCTGCGTTAGAAGATTTTTGTGCACCACACACTAAACATGCACGACAAAATTTTAGCACATCTAAACTCATCTTTGGCCAATAATAATTTTCCTGAACTCTGGCAATAGTCTTCGAAAATCCAAAATGTCCCGCAACTGAGGGATCATGACACAATCTGATAACTTCTTCCCGTTGGGCTTTCGGAACTAAATATTTCCACTCTACGATGTTAGATGTTAAAGGCAAATTCGACGGAATAAACTTAAAAACAAACTCATTCTCAACTTTCCATTGAGGGTATTTCTCAGGTGACATCAAAATCTTATCACGTAATGACACATACCAATTTTCTAAATTACCAAGCTAGACCTCTATTAAATTTACGATATGATGTTCTGGAATTGCACGACTAAGACAACCGGGATCAACATTAACTTTACTTTTTCTATGAGCTTCGCAAACAATGATAACTTTAGACTTAATAAAATTTATACATCAAATTGCTTTCAACCTTCCATTGAGAATAACAATAACTAAATACTTTGGTACACTCTTACACTACTCATAATTAAACTGTTAAGAAAACTAAAGTGCTTCACAACGCATAAACTTGCTAGCATGACAAACTCCTCTGTGAGCCTCACCTAGACTAATTAACAAAAATTACATCATAACTAACCTCCAATAATGATGACCAAATTGCTAAAGCGACAAACTTACCACGAGTCTCGTTTAGACTAATGTAATGCTGAGCGGCCAACTCTCCACGAGTCCCGTCTAGACTGATATACCGCTATCCGACAAACTACTACGACAAATTTCGCTTAGACTTACAAACCTCTTAACATACTGCGTTGCAATGCGGATATAAATAAAAATTGCTACCAAAACGAATCAAATCAAAAACGTGCCGATGCACGAGACAAATTTTCAAACAATACCTCAACAGTATACACCAATGTACCAAATACTTAAATCATTATTTCTTAAATCAAGAAATTAAGCAAACAACTATTATAACTAATAAGAATGGAAGATAAACCTACTATCGATATAGTACATCCAGAATAAAATAAACCTATACAATCTATATCAAACAACTTTACTATCACACATGGTCAATTATCACCAGATTTTCAATAAATAAAGAGTCAGTCTTGGGTTGTGAATTAGTATGACAAAATGTTTACTACACTTAACCAATCTGACCAATCTTTTTACTAACATAATTCTTCTGCTCACAAATCATTACTGCTGCCTTTTAATCAGTTCACTTCTGAAATAACGAAAAAATTTACTTTAATACGAATTTATATCTGCTACAACATTTAGACGACTATCAAACAAACTTTGAGGTTCCAGACACGACATGGGTACTATAAAAAATTTTAACCAAACTATTTTGAGTTTACCACAAGCCAATAGTTAAACGATGTTGTAACAACTTGTTACTAATCGAGCAAACCCTTTTTAAACGAACGACCATCGAGCCTCACGTTGGTTGCGCTAGTGAAATAAAAAAATTTTCACTTCTCTTTTCCAATGTACGCCCCACGTTGTATGGGCGTCAGTGAAACAAAAATTTTCACTTGGGCTTCCTTGTTGATGGATAAAGTGAAGCTTTAACTATTCGCGGCTAAGTCTGGGAATTACCCCAAGGGTGAGCAATGAGAAAAGGGGGTGGTGATGGTCTAAACTCTACGATAAACTAACAAAAGGAAAATGGGTTGAGCGCCACTGTATCTGAATGAACTGTTACACTAAAAATTCAATATTCCTATGAGAAGATACAGAAACTCATGGGATATAAATGCAATTAAACTTACAACTTATTAAACTGAAGTATCTGGAAATCTCTGGAACATACTTACTACCTCTCTGGTCACGATGAACCTGGAACAAAATACACAACAAATTCTTTATTAGAAAAACACAGTTTGTGCTTTCCAATAAAAATACCTGTTAATAATTGTAGGTGGATAATATGGAGATTAACACACCAAAGCTTTTAAATCAGGAATAAATACTTATAACAAACCAGTTGTAGCAAATAGGGCCTTTTCAATTACTTCAGCCTTGTATAATTTCATCGATTAACAAACTCATATTCTTTTAAGAATTTAGTATATCTAAATATGCATGGAATAAAAACTTGAGTCTAAAATGGAATTTAATATGATTTTTCTTTGTTAAATGTTTCTTTAAATGTGGTAATAAATTGTACAAAATAAAATTAAGTTTCAATACATCTGTTCTGACTTAACAGATCTTTAAATTAATTATCATGTATCAAACAAGTTTTAGTACCATGTTTCAGATCTGAGTTCTGGTTTACAAGTTTTACAAAGATCATTTCTATTAAAACGAATCACATGTGTTTTTAACTTAAGCAAACAACTTTTCATTTACATCTGGTATTAGAGGCTTATAAAGGTTTTAATATGAGTAGATAAATATTTTAAAAGGCAGAAAAAAGTGGACTGAACTATCATTTTGTTAACAAGTGACTTTATACAAATTTGTAATACTATTACTGTATTAATTTTTAGCTATTTTCTTTCATGCTGCTCTAAACATACAAAATTTTTAACTCGATCAAACGGACTTCGAAATTTATGTATTCGAACATTTATGAATCTTCACAAACAGAACAAAGAAAGATTGATACCTGTAGGTTTTTTGTTTCCAAATCTAATTATTAGTTACCAGCACACATGTTCCAAAAATCTGCTTCTCGACTGGTTATTACCAAACTTCAATCGCCTCGACAAATGAACTGCTCTCCAATATTGGATTCAAATACAACATAAACCATAACTTCATTCAATCCGTAATGTCATACACTAAAGGGGATAAAAATATTTTATAATTTATTCAGGTTTGAAGAGAGCTTACCGTTAACAAATCTCAAAACAATCTTTAAATTGCCATCTCGCCAATTCGAAAGCCCCACTTGGGTAAGGCCTGGAGTTTCATCTTCTTAACAAAACTAAAGAATGCTCACGCGACTACATCTATCAAGACAAATGGCGGCCCCTTCTAGCGACACATCATCGGCGTGTCCTATCTCGTGACCGGTATGCACACGCGCTGTACCGATTGTACGGATGCGTAGGAAATATCCGCCTGAAAGGTAGACAACACAACCTACTAAGCTCCAAATAAATTCGTTTCTTGATAGTTATAAAAATACCAAATATCTCCTTACAAAACATTTAAATTCCTTAAGTGAACACGACTTCCCGCTTTCATATAGAATTGTTCCTTTATGATTTTACAACATCGAACACAAGGATTAAATACCACAGAATATATTTATGTTGAAGCGGTTCTTATGATCATAATGCTATAGAATATATTTATGTTACACAGCCCCGAACAAAAAGAAAAAACTTTGAGATTAACCATATGCCAACATATACTTAAACGAGAAGTTTTTTTTTTATAAACAACGACGAAACTACTACTTAAACAAAAAAATGTGTACCAAAAATACCATTATAAAAAATCCAACCAACTAAAATAACCTTGAAACTTGATTTCAAAAAAATTTCTTATATAGTGACTTTACTAATACTAAAATAGGGTGCAAACAAGCGAGTGAGTAGGTAACTCTGCGTACCACACATCCGTTAGGAAACAAAATAGGTAAGACATAATCGGTAGGAAGACATAATCGGTAAAGGACAAAATATTGAGGTCAAATACTCACGAGTTACAACCTATCAGAGAACAAACCTACTAAGTTCGCGAAACTTAAACTAAAACTCAAATAAAACCTCGACGTAAACTATCGTAAAACAACAAACAAATTTTTTTCCTACCAATAACTTTAGCATTATTAACACAAAATCGAAAAACTAATTCCAAAGTATTTACATATTAATATCTTTATGAAAATGTTTCCATTACTGCTGAGCAAAAAAGGAATCCAGCACAGGAATCACAAAAGAATGCCGTACCCACAAAAACTTCCTTCTTTGATTTAGTCTCACTAACACTAGACGAAATTGAAAACCCACATCAACTATATGGATATCAGCGATCATCCAAAATATTTTCTTCTTGACAAAAATATTCAACAACCAAGTAGCATCACTGACTAGCTACTGTTTCTACAAAAAATAGTTAGCACTTCTAACCAATTTTCTTTTATCCGGACGCTCCAAAAATTTTCTACACTACAATGGCCGCACCAAACATTCCGACACAACTCGTCTCAAAAAATTACCATGTAAGCATCTCGCTTACTTCAAGCATAACAGCACTCAAGTGACCGTCTCAAAACGAATCTCACTTAAGCGATCACTCTCCTAACTTAAACTAAATACACTCACAAAATGAAACAACAACTATTTACATGGTCTCACCACAACTATAATAACTACATACACCAGACAATCTACTTGCCTCTACCTACTTAAATTGATAATTTGTTAACATGTATGACATCACCAACACTACTGCAACTCTACTATGAACCAAACAAAACGCAGACGAAATTATATTTTATCTGAACTAACCACTTAAATTGAATAATCCAAAAACACGTTTCTTGATGACTAAAAGTACTTGAAATAACTGGCGATTTCCATAAACAACAAGATACCAGAAAAGCTTTCAATCGAACACCTCTTATTCGACAAAAGAAATCATAAACGACGAATTAATCCTTTGGGGGATAGTCTGGACTGATGGCGGAATAAGGTTTCAGATCTTTAATATGCCATCTACCTGCTCTCGATCCATCCAAATTAACCAAATCATATACCACACTCGAACACTTCTTTTAACTATACTTAAAACAAACTTTGGAGCAAGTTTAGCAGAAAATTTATTACTCGCACTCGACAATACTTTATTGGACCTCCATACTTTATTACCAACCTCAAAAGAAATATTTCTCCTCCTTAAATTATATTGATTACTCGAACGTTCATAAGCTAAATGCAGTTTCGTTCGGACGTCTTCAAATACCTTAAAAATACCTTGACGATCAGAAGTATATAATGGGCGACTACCAGGAATGATTTCGATATCACTTTCGGGAGAAAATCCACTACCATAAAACTTTCCTGTGATAGGGATATGACGACCAAAAACTAAAAATTCGGGGTATAACCCGTCGACTCATGTTTAGCAGAATTAATAGCAAATTGAATCTGCGCTAGCTCAGCATCCCATGTATCATGTTCTTCAAGATAAGATCGAATAGCTGTCCCTACTGTTCTATTAATTCTCTCGACAAAATTACACTGCGGCGCATAAACAGCATTATACCATATTTTCTGAATTTCAAACCTATTACATAATGACCTAAAAATTCGACCAGCTAAATTTATTATCGCAAATAATAAATTGTGGCACTCAAACACTAAGAAAACTTTTGTTCCATAAACTGTTCTATAACATGTGACTTTGCACTGCGTAAAGGATGTAAAATTGTGTATTTCGAAAACCAATCTCCGACTACCAAAAGCCATTTAAATCCTAATTTCGAGCGAGGAATGGACCCATAAGATCCAATGCAATTATCTGAAATGGAAATTTAGCTTCTTTCTCTTTTCCCATTAGACCTAAAGGACCTGCGTTAGAAGATTTTGTGCACCACACACTAAACATGCACGACAAAATTTTAGCACATCTAAACTCATCTTTGGCCAATAATAATTTTCCTGAACTCTGGCAATAGTCTTCGAAAATCCAAAATGTCCCGCAACTGAGGGATCATGACACAATCTGATAACTTCTTCCCGTTGGGCTTTCGGAACTAAATATTTCCACTCTACGATGTTAGATGTTAAAGGCAAATTCGACGGAATAAACTTAAAAACAAACTCATTCTCAACTTTCCATTGAGGGTATTTCTCAGGTGACATCAAAATCTTATCACGTAATGACACATACCAATTTTCTAAATTACCAAGCTAGACCTCTATTAAATTTACGATATGATGTTCTGGAATTGCACGACTAAGACAACCGGGATCAACATTAACTTTACTTTTTTCTATGAGCTTCGCAAACAATGATAACTTTAGACTTAATAAAATTTATACATCAAATTGCTTTCAACCTTCCATTGAGAATAACAATAACTAAATACTTTGGTACACTCTTACACTACTCATAATTAAACTGTTAAGAAAAACTAAAGTGCTTCACAACGCATAAACTTGCTAGCATGACAAACTCCTCTGTGAGCCTCACCTAGACTAATTAACAAAAAATTACATCATAACTAACCTCCAATAATGATGACCAAATTGCTAAAGCGACAAACTTACCACGAGTCTCGTTTAGACTAATGTAATGCTGAGCGGCCAACTCTCCACGAGTCCCGTCTAGACTGATATACCGCTATCCGACAAACTACTACGACAAATTTCGCTTAGACTTACAAACCTCTTAACATACTGCGTTGCAATGCGGATATAAATAAAAAATTGCTACCAAAACGAATCAAATCAAAAACGTGCCGATGCACGAGAGCAAATTTTCAAACAATACCTCAACAGTATACACCAATGTACCAAATACTTAAATCATTATTTCTTAAATCAAGAAATTAAGCAAACAACTATTATAACTAATAAGAATGGAAGATAAACCTACTATCGATATAGTACATCCAGAATAAAATAAACCTATACAATCTATATCAAACAACTTTACTATCACACATGGTCAATTATCACCAGATTTTTCAATAAATAAAGAGTCAGTCTTGGGTTGTGAATTAGTATGACAAAAATGTTTACTACACTTAACCAATCTGACCAATCTTTTTTACTAACATAATTCTTCTGCTCACAAATCATTACTGCTGCCTTTTTTAATCAGTTCACTTCTGAAATAACGAAAAAAATTTACTTTAATACGAATTTATATCTGCTACAACATTTAGACGACTATCAAACAAACTTTGAGGTTCCAGACACGACATGGGTACTATAAAAAATTTTAACCAAACTATTTTGAGTTTACCACAAGCCAATAGTTAAACGATGTTGTAACAACTTGTTACTAATCGAGCAAACCCTTTTTAAACGAACGACCATCGAGCCTCACGTTGGTTGCGCTAGTGAAATAAAAAAATTTTCACTTCTCTTTTCCAATGTACGCCCCACGTTGTATGGGCGTCAGTGAAACAAAAATTTTCACTTGGGCTTCCTTGTTGATGGATAAAGTGAAGCTTTAACTATTCGCGGCTAAGTCTGGGAATTACCCCAAGGGTGAGCAATGAGAAAAGGGGGTGGTGATGGTCTAAACTCTACGATAAACTAACAAAAGGAAAATGGGTTGAGCGCCACTGTATCTGAATGAACTGTTACACTAAAAATTCAATATTCCTATGAGAAGATACAGAAACTCATGGGATATAAATGCAATTAAACTTACAACTTATTAAACTGAAGTATCTGGAAATCTCTGGAACATACTTACTACCTCTCTGGTCACGATGAACCTGGAACAAAATACACAACAAATTCTTTATTAGAAAAACACAGTTTGTGCTTTCCAATAAAAATACCTGTTAATAATTGTAGGTGGATAATATGGAGATTAACACACCAAAGCTTTTAAATCAGGAATAAATACTTATAACAAACCAGTTGTAGCAAATAGGGCCTTTTCAATTACTTCAGCCTTGTATAATTTCATCGATTAACAAACTCATATTCTTTTAAGAATTTAGTATATCTAAATATGCATGGAATAAAAACTTGAGTCTAAAATGGAATTTAATATGATTTTTCTTTGTTAAATGTTTCTTTAAATGTGGTAATAAATTGTACAAAATAAAATTAAGTTTCAATACATCTGTTCTGACTTAACAGATCTTTAAATTAATTATCATGTATCAAACAAGTTTTAGTACCATGTTTCAGATCTGAGTTCTGGTTTACAAGTTTTACAAAGATCATTTCTATTAAAAACGAATCACATGTGTTTTTAACTTAAGCAAACAACTTTTCATTTACATCTGGTATTAGAGGCTTATAAAGGTTTTAATATGAGTAGATAAATATTTTAAAAGGCAGAAAAAAGTGGACTGAACTATCATTTTGTTAACAAGTGACTTTATACAAATTTGTAATACTATTACTGTATTAATTTTTAGCTATTTTCTTTCATGCTGCTCTAAACATACAAAATTTTTAACTCGATCAAACGGACTTCGAAATTTATGTATTCGAACATTTATGAATCTTCACAAACAGAACAAAGAAAGATTGATACCTGTAGGTTTTTTGTTTCCAAATCTAATTATTAGTTACCAGCACACATGTTCCAAAAATCTGCTTCTCGACTGGTTATTACCAAACTTCAATCGCCTCGACAAATGAACTGCTCTCAATATTGGATTCAAATACAACATAAACCATAACTTCATTCAATCCGTAATGTCATACACTAAAGGGGATAAAAATATTTTATAATTTATTCAGGTTTGAAGAGAGCTTACCGTTAACAAATCTCAAAACAATCTTTAAATTACCATCTCGCCAATTCGAAAGCCCCACTTGGGTAAGGCCTGGAGTTTCATCTTCTTAACAAAACTAAAGAATGCTCACGCGACTACATCTATCAAGACAAATGGCGGCCCCTTCTAGCGACACATCATCGGCGTGTCCTATCTCGTGACCGGTATGCACACGCGCTGTACCGATTGTACGGATGCGTAGGAAATATCCGCCTGAAAGGTAGACAACACAACCTACTAAGCTCCAAATAAATTCGTTTCTTGATAGTTATAAAAATACCAAATATCTCCTTACAAAACATTTAAATTCCTTAAGTGAACACGACTTCCCGCTTTCATATAGAATTGTTCCTTTATGATTTTACAACATCGAACACAAGGATTAAATACCACAGAATATATTTATGTTGAAGCGGTTCTTATGATCATAATGCTATAGAATATATTTATGTTACAATATTCGCGCCCCATCGTTTGGTCGACATATAAATATTGCTATGTATTAACTGGATTTATCAATCTCCGACGTTGGGCCGTCATATAAATATTGCTATGAATTCCCTCCGGGAACTTAACTGGATTTTATCTTGAACCGACCTTGTATCGACCAATAACACAACTTGATGTGATACCGCCTTACTCGTTATCAATGGCGTATTCAACTTATAGCTCCTCCTTTATTGTTTAAATTATCAAATCACACTCCCATTAACTTTATCTTTTGACCTCGACTAGCGTTTATTTAGAATTATTAAATGAAGTTAATTCAATTCCTTATAATAAAAACAAATATTATGTACAGGTTTTTGAAAATTATTAAAATACCATTTTCAATTAATTAATGTTGTAAATCTCATTTATCAAAAATCATACACTATTCAATCAATCTAAAGTCACCAAAAAATCTATTGTTTTTATAAAAAAAAAGCTTGGAACGTTCAAAACCCTTTTATCATATAACACACTATACGTAAGCAAGTCCTTTGTTTTGTTGACTTCGTCAGATTAATTTATATTAAGCAAATTCAATATTCAATATTTAAATTCAAATAGAAAGATAACGTCTTATAACTAAAAATCTAACCTGGTCTATTTTCTTCGCTATTTTCTTCCTGCAATCAACGCAGCCATTATCAGCTAATATTTTCCATGCATTATGCCATCCATTTGGATCAAAATTATTTTCCCCCAATTCAGAATTATTATATGCCCATTCGAAATATTGTCTATCCACACGCATGAACCATTGCATTTAAATTAATGCCATCACCCTCTAAACTACCATTATTAAACTTAGACTTATGCACCCCAAGTTATTGTCGTCTCATTTAGACTTATTCTCACCAGAATCAGAATTTATTCTCATCAATTTCCCCAAACTTGAAATTTTTATTATCACACTTAGACTATTATTCTTCACGGACTCAGACTTGGAATTCTTATCATTTATTTGCCCTTGACTTGAAATCGTAGTATACATTCTCCCCGGACTCGAACTTGTATTATTATTCTCCCCTGACTTGAAATCGTAGTTTATACTCGCCAGACTCGAAGCCCTATTATTGTTATGCTTTAGTTTAAATAAATTCCCCAAAATCTACTTACGTTTAATCGGCAATCGTAATTTTTATCTTAAACAATAATTTACTTTAAATTATTCTTACGTATTACGCTAATGTTTCAAAGTGGCGCACCGCGGCCTTTGTTGAGTTTAAAACTGAGTTTGTTGTTAATATATGTCGCTGTTAATATATGATTAATTTCCTACTCCGTCAGTAGGCATGGCTTACAAGCTCGTCGCTAATTTTAACCAATCAAGTCTTTGCATTTAAAGTAGTTTCTGATGTAACTTTCTCTGCCTTCAAGTAATTGTGGCTTGCTCGCAGCTGTCTTGTTATCAGACATGCGGTGTTCTGACGAATCTAATCGCTTTTCCATGTTGTACACAAACAACTGATGCAATTCGACTTTTAATTTTCATATATGCTTGTTATTTACGCAATTTTTAATCATCATTCTTTATCAAAATTGTTAACTATTTGTACGCACTTACACTATGCTTCTCGAAGCTCTATTTCTTATCTCCGTATTATCATAACTGTTTGGAATTCTTTTCAATGCGTGTTTAATTACACTTTATTATGTTTACTTATAAATACGCGTGCTCTCACTGAAAAATATCGTTATTTGCATTACCTAAATTAACTAAAACTCTATCTACATAGTGTTAAATATTTATTATTTACCTAATGCATGTTTTCCTTATTTCTACGCTAACTATGCGTCTTATTGTCCTAAGATGTGTCTATTTGCCTCGCTTAAAACTACTTATACTTTATATACAGGGTGTTGACTGCTTACTATTTACAAACTATCTCCATTTCTCAATTCTTTACTAAATAAATGCAGTTTTCTGCTTCCTATTACGGTTTCTAACTCCTGCACGACCCTTGCTATAAAATACACCCTTAAACAACCCCTTATCACAGCAATATATATATATATATATATATATATATATATACAAGGTGCCCACAATCTATCTCCGTATATGGGTAACTTGTTTATTATAAAAAATACAATGTTGGTTAAATTATAGCAAAGTTGTAGAAAAATTTACGAGTAGTATGATGCTTTTTTGAAAACTCACCTAGATGCTCAACTTTTTTAGATATTTGAAAAAAACTGAAATTTGCCATTTTCTTCAAACGCTAATAACTTTTTAACGGTTTAACCTATAGAGAAAATAAAAACTGCTTGTAAGGTAACTTTTTACGTAGAATTCAATAGCGTATATGACAATTTTAATTGAAAATGGGTTTTCAAGCTACAAACATAACCTCACTTTTTTTAAATGGAAACCATAGTTCAATATAACCCAAATTGAAAGGTTTTTCTTTTCTGATTACCCTGATGTAAGGGTTGATGTACTTGTTTTCAGTAGTTTCTTCATAATAAAGAAAAAACGATTTATTTATTTGCGGACATCAAGGAGTCCATGGATACATATTTTAAATAAACAAAAAACAACTGGCATTTGTCAGATATTATTAGTTAAAGTGTTTATTTGCTCTGGGTTGCAAATTTTGTGTAGAAGACTTTTAAATTTATTTGATTATAATAGAGAATGTATACAAACGACGAAAAAAATTACATGCTCTTTTGTTACTATCCCTGTAACAGAAATTGTGATGCTGCTGGTGATATGTATTATGAAAGATATTTGGAAAGAAGGCAGCCAGATAAACGATTGTTTTCTAAATTAGAAAACAATTTAAAAAGGTTTGGTGCTTTTACAAAACCCAGTACTGATAAAAGAAAATTCAAAACTGATGATGAAGAACGTGTGTTAGCCTACATAAATTTTAAGCCAACAGCGTCCACCCGAGAAACTGCAATTGAGTGCGCTACTTCTACAGAAAAAGCTCGCCTAATTTTAAAACAAAACCGCTACAAACCATACAAAACCCATGCTAGCAATACACTGTATCATGGGGATTGTGAGAGAAGACAACAGTTTTGTAGGTGGTTTCTTAATGAAACAAATAATAATCCTGGTTTTAGTCACACTATTATATTTACTGACGAAGCAAAATTTACTAACAAAGGCATGTTTAACAGAAAAAATACAGTCTACTGGAGTCAGGAAAATCCCCATTTAACAGAAGAAAGGCGGGATCAACATCAATTTTCGATAAATGTGTGGTGTGCCATTTTGGTAATAAAATACTTGGGCCTTTTTCTATAATTATAATTTAAATGGTGTACGCTATTTAAATTTTCTACAAAACGAATTGCAAGAAATGCTCGATAATTTGACACTTCATTTACTGCAAAACTTATATTATTTTCAGCATGACGGTGCACCTGCTCACAATGCTCAAGCCGTTTCTGAATATCTTGATAATAGTTTTCCAAATTGGATTGGCAATGCAGGTCCTGTTCCATGGCCGGCAAGGTCACCAGAACTATCGCCACTGGATTTTTTCTTTGGGGTACTGTAAAGGATGTAGTGTATGCTAAAAATCCGATAACATTGAGCAACTCAAAGATAGTATTACAGCAGCTATTACAAGTATAAAACCACAAACGTTAAATAAGGTGCACCAAAACCTAATTAAAAGGTGCGAAATGTGTTTGCAAGCTAATGGAGGTCATTTTGAGCATATGTTAATGTAGGAGTGGGCATATTCGCATTAATTAATTTTTGTTTCCTTTGATTAAGTTATTTGTATTGTATGGATAGTTTATTTTTAAGTATTTTATTTTTCTTAGTTTATAATAAATTTAGTTACAATAAACTTGTGTTTCCATTATTGATTTTACACATTTTGTTTGTTTGTAATATGTATCCATGGACTCCTTGATGTCCGCAAATAAATAAATCGTTTTTTCTTTATTATGAAGAAACTACTGAAAACAAGTACATCAACCCTTACATCAGGGTAATCAGAAAAGAAAAACCTTTCAATTTGGGTTATATCGAACTATGGTTTCCATTTAAAAAGTGAGGTTATGTTTGTAGCTTGAAAACCCATTTCCAATTAAAATTGTCATATACGCTATTGAATTCTACGTAAAAGTTACCTTACAAGCAGTTTTGTTTTCTATAGGTTAAACCGTTAAAAGTTATTAGCGTTTGAAGAAAATGGCAAATTTCAGTTTTTTTCAAATATCTAAAAAAGTTGAGCATCTAGGTGAGTTTTCAAAAAAGCATCATACTACTCGTAAATTTCTCTTCAACTTTGCTAATTTAACCAATATTGTATCTTCTATAATAAAAAAGTTACCCATATACGGAGATAGATTGTGGGCACCCTGTATATATAAAATTAGTAATATTGACTGTTCTTATAATGTATAAGTAAGATAAATATTGGGGATACAGTCAGATTGGGCATGGATTTAATATAAACTTCTTATAACCATTTCAAGCTTTCGAAAATGTTTATTTCTTCATCAGGATACTAAAAGTCTATAATTTAACATTTATATAACAAAATTATATAGGTTACTTACGATTATAAAGTTTACAATTATATAAACATAAAATGACATCTATATGACATGGACAGGTTTTTGTTCATACGTGCACATTTAAAAGTTTCTTATAAACATTTGCAAAATTAAAGTTAAAGTTAATGTAGTAAAGATATTAATTAAATAAAGTAACATAGTTATTATAGGTCTTGTTAATAAAAATAAAAATAGAAACTAAAAAGTGTTATACTAGTTTTTAAAAATTAAAGCTAATCGTATTGTACCAAAGGTGTTATAAATTTGTATAGTGTGATAGTTTTATATAAATTTGGAATTATTTTTATTCTTTATTATTGTTATAAGATATGAATAAATATTGTTTAAGTTTTGTGTGTCTGTTTTTTTATTTATAGGATATTCTTGAAATGATCGCGATTGCTCTCGAAGAAAATCCTATAAATAAAAAAACAGACACATAAAATTTAAACAATATTTATTTAAAGTTATTGCAATTCGTTCAAAATTTTTAGAGACTACGCTAAGTCTGGTATTCGCAAAAGTTTTTGTTTTATGAATGTTTAAAAACCGTTTTACCACCGCCTTAAAAATCGCTGGCGCCTTCAAAATTATACATTGTATATATGCATTTTAGATCAAACTAAATGTTACTTTTCGAAAAGCTCTACAACGATAAGGTTATTTATTTTCAAAACATTTCAGCTATGAGATGAGGTTGCAAAGTTTTTCTTTTATGGTTATTTATTACGATGAGTTGGCAATTAAGTTTGACTGCGGAATCCACAATTTTGAAGACAGAGATGTCTGACATACATTCAGTTCCGTTTAGTAGCTAATATCTTGGCAGAAATGCATGCAATGAACTTTGGCCTTATCTCATAAAGTGCTTTCGGGTTGTGCCTTATAATATCGCCATGCAGAAATACTATTTCACTAACATTTAGTTAGCATCAGTTTTCCGAGGCGGAGATCCAGCTTTGCCATTTCCCCATACGGGAAAGAGCTCAGACTGCAAATCCTCGCATTGTAGGGCTTTTGTGTAAAACTAAGAATTATATTTCATAGTAAAATAACCGGAGTTTGTTCTGAACTTATAGGTATACTGCAGTGTCTTTTGATTAAATCTTGTGGTTTATACATTTTTCGTGAAATGTTTCAAATTTTTTTCCTAAAATATAAGCTAGAGAATAGCTAATCTTTATATGTTGATTAATATGCAGCAAGACGCAATACTTTCAGTAAGGTTTAGGGTAGATATACCAATAACTAAAAGTTCCTAAATTTTAAGCTTTTGGGGATAGCTTGTACTAAATACAGTCCAGTTTCATTAGTGCGAAAAAATATTTAACAATTTCTACATCGACAACGGTTTTATAGGATAATGTATGTACAGAATTGATTTGATGGCTAAAACTGGCTCGAAATACATACGAACGTTGATAGTGCATTGCGTATACTGTTGGCAGTCCAAAGTCTTTCCAACTTTACATAATGATTTTAGAAATTTCAACAACAATTTTTAACCAATACAATAACGTCAGGTGAGGTCTAATTTGATGTAAGCGAATGTTTCAATAATTAAAATTTTAGTTATGGGTTCAAAAATCTCGCGTATAAGCATCAATTTCATGTGCTTAGTTAGAAGGTAACAGCTATAAAATTATTCAAACATTCTTCCAAAACCCCCAACTTTACATTCATCACAAACACTTTAACGCAGGGATGCTCACAAGGGTCAATCCTTGCACCTACATTATGAAACGTATCCATAAACTTCTCATTAATTAATAAAAACATCCCAACACTACGCCTATTGCATGCGCCGATGACATCCGTATACATCATTACAAGACATTCCAGATCCGAACTGGAATGTACGGTCAAGAGCGTGAGCGGAGTACTAGAATACTGGGCGTATGACTGCCGTCAACCAATCTCAACGGAAAAATCTACATGCTTCTCCTCAAGGGCAACTTGACCTCAGAAAACCCCCTACAGTAGATGCATTGAGGTGTCTGTTTTTTCGCAGTTGCATAGGTCAGTGTCAGAAAGGTTAAATTAAAAAAATTTGGCATTGAAGTTTCCGTGTCCCGTGAGGAACTGCATTGTAGGCGGGGAAGTTGAAGGGATGTGATGTGGTATTTCAGTGAATGTTCGGAGTTTGTTGTAAGTGTGTGTACCCTTATTAGAGGCACTCCAGGATTCGTGCCAGGAAATCTCTAACGAGCTCCCGATAAAGATAGTCTTGTGTTTTCTACAAACTTTGCTACTCCTGTTCTGATGATCCCCAATTAAGGCGTTACGCGTCGATAGGATGTCCTCGTGGATGAATTTGAGCCACATGCCATTAATTCTTTGTTAGTTTATATTAATTTAAGACCATTAAACCTACTTTTCTTCTTATTATAACTTTTTGCTATGGAAAAAGGCGGTTGGGACGGATCTCCTACGTGCCGACTGTTGTTAAAACCTGCGATGTCAGGTGAAACAACACGAAAACACAAATTGTGAGCTAGGTGATGCTGTACTTCCTATAATGTGTCCGTATTAAATATTACTACTTTGCTACTCCTGTCCTGATGAAACTCAATTAGGGCGAAACGCGTCGACAGGATGCCCTCGTGGCTGAATGTGAATCACCTGGCAATAATTCCTTTTTACTTTGTATTAATTTAAGATTCACTAAACCTACTTATATACATATATATATATATATATATATATATATATATAAATATATAAATATATATAAATAAATTCTAAAAGTAAATCCCACTAAAATATAATAGAATCCGAAAAAAGTGGAATTTTCCGTAAATTCATAGTTACGCCCTGTATAATACAACCTTTATTCATTAAAGTGACATGCAATAGCGCAAATTGCGCGTGTATAAATAATCGCCCTGTATGATATAAGTATATTGTAAATACATAGCAAGCAACAAAAATTGTATATCTAAAAACAATTAATAGTAAGATACTGTAAAACGCATTTAGATGCAAATGCAAATCGATACATTTTGATAACATTTGCTGTAAATGGCATAGATTAATACTAGCTCTACGCATTTAGCTTAAGAAACTACAAACAATGTTTATTTTACACCTCAATTTTCATATTAAATTTATGTACTGAAACATGAAAGCAAATATTTTCTATAAACCGCAATGCCTTTTGCAATAAAAAGCAATTAAAGTTTAAATTAATTACCCCGTGGATTAAAAAAATTTATTCTAAATAAAGAATTTTCTAGAATCTAAGAGAATGAGTCATAGGGATTTAGAACTACCTAAATAAACTAATTAATAAATAACGTTTTATATCAAGAACCGACCTGAAAGCGGAAAACCCACTGAAACCATGAAATATACGATAAAATTGATTTTCCTTTGCATTAGTAGGCGACGCCACAATATTAGTATATATGTAAAACAAAAACAGATAGCATGCGTCACGAATAACTAAAACCATATAACAAGGTGATAAATGCTACAATTTTAGACACTAATTAGGTTTTCTAAAACACTTTGCATCATAATGTTTCACATTTTTCTAGTAGCATTCTAGGAAATAGATAATTTGTATAAAAGGAATCGTTTATTCATTCGAGATTCATTCATTGATTAGATATGAGGTCATTTGATTCTGAAATTAAGTTGCAAGCTGTTGCTATGCAAAGATAATATTTGAAACATGTAGTAAACATACTGTAATTTAATAGTTACAAGGTTGCATTAATATAGAAATAAAGTTCTTTTTTAACACAAATTACATAAAAAATGGAATTATTGATTACGATGAAGAGGAAAAATTCTTCAAGATAACGCTATTAAAAAAATTTTTTTATTAAATAATCGAAACGAAGATTTAACCAAAGAAATGTACTTTGGAAACTGCTGTTTAAAACGAGGGTCTTATTCTTGTAAGCTGATTTGGACATCAATCTAAAATAAGAAGATTTTTAATTACGAGGAACATTTTTTGTGGATTCTGCAAGTGGATTTATTTTCACTGATATTAGAGTATTTTTATCTAGTTTAAGATAGTCCTAATAATTTTTTTTTTGTGTAAAAGATTTTTACCAGGAGTCTTTGCTCAGACTTCGAAATACTCCGATTATTTGTCAAGGACTTTTTGGCCAAACAAACTTTGCAAGCGTGGTACTAAACATAACCAAGTAAACTATCCATAAAAGAAATTTTGTTCTGTAAATTTAAAATAAGGTAAGGAACAATTTTTTTTTATAATAGGTACTTCTAGAAATTATTTTATGTTTAAAAGAAACAATGTTGTAAATGTTCTAAATGCTTTTGTATGAGAGAAAATATTCATATTGTATAAATGCTTTGTAATATTGCTGTTTGATTTCATTTGGAAAACTCCGTCAATCCAAATTTCCGCACTACCTTTTAACATGAATCTCACGATAATTAATTTTGTTTGTTCGTCCCAACTGCCCTGTAACGGTTTCATGTTGCATAAAAATATCTTAGGGTTGAGTTTGTTATCTCCATAAAATTGTTCCAACGGAACACCGATTGGACTTCATCGCATAGGCTTCCCAACATTAATATTTTTTACCCACCTTCTACATGTTAAAACTTATTGCCCTAGTCTCTTCTAAGATTTCCAAAATCATTTCTAAATGTATTAAATCCAGTTTGACAACTTTTCTTTGTTTCGTTTACTTTTCATCTAAATTTTTTAGTTTTTCGTTTTTTCTTTACACGTGCATCCCGATTCGATTTTATTTGAATAATACCCCTTTTTATGTCATCCTCTAAAACTGGACCACTTTTCCTCTAATTTCAAATTTCATTTCCTCTATCGTCTTAGTAGTTTCTTTCAAGCCTGACGTTATCCTGTCACTTATTTCTTAAAATTTTGTTTCAGTCTTTTCACTTTCTGATTTAAATTCGTGATTATTATTATCAAATTTCTCATTCATTTGTTTGATACATTTCTCACGCATTTTTTTAATACTTTTCTCATTCTTTTCACCCATTTTCTTTATGCTTTTCTCATTCCTTTCACTTATCTCCTTTTGTTCTTACATACTGTTATTTAAATTTAATAAAATAGCCATCATTTTTGATACGGGAGTATCTCCTACACTTTGATCTTTCCTTACTTCAGAATCCTCCTTTTTCGGTTCTTCCACATAAACGCTTTCCTGGGAACCAATTTCTACCCCTTCACCTTTCAAATCGTCACAAATTTCTTTTATTTTGTCAGTCATACTGGAAAACAATAAGATATATTACAAAGAGAAATTTTCCACAAAATCTTACGAAACAAGATGCTCTGACGACATATCGAGTCTGTGCGTTGGGATGCCAAGAAATAATGCTATGGATGCTAGGTAATAGAAAATTTTGAGTCTTTACGTTATGCGTCAAGAAATAATGCTATGGTTGCTGGCTTAAACTGCCCTGAACAGTAAAGGTGCAAATAATATTAATTGAAAAGATAAAAATGATATGATGACAATTATTACCTAAATATGCCAGTATTCTCTTGCCAGCTCAGCGATGAATATTCTGCGAACTTTATAAAAATAAAATGAAACAAAGAAATCTCAACATTATAATTATCATTACAAAAAACTTTTGTATGAAGGTTTTTATAACGTATTAAAGATGATGTTAGAACAACTTGCTACGTACCTAGACGTAGCCGGAAGAAAAGTAAATACCAGGCTAACTGTCAAACGCGGAGAGTGGGGAGATTCGCTTAAATAACAAAATAACCAAAAAAAAAGCACATCGCCCACGATTATCTATTAACACATAAAAATAAATAAAGGATTCTGTACAAACAAGCAAAAAGAAAATAAATTAGGTGTTATTATTTCACAGCAAACAATTATATTGTACGAACAATTTAGGAATTTAGATACGAAGTGCGCATCTCTTATTTCACACAAAAAATAAATCAGTAGTAAATAAACCTGTGAGAGCTTTTGTCAAGCGGTTTTAAAATTTCACCTAATACTTTTTGTAAAATAACTAATTAGTAGGAAAGAATTAATGTGTGAAAGCTTTCGTCAGACATCATTTAAATTGTACATAGTACCGTTTGTAAAATAAACCAATCAGTATAAAAGAATAAGCGGGTGTCTGTCCAACATTTTTAACAATGGTATGTCACACCTGTATAGCGATAGTATCGATTAGCAGCAACAAACAATAGTTCTACAATGTCACGTTTCTTGATACGTAACTACACCAAACGTTGATACGGAATATGCTATTGACACACACACAAGAAAATGAGTTTCATACCTGTGGGTGTCCGGATACTTAGCTTACAAGCGGTCAGGAATGAGTCAACTCAGACACGCCGCGGTATTCAGGATCCATTCACCCTGCCATCGTAACTACAGCAGCAATCCACAAACAAAAGCAGCTGGTCCACGGCAACGAACAGGTGGGCCTACACAAAGAAAGAACTCATTTGGCTTCCAGCTAAAAAAAGCTAAAAAGAGAATCTGATTAGAATGGGTATGCGTGGGGAAACTCACCAATCCACGCAAGACACCGCCTAGTTGTCGAACAGAAAAAAACAAACGTGCGTTACTTTTCAAATACGGTGACGAATAATGTAGAAAATATTTTGACGCACAAACTGCAGAATCAAATTCAACAATGGTTCCAATAACACAAATTCGAACTGCAAATCCTTGCCTATCAAAGCGCGGTTGGAGCTGGAAAACCCGGGTTTTATCGGATAGTGCGCGACCTTATTTCAACAAGTCTTTACATTGGAACAATAGAGAAAACTATTATACGCGGTCGTAATGTATACCAAGGTAACGGGTACCTAAACAAGATGTAAACTATTTAATTGTAGCATAAACTTGTCGTTTGAAAATAAATAAGTTTAAAATGAAAATTTGTTGAAACCGTACTTATTGTAAACAGGATGTTGTTGAAGAATTTAAGAATTGAAACAAAATCGATTTAACAAAATTATGGTATAACGGGCTTATGAATTAACAAGTAAAAAAAGGGGGTAATTAATTTTTGCTGAAAATAGACGTATCAAACTTGCATTCAAAGACAAGGTAACTATAGCGAAAAATAAATTTTTGTTGCTGGTTTAATTGTTGCTTTCTACTGGTCTGAGAATATAAAAATAACTTGTATTCTACAAATGTTTATGCTAACTCTTAATTAAACGGAAAGTTACTTCTAATTAAGAATAAATAACTCCTTATTGTGTTCCTCATACTTAGTTTACTTCCGAAACCATGTAAATTATAAAATAAAATCTCAAGTGTTAGTTTGCACTCTAGAATATATATTTTATTAAAGCTTTTTTAATTGTAGGTAAACACAAATCAACTCTGCCCTAAAATGGACAATTTAACATCAATAGACTTGTGATGTGGATCTTCTCACACGTACGGTAAGTACAATAATATAGTTTTGTGTTCCTCCCATTAGATAAAATGGAAGCCCTTATATTAAGATTTTATTTTTCCTTAAATTACACCAGCACGAACAACAGTTATGTAATTTACAAATAGTAGTTTTAGGGGGTAGTTAATATGGTTTCACTCATAATAAACGGAGTCGTTGATGTTTTAGCCCATCTCTTATAAATGCGGGCTATTTACCTGCTTTCTCTGACTCAACAATCGGTCTGTCAGTGAATAAGTGCTTTCTCTAAAATATGTGACATAATAACTTAGACTTTTATATAAAGCGGAAATGATCCTTTCAAATCGAACTGTAAATGAAAGATGGAAAATATAAGGTCCTGTACAGGGTTTGAACCTATAACCTTTGACTTTGACCGCCCGTCGATGCGCTAACCATTTGTTTCAACCGGACAGGTGGTTACAATTTGAAAGATGCACACTTTTTGTCATTCATATCTGATAGTATCAAATTCTTGACTAACGTCAGATATAGACAGGAGATGGCGCTCAACTCCACGGTTATAAGTCAACTATTAATTATAAGTATAAGTAATCGCTTGAGACAAATTGAATGTTATATTAGTTATTAAGCTGAAGTAATAACTTAGACTTTTAAGCAATCAGCTTTTGGCCACCACCTAATCACAGAAAATCAGAAATTCGACCAAAATAAAGACGTAGAAATACTACATCACATCACTTAAAAAACCACACACAAAACCTGACCTAACAGAATTATTAGAAATCAGCAACCACAAACCAAACGACACAAAATTATGTAACAGCGTAAACCTAAATTCAAAAAACTACTACCCACTATTCACACGACTATAACCACCCACAACCACACTCTAAATCCAAAAAAGTTGATCCATGATACCCATGGCTTCGATAACTTTATCCAAAAAATCAATGCCACAATCATATATGTCATTTCATTAGCATAAGGTAATTTTAGAAAAATGTTTATAACATTAATTAAATTAATTTGTAGCTCCACACTGATGATGATTTATTATTAAATCGAAAGCGCTCTGTATATTTACTAAATATTCAAAACTGCACGTATACACAAAATACCAACAATCAATTAACCTCCAACATGCACGTGGCAACACCGCATTTTAATTAAGATTTCTATGAATAAATAGAAATGGTCACTTTCTCAAGCTACAAGAAAATGATAATAAAAAGAGCCACCAAAAATTAGACATATGGTTCATCCATCAATGCATGAAAAACAATCTCACTCCAAAATTCGCTCAAACCAAAACATCAAACAATGTTACATCGAAACTAAAAGAAAATTAGAAAGAAAAATTCATGCAACTAAGAAAACACGCAAGCCTTACAATATTAAACATGAAACTAAAAATTAAGTACAACCAACTAGCCTTACCCACAACACCATTAATCTTAGCCAATTACTTACATAATGTGAACGAAACCATGAACTATCATAGACAACAAAAATACAAAATTTTAAAAACCATACTAAGAAACCTCGTGAACAAATAAACCCCCAATCACAGTTACAACACTATTTACACACACAACAAAAATGGACAAAAACAAACAACAAAAACAAACAACAAAACTAACACAAAACCCCAACACAACTAACCTAAACACACACAACACCTTCAACTTTCGTACACGTTAAAAATTTATCAAACACCAAATTTACCAGCGAAGAAGAAAGCCTTCTAGAACTAGGATTCAAACATAACATTTAACAACCCCTCACAACTAACAACCTCAAACTCTAATCAATATAAATTGACGATACCCTAGAGCAAATTGAAACCAACTACAAAGCAAGAAACGCAATACGCACCGAAATAGGCTGCATCTTATTCCAAGAAAACCAAAAATATTTAGAAAACCAAATATCCAACAAAGACCTTAATACAATCAAACAAATTCGACAAATATTTAAAAGAACAACCTAACCATTTCAAAAGCAGTCAAAGGTAACTGTTGAGTAATCTTAAAAAAAGAAGACTACATAAAAAAGTCGAAACATTTTTAAAAGACAACTCTTTCAACAAATTAAACAAAAACACCCTAACAACATTTCACAACAAACTCAGAACCACAATAAACACTAAAAAAACATTCCTCATAAAAAACGTCACACAAAAACCACCAATCCCAAGCAACTCATAAACGCCAAGACTATATGGACTACCTAAAATTCACAAATACAATATCTTAATTAGACCAGTAGTCTTATTTATCAACTTACTCACACCAATTCTATCAAAATTCCTTCTAAAACTATTCAACAGCCTGATAAACTATACACCGCAACATCAAAAACTCAAAACACCTAATTAAAAATCAAGAAGAAACCAAAATACCCCCAACAACCACATGCTCTCTTTAGACATCATCAAGTTATACAGCATCGTCGACCGACACAAAACAATCCCTTTAGTCGCAAATATACTAAAACAAAATGATATAAACAACACTGGCATCGACAACTACATTATAACCACTATAACCACCCACAATCACACTCTAAATCCAAAAAAGTTGATCTTTGATGTTCATGGCTTCGAATAACTTCATTCAAAAATGAATGTCACAATCATATATGTCATTTCGTTAGTATAAGGTATTTTTAAAAAAAAATTTATTACATTAATTAACTTAATTTGTAGCTCCACACTGATGATGATTTATTATTAAATCGAAAACGCTCTGTATATTTACTAAATATTCAAAATTGTGCGTATACACAAATAATCAACACTCAATTAATTTCCTCTTTGACGTCATCCATATCCTCTAATTTTATTTCCTCTATGGTTTCGTTACTCTCTTTTAAACCCGAAGCTAGTTTCTCACTCATTTCCTTAAATTTGTCTTCATTCTTGTCACTTTTTAATCTTAAACTTTCCCCCAATTTTGCTTCTTCTCCAAAACTCGTTCGTAACTCCTGAGTATTTTTATACAATTTGTCACCCATTTCTCATTTCTTTCATACTTTTTTCATTCTTTTCACTTATTTCTTTCATATTTTCTTTTTGTTCCTGAATATTTTGATTTAGGTTTAATACGAGAGCCATCATTTTTGATTGCTGGGTCTCTCCTATACTCTGTTCTTACTTGGCCGCCGGATTCTCCTTTTCCCTTCTTCAATATAAAAACTGAGAACTAATTTCTACTCCCTCGGCTCTCAAAACTTCACGCGCTTCTTTCATTATATCAGTCATACTGTAAACCAATTAGATATCACAAAAAGAAACCTTTCACCAAATTCTTAAGATACAAGAAACTTTAATTTTCAGACAACTTAATCGAGCTCTATGTTGGGTCGCCGTTAAATTTTCTGTGTGAAGGCCTCTTGTTGGAGCGCCCCTAAAAGAGTGTCGTGACACGGTACAGCAAACTGTTCAATGTCTTAAAATGAATCGCGAATTTATGAACGAATCGCCGAATACTAAATTTCAATTTTTACATGTTCTTGGCAAAACGCGAATTAATGAATGAATAATTTTGAATGTATCGGGCTAATCAAGTTTTGGCTTCTATATCAAATTACCTTTCTACGTTATAATTTCCATACTATTCCAGATTTAATTGGAAGAATTCACGGATGTAATTTTATGAATTACGTTCATAGTAATGCGTGCCGTTTAGCTTTGTCTAATTCACAGAGCAAACGTGGTGTCGCACTCTATCTTAAAGTGATGCAGAAAACTATAAAATCGATTTTGTGGATTTTTAATTGTCGCGCGAGTTTCTTGAATAATCGTTTATTTATTTAATTAAGTATTTAAGTATAACGCACTTTTCTCTATTACGCATGAAGCTTTTAGAATATGTTTTAATTAAAATTCCCAAAATGAATCTGAATATTACATCTACACAAACATTTTGTAAGGGTTTGTTTGTACTTGGAAAATGCAACTAGATATTGTTTTTACCCGGATATTTTATACATTGGAAAATTATTTTATAAAAGAAAAATGAAATGTGTTTTAATGCATCTTTATGCATAGAAAATTAATTATAATTATATCTTAAAATGAAAACTCGTCTTCAGTAATACACATTGAAATTAATAGCATTTGCTTTTAAATCTACACACAGGAATTTTACAATGCTATATCTACACTGATAATTAAAAATAGGTTTGTCTTTTAAGGGCAAAAAAATACGCTTGTATTTATATTTTAAAATTAATTTGCATACACGGAAAGTACGTTTTGCTTTGCATTTTAACGGTTTTGTATTTACAATACGCTTATTATTTTATATATATATATATATATATATATATATATATATTGCTATGTTTTTCCTAGGTTCTACTCTGCGTTTCTAAATTTAATACCTCTTTTTATATCTACCTTGGCTAGCTTAGTCTAATCAACACAGAATGCTTGACAACACGATAATAAAGAATGCTTAACGCGCTTTATATCTAGCTCCTATCCCTTGGAATAATAAAAAAAAAAGGAACCAATATTTGTTTAATAATCGAGACTATGTACACTTTCTATTTTAATAACTTTTTACTTTGATTTTGTATTCAAAAATTAACCCCTGAATGGCATATTGATATTTATCTGATTACACATACTCCCTTAAAGCCATCAAAAATACCACTGTAATTTACTTGAAGGACTTTTGAACGTTCAAATGACCTTCTTTCTATTTTGCATAAATTCTCAAAAGATTTTTGATGACCCTTTCAAATACTTCGATATAAATAATAGCAAATGTTAAAAATTGAAATGCAGTCTTATGTAACTAAAGCAGAATATATCTCTGACTTGAGTTTTTCTTGCTTGTTTCTTAGAACTGCCTCTGTATGTGGATTGTCAGCACCCCTGGATTGTATCCAATTTGATTCTCGGGTACAGATTTTCCCTGTCAATTTGATTCTTAGCGTAGTTGCCTTAACTCGTTGGCCAGAATGATTAATTAAATTTGCTTGACTTTTTTCCTTCGGATTTATCTTAGATTTTGTTTAGTTTTATTTTAATTATTAAAATTACTTGTAGTTACTAGGAATGACTTGGAGTTATTTGAAGTTTCTTAGTGTTATTTGGAGCCGTTTTCGAAAGTAAACGGCCACTTCTGTTGTATTTATTGGCACTTGAATTTTCACTTTTATATCACTAAATTATTTATTTTGACTAAGTTCACTTTGCGTAATATTATATTTTTAACTGACGTAGTTAGTACCATGGTCACAGAGATACTGCTTGTTTACGAAGTCTGCGTTATTAATAAAGACCTCCTATTTGTCCTATTGGTTTTACTCGCGTATTTGTTGATTAAAGCGTTGCACTTGGCGCTATCATTGTTGGCCTTGGATTTTCTACAAATTTCCTGTCAAGACTCTTGTTAAATCGTTTCATTTCTGTATAGCATATTCCTCAGAAAATCTAAGTTTATATTTCCTTTAAGTCACGTCCGCTTGAATGTATTTGCTGTTATTTAAATTTTTATCATGCTGCCGAATGTCTGTTGTTTGTTATTTAAAAATCCAAATATGTGGGAATTTATGTGGGTTTATAAAGTTGCAGATCACGTAGCCTTTTTTCTGTTATGACGTATTTGAATGCGTTTATGCGTTAATATTTTAAATGAAGTTATATTTTAGCTAATATGTCAGGTTATTTACCTTTACTAATTGCATGTTTATTTTAATAAAACTCGTTGCGTTTAAAACGTTACTTCTGTGTTTCTCTTTTCAATCTTAGACTTGTGTATTTAATTTGAAACGCATTATACGACGTACACGTTATTATTCTTGCTAAATTGGATCTGGTTATTAAAGAATGAGCTTTGTCTTATGAATTAAAATTAGTTATGATTTATATACAGTGTGCTCGCTATTGACTTTATGCAAAATTGTCAATTTACTCCCATTTATTGATGGAATTGTTTGGTTTTTAAACGCTAATAATGTTTACATGTATCTTAAGACCCCTATGACTTACTAATATGCCCTTTACTTTTTTATCATAGCAATATATATATATATATATATATATATATATATATATATATACATACATACATACATACATACATATATAGTGTACACGGTTTAGACTTGTAAATTTTCTTATTGTCATCCATCCCGGTGGCGTAATTGGAAAACGCACGGGCCCGGAAAACCTAAGATAAAGGTTCGACTCCTGGCCGGAACCTTATATTTTCCATTTTTCAATTACTAGCTCGATTTATAATAACCATTTGGGCTTTGCATAAAAGTCTAAGTTATTATTTCATCTTATTAACTGTAATACGTTAGTATTTATCAACTTACCTCGTATAATTAATTACCTAAAATATATATATATATATATATATATATATATATATATACGACTCATTCAGTTCTTTAACAAATAAATGAGTTCAAATTCTCTTGCAATACTTAGTGTACCGTATGCTAAAGAAATTTCTTCTAATTACTTATAGTAACTGTCGGGAACAAACCATTGTTTAAATTGCATCAAATTTGTTCTAGAGGCACAACTTTCATAGTTTTCCTCGCAATAAACCTCTATTTTCCTTAATGTGCAAATATATATTCTCATGGACAGACGACCTAGTAGTAAAATGTAATCGAATTCTAAATTCACCACGCACTGTGCCTTGCTTTTCAATTATCTGGTTAACAATCAATAAACTCCAATAAAGCCTCAGCTTTCTGCTTGTTTATCTTCATGATTTGTTTCTCTGGTTGGTTTAGCAATTATTTGATGTTTTGTTTACAGTGGCACAAACATTGTGTGTCTAAAACCAATTTCGTGTTTAATTTATTCTATGGATTAGTTTCCAATTTTCTTGGCTACAGAGAGTGACTAAAAATAAAATGTTTTATCGATTGAAGTTGAGAAATATTCTTTATGTTGAATTTTAGAAACAGGATCAGTATTTAGTTAGGCATATTTTTACTTAACCATTAATTTTCGCAGCAGGATAGGAAATCAAACTTGTTTTAGAGCCAACTACAAAAGTGCCAGTTTTTAAAAAGTTATGAAGTTGCCAGTGCCCATGCGAGGTCAAAAGCTGCCCGCGTCCTACTCCATAATTTGGCATTCAGATGAATGGGTTAGAGTACACAGAAATCTGTACGTAACTGTACTATGAATGCATAATCTTGTTTTTACAAAACACTATATATAAAGTTTTCGCCGGCAGGACAATTTTAGTTGTGTACTTGATTTAGATAACTCTACTCAATGTTAATTTTCTCGAAGGTAATTAGTTGTAAAAGAAAGTCACTAAGTCGTTAAAACGTAAAATCAGAACTAAGTCATGGTTTGGCGTTGAAGAGCGTGTAGAATGCCCTCATTTCAACAGCACTACATTTCCAAACAAAGGCACGTAAGCTTACGTTATTAATGTGGCAATAACTTTTTATTTAGCATTGATAAAATAATGTTACATTGTAAATACTCGTTGTATGTTTGTTGTGGTTTGTTTAGTATTTTTCTTAATCTTCTTTGGGAATTAAACTACTCACAGTTGTTAAAATCGTCTTTATTTACGTTTAGATCCATAACCAAATATCGTTGTCAAAATAATAAAAATTTCAAATTTGACATTTATTACATAAATTGACGGTGACTTTGATTTATTAATGTTTCACATACTTGACTTGAATATACTAGGTAAAAATTTTAAAGTTTAGAAAAAAGAGCACCATCAGTCTGTGTTGCATCCTGGGAGCGCTTAACGGTAAATCAGCTGATTATTTTTATATAGTTAAATTTTACATAAATTTAATAACTTGAGGATTGGAAAACATTTTTTAACATATTTCTATCTATACGATTGAGAGGATGGTTACTAAAGAAGTGTGAGATTATGTTACCGCTATGCTTAAGTAGCTGTTTTTTTATATTTATCTTGAGGAGTAAAACCCATTATGATTCAGGGCACCTCTTTGGTAGTTCCGGACTATCACCGACTAAAAACCTCCTTTGTTGTTACATGGTTCTGAGGCGACCCTAAGGCGAGTTTATACGTGTCAGATACCAATGTTGTTCTACCAATATTTTATATGGTTCTGAGGGGACCCTATGGTGGGTTTACATTTGCCAGATACCAATGTTGCTCAAAGAAGAATAAGAAAATATTCACATTGTTTTAACGGTACTTGACCGCAATTAACAGGGATTACCAGAAGAACGGGGAATGATATATCAACCAAGTTCGACAAGAAAAAGAAAGTTAGCGGTTAAAAATAATGAAGTATCAATTAAAATATGTAAACCTTAAGCCGTAGAGATGGCCACCGTTGTACTGCTTGAGCTCTTCTAGATAAGTAAGCCCGAAACTTCAAGCACATATGTATGTTGGAATCTATATCGCGTCGGTCGGGCATCAAACACTAGAATCATTCAATTAAAAAGTGTTAAATCGGATCCACTCTACAACAAAAGGTTGGAATTTGGTTATGGCATCCGTGCGGACAAGAAAGAAAAGTAAAGAGAACAAAAAAAATATTCCACACTGAGTATCACACCAAAAAAGGCATCCAAAAAATGCCGTGCTAACTAAGAGTCGCATAGTGGAGTGGGTCACAAATAAAGAAATAGAAAACTTCAAGAAAGGAATTTTATATACACACCTCTAATTAAAAAGACATGTTGCAAAAAAATTAAAACCAGCCCGCGAAGAAAACAATATTTATCCAACATATTCTTAAGAATTTACACAGTACAAAAGTTTTAGAAAAAATAATTATTACACTCCTTAATTACTTCAAACTGATTTTTAACCTCAATTCTAATATTTACATAAAACAAATTTAAACAAAGAACAAAAAATATATAATGGATTGTTTTCAGTCACTTGTGTATCACAATTTTTAAATATATGTCTTTTCCTTATATTAAAGTGAGCATATGGAATACATATATTCACCTACCGTCCAAAAGCACTTCTTATCAGTAATTTCTGATAAGCAAACACCTAGAAAAATAATTAGCGTAATAGTAGACAACAGCAATAAAAGTAAAGAAGAACAATCTACTGAACAAAATGCATTTTGTAGCAGCTGTAACAAAAATATATTAGGTATTGACGTTGCATCTAAACAATAGTGTAACTCTAAATTCCTTATATAGAAAATGTTATGAACAGTAAATGCCGATTTTATTTTATAATTAATACCCAAACAATAAAAACTAATGTCAGTAGCATGTTTATAACCTTAAACCAAAGCAATTAAAATTTACCAGCTGCTTCTACACAAATTTGTTTATCTCAGTATGACCTGAAACAATTACGTAACTACATTCTATATATTTCAAAACTAAATTTAGTAATAGAATCCTAAATTTTTAAATGTTGTCATGCAATGATCGAATTAAAAAAGCTATTAGTTTTTGTTTATTAAAAGCACTGAAATATTTGGAGCGCAATAAAGTACGTTTCTAAATTAAATATATATATATATATATATATATATATATATATATATATATAATGTAAAAAGGAATTATTGGCAAGTGACTCAAATTCAGCCACGAGGGCATCCTGTCGACGCGTTTCGCCCTAATTGGGGCTCATCAGGACAGGAGTAGCAAAGTTGTAAAATTTAACACAGACACCTTATGGGAAGTACAGCATCACCTAGCTCCCAATTTGTGTCTTCGTGTCATTTCACCTGACATCGCAAGTTTTAACAACAGTCGACACGGAGGAGATCCGGCTCAACTGCCTTTAATGATAAACCTACGTTTCTCTTAAATATAACTTTTGGCTATGGAAAAAAGGCAGTTGAAGCGGATCTCCTTCGTGTCGACTGTTGTTAAAACTTGCGATGTCAGGTGAAATGACACGAAGACACAAATTGTGAGCTAGGTGATGCTGTACTTCCCATAAGTCTGTGTTAAATTTACAACTTTGCTACTCCTGTCCTTGATGAAAGCTTAAACCTACGTTTCTCTTAAATATAACTTTTGGCTATGGAAAAAGGCAGTTGAGCCGGATCTCCTCCGTGTCGACTGTTGTTAAAACTTGCGATGTCAGGTGAAATGACACGAAGACACAAATTGTGAGCTAGGTGATGCTGTACTTCCCATAAGGTGTCTGTGTTAAATTTTACAACTTTGCTATTCCTGTCCTGATGAGCCCTAATTAGGGCGAAACGCGTCGACAGGATGCGCTCGTGGCTGAATTTGAGTCACTTGCCAATAATTCCTTTTTACTTTGTTTAACATTAAACCTACGTTTCTCTTAAATATAACTTTTGGCTATGGAAAAGGCAGTTGAGCCGGATCTCCTCCGTGTCGACTGTTGTTAAAACTTGCGATGTCAGGTGAAATGACACGAAGACACAAATTGTGAACTAGGTGATGCTGTACTTCCCATAAGGTGTCTGTGTTAAATTTTACAACTTTGCTACTCCTGTCCTGATGAGCCCCAATTAGGGCGAAACGCGTCGACAGGATGCCCTCGTGGCTGAATTTGAGTCACTTGCCAATAATTCCTTTTTACTTTGTTTAACATTAAACCTACGTTTCTCTTAAATATAACTTTTGGCTATGGAAAAAGGCAGTTGAGCCGGATCTCCTCCGTGTCGACTGTTGTTAAAACTTGCGATGTCAGGTGAAATGACACGAAGACACAAATTGTGAACTAGGTGATGCTGTACTTCCCATAAGGTGTCTGTGTTAAATTTTACAACTTTGCTACTCCTGTCCTGATGAGCCCCAATTAGGGCGAAACGCGTCGACAGGATGCCCTCGTGGCTGAATTTGAGTCACTTGCCAATAATTCCTTTTTACTTTGTTTAACATTAAACCTACGTTTCTCTTAAATATAACTTTTGGCTATGGAAAAAGGCAGTTGAGCCGGATCTCCTCCGTGTCGACTGTTGTTAAAACTTGCGATGTCAGGTGAAATGACACGAAGACACAAATTGTGAGCTAGGTGATGCTGTACTTCCCATAAGGTGTCTGTGTTAAATTTTACAACTTTGCTACTCCTGTCCTGATGAGCCCCAATTAGGGCGAAACGCGTCGACAGGATGCCCTCGTGGCTGAATTTGAGTCACTTGCCAATAATTCCTTTTCACTTTGTTTAATTTAAGACTCATTAAACCTATGTTTCTCTTATATATATATATATATATATATATATATATATATGTATATATATATACCAAATAAATTAAGTAATTTGGTCCTGTAAATTATAAACAAGACAAATATTAATAAATCATCAAACGGACTACGTGGGCTGACTCAAGGAAACCAAAATATTGACACTCAGAAAAGAAACACACATACATTGGTGGGATGATGCCTTCAAAAGCTGATCCTCGAGACGTACTGTCTTCGTCCATGAAAGATTTTAAAACATTGAAAACGCCTTCAAGGGAATTCTACAAAACCAACAACGCCTAAACCGTATGATCACCTAGATTCTACCATATGTTTCGATCTTGATCGAAAAAGGACAGATTTAAAATTTGTAGCTGCAGAAAAAAACAATCCTGGCGTTTCTAAGCCATAAATACAAATTAAACAGTTCGTTATGATTATATTATTGGATATTTAGTTTATAGCAGAATTTATGTTCACTCACAATCGCGTTTACTTAAACCGGTTTTAAAGTATGCCAAAATGATTGTTTGGAAAAAATTGTAGAAGTTCAATACTGTAATTTTTTTAAACTTTCGTGATCTAACAGATAAAATCAAACACGAAGCGAAAATGTACAAAAATGTGTTGTACAGTACTGTATTTATATGCATACAAACCGATGACGCGCTCCTTTAAAGTACTCGGAGTTTGGATATTGTCACGTTAACTTTACGCACATGCTTTTGCACCGTCGCTTCGCACCAGGATTGAGTTCCAGAGTTTGCTGCGTGCTGACACATAATGATCTGATCCCTTTTTCGTACTATTCGTCGGTTTTATAGGTTTTTGGTACCATGGTCATTATATGCTATTTTTTATCTCACCGATTGTGAATTTAAGCTATCCCAATTTATCCGACAATGCCGTTCTGCCCGTGTGAACAGTTACTTTGTACCCACGCTTTTACATTTAATATAAAAGCCGCGTGTTACATTTCGTTTTCTAATTTGAATATTTTCTGGGTTTTATACCCAATATACCTGTTTAATAAATGTTTGCTTTCACGTTTGGAAAACTGCTCAATTATACAAAATGCCTATCATAGGTTAGTATTCGACGTTTAATGCAGTTAAATAACCCAGTTTAATGCAGTTAAATGACCCAGTTTAGTTGTAATTAAATCAAGCGGCTACGTTATCATTGAACGTTAGAAATAAGCTCATAGTAGTTGCTGTTCCATACTGAGTTTTTGTGATTGTACTTAAAAAACAATTAAAGAATACGTTTTCTGCACGAGTCCACTATATTTCGGATGATGGTTTGCCTGGGTCGTTCTGTGATAAATATTATAAACCCAACCGGGTGAAAACTTTCTTTCCTTTTATGTCATCGGTCGGTCATTGAAGGGTGATTTTTCTTTAGTAGAAATTGTAAGGTTTTAAGCACGGATTTTAACCCGCATCCTTATCCTTAATTTTAACTGACACCCTTAGACTGAATTTTAATACATATTTTAGTCTGGATTTTATCCCATATTGCTAACCTAAATTTTAACCTATATTCTTAGCCTGGATTTTAAACCACAGCTCTTTAAACCAATACTTAATTTGCCTTAACATATCAACCTTACATTGTCGTTACATCACATTTCGTTTGGCTGCCGTTTGAACGGTTATGATGAGATGAAAACCTTGCAATTACCAAATTACCAATAACCCCTAACAGCCTATGTGAGGTAGTATCATCAAAAGTGACAAGTAACAAGGGCTCTATTCATTTATGGAACTTGGGTTTTACTTGTACTATATACACATTAAGATGAGTAAACTAATTTTGTTTATTTAATGCTGTTTTTTTTAGAATAAGGATATTAGTGTACGTTTTGTGTGATATTGCTTTTAGATTGATGGATAACTGAGTTAATTGGTTTCGAAAATGTATATAAATTTGCTAATTATCCATCAGCTGTGGTACTTGATTACTTATTAGGGCTGGGTTGTTGATTGCGCTTAAATGCACTATTGCAGATTATTTAAATTGTTCCTTATATTTAGTAGATTTTTTGGAGCGAGCTTATCATAGTCCTCGTAGTAACCAAGTAAGTAGAATGTTTGCATACCTATATCTATAGCCTCTACATTTTATTAGTATGCGTAAAGATGCCCATATCTGTTTTCTTTGCGTTATTAATTGAGTGTTGTATTTTATTGTATTGGACAGACTAGTGTTTTGTCCGTATCTATATGTCGTGTATCTACTAATCATTTTTATATTTCATGGCATATTGGGTTGCGTGTTTCTTGTTTCATTTTTTGCCCACAAATTTCTTACCGTGGTAGTTTGCACTCATTTTCTCTTTTTTTGTTAATGTAATTCGGACGAGCATTCCCTTATTAATTCCGTTCTTTTGTTCCTCACCGCTCATCTTGCGTGTATCACGCGTAATTATTGTTCGCGACGCATTATTAACCATATGGTTGTATTTTATGAGTGAATGGTTATTGGGGTGTATCTTTTACGGTTGATTGTTCTTGAACTTGTGTGAATCTGTACAAATAATTTTAATATGACGGTTACTTCCTAAGTATCTATCTGCAATTCTTTTGAATTTAATGCAAAGGAGTGTAAAGTTCTGATATGTATTACTATTTGTGCTTAGAGTACCAGGTGCTTTACTATTTATCCCTTCATCCTAATTTAATAGTACGTCGCAATAGAAAAGCTATTAAATGTAAACTAACCGAGCTTCTAAACTTTGCAGACTGCTTTCTTGCTAAAAGTGTATTTATCCAACCAAAATTAATAAACTCAATTCTACAGCCTAATATTGCGTACGTAACGTGCTAGCGTTACAAGTCGCGAATAGAAGTACAACAAAAGTGCGTTTGAAATAACAAACCCTAATGACGCAATTGAATCGTTTGTAAGCGATAAGCCAGTTGGTATTATCTACTAGCAATTTTGTTCAAAAAGACGCTTAGAAAGCGGTATTTAAACTGTGGCGTCGCCGTGGATCAATGTAGTAAGCGTAAGACTACGGATCCCAAGGTCCCGGGTTCAAATCCCGACACGGCCGACTGCTTGAAAAATGACAGGTGAGCATTTTTCACAAAAATTACGCCCTCGTTTGGATGAGAGGTTAAATGGAGGTCCCGTGTGTGAGTGTTGTCACGCACGTTAAAGATCCCTACCTTGCCTGGAACGGCAAGGGTTCGGCAAAATTCTAAATTTCCAGGCAACAAAAAACTCGCCTCCTGGCCAATGTAGTACCTACGGGTGGAGCATTGGAAATGTAAATGAACGGTATTTAAACTGTGCGATCACATATGTGTATTTTATTGCCTTAATGAATTTCCTGCAATTCTGTAAGCCGAGACTTTTAGATTGGATGGTGCATCATTCCTGTAAAGATCACTAGCCTAAGATTATGGACGAGTGTATACATTCTTGGTAGATTTATTCCATCGTATATTATCGCAACACTGTTCCATTAACTCACATTGCACTTGCTCTATGGAGTCTGAAGAAACCTATCCGGGGATTCACCAGTAACATGTAAATATTTCCATTGCTTTTCAAGTATATACTTCTAAATATGTGATAAAAGTTTAAGTCCAATACATTTAACACCTTTAAAAAGAACTCATTGCCGAACTCATCCGTGTATTACATTTTCAACCTACTACAGGTTATATTTTATTGCAGTTAATGAAGCAAAGAAGGGGAGTAGGAAATCAGGAAGCCCTGCAGAATTTACTCAAATGAAAGCAACCTTATTAGCGTCGCAAATGGAAGTAAAACAAAATTGTTTAACTACATTTTAGCACACTAATTAGATAATTTACTTAGACAGCAAATTGGTAATTGAATTCGAATACCCTTGCTGAAGATACTCAATTTTCCATAAAACTTTAGAGTAAATAAAAAGCAATTTAGCTTCAAAACTGAATGATTTTAAAACTTCGCCAAACCACACCCGGTCAAATTCCATGTGAAGTAAATTTATTTATTTCGGGATGATTAAGTGGGTCAACGAAAGGACGATCGAGGGCACGGAAAATCCCGAAATATCTTAGGCTCTTTCTGGAAATAATTCCCTTATGTGCTAGGTAACATGGTTCAATTTTTTTTTAATTCCAGCTTCCTCAATATATATGAAGCAAGATTCTTTTTCAACTTTTAATCATGCTATTATGCTAAGTAATCTAAAGGTTTCTTCTGTTCTACAAACCTAATACATGTTTTAAAAGGATTTTATTTATGTACATTCTTAACTTCGATTTCTCAAGGGTAGTTTGTATTAAATCACTAATGGCGAAACTCTCCCCGGGGCTTATCTTCCACTATTAAATAATTATGTATAAAACTAAAGATACTTTTCGATAGGTAAGTCACTTAATGCCTTCCTAACTTTTAACTTTGAAGGCAAGCACCGATCGCATAAGTTGATGTGGTTAATGAGCAAATTTAGGGCAATTTTGAGAAGAATCTACGACTCAGCAGAGATCAAATGGGTCATGGGTCAACTGGGTCACTGGGTCCAAGTGGGTCACTTTTATGTTTGAATCACTGGGTCAGTGGGTCCCGTGTACTGACCCGGATTGACCCAGTGACCCACATTGACCCAGTGACCCACATTGACCCAGTGACCTACATTGACCCAGTGATCCAAATTGACCCGGTGACCCAAACTGACCCAGTGACCCAAACTGACCCAATTGATTCAGTAACAAATTGAATTATTGAAGTCATAAAAATCTTTTTCTTATACTTTCAGCTCAATTTATTAACTATTTCCACAAATGCACAAGCTTATTGGTGCCGTTAGTTGCTAGCATTTGTTTCATACTTCAAGCAAACGCTAAAATGTTTTGTAATCAATACATCGCTTTTTATTTAATATGAAACGCATTTTTACATATTTTTTAAGAAACGTGCTGTGGCGCTGTGCCGCGAGAATGCAGTGTTATAAACGTATACAATTTTGTATGTTTAAATAATAGTATTCTTTCACATAAGAACTGAAATAGTTTGTAGCAAAAATCTTAATATTATATACCTGGTTATTTTTAGTGTCCATTATTTTTGTAATTTGTTTATCATTATCATTAAGCATGGATAAACATCACCTTGTAATTTAAACCTTATACATAAGTGCTAACTTTTATAAATCTCCGTGAGACCGAGTTTTCTTGATAAGTCTAATTAACTAAAAGAATGATGAAGATCATATAAAACAATGTTCCTGTATCAACTCTATGTCAGAAAACGGGATTATTCAATTTATATTTTATTGCGTCTGTCATTGAAAAATATTTTGATCATTTAGTATATTTAATTGTTAACATTCTCACACTAATTAAAATTGTCTCGGACAGCAGCTACTCCTTCTGCCAGATAGTTCTGAGATTTAGTTTGTAACTGTAATTCGTAGAACAGCACATATTTATTAAAAATTAATGATAAAATTTCCAAATTTCATAATCGGTTATTCGATAAAACTCGCCCACTAATTGAAGACATCACAGAGGGCCAATTTGAGACAGTAAGAAAATTTTTGCGACTGCATCAATTTGGGTCAATTTAGGTAACTGGGTCAATTTGGGTCACTGAGTCAATGTGGGTCAATTTGGGCCACTGGGTCAATTTGGGTCACTGGGTCAATTTGGGTCACTGGGTCAATTTTGGCCATAAGTCACTGGGTGGTGGGTCACTGGGTGGTGGGTCACTGGGTGGTGGGTCACATCTTCATTTGGGTCACTGGGTCATGGGTCGCATTTTAGGTGACCCATTTCATCTATGCGACTCAGTAAGGAGCCGGAAGTAATATAATTAATTTTTGTGAACAAGATTTTGTGCAATATTGAAAATTCGAATTAATTACTATATGCTATTTTATTTCAAAAAGAAGATGAATGCGACCTAATTTATACTGGAGAGGGGATTACATGCTTAAATACAATAATAATAATAAAATGTATATTTTTAAATTAAAAATAATAAATACAAAGCCAACACTATCAATATGTTTACAGATCTTTAAATTGAACATTTTTTTCCGATGGTAAAACAAACAGTTACACCATGGGACATTTCAAAAATCTTTTGGAAGTTTGAACACCATCGTTACAGTTCCATCGTTATACAGCCGAATGATGCGAGCTAGTTGCCAACAATGAAGAGGAACGCATTCTTTCTCTATCAAAACGGTGGTATTAATACAAATACCCTCAAACTACTTGAATTAAAACCACCTACTGCGTTGACGTAATCCGAGCAAATATTCTATACGTCACAGATCCCAAAATTATATTTGCAGTGTTAGAGTAATTTGTCAGAGAGACAAACGGGATGATCTCAGATGAGAAAAATTTGAGTTTCAAATCAAAAAATTTTTACGTTCAAAAATCGAAGAACATTAAAGAGCGTCGTCATAACTACATATTGGTCTCGAAATTAATAATGCCTCAAATTGAATGATAAGTTCCTGAAGCTCTTCAAAGCTTAGAATCTAATTTGCAAAGATTGGAATTTAAGGGTTTTTACTGACTTAGCTGTTTTTCCCATATGCTTTCAAAATGTGTAACAGTTGTTGTTCCCAGATGCTTTCAAAATGCGTAACCAAAGGAGCTTTAAAATGTCATATTATTTTTGCTTATTCAACCGACTAACTGGTTTCATAATGGTTGTGATCAACATCACAAAGTTTATATTCCAATCGTTATAGATGTCCAGATTACGATAATGGCGTATACTAAATTGTCAAAGACAGACAATAAATACTTCAGCAGAAGTATTCAAAACAATTTCAAGATGCAAAGGTTTGATGGATAAACAAACAAAGACACAAAGGTATGCCTGGAACCCTTCTTACAGCTTAATATAATAGTACAGAATTAGCAAAATGTCCTTTATTTGAGAAAGTACGAAACTTTATTTATAAAATTATAAACAAAATAATTAACTTAAAATAGTTCTTGACCAATTTCAATAATAATCTTCGTATTCCTGGACTTTGGTCATCACTTTAATTGTACATTATTTCAATGTAGAATATTCTGCCGTGGGTTTCTTAGAGCCATTTGTTTCTGGTTCTTCATAATCGTTTGACATGAGAAATTGCAAGTCTTTGATTAGGAGATCTCTCAATTTTGGTGATAATGCCGATTGTGGTAAGCTGTCCGGATCTGGGCAAATTTCTTCACGGTAGAAGAGTATGTAAGATGTTGCAGGTTGTTTTTCGTGGTTTAGGTCTTCAAGGGAACCTTGTGCGATAACGATGTCGTTGAATTTGTACCACTTGTCACTTTCGCGTGCATATGTGTAGTAATGTCCAGAATCTAAATTGTGCCCAACGTGTATCACTGTGGCATATAATTCGTAGATTAGCAAAATTGATTTCCACAATGTTAAAGGGTTTAGCAGCGATAACACGATTGTTGCGTGAGTTTCTTTTAAGAGGGACAACGATATTTACAATAAAATTCGGCTTCAATTTTTGGTGTCCAATTGAAATGTTTTTTAGAAAAGCTGGACTATTGTTAGTCCAGGTATGTAATTTAAAACATACAGAACTAAATCATTCCACTGGTTGATATCTGAATTACTGAGCTTCTGCGACCGCGGAAGCAAACCCAAAAATGTTATCAACGTAAAAATTGTTACAGTGTTCTAGAAATCCGAGAACAAATAGTTTTGTCTAATGTGGAGAACTTTAAAATCATTCACATGGGTAGAAATGTGGAGATGAAGACGTTCCGTAAGTGATAGTATTCAAAGGACGAGTTTAATTATGCACAGACAAATTGTATCTCCATTGTATTAATTGATAACAAGATCTGATGGTAAATCTATTTAACGTCACCTACAGAAACTATCTATATTTTAACATTTTTATGTTGGGTCCAGTAAGCAATATATTATTTAAAGAAATCCTATTGCTCGATTAGGAAAACCGTGTAATACAATTCTCAAGTGGAGTCTATCATTCTGTATCATAAAAATTGCATTATGTTAAATGTGATATGAATCATAGCCATGAAGTAGAACAACATGACCTGATGATACGTAACAACGCATAACATCAATATATAATTTGCTTATTTTTAGATTGCCTTTGAGGTGGCCTTCTGCTTTTACAATAACTTTTGAATTAAGAAAAATAAGAAAATTTTTCTTGAAGAAAAGGTTCGTTCCAAATCAATCATTGGGGAACCAAGAAAAGATTTATGAGATGATTGGTTATCAATAAAATCTTCTAAAGAAGTTAGTTTGTTACGAGGTGTATATTAAAGTTTGCAAAATTGGTTGAAATTAATATCTTTGAAAGGATCGGCAGGAACAACAGAACAGATGTAAGCGATGTCCCGGCATAGAGTCATTGTAACCAAAAACCATTTTGTCAAATATTGTGCTACTAGCCCCGGGGTAACTACCATTGCCGCTAATAGTACCATCTAATAATATATAAGACACAGAGTCGACACCCAGTAGTATCAGAACAGCAGTGGATGCCTCCAATGTTTATTTGCAGATCTAATAGTCCACGAGTAAGAACGAGAATGTATGAGTTTAACTGGAAGGTTACTACAAATACAAGGCGACACTATAAAATTTATTTTTAAATTGTTATCAATAAGAATCAAATCCCATTCCTGATTGGGACAAATTAATCCAAGCCAGAAATAGGAACATATGTAGTACGAAATTAAAAACCAATATATTTAGGACAATCTTCAATAATGCAAGAAATTTGACTTTTTGTGTTAATTGTCTGAATAATTTGGGGTTGGTTCCTCATATTGGGAATTTCTACATAAACTAGTAAGTTGTGGTAGAACCGTTATTATCCATACAAATATTGCTAGAAATACTAGTCTGAAATAACTTTTTAGAAATTAAACTGGTCAAAGGGGGTGATTGCGAAAAAGCAATTGAGAATTAAAAATGTATAAAAAATTAAAACATATAGCACAATGTCTACAGAGACAAAAACAACATTGTTTAAGACGTCTATTTAGAAATAATTTAAACAATTGCCCGCTAGCTTACTATAATAGTATATTGTATACCGTCAGTTGGGGTTACTTGGCATAATTTTAACACATTTTTGTATATATTTTCATAATCCTTTAAATATTTATATACTTTTTTAAAATTATGAATGAATCAATTGCTGGTCTATTGAATTAACCAACTATATATTCTAATTTATCGAGCCAACGTCCTTTTTTTTGGTTTTGTCTGTCCCAAGTTACCTTTAGTTTGGTGGTACATAGGACATATGTTTATATACGCTTTATTTTCAATAAAACGCAAAGATAAACCTGCACAGGACAACTTAGGCAGTTTTGGATTTGGAACAAATATTAACTATTGCAAATAAAAAAAAGTATATGAGAGAGTTTTAGGGCAATGGAAACAGGTGCTGCACATTTCAGGGTGCAAAAATGAAAAACAGTGCATTAGAAACTTTGTAATTAAACAGAACCGTTATCAAAAGAAAAAACAAGTGCTCATATATTATACTGGCACCTTGGAGGCAAATTTATGGCGACTTCTGCTAATTTCAGGTGCTTGTAATATTGCAACAACATTTTTAAAGCAAATATTCGTGATGTCTTTTATATCAGGTTAGACAAAACTTGCTTAGATCCTGTATATCATCTAGCGCAATTAATAGTTATTGTGGTTATTTGTAGTTTAACGCGGTTTTTACAGAGTGGTAAATGTTCATTATCTGGATCTACATAATCAGGAAGATGTTTTAGAACTGCGTTTCTATTTAATGGAACCAATCCGATCGAATATTGTCAGCTTGCTGATTTTTCATTGACATCAGCGTTTCTTTCAACAACGATGGGAAAATTGTCTTTGGGATACAAACACGGTGTTTTAGCGTCCAGGTAACAAGTTGTTTGCGCCATGCTGCTTTAAAGGGCCTAAAATATACAATGTCTAATGGTTGGCATACATGGGTTGAATTAGGAGGAAGGAATATACATTTTATATTATTGCTCTGACACTCCTGAATGTGCAGCAAGGTTATCACCAATAGTTGCTTTTTTCCTGATACATTTTTAAAAATATAATAAAGTGATTTTAAAAAACCAGTCGTTAAATATTAAATTGTCGAACCAACCAGACTTGGATCGGTTGTACACTATTCCGTTTAGTCCCTCCTCAATTCATTCAGGATACAAATGTTTTGCCCTATATACCTTACATGTGATTTTTCCAATGCTCCACCCGAAGGTATTACATTGGCCAGGAAGCGAGTTTTTTTTTTTACCTGGAAATTTTGAATTTTGCTGAACCCTTGCTGTAGAAAGCAAGGTAAGGATCTTTAACGTGCGTGACAATACTCACACACGGGACCTCCATTTTACCTCTCATCTGAACTAGGGCGTATTTTTGTGAAAAACGCTCGCATAACATTTTTCAAGCGGACCGTTGCCTTATATACCACATATAACGGCAGTAATATACCAGAAGCAGTGATAGCAAACATTAAAAACTTGGAACTTTTTAAATGATCCATAATTCTAAATGGATGATTAAATTTTGCGGTAAAACGTCACTCACAATTTGTTCTACTTTATCAAAATACTGATTAATTTTCACTTTTGTTACATCAGCTCTTGCCCGTTTTACATTTTGTGCCACTCTTCTTGACAACTCCCCATTGCGCTTTAAAAATAGCCTCATACAGTCATACCCAGGTAAGTTTTCATGAAATTTTACTTCATTTACGCCTTTTCGGTCTAAATAACTTTTTACAAAATATCTAAGTTCAATTTCAAAAAAAGGATAACCCCAAGTTGCAGCTACAGTGAGGGCTTCAACTATATCTACTTCTTCTATTGCAGTTAAAACAGGATCTCGTCCGAATTAGTGTGGATTTAGACCATGATATTTTCTATTTGGTGTCGATTTTGGAATGTTGTACCGTGCTTTAGCTTGTCCCAATGTCAAGGTTTCATTAACAATTGCCTTGCAATTCGTCTATAACAACGTAAATGGCAGTACTGCAATATAATATAAAATAATGACTGTTTGTCCCAAGATACCCGGATTGTCCCAAGAAACCGCAACTGACGGTACCTAATAGGAAAAGCTTAACATTCCCAGACGACCTGAAGATTGCTTGTCGAGACACAAGCCGAGATAAGCAGCACGAAGTCCGGGAATCGTGTTTTTCCTACGTGGTATACAAACTATTTTTCCTAAATCGTTAAAAAACAACAGAAATTAAAACGTTATTTAATTTTAAAGACACGTTCATTTTATTTTTAAATAAATGGTGTCGTGAAATGCTTTGCAAAATTTGTTGCGTAAATATGGAAATGTGTCATGGAATTTAACCGTCAAACTTGGCGCTTTGAAATTTAATTGCTGATATTTTCGTAAGTATTGAAAGTAAAAGTACGAAATGATGACGAGTGGGATGAATTATCCATTACTCGGGATAAGGTATTAGTAGTTTAAAGAGGCTAGGCGGATGAAAATAGTCAAACGTTGCCGAGGGATATATCGAAGAGTCTACTAGTTAAGTGCTCTCCTTCCCAATTGTGTGTTTTTGCGAATTGCGGATAAGTTTCAACACTTTTAAAATGCGCTGGTTTGTATGTGAAGGACCCTTAATAATTTGAGGAAATATTGGAATAGTTTTTGGAACGTAATTTATTGTATAAACAGTAGTTTAATTAATGTCTTTACAATTGTTGTAATAAAGGTTGTTGGAGCTAGCATTATCTATAATTTAATTGGAAAACGTAGTTTATACAGTTAATATTGCTACATGAAAACCTTTGACCTTTATAAACTTGAAGCATGCAACCTCAAATCAAAAACTAGTTAACCTGCCGAACAGTTAATTCTAACGAGCACTTGATTAAATAATATAAATGTTTTATACAATTCTCAACATGCCTCCGGTAAATTGAAAATTTTACAAATTTTGGAATTTTAATTGATAAGCTGCTAAAGAGTCTAAACATAAAGGCTTATTTTTAATTATGTACAATACTAATGTGATGGCTGGAATGATTGTTCAAATTGATTCAATTAATTAGCCTTCCAATAATTTCTTAACTTTGCATTTTCTTTACACTATTATAATAATTATTGATGTCACCATAAAGAGAATGGCGATTAGAATTGTTATTCAAAATCGTAAAAAACAATTAACTGCTCTATGGAGGGAGAATTTGCCTCTATTATTGATCAGTTAGTTCAGGTGGTCATTATAACGAAATATTAATTTTATAAGGAAATCTTGAGTTTACTTGACTAGTCTGCCACATTAGAATTTCATTAAAATTGATAATTCGTTATATGAGTTCAATTATTGAGTGAACAACAGTGGATATTTCTTTCAATTCACCATGCTATTTAAATTTGCTTTGTATCGAAAATGAGTGAAGATCAAAATCAAACGACACATTTTATGGCAGAATACAAGTACTACATTGATGTGTATTGTTCATTTCATCTCATTATTATTACTATTTTATATTATGCAGATTGTCTCAACTACTACGGGATGTCAATCATAAAGATTATACCAATAGATTAAAAAGAAACCATGCTATTTCTGTGATTGGCATACAATTTAACATGGACGCAGCAGCAGTGACATTGAAAATAGAGAGTTTGCGATCATGCTGTTCAAAAGAACGTCAAAAACTACATAAACACAAATCCGGTCCAGGAGTGAATAATGATGAATAAACCACGTGAATAATAGCCATCATTACATGCTGCTTGAATAATATACTATTATATTTGTTTTCCATTTCGAATGGACCTACAGCTTGCCGAAGTTCTTGATTACGAGAACAGGTGAAATGGCTTGAGTGTTCTAATGAGCTAGAGAGCCAAACTACAGGTCCAACCAAAGTAGTAGAGTCGTTAGTGAAGAGCCAGACTAAGACAGGTCCGCGAAAGAGGGCAGCGGCTCTTTCGGTACTTAGATTGGCAGAGATCGTAGGGGTCGGTATGACAGTCTGAGACACGCTACCGCGATGTGGAAGTCAACGAAAAATCACCTTATTACCTCCCAGGTACACAGCGTACTTAAATTGTAATAAATATGGGCATTCTCTGAGGTATAAGATTCCGGAGTTAAAATAGTTCCCCATTCGGATCTCCAGGAAGGGACTACTTCGGAGGATGCGATCGGAAAGTGCAGAATAAGAGTCGGGAACATTTTGCGAGTCGGAGCGTGGAATGTTAGAAGTATGAAGCAAGTAGGTAAGTTACAGAACCTAAAAATCGAAATGAGTAGGTTAGCACTAGACATAATAGGGATCAACGAAGTTCGGTGGCCAGAAGCGGGGAATTTTTGGAGTGAAGACTTCAGGGTAATTCATAAAGGAGCAGAGGAAGGAAATTCGGGTGTGGGGATAGTTATGCGAAAAAGATATGACACGGTGTAGAAAATTACTTACAAAAGAACGAAAGAGTACTCATGGTTAGATTGGAATCTAAACCGGTAAACAGACATTGAACATGATGACTTGGGACATTCTACACTTAGAGATGAGTTTGAATTAGCATTAAAGTGTCTGAAAAATGGAAAGGCGCCGGGTACAGATTAGATGCAAACAGAAACTCTAAAAGCCGCTGGACAAACAGTAACAGAACGTCTCTTCCAACTTGTAAGCTATATGTATGAGACAAGCGAGATACTCAAAGATTTCATACGTTTCATCATAGTAACTATATCAAAAAAGAAAGGCGTGGATAGATGTGAAATGTTTCGAACAATAAGTTTGACGACGAATTAAAGACGTTTCTTCAAGCATTTTTCGAGCAACTTACATAATCCTTATTTGGTAAGATGAAGACCAACCAGAAATTTCGTTATGAGGACTCTGTCTTGAACGAGAAGTAGCACATTTAGAACATGTAATAAAAGTAAATAGTATGTATTCCTTGAATAAATAAAAAAATTATAAGTTTAGTACTGTTTATTTCGGGTCATACTGCATAAGGACATTGTTATTTTAAATCATAATTATATAATGCTCTTAAGTACTATTTTACCTTTAATATAATAAAATGTTATACCCAACTTAAATCTAGGTATGTTTAATATTAAAGATAAATTCACTTACTTTTATGTAGTTTTGTAGTACATTTACTATAGCTTTAGGATCGTGGGCAACATTACCGATATGAACAACTTGGACACTTTAAACAAGTACATTAGAGTGGTAAAGAAATCGCCAGTGGCCAGAAATCTGAGTTATTAAAATCTTAATTTTTGCCGGTTCAATTTCACAATTTCCGGTTTAATTATTTTTAATATGGAGCAAAAATTTGTTCTGGACATTCGCGTAAAATTTTTAAATAATATATCCTCGTCGAATTGCAAATCACGTATAATTCCAAAATTTCGAGTTTTTAAATAATTTTTTACCCGCATGGAATGTTTCTTCCTATGCCTCGATTTTGCACCTACGATAGTTAAGTATGCTACACTGATGGCGAGAAGTACAGATGAATCAGACATGTTTCCTAACAACACACTGGAAATCGACTGCGTGATGACGGTAAGTGTGAACAGAAAAATGCATGCGTTTAATGCATTCAACTAAGGCATGCGCTTAAAGAAAGCTGAACTAAATATTAAAACTCAAGTTGAATTGAAAATAGAAGACGAAAGCGCACTAGTGTAGACATACCTTAAGGAGTCTGAAAGAAACAATCCAGGGATTCACTAGTAACGTGTAAATAATACCCCCATTTTTCGAGTACACATTTCTGAGTTTTTAGTAAAAAATTGCAGTCCAATACATTTAATTTCTTAAATAAAAACTCTTTGCCAAACTCATTCATGTATTACATTTTCAGCTTAATTACAGTTAATAAAGAAAAAAGGGGACTAGGAAATCAGGAAGCACTTCTGCATTTACTCAAATGAAAGCAATTTTATTAGCTACAGTCGTGAATAAAAGTATAAGTGTGCGTTTAAAATGACAAACCGTTTATCAGCACACTAATGACGCAATTGAATTAGACAGCAAATTGGTAATTAATTTAGTTTACCCCAACTGGAGAACATTTTTCATAAAACTATAGCGTAAATAAAAAGCAATTAAGCTTCAAAACTGAATAATTTTAAAAATGCAGTAAACTTCGCCAAACAACACCAGTGAAATTCCACGTGAAATTTCAAGAAGGTTAGTTGCCTCCACGAAAGTACGATCGAAGGGATTGAAAATTGCGAAATCGTATATGCTCTTTCTGGAAATAATTCCCATATGTGATAGGTAACATGGTTAATTGTCTTGCAATTCTCCCTTCAATTTCAACTTCCTCACTATATTGTGAAGCAAGATTCTTTTCCAATTCTTAATTATGCTACTATGCTTTCGTGTTAACTTAACGAAAGTTTTCTTCTGGTTTACAAACCTAATTCTCTATGCATGTTTCAAAAAATATGCATGCTGAATTTGTATTCCGCAAGGATAGTTGGAAAAGTAGTAAATGATAAGCTTACATAGCCCTGTATTAAAAATGAAATTGTAACTAATACAATATTTTAAAACTATAAATACAGCTCCTTTGTGTAAAAAATTTATGAACAATGAACTACGTCTAAGGTATGATATACTTGTTGCTGTTTGAATTTGAAGTATGCAGAATACACATGTCGAGAAAAAAAGTTTACGGCAGATTCTGGTGTCAAGTAAGTGCTCTTGGTAGTTGAGTCAGCACGATACACTCAGATTGGAGTTTTGCTATAGTGCACTACACGAAAGGAACTAGTTTCTGTTCTACAGTCTACCCATGATTTGTCTTTTGAGCAGCGTATGAAATTAGAGCGGTTGGTAGATGAACATTTTGCTAAACATTCTGGTGAATCTCTAGGTTGCACGAATTTAGTTGAACACGAAATTAAGACCTCTTCAAAACCGATTAAGCAAAGATATTATCCGGTGTCGCCGGTTATGCAAAAACATATTGATGACGAATTGGAGAAGATGTTAAAGTTAGGTGTGGTGGAGCGATCGAACAGCGCTTGGTCTAGTCCGATTTTGTTGGTGAAGAAGCGTGATAATACGTTTCGATTTTGTGTAGATTTTCGTCAAGTTAATAAAGTTACGGAGAAGGACGCGTATCCTTTGCCATATGTTTCGTCTATTTTAGATCGTCTTCGTAATGCAAAGTATATTACTTTGTTAGATATTAAGTCAGCGTATTGGCAGGTCCCTGTTGCTAAGGAATCCCGTCAATATACAGCTTTTACGGTACCAAACCGTGGTTTATTTGAATTTTGTCGTTTGCCGTTCGGATTACATAATGCTCCGGCTACGTGGCAACGTTTAATAGATACTGTGTTGGGTCCCGAGTTGGAACCCTACGTTTTCGTTTATTTGGACGATATAATCCTATGTACACCTGATTTTGAGAGACATATCGAAATGCTACAAGAAGTATCTACCTGTTTAAGTAATGCTGGTCTGACGTTAGGTCGTGAGAAGTGTCATTTTTGCAAACCTGAACTTAAGTATCTTGGATACATTGTGAATAGTAAGGGGTTACTCCCTGATCCTGAAAAAGTTACCGCTATTCTGAACATACCGCCACCGAAGTCTGTTAGCGAAGTTAGGAGAATTGTAGGTATGGCTTCGTGGTATAGACGTTTTATTCCGAATTTTTCGTCAATTGTCGCCCCGTTAACGGCTTTGTTAAGAAAGAATTGTAAATTTGATTGCTCCGAAATTTGTAATGTTGCGTTTACTACTATTAAGAACCATTTGATTTCCGCCCCTATAGTGAGAAGTCCTGATTTTGACTTACCGTTTTGTGTACAAACAGATGCTTCTGGATGGCTTAGGCGCGGTCCTAACTCAAACCAAGGATGGTCAAGAATATGTTGTATGTTATACTAGTCGTTCTCTTACTAAAGCTGAAAGAAATTTTTCCGTTACCGAGCGTGAATATTTATCCGTAATTTGGGCTATTGAGAGGTTACGTCCGTATCTTGAAGACGCTAGGTTTACCGTTATTACGGACCATCATTCCCTAGTGTGGTTAAATAATTTGAAAGAGCCATCAGGTAGATTAGCCAGATGGGCTATTAGGTTACAGCATTACATGTGATTTTCCAATGCTCCACCCGAAGGTACTACATTGGCCAGGAAGCGAGTTTTTTTTTACCTGGAAAATTTTGAATTTTGCCGAATCCTTGCTGTTCCAAGCAAGGTAGGGATCTTTAACGTGCGTGACAACACTCACACACGGGACCTCCATTTTACCTCTCATCCGAACGAGGGTGTATTTTTGCGAAAAATGCTCGCCTAACATTTTTCAAGCGGACCGTGTCGGGATTCGAACCCGGGACCTTGGGCGTAGTAGTCACACACATACCACTACGCCACGGAGCCGCCTTATTAGGTTACAGCAGCATGATTTTGAGATTTTACATAGGAAGGGTAAAGACCATCATGTACCTGATGCGTTATCTCGTTCCATGCCTGAGGTTAATGTTGTGAATGTGGTTGTGGAGGAGCAAGAATAGGTGGAGCCTCCTGTAAATTCGAAAATCGATCGCTGGTATAATCGTATGTGTAAGCTTGTGCAGACTAAACCGATTGTCTGTATAAGCGGATGAAAGTTGATTATCCGGATGTTTCTGAAGAAGATGATTGTTGGTGAGAAGTTGTCTCGAAATTTCGTCGTAAAGATCTTTTAGTAAAGTTTCATGATGAGCCTACTTCAGGTCATCTAGGTATTTTTAAGACTTTTAGTCGTTTTTCTCCTTTATATTATTGGCCGAAAATGAAAGCTGATGTTACTCGTTATGTGAACCATTGTAAAGTGTGTTTAGAGCAGAAGCCTGAACAGAAGAAACCTGCAGGTCTGATGTCCAGACACCCAATTGTTAAGAAACCTTGGCAGATGGTATCTTGTGATATTATAGCTCCGTTACCGCGTTCTTCTAGAGGTTATTGCTATATTTTGTCAGTTAGCGATGGTTTTACGAAATTTTCATTGTTTTTCCCGTTGCGTTCTGCTACAGCTTCAGCTGTGGTGCAACGTCTTGAAGAAAATGTTATTTTAGTGTTTGGTGTTCCGCAATATTGACTTACCGATAATGGTGTTCAGTTTCGTTCTAAGGAATTCAGCAAGTTGGCCTCCTCGTATAAAATTCAGATAATATTTAATGCTTATTATCATTCCCAAGCGAATCCGGTTGAGAGAGTACATAGAATTTTGAAGACCATGTTGTCGTCGTATGTGAAAGATCATCACAAAGATTGTGATCGTTATTTACCTAAAGTAGCTTGCGCCGTACGTACTGCTATTCATGAAGTTAACGGTATGTCGCCATATTTTGCTAATTTTGGTCGTGAGATGAATCTTGAAGGAAGTCCCGATGTGCCTGATAATTCTCGTGATTTAAATGGTGTTGATTTTGCTGATCGAAAAGATCTCCTATCGCGTTCTGCTGCGATGCAGAAAATTTACGATGATATTGTCAAGAGACTTAAAGTGGCATATGATCGCGCTAAAATCAAATATGATTTACGAAGGCGTCCCGCATATTTTGAAGTTGGTGATTCCGCGTGGAGAAGGAATTATGTTTTGTCTGACGCGTCAAAACATTTTACCGCGAAATTAGCCCCTAAATTTGTTGGGCCTTTTATTATTCGTAAAAAAGTGTCTTATTCGACATATGAGTTGTCCAATTCGACTGGTAAGTCTAAAGGTGTATGGCACGCCAAAGATCATACACACCATCCCGATTAGTTGTTAGTGTGTTTCGATTTTGTTTTTTATTCGTGTTGCTTAGTTTCGTTTTCTTTAGGTTTATGTTTCCGTTTTCTTAAGTCGAAAATGGGATTTTCGTCTTCGAGTGGGGGAGGTGTAACGTTCCGTTTATTTTGTTACCTTATATTAAAGAAATATGTATATAAAGTCAATTAGTTTATGTAAATAATTCATCAGTTTAAAATATAACAAAGAGCGCATTGCCCGCACATCCCTTCATAATTTCGACAGTTTTTTTGGAGGTAATCAAGAGGGCCGAGGTCTGTGAAGTTTATGAAGTAAGTTTGTCAAGTTGAGTTTTGTGATATAAAACAAATCGCTTAGAGCGGATTTATTGAGTTCTTACATGAAATATGTAGTTACAATATCATAGTTAATCGATCGTTTATTTTGGTGGTTCAGGGGAAGTTATAATAGAAGTGCCGAGTTTTGATTGTTGATCTTCGCTAATAGCGTCACGTGCTGCACGTGGTTAATCATTCTGTTGAAGGTTGATGCATCCTCTTTTGTTGTTTACGTTTTAGAAGTATTAATTAATGCCAATGAATTTGGGAGTTACTGTCTGGAGGATGAATGGAAATCTCGTTACGGTTGCGTTAGGCCCGTAATATAACCCAGTTGTTGGGGATCAAATAATAGATTAATTGTCACGTGACTAAAAGTAGAAAACCCGACACCCTCACAGTGTTGACTGATACAATCCACTTTACAAGGTAAGCGACTGTATTTGTAGATTTTACAGTGCAGCCCCAAATACGTCGATTATAATTGAATGTTTGTGTAATTAAACTAAGCACAACCCGTACATAAAGTTGTGTCAATCCCTTGTCACCGAGTTCTAAAGTGTGTGCGCTTTATTGATACTTTACCGTTGTCGTGAACAACAAACACATTTAACTAGTATAAATAGTTAAACCATATTATTCCCAATCGACGTAATATTTAAGACAGTTGTACTGATACTTCCATTTATTCAAAATTATTATGATTACATATTTGCTGAATTAAGATCACAATTTACATTTTGAATTGAAAGTTATTGTTGCCGTTAAGTTAGTAGCGTAGAGTTGCATGCACACGGCGTCCTACGCATTACGTTTCAAATATTTTATTAGTTACTGTGTAAGTAGAGCAAGTGGGGGTGTCCTGTGCACTCAACTCCACCTTAATTTTATTATACGTTGCTTTACTGGCCAGTACACCTTATAGTAATAATAATTGTATGCCATTTACTTTATCGACAATATTACTTGTGGTAATGTTTACATTTACTTGTTCATTAATGTATGTGCCATATTTGTTTATGTAACTATCCCATGTATTTATTTCCGTCGTTGGGATTTGTTAATAGAATTAAGTAAAGTTGTCTACGTGCATTATTTTAGTAAGAAGTTTATGTTAGTAGGGTGAATTCAACCTCTCTACTCTGCGAGATTTTCTGAGGATTTTATGTTAAATATTGAGCTACAAGGAGTCTACCGACCAGTGACGAGATTCTCCTTTTGTCATCTAGCATTGTGACATTACTGGTGGTGCCCACTCGATTTTTGACGTTTTACCGAATTCACATCTCATTATAATTGTCATCTTAGGGCATTTAGCAATCCCAATCTACGACTTTTGTCTGACCTACCCCTCACCGGCTAGAGCTAGGCCGCTCACGGGTCCCGATCCGTCCCTTGGTGTCGTAGTGCTGAATTGGCCCGTAACAACCTATAAGTTCCGTCGTTTTTAGTAAGATTAGAAAACAAGCAAGTCGAAAGCGTATTAAATAACGTCCTTTAGACGTTGGGCTACTGACCGTAATTATTCATTTTAAACGACGTCCGATCTATGTTGATAGTAGTATAATTTTGATTATCAAATTTTAAACCTACAAATCGATTTTCCTTCGGTAATGTGTTTTATACATATATAAATAGATTTTGAAAAGTTGCGTATCTGTTAGTATGCACCCGGTCGTATGCTTTAATTAATAATTATCCAGTGATTTATATGTAATATAACCCATTAAAATACGCACGATATGGCGGCACTTGAAAAGCGATTGAACTTTCCGTAATCGTTTTCGAATAACATTGTATCGACGTCGGTAACAGTAATATTTTAGTTACCAAATTCTTAACCTTCTGGATTAATTTTGCTTTAGTTATGTGTTATATACATATACATATGGATTTGGAGAAGTTGCGTATCTGTCAGTAGGCGCCCAATCCTATGCTTCGGTTAATAAATATTTCCGTGATTTATATTTAGTATAAACCACTAAAATGCGCACAATATATTTGCACTTGTAAGCTGATTGAACTTACCGTAATAGTTTTTGAACGACATTGGATCAACGTCGGTAGTAGTACAATTTTAATTCCCAAAATTCTTAGCATTCAAATCGATTTTACTATGGTTATGTTTTGGTACATATACAAATACATTTAAAAAAATTGCGTATTTGTTAGTAAGTGCCCGATACTAAGACTGAATTACCAAATATTGCAGTAATTTATATGTAATGTAAACTATTAAAATACGCAAAATAGGTTGGCACTAGTAAGGTGATTCAACATACTATTACCACAAATTGGTTTCGGTGTAAAAGTATGTACATGAAGTTTTATGTAGTTTAGTTTGTGGTACGTATTTGGACTATATGCCGGAATTGGTAAAAGTGTTGTGTAAATTTTATTACCAAGAGTCGAAAGTACACTTATCTGCTCTTTGTTTGTTTTAGGTTTAAAAAGGATGTTGCCGTATTATTTAGCACAATTGTGCACGGCCATTGTATATGAAAATTTTACATATTTTGTAAAAGCTTTGCAATATTTTATTTATTTATTATAGAGTTAATTCAGAGACACATAATTTGTTTCCAGAGTTGATTTTAATCATCAGGAAAGGTTGAGGGTTAATATTAAACTCTGAAAATTTACATAGACTGTTACATTGAGTGCTATGATAATTACCAAGTTATCAGCAACTATTGCTTTATCGTTTTTAGAATAAATACAGTTGACGCAGTGGCACATAATTCATTTTCAGAGTTGATTTTAACGATCAGGTAAAGTTGAAGGTCAATATCAGACTTCGAAAATTTATATCGACTGTTACACGCGTTCCTTTGGGCGGTATGATATTTACCAAGTTATCAAAAAACATTGCTTTATGGCGTTTTTAGAGTAAATGCAGTTCACTCAGAGTTACAAAATTCATTTTCAGAAATTATTGTACCCATCAGCAAAAGTTGATGGTTAATATCAAATTTCGTAGATTTTCATAAGGCGCTATAAGTCACCGTTTGTCCGCTATGATATTTACCAAGTTCTCAAAAATACTGCTTTATGGCGTTTTTAGAATAAATACAGTTCGTTCAGAGGCACAAAATTCATTTTCAGAAATCAATGTACCCATAAGAGAAGGCTGAAAATTAATATCAAATTTCGTAAATTCCATAGACAGTTATACGCGGCGGCTTGATTGCTATGTTTTTTACCAGGTTATCAAAAAACATTGCTATATGGTGTTTACTAGAATGAATAGCGCTTACTCAGTGGCACAGAATCCATTTTCAGAATTGATTGTACCCATCAGGACAGGCTGAGATTAATACAAAACACCGAAAATTCCCATACACTATTAAGCGCAACCGTTTGGTCGCTATCATAATTACCAAATTATCAAAAAAGATTGCTTTTGCTTCATGGCGTTTGTACAATAAATACAGTTCCCTCAAAGGCCCAAAATTCATGTTCAAAAATTGTTGTACTTATCAGGGAAGGTTGAAAATTAATATCAAACTTTGTAAATTCCCATAAAGTGCTATAAGCTACCGCTTGACCGCTGTGATATTTAGCACGTTATCAAACAACATTGCTTTAAGGCGTTTTAGAATAGATACAGTTCATTTAGAAGCACATAATTTATTTTTGGGATTTATTTCACCCATAAGTGAAGGTTGAAAAGATTCGAAAATTCCCATAGACTGTTATCTGCGACCGTTTGACTACTATTATATTCACCAAGTTATCCAAAACATTGCTGTATGGTGTTTTCAAAATACATGGAGTTCATTCTGAGGTGCAGTATTGTATTCATTTTCAGAATTGATTGTACCCTTCAGGGAAGGCTGAAGGTTAATATCAAACTTCGTACATTCCCATAGACTGTTGTACGCGACGGCTTTGCTACTATAATATTTACCAAGTCATCAAAAAACATTGCTTTTATGGCGTTTTTGGAATACGTGCCGTTTATTGTGGGGCACAAGATTCATTTTTAAAATTGATTGATCCTATCAGCTGAAAATTAGTATCAAACTTTGAAAATTCCTACAGACTGGTATGCGCGACCGTTTGGCCACTATGATTATTACCAAGTTATCAAAGAAGTGTAGGATGTTTTTAAAATAAATTTAGTTCATTCAGAGACATAAAATAGTGTGTTATACGCCACCATTTGTCCGCTACTATATTTGGCAAGTTATCGAAAAACATTGCTTTATGGCGTTCTTTGAATAGCACAGTTCGTTCAGGGACACATAATTTGATATTTGATAATTTGAAGGCGCTTCTATTTTTTCAACACGTCTTGTCCAGTTTTATCGGTAAAGTGCCCTTCGATTACTTTTTCATTTTTATCCGGACACAAATTTCATTTTAAATATTACACATATTCACCTCATATAAGTAAGCGGATCAAAAAGTATATATTTTAGTAAAGTCAACCGACTTGTTATAAGAATACGTACAGCTTTATTTACTATTATATAATGTTAGTTTAAAACTAGTTCTGAAATTTGTACCAATGCCGACTTAAATGTTATACTGTGGGTTACACGATTGCGTTAAAAGAGATTCAAATTTGTAAACCTTTAGCAACTGCTTCGGTCGAGTGCTGACGTCGAATCCAACTCAAAATTGATTCACAAAATAGGTATAGAAGTGGGTAACTTGAAGGTCGTGCCACCTTTGCAATCTGACGTCGAGTGTGAATACCAACGTCACTGCCACATTAAAATGCTGCTGAGGTAGGCTGTATGCAACACTCTGGAAACATAGTAATGCAACAGGTATTGAATATTTCTTGCAGTTTTGAGGTTACTAAAAATTCATAGAGTCAAGTAACATATTAACAAGTACTCAAATTGTAAATGTGAAAGTAACGTTGTTTCTACTAAATAAAATTCAATTAATTTGTTCTAACAAAAAATAATGGTTATTTTTTAGTCAGCTTTTTTTGGCGATGCTACTATGAGTTTCAGTAGTTTCTTGAATTTGGATTTGTGAACTCCGAATGTAACTAGATGAAAAGAGATATTTAATGAGATACGTGCTTATAGTAGGAAAGGAATGACATATACTTTGAGAAACGAGTTCTTACTGTTTGCGAACGCAATTTCTTACAGCTATATTTAGATTGACCTTTTAAGCTCAATTTAAAACTACATCACTCTTAATCGCAGGTAAAATTCATCGGATTCCATTTAATGTAGAACATCAAACTCGGCAAGGAGTTTTCACGTGATTACATTTTAACCCAAATACAGAAACCGTTTCCAGAGCTAATAAACAAGAAGGAAATTTACAGACTACGTTAGACATCGCCAAAAGTGGGAGAATTGCCTTCAAGCAAATTTCGCACTTTTGGCGTTAAACTACCTTTCCATCCACAAATGGAAGCATATAGAAAATGATATTACAGCCACGGCAATTTAGAGAGCACATTTATCTACGTAACGACAGTAGCTGAATCACCAACCCATCTCGGATAGAGATAATTGATTTTCAATAAAAATTTTCTGTAAACGAAAAGGAATAAGGTTTCAAACTGAATCAAGATTAACTTACCCAAATGACCCGTCAATACGTGTTTGAGCGACCAGCTGTTGAATTTCATAAACGAAATCCCAAAAGCACTTGAGTGCTTCTCCTAAAAATATTTCCCGGGTAGGGTTTATCACATATCTATATACGTTTAAAATTGTCGCCCTAATCCTCAACTCTAAAGAACTTGATTGCAAAATCCGTTGCAAGCTTGCACATCTAAATATTTTTCACTAATTGAAACTTTATACTGAATTTCTTTATTCATGCTTTAAAGGTGCTAGAACAAAGATCATCCATCAAAGAAGCTTTGTTCATTCAATATTGGGATAAAGTATTTAAACCGTATCTAGTTCGCGCATAAAAAAGTTTGATGTAGGGTGAACCATCCACGGTTTCCTATTAAATCATATGTTATTTTTAACACTAACAGCTATTTCTCACTTGAAATAAACACATTTTCAAGCAACATTAGGTAATATTGAAAATTTATTTCCTAAGTGAGTTCTGTGTAGTTAAAACAGTGCTTTTGGTTCAAATGAAGCACCAACCGCACCTGCTGTGCGTAAATTTGTGAAGAAAGTTTGTGAGATGAGCATGCTGGTAGCAAACAGAAGCAATCCCCGTGTTCTTACAGTGCGTACAATTGAGGCAGCTATGGACGAAAGTATGCGACTCAATCGAGGAACATCAACTCATCGCAAAAGACAATAGGACCTCAACATTAACCGCAACAGCCTGATGAGAATTATGCGCCAAGATCTTAGATTGCTCGCTTATAATGTCCAATTTACTCAGAAACTGAATGCTAGTGACCACCCACTTCAATATCGCTTCTCCGTTTGTGCCATACAGCACCTCAAAATTGACAACGAATTTGTTGTAGATCATCTTTTTGGACGAAACGCATTTCCATCAAACGGCTATATAAACAAGAAAAATTGCCAAATTTAGAGTTCGGAAAACTTAAATGTAGTCGTAGAGAAGCCTATGCCCTCAACGGTTTTGGTGTTATTTGTAAAGTGGAGGCATCCTTGACCTTTTTTTCTTTAAAGATGATGCTAACAACACCGTTATAGAACGGCGAGCGCTACACAGTGATGATGATAATTTTTTTTGTACCCTGAAATTGAAGACGTCGACCTGGACAATCAATCGTTTCAGCATAGTGGCGCGATATGCCACACCAGCCTCCAGACAATCGATTTTTTGCGCACTAAATTCAGTAATCGTCTATTCGACTGGTTTTTTTGATGCCAATTGGCCTCAGCGTAGCTACGATTTGACATCGTTAGATTTCTTCTTGTGGGGTGCCGTAAAAAGTCGATGTTATGCGGACAATCAACAAATGATTGCTGCCTTTAAGTTCAACATTGCTTAAGTTATTCGTGAAATAGAGTTTGAAGCAATCGAAAAAGTACTAAAAAATTGAGCTTGCAGAATGAGCTACTCTACACATTTATAATAAATTAACTGTAACTATTATTCTTTCATAAGGAACTCATAAACTAACTTAATAATACCAGAAAAACAATTACTATGCTCGAATTGCGTTAAATAGATAAGTGGATTACTAAAACTTCTCAATAGGATGCGAACATTGGGTGATTAATGTTGGTCACTGATTAAATAAGACCCTAATACATCGTTGCACAAAGGAACACTGTCAAATAGAATATTTTAATGTTTTATAAACAATTTATAATACAAATGCATGTAGTTACTTTAGCGTTTTATTTTAAAACAAAATCACCCTTTTTTCTTGAAACCATACGCACTGGATAAAAACTAAAAGCAGATTCAATTTAACATAAAAAAATTTCAAGATCGACCAATTGTAACTAATAACCAGAAAAAGCTTTAAATCTGTTGAACAGTGTTACCATTGAAAAAAAATTGTTTGAGGATATAGTTATTGGTACACGTATCTCATGCTTGATTAACTATTACAGTATAATTATGAAAATTCATATCTAATAGTTCTACAAGCTTATTGTTTAGAGTTTAGGACCTCCAACGACAAACTGATCTACGGGTCTTTGCGTTCCTATTTTCTCACACAGGTAATTAGATTGCTGCTTCCAATACCCAGTTGTGACCTAGGGATAAGTATAAGAAAGGTGGAAACAATTATTAGGTCGGGACATAAATTCAAACACAAGAACGGCACCTCAGTAAACACAAAGGCTTCCGTTATACCCCGTGCTTTAGTTTAGTCGATGTAAATTATTCTTCATCTGTCCCTGCACGTCTAAATCACTTCTGGGATTGGTTTCATCGAATCGGCTGATGTCTTACAACTAACTGGAATAAAGAATTTCGGCACTGTGATGACGCGTGTTACATATCAATCACCAAAAGCGATAAAAATCCCCGAGGGTGTCTAACGTATTGGTACATATTAAAATCATTTTAACCTTACAATGTATCTAGAATTTTTCAAATGAACATGACCGGATTCAAGAAACGAAGAGAATTTCTTTACTTTTATATCAAGTACCGTAAATTTAATAAATATACGAAATAGAAACTGGTTATCCAATAATTAGAAAAGGCGTATTACAAATTACTTGACTTATAACGTAACAATCACAACGAAGCTACAAAAAAGAAAAAGTTCTCTTGTTCACCAAGTTATAACAACTACTTGAAACCTAAAGCTCCTACTGATTAAATAAAGTTCTTAGACGCTACCTGCTTTTTTAAACAAACCACACTAAATCAGGAAATGGAAAAAGGGAAGCAAACAATAATTAATAGATTACTTCAATATTGCGCTTACAGTTATTTTTTGCTGCTATTTCCGCTGGTTACACATTTTGTCGGAAAGCAAGAGACTTACCAATAACCTAATACATTACAACTTTATATTGAATGCTAAGTTTAAAGATATAATTTGGTTTAACTAGCTACTATTAAACAAAATTTTTTAGATATATACATTTTAATACATAAAACAATTCACAAAAATATTTACGAAAATACAGGTAAATGTCCAAATCTTACCCTGTCTATTTAGCATCTGAATCAAACAAATTTTTTCAATAATTTTTCGCGACTGTCCTAACAAATTGTAAAGCTAAAGGAAGTTAGGTTCTTTTTTTACAACTTTTACTTTTCACCCAAGTTATATAAATCTTGGTTTTAAAATATGACTAAATTAAAATTTACCAAAAAGCTTTTGTCAAATTATAAGAACAGGAAGGTAATTTTCCAAGTCAAACTCAAGATAGAAGTAAAATTACGAGATATTTCTCAAAGATAACTCAAAGATAAAATTAAAAATTCTAAGATAAGTTTTAAAGGTAGTCCCGATACAGAAATAAAATTCTATGGTAGTTTTCAACAATAGCCCGAAAATAAATGTAAAATTCTAATATAATTTTAAAAAATAATTTTAAGGTGAAGATAAAATTCTAAAATAATTTTCAAAGGTAACCACCCCAAAATAAAGTTAAAATCCTAAGATAATTCCCAAAGGTAATCCCGAAATAAAGGTAACTTTATAAGATAGTTTTCAAAGTTAACCCCAAAATAAAAATAAAAATCTAAGATAACCTTCAACGATAATCCAAATGTAAGGGTAAAATTATAAGATAAGACATCGATGTACTTAAAACTATATTCAGAGAGTGGTCCCATAGAACCGTTAAAAGAAAATTTTTTTGTGCATAAAATGAAGGTTCAAGGAGTGGTACCCGTTCGGTTAAACGCACAAGAGACTGGCTTCCTTGAATACAGGTTTGCATGTAGCCCAGTTCTAGAGTCGATAAATACCCCATCACAAAATAAATTAGCAACAAGGACTCTGCCTCCGCTAAACACAAGGATAATGGCAACGCATGGCTGAAAACGAGGTCCGTACAACATGGCCCGGTGCTGTGGGTTACCTAGTACTCAGACCATATGACTACTAACAGAAAAGAAAAGGTAGATAGATATACTAAAAGGTATTAAAAGTAGGGTTTGGAATTATGTTACGTTTACTTTAATTGCAGAAATATAAAAATCATTTATTAAAAAATATTAAAATAAATAACCTAGTATTTTAAAATATGTTAATCTATACAGGACTAATTACAAAAACAAATTATTTATAGGTTACGCGTTACACAGGAAATCGGCAAACCTTACTAAGCAAAAAATTTTAAAACTCTACATGTAAATTAATTTAAGTTATTTGCAAAAACCACAGTTTTAAATTCCTACTTTATTAAAAACTCAAATATTGATGTTGCTTAAAAAACCAGTTTAGATACAATAAATTTTAATTTTCTGTTTTAATACTTAAGAGAATTATTTAATTACGAAAATCGAAAGATATATTCTAGTTCGAAAGTACGGTTGCCGTTTCCAAGCATTTATAACCTGCCGTAGCTGCGAAGATAACATCTCGATATTAACAGACACCAAGACTAGCATTACACACAATTTATGATAGTTTACTGTGAGTGGTTTACAACGCAATTGGTGAATATTTATTATTACTGTAAGGAACGAAAGAAGACAAGGTTTCTTTTATAATTAACAAGCAATTAAATTTCATAGAAAATGTTCACATTCGGCTCCATTGTTACGTTCTTGGTAAACGTACTTCTTACTTAATTAACTAATACAGTTTAATTATGCAAATGCATATAACTGCTCCCGGGGGTCCTTGCGGTTCGGTTTTTTTATATACCTGACTACGTTGCTGCTTCTAATGCCCAATAGTGATTTAAAGCTAAAAAAGGGTGGCAACACTGATTAGGTCACTACATTAACAGAAGCACAAGAACAACACTCCCCAAAGTATAACGGCTCCCGTTAAATCCTAGTACTCAAGTGCTCTAGTTTATTCCAGGTAAATCCCTTTCCTCAATCTGCCGCAACACGTCTTTATCACTCTCGATATTGACTTAATCAAATCGGCTGATGTTTTGTAGCCAATTGAGAAAAGAACCTTGACACTGGGATAATGCGTGTTCACACTTCACTCCCCAGAAACGGTCTAAATCACACAAAGTATGTATCGTATTTATACATATTAAAATCATCCTAAATTTACATTGTACCTAGTAATTTATAAAATAATCAAAACCGGATTTGGGAATAAAAAGTACCTTTACTTTGATACTAAATATCCTAAATTTAATAAATACTAGAAATAAAAACTGGTTATGCAATAATTGAAAAAACACGTTACGGATTAATTCACTTAACACGTAACAAATAATAGAAAAGAACAAAAACTTCAAGGAAAAGATACATTTGTTATAAACATTTTGCTTAAATTTAGATTAATCTCAATACTGTAATGAGAGGCTAATGGAAGTAATTTTAATAAATTAATTTTAATGGACAAATTTTAACAAAAATGTTTATTTCAGAATTATCTACGATAAATTTTGTTTGTACAACATATTGAAAGTATAAAAGTTGAAAATTTCTATTAATGACAGGTTCACATCTTCAAACTGTGGTGTAGAATTCATAAACACTTGAGTGAACTAGAATTTGACAATCATTGCAATTCCTAAATTATATCAAATTATATTGTACATGTGATTAGATGAAGTAATATAAGTTATATAAAACTGATTTTTTATTACTCGACAAACGGAATGATAATAATATATTCATGTGAATTGTATCATTTTGTATTTTTATTAGTTGTTTATTTTAATATATCTTCTGGGAAATTAAAAAAATTCAAAAGCTAGTGCTGATAAACAATCTAAGTATATGAAAGCATTGTATCGGAAAAACAATATTCTTTTATTTCTCATCATTATACCAAAAAAATAGTTAAGTACCAACGTTGTTTATTGTTTACTTGATAGTCAGTTGTTATAAATTGTTAATTAGCTAAGCTTATCGCAGTTAATTGCAATAGGTGTGGTGCCGAATTCAAGAATAGGAGCTAGAGGTATTTATCAATAGTTACTAATAAACATTTGTTTTGGCAACTAATTAGAATCTTTATAAATAAAAAATTCTTAAAGAAATTTGTGACCCAAAAGAATTACTTATGGACAGTACCAGAACGATTGGGAACAGCCATGACAATAATAACAATAACTAGAAATTTAACAATACTATTATTTGTTTAACATAAGCAATGCTCACTTTATAAAATCTTGGACTGTACGTAGACGACTTAATCACTTAAATAACAATGACTCTAGTAATATATGGCTGCACCATTTCCTTCAACAGGAGCAGATAAACCAACTGGCACATATAAGAACAAGACAGAACATATAGTCGAAAAAGAAGGAAAGTAAAACTCTTTACAGTTGATTGAAGCTAGTTTTTATGTCTCAAAATGCTAATTATTATTCTACATTGCCTCTTTTAATCATATTAAAAGTACTTTTACTTTTCTACAGATTACTGAAATAACGGTGTCAAATTCTCTAAAATCGAAAGAGACAAAGCCGTTGAACTAACAATAGATTGATTGATCGTTATATAGCTGCAATTAAAGCATGCAAACGAGAATGATTTAGAAAACGTCTGTCAATTTCTCAAAGTCTGTAGAAAGTATACAAATTACTATTCAAGTGTTTGTCGAACTTAGAGATCAAGCAGTTAACCGTTGCGCTAATAGAATTTAGTGTTAATATACATAGTAATAATTATCATGAATACACTATTTGCCAGTAAACAGGCTTATACTAGACCAATAAAGACTAGTAAAACAAGTTCGTTACATTATCAAAGACCGCGCTTTTATAACTTTTTCTGTCTAGTTGATCGTACGCATTTTTCCATAGCACTCCAACTCAGAAACTTCTAATCTTATTTTTTCTTAGATAATGTTAGTTTCAAAACCGTACAGTGCTACGTTCTAATCATAACATTTCAGCAGCATTTTATTAGCATGTGGATCTCTCCTACATCCAGTCATTGAAGTTTGTGCTCCAGCAGTTCCTCTTTCTGGGGCGTTTGTACTTTTTGATGCTCCTTTTACGTTTCTTTTTTCATTTATGATCAGATTTCTTAAAAGCAAAACCTTTTTATTTCTGACCCAACACTTTATCGTCCTCCTATTGCAATTCCGATAGCTACATCATCATACCTTTTTTAGTTACGTTTAATATCAAGTCAAAACCATTGTCTATTAATTTCATCCATTTTATTTGGTTCTAGCGCCTTGACTGATTCTGCTAATACGACTATTTCATTGGCGTACATTAGCGTATCAATTTTGTTTTTAAATTAAGCCCCTGCTTCTTCTATTCGTTTAATCTTATGTAGAACATGCCAAATATACAAGCCAAAAACACTGGTGGTAGGACACAATCTTGTTTTTACCCTTACCGACTTTTGAATTTGTCACCTCACACAATCTCTGCTGCTGATACTTACCTTCTATTTAAATTATATACTTTATGTATATTTATATTTATATATATATATATATATATATTGCTGTGAAACCACCAAAATCCGGGTACTCCGCTTTTCGAATCGAGCCCCTTCTAATTGGATGTCAAGAATGCTGTGAATCCTACAAAAAGCTATTCATTACCTTAACTGTGTTGGTCCATTGACTTTCTTCTGTTAATCGCATCGGCTGCTCCTCTAGATAGCTTTCATCCTCATACATAAAAAAACAAACACATTCCTACCACAAACATCAACGTCAACTCTATTTACATCAATATTCACAATACATTAAAATTTCAAAATTAATATTCAGCATAAATTTTAATATCGGAAAATTTCAAAATTAAATTTATTATCATTTTAATGTGCATCCAGAATTAAAGTCCTTGTAGGATGCCTACTAATTACTATAACAATATATGCAGAGTACAAAGGGAGCATCTACCACCCCTTTACGTTAATTAACCAGGTTCGTCTAATTGAGCTCAAAGACATACCCTAAATTTTCATCATAATCCAGAACATCAATACTAAATACCCCTTTCTACTTAAACAAGCAAATTTCACCTTAAAATTAAAATATTATTGTTAGTACCATTTCACTACTGTCCATTTTGAGTAAATCAATTATAAAGTTATTCAACACACACAAAAATCTCAAAGTTCAAACAAAATAGTATAATTTACCTGAAGGTTACTTGCACTCGTAGCTTCAATGTACATCGTCCCTTTTGTTAATCACACCATTCCAACTGGGTTATATTTACGGCTTCTGATTCTCAACGCTTTAAAAATTTTCTCCATCACCATTTATTTAAAGTTGTTTGAGGGCTTTTCCAGAACTAATCTGTGTATATCTGACCCTTGTTTCGTGGATCCAAACACGTTTTTGTACCATTTAATTATTAACACCCCCGAAAAATAGCAAAGAAATTCATGCGTCTTTCACCAATATACGCCAAAACTGCCTACTTTTGTGTATACATTTGTCTTTGTAAATTTTGCTAATTGGTACAGTAATACTAAATTTTATTACCTTGTATCTAAGTGCACTGAAGTACATTCATGTTAGCACGTAAATAACAAACTATTTTGAATCACTAAAATATACGAGCAAACTTTAAATTATTTTATCAAACTAAAATGCACTGTTTAACATCTTGAATCAAGTCGCGGATGTAAGAGAGCTTGTTTATATTCACCTCGGTATATATAGCGATTCGCCTGTCTGTCGGTCGAGTCTCAAAAACGGCCAGTTTCTAGAATTTCGTCATTCTATGTTCCCAGTCCGTAGCCTGTGCGTCGGTTTTTACGAATTTTGCACTCGCCAGTTGAAAATCTCAGAAATTCTCACACGGCACGCAAACATGTCCGAGAAAAACTAATTAATTTTGTACAGAAATCGTTGTTTCTACCTCTGATATTTGCATCCTATTTTCAACCAATTGTGACCCTCGTGACGTTGCTTAAATCACGCCTTTTACTATATGTGTCTTTGCTTGACGCATTTTCTCTTTCCTTTTCTAACCTGTTCGTATTGGTGCAAATTGATATTCTTTATTATCGATTATTTTCAGTCCATGTGGACTATCTGGGTTAAATAACCCCGTATCGCACCTTCCGTGAATATTAAGCCCCGGTTTCTCCAAGATTCTCTGAAACCATTTGTTATCTACACAATTTTCGCCGTACGTGATATTTAAACTACGCAGGTGTTCAAAATAATATTAATTCTCAGAGCTTTATTTTCTGGTATTATAATCTTGGATTTTCACAGACTTTTATGCTTATTATTAATAATGGTTTAATTAACTCCAATTAAAATTGACTTCTATCCTTTCATTTTTAGCGAATACAAGTTAAATATTAATTATTATGTGTACACTTTGTTTTACTACCGGTTACTTAAAATAGGGTTAATTAATATAAATTTTGCACGTAATTTCCATTTGTTTCTTTCCTCGGAATAATTAAATTACACGCAGAGCTTTTTAATACTGTTTCTTTTGATATAAAGCGTCTTATAAATAATTTAAATTTCTTAATTTTAATAAAACGAATGAATTTTTATGCTTCACGCTGTTATTTAATAACGCGTACCTTTTCCAAAAGCTTCTACACAGTGATTAAAATTATTTGATGTGATTATATAATTTTCTACCCTGGTCTAAATATGAGTAATATATATATATATATATATATATATATATATATATATATCAGTTAATTAAGTAAGAGGTTCGTTTACCAATAACGTATCAATGGCGCCCAATGTGAACATTTTCTATGAAATGTAATTGCTTGTTAATTATAAAAAGAGTGTTGTTTTCTTTCTTCGTTTATCGTAATAATAAGAATATACCAATTGCGTTGTAAACTACTCACAATAAACTAGTATAAATTATGTGTAACGGTAGTGTTGGCGTCTGTTAATATCCAGATGTTATCTATGGAACTACGGTTGTTTATAGATGCTTATTTTCGTGGGATTTAAACTACTATCTGAACTATGAACGTCTACCGTACATTCGAACTAGTAGCTCTTTCGATTTTTGTAATTACGTAATTCTCTCAAGTACAACACAACAGGAAATTTAACGTTCTCGTATCTAAATGGTTTTTTTAAGTAGCAATTAATGTTTGAGCTTTCAATAAGTAAGAATTTAAAAAATTTTTTTTGCGAATAACTTAAATTAATTTACGTCCACTTAAATGTAAAGCTTTCAAATTTTATATTTAATAAGGTTTGCAGATTTCGTGTTTAACACGTAGACTATAATTAATTTATTTTTGTAATTAGTGCTGTGTAGATTAGCATATTTTGAAATACTGCGTTTTATGTTTTAATATTTTCTAATAAATTACTTTTACTTACTTGCAATTTGCTTTTGCCGATTATAATCTTTGTTTTATAGTGACGTATACTTATCTTCTACATAAATTTCCGTAGGATAAATATTCGTAATTTTTGATAAGTTTTTAAAATTTTTATCCTAAAGTGATTTTTACTTATTCATTAAAGATTTCGGGGTTTAATAATTATTCTTTTCGCGTTTGAGTTGATATTTTTTATTTAGATAGACTCTTGCAAAATTCCCCTTTTGAATATCTTGTTTGCTTACTTATGGGCCTAGCCTATTTTTGATAACTTTTATCTGTTAGATTACTAATAATAACTCGTGAGTTGCTCTTTATTAAAGATTTTTTGGAATTAAATTTAAACCTTTGAAGCAAAACCCTTATATATCTACATATCTTTCTGACCCTATAGTTTCTCGCCCTCCTATTACAATTTTGATTGTTGCATCTCCATACCATTTTTAGTTACGTTTAATATCAAGTCAAAACCGTTGTCAATTAATTTCATTCATTTTATTTGGTTTTAACGCCTTGATTGATTCTGCTGAAACTATTTTATCGTTATGCATCAACGTATAAATTTTGTTTTTAAATTAAGCCTCTTTCTTTTTTTTATTCTTTTCATTTTATATAGAACTCGCCAAAGATACAAGTCAAAAACATTGGCGGTGGGACACAATCTTACTTTTACCCTTACCGACTTTTGAATTTGTCAGCGCGCACAATTTCTACTGCTGATACCTACCTTCCTTTTAAATTATATACTTTATGTGTGTATATATATATATATTGCTGTAATATGGGGTTGCTTAGGGGGGTATTGAGTAGCAAGGGTCGTGTAGTAACCATAAATTGCGATAGGAAGCAGAAAACTGCATTTATTCAGCAGAAAATTAAGTAATTTATACATTATGTAAATAGCAAGCATTTAACACCTTGTATGTAGACCATGATTAGCTTTAAACAATGCGAATAAGCATATCCTACAACAATAGTACTCGGATTTAGCAGGAAAATAGGTAATTCATACATTATGTAAATAACAAGTATTCAACACTCTGTATATAGACCATAGTTAATTTTAAGTAATGCAAGTGAGAATATCTTTTAGTAAAAGTACGCTTATTCAAAAGAAAGGATAGTACATGTAATTAAACACGCGTTGAGAAGTGTTCTAATTAGTTATAAAACAAATACGAAGATAAGAGATAAAAGCTAACAAAGCTTTACCCAATTACGCAGAAACAATAAACATTTTTATAAGAAAACGCAGTTTCAAAAATACATAAACGAAAGTAGAATTAAGGTTACATCATTTATTTTGTTGAATTATCCAAAAAGGCGATATCTAAACAAAACAACGTATGGTCAAGATAACGAGGTATCTATAGCAAATAGATATTACACGGAAAACCGAATATATTACATCAGAAACCCTTTCAAAATGCAGGAAATACAAAGACCTTATAGGTTAAGATATCTACAAGACTTGTTGAAAACCCAGCCCACATGCAAGTAGAAACAGCTTATATTTAACACCGAGCAATGATAAAACGGGTCAGTTTGAAGCTCAGGCAGGGCAAAGCAGCGTCACTGCTAAACAGAAAGTCACGCGTAATTTAATATTTAATCATATATAATAGTGTATGTTATAGTGACAAATAAGTGCAACAATTATGAAGACTTCTTTTGCCGTTTAACGTGAGTAGAATTTTGGGTAATTTATTTAAACTAAATATTAATAATAATAGGGCTTCAAATTCAAGTGGATAGATATTATTATTCGAATGTGTGGATATTTCGAATGTAATGACAATAATTCAAATTTTGGTTGATACAACATTTCAAGTGGATAGATATTATAATTCAATTGTGTTGATGATAATTCGAATGTGGGGATATTTTAAATGAATTGATATAATATTTCGAATTGGGCGATAGACTATTTCAAATCTGTTAATGAGAATAATTCAAATCTGGGTCAATATAATATTTCAAATCAGCGTCGACAATTTTGGTACAATTCTGGTACAATTTTGAGTTGCGAGAATCAATGCATATATAATAAAGGAGCACAAAGTAATTTATGGAACACGAGGGGTTCAACTAAACAGAGCACTGATAGACGAATGAGGACAACAAAGGGTGTTGACCCACAACCCGAACAACCTGTAACAGGTCAGATCTAATTAGTTCTAAGATATTTTTTTAATTTAAATTTTAATACCGAATTTATTCAATTTATATAAACTTGTGATGAAGTCAACAACAAACATTACATACGTTAAACTTACGTAATATATTATAAAGGGGTCCAGAACGTTCCAGGTCTCTTTGGTAAAAAGAGGTAGTTTTTGGTGACTTTAGATTGATTTCAAAGCATATAAATTTTGGGGTAAATGATACATATAATATTGATTGATTGAAGGGTGTATTTTAATATTTTTCAAAACTTGTAAATAATATTTCTTTTTATTATATGAAATTAATTGACTTCGTTTTATAATTCAAACAAATAGGTAATCATAAAGGGGCGGAGAAGAGAAGAATTGATCATCGTAACGTTGTGCACTCTGTGTAGATTAAATAGGGCTAGCCGTGGCATAATAATAAAATTAGTAAGAATAAATTTGATTTGAGAACACAGAGCGGTGGAGTTATAGAAAACGTCAGAACACCGAGTACGGCGTTATCATATCAATTTTATATGACGGCCCAACGTTGAGGCTTGATTGTTCCTGAAACTACATAGTAATTGCTATGATACTGGCGGATTATCAAGCCCCGACGTTGGGCTGTATATTTATTTGCTATGGTATTAGAAGAATTATCATACCCTTACGTTGAGCTGCATCATTTATTTTACTATGAATTCTAAATTATTGGACCACCATTTTAATATTCACGATTAAGTGTAATTATCTCCTCCTCCAGCTGTTTCTTAATATTACTATCAACTGGACTTTATCTTTAAACAACTCTATCTACCAATGGCAAAATTCGATACGTTACCGCCTTGCGGGTTATCACTCTCCTGTTCAACTTGTGGCTCCGCCTTTGTACTATTTAAATCTTATGACCTCGGCTAGCATTTATTTGCAATTATAAAATTCAGTAAATTTAGATTCTATATAATGAAACCAATATGTTATGTACAGCTTTTGAAATTATTTGTAATACATTTCTTATAAACTTCATTTATTAACAACCATTTAGTATGTACTCAAAAACCTAAAGTCACCAAAGAAAATGTATTACCTTTACCAACAAAGTGTAGAATATTCTAAACCTACACACACGCACACACGCACACACGCACACACGCACACACGCACACACGCACACACGCACCACGCACCCACGCACGCACGCACGCACGCACGCACGCACGCACGCACGCACGCACGCGCGCACACACACACACACATGAGTTTTAAATAAAACGTATCTTTCTTTCAACGAAGGTAGTTTCGAATTAATTTCAGAATTTCGAAAGTTTACGTTATGTAATAAGAGAAAACGACATTTCTTTCGAGAGAATGCGAAGAGTCATAAATCATATACGGTATTTTACTAGAAATATTCTAAAACTTATTAAATAGACTAATTGTTTTGTATCAATGATAAGCGCCCCAATTTGAAGAAACGCTACAATCGAAAAAAGCCATACAATAAAATAGATAACGTACTTAATAGCTTTAAGAGAGAGAGATAACAACGACCATGCTTTAATCTATCAACAAAAAAATGAAAGACGTTCTACGATAGCTATAAATTGTACAATCGCACTTAATTAGCTTTTTAAAACCCGTAACTGACTTAATTTTTACATCTTCCATAACTAATCCTCGAGAACTTGATCTAGAATAGAATAAAAAAGAATATGTATTCAAAATTTTAGTATATAAGACACAGTTTATTACCACGCTTGTAAGGTATGATTGGCCAAAAAATCCTTGACAGATAATCTATTGATGAGTCAGAATATCTTGCACTCTGAACACAGAACTCCTGATAAAATCCTTTACACAAAAAAAATTATCTTAAACTAGATACAAATACTCTAATATCAGTTACAAATAAATCTAAAAATAATACTTGCAGAATCCACCAAACAGCCCTTAGTAATTAAAATATTTTCTTATTTTAAATTGACACCAAATCAGCTTACAAGTTTTTCCATATTTAAAACAGCAATTACCAAAGTACATTTCTGGTTAAATCTTCCTTTCGATTATTTAATAAAAGTTTTAAAATAACGTTATCTTGAAGAATTTTGTCTGTTCATCGTAATTAATAATTCCATTTTTATATGTAATTTGCGTTAAAAACATCACTTCTATATTAATTGCAACCTCGCAACTATTAAATAATAGTATATTTACTACATACTTCAAATACTATCTTCGCATAGCAACGTCTTGCGTCTAAATCAAAATAACATTTCGCAATCTAATTTCAGAATCGAATATCTTCGAATGCCGAATAAATAAGCGCTTTTTTATATACAAATTATCCATTGTCTAAAATGCTACTTGATGAATGGGGAACATTATGAGGCAAGCTTTCTCAGAAAAAAACAACTAGCGTCTAAAATTGCTTGTTTTCTGATTCCATTTATTCGTGACGTGCTGTTTGTCTTTGTTTTACGCATATATTATTATTATGGCATCGCATACTAATGCTAAAGATAATCAATTTCTTAGATTTATGTAGGTTTTCCGTGTTCCGGCCGCTTCTTGGTATGGACGATTATTTATTTACGTAGTTCTAAATCACGATGACTCCTGCTTTTATATTCTAGAAAATTCTTTATTTAGAATAAATTTCTGTAATCCACAGGGTAACTAATTTAAACTTTAATTGGCTTTTAATGCAAAAGGGATTGCCTTTTATAGAAAATATGTGCTTTCATGTTTCAGTACACAAAATTATCATTAATTTTGGGGTTTGGGGTTTAAAATACACATTGATTGTAGTTTCTTTAGTTAAATGCATAAAGCTGTACTATTCTATGCTATTTGCAGCAAATGTTATAAAAATGTATCGATTTGCAACAGCATTTAAATGCGTTTTACCGTATCTTGCAATTAATTATTTTTACATATACAACTTACGTTACTTGCTATTTATTTATAATATGCTTCTATCATACAGAGTGATTATTTACTTACTCAGTATACACACACAGTATATATACAGAGTGATTCAGACCACCCCTGCGCTCCCTTTATTTCGTAAATAGAACATTTTGGAGAAAAATGTTTTAGAAAATTGGTTTCGAGGAAAACATGAGATAGTACCATAGTAACATTGGTCTTTTTTTACCTTGAAAGACTAGTTGACCGTCACATGAAAGTTATGTTCAATTTCTTAAATTGAACCTACTTTTTACATTACATGTTCTTGTAGCTTATTTCTAAAGTGTTTCAAAACCCTAAAACAAAATATCTTTTTCTTAAGTACTTCTTAAGTTATGAGGCTCTAAAGCAGTGGAGGTAGTAAAATTCTGTTCCCTTTAGAGTGTTGGTTTAGCATGATTAACCCCTTGCCTCTCACGTGGGTGCGTGCTTGCGTGCGTGCGTGCGTGCGTGGTGCGGGCTTGATGGGTGTGTGCGTATGTGTGTATGCGTTTCTGTATTCATTCATTTCAATGCAAACGTTTACTCTGTTTTGAAAAGAATTGATTGCTCGAAGAATTCCATCATTACTTGTATATATATATATATATAAATATATATATATATATACATATATATATATAAACTATATATATATATATATATATATATATATATAAACTTTAGTACAAATGTTCATTTTAAATCGAGCTAGTAATTGAAAGATGCAAAACATAAGATACCGGACAGGATTTGAACCTGTGACTTTCGGTTTAGACTGCCAGTGTTCTAACCAATTGCACCACCTAGACATGTAATAAAAATTGAATAAATTTAGAAATATAAATCATGTCCAAACCTGCCCCGGGCCTTATAGTTTCCACCTATTAATTACTAGATCAATTGGAAAGCGTTATTTAGGCTTTGCATTAGTTATTACTTCATCAGTACCTTCAAAGTATGTATAAAATGTTACGCAGTTAGTTGTTAGATAATGAACTCCACAAATGTACTGTCAAATTTTTCTCAAATAGAACATATCAGTCACTGGGGATAAAGAAGGAGACAATGGCTCTTGCTTTTTCGTTTTGTTACATAAATTTCCTACACAATCAATTTTTTATAGGGCTTGGACACTTATCTTTTATGCACAGGCAGTTCAGGTGAAGCTACGCGTTCTGCGTTGTCATGTAACGTAGAGGGCTTAAGTTACACAGATATTTCTTTACATGTATAGCATGCATCGAATTGTGATCTGCCAAGTACGTATCCAAAATTTTCACAAAAATGTATTAGGTAGCACTCCCAACTAACAACACCAGCAAGATGGGGATTATCAAAAGAAAGTATCTCGTGCATTTTCTTTACTGTCAAGTGGAATTCCAGGTACGTTAAAGGTTTTTTATTATAACCAATCTGTTTTCTTTTTGGAAACGACCTGAATGGTCATTTATTTTTAAAACTGCAGCATCGGGTACATCATTTTCACTCTTAGCGTGATATAGCACGTTTGTCGTTAAGTCCGTCACCGCTCAGTAGCAACGAAGTTAATCGATAGACTGCTTTGTTTGACAAGTCGTACAAGCTTATAAAACTTTTTGCGTACCACTACTCGATTAGTACTATTCAGAATATGATAATCAAAGTTGCTTCTACGTTCTTGCTCAGATTTCTCACGTCTAGATCGATGCTTTTGAACTTTCTTGGTTACTTGAAGTCCCATTCAAAAGTTTTGCTTCTTTTTTGGTTAGCCTGTATACAGCAATTTTAGAATTTTTTCTCATCATCTTCTGTGAATTTATCTATACATCTGAACTTGCACATGTAAAGAGAGCTTTAGGAATATCCAAAGAGCTCAAGAAATATTTAATACATTACCAGCAGCGAAACATGTATGAGCGAGAATATTCCTTTATATGACATCTCTTACTAGAAATTAATACCTAATGGAGCATTTTACGACAGCGATAACCAGATCTTACAGATCTTCCGACTGTAAACATTTCTCAAAGGAATAAATATGCAAAATGGGATATTAGTAAATGTATTCAAATTATTTCTACGGAAATTTTATTATCCCTTCTACCTGTAAAAATAAATCTTTTAAATGATTTGAGAAAGTTAAAACTGGGGCAGCTGCTAAGCTGGAAGATTTTAGAAGTAACTATAAAAATACTCACAGAGTTGTTTGGAAAAGCTCACAAAATTAAAAAAGTTTACTGTAATATATTCTTTAGTAAGAAATAGCCCAAGACCCTTTCAGCGGCACCAGTTTATGTAAATGTCGGCCTTTGTTAAATAAAAATCTAAATTAGGGGCTTATTTTGTTTTTAAAATACTGAGCTAGATTATTGTGCTAGTGGATATCCCCGAGCCTCACTGTTGTAAGTTATATGCATGTACTTTGGTACAATAAAAACTTATTTTCTATCAGGTTTAGCGATTCGTAATTTCTCTAGTATTTTTTTCTAAATACGGTGGCTTCCTAGATTTAAAATCCATCACGCCATCAGTCTTTACAACTTTCACTATAAATCGTGACTTAAGAGTTCTTAGCGATTGCTCTTAGTGATACATACTTCATTGGTGTATAGATACGGGTGGTTCTGTGAATCAGACAGGTTCGCGTATGACTGCCGATTCTAAGCTCCCGGACTCGATTCACGACACGGATCTCTTGAATAATGTTAGTCGAACATTTTTCATAAAAATAGACACTCGTTCGTATGAGAGGTAAAATGTAGGTCTCGTGCCCGTGTGTGAGTGTCTGTGTCTGTGTGTGTTGTGTGTGTATGTGTGTGTGTGTGTGTGTGTTTGTGTGGGTGTGTGGTGTGCGTGGTGTGTGCGTGCGTGCGTGCGTGCGTGCGTGCGTGCGTGCGTGCGTGCGTGCGTGCGTGCGTGCGTGCGTGCGTGTTTGTATGTGCTGTCACGCACGTTAAAGATCCCTGCCTTCCTTGGAATAGCAGGGGATTGAAAAATTCCAAATTTCAAACAAAAAACTCGCAACCTGGTACGGCCAAGGTCCCGGGTTCGAATCCCGACACGGTCCGTTTGAAAAATGTTAGGCAAGCATTTTTCACAAAAATACGCCCTCGTTCGGATGAGAGGTAAAATGGAGGTCCCGTGTGTGAGTGTTATCACGCACGGTAAAGATCCCTACTTTGCTTGGAACAGCAAGGGTTCGGCAAAATTCAAAATTTTTCAGGTAAACAAAAACTCGCTTCCTGGCCAATATAGTACCTTTGGGTGGAGCATTGGAAAATCACATGTAAAGTATTTTCGAGTGGACCATTGGCAAAAAATCAAATACAAGGGTATACAAATACGATCATGGCGTCTTAATGTTTGCTGAATGATCCCAAAATCTCTGCCACATTGTAAAAAGGAATGTCCGCGAATAAGCGCAAACTAGTGTACTTTCCAAAATCTTCCTATCAAAACTAGGTTTAAAAAGAATCTAATACTGGTGTGGTTGCGATTTTAGTCACTAAGGGCATCTCTGAGTACATACAGCTTTGTCACATTTATTGGTATATTGTTAATATAGTCATGCAGAAACTAACTACTTCGTTGGCAGCTCTGAACAGTACCTTCAAAGTACGCTGTTACGCCGTTAGTTGTTAAATCATGAATTGCAAAAGCGTAGTACAGAATTTTTTTCAAATACACATATTAGTCACTGGTGTTAAAGAAAGAGGCATGTTTTGTATAAAATCAACAACAATGGCAGTTACTATTTCGTTTCTGTTACATAAATCTCTTACAAAATCCATTCCTTTTATAAAACTTAGAAACTCGTTCTTTATGCACAAGTAGTTCAGCTGAAGTTATGCGTTTAGCATAGTTTTTTAACGTATAATCCTTGAGTTTCGCAGATATTTCTTCATACGTATGACATACATCCAATTGTGGTCTGTCAAACACATATCCAAAATTTTCAGGAAAATATTTTAAGAAGTATTTGTAACTAACAACAGAAGCAAGATTGGGATTTTTAAAGCAAAGCATGACATGCATCGTCATTACTGTCAAGTGAGATTCCAGATACGTTAAAGCATTGTTATCATAATGCACCTGCTTTTTTTTTGGAGTCAATTTGATATGATTTTCACGCTTAGCGTGACATCAAGTTTGACTTTACGTCTGTTACCGCTAAATTGAAGCGAAGTTAATAGATTGCTTAGTTCGACTAGGCGTACAAGCTTAAAAAATGCCTTCTTGCATAAGTAGGGGAATATGGGCATTCTGGCGCACTCCTCACTCTTCTCTCACTCACTCTACCCGATCCACATGCTCCCGATTCATATCTAACCTAGATTTTTACATTTAAATTTGCACTATAAATTTTTACTTTAAAGGGATTTCCTCCTTGTAGGGAGGGATTTCCTTCTTGCTCTTCCTTGTGGGGGTGAAATTTCCTCCTTCTGGAAAGGGGATTTCCTTCTTGTTTTATTTTTACCTCCATCATCCCTACCCTAAAAAATCGATAACCTAATCCCTAAAATTTTCGAGATACCTCTTGGTGCCTATCGGCACCGCACGACCTTTGTATTCCCACCTTTTTAATTTTCATCTTAACATCAAATTTTATCGAGTTGCAACCCCCAATTTTATAACTTTTTTATTTATAAACAGTTTCTAATCGTGCATGGTCATACCGATTTAATTTTTCTTGAAAGTGCAAATCTACCATTAATCTAACGTTAGGCCAACTCGATTTAAAAATTGGTGTAAGCAAAAAAGTAGTACACATTCCTTTAAAACAATTTTATATAATTATAATTATACAGTGTACACTTAACATCTATTTTCATATAGGTAAAATTACCACGTCGCTATGCTCTCGGTTACCTAGTTTCGGCTACATTTCCAAGATCGTGGTGACGTCATAGCCTTTTATAAATAAAGAACAATATAATACTGTTCTAAAATTTTTTATTCTAACATTATTCATAACAAAATTTAAAAATATTTAATGCCAAGCATGAAATCATTTAAACTTAATGTTTGTATGGAGTGATTTTAATTTTATCTAATTTTATTCGCAGCTTATAATTTAAATCGACACCCAAGTCCTCTAATCTCCTTTTCTAGTCATTAGTTTGATACATAGAGACCGTCTAGGTTTTTGAATTGTAAAATGTACTGAAGTTTGTCTCTATATATAAAGTTTTTGATTCCACCGACAACCAGATCCATACCTTCGTGTAATTCTTGCAGCTCTCACACTATATTCTGTATACGTATCTTGTTAGCTTGAACGACTTCTTCTTGTTGGTATTGGAGGGAATCCTTATTTTCCGACTCACTGTTGCGTAGTTGCATGTTTAACACATTTGGGACTAAATGATCGTTATAGGTTGTAGGGCCCTCGGTTTTAAATGATCCGAAAGATTCTTTACTAGGCAAATATACAATCTTCAGCGGGACCCCTTTGCGTGTGGTGTACGCCAAGGTTACAAAACCTGCACTGTTTAGTTCGTCTATGTTATCTACCATTTTGATAAACACACTAACAAGATGGGCCAGGGAATTAAAGAAATCAGCGGAAAAGAAGGCCTCGAAAGCATTAATAAAAAATTTCAAAATCCGATATGTGGACCGTACAAAGTGGAACTAGCAGATGTTAAGTTGAAACACTTCCAGATATATTAGACGAACTCAAAAAAGATGATTACTATCTTTTTGACATGGATGTAACTCAAGATTTTTCTAGCATATTTAATAAGATGGAGATGTGTAATTATTTAACTACAAACTATAGCTTTTGCTACAAGGGTGAATACGACAAAACTTCAATATTATAGTAGAAAACGATAAAACTGTGGGGATAAATTGTTTAACATGACTAACAACCAATGCAGGAATTAAGATATACAACAAATTTGTGTGTCAGATAACAAGTCCTGGTGTTAATAAACAACTTGGCAATCATATACCAGAATTTTTACGTTGTCCAGATGTACGTTTAAGGAAAACATTTGCGTCTACTTTGGCTAAAGAACATGGTATTACACGATTGGAAGCGACAATATACAACTGTACAATTGGAAACTATGTCAGTGCGGAAAGGATGTATAAGCCCATAAAAGACTGTTTAACCATATTGGAAGATAGTAAGTAATACTTCTTAAAGGCGCCAATGTACTCGGTACCACTTGCCAAAATGTGGAGTAAGCTATCGGATCAGCTACAAAATAGTTGCTGTTTAGTGTATAATAACTTACTACAGTACGTGTATTGGGAGGAAATAACAATACAAAGAAATTGACTGAATTGCAAATTAAGTTGTCCGAAAATACAGAGGAAAGGGAAAAATTGATAAAGTATGTGCTTTCGGCTTTTAGTTTAACTATTTACCCGTAAATTATTCGGAGATAGTAGAGGAGGAAGACAGTCAACTTAAAATAAAAATCTTACACATTAAAGCAGGTAGTACATATTTTACACAATCTGCAATACCATATTCTACAATTCCAAAGGAAATAGTCACTTTGAAATTGGGGTTGATAAATACGATTAACATTCGCCCAGAGGTTGTACAACAACGCGTAAATATTGGCAGTAAACTCTATCCGATTACATCAAAAAAATTGCCTCATTATGCACGCCATACGCTATACGTGGAAGAAAAAGACAACTGGAATTAGAGGAAATCCATGCAAAAAGGCAAACGTTGGATTACATGGAAAAACACTGCGACAAACGCGAACAATACAAAGATGTGTTAGACAAAGAGCATCTTATTAGAGAAAATGAGGATGAATTAAAAGATTATTTTACGTGCCGATGGACTGACTTAGATACATCCGGGTTCTATAAGCTGTATGCTTTTGTGGTTAGTAAGAAAGACTCTTTTAGTTATGTAGGCGTGTTTGCGAAAAAGGATGATACTAAATCGGTGTACTTTTTAAAAGGTTATTCTAAAAACGTATCTATCAAAATAGTAGACTATATTATAACTAACTTACTTATTTTACTGGTTGGGGTAACTAGTTAGGGGTTATTTTTATATCCCCAAATGTGACTTCCGACTATGCTAGGGGTCTATTCCTTGGGCAGAGCTTATGAGGATTGGTCGTGGTTCTTTTTACAAAGCATTACTTTATTACTAGGACTAGATTCTCAACAAAACAGGGGTTTGAATAGGGCGCCACCAAGTCATTAACTTTAAACACAGGGTTTCCCTAAAGGGGACTTGGGCGTCCTTAGGGAGGAATACTGTATTAACTGCTAACCCAGGAGTTCTAAAGAAAATTTAATTAAATATACCAAAATGAGGACACAATAAGTATTCTCTTGTTACCTCATATAAAAAAACAACAAAGATTAATCAGGCAACAATAATATGAACACAGATTTTATGCTTCAAATTCTAAAAATGCTATTAAAGCTTCTTGTTAAACTGGGTTTACCACTCTACTCTATTTGATCTTATGCTTTGTTACCCTACTTCTGAACGTACTTGTTCAGAATAAAACAATTAATTGAGAAAATTAAATGTTGCTTCTTTAATTAAAATTGTTCTTTCATAAAAATTGTAAATATAAAATTCATGTTTAAGAAAAGATAATACAAGTTCCTCTACTCAAAAGGGAGGACTATATGTTCAAAGATAAATATCAAAATTTTAAATGTTGCTTTAGTTACAAAAGTTTAATTTGAATTTATACCAGAAATATCAGATCTGTTTTTTCTGTTTACATATTTATAAAACTTTAACTACTTTGTCTATTAATTCATTATTCAAAAATTGTAAGTGAAATCATGCGTATATGAAACATCAATAAAAACTCTTTAAGTTTACCTAATTTCATAAAATTTAATGTCTGTAATTATACTGAACTAGTATTGACAATAAAAATTTACTGAGTTCCTTCTTAGTATGCGAAACGGATTTATCAGAACAGATAGTTACAAAAATATTTTCTGAAGCAGCCTCGGATCAAAGATCACCAAATGTAGACGTGATGCAAGAATAATTCTAATCTCTTACCTTGGCCCTACAGGTGTTCTTTACATGTTGTCGTCACAACATGTTAGGGCAGGTGTTAATACATACATTTCTCAAAAAACAAGTGACGTAGAATCCACATGTTCCACAGAATACGAACAGCTGCGTGACCCTTGGACCGGACCATGCTAACCTCTATGCGTTTTTGTTATACGCACTAATTGGACCAACCAAATTCCAATACTAGACTTAGATGTTTTACTGTGCGTAAATCTTAAACGAAAGTTTCAACAGTACCATTCCAAAGCATCATCGGACATAATTTACAAACCATAAAAATTCTACATACTTTGTAGAAGGTTTCTTTAAAATTCGAACTTATTATTTTGTTTTCTCCATAATATTACATAAAATCCAACTATCCATAGTACGGTTGAAAGACGTTCATATTGGATCGATATTCTATCACAAAGTTGACGTGAATGAACTATAAGTTAATACTCGCAGGTGCAAAAGTAGAATTTTATCTTCTTTTAAAAACAGCATACTCGCTGCCTTAGTTTTATAAAACCAGATAATACAAAACGACTTCTTAAAGTTGAGAATTATAAAATAAAAATCTAATTGAGAACTTTCTACGAAGCGTTGAAAGACATGTTTTATCGTAACTTTTACGAAACCATTAAAGGAATGTTTAATGTGTTATTTACACAAATGTTCAAAAAATTATTAAATGAATTTATCAAAGGAATTATCCAATCTAAGTTATTTATTAGAAGTCATTTAAAACGTCTTTAAAAGAAACGTTATACTAGACGAAAAGAAAAATTACTAAAGGAGAAAATATAAAAAAAGCGCTTCAACGAAATTATTCAGTTGGTCTAATTAAATATTATTTTAATTCTTGCCATCGTTAAAACACAGAGGCCTAGTGTTCAGCGCACTAGGTTCTACTACCGCACCAAAAAATCCAGACGCAAGTTACAAGCCAGAACCCTTATTAGTTTCATTATCGTTCTCGACGAGAGCTCTAGCTAATCTGAGTGCAAATGTGCTGTGCACGAAACAGGAAAGCTGCTTGGCCTTGATAATAATTGTATTAACAATCGGCGCCTGATGCTAGCAACCAAACTAGCATTTCGGTATGACGGTTAGCACATACAATATCAATACAGGTATTTATTTGTTTAAAAATGGTTCGCATGATATTAACGACTATACTTGAGTTATTAGGACTAAAAATTCGTACTGTGGTCAAAAAAAACTGTTACAACATAGACGAACTAAGGAATGCGGGTTTTGTAACCTTGGCGTACACCACACGTAAAAGGGTTTCGCTAAACATTGTATATTTGCCTAGTAAAAAACCTTCCGGATCATTTAAAACCGAGGGTCCTACAAACTATAACGATCATATATTCCCAAAAGTGGTAGACATGCAACTACACAACATTGAGTGGGAGAATTTGAATTCTCTCCAATACCGACAAGAAGTCAATCAAGCTAACAAGATACGTATGCAGGATATAGTGGGAGAGCCGCGATTAAAAGATTGTCACTAGCTGCAAGAACTAAACAAAGGAATGGATCTGCTTGTCGGTGGAATCAAAGACTTTATATATAGAGACAAACTTCCGTACATTTTGCAATTCGAAGACTTAGACTGTCTCTATGTATCAAACTATTGGCTAGAAAAGGAAATAGAGGACTTGGGTGTCGATTTAAATTTTAAGCTGCGAATAAAATTAGATAAAATTATAACCACTCCAAACAAACATAAAGAAAGGACTGTTTTCTGTGTATAACTTTTGTTATGTATAATGTCAGAATAAAAATTTTTAGAATAGCATTAGATTGCTCTTTATTTATAGAAAGCTATGACGTCACAACGACCTTGGAAAAGTAGTCGAAACTAGGTAACCGAGAGCATAGCGACGTGCTGACTTTACTTATATGAAAATAGATGTTAAGTGTACACTGTATATTTATAATTAAATAAAATTGTTTTAAAAGAATGTGTACTACTTTTTTGCTTACACCAATTTTTTAAATCGAGTTGGCCTAAGGGTAGATTAATGGTAGATTTATACTTCCAAGAAAAATTAAATCGGTATGACCATACACGATTAGAAACTGTTTATAAATAAAAAAGGTTATAAAATTGGGGGTTGTAACTCGATAAGACTTGATGTTAAGATGAAAATTAAAAAGGTGGGAATATAAAGGTCGTGCGGTGCCGATAGGCACCGAGAGGTATCTCGAAAATTTTAGTGGTTAGGTTATCGATTTTTTCGAGTAGGGATGATGGAGGTAAAATGAAGCAAGAAAGAAATCCCCTTTCCACAAGGAGGAAATTTCACCCCCACAAGGAGGAGCAAGAAGGAAATTCTTCCCCACAAGGTGAAAATCCCTTTAAAATAAGACCTTATAGTGCGAATTTACATGAAAACCTAGGTTAGATATGAATCTGGAGGATGTGTATCGGGTGGAGCGAGTGAGTAAGAAGCTAGGAATGCGCCAAAATGCCCATATTCCCCTACTTGCATGCACGAACTCAGATAGATAGATAGACGTTTTCCAACTTTTTTAGCTACTAAAAGTCTCCTAAAAAATTCAGCTCGTTCTTCGGTGTGCCTGTATAAGATAATTTTAGAATTTTTTCTAACATCCACTACAAATTTATCCATACGCCTGAACTTGCACATGTAAAGAGAACATCAAGGATAGCCAAAAATCTCAAAAAATCTATACTAATGTACAAGCAATCAAATGCTGTACGAGAGAGAATATTCCTTTATATGACATCTCTTACTAAAAATTAATACCTGATAGAGCATTAAACAACAGGGATAGACAGATCTTCCTGATCCCCGAAGGTCTAAACTATACCAGATAGGATAATAGTAAAGGTATTTAAATTAAGTCTACGGAAACTTTATTAACCCTCCTACCTGTAAAAATAAATCTTCCAAGTGATTTGATAAAGTTAAAACTGGGGCAGCAACTAAGCTGCAGGGTTTTAGAAGTAGATATAAAGATGCTCTTAAAGTTGTTCGCAAAAACTCGTAAAATTAAAAAGTTCACTGTAATATATTTTTAAGTGAGAAATAGCCCGAGCTCTTTTCAGCAGCACCCATTTATATAAATATCCTCTGTTAACTCTAAATTGGGGCTTATTTTGTTTCTAAAATACTAAACCACATTCTTACTCAAAGGAACGTATTATATTTATTTATTTCCTTGTTTAGTTAGTATTGGTATCTCTTTTGAGGAATTAATTTGTATTTTTCCTTTTGAAAAGCACACATAATTGTCTTTAAATTGTAAATGAATTTGGGGTGAAAAATTTTCCTTTTCAATTGAATTAATTGTATAAAATTTTGACAAATGAATTAAATAAGGGGCGATTTATGTTAAATGTTCAATAGAAGCTTATAGTGAACCAAAAGGTATCATCATCATTACATCTTCAGCTCTAGAACTGGTTTCCTATTCTGAATTAACCTACACATTTCCCTGAAATAATTATCTTCAGGTTTAAGTACAACGAACAGTATTTGCAAAGATGTATTTTAAGTATATCCATTAATGTAATCTTTGGAACACCCTACAGGGCTAAGAGTGCCATATCTCATCAACAATCTACATTTGGCATAATCACAAACCTGAATTAATAATATATTACGTTCAACCCCGCATTTACTATAACATCCCGGGTGAATAAATAATAATAAAAATATTCTACTCAGAGATCCTAACTTTGTGCGGGAGTTGTCTTCAAGGGAGGTCCTAGCGGCTCGGAGATGTGTTGATTGCTGCTGTCCAATTTTTTTTATATTTTTGAATTCATTATGAAATATATAGGCAACTTCTATTATGGCGAAGTATCCCTAAAGCTGATATTCAGTTATACTTTCATCAAAGGGAAATTTTTAGTATAAACAAGGTTGACAATAAAACTATTGTCCTCAGAATTATAAAAGTTAGCACATTCAATATTTCCTTAAACGAAGGCAAAGACCTGAAGGTATATTCCTACCTGAAATTGTTTGTGAATTTTGAAACTTAAATTGTTAACTCGTTTAAACCGATGAGCTCACTTGAACCATAAAAAGTCATTTTTTTCAAAAAGCACTTAATAAAGAAATTTTTTGAGAAATTGCGCTTCTCGTTTAATTTGTGAAAATTGAGAGTAATAATCATCTCGTAAGCCGTAAATAAATAGCAACCCGCTTGAACTAACTTGGTTAATATTCTATTGTACCTATTAATTCGATTGCTTAGTGTTCTTAAAAATGGAAAACAACGTACACTATTTGAACAAAGACATTTTGAGTTTATTTTACTTCCACAAAGAATGTACCACAATTACAGACAGAACAAATACGTTTATGAAAGATACTCTCGTTTTGGATGATAAAAGTAATAAAGTGAATATCAGAACAAATTTTGTTACGCGTTAAACGTTTCTCAAGTTTATTGTTGTAAATAATTAGTTTAGGTTATTATGCTTATTGCGTAACATAGATTTAGTAAAATGTGGTTCCGCGACTTTCCCTGGGTGTTTCCTTGGAACCTTTTTTTTGTGTCAGAAATGCATTTGAAACAATTTCCACGTGCTTTAAGTGTCATATGACACTTCTTAACTAATCGTTGTTCGCAAAGTAGAAGCGAGTCACTTTTCTGGGGACATAACTTGGAAGAGGATGTTAATTTTTATCTTTAACTATTACGGGGTAGTGCATTATAGACATGTGGCGAAGTGTTCCTTAGTTCCTGTTAATTACCTTACCTGTGTACCTTTTCTACCTAATTACGTTTTAGCAAGGAAAGATAATTAAAACTCCACCACAAAGCTTTGACTTTAGGAACGGCCGATTACTCACCACGAAGGATTTGCCTGTGATATCTCCACCCACCATCTACATAACCGCAAACTTGTATTAAACGAAAGGTAAGCCGTTATTAATTAAATGATCTTGTTTTAATATACAAATGTTAATACTTCTGCGTAGGCTTACGGCCCTCTATTAATTTGTTTAGGGGCTGCATAAGAACAACAATTTTAGAAACGACCCCTTGACTCAATACGTTTGTCTCCCAAAAATTAGGAAATTTTTATTTGGCAATCCAGTTAATCTACATAAACATTAAATTCGTCCTTATTGTTTGTAACAGGAGAACTTCGCCCAGGGCTTAACCTGCGACGCATTGCCTTTCGTGAAGATATTTTTCTTAAAAGTCAAGAAAAGTCAAACTTTTAAAAGAATGTTTTCGACCGATTTAACAATATTGGACAAGGAGAGAATTCTAAAGTGACGGAATCGTAAGAAAATAGAAGTACAAACAAATTTAGCTTGTACGTTTATTATCTTGGAAAGTTTAAATAGCGAGACGTAAACAGGTCAAACTTTCTGGAAATTCTAACAAACTACCGCTTCTGAATGTTTGAACAATTTCCCTTTGCGTTCGTCGAAGTGTTTGGTACCAAATGGTTGATGATTAGATTGCATTTACCGACAGTTCACAGTGATGTTTTAGGTGTGGGCGCAATAGACATTGGCTATGTCTAGCCAGATCCTGTGATTTGACTTGACATGATTCTTTTCTTATGTATTTATAACAAAGATTATTAAATTTGATGTTAATTGTAATATTTTAAGTCAATTGTGATATTTCAAAAATGGAGATATTTTATATTTAATTGAGACATTTCAAACGTCCACATGGCACATACAAATAGATGGGAATTCAGCAGCATGCCACAATAACTAACGTACAAAATCGAACGAAGATGAAGTGATACAATTTTTAACCTAGTGTCTTCAATACGATATTTAGGGGGTTAGTAGCTATCTAAAATTTTGTTCATTCTACAAAAGAAACATAGGAACAAAATAAATAAAGATTAAGGAAAGATGCTTTCTTCTGTCCAGCTCATACTTCAAGATACGGGTAAAAAGTGTTTATTTCACTTTTGAGAATGCTATCACGTCCACACTTGCGTTAAAGTGTCAATTTTTATTGGAGGACGACAATCAGGTGGCCGATGACAACCAACTGCAGAATTCGCAATATATTATTTTTGTTCTTACGGATTGTGTGTTTAAACTATCCTAATTTGAGGTCAATGTCGTTCTGTCCGTATGAATCGACATTTTGTTCTTACGTCTTCCCATTTAATACTACGCTTTAATTTTATAACTGGTGCTATGGATCTATGGTTTTTGTGGTGTATCCCTCATAGTTAATTGTTCTTGAACTTGTGTTAATTTGCACAAATAACTTTAATATGACGGTTCTTTCCCGGGATTCTATCTGTAATTATCTTGAATTTAATACAAAAGGGTATAAAGTATTGATATTTATTACTGTTTGTATTTAATGAATTAGATGCTCTCCTATTTTAATTCTTTACTTTTCTTTACCCTAATTTAATATTATGATGGAATGGCAACGTTAATAAATGTATACTAACAAAGCTTCTATATTTTACAGGCCGCTTTCGTGCTAATAGTTTATTCAGCTACCTGAAGTTAATAAATTCTCGTCTACTACTTATTGTTTCATGAACTAAGGCGCTGGCGTCGTAGATCATTCTGAAATAGTACATACAGATCTAGAGGAAAGAAAAAAAGGGTTCTGCACATTGAACCATCTACATCTTAAGCGCAAAGTCATTCGTATCAATAGTGCAAGTTGGATTGGTGGTACTTGTTTATAAAAGCTTGCGTCTGAAAGTTGATTGACGCTATCATTTCTTGGATTTGTTCTCCTATATAGAAGGAAGATCTTTTTAAGATACACGAATTATTGGTTTTCCATTACAGATCAATAGCAATGTAATTCTTCATTTGTTTATGGCAAAACTGACAGTAATATTCATACCCTAAACGGCTGTAAGTACTTACATGTAATGGATGCTCTTCACTATATTTGTACGAAACGACAATTCTTTACGAGTAACCTCTCGGGTCAGCACTGTACCGTCAACCTCAATCGTTGGAAGTTTTAGGTTTATGAGCACGAAACGCTAATAAAAAGTAACTTTTGAAGAGATTTAAAACAGAGTCTTTAAGAATCCGCGACCTTTGTATAACGCAACTATTTTTTAGAAGTACTGCCAATTTCCCATATCAGATTTACATGAGTCCACTGCAAATAGTCTAGTTCATCATGAATTCTATTCCGAAACGGATTTTTGGAACAAGCAATAAGTTACCTGTGACCTATCAACAGTAGTTGTTTGGCTGCTTTTGTTAGTGCTCTTCCTAATGCTTAAGTCACATTGGTTCTTTGGGTTCCGCAGAAAAAATACAATGTTACACGAAAAACTCGACCAGCCATTGTACCATAGAGGTAAATCATTTTTTCACAGTCATAACTTTGACCTAAAAATCGCTATTGCAGAAGAGAATTTCACATCTCAACGTTACATCATTACATGGAGTGGCTCACAAGAAGTATTCAACGGTATATAATTAAATATTAAAGAAAAAATTTTTTTTACAGAGCAATAACTCACTTTTAAAAGTCTTTGATGCAAAAGAATATTTCATCTCTTAATTCCTAGTCCGAACTATAACGTTACAGCATAGTAAAGAGTAGCTTAAAAGAACTATTCAAACACACGGAATAAAATCGTTTCAGGGTACCTATATTTAAAAAAGTAGGAGCTCATGCTTTGGGACAAACGTTTTAGAAGCGGCTATCTTGCACATACCCTACTCAAGTTAAAGCCGTAATGGAGGTGATTCTAGAGAACGTTTGGATTTATTATTAATCTTGCATACAATATCTGCTAGAGAGCTTACAGAAATTCAAGTGGAAACTCTAAACATGGAAACACCACGGCAGTATAAGAAAGCCTTGGATTCAATATTTTAAAGTGGTCGGTTTTGAAGAATTTATGGAATCGTAAAAAATAGAAAATCGAAAACTCCGCCTTCAAATAGTTATTAAAATACAATAATAGCAGTCACTTTTTATATGAAATAACATACGAAAAATTTACAGTACAAGGTAATTACATTATTTGGCGTATAGGCTAGTTCTGGTATGGTATGTTAAAGTCATTAACAAAAAAACATTAGGACTTCTATAGACCTCATTCGTGGGCACGGTGTGGGTGATAGTGCATAATTGCTCTCCAATGCCCTTTTGAAGAAATTGAGAAATTATGTGGTTTTGATTTCTCCAGCTACAATCAATATTTTGGAAGCAGTGAACCAAAAGTTCATCGGTGTAATAACGACTGCATTAAAGCAGAATAATCAAACAGTATCTTTTTCAAAAAATCCTAATTTGAAGACTTAACCATCAATCTTTGTATGACCAAGAGATAGCGAACGATTCGAAAATAAAGTTTAGTGTTAAATTTACCAGAAGCAGTGTTGGAAGTTTATCTATAAACCCTAGAATATTTTCCATCAAAACATCACTGCGATAAAATGAAGAATCTGAAGAATTGAAGAGTGTAATATATTACCTGTGCTGTTTCGTTATCTCTGTTTGATACAGATGGAGTGCTCAAAGGAGTGTATTGTTGTAAATCTCTTCAACCATTTGTTTTCGTTTTGTCGTTTTTAGACGCTTTTCAGTTGGTTTATTGTTGATTTGGTTTAGTGCTTCGTATCTGATTCCTTCTATTGTGTTTTATTTTGGATGCAGTGTGCGTATTGATTGCTTTAATGAGTTGTAATAATAGGTTGTTTTAAAAGTGTTTGGCGTTTGTTATGTTTGGTAGATTCTCTATTACGAATTCGGTATCTTGTAGAATTTTTTTATTTTGGTTAAATATTTGGTTCTGTTCCCTTCTATTATTACTCTTTTGGTATCATCTGAGTTCCTTGATTAGCACTTATAGTTTTTAGTTTTATCTAGTAGTTCTACTGCTTAGCGTTTTGAAATTTTTCTTATTAGTTTTCGTTTCGTTTTAAGTTACTCTATATAGTTCCTTAATTAATTTTGTTTATATTATACGTTGACATGATAATCGTTTTGTTTGATTTGTGTTGTTTATTTGATTGTTTTTGTTTTGCGTGTATTTATACTGTTGTAAATGTTCCTACATAGATTAGTTGCAGTTCTTCCATGGTTGTGCTTCTTTCTATTTTTGTTAGGTATGATTGTGTTTAGTCGCGTTATTATTAAAATCTATCTGTGACGTCTTGCAGCTTGTATATGTATAATTTGATATCATTACTAATATTTTCTTAGTATAAGTATATTAAATTAAATTATTCTCCGAGTTGTAACGCCGATGTGTTACTTATACAAACGTTAAGTAATAATAATAATGAGTTTATTAATTTTAGTTAGTTAAATATGCTTTTAGCACTAAAGCGAGTTAAGGTTCGGGCCTTTGGAGCTGTGTTTTTAAAAAACAACTTCAAACACTTAACAACATTTATTTAATTTGAAACAGAAATTATGGTTAAATTTGGAATAACTTATACATAATAACTTTAATAAAAAATACTTAATTGTATTAGTGAGTAGCTTAAACAACGAAGTATGGAGTTCGAAGACTGACTGCCGGGCATTAAGCTCCCGGGCTTTTTATAATAACCTGCCCCTCACACGGCTTGTGGGAACTTGCAGATCTCATGCCTGCTTTACACTTTGTTACAATGTATCAATCTTAATTCTAAGTAATTGCGGTATGTTGACCGCCTGTGACCTGCCACCTGCAGTATCACTGCCCTCACGGATGCAAAGTTGCATGTCCGTTCTCATGAACTGTCGATAACCTCTCTGGGTTATCCTTGTGTTACAATGTTGCATTGAACTTATACTTTTATTTAACAATTCCTATTAGATTCAATATATCAATATATATAGGTAATTGGGGGATACATAACTCCTCCCACCGTAAATGAAAAATTAAGGTTTGCTTAATTTTTAAATACATAAAATTCATTATTTAAATTCATTTAAAATTCATTGTTTCTAAGGGTATACCTATTGTTTCCTTTTTTCTCTTTGTTTCCTTAAATCTAGAACTGTTTCCTTCATTCTTATATCTAAGGTACATTTTGTATAATACATATATAATTACAAAAATTATTAAAATGATCAATATAATTGTCCAAACACTTATATTATTATAATGTAACTTTGGCATTTTGAGTTCACTTAATTGTTCTTTATAACTTTCCACTAATTTCACGGCGTGGTTGAGATCGTCTAAGTCTAGATGCTCTAGCTTCATAGATTTTTTGATTATTTCTTTGTCTTCTTGTTGTATCTTGAACTGTAGTTCCGGTAGGTTTGCAAGTTTCTTTGTTGTTATGGGATCCTGATAAACTCTGATTACTTCATCCTTCAATTTCACATAACAGTCTTCTTTGAGGGTAATTAGTTTGCTTCCGATTAATGCTTGGTTATTTTCATCTTGGTTGCAGTTGATGGTTGTTATTACTTCTGTTGGGAAAATGGCTATCCATTTGTTATCTGTAACTTTTTGAATTTTCATGTTAGTTATTTGCACTTGTTTGGATTCACAGTTTTCGTAATGATTTGAGAATTTTAATAGTTGTACTTCACAAGGGCTGTCTTCTTTAATGGTTGTTGTCGTCATCGATTGACATAAATATTGGTTTGGTGTTACTTCAGTACATTTTTCGTTTGTATAACCATATCTCAGTTCATTTAGGATAGGAATTTGGTTTTGGGTATGATTACTTGGTATGTGCTAGTAACTTTCGTTGGAAAAGCAAATAAATGATAATAATTATAATTGTTACTTTCTACTATCGGGATTTCTATTAAAAATATTATTTCGTTATTCTTAATGTAGCCTTTTACTATAGCTATCTTTTCAAATATTAGAATGTTCGATTCTGTTACATCAAAAGGTAATTTACTGTTAATTATAAATGCTCTAATTCTTATTAATTCGTTTAATAAATCGGTTGGTTCAATAATGCTAGAGTGTAGGGTATTTAATTTTGCAAATGTTACTGCGTTTTCTAATGTTGCTAAAATCTGTTGCATTAAAGTAAGGGTGGATATTATTTGAGTAAATATCGTATTAAATCTAATTAAATCTCGCATGCCTAACGAGGTAGTTTGCATGGTGGTTTCAAGGGTTTGCATTCGGTTGGCTATACTGTCCTGATTTATTACTAACTTTCTCAATGTTTCGTTGAACTTTATAATCGTTGATTGGGTTAACGATAATTGGTTGCTGATTATGGTTTTTATGTCGTTTTGATTCTCAATTAATTGTTGTATTGTGTTGTCATAACGTTCTGCGTCTTGGTTATCTAAATTGCCTGTGATAGCTTTTATTATGTTACCTAATCCGTTGATTAGTCCTCTTTTTCGTCTCGTAGTTTGTTCGTTGGGTATTAGTCTGTTAAGTTTATTTTCTATGTTTCTTAAAATGCTTTCTATTATACTGTTGTAATTCATCGTTTCTATTGCGTATTCTTTTCCGAATTTTGCTGTGTCCATTGATCGTTTTAATCGGTCATAATTTTCTGTGATTGTTTGGAATTCTTGTTTTAATTCTGTTAGGTCGAATTTTTGTGCGAATGTCCAATAGTCGATCGTGTTTTGCATACTGCCTAATTTAATTGGTAGTATACCGGGGTTGTTTTTTTTATCTTCTATTATTACTTGGTTGTCCGTTCTACCTGGGTGGAGGTTGACGGTAAGGGTGATGACTGTCCATCTGAAGTTACAGGGTGTCTTAGGTTTTTCAAATGAATGTACTTTGTTATTTTACCGTTGTCTACCACTGCTATGTTTTTATCTGATATTTTCTTAATTTTAAATGGTCCTAAATTTCTGGGTGCTGTTTTATGTCGGTTGCTTTGAAAGTTTTTCTCATACACGGTTTGTCCTATTGAAAATTTATTTGAGTCGGTATTTTTGTTTCGGGTTGTGGTGATACGTTCTTTATCGTTTTCTAATTTATCTTTTACTTTGTCATAAGTTATTTTTAGTTTTTGTTTGTGATCTTTCGCATATTGTTGATATACTTCCTTGTTGTAGTGTATGTCATAGGGATTTCGTGAATCTGAATGTCCTAAGGTTAATTCTAAGGGTGTAAAATTTGTTGATGAGTGAATAGTGTTATTATAGGCGATTAGTGCGTATGCCATTAAATTGGTTATATGTTCCTTTTTGTAATTTATTCTTAATAATCGAATTTGTTCTAACAGGGTTAAATGTAATCGTTCAATTAGTCCGTTTGATTCAGGGTGGTTTTCCGTTATGAAATGAATTTTTATTTTGTGTAGTTCTAAAGTGTTTTGAATTGTCTCATTTTTAAATTCGCTACCATTGTCTAAAGTTATTGATTCGGGTGTTCCGTAAAATGTGAAATATTGTAAAAATCCTTGGGTCACGTCGATGCTATTTTTGGATGTGATTGGTATTGCTTGGCCTATTTTTGTGAATGCGTCTACAATTGTTAGATAGTTTTGCGCTTCTACTACTAGAGTATCGGCATGTAGTTTTTGAAATGGTTTGTCGGGTGTTTTGGTTAACATTAAGGGTATCTTTGGGGGTTTCCTATCGTATTTCGCTCTGTCACATAGTTCGCATTGGTTAATAAAATCTGTGGTCAATTCCTTCATGTCCTTAAAATAATAACGTCTTACAAGTTGCTTTATAGTTTCGTTAATTCCACGATGGTTGGTTTTTCCTTCGTGTTGATTCCTAATTACATCGTTTATTTCGTCAGGGTCGTCTAGTGTTATTAGTTTTCTAGTACATCTGATGAGTTCAGGTCCAGAGTTATTAAATAGTTTGATGTATAATTCTGAAAATCTTTGATATAAATGTTCGGTGTTGAAATAAAAATAAAATCGTTTTTTCTCGGGGGTGTATTCTTTTAAAATTTTAATTATTTGTTCCTCGTTGTCATATTTAGTTATTTGAATTTGGTATATCTTTTTGTTATCTACTTTTGTATATTTTACTGGATTGGGGTTATTTAAAACTTCGGTTATTATAAATTGGTTGGGTTTCATATCGATTGCTCCGTTTAAAATTTTAATCGCGTTTTTTGGTTCTTCGTTTTGTGTCGAATGTATCGTGTCGATCTTGTCTGGATCGTCCCTTATTTCTGCTTCGTCTACGTTTCCTATAATGGATTCCGTTTCTAATGCATTGAGTTGGATTCTGCTTAAAGCGTCTGCGTTGTTGTTATAAATTCCTTTTTTATATATGATTTCGTATTCGTACTCTTCGAGTCTAATTCTCCATCTTTGTAATTTTGAATTCGGTTCTTTCAGTTTGCATAACCATACTAGTGGTCTATGATCGGTGTATATATAAAATTTTCTTCCGTATAAATAAGGTCTAAAATATTTTGTTGCCCAAATTATGGCTAATAATTCTTTTTCTATGGTACTATATTTTTGTTCGGTTTCATTTAGGGTTCTGGATGCGTAGCTGATAGGTTTATCGCTACCTACTTTTCCTTGGCTCAATACTGCGCCTAATGCTACATTCGATGCGTCTGTCGTCAGTATAAATGGTTTTGTAAAGTCTGGGTATTCTAATACAGGGTGATTCGTTGATATGTTTTTAATTTTGTCTACGGCTTTAATAAATTCCGGGGTGTGTTCAATTTTGTTTCCCTTTTTTAAACAATTTGTCACGGGTTTGGTTATCTGAGCGTAACCTTTAGTGAATTTGCGGTAGTAACCACTAAGTCCTAGAAATCCTTTAATTTCTTTGGTTGTCTTTGGTAATGGGTAATTTAGAACTGCATTTGTTTTGTCTGGATTTGGCATTACTCCTTGGGGTGTTATTACATGTCCTAAAATGATACTTCTTTTGTAAAATTCACTTTTGTCTAATTGTACTTTAAAATGTGCTTGTCTAAGTCTTTCGAATACTTCTTTCAATCTTTCTATGTGTTCTACCAATGATGTAGAATAAACTATGATGTCGTCAAGGTATACAAGGCATTTTTCATTGTGTATTCCTCGTAATATATTGTCCATGACTCTCTGGAAAGTAGCGGGTGCGTTCTTTAATCCAAATGGCATTCGTTTGTATTCGTAATGTCCTCTAGGTGTGCTGAAGGCTGTTTTTGATATATCTTTTTCTTCCATCTCTACCTAATGGTATCCTGATGCTAGGTCTAATGTTGTAAAATATTGACATTTGCCTAATTTGTCTAAAATTTCGGTTATATTTGGTAGTGGATATTTGTCATCTACCGTTTTTTCATTTAACTTTCTATAATTTATTACCATTCTGTACTTTCTCTTTCCGGTTGCGTCTAATTTCTTAGGTACTATTAACACGGGGCTGCTCTATGGTGAATTGGAGTGCTGGATTATGTCTTGGTCTAATAAGTCTGCTACTTGTCTGTCAGCTTCTTCTTGGCTTGCATGAGGTAATCTATATGCTTTTGTAAAAATTGGCTTGTTGTCTGTTAACTCGATATTATGTTTTACTGTGTTGGTGAATGTTAATGGTATTTTTTCGCAATGGAATATGTCTCGGTATTCAAAACATAAGTTTTTAATTGCTCTTTCTTCTTCTTGATTGATGTCGGTATTGAAGCGGATGTTAGTTAAATTTTCTCTTAACATTTCATCATGTTCTGTTGGGTTGTATTCGTTTTCTAAATTTTCGTCTATTTCCATTTCGTTAAAATTTAGTTCTTCTACGTTAATTGGGCCTGTCAGTGATAATTCTACGGGATAGTCGTTTGAACTTAATATTGTTGTGGTTGCATAGTTATCTTTTATTTGCACTAAGGCAGTTGGGGTTTCTACTCCTTGTTGAAATGTCATATGATTTATTATTCCTAAATTTTTGTTAGATTTTACTGGGATTTTTATTTTTCTTTCCGTTCAGGGTTCTATTGTGTATTTTTGTTCAATTTGTGTGTTTTGAAATTTAATTAGGATTTTTCCGTATTTTGTCCTTAATAAGCGATTTTTGATGTCAATGTTGGCTCCTAATTTTCTTAGAAGGTCCATTCCGATTAATCCGTCATATTTGTCGTTAAATTCGAATACACAAAATTTATGTTTCATTTTAACATTAAATGTTCTCGGTAAGGGTATATTAGCTACGAATTGGTGTAGTGTTGTTTGATGGGCTGTTTTAATTTTAAATGGTTCTCTTTCTACGTAATCTAAATAATGTTTTTGTACTGTTCTGGGGCTAATTAATGTTTTTGATGATCCGGTGTCGATTAATAGTTTGAATTTGGCGTGGGGTATTTCTATGTATGGTAATACTAAGTGATTTATGTTATTTAAGTTTATTAAGTTTGGTTGTCTATGAATGGGTCCATTTGAAATTTGAGTTTGAGTTTTCTTCGTCGTACTCCTCGTAAGTTTCGTATTGTTCGTCACCTTCATAAGTTTCTGCATGATTTGATTCATTGTTCGTAGGTGTCTCAATGTAATTATTCTGGTCAGTGTCAAATTTTTCTATTTCTTGATGGAATAATTCTTCCGATGTAAAATTACGTTTCTGATGAGGGTTTGGTCGGATATGTGTTATTTTTGTATTTTGTCTGGTGTTACCAGATGAGGTATCCATTGGTGTTGGTTTGTAATAATTATTAGGGTTGTTATTATTATTAGTCATTGGTGTACTTCTATTGGGGTTTGCGTTGAATGCTGGTCTTTGTTGGTTTAGGTTTTGATTAAATCTTGGTTGGAATGCGGGTTTCGTAAAAGTTGGATAAAATGTTGGTTTTGAAAAATGTTTATATTGATTATTAAAATTTGTATTGTCGAAACTCGGGTTATTAATTCGCGGTTGATTTGTTTGTGCGTTAAAGGGTTTGAATTTTTGTTGCAGGATTGTTTGTCTTGTGGCTTGTATGGTTTTTATTGGTGAATAACTTTTATTCGCGTTGGGGTTGTATAGTCTGTTGCGGTAGTACATTACATTTTCTTCTTCTATGACTAGGTTCATAGCTTCCTCTAGATTTTGGGGTCGTTGGAATCTGATTTTATCCGATAGTCGTTCTGGTAAAGCGTTTATATATGTGTCTAATGCCATTTCGTCATACATTTTTGTTTTTAAATGTCTAACGTTTTGATCGGGTTCTTCGATTTTTAATTTTGTTACTATTAAACTTCTCACGTCTTGGCATTTCATTCCGAATTGGTAGGGGGATTGGTTGTTTTCCATTCTAAGGTTTATTAGGTCTCGTACCAGGCATTTTATGTTACGTTGGTCTCCAAAATATGCAATTAGTAGTTGTTTAAACTCCTGCCATTCCTGTAAATCGTCCCTACTGGCGATTAAGGTTAGTGCCCTTCCGGTTAGTTTACTAATTATTAAGCGAATAAGCAATGAATTTCTTTCGTTATCTCCGGGTTTGTAGAAGGTTTTTAGGAACATTTTGGCTGCGCCAATGAAATTTGCAAGATGGGCTTGCGTGCCATCAAATATCTGTATTGTCTCCAAATAGAGACGCATGTCTGTGCTACTCATGTTGGTTAAGGGTTGTTTTTCGATTTTGGAAAATTTCAAAAAAAAATATTTTTTTTGAATTGAGGTTTATTTCGCTATTTGTATTGTTATTTTTGCTTCGGATTTACTAATTTTCCGTTTGGGTTGTAAAATTTCAAATTTTGTAAAATTGGGGTTGATTTTCTATTTGTAACGTTAATTATGCTTTGGATGTATTAATTTTCCTTTTGGATTGGATAATTTCGAATCTTGCAAAAATTTGGGTTAGTTTTGCTATTTGTAGCGTAATTATGCTTGGGATGTATTAATTTTTCTTTTGGATTGAGTAATTTCGAATTTTGTAAAAATTGGGATTGGTTTTGCTATTTGTGATGTTAATTTTGCTTTGGTTTTATTACTTTTCCTTTTAGATTGAATAACTTTGAATTTTGTAAAAATTGATGTTGATTTAGCTTTTTGAAACGTTAATTTTGGTTTTGGTTTGTTAATTTTTCATTTAGATTGGGTAATTTTTAATTCTGTAAAAATTGGGGATGATTTTCCTATTTGAAACGTTAATTTCGGTTGGGTTTATTAATTTTTCAATCAAGTTAGGTAATTTCAAATTTTGTAAAGATTGAGATTTATTTTGCTATTATCAGCATTAGTTTTGGTTTGGTTTTGTTAATTTTCAGTTTAGATTGGGTAAATAAAAATTTGGTAAAGGTCGAGGTTTATTTTGTTATTTTTCAGCGTTATTTTTGGTTAGGATTTGTTAATTTTACGTTTGGAATGGGTAAATAAAAATTTACACAGTGCGGTGATTCAGTAATGTTGAATTAATTACCGTAGTCTTGGATTTGCTTGTTTTTATGCAGCTTTTAATTTGTCTTGAGTTTCTGCTTCTTAAAGAATCTGAAATGGATAGATTTATTCTCGCTTTATCTTTGTGTTAGTTCAGTTCTGTAATTAATACTCTTTCCGTGGGTTTTATTGAGTTGCGTAAACGTACAGTTCGTCTGTCTTGTGTTCTAATTATAACTTGAGGTTAATTACTTCTGTACTTTATTGTTTGCATGAACTACTAAAAGATGTAATCTTTGTTACTTTGTAATAATTGCGTACATATGACTGTACTTGTTGAGATCATTAACATTTACAGGTGTTAATAGAAATTGGATACTTTACTTCTGTAATTGCTAACTGCTTGCATAAATGTTACGTCTATTTATTTTTAAATATCTCGGTGTTCACGACTTGTAATTGAACTCTCCGTTATGTGCGTTTTCAGGTTACAATTAAAAGCTTCTTATGATGACCGTTTAACTGCACTTTATAATTTGATGAGTAATTTTTTATTGAAAAACGTTTAGCTTTTTATTCTGTATTTGTACTAAGATAGTTGCAATTATGCGCGCTTTTATGGATTAATTACTTGTGGATATTAAATGCAAAAACTGCGTCGCTTTTATTATCCCGTGATGGATTTAGTACTTATGATGCAAATTGCGTTGTGCAAAGATTCTGAAAGCTATTTCTCTAAGGTAATAATGATATTGCGTTGTTAAAGTTATACTGAAAGCGATTTCTCTGAGGTTTTTAAATGTGTAATAAGGATGCTTTCTTCGCGTATTTTGCTTATCTTAGGTGGTTTTAGGTTACCGTAGCAGAGTGTTTTGCTATAATCTATAAGGTCAATGGTTTTAATAATCGTTCCGTGACTGCTTTTGAAGAATTAGCTTTAGCTTTGAAATTAAATTGCGTTCTGTGTTTCTAGTTTGCCGGTTTATAAACGTGGTTTGAATCGCGCTTCTTATTTAGTGTTAGTGAATGTGCGCCCGTTATTTTTGGATTACTTTGAGTTTGTTTTTTTGTTTAATAATTTGTGGTAAGAATCTCTTTTAAATTCAATTCTTATTTGTTTTTTTAAGAAAATCTCTTTGTAAATAATCAAGTCTCTTTTTGCTTTTTTAAAGAAAAAAAATCTCTTTAACATTCGTCTCACAAATTAATACTTTCTCAAAATAAGGTCTCGTTTTTTTTTTTGGAAATAATTCACTTTGTAATTATTTTCAAAACAATATTCAAAAATAAAATTCATAAAACAATAATAATAAATGGTAATCAATAATAATAATACTAGCATATATCAATTGTAGTTTCTGGTTAAAAAAAAAGGTATGGAAATGAACTTACATTAATTTCATCTGTTTCTTTGGTGGGCTCGATCGATGATGTATCTTGTCCACCTTGGTTTGTTTGTTGGATTTAGACGATTCTTGTTCTGCGTCCAACTTGGTTTGCGTTCTGCCAAAATTTCGAATTAAAATTCTTGGTCACCAATCTTCCGATTTTTGGATTCTCAGTGCCCTTTTGACATCCGTTACGACTGCGCCAGTTAAGGTTCGGGCCTTTGGAGCTGTGTTTTTAAAAAACAACTTCAAACACTTAACAACATTTATTTAATTTGAAACAGAAATTATGGTTAAATTTGGAATAACTTATACATAATAACTTTAATAAAAAATACTTAATTGTATTAGTGAGTAGCTTGAACAACGAAGTATGGAGTTCGAAGACTGACTGCCGGGCATTGAGCTCCCGGGCTTTTTATAATAACCTGCCCCTCACACGGCTTGTGGGAACTTGCAGATCTCATGTCTGCTTTACACTTTGTTACAATGTATCAATCTTAATTCTAAGTAATTGCGGTATGTTGACCGCCTGTGACCTGCCACCTGCAAAGTTGCATGTCCGTTCTCATGAACTGTCGATAACCTCTCTGGGTTATCCTTGTGTTACAATGTTGCATTGAACTTATACTTTTATTTAACAATTCCTTTTAGATTCAATATATCAATATATATAGGTAATTGGGGGATACATAACTAGCGGTCTGTAAAATACCGAAACTTTGGTAGTTGAGAGTTAATAACGTTGGCATTGCATTGCAATATTAAGTTAGGATGAAGATATAAAATAGATAAGCACCCAGTACATTGAATGCAAAATGATAATAAATATCGATACCAAAAGGTATTAAATTAAAAAAATTACGCATGGACATCGGGAAATAGGCATCATAATAAAATTATTTTCACAAATTCACACGAGTTCCTCCAAAAAAAAAAGAAAAAATCCAGTGTTCCAGAAAAAGAAAGGCAGACAACAGTATTAATACCAAATAAAAAAAAATTATGAAAGTAATTAGAACTAACTCTTAAAAGTTTTAATTATAAAATTATTCCTATAAAATCTGTTATTTTATTATACAGGGTTATTACAAATGAAATAGACAGTTTGGATAGGTTATAGAAAGTTTATTTTTGAAAAGTTAAGATTATTACTTATATGATTATAAAGAAGAAATGATTAAGTTTTTATTTAAAGTTTTTACAAATGTTCAATGTGTGCACCTTTGGTAACACGACAGATATCAACACGGTAGACGAATTCTTGCCACACGCTATTAAGCATGTAACGGTCAACTGTAGCAAGAGCATTTGTGATACGTTGTTTAAGTTCGTCGACATCAACAGGAAGCGGTGGTATGAAAACTTTGTCTTTTACATAACCCCATAAGAAATAATCGCAGGGCGTTAAATCTTCGTAAATAAACATTACGAACACTATCGATTTGTTCTTTTGTAACAGGAGGTCTTCCAGTACTCTTTCTTTTACACAGACATCCACTTTTTCCGAAATGTTTATACCAGTCATAGATTGATTGCCTTGTTGGTGGTGTTTTACCGTATTTTGTTCTGAAATGGCGCTGCACAACAGTAACAGACTTTGTTTTGGCTAATTCAAGAACACAATAAGCTTTCTCCACTTTAGTAGCGGCCATTTTGCTAGACTGGTCGTTGTTTTAATAGCAGTACCAACCTAGCAGTTGTACCAACATAAACTTTAAGAAATTCCCTATAAACCTATCTCGCTTACTATATTCAAATACACCAGTCTGATTTTTTAAAGGCTATCCAACTGTCTATTTCATTTGTAATAACCCTGAACGTCCTTGGGCCATGGGACTAAGGAACCAAGAGGTTTAATGGATTAATAAATCAATAATTAAACCAACAAATGGAAATTACTAAACTAATCATAAACAAAACAACAAGCTAACAAACGAACAAATGTGTAAACGAATAAACGTATAAATAAATAAATGTATCAACGATCAAATTGATGAACGATTAAATTGATAGACGAATGTGCGGGTAGCTTTGTGTACCACACGTCCAAAAGGTAACAAAATCGGTATAGGTCAAAATCGGTAGAAGTCACAAAGCAGTAGAAGTCACAATCAGTACGTATGCACTCGTAGAATACAGGGGATTATAGGGATAAACAAAAAAATTGTCCTTTTTATAGCTTCAAAGGTGGGGTGCTTGATATGTTTCGGGAATAAGTAACAAAAACAAACTTAAAGTGTGAAAACTTATTTACTGTTTTTCAAAATATTCTCCACGCTAATAGATTTACTTCTGCATACGTTGGAACCAATTTTCATAGCACTTTTTTTATTTCGAATGGGGTATCTCCAAAACATGAGTTTTGAACGCATAAACCGCCTCTTCTGGTGTTGAAAATCGTTGTCCACGCAGATTGTTCTTGACGTGTGAGAATGAAACAAAATCACTAGGTGCCAAATCAGGACTATACGGCGGATGACCCATCGATGCGATCTTTTGTGTGCTCAAATAGTCACTTGTTTGAACCGATGTGTGAGAGCTCGCACTGTCATGATGAAGAATGATTCGGCGTCATCGGTTTATTTTTCCTATTTCCCCGAAAAGTTGTGGCAAACAAATGGTTGTATACCAATCATAATTAACTGTCCTACGACCCTCTAAAGCAACGGTCGTGACATGTCCATTTATTCCGAAAAACACGCAACTACTTTCTTTAAAGTGCTTCGAACGCGGACAACTTTTGTTGAATTTCGTTCATCTTGGAAGACCGATACAGTCGACTGCTGATTACTTTCGGATTCATACGAATAAATCCAAGATTTGTCGCCTGTGTAAATGTTATACACTGCGTTTGATGCACCGCAATCGTATTTTTTGAGCATTTCTTTGCACAAATCGACACGAGTCTTTTTTGAGCGATTTTCAAATTATGTGAGATCCAACCCGCACATAGCTTTTTCACAGCTAAATGTTCATGTAATATCAAATGTATACTTGTCATATTATTGCCTAGGGATACTTGAATGTCACGATAAGTCACATGACGATCTTGCATTATCAATTCGCGCACAACATCGATGTTTTCTGGCAAAACAGCCGATTTTGGACGACCTTCTTTAAATTCATCCGCTAGTGAACTACGACCACGATTGAATTCGCTATACCAATGATATACAGTGGTGTTAGTTGGAGTTTCTTCCCCAAAAGTCGAAGTAAGTTGATTCAGGCACTGTTATGGGGATAATCCACACCGGAAATATAAAAAATCATCGCACGAAAATGTCCACGAGTTAATTTCATTTTTTGACCAAGACGAAATTTTCAACTCAATCAAAACAAAACAAATAGTGTTCATATGGCAAAATGTTATATGTATGTATTCTGTAAATAATGTCAAACTTTAGGTTAGAAACTTCAGATCGCATCTAGCAACACTAGTTCCGATATATATCGAGCTCCCCTAGTATATTAATAAATACATAAATTTGTTGAAGTTGGGCCAAAACTTTATCAAGCGTTATCAAAAAATTGCTTGGGTGCAAAATTTTTCATCTATAGTCCTATTTAGATACGAACAACTTTTTCTAAATTAAATTTGCAATGTCAATCATATTTATACAACAGCAAACAATCTGAAAAATGTATGCTTTTTTATATACCAAATACTCAAAGTACCTAACGCTTTTAATAAAATAAGCAATTTGTACAGATTGATTTTTAATAATTTTAGATTAGCAGTTCAATGACATAAATTTCCAAAACAGTGAATTTAAAATTATTATAATCTCCATGTAAAGATTGTCTAAACAACATATGAATTCAAGGACGTCTCCACAACTTACAAAACAACCATTTTCGACATTAATAATCAAAAGTAACAACTGCTTTTAGCTATGATAAGTCAACAAATGGTTTTATAACAAATAAAACGACTATTTTAATCAAGATGTTTTCTTGCAAAATTAAAAACACTTAACACTTGTGTTTTTACTAAGTGCAACACATGGAATCTAAATACTGCATGTATGTTTGCTGTGGTTTGTTTTGTATTTTTTCTAAATCTTCTTTGCGAATTCAACCGCTCATAGTGGTTAAAATCGAAACGTAAATAAAGATGATTTTAATAATTATGAGTGGTTTAGTGCCCAAAGAAGATTAAGAAAAATACATTTAATCTAATTTGAACCGTGATCATTTACTAATAACAACGAATAAAATTGGATTATTTTGAGCCGAACTATGCAACAGTTTTGCCAATAAAAATACTACTTTTTCTTATTCTAACAAGGAATTGTCCTTCCTTTCAATTACTAACAACAAACTATGTGAGAACTGAAGTCTTTTCATTCTATGATATTTGAAACTAAAAACATTATCTTCAACATATTTTTCCATTTAAAGTCTACATATTCGAGTTCATATATATCTAAAAAAAACAAGTCTGAAAATAACTAGATAATGTTACCATGATTTTACATTAAAAGAAGTAGTTTGTTTAAAATCCCAATTTAATAACTAGGCTTGAATGGTTATAATTTAAATAGCAAGTGTTTCTATACAATAGAGAAATAAAAGTTTTTAATTATTTCTATTGAAATAAAAGTCAAAAGATAACATCCCTTCAACGAATTAACTTGAAAATACTTATAACCGATTTCTTCTAACCCGATTCGAACCAAAGCGATGTGGATTTTAATATAACAAAGGGAAACTGAATATGCTTTTGAGTAACCATTTAATAGGATTTGTTTACCAACTTGGAAAGATTATTTCGAGATTAACGTGACAAATAGGTATAGTTCGAAAATCCTGCTATTGTCTAAGGTACTAAATTAAAAATAATTTTACTGACCAAATGTAACAAATAAGTTTTAACAGAAACTACTTGACAGAAGAATATTTCGTGCTCCACGTTGTACGCCATTGTAACCGATTAATTTTTTAACTCCAATTCAGGACTTTGTAATATGCCAATGTGATAACTTTCTATTTCCATCCTTACATGAGATTTTCCAATGCTCCACTCGAAGGTACTACATTGACCAGGAAACGAGTTTTTTTTACCTGAAAAATTCGTAATTTTGCCGAACCCTTGCAGTTTTAATCAAGGTAAGGATCTTTAACGTGCGTGACAACACTCACCACGAGACCTCCATTTTACCTCTCATCCGAACGAGGGTGTATTTTTTAGAAAAATGCTTGCCTAACATTTTTCAAGTGAACCGTGTCGGAATTCGAACCCGGGACCTTGGTTTATTTCCATCCCCAGGACGTTGTACGCGCCAATGTGGGGGTTTTAATTAAATAAAAAATACCTGATTTAAGGAGTCGTCGGTCTCTAGGTAGGATATAACACAATAATTCGAGATTTCAAGGGACTTGAAGTTATTAAGAAGCTGTTAGTATCAGAAAGGTTTTCGGACACGGAAATTAAAAACCCGTTGCCAACGTGAAAGCTGTCGGTATTAGGAAGCCTTTGTCAACATCAAGAAGTTGGATTATATACCTGCAACGATTCCTACCTTGAACGTAGATCGAGTTTTAGCGAACAAAGCAGTAAGTCGTTTAACTTTTATTATACTTTTGGTATCATGCTTATAAAAATCATATACTGTTTGTTTCTTTGATATATAATAAATGTAATTTATGTTAATAATAACGTGTGAAACTCACAACTTTTAAGAGCTACCATTTACGTTGCTACACGCTTATTTAAATCGTATTGCACATTCCGACTTCTTATAAAATGAAGTTCGTTGTCGTATCCTGCATTTGATTTCTTAATGCTCCACCCGAATGTACTACATTGGCCAGAAAACGAGTTTTTTTACTTAGAAAATATTTAAATTTACCGTACCTTTACCATTCCAAGCAATGTAGAAAACTTTACCGTGCGTGATAACTTTACACACGGAACCTATGTTTTATTTTTCGTCGGAACGAGGGCTAACATCTTTTAAGCGTCCCTACTGGGAATCGAACCTCGGACCTTGAAATTAGTAGTCACGGGCAAACCAACTAAGCTACGTAGTTGCCTTACGTTTGATTTTTCAATGCTCCATCTGAGGGAACTACATTGACCAGGAAGCGAGTTTTTCTTTACCTTTCCAATTTACTTTTATTTTCATATGCTTTATACTTTTCTCTATTTTCTACATAGTTGATTTACTTATTTAGCTAAGTTTTGAATACCTTTTTCATAAAAATCTGCCACCTTCTTTGTTAGCCACTTCTTCATTGTTATCGAAGTGTTTGCCACCTAAGTGGTGTTTGAAGTGACTCAATAGATGAAAGTCACTCGGTGTAATATCTGGACTGGAGGGGTGGGGTGAGATTAATAACATCCTATCTAAGATGGTCGAGCAAGTTTTTGTTTCGAGCAGCTGTATGTCGTCTGCCGCTACCGGCACGAAGCAGTATCCCATTTGTTAGGATGCCACGTCGTTTGCTCAAGGTCGCTCGTCGGAGCTTGGTCAGTGTTGCACAGTATGTTTCTGCATTTATGGCATTAACTACAGTAGCAGAACATCATATCTGTTCCAAAACACTGTTGCCATTATCTTGCACCGTGGCAGCGTTTGTTTGACTGAGTTTTGACAGGGGATCCGTGAGACACCATTCAACTGATTATTGTTTCGACATTGGCGTGATATGTGATATCCAAAAATCATCTCCTGTGACGATTTGACTTATTATCTTATTAACCTCCTCGTGGTACTAACTCAAAAGGTTCAAAGCAAATTATAATCTTCTTGACAACCATCAAGAGCACAACTTTCAAAAATTCAAATTTTTAGCCACCATATTGTAAAAAAAAATTTCATGAAAGGGTTCTAATTGTGAATCTTCTGTCTTCGTGAAATATTGCATTAACAGCAGCAACCAACAAGTCCGAAACAACAAATGATCGACCTGAGTGAGATTTAGCATAGACAATTTTACGACTAGCTTGAATTCCCGATCTACTTTCGCACTTTCTCTTTACTCATTGCATTCAGACCATAAACCTCACTAATTTGTCTGTGAAAATTGGTATTCAATGTGTTCCTCGCAGACAAAAAACATATGACTGACTGTATCTCGCACGTATCGGACGACTCGATAATCTTGAACATTTTAAACACATACAGCGATGCGCACAGAGTACGTATAGAGCTGCAACTAACAGGAGATTACACAATGAGTGCCGAGAGGCAAATCATATGCCTATTACAACTCGCGCGCAACTTTAGAAGTGATAGAGCAAAACAGCCCTTACTTAAAAACGTCCCTTGCATATTGGACTAAATAGTGGTAGATGTTGGTTTTCCTCTACTGTTATTCATTGTTATAATTATGGTTTAAAATATAGGTTTGGTATACAAGATAAGTTTTTTATTTGTGTTTATTTTAAACTAGTAGAAGAGAAGTGTTTAAGCAAGACTTCATCAATCTCTAGTAGCAGTAATAACTGCCAAAGAAGTTATTCAGAAACACACCTTCCGGGTAGGCTTCATCTGTATTGATTTTTTTAGGTAGGGTGGCGCTCAAAGACTGTACATACACAAAGAGAGTTTATAGATCTTCCATGGCAAGCGTATAGGTATTTAATAGAAGTGCACAATTTGTATACCCCTATAGTATTATACTTGGTTTCATAGGGCCCATTCCGCACTACTGAAAGTTAACCGGTGCACTAATTTACTGATATTGTACTCCGCCCCCTGTAGAGTAAAATTAATTCAGAAACGTAATGTCAATTCAGCACGTAACAGGTTCTTTAGTTTTGTGTCAAGTCGTGTGGTTGATGTGTATTCGAATCCCGACACGGTCCGCTTGAACAATGTTAGGCGAGCATTTTTCACAAAAATACACCCTCGTTCAGATGAGAAGTAAAATGGAGGTCCCGTGTGTGAGTGTTGTCACTCACCTTAAAGATCCCTACCTTGCTTGGAACATCCAGGGTTTGGCAAAATTCCAAATTTTCCAGGTAAAAAGAACTCGTTTCCTGGCCAATGTAGTACCTTTGGGTGGAGCATTGGAAAAAATCACATGTAAGGGGGTTGACGTATATTTATTGGTGTATCTTTTTCGGGGTTTTGTGTTTCTGTGTCTTGTTGTGTTTGTGTTTTTCTAACTACTTGCTTTCTAACTGGTCTGCTTGTTATTTACTTCTACTTTGTTTGTCGTGTAAAAATTTCTCGCACCTGTTCTTTTATGCGGTGTGGATCTGGAGGTAGTATCTTTTTGTTTCTGGTCATTGAGTGATGCTCGTATCTGGTCTGAAGTTTTTATTATGTTTAGGTTATTGCGATTTAAACATTTGTGCATCATGTTAAGGTTGAAAAAATCATTAAATTGTTAAATTTAGTTTTGACCAGAAAGGGTGGGGATCCAATAACAAACTTTGGTTGCGTCGGCTAACTACAGTGGTGCAGGAGTGAGTTCCTTTTTAAACAAATAAAACAATCACTAAATGTAAAGAGGAATAGTTGCAATTCCAAAGGCACGTTACCAATAACACTTACCTCAAAAGCTTTAATGTACTAAACTGGCTACTTGATTTGCTTCCTATGCGGGTTGAACAAGCCTGTCCAGAATTTTGTCTTTACTGTCAGGTTTTTGTCAAATAATCCGCAAATAGTACCACGTTTAACTACCTTCGGATAATCTCATAGCCCAAGGGGTTTCCTCGACTACCCTACCAACGTTACCATCTATCTCGTCGTCAATAAACCACGAGTAATTAATTCATTGTTTTTTTCCGTTGTCTAGTTCCCGTCATCCTAGTCACCACCTTTCTATGCCTTCCATATGGTTGATACGTGATTATTGTTATTTTATACGTTCAGTAGTTTGTAAATGGGTACATTGTAATATATAACATTGCATTTTATTGTAATGTCTGAATAGGTCATTTATAACATAATATCTGTGAATTCCACTAGATCATTTACTATATCTGGGTAATTAAACAACATGGTGATAATACTACCTTTATGTTGTCTGTAGATATGTTCTGTAACTGTAACGTTAATTTTACACTTTCATACCGAAAATTGAAAAAAAAAGCTCTCCTAATTATGAGATAATTATTGTATAAAGTACGAATATTACGGATCTCACTGTTGCTTACTCATTAATTATTCTAGAGGCTTTCTTAAAGTAAAATAACTACGTTATAAAAATTTTCTGTTGAAATTGGTATGTTCACTCGAACTAGCTATGGTAATTATCTATGCTTGCATATTTGTATTCGGATTTGTAACGCCCTACATTGTAATCAATTTTCCTTTTGCGGTTTTGAAATAAGTTATTTACCTGAGTTACAATCAACTATATATTTACTAACAAATAACTCTCTAATTACTCTGTTCAAGTTTATTGCTCAAATTTTCTTTATACTAAAAGTTATTAAAACGCCATGCTTATTTCATACTAGTTTTTGTGAAATCATAATATACAGGGTATTTCCGCATTTATTCTACACGTATAAAATTAAGTTTTTCCTTTTCAATCGGGTTTCTATTTAAAGTAATGCCAACGCGTTACAATCATTACTAGTTTTTTCTACACAAATTGTTATTCGGAAGAATAGATGTTTGTTGTCAAATCTGTGATACGTAATCAGAAAACACAGAGGTGCGAAATCCATTCGATTCTTTTTTGACAAAATTCCTAAGAACTGGGCTACTGTAAAATTATTTTTATTAAATCCAGAGGGACAAAATTGTACTTTTTGTACGCAAAACGAAAATTATTCAGTTTTCCTATAGCATACTGTCTTTTACGTTTTTTCATCTAATAATAAAGATTAAGCAGGCAGTATTACTTTAGCAAAGCGTTTTTTATGCGTGATTTTCAAAAGGGCTAAAGATTAATTATAAATTCTAGGACTAAACTGAAAGCCTGTTATATCGTATTTTGCAACGGAGTAGCGACGACCCTATTTTCAACAAAACCTCATTAAATATACAGCGGTATTTTGAGTAAGAGCTCTAAACTAATTTTTAATTTTAAAACTTTTTATTTTATTACCATAAATACTGAAAGCCCTATTCCTCCAGACCTGATTACTAATTCATAAGACGCGAAAGGCGTATTTTTGGTAAAAAATATTATTTGTATCTACATGAACTAACGGTTAAACCATGATCGTAAAAATATAATAAAAAATTTTGATAGTAGTCGGTGTATAATGTTTTGCAGAAAAATAAGAAATGATATACATGAATTTTAGTAAACTTGTAAGCGTGAATCCTAAGCCCTGATAAAACCTTCATTAAATATAAATGTAAATCGTGTAAAAAAACGTTCAAATCCTGTAGATATATTCAACTAAGACCCTATTACTAAGATATCACCTCAGTTGCTGATTTATGCAAAGGACTTGGAATTACATAATTTTGACGACTGGTAACAGGTCAAAACCATTACGGGTTAACGATAAGCAAAATTCAAATATTTGAAGAAGCAAAATTTATTTTAGGCCATTTATTTGTCTCCATAATGGAAGTTGAACTTTAATTTCCGGGTAAATGGAGTTTCTACTTCGTAAACCTGTTACTTTTTTATTACTTTTACAATGTTTGCTTTAATTGAAGTGGCAGTATTATAAAAGCTTTGAATGAGAATTGAAAGGGATAGAATTGCTATTATAGGATGAGCTGGAACAAAAACGCATCACTGAAATTTGAAAATCTGGAGCCGTATATTGAAAATGGGTGAGGAAAAATATTACTTAGAAGCAGAACTCTTAGGTAGTGATTCAGTTTGAATAACACAGTAAAGTATCTGGCAATATAAAATTATATACAAAAACGCGTCAAAACCTACTGATATATGAATCCTTCTTTAGAGGACTTACTTGTGCTGTTACCTATATCAAAATAGACGAGCTGAAAATAGAACAATCCCGAAAAACGCCGAAAATTTCTAACTAGAAAACAAACTTCTCTAAACCCTGCATTTCCATTGGTTAAAGCCTTATAGACTTCTTTTACATACTAAAACTAAACCCTGGATTTTTATAGGTTAAACATCTAATTAACTTTTACTATATATACAGCATAGGGAAAAAAATCGAGTTTAGCAAGAAGCATTCACTTGGCGCTTTCCACAACGCTGCGAATCAACTTACAGTACTTCTCCTAGTCTGCTCTATTGTAACAGTAGCGCTGATCCACAGCCTACCACCATCTACTACACTAGCGGTGCTGCCCTAAGTCAGACCACCACGCCGCCGCTTTCTACATACCTACTAAGTCAGCAATGCTTAACTCTGAGCCTGCTAACGTCTACAACGACGCCGACGTCCAAGGAGTGGTGCGTTGCATCATGTCGTGGCCGTCACCTCCTACCTTAATCAACAGCGCTCATGTCATAGCCTGCTTACGCCTCAGTAAATGGTACGCTGTACCACACTCCGGCGCCGAGTACAGAGGGTCTCCTATACTCGGCGCCTGCGGTAAACCACGAAATCTCCCGAAGATTTACGAACTGATTTAAGCTGTATATATATTGAAGTGTACGTAATAGCTAAAAGAGTATAAACAGTATTTTGTTGTTTGAAGGCTGTGTATATGCCAAATGAAGCCAATGATCAGATCACATAACTGTAAAATTTGTGTTTGCCGTACTTCACAAATGGTAAAGTATTTGAAGTATATTAGTCAGAGTAGAAGTGCCAATACGAAAAACAATGACTTGATGAAGTGAAAAAGCACAGTATTCAAGGATTTATACTAAGTTGTACGTTGATAAGCCAAAGAGTGTAAATTTGCTGATCTAAAAGCCGGTTGCATCTGTGGAAGTTTCACTATTCACAACACAGAGCCAGGTTTATATGTGAAACATTTCGGCTCTTATTTATTAGAATCAACCTTTGGACAAACTTGTAGTATCAAAATTATATGTGAAAATATTGTATCAAAACTGATTGGAGTGCAACGCGGTCATATGAACCAATGATTGAACATTTAATTATATAATTGTAAAGTGTAAAGGATGATGAATAGGTATTAGTGACACAAACTAGTTGGGACGATTTAATTGGATGTTGGGTTTGTTAAAAATGTATAAAGAGTAGGCATAATTTTAAAGGTGGTATCACCTAGGTAAAGATAATAATAAGGAGATCGATTTGAATTATTTTTGTAATAAGACGTGTTTTGTAAAATTGCGCTAATTTTGGATATTTAAAAGTTTAAAATAAAATATTTTGAAAAGTAAAGCCTTTAATTGAAATGAAGAAGAATATAAATAGTCAAACGGAATAGTAATAGTCAAGAAGAGTAGAAAGGTACAAGATTGGATATTGGAGCGGCATTGAGACAGGCGGAAATAAGAGTGGATATTTAGAACGAGTTGGATTAAGGTAGAAAGGATTTGGATTGGAATTATTAGATGGAAGGAAAACGAAGTGGAGAGATTTGGATAGTACATTGCGGATAGATTGGTATTGAGTGGAAAATATATATAGCAGCACAGAATTGGAACGATCAGGTTAAGGATTGGATATTGTTGGATTAGTTGGAGGGTGTATAAAGAACGACGGCATAATTATAGGAAAATTAGCGCGGGGGAAGTTAAATTTTAAGGTATTCAAAATTCTAAATTCAGTCATTATTTATAGATTTGGGTGGATATCAAAATTAAAATAAAGCAAAACCTGGTGTCTGAAAAGCAGAGTAGTCCTAGTGACAGTGAAACGCAGTGTGAAGACCCATCCGGTGACTGAGATCTTGAGCCAGAGTTCAGAAAGGCCTACAGCGAAGAATAAATCGGGTGAGTACTGTGTTTTTGATACGTCAAAGTCAATTTGGAAAGAGTATTTAATTTGGCACAAGGCTACGTGGATCTGTTTATAAAATTTGGCATATGCGAATATAAGGTTACGTATACTAAAATAAAGGTAGTGCTGTTTGGTCGGTGTCGTGACCATCTACCTATCACTGAACCCACGGTAGGTAGGTGTAGATTCCCTGAGAAGGAGAGTTTCAGTAGTCGAGGCATATTTATATAGTTTTGTTTTGTAGACCGACCAAACATAGTTAAAGCACGAAATAAAAAGATAAAATTTTCACACTGCCAAGTATATAAAATTATACATAAATAAACCACAGTTTAAAGTAAATATCAATTATATAAAAAGGGGGGGTGAGCATAAGAATATATATATATATATTGATTTCATAACTATTTAGCTTATATATCCGCACCATACGTTGACGCCTTCTCTACTCTGCGCTTGAAGCAAACCACGTCTTCCGAAGTTTGCCAAAGATTTACGAACTGATTTTATATATTTAATGCTGTAATTATAGGGTTAATTTAAGGGTAGGTTAAGTCATAGGGGTCGTAGAATAAACAAGAGAAACTCCCAAATAACAAAAACACATAACTACCGATATTAGAAGAGTAAATAGGTCATTATAAATATTGTTAGTTGGGAGCACACTGTATATAACAGTACAAGCGATTAAACGCATATCCAAGAGTAGTTACGAGCAAATATGGGATTTGGAAATGTAATGAAATGCATAAAAATTAAATCAACGGAAAACCTATATGCATTGGCTAGATAAATATTCAACAAGTGCGTTAAATATATCGTCATTTACGGAGGCTAAATTATGCATTATTTGAAAATCGTACGTGATAGAAAAGTATTACATTTGTTCAAAAATCCAATTTAACTAGGAAATAAACAAACACCAAATTTATTTCTATTTAGATTAGATTAAGCAAATAACAAGAAAACGTAATTTAATAAACGAAAACTCCTGGGATTCCTAAAGTAAATGTGATGTTATGTGAATGAATTACGTGACAACTTGAGCGTTCTTCCAAGCAATTAAACTACACAATTGGTAAAGTTTCCGAAATAACACAAGAGATAAGAAAATTGGTGTCGCCCAACACGTGGAATCAACAAATCGCAAACAAAGAGGCAAGGTCTATAAATTCGATAACAATTGAACAACGAGTGAGTATACATTTGAAACTGGGCAGTCACGGAATACGACAGTTAGCGCAAGGCACTTAGTAACAGGCGTGGCTATGTAGATGGCGTTACATCTCACAGATTCAATACAATGAAAACCAACTATAATTGACTACAAAACTAAAGCAATAGCTTACCTTTAGTTAATAGTCGTAGTTTAAAATATGTTTTGTGTTCTCTGTTCCCAGATAAACCAATGCTAGCGTTTAAATGTTAAGTAGGTTTTCTGATGTGCAGATATTCGTTTTTTTTAAAATTCGGTGCAATGAATAGTTGTTGAACCTTCAACTTTAGGTTGTTAACCCGTAACTGCTGTGAAGCAATTTTAAGTACGCACACACTGTTCACCGGTCAAATTGACCGGCGTGAACCGTGTTTTATCTATATTACGTATACCTTAAAGGGTGATACGTTTCACTAATTACATTATTAGACTCTCCCCTATAATATTTGTTTCAATAAACCCCTTTCCCCCTCCATTCCTAAAATAAATTTATAAAAAAACAACCCAGCAAAATTGAAGCATTTATTCAAATTAACATAATAATAATACATTCATAAAATAAAAAATAAACATATAATGTAGAAAAATGATATACCTAACAGAAAAATTTAAACACATTCTTTGCAAATATGCCTGGAACATAGTGAGCACACAGGTTTTTTACAAGTTATGCAACCATGCGATGCTTTTCTTTCTTTTTTAGCAGGACACAAATAACAAGTCTTACGCTTCGGCAATTTTCCTGTTTCAGTCTGTAATCCATCCGCTGCAGATACTAGTATATCAATTTTTAAAATTCGTTTAATAATAAATCGGATTTCTGGTGCTGTATGGGGATTCATCAAACGACGTTCCATTTCTGGTTTTACTAATTCGAGGGCCAATTGTTTTATGAAACCAATTCGTTTCAATGCCAAATTATTTTTACATGCACTGTAAAGTATGAATGCATTGATACTACTTATATCCAATATTCTGAAGAATATGGCCATAGGCCATCGTCTTGTTCTTCGTCCAGAACAATAAATCGCGCATTTCTCATCCAGGGCATCAACTCCAGCCTTAGTCGAATTGTAATACATAATAATTTCTGGTTTAGTTGTAACGGGGTCAGTAACTTTTGAATGATGCATAGAACTTACTAACAAAGCTACTTTACCTTTCTTTGGAACATATGAAACCAAAGCGATACCTGACGTAAAGCCATACAAACTTGAAGCAATTGGTCTGTGTTTGCTAGGCTGAAATTCTGGTGGAATTTCTCTTTTATTCTTTTTTATGGTGCCAACATAAGTAAGACCTTTTGTCTCCAATATGTGAACAAGGCCTATTGATGTAAACCAATTATCGACAGTTATATTGCGATTAGTCATTTCAATTGGTTTTGAAAGTCGTATTACAGATTGAGTCGGTTTAGGTAGCTCTTGTTCTTCTGGTGAAAGAGTTCGACCGTCTGATTCTTTCCCAGAATATATATAACCATTCAAAAAGTAATGAGTTTTGCTATCTGTAAGTGCCATTATTTTTATTCCATATTTACATGGTTTATTTGGCATGTACATCCGGAACTTGCATCTACCACGAAAACTTACCAGCGTTTCATCGATCGTTGCACATTCTCCCACACTGTAAAGTTCCTGACAATTTTTTACAAAAGATTCAAATATAAAGGATATTGGTGCTGTAGGATCCAGTATTTTGCGTTCCTTTCTGCTTTGAGGATCGTCGAATCTCAAGGTACTAAGCAAAAAAAGTAAGCGACCTTTACTCATAACTGCTCGAAAAATGTCCCTTCCTGAACCATCAGTTGCAAAAATTGCATTTACATCTTCATGATTTGATTTGAATGCAGCAGAAAAATAAAGCAATCCTAGAAAAGCCTTTAGTTCAATTATATCCAATACTTTTAGTTCTGGACGATTTTGTTTTTTGTATTTTTCTCTTTCTATTTCAATTAGAGTATTAGTCCAACGCAAAACTTCAGATAAAATATTGTTGTCCATAAGTAAATTCCACATTTCTTCTGGAGTTGTACTCTCTAGTCTAGCATGTCCTCGTAAACCAGGCCGTTGAGGTATAATGTTTTTTGAGTTTTCCTTTTCGGCTTACTTGGTTCAGCAGTCCAAGAAAATTTATTTTTTCCAAAATATTGTTTTCTGTTGGCTGCAGTGACATTTTCATTACTAGTTTCGCTGGCCTCGTCGCTATGCTCATTTTAGTTCTCTCTTCCGATGTCTTTGTTATCACTTTCACTGTCTTCTTCAATCGAATCGGAGTCATGCTCACTTTCTATGACAAATTCGCAGTCAGATTCTAAGTCACTTTCTAATTCGTCATTATCCGGTAAAGTGTCGTCGTCAACCTCTTCAAACCATTTCATCACCGTCTCTTCATAGTCTTTGTCGGTTATCTTTACTCGCCTAGATGTGCCGGGGCGTGATTCCATAATAGAACAACCTAAAATAAAATAACAAAATAAAATAATAATAATAACAAAATAAAAATGTGTAACGTACTTACTGCATCCGGTCAAATTGACCGGTAGGAAACGGAATTGATTAATATCTTGACAAATAACACGACCACACAACTGCGGGTCGACTGACATTCAGAACGTAAGAAAATACACTGACGGATGAATACGCCACTAGAGAATTAACCGCGTTATTTAAATTTGAAATAATGCAATGGTCAATTTGACCGGAGAACAGCAGTTACGGGTTAAGCATTAAAATGGTTTTTTACATGTATTTTTTCATGACAACGGTCGAGGGGACAACGGCCCAAGTGTCCCACCCTGCTTACTATCGCTTGAAGGACTCACGAGCGCGTCCCTCCCAGCGACGGTCCGCGGACTGTGGCAATGGGTTACGTAATTCTCGAGTGGACGACTTATAGAACTCACAAAAATGGTCTTTCGAGACCTTATAGGAAAATTATGTCAAAAGCAATCTTCTGCGCTAGAATTCTTACAGGTTATTTACTCTTTGGGTATCAGATGCAAAAGCACAGGATGTAAAAACTTTCGATAATATTATTTCAGGAATGATTCATAACTGTCAACCAGGTAATTCCTTTATTTTCAAACATGAAGTTTTATCCAAGTTGCAGGTAGAAACAATTTAACAGTCTTAAAAGCACAAACCTAGGTTTCCAAGATATCCTAGGGCGAGCAAAATTTCAGGTTCTTGTATCTGGCTCCTAATGTACTACTTATTGGGAAGGACCGTTCATAAAATCAGACGGAAACTTTCGAAGCAAGTCTGTAAGAAATTGATGACCACTTGGTTTCATTTCTTTAGTAGTAAATACTTATTTTCATTTCTGCAATTTTTTTAAATTTTTTAGCACCCTTTCACCCTGTCAAGAATTTAATCCGTTGTTTAGTAATTACAGGCTTTCTCAGTCTTAATTTAAATTGTTCTCTGCACTTAATATCAAAATTGCCCGAATGAATTAACTCCAATATACAGATTTAGGAAAAAATACCGGTCTTATTTTAGAAAAGGCAAGCTGAATTCTTTTAAATAGAAAAAACGACGACTTCTTGGATCACCTGATCCAATATATAATTAACGATCGAACAACAAAGCATCAAGTCACAATTTCAGGAGGAATATGAACATGATTAAGCCGAATGAACATAGAAGTCACTAGTCAAATTGTCCCATTATGCGGTTTGTTCCATGTTTCTTGTAGTAAGTCGAAAATAAAAGCAGAAACTCAACATTTTATATACCAAACTAAAAAAAAAGCTGGACCGTAAACTGAGTAGGTAGTCCAGTAGTTGAACTTCATTGTGACATCATGAACCTAAGAACTTTTTGGCACCGTTAGACTGGAAGGGATAACCTAATTTGAAAGAGAATCGTTTAATAATGTAACTAACTCATTTCCCAATTTAAATATAAAAAATGTTTTTGTTTCAGTGAGCTTTTTATTAATTCATGAGACAGAAAGGTGTATTTTTAAACGTCAAATGCATAAAGTATTTGTTTTTCCATAATAAATAGGTTAGACAAGGTGAAAACGGAAATATTTTAGATATCAAAGGCGCTTTCACAACCAAGTAATTACAAAGACTTTCTTGAAAACCTAGTAAAGTGAATATAATTTTAATAAATGAATAATTTTGTAAATGACTGGGTAAAGCTAAATTCCAGAAACATTTCTATATTTTGAGGGTGGTTATAAATTTCGGTTAATACATATTCCACTTCGGTTATTTAAACTATGCACGCTTTGAAATTCTGTAAGTCCAACATTATTAAAAAGTATAAAGTAAATACTGTTTATTGACAGAAAAATTTAATTATTATTAGTTTGTTTGATTCTCAATTTCCATTGCAGGCACGTGAATCCGAATCTATAAAATAAGAGCAGGTTTTCATTTATATTTGAAAGGCGTTTTGTGACTAATAGGAATACAACTTGGCTGTTTTAATGACTTAGCTAAAATATTTGAAAAGCCGCTACACTGAAAAGGAGTTGCTACACCTTTTTGACTGCGTAAAGTTTTGCTTACTATTAGGTGTAAGGATGCTTTTTAATTCAAAAGAAAAAGTTTTATTTTTCTAGCATTATTATTGCACGTATAAAATAGGTTTATAACCCATAAAAATTGTTGTTATAATTTCTCATGAACCAGAGGTAAAGAACTTATAATTTATTCAGGTGTTTTGAAAAGCACGCATTTTCTCACATCTTCAAAAATGAGAGCTTATCGCTTTACTCAATGAAAACGTTTTATGTTTAGTGGAAACAATGACAAGTTTCGAGTGCATACGGAAATTTTAAGGGACTCTATCTCTAACTATCGCACCGTATCGACACATTAAACGGAGTGAAACTTTGCATCCTTCATATCGTTCCAAGTTGCTTCAATCACCCCTTGTATTCCCTAAAGTTGAAAGTTTAACAACAATTCATTGCACCAAATTTAGAGAAAAACAGACGGACCTCAAAAAATCCACTGAACATTTAGTTGCCAGCATTGGTTTACCTGGAAGCAATGTACCTTAAACTACGACTGTTAATTTATTAAAAGTAAATTCCCTCTTTAGTTATGTAGTTAATTACGGCTGACTTTCATTGTATTAAAATCTGTGTGATGTAACGCCATCTACACAACCACACATGGTACTAAGTGCTTTTATCTAACTCTCGTTCTTCTTTAATAATTTTTGGCGCCTATTTTTTTCAGTTTTTTAAAAACACGCATTAAAATTTTCTATTTTAGCTTTACTTATTTTCTGATTTTATGTATTACATATAAATATTATTGTGTTAAACTGCGATAAACTAATATTATTATAAAAAATTACTCGTACTCTACGGGTTACCTTTAAGATCAACGACACTACATTTGATTCTCCAATGCTTCACCCTAAAGTACTACATTGGCCAGGAAACCAGTTTTTAATCTGAAAAATTTCGAATTTTGTCGAACCCTTGCTGTTCCAAGCCAGGTAGGGATCTTTAACGTTTACGAGAACGCTCACACATGGAACTCGGGTGCCACTCAGAATCGTTTTCAGCAAACGTCAAAAGTTTTTTCTTATATCTTCACTATAATTTGTTCTTAAATATTATATAACACCTCTTTTCACAAATTTTAATAATTTAATTTGAAATTTATTTCGACGCGTAAATTATCGAGTAACAGTGATGCAGCTTCGACGTGGTTCAAATTGAGACTCAACCTCTTATCAAACTCTGGGTGTTATATAGCTTATGCTATCTAAATTTCATTGGTTTATCTGAATTGTCGTTCAAAGTCTTTTAGCCAACCATAGTTGGTTTTGTATATTCCTAGGAGTTTTACAAGTTTAATTCTGATGAAATTATTCCGTGATTACGGATTCTGCTTATATTTCTATTATTTCACGATCTTTGACCGCTTGTTTTCTTATTATTACTGGAGATTTTAATTTACTTTAGTCTTTAATATAGCATATGGCTCTTGTTTGTGTAGATAAAGCTTTTGGGGAATTGAATAAATAAACCGATCTAACATGAGTGATGTAAATAAACATGTTTCTGTTTATATCTTGTATTTAAAACTCATTTTGAAATGTGTGTTTCTTATCAAAGCGTTTTACTATATTCTCTCTTTATCGCATGCTTAATTGCGTGATTTGTTTATAAACTTATGAACGCTTCTTAAAGTAGTTTAATTGCATGTATAACTATCTCTCTGCTGAACATGTGTTTTATTATTGAAACACGTGCTTACTGTCATTGATTAAAGTTAATTGCGATCCTTATACAGGGTGTTAAATGTTTGCTCTTTGCATAATATGCGAATTTTATATTTTTCATGCTAAATAAATGCAGTTTTCTAATTCCTATTGCTATTTACATTTACTAGGCAACCCTTACGGCTCAATACACCCCAAAATAACCCCCTTATCATAGCTATATATAAATATATATATATATATACTTTTCTAAATTATAACTTTTGGCTATGGAAAAAGGCAATTGAACCGGATCTCTTTCGTGCGGACTGTTGCTAAAACCTGCGATGTCAAGTCAAACGACAAGATGACACACGTTGTGAGCTTGGTGGTGCTGTACTTCCCATAATGTGTCTATATTAAATGTTAGAATTTTGCTACTCCTGTCCTGATAAGCCCCAATTAGGGTGAAACGCGTCGATGGTATGCCCTCGTGGCTGAGTGTGAGTCACTAGCGATTAATTCTTTATTATTATTTTTTGTTTGCTTTACCGTAACAGTAAGATAAAGTACATCTCAAAAATAATTCCAAAGAGAAAGGTATATGCCCAACTATTTATGGTCTAGCGCTGTTTAGATAAAATAAAATCTTGAAGACAATGTCGACGAGAAAGATAACCGTCTGTGATTTAAAACATTAACTAGATAAGATAAAATCTCTGAGATATTTTCACGAACAGATAACTAACTAACTATTTATGGTTCTATAATATTAATGGGATAACATCTCCAAGATAATTTCAAAGAGAAAAATATACACAAAATGTCAATGGTTGAACCTACTCCTAAGATAAGATTATGGCTTAAAAAATTCAAAGAAAAGATAACGAAACAATTAATTTTGGTTCGGAGGCCTTGCACTTGGAAAGGCACACCGCAGCTCTTACAACTATCGAAAACAGAAAGGGAACCGCAAGGGAGTAAGAGTGATCTCGTTGGATAGTAAAAGGAGATTTTTACTCATGCCCTCGAAAAAGAGAAGCTTTGTGAGGCAGAACTCGTTTACAAGTGCGGCATGAGGAACCAGGTAGAGGCGCTTTCGTGGCGTAGCGGTATGTGTGTGACTACTACGCCAAACGTCTCGGGTTTGAATCCCGACACGGTCCGCTTGAAAAATGTCAGGCAAGCATTTTTCACACCCTCGTTTGAATGAGAGGTAAAATGGAAGTCCCGGGTGTGAGTGTTGTCACGCACTTTAAAGATCTCTACCTTGCTTGGAACAACAAGGGTTCGGAAAAATTCCAAATTTTGCAAGTAAAAGAAACTCGCTTCCTGGCCAATGTAGTACCTTTCGTGGATCATTGAAAACTCACATGTAAGGAACCAAATAGAAATGCAGCCCCTTCATCTGTGCGTCGATTAAGAGAGAACCAACCCGCAGGCCAAATCGATAACAAATTCACTATTAACATTTTAACGTAAACCCATCCGAAAACAATTTAGGTACCAGCTTGATACAGGTCATCCACATCAATGTGGTCCAATGCCATGAGGTAACAACCGTGTAACTAAGCAAAAACGTAGAAAGTAAAAGAAAAAACAGAAAGTATAGAAAAGATAAAAGAGGGAAATGTGATATTAGGAGCTTTTTGGCAACCAGGTAGAAGAGAGAGGAAAAAGTGCTTGCATTGAGCAATAGCGATAGAACAAACGGTGTTAACGAAGCACTACTCGACCAGCCAGAGTGTAGTTAGTAGCTTGCAGTGAAAGAGCACCGTTCTTATTTGATGGGCGATTAACTCGGGACTAAGACAGATCCAACAGAGGAAAAATGTAAGGTTAAGGCGAAGGTAGATTAAGAAAAGTAGAGTTTTTAGGATAAGCATCCTAGAGAGAAGGTAGAGAGCAGAGAATGTCCCTATTAAAACAGGACGGTCTGAAAAACTACCTGCAATTCTAGCAACAAGGTAAACCCCATTCCTACACGTCAATAATTAAAATTAACTGGGCTCTAAATGTGACCTAGACATCATCTTCCTACCGAACGTACCCACTATGATAAGCTACTCAGACAAGAATAACACAACTAACTTTCATAAACACACAGATAATTTTAAAAATAAGTAGCTACCGCAGACATACTAAAATAATTATACGATAAACAGTTAATTAAAGATAGAATAGAAAAGATTTCAATACACCAGTAACAAAAGAAATAACATTGAAAACGACAAAAGCGATAGCTACTCAACAACACGTTCAGGAAAAATCTTAAAAAATGTATTAAGATCTTCATGATACAAAAACAGTCGATAACAAAATTTTTTACAAATGAATGAAATATTTGCGAAAGAAAACACATCGATAGATATTTTTTTGTAGATGTAACTGTGGAAATCGGTTTTTCGACAGAGGCCTAGGCCGCGATCGTACATGCATCCAAAAATTAAAGCACCGACCCGACATAAGCTAGTACAAGTGATAAAGTTTTCTTGAGTCATTCTAACAAAAGTTATGTCAAGGACGTTAGAAGAGCGTGTTGGTTTATGAAATAATAAGAGATATAAAAAAATAAGAGATGAATATTCAAGAGAAATAAAATTATTTACGTGTAATAACATATAAAAACATTTTTTAAGACTATGACTAAGAGAGCTACTATTTTGAAATTAAAAGGTTTAAAATAATTTGAGCTTTATAGGCAAGTTAGATTTTTAAGCAAAAAGATATATGTAGAAGATATAAATTGGATGTAGGTTAACAAAATGAAGTTTCAATGGTAAAATATGTTTATATTCACAAAATAACGTTAATAGATAGAAATGTGATTCAATTAAATATAGCTAAAGGTAAGGCACTATATATGACTGCTTGTTAATCGTTGGAGACAAAGAGAAAAGGTTGTAAATCGCTAATATGACATGGTTCTTGAAATTTGCAATTTAAATAGTGTATTTTGTAAATTAATGTTGGTGCTATGTGATAAAGTTTACGTAAGTTATAGCTAGAAGTTAGTTTCAGAGAAATACCATGAATTGTATTAGATACGACTTGACTGCATTTTTTATTTTTAAATTTCAAAGGTAATTTTATTGAAGATTATGTGCGCATAGTTTATGCTAGTATAGTAAATGAGAACGGAACTAAATTAAAACTCAGTATTGCAGTTAATAGAGACAGTTTGCTACGTTTGATTACTAATTAAACGAGATTAAAACAATTTTTTTACGTCTGAGACAAGGTTTTTAGTCACCAAATCATATAATTAACAATGTAGATATTTTTTAGCACAGAATTTTAAAGTATTTATTCATGTAGGAGAGGTATCAAACGCAAAGAATGCGATCAACCATTTTTAAAATACTTACACGTATCTGTTTATCCTTTTTTTATGAGAAAAGAATTTTTATAACCTCACTTTTTAATAAGTAGGTTTTGTTCAGAGGTAAAAGATAAATACTGATGCTTTCTTTATTTTTGTTATAAAATAGCTAAAAATATTTGTAGTTTTTGCCAATAAAGGAATTATTTAATTAATAAGGCAATTTTGAAAACCTGTAATAATAATATGTGGATAAGGGGATCTTATATTTACATTCAATGACCTTGGGTTGCATAGGTAATGTCCAAACCACTCTGTTTTATTTATTATAATACACACTGAAGGTTTTATTTGAAAGTGACTGTTAAAGTGACAGGTTGTGCAAGTTTGAATTAGAATCTCACGAATAGGGCAATGTATTTCAATGTATGAAGTTAATAAAAAATTACTAAAAGTGCATGTATATGAGATTTCCAGGTTATACTTCATAAATCATTGAAGTTTCATTTTATTACATAGATTACTAGAAAATAGTCAAAATTCTTAGATGATTTATTACAGAAACTTTTAAATTTTTTAAATACAGCACATAATTTTAATATTTTAGAAATTAGAGCAGTTAATAGTCTTTCAATCCAACGTGGCAACTGTCATAGATCTTTGCGACTCCATGACGTTGTTGATATGCGTGTAACTACGGTAACCAATGTCCCGGATGTGAATCTCGACACAGTTTGCTTGATGAATGGTAGGCGAGCATTTTAACATAAATGCGCATTTGTTCGATTGAGAGGTAAAATGTAGGTCCTATGTGTAAGTGTTGTCGTAAACATTAAAGATCTCTACCTAGCTCGGTACAACAAAGGTTCGGCAAAATAAAAAATTTTCCTGCTAAAAAAAAGACTTGCCTCCTGGCCAATATAGTATTTTTGGGTAGAGCATTAGAAAATCAAATGTACTGTCATTGATATAACAGGTAACTTGTATTGATGATTTTTTATAATAACATTAATTTATTGCATTTTAACAGAAAAATATTTACATGTAATTTATAAAATCAGATAATAGGTAAAGTAAGGTAAAATAGAAAACTTTTGACGTGTTTTTAAAAAACTTAAAAAAATTAAACGCCAAAAATTAATATAGGAAAACGACAGTTAGCGCAAGGTACTTAGTACCAGGCGTGGTTATGTAGATGGCGTTACATCGCACAGATTTTAATACAACAACAACTAAACAACAACTAAGGCAACAGCTTACCTTTAATTAATAGTCGTAGTTTAAGGTATGTTTTTGTGTTCTCTGCTTCCAGGTAAACTAATGCTGGCGTCTAAATGTTGAGTAGGTTTTCTGATATCCGGATATTTGTTTTTGTTTAAATTCGGTGCAATGAATTGTCGTTGAACCTTCAACTTTAAGTTGCTTAACAATAAATTGTTTTTTACATGTATTTTTCTATATCAACGGTCGAGGGGACAACTGCCCAGGTCCCCCCCCCGCTCACCCTAGTTTAAAGGACTCGCGAGCGCGCCCCTCCCAGCGACGGGCCGCTGACTGTGGCAATGGGTTACGTAATCCTCGAGTGGACGACCTTTAGAACTCACAAAAATGGCCCTTTTAGACCTTATAGGAAAATTATGTACAAAGCAATCTTCTGCGCTAGAATTCTTACAGGTTATTTACTCTTTTAGTATCAGATGCAAAAGCACAGGATGTAAAAGCTTCTGATAGAATTTCAAGAATGATTTATATCTATCAACGAGGTAACTCTTTTATTTTCGAACATGAAGCTTTATCCAAGTTGCAGGTAGAAACAATTTAACAGTCTTGAAAGCACAAACGTAGGTTTCCAAGATATCCCAGAAGGAGTAAAATTTCAGGTTCTTGTGCCTGGCTCCTAATGTACTACTTATTGGGAGGGACCGTTCATCAGATCAGACGGAAACTTTCGAAGCAAGCCTGTAAGAAATTAATGACCACTTTTTTACATTTCTTTAGTAGTAAGTACTTATTTTAATTTTCGAGCACCCCTTTACCCAGTCAAGAATTCAACCCGTTGTTTTGTAATTACAGGTTTCATCGGCCTTAATTTAAATTGTTCTCTACTCTCTACATTTTATCGCTTAATATCTAAATTACCCGAATGAGTTAACTGTACAGATTCAGGAAAATACCGGTCTTATTTTAGAAAAGGCAAGTTGAATTCTTTTAAATTCAAACGACGACTTCTTGGGTCACCTGATCCAATATATAATTAACGATCAAATAACAAAGCATCAAGTCACAATTTCAGGAGTAATATGAACATGATTAAGCCGAATGAACATAGAAGCCACTAGTCAAATTGTCCCTTTATGCGGTTTTTTCCACGTTTCTTGTATTTTATATGTCAAAAATAAAAGCTGAAACTCAACACTTTATATACCAAACTAAAAAAAAGCTGGAACGCAAACTGAGTAGGTAGTCCAGTTGAACTTCACTGTGACATCATGATCCTAAGAACTTTCGACACCCTTAGACTGGAAGGGATAATGTAATTTGAAAAAGGATGGTTTAATAATGTAACTAACTGATTTCCAAATTTAAATATAAAAATGTTTTTGTTTCAGTGAGCTACTTATTAATTCATGAGACAGAAAGGTGTATTTTTAAACGTCAAATGCATAAAGCATTTGTTTTTCCATAATAAATAGTTTAGACAAGGTGAAAACGGAACTATTTTAGATATCAAAGGCGCTTTCACAACCAAGTAATTACAAAGACTTTCTTGACAACCTAGTAAAGTGAATATAATTTTAATAAATGAATAATTTTGTAAATGACTGGGTAAAGCTAAATTCCAGAAACATTTCTATATTTTGAGGGTGGTTATAAATTTCGGTTAATACATATTCCACTTTGGTTATTTAAACTATGCACGCTTTGAAATTCTGTACGTCCAACATTATTAAAAAGTATAAAGTAAATACTGTTTATTGACAAAAAAATCAATTATTATTAGTCTGTTTGATTCTCAATTTCTATGGCCGGCACGTGAAGCCAAATCTATAAAATAAAAGCAGGTTTTCATTTATGTTTGAAAGACGTTTTGTGACTACCACGAATACAACTTGGCTGTTTTAATAACTTAGTTAAAATATTTGTAAAGCCGCTACACTGAAAAGGAGTTGCTACACCTTTTTGACTGCGTAAAGTTTTGCTTTATTATTAAGTGTAAGGATGGTTTTTAATTCAAAAAGAAAGGTTTTATTTTTCCAACATTATTATTGCACGTATAAAATAGGTTATAACCCATAAAAATTGTTGTTATAACTTTTCATGAACCAGAGGTGAAGAACTCATAATTTATTGATGTGTTTTGTAAAGCACGCATATTCCACGTCCCCAAAAATGAGCGCTTATCGCTTTACTCAATGAAAACGTTTTATGTTTAGTGGAAACAAGTTTCGAGTGCAAGCGGAAATTTTAAGGGACTCTATCTGTAACTATCACACCGTATCGACGCATTAAACGGAGTGAAACTTTGAATCCTTCATATCGTTTCAAGTTGCCTCAATCACCCCTTGTGTTCCCTAAAGTTGAAAGTTCAACAACAATTTATTGCCCCGAATTTAAAGAAAAACAAACGGAACTCAGAAAATCCACTCAACATTTAGGCGCCAGCATTGGTTTACCTGGAAGCAATATACCTTAAACTACGACTATTAATTTATTAAAGGTAAGTTCTTTCTTTAGTTTTGTAGTTTATTACAGTTGGTTTCATTGTATTAAAATCTGTGCGATGTAACGCCATCTACATAACCACACATGGTACTAAGTGCCTATATCTAACTGTCGATTTTATTTAATAATTTTTGGTGCCTATTTTTTTCAGTTTTTTTAGAAACATGCATTAATATTTTCTATTTTAACTTACTTTACTTATTTTCTGATTTTATTTGTTACATATAAATATTTCTCTGTTAAATTGCAATCAATCGATATTACTATAAAAAATTACTTATACTCTACGGGTTACCTGTAAGAACAACGACGCTACATTTGATTTTCCAATGCTTCACCCTAAAGTACTACATTGGGCAGGAAACCAGTTTTTTTACCTGGAAAATTTTGTATTTTATCGAACCTTTGTTGTTTCAAGCCAGGTAGGAATCTTTAACGTTCACGAGATAGCTCACACATGGGACTTGCATTACATCTCTCGTACTAACGAAGGCGAATTTTTGTTAAAAGGCCTCGCCTAACATTTTTCAGTCCCTCAAATAATATCTCTGCTTGGAAAGCAGCACAGAACTCGGGGTTATCGCCACAAAACAGCACTAACGTAGCACAAAATTCTGACAAAGTTTCTGTCAGAATAGGAAATGGGTGGGGCTCCCGTTTTTGCAGCTCCTGCCATAATGTCTGTTTAGGAAGCAGCACAAAACTCAAGGTATCCGGCACAAAAAGCACTAACGTAGCACAAAATTTTGGCAAAGTTTTAGTCCAAAATTTTACTGGGTCTCGCATATCCTCTGCCCCTCCCACAATATTTCTGCCTAGGAAACAAACAAAACTCGGGGTTATTGGCACAAAATAGCACTAACGTAGCACAAAATTCTAACAAAGTTTTTTTGTCCACAATTGTAAGTGGGCGGGCCCCGTTTTTTCAGCACCTCCAACAATAATTCTTTTGGGACGCTGCACAAAACTAGGGATTACTGGCACAAAACAGCACTAATGTGGCACAAAATTCTGACAAAATTTCTGTCCAGAATTGTAAATGGGCAGGGGTCCCGTTTCTTCTGCCTGTCGCACAATATCTCTGCTTGAGAAGCAGCACAAAACTCGGGGTTACCGGCACAAAACAGCACTAACGTGGCACAAAATTCTGACAAAGTTTCTGGTCAGAATTGTAGATCTATATTTCAACCTTATTTTTTCCTCTGTTGCATCTGTCCTAGTCCCGAGTTAACCGCCCATCACATAAAAGTGGTGCTCCCTTACTGCATGCTACTAATTACACTTTGGCTGATCAAGTAGTGCTTTGCTATCCACTGTTTTTTCTATTGGTATTGCTCAATGCAAGTCCTTTTTCTTCTCTCTCCTACCTGGTAGTTATGAAGCTCCAAATATCTTTTATCTTTTCTGTACCTTTTTTTTTCTTTTACTATCTAAGTCTTTGCGTAGTTAGAGGGTTGTTACTTCAGGATATTGTACCGGAAGGTATGAGGAATTCGCGTCTAGCTGTGTATCTCCACTGTTTCCCACTGGGTCTACGTTAAAGCTGTTGATAATAAATTTCTTATCGATTTGGTTTGCAGAATTGTTATCTCTTAATCGACGCAAGCATGCAGAGACTTCATTTCTATTTCTACCTAGTCCCTTATGCCGTTCTTATGAACGAGTTCCACCTCACCGAACTTCTCTTCTTCGAGGGCAAGAGTAAAAATCCCTCTTTAAAATCCAACGAGATCACTCTACTCCCTTAAGTCCCCTTTCTATTTTTCATATTTGTAGGAGCTGCGGTGTGCCTTTACAAGTGCAAGCCATTCAAACCAAAATTAATTGTTACGTTGTTTTTTCTTTGAATTTTTTAAGGCATAATCTTTTCCTAGGAGTGAGTTAAGCCATTGACATTTTGTGTATATCTTCTCTTTGAACACATGTTGGAGATCTTATCCTATTAATATATGCAACCACAAATAGTTAGCTAGTTATCTGTTGCTGAAAATAGATCAGAGATTTCATCTTAACTAATTAATATTTCAATCCACAAATGTTTAACTTTCTTTTCGAAACTATCTTCGAGATTTTACCTTATCTAACCAATACCTGTACCATAAATAGCGGGATATCAATCTTTCCCTTTAGAATTATTCCTAAGATGTTGCTTTATAAATTTATAAATTATCTATACCTTTCTCTTTGGAAAATACCTTTGAGACGAATACTTTAAAGGTATTAATAAAAATATGTATGCATAAACATGCAAATTATAAAAATGAATCTTGTATTTAGTTTTATAGTGAATTTGTGTTTAGTTTAAATGTTTGAGCCTCGTACTCGCCGACTAACTTTGTACAGCCGGTGCGGCGGTAAACAATTTCTTGTACGCTCAGACCATTTAACCTGAATATCAGGTGGCTACCTATTTCCGTTTTCTGGTATCGCAAAGGTTGCTACGGTTTAAAAACCAGGTGGCGCCTACTGACATTGTTTAATTTGTTTTTCTTGCATATGAGTTCTCGTACATAGGGAAGTGTTTCTTTTCATTTTCTTCTTTTTGAATCTTTGATGCGCTGTCACGCCTTTTTGTTTTCACAAAGTTTTGCTTTAATATTAGGTATATAGAGCTTTTTGATCCCATAGAGGAAACTGTATTTTCTCTTCATTAGTATTGTATGTATAAGTTAGGTGGCTACGTATAAAATTTGTGGTTTTAGTTTCTCATAAACCAAAGGTGAAGAATAAATAATTTATGTATGTGTTTTGTCAAGTATGCATTTTGACACTTCTTGAAGAATGTGCGGTTAACGCCTTATTCAATGAAAACCATTTTGTGGTTCACAATGAGAAGTTTCGGGTGAGAGAAGAAATTTTCAAACACTTTATCTTCAATTATCGTACGGTATCGACGTATTAAACAAAGCGCGTGTTAAGTACAGAATAGCATTTCCTTTAATCCCTCATACTTCTGCAAATTACTTGTGTTCTTGAAGATAAAGGTTAAACAACACTACATTACAAAAAATTTGAGAAAAACGTATATTCGCACCACAGATAACCCGCTCAACGTTTAAACGCTAGCATTAGTCTACCTAGAATCAAAGAACACAAAAGCCCATTTTAAAGTACAAAGATTAATTAAATGTAAGCTGTTTGTTTAGTTTTGCAGTTAATTACAATTGTTTTTCATTTTTTCAAACTTTGTGCAATGCAACGCCATCTGAATAACCACGCCTGGTACTAGGTGTGTATCTCTATAATCTCTATAATTATCACTGTCTCATGGACAAGAGAATATGTACTACTAACTTCGTTAGCTTAGCAATAGTTTTAATCATATAACTCAACTGGTTTGCTTTTATAATTCTTACTTTCCTTTAGTACTTGTGTTTAGTTTTATTTATATGCCATCAGATTATTCCGCTGCCTTTCTATACTTTTAATTTTTAGCTTCAGTAGAGGTTAAGTGTAAGAGTAGCTCACAGCTAAACTTCGCCTCTTCTGTGGCCTACTTCAACAACTGTATGGTTATCCAATTATTTATACTTTTTGTACTTTACCAGTTTGTATATCTTTTATGTTTCTGTAATAATTTGATAATAATAATAAAGACTATAATAAATAAAATAAATAAATAAATAAGGTCAACTGACCAGATGACTAGCTTATACGTTTGAAGATTTTATTTACATAAATTAAACGCTACAGATAAGTTTGAGGAATTATAGGTGTTCGTTTGAGCGTAGTCCCACGATCACTAATAAACCTATCAGTGTATACATACCTGTAATGGCACACACAGTTTATTAATCATATTTCGGATTTTTAACAAACTTGTATCGACTTGGATATGCAGGTAAATTGCTTAATCATCAATACAGGATAGCGGTTGTAGAAGTCTACACAAATCAAAAGCTGATAACTTCAAATCCTACTACTTGAAGTCAACAAAAGACTATATACCGATGGGCGAAACCAAGGATACTGATAAGTACAAGATTGATTATATCATCGTGACGCATAAAACGTATCCAAGAGCAGATTTAGATACTGACTATAAGTTAGTCATGATCAAATGCCAACTAAGTTTTAAGAACTTGAGAAAACGATACGCATCAAAGAAAGAATTTAGTAACATCGGAAATGCAAGAATTTAGTACAACAAGAATTTTATGAATATATAAAATTGAATCTTGGCGGGACCAAAGACGCTGATAGAAAGATTTGGGTATTAAAGAGGACATATTAAATTTGATAAAATTCCAAATACCAAAACTGCTGCTAAATTTTCTGGATCTGCCAACAGGACTGTCATTACACGTTTGACATATAAAAATTGTAGTAAAATATAGATGCTTGTACTTGATACAGTTAATGTATTTATTAATGTTTAGGTAGGCGTACTTTGACGACATGGTTATTATTATGTAAATAGTTATTTCTATCAAAGTAAAATATTTTTGTAGTTTTTTGTATATATAGCTTGGTTTGTAATATTTGTAGTCAACGTTAGAAGAAGGAAAAAACAAATAATAAATAAACGCTAACCTGAACTACGTGATTTAGTTTTATTCACTTCCCGCCTAACTTTGTGAAGATTTTATATTTCATTTGCATTCCGATTGCCAATTTGCAAATAAGCCAACCGTAACAAAAAGTTATAAATTTTGACATTCGTATTTGTAACGCCGGTGCACTTTTTAATGAAACACTATCTTAATAGAAACGAGTTTATTAATTTCAGTTAGTTAGCTTTTTGCATAAAAGCAGGCTAAAAAATTTTGAAGCATTGATAGTGTACATTTAATAACGTGGTTATTGCAATATGATATTAAATTAAGATAAAGAAGAAGTACCTTCTACATTTTTATGCAAACAGCATAACGATCGGGAGTTTACACCTTTCCAATTAAATTTAGAAAAATACAGATGGACACTAAATATATAATCGGCATGGAAACTTTATTAGTACACGTTCATACAGGTTCAAAACAAAACATCGGAAATTGAATCAGAAAACCCTATAACTAAAATAATCATAAAATCAACCATAAAAATTAATGCACTACCTGTATACCATGGGAGAAATTAGAAATTCACATGATTCAAAGAAATCGCAACCATGCTAGATTACCCCGATATTTATTAATTCATAAAAGAACGTGAACGTAAACAAATGACACTTCTTTTGGTATCCCATTTAACAGTGTGGTAAAGTATAACTGGTCACATAAATATAACCACATTAACCTCGAAAATCGAACAGATAGACCCACTGCCTTGTGAGAATAAAAATTAGCATGCAATAGTTCTGGAACAAAAAACTTATAAAACCCATGGATTATACAAGAAGAGATCAATCAAGCTATCGACCATCATCAGTAATTTAAGATTAGAGCAGAGCTTCGAATTCGACCCACAACCATCGCAATGCGGATAAAGTTTTAAATCTGGTATTAAAGTTATGGTGTTAAAAACCTGTTAGCAAACATGTGTCCGAACGCGAGTTAGAACTCAGAGCTTAATAATACGGTTAATTGTGAAAGTGGTTTGCGCTGGGAGCTTTCATTCATCTAGGAGTTGAAAATAATTTATATATATATATATATATATATATAATCATTTCCTGTACTACAAGGTCGTCAGAACTATATAGAAGATAAACGAACACGACCGTAAATCTATCAAATTTTTGCTTTCCATTTTATAAGCACTACACGCTATCTTGTATTCAATAATTGGAATATGCAAAACTTCTTATTAAAAAGAACCATCCCGTTGATTTACGCTTATTTAAAGGGGATGATTAAAACAGATTTTCTTTATATGGTAGCTTATTGTTGTAGAGGTAAAAACGTAATAAAAAGATTAATTGGTTAACCGTCTATCATTGATAAATTTAGTTGTTCTTTTTTCAGTTTTACGCAGTTTTTCACAATTCACTTGTTTGTTGTGAGTAACACCAGCCTACGGGTGAGAAGAATATCCTCGATAGTGTTTAAAGCAACAATATAGTAAATTGTATGTTGGGAAGGTTCACTTCAGCCTAAGTGGTGAGGAGAATATCCTCTGAAGTGTTCCAGAAAAACAGCTAATTATTATTTAATTACAGATTTCCTACTGATGATGACCACATAGTGGTCGAAATACGTATCTGGTATTTTAAATATTTTTGTGGTAAGGGTTTTTTCATTTTATTTTATTCAAATTGTGCCACAGTGTTCCTATAGATTATTACGCATATTTGACCAAAGTTAGGGTAGGTTTTAGTAATTTTCTCTATTGTTATTTTCTCTAATAATTATATTTGATAATATAGGTTAGGAATACAAAAAAATTATTTATTTATTTGTTCCGACTTTTCAGTAGTCAGCTACCTGAAATTTAAGCAGACCTAGCTTCCTCCCAGAAAGTAACCGTGAGAAGGTGTGTATGTGTGCGCGTGCGCGTGTGCTTGAGAGTACGTGATATGTGTGTGTGTGTGTGTGAGAGAGAGAGGTTGTGTGTGTACGTGTGTTGTGTATGTAGTGCTGATATCCGTGTTACGTTTCCCTTCTAGGACCAGGGACATCGGCAGTCGGAAATCGCAGTCGCCAAGAAAGAACGATCAACGGATATTGTCTTATCAGTCCGGACCATCGGCAGTCGGAAATCCAGATGTTGAAACAGCAATGTAAGTGTGTGAATAAGTGTTTGTGTTTATACAGTGTTTGAGAGGCGTTTTGTGTTTGTGTATGTATGTGTCTGTGTATTTGTGTGTTATTTACATCCGCCTTGCACCCCCCCCCCCCCATAATATAAATAAAGTTTCTTATCTGTGTTCATAGTAGATTAGCAAAAGGTAGAAAGGTTAACATGAAAACCACTATTGCTGTCTCTCGGAGCACGCATCTTGCGAGCAAGCATTATCCAGGTGGGTTGGCTCTCAAAATCTTCATTAGACACAGAGTTTAGGATATTTCCAGGTACGCATAAAGGTATTTAGTAAAAGTATTTAAATTTGTGTACCCCAAAAACTATTTGTGTTTATGGAACCGCACTACTGAAAGCTAGCCTATGAACTATTTTACTGTTATGTCACTTGCTCTTGTAGAGCAACATTAATTCAGATACTTAGCGGCAATTCAACTCGTAACGTATTGTCAAACTGAAGCACACGGCACAGCAGACAACGAATTATTTAGCTAGTAAAATCGCGGAATTAAAGTCTCATCCTTTGTACAGTTCTGACCTTAGTCCTAGTAACTACTTTATATTTCCGAAAATTAAAAATTTGCCTTCGCGTCAACACTTTACAACACCAGAATATGCTATAAAGTATATAAACCCTTAGAAATTCCCTTCTTTATGTTGTAAAAATATTTGATGATTTGTTTATTCGCATCGAAAGCTATATAGATTGTAAAGAGCAATAACTTGAAACGCAATGAATTCATTATTTGATTCTCACATTCTCGTCTTCGTCTATGCCGCATGAAAAGATTTTTATGAAAATATATGACAGTATATTTTATTTAATAGTTTTAACATTACGCCTATAAATACTCAAATTTATTGTCGGCCATTTCTTAACTACAATTTTATATTGTAAAAATGCGAAGCTGCTAATATGTTGTATAATGTGTATAAAAGAGATCGAGGTTCTTAGATTTTCATAAACAGATTATGAGCTAAGAAAATTAATTGTTAATTATTATAACGTTTGTTGAACGGATTAGTAAAGAAGTGCATTCTAGGTTGCTTTAACTTTGGTCATTTTGACAATAATTCATAATATCTGTACGAGGTCTTGCTATTACAATTTGCATATGACCGCAAACGCCAGACATAACTATTACTGTCGGTATTTTGTTTATTTATATACAAAGTGTGGTATTCTGTTGGTTTCAGGTCACCCTGCCAATGCTTAGCAGTAACAAAATTTATTTACAAGTTAAAATATTGATATAAGCCTAATATACATCAACATTAAAGGCATAGCACGCACACGAAATATTTACAAATGTCTTTATGTGCGCCATTAAATTGCAAATGCCTTTAACACAAAGAATGAGTTTCTCTGGTAAGCGGTTTACGCGCGTTTGGGAGTCACAGCACAAAAATTAGCTACGTATCACAACAAAAGATACTCTCGAATCAATTCCCTCCTCGGGTTTTCGCTCAGTTGCCTGCAGTAGTCTACGCCATCGTATAGGAAACAGTGTGCAAGAAACCAGAAGAATGCAGGCGTCGCATAGGTAAGTGGCTCTTTAATAAGTGGCAACAACCTGGCGGGTTCGATGTCGTTGTGCTATATGTCGTAAGAGATGGTGAAGCTGACCAGCTGCGTGATTTTCTGCGTCTAACACTTGTAAGTTCACTGAGTGAGAAGTGTATAGCTAAAATCCATTAGGCATCCCGGGATTGTCGAGCGTGGAAGTGGTTGGTTGATGCAGTATTTGGTGTCGCTCATGATCAAGGAGGGAATCCTCGTAGTTATGGTTTTGGAAGTGGATCGATAAAAGATGTATGGTATGGTTCATTTTATCCCGTTAGGTTTGGTGGTCATAACGCGATAATTTAAAGAAAGACCATTAGTGCACGAGGAGTCTAGTGACTTCCGTATTAAAATATTCTTAAATTCTCTCCAAGACGTTTGGTGATCTTCTTAAAGGGAGAACAAAAAGAAATGATTTGCTCTGGCGTTAAGAACCCATTTATACCAAGATTCTCTTTGTATTGTACATTCTGACGGATCTATTTGTATTTTGATGGTGTCAGACAACTCCAATATTCGTTGAACTGTGGTTTATGCATGCATGTTGTTTGTTTGCGTACTGCGTACTTTTTGGTCAGTTAGAGGTATGGTTGGTTGCATACATCAACAAATGTTTTACCAATATATAACAATAAAGTTTGAATGTTTTGTCTAATAATTTTTACAATTTTTGTGACAGAAAAGCAAAATATAAAGGTCTTGCTGAGTGGTTTTTGTTTTTGGTTATAACGAACATCACCAATCAACAATCTCAAGCTGGTATGGCAAAGTCGAACGTGAATGCATTAATCATAAAGACGATTTCAAGATAGGGCCCTTAAGAATATAGTAACCTAAATAGAACATCCATTGTATATGTCAACTGATAAAGGGAGATCTAATTATAGGCATTGAATTTTTCAATCTAGGAAGTTATACACGTTTGCGCGAGAAATATTAAAATTCATATTTCAGTACGTAAGTCGCGATCGTGTATTTACTACATTCGTCGTTCCAGCTGATACGATAAATAATTTACCTGTGCGCGTATATGTAAAGACAGTCGGTTTCGTGTTTTCGGTGAATAAAGTCGCTTTCGAGTTTTCGTTAAGGAGAGTCGCATTGAGTTTCCGTGGAATAAAGACGTGTTTGTTTGTGTTCGACATTATGATCTTTCACAAATCGATGTTTGCTTTTCGGTGTTATTTTATGTTAGTGCAAATATCCATATCCTTTTTTCCAATTTCCTACAACATTCAGAAGACCGAAACAATTACACCAGTGCTGCTACCACTTGGTAAGTGACGTTTTTTTTACCTGTGATTTGTTAAGTTTATATACATAAATACAACTCTATTATCGGTGGTCCGCTTGTTATCGAGAAAAATTAATTACATATCGTCCAATATCAGGGTTGTATTAACAATACATATTTTGTTATGTTCGAAATAGCGACTTTTTGGATGCCAATTAAAAACCAAAAGACATTTTGCGTTAATTGGTTTCAAAAAATGTCGAACCGGATCAAAAATGGAAGTGTAAAACATTCAAAATATTCGAAGTGACGACCAATCTTGGAAATATTTTTACGAATTTAAAAATTAACACAAATCTTTTGTTTCAGATGAGGTCCAACAAAAATAGTGCGATCCTGAAGTATGTCAAAGAAGATGGTGGCAACGTTTGCCTCAAAATCGCGTAAGACTGCTAAAAATTTGAGCGGCTAATGCCATTTGGAATGTACATGTTTTTTTGCAAGACATGATCGCAGAACGGCGATACATCGCACAACCAACCTTGAATAATAAATCATTTTCCACCCAAAGTTGGAACACAGACCAAAAATGGATTAAGTAGCAAGACATTGAAATATATGACAATCCTCCGTCAAGTTCCAACTTGAAGGTTTGCAATTTACTTCCCAAGATCATACACGTTCAACGTCGTCAATGGTTCCACTCGCAGAAAAAATGAGTTAAAACATTAATTAAAATATTGATTTTGACCAGAACTGACTGACGACTGCAATCTTATAGTGCGTAGTTACTCATAAAATTCGAAAAGATAGCACTTATCGCAAATGAAGCAGTACAACTCTCGAAAATTACCGATGCCAAACTTCATGCCACAGAACGAAGCCATGATACTGCTTTACAATCAACAATATTAAAGGAAACCCACACACAGACACGAGCACAACTGCTAAGATTGACATACACCGTCGCCGCTACTCAATTCAACTCTATGAACCACCACCCCTCCCCCTCCCGATCAGTCAAAATCATAAACTTAAAGCCGCCTCTCCCAAAGTTACGCCCATCCAACGGATAAAAGTCATAAATGCAATGATCTCTATCAGACTTAAAAATCCCTAGTATTCGACGTAGCGATCCGCACCAACAAACTATCCGATATTAAACTTATATTCTCTCTCACACAAAACTCGTACTCACCTCCCTAAACCCAAACAGCTTTATTCTTCTTAATCTTCTTTGGGTATTAATTAATTAATTAATTAATTAATCATCTTCGACCTTGACAGGGACTTCTCTTCATCAGACACTAAATTGTATATTCCACTAAAACTCCTTAGATCTATTAATTTCTGAAGAAACATGACAATCTGAGATCTCCATTAGCATTTGTCGTTCCAAATCTGAATATTCTCATAACCTGATCATAAACGTCTCACCAAAACTCCGATGCAATTTGCCCTCTCTAATTTCTACGTTTTATAGGCTATAATGCATGTCGCATTCAAGACAGGGTGTTCTAACGATCGGCGCTTTAGCCACTCCGTTAAATCCTACCGATCTACACAGTTTGTGGTCACTGCACAGGCCAACACCTAACCAAAGAACGCTCCAAACCTCTCACTACCCTTCCTCTCCTGCACAAACTGTTTCAGAATAAATCGCCTCTATGAAAAATCCCATCACCAACTCAAAATACTCAGTATTCCGACAAGCTCTAGAAATGACAAACGTGAGCACTGGCTATGGACAATATACAACAAATTAGCAAACAGATGCTCACCCCATCATTACACACTATTTTAATCAACCCGTACCGTTTCCGAACCAACACTCTAGAATTATTCTATCTACTGCAAGACTATCACTTCATAGTAGCCTTAGTTCAAGAACCTTAGCTAATACAAAACCAAATTCCTAGCATACCTAACTCACCCACCTATGCTCATTCAAATCCCATAGATCCTAAACTAACCGCCGTTATTACAATCACAGATCCCACCGTCGACGCATCCTACAAAGCCTCTCCCCCCCCCCCATTCCTCAAGTTACAGTCATAGAACTCCACTAGAAAACCGAAACCATCTTCCTAATCTCTTTCTACTTCCAGTAGAGAACAAACATTAACATTTTCTTCTCCAGACCAAACACATCCTCACTGACATCGGCAACAGTAGAGTGATAATCTGCACCATTGTTAATGCCAAATCTACATTGCGGTATAACGTCAACACCGACGAAAGTGGAACTGTACTGGAAGTTTTTTTCTAATACCACCATTTCCCTATTATAAACTTCCCATTCTGAATTCCAATTTGAGAATCTCCATGCCACAGATCCAACATTGACTTTACATTAGATACTCTGTAACAAGTTTATTTTCTGGCAATATTTTCACAAATACCTAATTTAATTATTTCATAAAAAGTCCATTTAAATATAATATCTCTACACAATTTATGTGATAAATATTACATATTGTTGAATACAATATAAGCTTTCGAATTGAGAGCATAAAATTATAAATTAAGCGGTAACAGAAAATGCCATTTGTTAGCGGCACTGGAAGGGCTCTCTCCTTTTGATGATTGTAAAAATCATAACTGTTGTCAGACGGCAGCATACGTCATTATAACACTTCCACCTGAGCTGTTGTTAGAGAAGGTCAATTGTTCTTTAAATAAAAGAACATAGCGTTGCAGACCACGTGTTGGAAGCACGGAAAGGTTAAGTTCGAATTTCAAGATAAAATCGTCTCGGCTAAACTCATTATATGTCCACGCTTGGCATTTATTAGTTCGTATAAGACGGGACGTTAAATTGTTCTGAATGGCTTTAGGATAACAGTAAGTATTACCGAGTTTAAAGCCCTTAGTAATTTGATATTTGCAGTGCAACTTATGCAACTTCTATAATTTAACAAAATTTATAAAATTTATTTAGTAATCAATAGAAAATGTATTGGCAACTATTTGACATCTTGTACGAATAGTAAAACATATGTGAAATTTTACTTTATATGGTAGTCAATCTGGCGTGGTTCATTTGTTCGATGCGAACGCTCTTAATGTTGTTAGATATTCAGTATTTAGTTCTTGGATTGAGTGCTATTGAAGATTCCTAACCTGAAAATGCTGAAATAAGAAGCTTTTAATTTATTAACTATCATTCCGGGTATGGCCCTAATACATTGCAAGTATTTTTCTGATGGATTAACATCTGGTATGTAATTAGTGTTTTTTTATACGTCAGCTGTAACTTTTGGCATAACAGACAAATAAGTTTTGTTTTTTCACGTGAAAATTTCCTAGTTCATTATGTGAATGACAAACAAGTTATTTTTAAACTTTGGTGAAAGGAATCTATAAAGCTTCACTTTTAATCTTTGTATTAGTACTAACAAAAAATGGTAGATGACGATATAAAGATAGAAAATGTTAACTTTCAGAATTAACAAAAATTAAGGCTATTTTAGAGAACTAAATTGTTTCATTTTGCTTTAATTAATAATTGGAATATTTTACCATTTAATGTGAAGTCTATATAGTACTACCAAGACCAAATAAAGTTGTAATTTAAATTTAATTAATCCGAAAACTCAAATTTAAACATTTTCAAGAATAAATTCTTGCTAGACCTTACTAATGTAAAAACTACATTATTCTATTTTTGAGAGATGCTGATTATTACCAAGTACATATGTACATATTTTTCATTATCATAATTTAGTCAAATTTTTTAAAGATGATGTTTTGTAAATAATTTTAAACTGCAACTTAAAGGAATAGATATTCATTTTGTTCAAGACTATGATTATTAGTTGGAATGAATGAGGTTTGATTCTTGTTAATTATGCATTTTTTGAAATAAATGCACAAACTGTGCTAGCCTTGTTCTAATCTGTTTACAGGTGTAGCAGTGCATCTTTAAAAGTCAATATCGAGCCATAAGGTAAGAAAACTTTAGGGATTGGGTTCTCGTAATATCTTTTGTATAGCGGTATTTGAGTATAGGTTTCCGCGTTAGCCTTATACAAAAGACTCAAGTTGGGTCTTCTTAGAATACAAAAATTCGGTGGCGCCATACTCACTATATTTTGGTCGCAGTCCAATCCTGACCCAAAGCTCATGTTCTACCCAGAGCAAATCGCTCGACTAGCCGCTCAGCCTTTGGAGGTTTCCTCATCTACGAGCCATTTTCCACAGAAATTAACCGTGGGCTCTTTACAACTTCAGGAAATCCTCGTTATCTATCCTTGTGCCTTTCAGCTGCCCATATAGGAGTAAAATAAATAACCCCCTTAGTAAGACAAAACGTTTTAACTCTATCAACCAACCACAACGTAGCCACCTGGAAAGCCTCATATATCCTACAAGCTTCTGATCACAGTCCAATCCCTGTCAGCATTCTCTCCAATCGCCACTCTGTAATTCTCCATAAAACCGCAGCATATAATATACAAAAGCAATTGGACTCTATTCCTCGAATTGCTGTAAAACCTTACTCCTCCGTCTACCGTATACTTGAACACCGACCACCACATACTAGCCACCACGATCATAAACAATATACGCTAACACAACAATACCACAGAAACAATGCACGCCAAGGGCTTCACTATAGTGAGCGCACGACATCAACACAGTAAGACGAAGACTCATAGTCATCCGAAATAGACTGCTAAGAGCAAAAACAAACAACCACTGACCTATTTATAATAAAAACTCTAACAGTCAACTACAGACAAGATAGAAGACAACATAAAGAACTTACAAAGACAAGGAAAAAACTATACTACCTATTCATTGTAATCGATAACTGCACTGACCTATGGAAAACCTAACGAAGACTGATTTAAACATAACCACCCACAATCCTAACCACACCCACGAGTACACTTTGTCGAACTTTAGACAGGCTATAGTTGCCAACCTCGACCTAAACAAAGTCTTAAGTACAGACAAAATCACCAACATTGGCATACAAAAGTCCTAGGTCCCTAATACGAGAACCTGCCTTCCTAGTTTTTTCAAAAATGTTTAATAACAGGCATTTTCTCCAACTACTTCAAATCAATTTCCATCTTAAACTTAGTAAAGCACCTAACAGCTCCACTTCTTTCAGACCCATACCCCTACTTTCAAAGCCTGGTAAACTACTAGAACACATATTCCTCCTTAAATTAAATTCCCATATCGGAACACATTTCCTCTTATCTCCAAATCAATATAGATTTCTTAAAGGTCACAATGTACTAGGAAATTATCTACTCCCTTATTTCTACCGTTAGGTAATTTTCTTATAAATGTATTGTTGCTCTCCTAATAGATTTTTGTTCAGTTTTCAATCTCCCCTATCAGTTAAAATTTACAAACCTCTCTTCTAAACTATTTGTGATCACAAAATCATATTTATTCTATCGCACAGCCATCCTCATTACGAATTCCCACATCTCTACCAAAACTGTGACCCAAGATTGTAAAGGTTCTCGTCTCTCCCTCGCCCTCTGGAATATTATAAGCAATCCTCTGTTATACCTAAACATCCCTGGTGTGGTCCACCTTTGCCTATGTCGATGACTTAACATTAAATATCCATGGCAACTTTCGCATCTCCTTAGAACATACCACCGCCACACTTATGAACGCAATGGAATATTGGTCCTCGCTCAATAAGCAATTACCATCTCCTAGGAAGACTAAAATGCTTTTCGTTAAAGCATTCCTGCACCTCCGTTCAAAAATTGATATTTTGAAAGCTTCACCTTCCTTCTCGTCAACGGCGCACTACCTAGGGCTTCACCTAGAAACCCGTCCAAAAACACATTCCTCACTAGCCATGCTCAGTATTAAAACCAAAATCATTCTCAACAACCTACAGAACGCACTCCTGAAATCAATCCAACTCACGAAACGCACCTGCAGATTTATAATTAACCAAATCGTCATCTCGATCATCTGCTAAGTCGTAGACTCCTGGCATTCTTTAACACCTGATGCTCACTTAGCTCAATTACTAGACCATTCCTACTGTACACTTGACGAGCATACCGAACCACCTCTATAGCCGCCATGCATACCCTTCTTTAAACCACCCCTTCGAAATACGAAACCTTAAACTCAAAAGGTCAATTATCTTCTACGACCGCACATATCAGTACGACGACTATCGCACTTTATCCATCACGGAAGTTAAGTTCTTCATCACACTGTACCTGAAACACCCGAATACCTACCCGCTCACTGCTCCGTTTCAAACCAAAATCACAGCCGCAATCAGTATGAACCCTTTTTCTATCCTCTAAAACATCAACTTTCTCGTAACCCACCATCCATACGAACTGAACCTCTTTCTTAATGAAATCCTCATTACAAAATCTCCGATCCCCAAAAATCCATAACACTAACACACTTACACAACCAACCCCACACCGATACCTACACACCCACTAAGTAATACACTTACACCAAACTCAAACTCTCTGATCTACATTCATGAACACCGCTTACCTTTGATATTTAACATCAACACAACCAGTTTGGCGGCGACGAATAAAAAGACAACGTTGCAGTACCAGTCCATCACCAATCTTTGGCTTTCGTTATTTAAATGTGTACATTTTTCAAAATTTTTTATATTTTTGCATATACTTTTTTGAACTGTACAACTAGCATGAGCAAAATTCCTGCATTTAGTTTAACACAAAAATTTAAAAATCTGCTGTACGTTTGGTTTTAACACACTTAAATCTATATTATTCTTTGTGAATGAACAAAAAAGTTAAACACTTTTAGTTAATTTAATGATACAAGCGGCTTAGCTAATTGCTTAGCTTACCATTTAAAATACCACAGTAGTTTAAATCAAAATTTTATTTGATCAGTATAATTTTCTTTAAGACTTGCGGATCTAATTGTGAGTAATAATTAAAAGTAATTTTAAATCTCAAAAATGGTTTTTTTTGAAATGCAAATCACTGTACAATAGCGTATACGGCGTCATTATTTGCCGAATTATCTTATACGTTTCAAATGACGTTTAAGTTTTAGCTTCAAATAATCGAAACTAATTTTGCTAAAAGAATTTTTTTTCTCTATTACAACTTCTTACTCGAGTAACAGATCGAACGCAGCCACTCCCTACCGGGTAATCTGTTACGTTTATTTTTAGCATAAATTAATTACTCTATTTTTCTCCCTTGCTAATTCAATACCCGCTCAAATAAATTCCGTTTCTACTGTTAAATCCTTCAACATAATTAATAATAAACACGCTCTCGAATAAATTCCTCAACTTAAATCTAGTTGCTTTGAAATGACAAGTTTATGCTACAATTAAATAGTTTATATCCTGTTTTAGGCATCCGTTATCTTGGTATACATTACGACCGCGTATAATGGTTTTTTCTATTGTTCCAATGTGTAGACTTGAAATAAGGTCCCGGACTATCCGATAAAACTCGGGCTTTCAAGTTTCAATCGCGCTTCGATAAGCGAGGATTTGCAGTTCGAATTCGTATTATTTCAACCATTGTTGAATTTGATTCTGCAGCTTGTGCGTCGAAATATTTTTACATTATTAGTCACTGATTTCAAAAGCAATGCACGTTTGTTTTTTTCTGTTCGACAACTAGGAGGTGTCTTGCGTGGATATGTAAGTTTCACCGCGCGTACCCATTCTAATCAGATTCTCTTTTAGGTTTTTTTAGCTGGAGGCCAAATGGGTTTTTTCTTTGTGTAGGCCAACCGGTTTGTTGCCGTGGACCAGCTGCTTTTGTCTGTGGATCGCTGCTGTAGTTACGATGGCAGAATGGATGGATCCTGAATACCGCGGCATTTCTGTGTTGACTCACACCCGATGGGTTGCAAGCTAAGTAACCGGACATCTACAGGTATGCAACTCGTTTTCTTTTGTGTATGTCAATGGCATATTCCGTATCAACGTTTGGTGTAGTTACGTGACAAGAAACGTGACATTGTAAAACTACTGTCCGTTGCTGCTAATTGACATAATCGCTCTACCATTGTTAAAAATGGTGGACAGACACACGCTTATTCTTTTATATTGATTGGTTTATTTTACAAACGGTACTATGTACGATTTAAAAGATGTCTGACAGAAGCTCTCACGCGTTAATTCTTTCCTACTAATTAGTTATTTTACAGAAAGTATTAGGTGAAATTTAAAAAAAAAAACGCTTGACAAAAGCTCTTACAGGTTTATTTACTACTGATTAGTTTTATTTTGTGTGAAATACGAGATGCGCACTTCGTATCTAAATTCCTAAATTGTCCATACAATATATTTGTTTGCTGTGAAATAATAACACTTAATTTATTATTTTTTTTTTGCTTGTTTGTACAGAATCCTTTATTTATTTTTATGTGTTAATAGATAATCCTGGGCGATGTGTTTTTTGTTTATTTTTGGTATGTAGGCGAATTCCCCCACTCTCCGCGTTTGGTAGTTGGCCTGGTATTTACTCTTCTTCCGGCTACGTCTAGATACGTAGCAAATCGAACACAGTTTGTTATTTTGAATTCTTTGAAAACCCCAAAGAAGGATTACGATTTATTTCGTGTCGTTCTGTAATATGCCGTTAAAAACTGAGTGTTGGAGATCTAAGCAACCACTAATATTTTTACATCAGCGCTTGAAAAAAAAGGTATACATTTTGAGGTAACGCAAAACGGAGCAAAGAATATAAAGTGCGTGCTGGGTTGTCATACTACCAGCCATGAAGCAGGTCCATGCAGTCAAAAAGATGTGGCGATGCACACCTTATTATAGCTAAATGACAGTTACAGGTAAACTTATTTTAGTTCTAAGCGTGGTTCTAAGGAGGGCGTAAAATTGGACAGATTTCCAATACAAGTAAGAATAATATTTAGCAGCATGAAATAGCCCATCTTTATTAACATAGATATTTAAGGCAGAACTAAATACTGTCTCCTCGTATTTCGGACATTGTCACTCCACACGTACGCTAGTGTTCTAATTGAATTAGTGGCCGATTTACCCCAAATTTGCAGTGAAGTTTGTTGTTGATATCTACAATGTTTAAAATAAGGAACATTAGTAAAGTGTACAAATAGAAGGACGATAAGGGGTTCCCAGGTAATTTTACTGCTTTTTACGTAATAACCACAATGTCTGTTTGGTATAAAAACCCAAAATAATCTACCGATAATGGCGTTTGTTCATAATCCTGTAAAAATCCTCTTCCTATATTGCCGTTCTTATTTGTTGAAGCAATTACGCGCAATACTTTAAGCGTAAGTTACATCTTAGGTGATTAAATACGTATAATAAATTATAAGTTATTCCCCTTACAGGATATGGGGATTCAAAACCGCATTCTACATGCGTTATAACAACTTATACTAGCTAAATTATTAATAGAAAATATACTTTCAATTTAGGATTTCCCTATGTTTAATTATGAAAATAAAGATTGTAACGCCAATGAAAGCGTAGCAACCTTGGAGTAGCCGTGAAACAAAGCCAAGGAGCCCGAAGTGCGAAATGGGTTGCAAAACAGGTAGGCGTGGACATGAGAGTTTGGTGTCGCATGAATTTAGCATCAAAGGTCGCGAAGCGCATGGTAAGTTTAACTACAACGGGACCTGAAACACTTTCGTGTCAACGAAGCAAAGCCATGGAGTGTAAAGTACAAGGCACTAGGTGGGTTACGACACTAGACATCTTCACCTGTGCAAAAACGTTTAAACAACCAGAGGTGCAAGCGATGCTGCTAGTCGTGAAACAACTTCACTTGCAACAGATCTAGTCCTGTAGATACTGGAAATCACTTCTGGTCGTCACATACGATGTGAAGCACGCGTTCATAGAAATGTGCACACTTTTGATATTCCTCTGAGCCCAGTTCTGCGATCCACTACAATCATAGCTGGAACAGAATCAAAGTTCTTCGGTGTCATTACAGAACGGTGCTCATCTTTGACCTCTAATCTGCTTCTCTTATATTCTGCAGTTCCTAGTTTATAAAAGTGTCGCATAGAGGACCTGATGATCTAATATTTCTCTGATATCAGCAAAAATATATTGCTCCATGAATTCTTCAACACCATATACTTAGTAGCCGGCAAAAACTACCTTCAAAATCCAGCAATTTGTCACGCATGCAGATCTCAAAACTTGTGAATATTAAACTTTGTCAATTTCATAAGATACCACAACAAGCAAGTTAAATTCTATATACTACAAAACTTTCCAGGCTAATCAGATGCAAATCCTCTTTCACCCCTCGTACTTGAATCTGAAAGGACAGATCTTGTAGTGGGTTTTAGAATTGCAAGCAATAAATACTTCTTGCAGTGAGATTAGAAAACTCCTCCATCTAAATTATACCCCCATTGGTCATTAATGAACTGCATATTACGCAAACGTATAAAAATTCAAAAATTTAATTATTGCTCTAAGGTAGATTGATTACTACCATAAAGCCCAAATTAGAAACCAATTCAAATGTACTGCATGTTCTATTTCTACTCGCAGAGAAATGTTTTGCATTAATGGTAAGCAGATGGAAGTAGTTTTAAATTTATCGTTCTTAGAATCTTAAAGGAAGTCCTTCAAGTGTGATTAAGTTAAAAGTTTGGGACATAGCGTGTCTAATTGCTTTATATTACAGTTGCATGACATGCAAACTTTCTATGTACTGCCGGTGATTTTCTAGGACGCTAGAAATAATAGCCGAAGGAGCTATTATAAACAGAGTATGCTGTTTAAACTTGTAGAAACAGAAATGACAGTGAAAACGCTTATATACTTGTACAAGAGATACTTTGAATACTTAAAAAATTTGGAAATCTAGACTATAAATAATGAGTGTGTAATTTTTGTAAATAATTCTTCTTCAAAATTCTTCTAAAAAGCTAAATTTAGTATGCACTAAGAGTTCTTATAAATAAAACTATTAGGATCTTAAAAAATGTTCGTAATTTAAAACAATCATTATGCCACTCTCAATATCAGTCCTATAATTGAAGCAGCTTAATGTGTTACGCGTTAATAAACGTTCCACAAATTATTTTAATTAACTATTAATTTTAGGGGATTATTGTATTAATATTAATTAGGGTATATTATGCATAACAAATATGGGTATGGTGTTCCCCAGGAAAGCTTTAGGCGAAATAGCTCTTTATGATTATGTAATTTAGTGGTAAACATAATTCCCACGGTCGTGGAACAGACATGACGTTTTTCCGACCACTCAGGCCGCGGAAACAAACACGGAGTCGTGAGTTCTTAAGTTGTTGAAAGCGCAGTCATTCCTATACCTGTCTCATATCGTACCATAACCTGTCTTGATTCCGTTTATGTTGTAGCAAACCAGCAAACTTTGCCACCGGACTTGAGTTAGAGCAGTAAACCGCGTCCTCACGGAATACCGGAGAGAAGCAATAATTATTTGGTACACAGCTGTCAATAAGATGAGGTAGTAGTTAACTCACATTGTTTATTTGAAACGTAAATTATATTATTTTATTTGGAAATTCTGTATAATGCAATGCACCCTCTGTTCGGGAAAGCAATTAACTAAATCGTTGCGTTAAAATGTAACAAATGGCGCCGAATTTTGTAGTACTAGGGTCTATAATGGATCAATTATGTATCTAATTAGCATGCTTAGTGTTTAAGTGGTAGCTTTTACAAATTTAAGAATAAAAATTTTTAAAATTATATTGGTTTTAAAACTATATTTCTACAATACATCATATATGAGTTAAAGTGGTTATAATTCAGATTTAGTTTTTTGATTGAACTCATCTGTCTTCATGATTAAAAAATATTAATTTATAATTATCTAGCTGGTTTATTAACTAATCTGCCTTAAAAGGAAAACTTTTCCTTTACTTTGCCTCAGAATTGTTCTCTTTGTGGAAGACATTGAAATATGTATTTTTCAATCCAGAAAAGTCACATCAAGAATGTCCTATTAATAAGCGATAGCCAAAGTAGCATGATCAGTCTGAAACATTAAATTTTTCATTTATTTATAAAAATATACTCCAGATGGCAAGTATGTTAGAGCAAATGGAATTTGTAATTAAATTCCAATGGGTTAAGGCTCATTGTTACTCTGCCGGAAATGAAAAAGCGGACAGACTCGAAAAATCTGCTACAAGTATACCAGAAATTGACCGATCATTATGTATTCCTAAAAATATTTATCCACTTATTAAATCGTTCTGCAAATCTAATTGGACGAGGAAATACTCGGGAAACACCGTAGGGAAATTTTATAAGTCCATCGAACCTGCTCCTCCAAGACACCTATGGTTCAGTTCGGCTACAATTATCAATAATACAGGGCTTAGATATACAGGTAGAGATTTTATATACGTGTAATATACCGCTTGAGAAGCGAACATGGGCTATGCCCGGAATACCTCCATAAAATTAGGAAAAAAGAAGATTTTCTTTGTGAGGGTGGCCAAATAGGGAATATAAATCACATACTTGAATGTAAAAACATCGCGAGAACTATGCTTGGAAATATCTAGAATCCCTTCCTCACATCAACATTTTCAACTGAACATGGTTTTTTCCTTCAATGACACTCAAGTTAATTTTGAAATATATTTATTTATTAGAAAATGTGGTATATTAATATAGTGCGGCTTCGTGGCGTAGTTGGTATGCGTGTGACTACTATGACCAAGGTCGCGGGTTCAAATCCCGACACGGTCCGCTTGAAAAATTTTAGGCGAACATTTTTCACAAAAATACGTTCTCGTTTGGAAGAGAGGTAAAATGAAGGTCCCGTGTGTGAGTGTTATCACGCAAGTTAAACATCCCTACCTTGCTTGGAACAGCAAGGGTTCGTCAAAATTCCAAATTTTTCAGGTAAAAAAACTCGCCTCCTGGCCAATGTAATACCTTCGGGTGGAGTATTGGAATACCAAATGTAAGGTATATTGATATAGGCGGCTTCGTTGCGTAGTTGGTATGTGTGTGACTACTACGGACAAGGTCCCAGGTTCGAATCCCGACACCATCGTCTTGAAAAGTGTTTGGCGAGCATTTTTCCCAAAAATACACCCTCGTTCGGATGAGGTGTAAAATAGAGGTCCCGTGTGTGAGTGTTGTTACCCACGTTAAAGATCCCTACCTTGCTTGGAACAGCAAGGGTTCGGAAAAATTTCAAATTTTTCAGGAAAAAAACTCGCTTCCTGGCCAATGTAGTACCGTCGGGTGGACCTTGGAAAATCATATGAGAGGTATATTAATATATTTCGACACGGTCCGTTTGAAAAATGTTAGGCGAGTATTTTTCACAAAAACGCCCTCGTTCGGATGAGAGGTAAAATGGAGGTTCCGTGTGTGTGTTGTCACGCACGTCATAGATCTCTACCTTGCTTGCAACAGCTAGGGTTCGGCAAAATTAAAAATTTTCAGGTAAAAAAAAAACTCGTTAAAGATCTCTGTTCCGTCCAACTCTGTATATATTCATTTAGTTTCCTTATATTACTACTATAAAGTTTAAGTTTATTTGTTAATGGTAATATCTGCTCTTTTATTTAAATTTAATAAACCCGGTCACGTTGCCACTTTCAATGTTCTATCTTGTTTGATATATGTTTAGTGATTGCGCGGCCTAACACACAGTCCATTGTCACCGCTCAAACAATAAGTTTCTGTTTCGGAGGTCAGTCCCCGTATAGAACTACCGCACCGCTTTATATTAATTTTCGAGTGCAGTAATAAGTGTTCTGGATCCAAGAATCTTCACTGCTCTAACTAGATATCAATTAAGAATATTGAAAGCAGCATTTGCTTAATATCTGTTAGGTGATACACCCGCTTTTCTCTCCTGAGTATCCTTTTATGTACTCAACATTCAATTTGATCCTGTCAAGTCGGATATTACCAGTAGTGGATATAAGCACTATAATTTAAAACAAAATTATTAATCATTTACCTGAGGTCAAGTTTGTGTTGTCAAACATATTGTCTTGATAATACAAATGTTATATTACTTGAACTGCATTCATTCCCATTATTTATCGTGTTTGAAACAAAGTTCTTCACTTTGCTTGTATTTACATCTATATACATTTACCTACGATTATTTAATTTGTGCCTAAATTGATAAAGCTTAAAAGCATTTTGCAGTACTAATTTTCTATAAAATTATTAAAAAAATTTGTGTTTTAGTTATTAGTTAAAATGGTAGAGAAGCTTAAAATGTTGAAATTTTTACGATACACGCAGATTCAAAGTTTACAAGAAATACAAGAAGTTGCGCAATCGGCCGTTTCCAATGCAGAATAGCATAATTTATTTAAATCGCACCTTGAGCATATTGTTAAATTATAAGAAGCCTTCTATCAAAGTTACAATAACATTATCTCCTTGATCGCCACTGATAAAAACGCGGAAGATTTGTTTGTAGTAGAAGATAAAATCAGAAAAACGTTGATAGTTCCTGTTATTTAATCAAGTCAATCAAAATGAAACATTTTGAATCTAAACCGCCAGAACATAGCGCTGTTGTTCCTGCCGCTCCCCCAAAATCAAAAATAAATTTACTTTCGCTGCAGGTCCCCTTCTTTGGGGGCGATTTTTCCATGTTCAGAGGTTTTATTGATTTATACGACTCCCTCATATATACTAACCCGGAATTGTCGCCAATAGACAAATTCACGTATTTAAAATCACTTCTCCAAGGTCCGGCTTTACTCGCCATTAAAAATTTTGATTTAACTGAAAGTTATTATATACTCGCGTACAATCAACTGCGCAGTAAATTTGAAAATATCCGTAAAATTACGAGTACGTATTGGGAAAATTTGGACAATTTTCCCAAGCTGAACTCCGATAACCCCTCTGGTTTACAAAAATTAGTCAACGTTTTTACCGATAATTTGGAAGCCTTAAGAAAGTTTGATCTTCCGGTCGAAGAGTGGAGTTTTATTTTAGCTCAGATGCTCTTAAATCGACTGGACATACACACAGCTCGAGGTTTTGATTTGAAGCATGATCCCGCTACCATTCCTACTTATACTAAAATCATTACATATCTAGACAAAACATGTAAATCCCTGAGCAACCTATCTTTAAATCACAAATCAGACATGAACAAAATTGTTCACGCGCAGAGCCCCTCAGGCTCAGGTCCTAGTGTTTCAATGTTAGTCTGCACTACCAATCGTGTTGCTAAGTGCCCGCATCGCAAAATTGACCATCCGCTATATAAATGCCCCGCCTTTGTGAATTAACCCTTAACGACCGCTATAATTTAGTAAAAGAACGCAAATTTTGCATTAACTGTCTAAGCAGTTCACATACTTTTTCTAAGTGTAAATCGATTAGGACCTGTCGTACTTGTCACCCTCGGCATCATATCTCATTACACTTTAAACCCCCTTTGAATCGCTATCAAAAGGTAGTGTTTTTACTGGAGTTTATACCGCCTCATCTAATAACGCCGAACAAGATATTTGCAAACCATCTGTTCCCCCCCCCCTTTGAGTATTTACGAATTTCCACCAGTAAGTCGTTTGTCCTTTGCTTCCAATATTTCCAATGTAGTATTATTTAGCAGGAATCCCCAAAAAAGGGAGGTTTTATTGTCTACTGCGCAAATTGAAGTTCGTGATCGTTTCGGTAATTTTCAAAAGTTTCGCTGCTTGTTGGATACCGATAGTATGACTTTATTTATTATTCAACAATGTGTTAACCGCTTACGTTTAAAACCTACCCCGTTACTTCTTACCCTTAACGGGCTTGGCTCTGTGCAGACCGTGGCTATTAAACTAGTGAACAAAATGAATCTTTTTTGTAACATCGACGCAATAGTCATACCTCAGATTTGTGAAAACCTGCCTAGTACATTCGTCAACGTCAACCAGTTACCGCTATTACATAACATTCAGTTTTCAGAACCCGGCCCTATAGATTTATTAGTAGGAGCCGATGTATTTCCACAAATTCTAATAAGTGATCGTTATCCTGTTAAACACCATACACCTATAGGCATGAATACTGTTTTCGAATATATTTTAATGGGATCGATTCCCGCGTCAAGCAGCCCACTTTACTTTGCTCTACGGACCAAGTACCGTCCCTGGAAAAAATTGTTTTCAAATTTTGAAAGGTCATCACTTCCCGACGCCGACACCCTTTCAATAGCGGAAAAGGCAGCTGAAATTATTTTCAAAGAAATTCATACGTGAACAGATCAAGGCCGTTATGTAGTTTCTTTGCCCTTTAAGGATGCTGCTCCTACGTTTATCGGAAGCCACGATTTAGCAACACAAAGATTTCTTTCCTTAAAACGATGCCTTCTCAAACAGCCCCTTTTATATCAGCAATATAAAGATTTTCTTCAAGAATACATCGATCTTCAACACATGCAGTCTATCTAATATGGGTCACTTTTATCATTCTTATTATATACCTTATTATTGTGTTGTAAAACTTATTAGTGTTAGCACTAAGCTTCGCGTGGTTTTTATTGCCTCCGCTCAATGTATTTCCGGAGGTTCACTGAATGATCATTTATTAATTGGTCCCAAATTGCAAAGAGACCTCACTACACTGATATTACAATTTCGTGTGCATCGTCACGTCCTCACTGCAGATATTCGCCAAATTCTTATTGCACCCTATTAGCGTGATAATCAATAAATTTTTATCTTAATACCGTTACTTTTGGCGTCAACTGCGCTCCATTTTTTGCCATACGTACTCTTTTACAACTTGCCGATGATGAAGGTGGACTTCCTTCTCAAGCCGCTTTCGCTTTTCGTCATCATACCTATATTGATGACGTAGTGACAGGTCGAGATACTTTTCAATCCGCCTTGGATATAACAGAGCAGTTTGTAGCCCTTTTACAACGAGGTGGCTTCGATTTGCACAAATGGTCTAGTAATGATCCCAATTTGCTTAACGACATTCCCTGATCTGTGTTTGCAACCGCATTGCTTTGAGCATCCTTCTGATCCTACAGTGAAAGTTTTGGTCTCCAGTGGAACTCCTCTTCAAATAATTTCCTTTTCGGGGTCAACCCTATACATACTACTTGTGCAAAACGTAATATTCTTTCTAATCTAACCCGCTTTTCTGACTCGTTAGGAATTTTCTCCCTTCTTTCTTTTTTAATAAAACATTTCCTCCGACGTCTTTGGACTCTCAAATTAGATTGGGATGCCCGCCTACCACCAGAGTTTTGTCGTTTATGGGAAAGATATGTTGAAAGCCTTCTTTTTCTTGCAGATTTTTCTTACCGCGCCTTCTACTCCCTTCTCACTACGATTCGTGTGAGGTACATTGTTTTTAGGACGCTTCGGAACGCGGCTACTGCGCCGTCGTTTATTTTTGTTTTCTTGACGGTTCTTAAAGAACCTATAATTCGTTTGGTATGTGCGAAATCTAAAGTAGCTCCATTGCGATCCCTTTCCCTGCCTAGGTTAGAATTAATAGCCGCTGCCTTATCTGCTAAAGTACTAGATTTTGTTGTGAATGTGTTTCTTTCTCATCTCGCTTTTAATAGAATATACTGTTGGTCCAATTTGATGGTTGTACATTCATGGATTTCCGCTCGGCCCCAACGATGGAAGACATTTGTGGCACCAGAGTAGCCTATATCCAAGATAAAACTTCTAACACCATGTGACGTCGCGTGCTTTCTACCGATAATCCCGCTGACGCTGGGTCATGTGATTTGTTACCCGCCAAGTTGCTCCAATGTTCGTTATAGTGGGCGGCCATTTTAGTACATTTTTAAGAAACTAAAAAGGTTCCACGTTCTTGTTCCCTGGAACCGCAAGAGGTACTAAGTACTTAAAACTCTTCTTTTCTTTCTGTCGTTCGTATAACCGCTTATATCTTTCATTTTATTAACAATTTCAGGCATCCTTTAACTAAGCGTACTGCATCTGCATCCGCTCAAGAGTTCGAGCTCGCTTTGGAATACCTTGTTAAACATACCTAACAAACATCTTTTACGGCTGAAAACACTTGCTGAAAGGTTCCAAAAATTATTCCCCTTTCTTTTAAATGATGTACTTCGTGTAGGTGGCCGGTAAAGTTACGCCCCTATTTTTCACGATAAACGATTCCCGGCTTTATTGCCCAGTAAGAGTCGTTTCACGGATCTGTATATTCAGTACATTAATCACAAATATTGTCACGCAGGTATTCAAACAACACAATTCTTAATAAGCCAAAGATTTTAGATAGTTTCTGGGAGAAGATCTATTTGCCGAGTACGTCGCTCTTGTATGCCTTGTTGGAAAACACATCCCAAGTCTTTCCAGCCCCCATGGGCAATCTTCTATCTGCTAGAATACCTCAAGCTAAACCATTTTTGCATACCGGCGTGGACTTTTGCGGCCCGTTTACAATAACCATGATCCGAATTCGCGGCGGCAAAACTTTAAAAGCCTACCTCTGCATTTTTATTTGTAGGTGCATCAAGGCTCTTCACCTGAAACTAGTTTCCTATTTAACCGCTGATGCTTTTCTGGCCGCGTTTCGTCGGATTCTTGCTCGTCGTGGTCGATGTGAACATTTGTACAGCGACTGTGGTACAAACTTTGTCAGTGCCCATCGCCAACTAGTTTCCTTCGATAAAGCTGCAACTTCTCAAGAATTAATTACTTGGCATTTTAATCTACCTTCCGCACCCCATTTTGGAGGTCTTTGAGAAACTGGCGTCAAATCCGTCAAGACCCTGCAACCTCGTGTTGTAGGAAAGCAAGTTCTGACCTTTGAAGAGTTGTCAACCGTTTTCATCCAAATTGAAGCTATCCTTAATTAACACCCTCTGCCCCCAGTTAGTCATGATCCTAACGACCTTAGTTGTTTAACGCCGGGTCATTCTTTGACCCTTTCCGCTCTTTCCGCCCCGGCTGGTTCCGCACTACGGTGCTCCCTATAGATCGTTTGTCTCGATGGTAATTATTGCAGTGTATCTACCAGGACTTCTGGGCGCGCTGGTCCCGGGAATAATTGCAAACCCTTCAAGTAAAATCCAAATGGCATGTAGTCAAAAATAATATTCAATCGAAAGATGTAGTTCTAATTATAGTCGATTCTTATCCTCCTCTTCAGTGATCACTTGGGCATATTATTTCCGTGCATTCTGGTACCAACGGGATTGTCCGCGTTGCCACCGTTAGAACAGCACGTGGTGAGTTTCAGCGTCCTGTGGTTATACTCTACCTCTTCCCTCTAGATGAAAATTAAAATGTTTCCATTTCGGTGGGCGGTATGTTCCGTGCAACTCTGTATATATTCATTTAGTTTTTTTATATTATTACTATAAAGTTTAAGTTTATTTGTTAATGGCAATATCTACTCTTTTATTTAAATTTAATAAACTTGTACACGTTGCCACCTTCAATGTTCTATCTTGTTTTCCATATGTTTGGTGATTGCGCAACCAAACACACAGTCCATTGTCACCGTTTGAACAATAAGTTTCTGTTTCGGAGGTCAGTCCCCGTATAGGACTACCTCACCGCTTTATATTAATTTTCTAGTGCAGTAATAAGTGTTCTGGATCCGAGAATCTTCACCGCTCTAACTGGATATCAGGTAAGAATATTGAATGCCGCATTTGTTTAATATATGTTTGGTAATATACCCGCTTTTCTCTCCTGAGTATCCTTTTATGAACTCAACAGTTTCTACCTTGCTTGCAACAGCAAGTGTTCGGCAAAATTCAAAATTTCCAGGTAAAAAAACTCGCGTCTTGGTCAATGTAGTACCTTTGGGTGGAGCATTGGAAAATCAAATGTAGGGTATATTACTATAATCATTTATTATTATTATATTATTGTTTAAATAATTTAGGTTAGCGCATTTTCCACGTGTTATGTATCTTCTGTTAATCCTCCTATTTATCCGGGGCTTTCTGAGTATGTGATAGAAGAAAAAAATCACCTTGATAAGCCCCTTGGTGTATTGTATTCCTGTTTTATTCTGGGATACTAATAACAATAATTAACTATAGGATAGAATTGTATGTTTGTCTTTTTGTACACGGCTTTTATTGTGAATCTTCTGGTAAAATGTCCAATGGACGTACCAATTAAAAATACTTCAGTATACATTATGCTTTTGAGTTGAAGTGAATATAAATAAAGCCGTTGAAAAGGACATATAATTAAGGGCCGGTCGTATTGTACTGAAGAGATAAAGTAGGACAATCCCGTGATTTACATCTGTACCTATATACATACAAATTACCTGTTTAATTATACCATGTATGCGTATGTCGTGAATTTGGATAACAATAATAACCCCTACTGACGCATACCTAGGGCCAATTGACAAATTGAGACTATTGAACAGTCTAACAAGGAAAGGTCTCTACTTTTGTTTTTAACTATTTGTATTATAAAACCGAAAAATAAATTCCAGTGTACATGACATTTAACGTTAAAAATATTTACGCGTAGGGTTTTATTATCTTTGGTAAAGCTGTAAACCTAGTTTTACAGATAAGTATCTAGATACTATCGCTTAAACTTTTATTTTTAGTAAAATACGCTAGTAGAAATAGTAATGTCCCTGAATTTAGATCCCAAGTTTTCTTTATGTCCAAGCGTTCAATATCCGTGAAGTTTCCTATGAGTTTCCGTCGCTAGTTGTTAGAAGTTTATACTCAGAAAGAATTTCTTGCGGATAGTTTTCCCAGCGCATTGATAAGTGCTTTGTGATAGCCCCGCATAGAGGAAATTACGCTTTTCAATGTTAACCCAGTCTAGTGTCTGATATCGACAAATGCCTCGGGTTACTACGTATCACAATTTTTAAAACACGTTACCTTAATTTGCTATCTGTTTGTACTTATTTGTCAATTGAAACTACGCTTCAGATCTCGCAGAATTTCGAAGCATCAATAATGTGAACACTTATAAAAGCACTTATAAATATAGTGTCTATAGTGGATTTTAGTTTTAAAATTTACCTTACTCTCCGACCCATTACAATTCTGGGAGAGCGTACTACCACAGTTGTAAACAATACAATATTCAACTGGTTTTCCCACAAATAAGACGCCCTCAGGTGGATCAAAAACTGTTAGAATTCTGGATGACATTGGCACTGTAGTTCGAGCTGTGGAACAGAATCCCAGACGATCGCTTCGTACACATTCCTGTGGACTTGGTTTGTCTCGCACAAGTGTATACGCGTAAAGCACAATATGCACTTTTATCCCTTCAGATTTCTGCTTAGGTAATGTCTGAAACCCGCAGATTATTAGGACAAGAACTCTTTGCGGAAACAAAACGTATTACTTGTCTATCGGACAAGTATAAAGATAATATAATTCACCGCGTGGTTGTACAGAGGACACATTTCACAATACGAAATAAATAATAATTAACACCATAAAGTAGCTTAACTTTATTCAAATAGGTAGTTAAGGTAGAACCAATTACAGAATCCCAGTATTAGGACAACCGCCGCGCAAATTTCTACGTATTGTTTCTCCGATAAGTACGTTTGAGTTATATGGGTTTTAGCAGCCTTTATAGATCGGATAACTGTGAAGTTCGTTGGTAATATACAACATACTGGTATATTAAAAGATTAGGAAAAGCAAAGGATGATACAGGTAACTTCACTGCATTACAACGCATTGACTAGTCACTTCGTCTTTTACGTACTGTAGCACAGTGTGTTTTGACTATCACGGCGCTCTTTCCCTCCAACTTGTAAAACCTTGCCTATAGTTGCACGTTCTCCTTGGTCGAAACATCGACACACATTATTTCGAAGCGTGGAGAAAATTTCTATGCTATCTCCGAGAAACGCTGGGGACTTAAAATCAAATTTATAGTACGTCATAACCTGCTTAATTCTACAAAAAGGTTTCCTAAGATAGCTATTAAAATAAAATCGTTGTGCAGCCAAACGAGGCGTAACAGATAAATCACATTTTTGGGATGAAGGAGGTTTAGAGGTCATTGTCTTTAGGAAGAAGCACATTTTGATATAAGTGGCTAGGTACGCCAACAAAAAGCGCGCTAGATACTGGGCTCCTGAAATATCCACCGGAATGGCATTGTAAACATCAAGGATAATTGGACTCGATCTCTTTAAATGCTGTCTAACGCAATACTACTGTAACCAGTCAGCGATATGTCGACATTGCTCACAATCTTTTACAGCCAGCTTTACAAAATTTTCGTTGTTATAATGAAACACCTTAGGTACTTTTTTGTACCTTGGTTTCGATCCCCTTATAATGAAGGGAAATCCACCACCTTCCGACTAAGCTAGGGGTTTATTTTACGAGTAGAGCTTATGAGAAGTGGTCGTGGGTTTCACAACAATAATATTGTTTTGTGTACTGACTCTCAAATAAAAATAGAGGGTGCAAAAGGGACCCCACCAAGTCCTAGTAGTGATAAAGCACGGTTTACCCTAAGAAAGAACTTGAAAATCCTCAAGGGGAGAATCGCTTTAACTGCGAAAACGCAGGATCTGAAAGAAAACATTGTTATTAGATTAACGAAGGATGCAAGAGATATATTCTTGCTACCTTATACAATAAAGAGAAAAAGAGTCGTTACTAATACCTATTTTTTAAACATAAATAGCAAAGGGAAATTTAGATAACAAGCTTCTTGAAAGCGCTGTTTAGTACTTCTTTATTAAGTCACAGCTAATAACCTTATTCATCATAAAAAGGGATATATTCTCTTTTAACTTATTTTTCTTTACCTTTAGACGCACTTGTCTAAAATGAAACAGTTGTTCCATTAAATCAAGTGATGGTTCTTTAATTAAATTTACCTTTTTTTCTGTTGTAAAATTCATAAACAAAAATGTACAATAAGGACGTGGGCTAATCTTTTAGACTCAGATATGTAAATATAATAATTTTGATAATCTCAACAAAAAATTAAACATAACCGTACAGTTTTATACCCAAAATACACAGATCTGTTTACCTTGGATTGCAGATATTTATTATAAACTCAATGCTAAATAAAATCAATTTTCGTGATTAATTTTTATATTACTAAACTTTAATAAATATGCCTTTTCTAGGTTATATAATTAAGTCAATAATTTTAAATAATTTTGTAGTAAGTTCTAACGTAAGCAATAATTTACATGTTATAACGAAATCCAAACAGAAATTTTTTTAATTTCCTCGTAATATAATTTTAGTCCAACGCTACCATTTTAAATATCAAGTATTAGTTCCGTTGTCAGGTTATTTCAAAACAACTCTTGACAGGTCATGTCCTTAGGCTAACGCTTACCTTTCCATTTGGTTTACGTCACAACGTTATTACAAAAATACCCTGCTGCTACCACATGTCTTAGCTTGCGGTTCTTGAACAAACAACTGACGTCACAAAACGTTCAACATGCGCATCTTGCGAAAGCGTAAATTTGAGTTTTGTTCTTTGAGCTGATAACGAATTAAGAGCTTAACAGAGCATTAAACTGGACTATTATAGGGAACCATTTTTGTGAACATGTAGAGTAATTCATCCAAATAAATCGATCAACACAAAATAAATCTATAAAATGGATTATTTCAATAAAGCAATAAAACGAGCTATTAAAAAAGCATCCTTTTTGTTTCTCTTTTAATTTATATTAAAGCGAGATTATATCGTGATAAAGTAATAAAATTTGGAAGGTGATGAAGCGATGATATGATGATGCGATAAGTGAGCGTTACAATAAAATTATTTAGTTTACCTTAATTATTAATTTGGCTTGCTTACCGTTATCAGAAACAAAACAAAATCAAGTGCATTTAGCACTTGAAGGCACTGTCACGTTTAAGGCAATGCGCGACTCGCTGGCTCGAACCTTTCTGAGCTTCATCGTGCTTCTTATCGTAGCTAAAGCCGAGCGCGACTGATTCTGCTGTTGCAGAATGGACACGATGCATAAATTCCGTCTGACTTGGGAAGTACAGTTCAAACAACCATCGTTTAACGAACTGAGTCTATATTACTATTTTTAAATAATATACAACTCACGATTGGGCAATACGATACAAATCGGAATATTTATTCATATTGTGAAATTAATTATTTTTTTGAATAAACATTGCAGTGAATAAAATAATTAAGATTATATGCTTTTATGGGCGTCAAAAAAAATTGTTACAATAATGCAGAGAGCATATGATTCCATTAAGATGATGCAGTAGCACATACCGCCGCATTATGGATTAACGCAATTACAGAACTGTTTCCAGGCAACTCTCATTAAAAAAATGGCAATATCTTCTTTCTGTCAGAATCCTCTGATTTTTGTGAGGGTACGTAAAACTTGTCATATTCACCAATCCTCCAGTCAACGACAAACAATTAAACGGAAGAATTTGAGACCCCGTGGATATGTCAACAAACCTATGTCAGTTCGAATTCCATACGAACGAAGCGTTCAACATTTGGACAACGTTTTGTATAAACATTAAAATACGCTGTTATCGTTCGAAGGGGGCGGCGTCTGTAAGCAAGTAGGCTTGGCTTAGTTCATTGTTTAATAAACATAAGAAAAGTCATTATAAATCAAAATAAACATAATAATAAAAGTGAAATTAAATGGTTTCAATTGTTAGGATGGTTTCAGATGGCTTCCTGGGGCTGTGGAGCCAGGAGTAAACCGTAGGCACCATTTAATGGGGTGTGTAGGTCTTCGGAAGGCTTCAGCTTTCTTCGGGAAGCTTTGAAAGTTGCTTGAGATGCCCCGGACGAACTTAACAGTGAAGATTAAGACATATATACAGGTCGGCGAGGTCCAGACATCTTCGGTGGTGTTCGGCTCTCGTCGGTAATCTTCGTGTGATTAGTGGTGGGTAAAAATTACGTTAAAGCAATTATGAACTGAAAATTATATGCACTTAAAAACTACTATTTACAATATATATATACAAAAGCAAGGGTTCAGAAGGTATTCGGTGTCTTCTGAAGTCTTCGGCGACGTCGTGAGGTTGATGCCTCTACGGGGATGTCGTCCCTGTGGTAGAGCTTGACGGATGTAATCACAATAACGACGTCGGTGCAGTATGGAACGGAGCTGAGCGTTCGTACGTGCTTGTTAGTTGTGTGTTGTTGAATTACGACGACGGACTTCAGGTACGGCGGCGGATAGGGTAACGTTTAAGGCAGGACGCAGGCTATGGTGAGCACTGCGCTAGGATTAAGCGTGCTATTGCGAGCGCCGCTTTGGAAAGGTTTTGTTCACAGGCTATGGTGAGCACTGCGGAGGAGAGGTGAACCCCAGGCTATGATGAGCACTAGGACTGATTTATGCAGAAATTGAATTTGTATTTATAGTCTTTAGGTCGCTATCCATCGTGTGTTGAAAAACGCTTATCAGAGCTTAAACCAATGAGCTGCATCGTCGATTTTAGATTGTAAATTTTGATTATTCAAAATTTGGAAAAATTTTTAGGCGAAGTTGTTCTGTGCTCAGCACGTGTACTCTGATATAGTCAAACTTACGTTTCGATGTCCGCTTAGTGTATTGCATGCGATCATGAGTGTAACAACGCATACCTTGTGGTTTTAAATTTGTTAATACAGTTCATCTAACAGGCTCTGCACCTCAGTATCTGAGTACCAAAACCTAAAATTTCTTATAGGGCACTCTCTAGCTTGCTTCTTATCATTTAAACAAACGAAATAGTTTTTCTTTCTTGTCGATTAATATTCAACTTTAATTGAATACTCAACTAAAATTCCAAACCCTCTGCCAAAAGTAACTACATGGAACATAATACTGGTGGCTGCTGTATATTCTACTTTTTTCGGCAATTGCAGATCGCAGCCCACAGATACCAGTCTGAAGCAACTGACGTAGTAGCTTGGATAACCTGCACCCATTGGCAACTATTATTTTGTGCAATTAAAAGTATGCAGGGTTTGCATAAATAAATGCTGATATTTAAAATACACTTATTTTATTAAAATAAGAAACGAATATTAACAATCCCAACTAAATAGCTTGAGTAACAGAGTTCCCTAGCATGGAGGGTAGTTTTAACACATACCCAGTGTGTAGCTCAGCATAAGTTCAAACGATCTTGTCTTGTGCTTTGGTTTATATTTGCAGAAGTTTTAATTCAATTCTTATTATAAGCGTAAATTTTGAGCGATCAGGATTTTGAGAGTAAATTCAATTTTTGGCATCTCACAACGAATGAGCTGGGAGGAAAAAGTCAAATAATTGGTCCTTCTTTTACTATGCATCTTCCCGGAGTACTTGTGTTTTCACTATTTCGCACATTCCTTAAAGGTCAAGAGGAATTGTGCCTAGTTGAAAATGTGATTTGACCAGCGTCTTAAGCTTCTATTTCTCCACGGTAGTTTCAAATCAAAGTAGAATCGACGCGAATCCTCTAATTCTTAATATCCTGAGCTAAACTTTTGCTACGTACAATGACGTAACCGGAAGAAAACATAAATATACCAGGCAAACTACCAATGCGGAGAAAGGTGGGGTTCCTAGCAACACAAAAATAGTACATCGCCAACGATTTTCTATTTACAAAAAAACCCACATTTATAGAAATTTCTAACGAAACAGCAAAACAAAAATTAAATAAGGTTACTATGTCATAAAGCAATTCTACTCTATGGACAAATTTACTGATTGTTCTACGAAGTGCGCAATTCGTAGCTAACAGGCAATAAATCTAATCAGTAACAACAAAATAACGCGATACTTTCTCATAAGGGTTTTACCATAAGAAACATTGGCTAGAAATCTAATCAGTAACATAAAAAATATTAGTAATGCTTATGCTTTCGTATAAGCGGATGGTTAATTAAAAGCAAACATTAAATTTAAGAACTTTTCCGGTCAGGATTTGACCAGAACAAACATTAGCGTATCCACCTTCAAATTAGGTTTAACAATAGTAGCGTACATAATTTCAAATTGAGTTTATTCCAGCGTATGTTCGAAAGAGAAAACAGTCACATACCTGTGTCATGATACTTATCTGGTCAGCCCTCGGAAGCGAATTGACACAGCATCGAAGCGGTAATCAGCAACAATCATGTTACTACCATAATTGTAAGCAGTTGATCGACATCAACGAATAATTGCGATACGAAACAAGCAAATTAGCCTCCAGCTAAGATCTAAAAAAAGAAAATTTTACTAATATTAACGACTTAGGAGCGCTTACCGATACACAAAAAAAGATCTACACATTTGATAGAGGAGAAACGTGTATCGTTTTTGGAATAACAGAACGACTATGCATCAATGCACTCGCTCGAGAATCAAATTCAAAATAGCACGAGCTCACAAAACAAACGTCCTAGCTAATCGAAGCGCGGTAACTGGAAAATCCGGTTTATATCGGATAATGCGCGAGCATTATTTCAAGAAATTGTTACTTTGACACCATCGAGGAAACCCATTATACGCAGTCGTAATGTTTAACAAATTGAAGGTTACCTAAAAACAGGATACGAACCATTCAATTGTAGCATAAACTTGTTGTTTCGAAATAACTAAGTTCAACATGAAAATTGTAAACAGGATGCTATTGAAGAATTTAAGAGATTACGGGATAACTAAAACAAGGCATTTAATTTTTAGAATAAATTTTCGTTGTAAAAGCAAAAGGGGTTTGCGTTAAGGGATTTATAACCAGCGTATTTATTATTAATTATTAACACCTTGTATATCGAAAGCACTTTTTTAATATCTAATTACACAAGCCGTTTCAACTACTACTAGCTACAGTAGAATATTTATATACGATAATTTATTTTCAACTGATCACTAATAGTACAAATACAATTTCTTAGAGATTCAACGTTATCTTCCTATTTACCATCAAGGCACTATAATTAGTTATCAGAGCCCTTAAGTGTTAATTCATATCGACTACAATTTGTTATATTTTTCTCCATAGTTTATTTATCTAAAATATCTTACGGTATACCAGGCGGACAAGGAAGAGAGTAACGAAAGCAACCTAATTAGTTTGCACCGATTATCACAACAAAACATATAATTGTTTTGAAGCTGCTGATATAAAATTTGTGTTAATTTGGGTTTCCGATTTAAACTGGGTGTCAATTTATGATATTCTCGGAAGCTTTTACGGCCGGAGTCACTATAAATATTTATGGTTCCAGGTTGGGACCGTGTCATTTTATAAACTAAGGTCGACGTTTCGCCCACTTTTGTAAGGGGCTTCAACAGGACAAGGAAAGAAAATCTACTTAATATTATCATTCTTATCTTTATTAATATTTTTATTTTATTACTTATTTTCTTGTCTTGTCCTGATGAAGCCTCTCACAAAAGTGGGCGAAACATCGTTTTTAGTTTATAAAATAACACGGTCCCAACAAAAAATCAAAAATATTTATAATGGGTGTCAATTTGTGCAACTTTGTCTGTACTTCAATCCTTGAGAAAGACGGCTATATTGTGAAACGTTTTTCTAGACATAATTCAAGACTACTGCAATCGAAGTTAGAGTAGTTTTTAAGTTTTGTTTTTTATAAAGAACAATTGAAAATATACATTGTCTATTGGAATTATTTCAAAGCAGCAAAGGTAAGCAGTTAGATTAGCCTTTAAAGTTTACATATTTTTTTTTGTATAAAAGACTTTGTAAAGATATTCAAATCCGCATGTAATATCTAATAGTTTTGTTCTGAGAAGTAGTTACTTTAAGGTTTTATTAATTCAAAATTTTCCTTAGGAAATTATTTATATAACAAAAGGCAATTTACAAGTGTTTTTCATAAAAGGTATAATTTTAAAAAAGTAGTGCAATTGCAAGATTAGCAGGATTAATTTTAAAAATATAAAGGGAATCAACAACTGAGAACATTTACAACATTAAAGGTTTTGATTTTGTTGAATTTATAAATAATATTTATATAACTGACATATTAGTAATACAAGCTTAATTATTAACAATTTTATTTACAGAGAATTTTTAATGTACTGTGATGCTGCTAACCCGATGATGATTATTGAACAAAATTCCTCTGAACACGACAATTACACCACATTTATTACTAAATTCATTCCAAATTGTTCTAGTTTAATTCATATAGACATTAAATGATTCAATAATTTATGTCATAGCACTTGCCAATCAATATTCAAAATTAAACTAACCGTGGAATCGTACAGTTTATATATCTAACTACTATAGCTTTCAAAAGTTAGAGATTTCTAGAAACTAATCGAATCACTGTTTTTCGTTTTAATTCGGTTTTTTACATCTTTGTTGCTGTCATCAACTAATCCATTGTTTAACGGCTTAATATTTTTCAATTCTAGATTCCGGATTATCATTGCTACAATAGTATCTTGATATTTATATATTGTAGTACCAAAAATGTGTACAAATTATTCCCTGCCAATTACTAGTAATTACTTCAGTATAAATTATTCTTTTGAGTTGAAGTGAATATCAATAAAGCCGTAGAAAAGGACATATAATTAAGCACCGGCCGTATTACAGTGAAGAGATAAACTAGGACAATCCCGTGATTTACATCTGTACCTATGTACATACAAATTACCTGTTTAATTATGCCATGTATACGTAGGTCGTGAATTTGAATAACAATAAAAAGCCCTTGCTGACGCATATCTAGAGCTAATTGGCAATTGTGGACTATTGAAAAGGGTCTCTACTTCTCTTTCTAACTATTGTATTATAAACCGAAAACAAAATTACAGTGCATATGACATTTAACGCCTTTAAATGAAATCGCTAGAAATATTTACGTGTAAGCTTTTATTATCTTTTGTAAGCTGTAAAGCTAGTTTTACAAATAACTATCTAGCTTCCATCGCTAAAACTTTTATTTTTAGTAAAATACGCCAGCAGAAATAGTAATGTCGCTGAATTTAGATCCCAAGTTTTCTTTATGTCCAAGCGTTCAATATCCGTGAAGTTTCTTATGGGTTTTCGTCACTAGTTGTTAGACGCATATTATCAGAAAGAATTTCTCGCGGAATCCCAGAGCATTTCTAAACATCAAGAATGTGAACGCCTAAGTACCCATTAATATAAAGAGTGTTGATAATGGATTATATTTTTAAGATTGCCCTTAGTCTCCGATCCACCACAATTGTAGGAGAGCGCACTACTATAGTCATAAACGATTCAATATTCGATTGGTTTTGCTACAAATAAGACGCCCTGGGGTAGATCAAAAACTATTAGAATGCTGAATAACATTGCCACAGGAGATCGAAATGTGTATCAGGATCCCAGACGATCGCTTCGTTCACATTTATGTGCGGTTGTACAGAGGGAATAGTAATATGTAAAGATTTTATAATATGAAATAAATAATAACTAGCACCATAAAATAGCTTACCTTTATTCAACTAGATTGTTAAGGTAGAGCCATTTATTAAATCCCTGTATTACGGTAACCGCCGCGCAAATTTGTACGTATTGTTTCTCTGATACGTGCGTTCGATTCGTATGGCTTACAGGGTTAGCACAGGTAACTTCACTGCATTACTTCGTCTTTTAGGCACTGTAGCCCAATGTATTTTGACTATCATGGTGCTATCTCCCAACTTGTAAAACGTCCCCTATCGTTGCACGTTCTCATTTGTCGAAGCATTGACGCACATTACTTCGAAGTGTAAGATAATATCTATACTGCAAAATATAATAACAAATATAATTAATTTCCCGAGCAACAATGAGAACTCAAAATCGCATTTATAGTATGTCATAAAATACTTAATTCTACAAAAAAAGGTTTCCTAAGGTAATTATTACAATTAAATCGGTGGGCAGCCAAATGAGGCGTAACAGATAAGCCATTTTTGAGATGAAAGAGATTTAGATGTCATTGTCTTCAGGATAAAGCGCATTTTGATATAAGCGGCTAGGTACGCTAACAAAAAGAACATTAGATACCGGGCTCCTGAAAATCCACCCGAATGACACTTGCAGCGGTGGAACTCCAAAAACGTGACCCTTTTGTGTGGTATGTCTGCATCAAGAATAATTGGGCCCTAACTCTTCGAATGCTGCCTAACGCACTACTATCGTAACCAGTCAGCGGTATTTCGACATGATTCACAATACTTTTACGTTCAACTTTAGCAGATTTTCCTGGTTTTAAAGCAGATAGCATATGGTTCTAGCAAAATAATGCAACGCCAAATACAGCCGTATTATCGATTAACACAATTATGGAATTGTTTCCAGGCAACTCTTATTGTAAGAAATATCGATAGCTTCTTTCTGTCACGATTCCGTGATCTTACGCCCCTGGAATCTTTTTTGTGGGGGTACGAAAAACGTCTCGTATACACCGATCCTCAACTATTAAACGGAAGAATTTAAAACTCTGAGGATATGTCAACGGTGTTTTGTCAGTTCGAAGTCCGGATTGCAGGAGTGCTATGAACGCAACGTTCAACATTTGTACGGCATTTTGTTTAATCATTAAAATACACATACCTTGTGATTTTAAAATTGTTAATACAGTTTATCTAACAGGCTCGCATCCCAATATCTGAGTATTAAATATAAATTTTATTATGAATACCCTCTAGCTTGCTCTTTACCATTTAAAATGAAAGGAATAACTTGTCATACGGACACTTTCTCTTTTTTGTCGATACTGGTGGCTGCTGTATATCCTACCTATTCTAACAATTGCAGACCGCAGACCACATAAACCTTACCGAAGCACCTGGCGTAGCCGTCTGGATAAACTGTATCTATTGACGTCCATTATTTTGTGCATTTAAAGCTATTCAGGGTTTATATAAATAAATGCTGATATTTTAATTATAATTATTTTATTACAATAAGAAACGAATTTTAACAATCTCAATTAGGATTGATAGCTTGAGTAACAGCATTCACTACCATGGAGCGCAAGTTTAACACAACCCCCGTGTACAGCTCAGTATAAGTTTAAACGATCTTGTCTTGTGCTTTGGTTTATTTTCGCAATAACTAATTTTAAATTAATTCCGATTATAAACGTAGATTTTTGAACGATAAAGGTTTAGATCCAAAATTCAATTTTTGATATCTCACAGCAAACGAGGTAAAGTCAAATCTGGGGGGGAAAATAGTCAAATAATCGATCCTCCTCTTATTATGCATCTTTTCGGAGAATTAGCGTCTTCTCCATTTACATATTCCTTAAAGGTCAAGAGGAATATCGCCTAGCTGAAAATGTGATTTGACCACCGTCTACAAGCTTCTCTTTCTCTACCTTAGTCAAATCAAAGTTGAGTCGACGCGATTTTCTAATTTTTTTTATTCCGAGCTAACGTTGTGTAACAAAACTCTTTTGGAATAACTAATTACACAAGCCTTTTCAACTATTCTTAGCTACAGTGGAATTTAAAAAACTCGGGATAGTTTATTTTCAGCTGATAGCTACTAGTACGAATACCAACTTTTTGAGATACAATGCTATCTTCTTAATTACCGTCGAGGCTCAATAATTAGCTATCGGAGTATAAGTGTTAATTTATATCGATACTACCAAAATTTATATTACATACAGCTATTTATTTTAACGCTCTTCCACTAATTTATATCATATCACGACTTTATGGATCAAGACTCGAGTAAAAAGTAGTGTTACAATCAAAGTTTAAATTAGACTCAACTCAAAACCTCTTAACTAGCTACTTGTGCGCTTAATTCTATTCTGGAATATACTACAATTATGCAAATAACATCCAGAAGGTTCCTACTGTAAACTTAACAAAGATTTTAAATGCAAGATTTTGTAAACTGTTTATCTGAAAATAGCACACCGCAGGGTGGTTCTCATTACCCTTTGCGTACAAATGTCTCGTTTACGTTCAGCTGTATTATTCTGGTGAAGGGTAGACTAAGTGACGTTTCACTACACCTGCAATGTTCTCCAACTATAATCACTCGCAGGGTTTTGTATAATCCAAATACTTGAGACTTTATCTTTCTCTACCAATCTTATCATTGATTCTGCCCTCCGTCAAAATCTTAAACATTTTAACAAGTGTGACAGTATGACTATTCATAATACTTGTTAGTATTTTAATTCAGTTTTCCATATTTCCATTCTTTTAAGCTACTTCGAAAACCTGTAGCGCTAGTGCATTATTTAATGAAACATTAAATAGTAGAAAAAAGTTTATAAAATTTAACTTAGTTAAATGAACTTTTAGCACGAGAGCGGTAACTTTGATAGCTTACATTTAATAACATCTCTATTTCAATATATTAAATTAGAATAAAATGATAAATAGTGAAGCACCTAGGGAATTACCTGCAAACAGCAACAAAGGTCGGTACTTTACACTCCACGTGTTAAAAATAAAAAATCAAAAATCGACGCTCGGGAAATAATCGTCATATTAAGGTTATTTGTACAAATTCACAGGGGTTTAAGAACTCATAATCATGAAAACATATATCCCAATAACCGTATATTCATATAACAGGCATCAAAAATGTTTCGAGAATATTACCAAAGAACAGCTTCGGTATCAAATATAGGAGCATAGGAATAAAATGACCGTCTAGATAAACAAAACGATATTAACCCCGAAAATCGAGCAATTTAGACGCACTACCCCTGTGAGAACGATAGATCGCGGAATAACCCTGTTGTGTAAAAACTTGTAAAACCCACGGATAATAACTAGCGGATCGTATCCATTTATTCGAAAGCAAAAGATAGAGCTAAGCTTCGAATCGACCGATACGCAACCATGGCAGTGCGGTAGAGGTTGTATATCGGTAATTAAAGTGACAGTAATAAAACCCGGTACTGTTCGTAAACAGCTTCCCAAACGCAAGTAAAAGTTTGATAAAACAATATCGGTTAAACGTGAAAGCGGTGTATGTTGAGAGCTCCTATTCAACACTAACTTGGAGTAATTGATTTATCTGCAAGCTTTCCTTACACTAGAAGGTGACCGGGGATTTGTAAAGAACAAACAAAAACCGTAAATCTATTGAATTTTTGGTTTTCACCTTCTAAACCTTACATGCTGTCTTGAATTTAATATTTGTAGATCCTTTTAGAAGAAAGAATAAATATCGTCATCATTAGGTCTTCAGTCCTGAAAATGGTTTGTTTCCTAGTCTGAACTAGCCTACACATTTCCTTGAAGTTTGCACAGTTTGCATCTATGATTATCTGCGAACGAAAGTCTGATCTCGGTCTACCTTTACTTTTTTTTTTACCTCTGCTTGTAATATATCCCGTACTATTCCCCAGAAACAACTTAAAACGTATCCTTCTATTTCTCCTACCTTATTTGTTTTCCACAGATATCTTTATTCTTGTACTATTTCTATAACCTAATTGTTATTAACTTTGTCTGTCTATGCTATCATTCTCATACATCTGAAGCACATTCCAGAAGGCTTCTATCTCTTTCTGTTTGTTTTTCCTACTGCCCCGATTTCATAGACGTACTGAGCTGTGCTCCACGCATATGCTTTGTTTCTATGTTTGTTGTTTTTGAACATAGCCGCTGTTCTTGCTTGTTAGATGCTAATCGATCTCCTTCCATTGTTTTACAATTACATACTCTATTTCCATGATATTAAGTGGTATGTGAAGGAGATCCCGACACGGCCGACTGCTTGAAAAATGATAGGCAAGCATTTTTCACAAAAATTACGCCCTTGTTCGAATGAGAGGTTAAATGGAGGTCCCGTGTGTGAGTGTTGTCACGCACGTTAAAGATCCCTACCTTGCCTGGAACGGCAAGGGTTCGGCGAAATTGTAATAAAAATTTCCAGGCAACAAAAAACTCGCCTCCTGGCCAATGTAGTACCTTCTGGTGGAGCATTGGAAATATAAATGCACGGTATGTGAAGGGGGTAAGCAGCCTGCGGCTGCTAAGTTCCCCCAGCACTGAGCATTTGTCGAATTAATAGTTTTTCCTTTATATCCTTCGCTCATTCAACATTAGTTGAAAATATTTTAGAACCAACACTTGTAGTTGTATATAATAATCATCAGATTAATTACAATTACTTTTTCGTCATTAGGTTTTCTCTTTTGAAACTAGTTAGACGCGTACCTCCACTTATTTATGTTCTGAACTAGCCTACACAGTTCCCTGAAATTCCCACAACAGCCTATATACAGCTCGGTTCCCCTTCTATTGTTTTCTAATTATATGCCCTATTTCACCAAGATTGGGTGGTATGTAAAGAGGGCGGCTCCGTGGCGTAGTTGGTATGCGTGTGACTACTACGCCTATGGTCCCGGGTTCAAATCCCGACACAGTCCGTTTGAAAAATGTTAGGCGAGCGTTTTTCACAAAATTACGCCCTCGTTCGGATGAGAGGTAAAATGGAGGTCCCGTGTGGGAGTGTTGTCACGCACGTTAAAGATCCCTACCTTGGCTGGATCAGCAACCGTTCTGCAAAATTCCAAATTTTCCAGGTAAAACACTTGCTTCTTGGCCAATGCAGTACTTTCGGGTGGAGCATTGGAAAATCACATGTAAGGTAGGTCAAGGGAGTAAAGCAGCCTGTCGCTGTCAAGGATCCCCCAACACTTAGACATTTGTCGAATTAATAGTTTTCCAGTAAATCCTTTTGCACAATTAACATTAGTTGAGAATATTGCAAGATCAATACCTTTAGTTGTTTATAATAATCATCATGTTTAAGTGCAGTTCTTTTTTCATCATTTATTTTTCCATTTTGGGACTTGTTGGATGCGTATCTCCATTGATCTCTATTCTGAGCTAGTCTACACATTTCCCTGAAATTCCAACTTCTTATATCTTTCACTATCTGTGTGCAATAGTCTAACCTAGGTCTACCTCTACTTCTCTTTCTTCCTATCTCTGCTCCTAATATATTCCGCACTATTCCATCATGTCTTAGTTTTCCACATATTTCTTTCTTCCCACACAATTTCTAGTATTTCTTTTGTTCTTAACTTTGTCTGTCCATGATATCTTCATCATACGACTATAGCACCGCATTTCAAAGGGTTCTATCTTTTTCTTGTCCGCTTTTCCTACTGTCCAGGCTTCACAGCCGTATAGTGCTGACCTCCACACATATGTTTTAAGCAAATTTTTCTTGTTTCTATGTTTGTTGTTTTTGAACACAGTAGTTGCATTTTCTTGTTAAATGTAGCGCGACCTTGTGCAAATCTCTGTTTTATATGTTTTGTGGTTTTTCCACCTTGGAATATTTGACTTCCTATGCAGCAGAAATCGTTAACCTCTTGTAGGTTTTCGTTACCGATTTGTATTCTTATTTTTGATTTTATTTCTCCTCCTTGCACACTAGAACGCTAGTTTTATTTTTATTAATTTTCATACCGTATATGTTTGTTAGAACTGTTTTCATTTCATAAAGAACAGCTTCTAATTCTTCTTTGCTAGATGCTAATACCGCTATTAATTTGGCTCGTACTTAATTTAAAATTTTATATTCAGTATTGTTTATACGGTTATTTTGCATGTTTATTAGCAAGTCTGACTCCCTTTTAATTTAAACGTTTATTTGACTAGAATTTTATTAAATATTTAGTTATAAAATTGATTATTTTAAATCTATTCTATTTTGATAACGTGAAAACCTAAGGTTTTATTATTAACAGAGTACTGAAATCTTTTTTATTGTATATCTATGGCCTTAATTCTGGTATTTATTTATTAAAAAATTTGCTTCGGAAATATTCTAATAAGTTGAAAACGTGGTATTAGGTTACCAATGCCATTTGGTTTCGGAAATTTTACAATTATTTATGTACGTATTTTTACAAGGTTATTTTCGCTGTGCAATCTTTATATGACGTATTGATTAATATGTTAAGTTTCTGTAATTTTGTGCGAGAAGTAGGCAACCAATCCTACACTTACTTCGTGATTCTGCAAGGCTGGTTGCCGATACTACTTAGCTGGTGAACACGTGTTGTTTTGGAAGCACTGCGAGTGGCTGTACAAATCAGACGTAAACGCGGAATTTTCCATTTTATCTGTTGTTTTGTTATCAGCCAATGATGTTTTGAAAATATCTTCCATGTGGTTGTTTTATTAACAGAAAATATTTGTGAAGACAAAATACGACACTTTCAGGTGGTTGATTATCTACACAAGGATGTTTACAAGAGAAGCTACGATGGAATAAAAAGCTTATTGTGTCAACTTTCCGCCGGTGAGGTTATTGCTGTATAAACGATGATCTAAGGCGATACAAATAATGCGTTTGAATACGTGTGCTAGGTATTTATTTTTGTCTCGGTTCCTTGCTTTTACGAAGCCTCTTCCGTGTGTTTAACATTAGAAAGATGCTACTCCTGTAAAATATAATTTTATGGAGTGTTTAAGTGACGACTTTGTGGCGTAAATTCTGTACGTGTACTAAATCCTTAATCTGAAAGGAAAATGACATTTGCAGGACATTCGTTTTAATACAGTAGGAATATTTGTTGTGTCTATCCTGAAAATGAATCATATCCTTAATATTGAACTTTGTAAATGGAACAGCTAAGAAATGTTAGAACATTAAAATCACTTTTACTATACTGTGTGTATTGTTTTGGAATTTGGCGTGTTGGTAGTTGCAGCGTTATAGTTGTTAAATACTCTATAGCGGTCAATGACTTTACCAACAATAAATTTGGGTTGGGTTTTTCTTTTTTTAAGTTTTTTGGTATGGCAAATGGATTCCACTCCGCTTCGAACCGTCAGAATACAACATGGCGACCGCTGCTCTTGATATTGATTATAGAGATAAAGATTATCTTTTACTGCCTATAAAATTTGTTTTTTATATAAGTTTTTTTTAGAGATACCATACTGGTTACGTATAATATAATTACTTAAACCTGCTGAAGAAATGCATTTCTCTCGGCAGAAGGTTTACTGTAATTGCGATAAATATGTAAGTAAATTTTTTTTCTCTTTCAACAGTTAAACAATTTTGATATCAAAGATTTAATAATTGTAAATACAACAGGACTGAAAGTAGATCATTCTAGATTTTGTTTAAAAATTTTTTGTTTAATGTACATGTGAGAAGTTACCATTTAAGATAATTGTCGAGAATTTAAGGAGGTATTTATTTTCTACAAAGATTTTTGCACTATGTAAATCCCCTGGTATATTTTGGATAAATGTTGTTTTCTATGCGAGATGGATATCCTTTTATAACATGTAGATTTCTTAAGAGTTGTATATATATTTTCTTTCCTGATGTTTTCTTTTTCTTTCTGTGTGACCCATCCCACTCTACGACGTTTTAACTAGTATGGTATTACTTCTTTTGATTCCTTTTTTGATGCAGTACCCGGTGCGGGCTAGTTTCTTTGCTTACTTTACTACTTTCTTTGCTTACTTTACTACTTTCTTTTTATCCACACGGATTACCGTCACAAATTTCATAACTTACACATACTTGTGCAATTGTAATAGAACGTCTAGCCCTGTTTCAGATATGATTGTTTATTTATACTGTATTAATTTATTTCAATAATGTATGCTATGTAGTTTTGTCTATTATATGACACTTTACATTCATTTATATTTATTACATTGTATGATTTATAAAATTTTTTATTTAGCTGTTTTTAATGACTAATGTGTTATCTTCGTATTGTATTAAATTGTAGAAGTTTATCTTTAAAAAATTAATTTTTATTGCTTTAATTATACTAATTGCTTTAATTGAAATTGTATTGTATAAAAACAAAAGAACTAAAATATTATGCTTAATTAATATTAGCTATTCAGGGTGTGTTCACACTAGTCTGGCCATCTAAATTTTAATATTATCATCTATTTTTGTGATTTATATTTCACGTAGCCCAAAAGCGTTACAGTTTTTTATATTTTTGTTAATGTTTTTAGCTGAAAAAATCATAAGCAATGAAACAGCAAAATTTTTAATGTTCACTGGCAATTTAGAAAAGGTAGAAAAACTTTAGAACAATACGTCTGACGAAAAAAATGTTTCAGACTAAAGTTGCTTCCTTCTTATATAAAATACAGTGCCATTAGAAAGAAGTAGGTCGACGTGCATGTTAAGGCCGATATAGTTCAAAGCCAACACTCTACTTATTATTCCAACAAGATTTTTCTAACCTTTTGTCTTCGAGATCGCACAGTTTTGTTTTAATTGTCTTTAACTTCAATGTAGTGCAGAGCTGGCAAACCTTTGCTATTCAGGTGGTCCAAGATACTATGAAAAGGGGATATCGTGGCCAAAAATATCTTAAGTACAGCAATAGTTTCTGTTGAAGAACTGCCCATCGTTGGTGTTTACCAGTATTCAGCTTAACCAATAAGCTCCTTCTAATGGGTATGAAGATAAAAATTAATAGATTACTTAGGTCAGGTAAGATGCAAGTTCCTTTTGGACATCAAAACAATAAAAATCTGTACAGCAATCTTTATTTTTGCTTTATATAAACAACAATACAAGCGGAATACACACTTGCTAAAAGGCAGTTATTTGAAGTATATACGATTAGCACTACAGGCAGATAAAGAGAGCAACATGTATTTACTAAGATCGACGACGAACATAACGACAGTAAGAAGGAAATGTGTATGGATAATTGCATACATATTCCCCTTGACCTCTGCTACCACCTTCAATAATTATAGGCCGAATTATAACAATAGGTCCTCTATCGTTTCCTCTTCTTCCGCCGTCTCTAGATCTATCACGGTCGTTTCCACGATTTCTGTCAGATCTACCATTGTTACGAAATCTATCACGATCAGAAGATTGCGGAGCGGCTATTGCTGCCACTACTAATGCCAATATTAATAAGGGAACAAATGCCTGGAATTAAATTCTAAGTTAAGTCTTGCAATTTTTTAATGCAACACTAGACTAAGGAAATTTATTAAAAAAATTATATTTACCTTAATTGCAACCATTTTTGTTGTTGATAATTGTTCACTCAACAATGTTGAAGTGTAGCTGATGCTGAGGACTGTGAAGGAGAGGTTATTTATAGTCGCCCACCCTAGAATGTATATACAAATTTAAATAAACTGAAGATCACTTTTGCAACTGCAACGGAACGTTTCAATTTCAAGTTTTACTTACCATGAAATTTATTAATGAAATTGTAGCATCATCGTGATAGTTAAGCAAATAATTGTATTATGATTGCGAAGATAAAAAATTTAACTACTTTCAATTATTAAAATTAGCCTTTATTTAGCAACAAGACATCTTTCGTAAGTTACTCCTGACAGAAGAAGCAGGAGCTGTTGTGCATAAAATGATTCTTCAAATGACAGCGGTGAAAAGTTAATTTCCCAAAATTGTGAAAAATATTGTAGTAGAAGCAAAACTGATATTAATCAAATCCTTTTTAGACAACAACAATATAGATCTTTTAATTGCATACCAGAAATATAAGCGAAGTTCTTTATATTATCTACCCAATTATGACAGAAAAATGCTATTTCGCCATGTTTAATACGTTAAGTTTCGGTGACATTTTGTTGCGTTATCTTCAAGTTTGGTTAAAGCGCTTAACATTTATGTAAGATGTAAAAAAATTAGTCATTTATTGTAATTGTAATTTAATTGTAATTTATTGTAATTGAGGTTAACCAATTTCTGGTATAATTTTAATTATCGGAATCCAGTCATTCATAAATTAACCGCATCTGCCAAATCACAAAGCCCGACTTAATAGAACCGATTCCACTGCTTGTCCGATAGCAGCGTATCAATCTTTTGTCCCTGCATAGTAATTCCAAATGTCTTCCTGCATTTGACAGTATTCATCGCCTCTTCGATGTACAAGTTAAAAATTAATGGAGATAGGGCACATCCCTGTCTCACTCCTTTCCTAATATTTACTTCCCTACGTTCCTGCTCTAATTCTATTACAACTGTTTGCTCTTTGTACAAATTATGTAATACCCTTCTATCCCTACAACTCATTCCAATCTTTTTGAGTATTTCGAACATTTTTTTCCATTTTACATTGTCGAATGCTACTCCCAGATCTACAAACCCTATTTACACGCTTTCCCATTTTTCTATTGTTTTCTCCATTATCACCCTCAGAGCTAAAACAGCCTGCCGTACTCCCTTGTTTCGTCTAAACCCAAGTTGATCTTCGCCTAGTATTTCTTCAGCTCGTTTTTCCATTCTTTTTGAACAATTCTAGTTAATACTTTTGACACGTGTGCTGTCAAGCTTATTGTTTGAAAATTTTCACATCTATCCGAGCCTCTCTTTTTGGAATAGTGACTACGATATTACCTTTGAAATCTTTGGGTATCTCGCCTGTCTCAAACATATAGCTTACAAGTTGAAAGAGACGTTCTGTTACTACTTGTCCAGCGGCTTTTACAGTTTCTGCTTGCACCTTATCTATACCCGGTGCCTTAGCATTTTTCAGACCCTTTAATGCTAATTCAAGCTTATCTCTAAGTATAGGATATCCCAAGTCATTATAATCAATGTCTGATTCCTATTCTAGTGCTGTTAGTTCCTCTCCTGCATATAAATTCCCTATATATTCTAGCCATCTAACCATTTTCTCTACATTTTCTATAATGACGTTTCTTCCGTGTCCCTCATATTTTTGCATGGTTTTATATCCCTAAAATTCGATCTACCCAGTTTGTATGCTTCATCTGTCTTTCCTATTTTGATCTAACTTTGTACCTCTTTGCACTTTTCATAAATCCATTGTTCTCAAGCTTTCCTGCATTTGCGAATAATTTCCCATTTTATGGCTTTGTAGCTCTGTTTTCCTGTTTCGTCTGATTTATTTTTGTATTTTCGTCTTTCTTCTATTAAATTCAGGATATCCTTTGTTATCCATGGTTTCTTATTTTGTTTTTGTGTATTTCTCAGAATATCTCTGGCCGCCATGTCTAAGCTGGATTTAATGTTATTCCATTCTGTCTTTACTTCCTTAGTACCAGAAATTTTTCCGATATCTTTCAATGATTCATTTGAGTTTTTTTCAAATCTTTCGTGGATATTTTTATCTTTTAGTTTCTCAAAGTTAAAGTGTTTTTTTCCGTAAATTTAAGAGCGGTCTTCATAATTACAATGTTGTGGTGAGTGTCTATATTTGCTTCTGGGTAGCTTCTAGTCTTTTACTTGATTCCTAAATCGTTGCCCAACAAGAATGTAATCTATTTTATATTTTCCTGTATATCCTGACATCTTCCACGTGTATCATATTCTAGCATGATGTTGAAATAATGTGTTTGTGATGGTTAAATTGTTTTTATCTCACAATTCTGCCAGCCTATTTTCTCTGTCCTTTCTCGTGCCTAAACCAAATAAACCTACTACCATTCACTATCCTCACCTACCACTGCATTAAAATCCTCCGTAAATATTAAATTTTTATGTCCTTTTACGTATCTTAGTATGTCTTCGAAATCTTTGTAGATCGCTTCTACCTCTTCGTCACTGTAGCTAGAGGTGGGCATGTATACTTGTATTATTACTGTAATTACCGGTTTAGATTCTAATCTAACCATGAGTACGCTTTCGTATTTTTGTAAGTAGTTTTCTACATGTTGTTCTATTTTTTTCGCATAACTATCCCCACGTCCGAATTTCCTTCCTCTGATCCTATATGAATTGCCCTAAAGTCTCCGCTCCAAAAATTCCCTGCCTCTGGCCAACGAACTTCGCTAATCCCTACATGTCTAATGTTAACCTATTCATTTCAATATTCAAGTTGTCCAGCTTACTTGCTTGCTTCGTACTTCTGACATTCACGCTGCGCCTCGCAGAATGTTCTCGACTCCTTTGTTATACTTTCCGATTACATCGCCCGAAGCAGTCCTATCCCGGAGATCCGAATGGGGGACTATTTTAACTGCGGAATTTTTTACTCTAGAGGCTGCCATCATCTTTAATAGCCTTTTAAGTACGCTGTGTACTTAGGAGGTAATGTGATTGTCTCCCGTTGCCATTTTTATCGCAGTAGTGTCTTAGAATGCCATACCGACCCTAATGTTCTCTGCCACTCTAAGTAACGGAAAAGCTGCTGCCCTCTTTTGAAGGCAGTCATCACCAGGAACATCGACTATAGATCCTAGGCCGTTAGATGATGTGCAGAGGAGGTCGTTAATTAAATGTGCGCAAATTAATTTAGGTAGAGGCAAAGGGGCTATAAATAATTTCGGTAAAATAATGAACGAAAATAAAATTGACATCGGGCTCATACCGGAACCCCACCTGTATAGCCACAAAATAACAGGTTTTGGGAGGGGGGTTACCGTTTTAAATACGAGTAGCGAGCGACCGCGTAGCGGAATAATAATAAATAATGGGATGTGCGCCGGAATAATCCTAAACAATCTGTCGAATGAGTTCATAACCACCGCAGAAATAAAAACGGGATTGCATACGTTTTACGTGATAAACACTTACCTTCCGCCAATCGATTCCCAGCGAGAGAATCCTCAAACAGAGGACTTAATAAATCAAATTGAAGGAATCCTTCGTAAAATCGGTAGAAATAGAAATCTAATTATCACGGGAGACTTTAATGCTAAGTCGCCATTATGGGGCAGCCCTATCAAAAACGATAGAGGCTCGCAGGTTGCTGATCTTTTTACGGAATGGGACCTTAGTGTGATAAACACTAATGATTCACCTACGTTTGAGACGCATAGAGGCAGCAGTTTTATAGATATTACTGCAGTCTTGCACGAAATGTTAGAAACGATTTGTAATTGGAAATTAAGGTCGGACGAGGAAACGCTCTCTGATCATAAATTAATAACATGGGACGTTGAAACCAAAACAAGCGCAAACGAGCAGCCAACTATATTTCCGCGGTTCTGTAATAAAAAAGCAAATTAGGAGCGGTTTAAAGAAAAATTTGGCGAAAGTATCCCTGCGGTCGAAGATGAGCTGTTTAACTGCCGAGAGGCAGACGAAGTAGAAACACTCGCGAAAAAATTAAACGACGCGGTAGTAGACGCGTCGTTGTATTCCATGCCGCAAAAGAAAAACATTTAAAGACAGCGTACCTTGGTGGACCCGGGAACTAACCACCAAGCTGGCAGAAACGCGTAACCTAAGGGAGAAATAAGAGAACAACGGAGAATAGAATATAATCAAAGTTACCGCGAATATAAAATATTAATAGAAGAAACGCGAACGAATAAATTTAAAGAATTCTGCACGCAAAACTCTGAGAAAGAATCCTGGGGAACCGCATACCGCGTAATTAGAGGAAAACAACAAAAAATCGCGCTCAGTAATATAAAGAAAACAAATGGCGAATACACGAAAGGTTTTAAAACCACAGCGGAATTTTTACTAGAAAAATTTTTCCCATTGGATAATCACGAGGGGGATGAAGGGTCGCACGATTTAGTACGTCGGGAAGCTGCAGAGGCGCAAGAAACAAGTGCCGATAAGGCAATCCGAGTTCACGAGGTCGTCACGGCTCTTAGGAGGATGAACCCTAAGCAGGCACCGGGGCATGATGGAATCACTTCAGACGCAGCTCTGGAGGCGTGCCAGTTAGCCCCGTGTGTCTTTGTCGGGTTGTTTAATCTTTGTTTAGAGAGGGGCGTTTTTCCGCGTTGCTGGAAAATCCAGAATGTGAGATTTATACCCAAACCTAAAAAGGTGGACGCGTCAGATCCGGGCAGCTATCGTCTAGTTAGCTTGCTACCGGTGGTGGGGAAAGTTTTAGATCGCGTTATGACTACGCGTGTTGAGCACCTAGTGCGAGACGGCGGCGGTTTTAATAACCGACAGTTTGGTTTCGTGGAGGGCAAGTCGACTATCGACGCGTTAGAGTTCGTTGTCGGGGAAATTAAGCAAACGAGAGATGCTAAAGAGTACTGTGTTGTTGTTGCTTTGGACATTTCAGGAGCATTTGATGCTGCCTGGTAGCCATTAATCGTTTGCGAGTTAGATCGTAGGGGTTGTCCGCGAAACTTGATGTCTTTGGTCAATAGCTATTGCTCGGGGCGATTGGCACAGGTTGAAATTCCGGGTGAAGTTCTGTCGCGTGAGGTGGAAAGGGGATGCCCGCAAGGGTAATGTTCTGGTCCCACATTTTGGAAGTTGTATGAGAGCATCTTTAGTGTCAAGTTGCCCGCAGGATGCTCAATCGTTGGCTTTGCGGATGACACGCTTTTATTTGTAAGATCGAGATTGTTAATGGATATGCGCACAAAACCGCACGAGGCGCTTAAGAAATTACACGAATGGTCGCAGGCGGTAAAATTAAAATTTAACACGGCGAAGTCAGAGGCGCTTTATTTCGGCACGAAACCAGGACAGAGACTTCCTAGCCTAGAGCTAGGAGGGGAGAAAATCCCGTTTAAAGATTGTATTACCTACCTCGGCGTCAAGATCGACAATAAATTAAATTGGAAAGCGCACGTACAATACGTTAAAAGTAAGGGCGGCGAAATATGAAATAAAATGATGGCGGCGGCTAAAATAATGTGGGGTTTCAGGGGCGAATTGCTGAGGACGGTTTATGCCGGAGCAATTGAGCCGGAAATACTGTACGCAGCTTCTGTATGGGCAGAAGGATGTAAAGTCCGGGAGATGCGTCAATTGACGAGCGTACAACGCATAACCGCGGTAAAAGCGGCGAGGGCGTACAGGACCACCTCCACGGAGGCTATCCTGGTGATCAGTAGGACTCTCCCTATCGAATATGTCGTTAGGGAGATTGGAGATAGGCGATTAATAAATATAGGAAAAGTGCGCGAAATTATCGAAGATCTTAATCTTGGTAATAGAGAAATTGCAAGAAAGATCGTTGTATCTGAGTTGGGGCACCCGGCTAATATTAGAGGAATCGAGTTTGTCGAAGGTGATGAGGACGCGATGGGTATCAGAATTTATACGGACGGTTCACGTATGGACGATGGGCAAGCAGGCACGGCGTTTGTCGTATATAAGCAGGAAAGGGAGGTGTTCCGGTTTCAAACCAAACTCGCAAACTGGAGCACTATCTTCCAGTGCGAATTGGTTGCCATACGAGAGGCTATCGTTTACGTCATAAACCATACGGGCAGAGACGAGTATTATATAATCAGTGATAGTAAATCGGCGCTGACGGCTTTAACAAACATGAACACCTCGACAGACCTCCAAGCGGACGTCTGAAGCAGAGCGCGTACGGCGCTCGAGTTTTGACGTTTAAAGTTCTGTTGGGTCAGGTCGCACAATGGTAACGTAGGAAAGGATAGGGCTGATGAATTAGCTAAAGAGGCCGCGACGGGAGACTTTCGAATATCATATTCGTCGATACCGAAGTCTTTGATTAAAAGAAAGCTGCGTGAAAAGTCAATCCGACAATGGGAAGAGAGGTGGAACAACGCTGCCACGGGCAGGTTGACCCACAAATTCATACCGAGCTTAGAAGCTAGAGGCAAGATCAAGGTAAAACTCGATCATAAAATAGTTCAGTTGATAACAGGGCACGGCGCCCCGAAAGCGTATTTACATAGGTTCGGGTTAACCAACAACGACCGCTGTGAATGCGGTGAGGGCGCGGAAAGCGCAGACCACGTGCTCTTCGACTGCCCGTTTTAAGCGGCAAATCGAGGGTTGGCTGATACGAAATTAGCTACCGTAGGTCTAGCATGGCCAAAGAGCCTAGAGGAACTCGGGGAAGTGGCTAACCAGAAAGCGTTCTGGGCAGCCTTTAGAGAGTTCGCAGGTAGGGTTGCGAGATTAGACGGTGATAATCGTGTGTAAGTCGGGAGGAAATGGTGGGAGGATTGAAAAATTATAGATTTCGACCTGGCGTGATTTTGACATGATAAAAGCATTATAACCACAACCTGCAAAAAAAAAACAAAAAAAAAAGAAAAAGAAAGAAAACCAATAATAATAATAATTAAATAAGTATACCCAAAACTCCAATATGCACGATGAACACACCACTAAAACAATCACTGTCCCACCTTCTACGCGCGGAAAATCGGGAATAAACGAAAGAAATAAATAACAACAAACTAAATCAGGAAACCTCATTAAAATAAATAAGTGTAATAAATAAAGAAATAATAAAATAGAGTGAAACCGCGCATCCCCCCAAGACTTAAAAGTGAAGTGATAGTGATTGTGATCCCCCCAGAACGTTTAGTGCATACCCACCAGTACCTTAATAGTGCATATTCAACTCCCCCATAAAAGTAGAAAACCAATAGTTGTAGGTAGACGACGAGATCTTCGGATGTTGGAGAAATTTATATTGGATGTAAGAATAAAATTGTGGCGGCTGTACTCGCATTAGCATTGATTTGTGATTTTAAACAGATTTTGAAATAATCTATTTTGCGTAATGACGCTAGTCGATGTAATGCTCATGCGAGTGCACCTGATAATGTATTTGCTTTTGCTAATATATGCACTGTTACATGCTTATGCTTATTCAAATATTTATTTATATATTTATTATGTTTGTTTATATATTTATATTATATTTATATTTATTTTTACACTTATATTTTTGCCTGCATTGTATTGTTTTGTGGCTTGATTTAATTCATTTGACGTTCTGTCGCCAATTTTTGGTCGCAGTATATATAGAAAAGAAGATTGTATATATAATACGTCAGTTAGGGAATGATAGGGAACGTTAGGGACAAATTTAGGATAAAATATTTAGATCAGGGAGGACGAATTTGTAAATTTATAAAGCAGGCAAAATAGCTGGATTCACTATTAATACATTTGGCAAATGCTTAGAAATTTGAATCCATTTTAAATTAGCTAGCTAGATTTGGATAGTTTTAAGTCGACCTTTCAGGTCGCACTGGTAAGCAGAGCCGGCATCTGCTATCCGGTATTACGGATCCCTCCCCCTCTCATTTTTGCTCGTCTTGATCGGGCACATTCTAAAGTCAACGCTAGGGATGCTATTATATAACCCTGTTTTTAGTTTACGTTTCAGTCTGTTACATTTTATTTAAGGTGAATTGATTATGAAGTTAGAATAAATTAGAAGCACGTTTATTTTCGCGTTTAAACCCAATGTAGTACCTTCGGGTGGAGCATTGGAGACGTGGCCGCAAGTATAGTGGCCCTTATTCAAATTATAATGCCCTCTTTTGGGAACCTGTATTAGTTTGCTTCCTCACTAAAGACCCTACTCCTTTGGTTGGACCTGTAGTGTGGCTCTTTAGATCACTGAAATGCGTAAGTTATTCCACCGTTTTATAACAAAAAATTAAAGTAATAAGTATGGTCGTAATACAAACCAACCCTAAAACACTTTTCCTTTTGTCATAAATGAGGAGCGCTAAATAGTGTTGTTTCAGCATGTCTGCAATAATATCCCTACACGGAAGACGGTCATTCCACATAGGTCTTCTTAACTTTTGGTTTCTTAAATTTATCCCATTATACTTTATCTTTACCTAAAATGTCTTAATACACTAAGTTTTGACATAATTAAAGAAATTGTTGAATTCGAGGCTTCTCCCAAATACGACTTCATTACTGGGTAATCTGAATATCTTTATCCTCGCTCATAAATAAATGCAAATAAAATTTAACCCACACTTAACTTCCATTTACATTAAATACTTGTAATATAAATACAAATATAGTTTCCTTAAGAAAACCTAATTTTTTAACCGCAAACTGGACAGGTATTACTAAAAGGAACCATAAAAAAACATTTAATCAAATCCATTAATGATACTATCATTCCAATTTTTTAGTTTTCAATACTGAATTACATGAAATTTTAAACCCCATTGTCTGGAAATTCTCTTGGTTACAAATTTCTTACCCTCAAACTGGACAGGTATTACTAAAAGAAACCATAAAAAACACTTAATAAAATTCATTAATAATACTATCATTTCAATTTTTTAGTTTTCCTTACTGAATTACATGAAATTTTAAATCCCATTGTCTGAAAATTCTCTTGGTAACAAATTTCTTACCCTCAAACTGGACAGGTATTACTAAAAGAAACGATAAAAAAAACATTTAATCAAATCCATTTATAATACTATCATTCCAATTTTTTAGTTTTTTTACTGAATTACATGAAATTTTAAACCCTATTGTCTAGAAATTCTCTTGGTAACAAATTTTCTTTTTATTATTTTTTTTTTGTCTATTCAAAATATTAAAGTTTCATGTTTTAATTAATTCTAAATTCCACCTATAAAACATACATTTAAAATCAACAGGTACATATTTCTTAATATTTTAAAATGTTCCAAACTTCCACGCATGTTAACATCATAGTTAATTTAACCAACACTAGTTTCGTCGCCAATTTATGTTCCAATAAAATAATTACCTGCATATTTGATTAACTTTCTACTGCATAATACAAACCCGTTGACATTTAAAATCCACATACGCATTATTCAAAAGTATCAACATAAAAGCTAATATATTAATCACTGTTTGATTCATAAATATGTCTTTAAATTTGAAGATATCCACAAACCATTGGAATTTGCATTTTCTGACTTTCCTACTAACATATTTGCTTTTTAACTAACATTGCCCTTAACACACACAACACAAAGTGTCGAATTACAGGAGAGCTAAACTCCCCAATTTTAACCCTCATTTTTACAGGTCGTAACGACATTAATACTACGAACCGTGGATTATAACCAATCCTACCCGTGCAAGCGTAGTTAAAGAATAAGTCGTGCGCCTCGTGTTTTTCCTTAGAGGAATCTGTATTCTTACCTTGAAGTTGTGTTCCGTCCACTAATTTTTGATCTGTCCTTATTCTATCCCAACATCGGGGCCATCCTGTCACCTTCCTCGCTCGTATAACTACACTTTTTCGGTCGTAATTAATTTTCTAAATTTGATTTTCAACTGTCGTACTTAGTTGTTACATTACATCTCTTACTCTATAAGTTCCTAGTAATTGTAGACAGCATTCGTTAATGCAATGCAGCAATTACAATCTACGAGTACATATTTTGTATTGTTATTGCAAGTTGTCAAATATGATTCTGAGTTACTCACATATGCATTTATTCCATCAATGTATACTCGGTGGTTTGGTTGCATGATGCACTATATCAACGAACTTCGTTCGTTTATGAAATCGATTTGTCGTCCGTCTGTCCGTCCGTCCGAGGCCTTTCTAATGGTCGGACATCAATGTGTGATACATCAATCGATTCAGCTCGGTGTCCAGAGCTTAAGTTTTGATGTCAGTTAAAATCGGGCCACGGGGGCGCCGTGCCCCCGCGATATTCCGTCGGGAAAAAAAAAATTTCAAATAGGTCCAAAATTAATGTGCAATACATATTTGGACTCCCCTAACATAGCTGAGTCGAAATATGGTACCCCCCACAAAATCTGACCACGGATACCCGACCCCCCCCCGGGGAATTAATTTTATCAAAAATTTCAAATAGGTCCAAAATTAATGTGCGATACATATTTGGACTCCCCTAACATAGCTGAGTCGAAATATGGTACCCCCACAAATTCTGACCACGGATACCCGACCCCCGGGAATTAATTTTATCAAAAATTTCAAATAGGTCCAAAATTAATGTGCGATACATATTTGGACTCCTAACATAGCTGAGTCGAAATATGGTACCCCACAAAATCTGACCACGGATACCCGACCCCCCCCCGGGAATTAATTTTTATCAAAAATTTCAAATAGGTCCAAAATTAATGTGCGATACATAAATTGTTTTAAAGTAAGTCTACATTTGGAAGTTCGTTGCGACAATGCCTTGCATTTTCAACTTGTTTTATTTTACTCATAATTTTCAGTCTCACATCATTAGCGTTTCTATATTACGATATAGCGACGTATTAATTAATGAATAATACATTGTACGATTTATTCAAACTACTATTCAGAGGTTTTTAGAATAGATTATTGTTTTGGATTATTACACTTGCAACGTCTTTAAAGAAAAGTACCTTAGCAGCTAAATTGCATGACTTTTATAGAAACAAATTTGAAATATCATGCTTAATTAAGATTAGTTATTCCTGAAATCCTTTACACACCCTGTGTAACGATGTAAACAAAAATTTAACGATAACATCCTCGCGCTCGAGAACGAACTGCCAAAACTGCTGAGAGACCACGCAAATAGAAACACTCGCGCAAACTTTAACGAAGCGGTGGTAGATATGTCGTCGTATTCTATGCCGCAGAAGAAAACAAGTAAAAACAGCGTAGCTTGGTGGATCCAGGAGCTAACCAATAAGTGGGTAAAACGAGTAACCTAAAGCGTCGCTATCAACGCGCCTCGAGAGAAATAAGAGACCTACGGAAAATCGAGTATGATCAAAGAAGCCGGGAATACAAAATATCAATTGAAGAAACAAGAACGAATAAATTTAAAGAATTCTGCATGCCAACTCTGAAAAGGAACCATGGGGAGGAGCATACTGCGTAATAAGAGGTAAACAGCAAAAAATTGCGTGCAGTAATATAAGGAAAACAAATGCCTAATATACGGAGGATTTTAAATCCACGGTGGAATATTTGCTGGAAAAATTCTTCGCATTGGACAATCTAGAAGAGGATGAAGGTTCGCACGGTTCAATATTTTAGGGAGCTGCAGACGCGCAAGCGACAGATTTTGACAAGGCAATCCTAGGTCATAAAGTCGTAAGGGCCTTTAGGAGGATGAATCCACAGAAAGCATCTGGGTACGATGGAGTCACCTTAGACGCAGCTTCGGAGGCGTGCCTGTTGGCCTCGCATGTGTTTGTCAAGTTGTTTAATCTTTGCTTGGAAAAGGGCATGTTTCCACGTTGTTGGTAAGTCCAGAACGTAAATTTTTTCCCTAAACCCAAAAAGGCGGATGTGTCAAACCCGGGCAGCTTTCGTTTAATTAGCTTGCTACCGGTACTGGAGAAAGCTTTAAATCGGGTCATGACCACGTGCGTTAAGTACGTTGTGTGAAACGGCGGCGGCTTCAATAATAGGTACTTTGGATTTGCAGAGGGTAAGTCGAGTATCGACGGGTTAGAGTTCGTAACCGGACAAATCGAACTGGCCAGGGAGACAAAAAAGTATTGCTTTGTAGTGACATTGGACATCTTAGGAGTATTTGATACTGCCTACTGCATGGTGGCCCTCTATCGTTAGTGAGTTGGAAAACAGGTATTGTCTGCGAAAACTGATGTCATTGGTCAAGAGATACTTCTCTGGACGATTGGCGTATGTCAAATTTCAAGGCGAAGTTGTGTTGCTAATTGTGGAAAGGGGATGTTCACAGGGGTCATGTTCTGGTCCTACGTTTTAGAAGTTGTTGTATGAGAGCGTCTATAAAGTTAAATTGCCTAAAGTGTGAACTATTGTTGGGTTCGCGGATGATACGCTGTTGATTATCAGGTCGAAATTTTTAATAGGGATGCGAACAAAACTGAATGAGGAGTTAAATAAGTTGCACAAATCATCGCAGGAGGTCAAGTTGAAATTCAACACAACGAAATTGGAGGCGCTATATTTTGGAACAGGGCTGTGACAAATTCTTCCTAGGTTAGAGCTAGGAGTGGAAAAGAAATAGCTGGTAGAGGGTTTGTCGACAGGGATTCATTGAAAAGTTGGAGTGGCTAAAGGGCTTGGAAGAAATCTAGAGATTGGTTAACCAGAGGAAATTCTGGGTGGCCTTGAAGGAGAGTGCAAGAAACGTCGCGAAACTGGAAGCTGAGAACCGGGCGGAAACTAAAATGGAGAGGTCGCTTGAGATTAGCAGTAGGAGAAAATTTATTTTGTGGCACGAAGCATAACTTAATTTACAAAAATAATAATAATATAAAAGCAAACAACAAAAATATATGCAAAAAAACAGAAAAAAACACACAAATATCTAACTATGCACGATGAATTTCACACTAAATCAGTCACTGTATTTCTTAAAACGTGCGGAAAAAACATCGGGTATTAATTTAAAACTTTAAACCGGGTTAATAAATAACAATACTAAATCATATTTTTTTAATTAACTCAAACTAACCAAATAAATCAATTAAACTAAGAAATTAATGTAGAATAAAACCGTGTAGCCGCCCCATGACTTAAAAGTGATAGTGATTGTGATCCTCCAGAACATTTAGTGTATACCCACCAGGAGTTTAACATTTCATACCCATCTCTCCCTTAACAGTAAGAAACAATTAGGTGTAGGTAGACGACCAGATCTTCGGAACTTGAAGAACGCTGTATTAATTGCGAACGAAGACGATCTAGTGGGATGCTTATGCGAGAGCATCTGATATTTTGAGAGATGCTTTTTTGCTATTCTATCCACTGTTGTATGTTTAATGCTTTATTTAGATATTTATATATTGTTCATTTATATATTTTATTATTCTGTTGCTTGATTTATTTTGTTTGGCGTTTTGCCTGCTTTTGGTTGTATTATCTATAGAAATGAAGATTTAAATTAAAATAAATCGATTAGGGGACGATAGTGAACATTAGGAATTTAAGCTAAAGCTAGAATAAATTACCTGGGCTAGGGCGGACGACATTGTAAATTTGTACTGTAGAAACAAATAGCTGGAATAGCTATTAATGATTTTGGCGAATGCGTAGAAATTTGAATCCATTGGTAAATACTAATTTAGCTAGATTTGGTTGGTTTTAAGTCGATCCTTTAGGTCGCACTGATAAGCAGAGCCGGTGGCTGCTATCCGGTATTACGGATACCTCCGATTTACTTTTGTTCGTGTTATGTTCATCAGACACAATCTAAAGTCAAGCATTATTTAAACACTAACTTTAGTTATAGTTTATAAATTATATTTAACCATTAATTAATTTTAAAGTCATATTTATATGACGCACGTAAGTACAGTATTGCCCGAAATAAACAGTACTGAAACTAAGTTGTCGGTGTTTTTATGCGTGCGCTGTCACACTCAAGTTAGCTAGTATAGACCTGTCAAGTAAACCTCAAACTAGTAATTAGTAGGGCCTAATTGTTAAAAATGGTGTTAAGTACAGAGGAGAAAGTGTTTCTGGTAGAGCATTATTTTCGTTCATACGGAATCGGCCGACGTAATGGTGCAAGTTTGCTATACGTGTCTGATCAATTCACACAAAGGTTTAATAAACGTTCTCCAAGTAATGCTGTAATTTTGAAGGTTATTGAAAAGTTTAGAAATACAGGTAGTGTATTGTGCCAACGAAAAGGAAACTCAGGGCGTCCCAGGACAGTTAACAACAACAATAACCATGAACGTGTTTTGAGCAAATCTTAGAAAATCCGAAAGTCAGCCAGGCAAGGACAGCGTTACAACTTGATTTAAAAGAACTTCCTTTCAAAGAATCCTGAAGGAGCTGGGTACATTTTCGTATGTGATTCAGGTACATCAACAACTACATCCTCGGATTATCGCAGTAGAGTGGAATATTGCGCCAGAATTCTCGCGTTACAGTATGAAAATCCTGAATTTTTGAAAATGTTTGGTTTTCAGACGAAGCACATTTTCACTTGTCAGGCTATGTGAATCGTCGCACAAATCGATTTCTGGGCTTTGCCAGACCCGATGAGGTTCAAGAGGTTCCTTTACATAGTGAAAAAGTGAGTGTCTGGTGTGCTGTTTCCGGACACGGAATCATTGGTCCGTACTTTATCGAAGAGAATGGTAGGCAAGTCACACTTAATCAACAGAGGTACAGACAAATTTTAACACGATTTATCCCTGATCTACGTCAATTCTGTCGTGCACGTAACTTGGCATTTCAAAACCAATTTTTTCAGCAGGACGGGGCAACTTGCCATACTGCTGCCGCAATTCGTCAATTTCTTCAAGAACATTTTCCAAGCAAATTGATATCACGATTTACTGACTTCCCTTATCCTTGGCCGTAAGTGTAGCTATCCTTACTCAATTTATACGGTATTTATAAGCTATACTATTGTAATGACAATTTACCGACGTCAAAGTGGCGTTTCAAGTAGTTATAACTTAATTGTATGCTTATTACATGTTATACCGCTTTAAATACACAAATCGAGTCGACCAAGCAGCGGTATAAATCAGCGCGCTTTTGCAAGAGAGACCAGTCTGTTTTACCGACTCGCTCTGAAAAATTAAACTCTTTTACTGCTGTGCCTATAGCCAGTGTTAAATGGTTAGTACCTTCCGCACCGTGCCCATAGCCGGTGCTCCAAATTCATAGACATCGTGTCCATAGCCGACGTCTACTCTCTTTTCTCGCTGCGTCCAAAGTCAGTTATTACCGCTGCCGTGCCTATAGGCGGCATTCAACATCGCCCGGTGTCGTGCCCATTGCCGACACCCAGAACCCCGGTATAAGGTTCGTCGTACCCACTGTCGGCACCCTAGTACGTTTCTTTACCTACCTTAGTTTCCTCTTGTCACAGAGCACGTAGGTAGACCTAGACTAGTTCAACGGAGCCGGTAGGTCTAGCAACGGCTAGACTACTGTAGTATCATATATCATACCGGATACTAGTTAATGACCACTGTCCACTGCCACGCCGGTGACTTAGGACAGTGACACTACACTATTTTAAGGGATTCCCAATCTCCACTATTCACGCGGTTTGTACAACTTGAACTGAACTAATGGGTAAGGTCAATAATTTTTCGATGCATGAGAATATATATCGGTATTTTCACATTGCCGATTTAATGCTACACCTGCTCAATTGGTTAGTCCCTACACAAGTTATGTATCCCCCAATTTATGTATGTTTAACGAAATAGAAATAATTAGGAATTATTAGAAATTGTTAAAGGAATTATAAAGTAAAGTACAACAATGTAATACTAGGATTAACCAGACAGGTTCTTAACAGTTCATGAGAACGGATGCAATATAATGTATTCCAGACGATAGTGATACTGCAGGTGGCAGGTTATGATATCGCAATTACCTAGAAGGTAAGATTGTAACAATGTAACAAAATATAGAATTAAGAATAAGCACACATGAGCTCTGCAAGTTCCCACAGAATTGTGTCGAGCAGGGACATTATAAATAGCCCGGGAAACCCAAGACCCGGCGAAATAATAATTGAAGATATAAAAAACAACCCCGATATACTATCAATAAAATTAGGCAGTATGCAAAATACCATAGACTATTGGACATTTGTACAAAAATTTGACTTGACGGAACTAAAACAAGAATTTCAAACAATCAAAGAAAATTGTTACCAATTAAAACAATCAATGGACATAGCAAAATTCGGAAAGAAATACGCAATAGAAATGATGAATTACAACAGCATAATAGAAAGTATTTTAAGGAAGCAATGAGAAATAAAGAAACAATAAGTGTACCCTTAGAAACAATGAATTTTAAATAATGAAATTAAATGATAAATTTTATGAATTAAAAATTAAGCAAAAAACCCTTAATTTTTTATGTACATCGGGAGTAGTTATGTATCACCCAATTTAGGTATGTATAACAAAATAGCAATAATTAGGAATTATTAGAAATTATTAAAGGAATTATAAAGTAAAATGTAACAATGTAATACAAGGATAAACCGACAGGTTATTAACAGTTCATGAGAACGGATGCAATACAATGTATTCCAGACGATAGTGATACTGCAGGTGGCAGGTCACAGACGGTTAAGATATCGCAATTAACTAGAAAGTAAGATTGCAACAATGTAACAAAGTATAGAATTAAGAATAAGCAAACATGAGCTCTGCAAGTTCCCACAGAATTGTCAGGGGCAGGAACATCATTAATATCCCGGGAGCCGCAAGACCCGGCAGTCAGTCAAAGTATTCAGCTTTAGCATTGCAGTTTGCTTAGGCGACTCATAATAATTCATTTAAATCAATTTATTTCGGCTTAGAATAATTCATACCAGTTTGTCAAAATTCTACATCAATTTCGGTTTAAGTAAATATATTTGTTAAGAAGCTTTGAAAGTGTTTTTAAAAAACGCAAACTCCCAAGGCACGAACCTTAACTGGCGCATCGTAGGGATGTGTCAAAAGGGCACTATGAATCCAAAAATCGGAAAACTAGTGACCAAAAATTTTAATTCCCTATTTTGGCAGAACCCAAACAGAAGTTTGACAAGATACAAGAATCGATCAAATCCAACAAACCAAACCAACGTGGACAACCTACAAGCATCAATCGAGTCCATGAAACCAACGAAGAAATTAATGTAAGTTTATTTCCTTAAAAAACCAATTGATTCTGACAAGCTATAATTGATATTTGCAAGTATGAGAATTTTTTTTAAATTTTTTTATCATTTTATATATGTACAGATTTATTATTATTATTTTATTACCGCAATTTCATGCCAATTAATGAAAATAATCCACTTATGTATTGAGAGAATTATTTTCAGGATTTATTTTGAGAAAATTTATTTAGAGCAAAAGAGAATTTGTTTTGAAAAGAAAGAACTTTAGAAAACAAAATAGTACAAACAATTAATACTAATTATTAAATTAATATAAAAGGTAACTGACGTACAAATAATTATTAATACGAAAACTCAACGATTTAATTCAGCAAACATAAAAATAGAACGCAATTAACTCTACCGTTTAATACCAAAAGCTTAAACGCAATTCTAACAAACAAGCAGTAACAGAAACGATTTATTCCACGTTTAAACTTCATCAAAATTCTATAATTAAACAACTCAATTACAGAAAAGACTATTTAAAACTTGACCTTTAATCGTACTTCTATAAATTGTAGAAACGCACTGTGCATTACAATCTATTAATAAATTAATCCACGAATTAAAACAAAACATATAAAATTACAACCAACAGTGAATGAAATTATTCAACATCGCGATTCTATAAATATCTACATTACTTAAAAGCTACAATTAACTGAAAGACTCGCATTGCAAACTTCATGAAGCAAAGTTGAATATTTCTTAACACGGAGATATCTAAATATAATTATCAAACGTAACAATTTATGCAGCAATTAACGAAGTAAAGACGCAAACTGTTCATTCTCACACCAACTGCAAATAACAACTTTCACAAAAGTATTAACAATTTCAATTGCATATTAAATTAAACAAAAGCATTACGCAATTTATTAACACTATTCGCAGAGGCTGAAACTAAATCTTCAGTAGACAAAGTAACTTTGTGATTAAACTACAAAGGCAATATTGAACAAAGTAATTAACTGAAAACTTGCAACAAAAAATTAAAACTTAAGGTGACGAAATAATAATTACAGATGAACATCTTAGACGTTTATACAATTCAATTAACACCCACGGAAAAGAGATAATTAAAACAGGCATAATTAAGTCAGCAGAATAAAAATAAAATATGTCTTAACTGGCGGAAACAAAGTAAAAATAACTACCACCAGAAATTATTCATTCACATCGAAACCTTTCAGAAAGCAAAACCCACAATAAAATTAATATTCGCGAAGTAAAGATAAACGAATTCAATGCCACAACAAATAACTAGATATATTCAAAGATAAATCCCACAAATTAATTACCGCACTGTGTAACTAAGTACAAATAATAGCAACTACGATTCCTTAAATAACTCAACACACTTTAAACTAAAATTAACAAACCAAGCTAAAAAAATAACAAATAACCCGACGCAATCTAAACTAAAAATTAATAAACCCAACCAAAAAGTAACAATACAAACCGCAAAATTAATTTCAATTTTACAAAATTTAAAATTAAATCAAAGCGAAAGAAACTCTTAACCAAAATGTGTGCAAATATGTAAATTTACATCGAGACCATCCCAGTCCTAACGGACATTAGGCTCTTTTACTGTATTACATCACAGCGTGCAAAATATTTTTGAAAACCTACAAACCCGGAGATAACGAAAGACATGTATTACTGTTACACCTGATAATAAGTAAACTGACCGGACGGGCACTAACACTAGTTGCCAACCGAGATGATCTTGAAGAATGGCAGGAATTTAAACTAATACTAATTGCATATTTTGAAGACCAGAGGAACATAAAATGCTTTGTACACGACCTGATAAACCTCGGAATGAAAAATAACCACTCTCCATATCAATTCGGAATGAAATGCCAAGACGTGAAAAGTCTAATCCTGACGAAATTAAAAATCGAAGAACCCGATCAAAATATCTGACATTTAAAAACAAAAATGTATAACGAAATAGCACTGGACACCTATATAAATGCACTACTAAAACGACTATCAGATAAAATCAGATTCCAACGTCTACAAAACTTAGAAGAAGCCATGAGGATGATAATAGAAAAAAAAATGTAATGTATTACCGCAACAGACTATACAACCCCAATGCAAATAAAAGTTATTTACCAATAAATACAAGCCGCGAGACAAACAATCCCCCGACAAAAATTTACACCATTCAACGCACAAACGAATCAACCGCTAATCAATAACCCAAATTTCAATAATACGAACTTTAATAATCAATTCAGGCAATTTCTAAAACCTACGTTTAACTCGAACTTTACGAAACCCACATATCAACCAAGATTCAACCAAAACGTAAACCAACAAAAACCAGCATTCAGCGCAAACCCTATTAGAAATACACGAATAACAAATAACAATAATAACCCTAATAGTTATTATAAACCAACGCCCATGGATACTTCATCTGGTAACACCAGACAAAATACAAAAATACACACATCCGACCAAACCCTCACCAAAACGCAACTTTACATCAGAAAAACTATTTCATCAAGAAGTAAAAAAGTTTGACAATGACCAGAACAATTACTTTCACCCCAGTACAAACAATGAATTACACCATTCAAACAATTATGAACGCACGAACCATGCGAATTTTACAACAAGGACGACGAAGAAAAAGCGTGCTCAAATTTTCAAATGGACCAATTCATAAACGACCAAAGTTAATAAACTTAAATAACATAAATCACTTAGTATTACCATACATTGAAATACCCCACACCGAATTTAAACTATTAATCGATACCGGATCCTCAAAAACATTAATTAGCCCCAGAACCGTACAAAAACATTATTTAGATTATGTAGAAAGAAAACCATTTAAAATTAAAACAGCCCATCAAACAACACTACACCAATTCGTAGCTAATATACCCTTACCGAGAACATACCATGAAAAAATAAAGCATAAATTTTATATTTTCGAATTCAACGACAAATATGACGGACTAATCATAATAAATCTTCTAAGAAAATTAGGAGCCAACATTGACATAAGAAATCGCTTATTGAGAACAAAACACGGACGATTCACCATTAAATTTCAAAATACCGAACAAAAATACACGATAGTACCACAAACGGAAAAAAATTCCAGTAAACTCAAAGAATAACATATGAATAATAAATCATATAACATTTCAACAAGGAGTAGAAACCCCAACCGCATTAGTACAAATAAAAGATAATTATACCACTACGACGATTTTAAACTCAAATGACTATCCCGTAGAACTATCACTAACAGACCCAATTAACATAGAAGAATTAAATTTTAACGAAATGAAAATAGATACAAATTTAGAATACAATTGCAACCCCATAGAACATGACAGAATGTTAAGAGAAAATTTGAGTAACATTCGCTTTAATACCGACATCAATCGCGAAGAGCAAAAAGCCATTAAAAATTTATGTTTTGATTACCACGCCATATTCCACTGTGAAGGAATATCCTTAACATTTACAAACACAGTTAAGCATAACATCGAACTAACGGATAACAAATCAATATTTACAAAAGCATAGCGACTACCTCAAGCAAGCCAAGAGGAAACTGACAGACAAGTAGCAGACTTGCTAGAACACGACATAATCCAGCACTCCAACTCACCATGGAGCAGCCCCGTACTAATAGTACCTAAGAAGTTACACGTCTCTGGCAAGAAAAACTACAGAATGGTAATAGACTACAGAAAGTTAAATGAAAAAACGGTAGATGACAAATATCCACTACCAAATATAACCGAAATTTTAGACAAATTAGGTAAATGTCAATACTTTTCAACATTAGACCTAGCATCAGGATGCCATCAAGTAGAAATGGATGAAAAAGATACATCGAAAACAGCCTTTAGCACACCTAGATGCCTCTACAAATACAAACGAATGCCATTTGGATTAAAGAACGTACCCGCTACTTTCCAGAGAGTCATGGACAATATATTACGAGGAATACACAACGAGAAATACCTTGACGACATCATAGTTTATTCAACATCATTAGTACAACATATAGAAAGATTAAGAGAGGTATTCGAAAGATTAAGAAAAGCATGTTTTAAAGTACAATTAGACAAAAACGAATTTTTACAAAAAGAGGTATCATTTTTAGGACACTTAATAACTCTCAAGGAGTAATGCCAAATCCCGATAAAACAAATGCAGTACTAAATTACCTCCTACCAAAAACAAACAAGGAAATTAAAGGATTTCTGGGACTTAGTGGTTACTACCGCAAATTCATCGAAGGTTACTCTTAGATAACCAAACCCTGACAAATTGTTTAAAAAAAAATGAAACAAAATTGAACACAACCCGGAATTCATTAAAGCCGTAGACAAAATTAAAAATATACTAACAAATTATCCCGTATTAGAATACCCTGACGTTACGAAACCATTTATACTAACGACAGATGCATCGAATGTAGCATTAGGCGCAGTTTTGAGCCAAGGAAAAGTAGGTAGTCATAAATCCATCAGCTACGCATTCAGAACCCTAAATGAGACCGAACAAAAATATACTACTATGGAAAAAGAATTATTAGCCAAAATTTGGGCAACAAAGTATTTTAGACCATACCTATACGGAAGAAAATTTTGCATATACACCAATCATAGACCATTAGTATGGCTATGCAAACTTAAATAACCAAATTCAAAAATACAACGATGGAGAATCAGATTAGAAGAATACGATTACAAAATATATACGAAAAAGGAATTTTTAATAATAACGCAGACGCCCTAAGTAAAATACAACTCAACGCACTAGAAACAGAATCCATTGTAGAAAACGTAGACCAAACAGAAATAAAAGAAGACCCAGAAGGGATCGACACAATAGATTCGACACAAAATGAAGAACCAAAAACCGCGATTAAAATTTTAAACGAAGCAATCGATAAGAAACCCAATCAATTTATAATTACCGAAGCTTTGAATAACCCCAATCTCGTAAAACACACAAAAGTAGACAACAAAAAGATATATCAAATTCAAATAACCAAAGACAACAACGAAGAGCAAATAATTAAAATTCTAAAAGAATTCACCCCCGAGAAAAAACGATTTTATTTTTATTTTAACACTGAACGTTTATACAAAAGATTTTCAGAATTATATGTTAAACTATTCAATAACTCCGGCCCTGACTTATCAGATGCACGAAAAAACTAATAACATCAGCCGCGCCTGACGAAATAAACGATGTAATTAGGAATCAACACGAAGGAACAACCAACCATCGTGGAATTAATGAAACAATAAAGCAACTTATAAGACAATACTATTTTAAAGACATGAAAAAATTGACCACAGATTTTATCAACCAATGTGAAGTATGCAACAAAGCGAAATACGACAGAAAACTCCCGAAAACACTCTTAATGTTAACTAAAACACCTAACAAACCCTTTCAAAAATTACATGCTGATACTCTAGTAGTTGAAGCGCAAAACAATGTAACAATTGTAGACGCATTCACCAAGCAATACCAATCACCTCTAAAAATAGCATTTACGTAACACAAGGATTTTTACAATACTTTACATTTTATGGAACACCCGAAACAATGACTTGCGATATCGCAGCGGATTTGAAAATGAGACAATACAAAACACTTTAGAACTCCACAAAATAAAAATTTATCTTATAACTGAAAACCACCCTGAATCAAATAGACAAATTGAACGACTACATTCAACCCCGTTAAAACAAATCCGATTACTGAGAATAAATTATAAGAAAGAACACATCACCAATTTAATCTCATATGCACTAATCTCCTACAATAAATAATACAATCCACTCATCAACCAATTTTGTACCCTTAGAATTAAGTCCAGGACATTCTGATTTACGCAACCCTTATGATTTACATTATAACAAAGAAGTATACCAGCAATACGCCAAGGATCATAAAGAAAAACTAAAAATAACCCATGACAAAGTAAAACATAAATTAGATAACGATAAGGAACGTATCACTACAACCCGTAACAAAAACATTGGCGCAAATAAATTATCAAGAAGACAAACCGTAAATGAGCAAAATTTTCAAAGTAAACGGCACAAAACGGCACCCAGAAATTTAGGCACATTTAAAATTAAGAGAATATCCGACAAAAATATAGCCGTAGTAGACAACGGCAAAATAACAAAGTACATTCACTTGAAAATTTTAAGACAACCTGTAATTTCAGATGGACAATCATCACCCTTACCGTCAACCTCCACCCAGGTAGAACGGACAACGAAATAATAATTAAAGATATAAAAAGCAACCCCGGTATACTATCAATAAAATTAAGCAGTATGCAAAATACCGTAGACTATTGGACATTCGCACAAAAATTTGACTTAACGGAACTAGAACAAGAATTACAAACAAAGAAAATTATTACCGATTAAAACAATCAATGGACACAGAAAAATTCGGAAAGGAATACGCAATAGAAATGATGAATAACAACAGCATAATAGAAAGTATTTTAAGGAAACAAAGAGCAAAAAATATAAGTTCTCATGTGCAGAACTTCTAACCAAACTTACAGATATGTTGTTATCAAAAATATATAAATATTACATATACATTAAAAACAAGATGTCGAATAACTCGAAAACCTTTCGACTTAGAGCATTGGTGCTTTAAGAAAATATGTTCAGGAGGTATGGAGCTATGAGAGCTATGAGAAAATATGCTCAAGAGGTCGATATTAACCTAAAACATTATTTATTTTTTGCTGGAGTGAAGTTTATCATAGTCAAAATTTCGACTTTAAAGTCGAATAACTCGAAAACTAAATGAGATATCGAAAAATGGATAGCATATTCTTAATCAGCGTAAAAAACTGAACGAGATCCATATATCAAATGTTTGTAAAACGAAAAAAACGTGCAACGGACGACGGCGGCGACGACGGCGACGTAGCGATCCTATTAACCTAACTTACTTCGTAAGTTTGGTTGATAAAGAAACAATAAGTGTACTTTTAAAAACAATGAATTTTAAATAATGAGATTAAATGATGAATTTTAAAATTAAGCGAGAAAAACCCTTAATTTTTTATGTACGTCGGGAGGAGTTATGTATCTCCCAATTTATGTATGTATAACAAAATAGAAATAATTAGGAATTATTAGAAATTGTTAAAGGGATTATAAAGTAAAATGTAACAATGTAATACAAAGATAAACCAGCCAGGTTATTAACAGTTCATGCGAACGGATGCAATACAATGTATTCCACGCGATAGTAATACTGCAGGTGGCAGGTCAGAGACGGTTAAGATATCGCAATTACCTAGAAAGTAAGATTGTAACAATGTAACAAAGTATAGAATTAAGAATAAACAGACATGAGCTCTACAAGTTCCCACAGAATTGTCAGGGGCAGGGACATCATTAATATCCCGGGAGCCCCAAGACCCGGCAGTCGGTCAAAGTATTCAGCTTTAGTATTGCAGTTTGCTTAGGCGACTCATAATAATTCATTTAAATCAATTTATTTCGACTTAGAATAATTAATACCATTTTGTCAAAGTTCTACATTAGTTTCGGTTTAAGTAAATAATGTTAAGAAGTTTTGGAAGTGTGTTTTTAAAAACACAGCTCCCAAGGCCCGAACCTTAACTCGCATTAAATTTTGTGGCATTTTATGGTTTTTATGTATTTAAGTAATTTACAATGGTTTCGGGGTCTTTGCAATGTGTGGGAATGTTTTCAAATACAGGTCCGTAGGATGGTTAGTCATGGAGAAACATGTTGGTGTTTTTATAATTTGATATTCCACATGTGAAGTCCTTTTTATTGTGGTTGTAAAAGAATGTATTGAGTCTCTTCTGAGTTTTTTGGTATTTTAGTTTAATATTATATTTAAATAGTATCTTTATAAACTGTAAACTACTTAACCTATAATGTCCCTGATATCTTCACGCTAAAATTTCTTTCACTAACTTAAATTAATAAGTGCTTTTTTATATACAAATGTATGCTTATTCAACGCATTAGCGTTACAAGCTTTAGAAGATAACTATTTTGAAAAATAGTAAACGATTTTACCAGAGATGTTTGTACTTGTTCATTTTCTTATACTTATTTTATTGATTGGCGCATCTTACAAATAGCAAATACAAAATTTTATTTAAAATGAGCTTACAATTCAAAGCAAAACGACGTCCCTTTACGTCATTTGCAGCATTAATCAATCAGCTAGTAAACCGATATAACCCGATTTTCAATATATAATCTTTTCTGATAGCTCCAAAACCACGTCGAACCCTTTTCATTCGATTTTGCGTTTCAAGACAGATTCTGTTTTTACACAAGCACGACACTAATCCAGTTTCAATAACCAAAATTTCAGGAGTGAATCCATTTTGGTTTCTGAGACCAATAAATTCTATTGGAAAAGCAATATAGTCGACAGATATAACTTGGCAGATTTGTTTTCTGTGCAAGTGATCTCCAACATCAATATAAATAAAGTTGTTTTTGTTAAATTCTAGCTACCTATTACACAGATATTCTCGCAATTGATCCACAAATCCTATAATTTATTGAGCAAAAGAAATAATGTTTTAGATATTCTATACGTGTCTGCAAAGTTACAAATCTGCAGTGTTTATCCAATCTTATCGAATACTGCTTGATTAAGTGCTTGTCTTGAACGCTTTCCGGAAGCTACTAGCGGGTTTCTTTGCGTGACTCACTTTACATTTTGTCGTTGTAGGAACGTTTTTTCTTCTTCCTATTATGTGAAAAATGTTTATTATATTTTTGAAACTTATTATTCTTTTAATACGCAAACGAACTATTTAAAACTTTCAGGATCCGTTTCAAATTAAACAGAACTTTTTCAAAATGAGAACAGACTTTTTTTGGTAAACATATTGTTAGATTCCATTCCTGTAACTGAATAATTGAGCTTGTATATAATTTAAAACGTTATATTACCCTACTATTTTCACGTTATTTGCGTGAATTAGCGAATCCAGCAGCCTTCAGTCAATCGAAACGGTTGTTTATTTATCATCCTGTAGAATCTTACTAACTATTTAGTTGCAAAATTCAAGATACGCCGAACTTATGTTGAGTTAGCGTAACACTTGCGATTGTTGTTATTAGTAACAAATTTAAATATTTTGAATCTATCCTATTCCGATAACTTGTAAATAGAAGAGTTTTTAGTGTAATATAGTGCGGAAATTCATTTTATTTTGGATATATTGAAAGCTGGTATTTACTTAGCAAAAACGCCTGCTTTAAAAATATAATAGTATTTAAAATCTGGTATTTGGTGTCAAAATATTTGTTTTCAAAGATTGTAATATGTTTCCGAAAAGGTTAAATATATGTGTTTCTACAATAGGTTTGATTATGAAAGCATTTGTCCTCCACGAGAAGTTATGAGGTTGTAACGTGTTTTCTACAAGGGCGATTACAAATATACTTCAAAAACAGTAAGTTCTTATGGTGTCATACAGGAATTGTGCAACTATTGTTATACCTAACTCTATAAATCTACAAAGCTGGCTTCAGACAGTTTTAGTTTTTTAGATATGTGTTCTGGAACATTTCAACCAATAGTTTAGCAAGTTTTTCCATTAGCAATTTTGGTTTTAAGTTGCTAGAACGTAGAGAGAAGAAGGCATTCGTTGTCCAACGTTTATTTTAACTCGATCTAATAATTTAAAGATCCGAAATCAATAACTATGGCTACGATACTGTACTGATGGACGTATACCTGGGAACTCTGAAATTAGTTTGTATGAAGTGGATCTTTAAAAGATGGAGTTTTCCCGCAAATAAATTATTTACGGCAATTGGTGCTAATTTGCTTTCGACTGATTCAACCCGTTGTTGCGTGATATGTATGGAAGTATGTCCGATGTCAGGTAACGGTTTGTTGCTGGCTACTGGGCTGTTGCTTTTTCTGAATGTGTATATACAAATTTAAAGATACACTATCGTTGAGGTCTATCGGGTTTTTTTCTAATAATATTTGTTTCAGCGGCGAATAAAGGAGTCTTCTACCTGTCGCCGGCACTTATTAATTGCTGTAATTATGTACGTAGTAAGATTAAAGGTACCACAGTGACTCGCTAGATAATTTCTCTTAATTGCTGTTTTATGTAAATATCATTATTGAGGGTAAAAATTAGTGTTAGGTAAGTCAGAAATGTATTAATAAGTTTTGCTTTGATTTTTAGTACTGTGTAAATCCTTTGGGATATTTTGTAAACAATGTTTTGTTCTGTACTAATTAATTTTCCTTTTATAACATGTTTTTCTAATTAGAGGGTTAGTAAATAATTTTATTGGAGTATGGTTGTAACTAAAGGTTTGTAAATAAAATTTATTTCTTAAGGTTTCCAATTTTTCTTCTATGTGACCCACCCCACTCTATGAAACTTTTAGTTAGCACAACATTAATTCTTTCGATTCCCCTTTGCTTTTATCGCAATACTCGGTGCGGGCTTACGTTACTTTGCTTACGATGCTTTACTTTTCTCTGATCCGCACGGATTACCGTAACAATATTAATTTCATTCAAAACAGTCTTCCCGAGACCCTACACAGCGATTTACACTGTGAAGAAGCATGTCTAAGGAGCATTTTATGTCGTCTGTAAAGAATGTTGGTGCAAGCGTGTTGAAGGGCCTACACTTCAGCATAACGCTTTCGTTTTATCGGAAATGCATTTTTTCCAATGTATAGTAATCATAGTGTTAAATCAGTTGAATACGGAGGTTAGTTGATGGTTTAAATGAGATTGTTTGTCTACAAGTCAGTGACAAGTAAGATCGATTACATGACGCACAATCATGTAGCAAGCGTGGACTTCCTTTTTCATGATGTTTTGGCCGAATACGACGAATATACCGCACAAAAATCTTAAAAGTACCAAAAAAAACACACGCTAACCCTCTGTCTAAGTGGAACTTGCGAATCGTAGAAACAAATCAATATTGTATCCACTTTTGATTTCTCCAATCGGCTTTTTTTTAGGTTAGGCTTATTTAAATACTTCTATTTCGCACCTTAGGTTTTAGTATCTGAATCATATTGAAACACTAGGTTTCACCATTAGTCACGCTTTGTACAAGAAGCTTCGGCTCTTTTTGAACTACTTGATGATGTCCCTAGAATGTTGAATTTGCTCAATTTTTATTGTTGTCATCTCCAGAAAGTTAAAGACGTAAATGTTAGTGAAGAAGAAGATTCGTGTCGCTAGATTATTTTGTGGAAGAATGGCAACAAATCCACCATTGAAACACAGACATGGTGTAACAGTTTCTTCTGACGACTGCAAATTTTTTAAAATCATTCACTAAATACGCTGCATTGTCTATATAAATAAACAGTTAAATCTTACTATATAAATAAATATTTAGATCAGGGTCATGTAGCCCAATCACAAGACAAAAATTATTCAATAATACTTGTTTAGTCAATATCGGCAAACGTTGGTCGTTTGAATAGACAGGCGACTTTGAAGTTACTTCTGCGCATTGAACAGACCGGTCAGTCTGGCACGACCGCTTGATAAGAAAACATCATGCAGTGGAACTGGGTCCCCGCCAGCAACCTGCGTCTAGCCATAGGCGTTGCCGCTTGGCCAAGTGCGAGATGCACTTGAAATAAAGGTGTGTTTTAATAATGGTAAGCAGATTAATTTACTGTTACATAAAACTAAATAATTTTGTTATAGCGCTCATTCGCTCAACGATAATTTTTGTAAGAATTTGCTCATACGCTCAACTATAATTTTTGTAAGAATTCGCTCGTACGCTCAATGTTAAATTTTTAGTAAGAATGTTCTTAAACGTTTAATGATATTGTTTAGTAAGATGGCATTTAAGAGCTCTATAGACTTTTGATAATGAATTGTCTAAATTCGTTAATTTTGATTTCACAAAATTTATGTGCTTCGAGGATTTTCTAGCATTAATTTCAATTAATCCGTTAAAAATTAATCTAAAAGCTTAACAAAGTTATGGTTTTTGTAATTATCAAGTTTATTATCAGCAACGTAATTGTAGTAATGTTTATTCTGGACATTCAGCAAAAATAAGACTGTAAGTTTACACGTTCAAATACGATATTTAATTCACCGAATTACCGTTAAATTAGCTGTTTTTAAAACAAGTTGAAGAACGTGGAAAATGATGTATTTTGGATAGCCTGTTTTATGGTTGCTTTTGTTTTGATTTGCGAAGATGAGATGCACTTCACGTTCGTATAAATGGTTCCAGTAAAATTCCAGTTTACTACGCAATAAAACGTGGACAGTACGTTGACGTCATTTGTTTGTCAAAGGATCGTATGCCAGCACATCTGGTTTCGACAATGTAATTATCATAACGTTGCTTAGAACAACGCTTTGCAAGGTAATCCTTTTTTATTACTTTGACATCACGACAGCTGTTCGCCTATCTTGTCAACGAGGCAGAACATCGTAAACAACATTGTTACAACCTACGATTCTTGTTTTGCTCCGTAATTATGAAAAACTTTTGCTGTTTAAAATTTATCACATTTTAAATCAAAGATTATGCATGATATTATTATAAATGAATATGAATACCTTAATTTAATCCTAACACAATATTTATTTAAATTCAATCATATCTTAAGTAGTTATAAAAACTGAAATTATTAGACTTTGAAAATTTTAATACACACTTGTAAACTAAATAACGGATCTGATATTTTGGGCAATTAATTTGGAAAGCCCTGTAAGTATGTTTAATATATTATTGTTACTTTTAATGCTTAGTAGAGACAGTCATACATTTCTCATTCTATTACCGTGTTGAAGAAATTAATCTACCTTTGAGATGCATATTTTGTACATAAAATTTCATTACTTAAAAGGCAATATTTAATTAAAGAACAATTATTTAATTCACTTGAGTAGTTATTTCATTTGGAACAGGTGAGTTCAAGAATAGGGTAATTAAATCAAGAGGTAAAAAAGCATAAATACCCTTTACAAATGTAAAGTTTTAGATCTCACTTGACTATGGAGCACAAATAGCTCTTTCAAGAATTTTAATGCCTAAACTTGTGTTTATAATAGTGTTCAAATAATTGATATTAATGTCCATTGTTCTTTTAATATAAGGTAACAAGAGTACATCTCTTGTGCCCTTAGGGCAAACCCGTGTTTAGAAAATTTAAGGACTTGGTGGCGTCCCTCTTGCATCCCTATTTTAGTAATATTGGAATCAGTAAGTAAAAAATGTTTTGTCATAAGAACCGCAACCACTCCTCATAAGCTCTACCCAAGGAATAGACCCCTAGCATAGTCGGAAGGTAGTTGAGATTCCATCATTTTAAGGAGATCCCTTCACCATAAAAAGACCTCAAAGTTAGCCTAAAGCTACGTAAAAGGCTTATAATGGAGCAATTGCCAGATTGGTTTTGGCCTGAAATAATTTGGTATACGATAACGAGGACTAGAGTAAGGTACTGTTTTTAAGTAAATAGCGTTTCTGCTTTAATAAATCACACGGGTGTTTATGAGCCTAGAAAAAATCAACAGAAGGATATGCTGCAGTTTATATGGACGAGTGACTGCGGTTTTGACAAGAGTTAATACGGTTTACATTGTAATTTCTTGACAAAGTGTTTGTTACGTGCTTATTCGATACTAGTGACTTGAATTTACTTTACATGGAGCGTAACAGAAAGGATTATGCCAGCAAGCTACAGTAGCGAGGAGAGGATTCAATAGAAACAAATGGAATTCTTTTAGGAGGTATAGAGTCCTAACACGTGCAACCTACCTGGAAAGGGGTTTCTGAACTCTCAGTCCAATAAAATGCTGACCGCCAACTTCCACCTATTATCAATCTTTTATCTCGACAGACAGCGAATGATCTTCAAGGTGATACTGAAATAATTGTAATTAAACTCTTGCAGTTCAAGTTGGTAGAGCCTTGTTTACACTTTGCATTTTATAATCTTGAAATGGCTAATTTTAAAATCTACAAACCAAAACTCGAAACCACAATTTTAATTTATATTAGCACATAAATATCATTGTAACATAACGGATTAAGTTAACTTATCCTTATTTGGTCAAATATACTTGAAAAAAAGTAATTTTACTAAATATGGGTATCAATTCAAGCTGAGTACGTATTTCTCGGTTATTAAAGTTACAATGGCAGTCCTTTTTCTGATTTCGAATTGCCCGCATCCAGGCAGAAGCTCGGTAGAAAAAATTGGTTGCTTGTTAACGATTTTCGTAATTGAAAGTCGTTAACAAGAGCCAAGCTTCAGTAGTATTAAGTATAACATCATCTAAACAATTAGGCTAGATAGCTCAATTGGTTAAAGCACTGATCCGGAAAATCAAAGGTTGCAGGTTCAAATCCTGCTGTAGCCGTTCTTTTAGTGGTTTTCAATTACTAGTTCGATTTGAAATGGTTATTCAACTTTAAATACAAAGTTGGGTTTTCATTTCATCTTAATAACTATTAATATATATTAAGCATTCATTTGCATTCCAAATGTGGATTATTCTTTTCTCTCTCTCTCTCTCTCTCTCTCTCTCTCATATATATATATATATATATATATATATATATATATATATTTTCTTTCCTTACTCATAATGTAGATTTTTATTGGGAAATCTTTGTTACCTATGGAAATATGTTTAAATTTAATTTATTATATAATAGAAGATATCGAAATTATAAGCACCATAACAAGCAATCTTGTAGATTAGCTTATGGTGAGAGAGAGAATATTACCATAAATAAAGGATTTTGAATTTGAATTATTATTATTATTATTATTATTATTATTATTATTATTATAGTTATTATTATTATTATTATTATTATTATTATTATTATAAGAGAATAACTTTAAGACTGCAAAATACAAGAGATTTAAAATAGATGGATTTCTAAAGATCTATCGCACTGCCCTAAAAAATAGATAAGAATTTTACAAAAGTTTATGATTGGTAACCATTTTTTAATCACATCCCACCACCAATAGCTAAAGACTGTAAAAATTACAATGTCAAGTTTTTGCTCCAAATAACAAAAGATGCACACTATACAAAAACATACGTATTGCCTTTTATCCACTCATTAAAAATGAAATGACATTAGGAGTTTGATAACTGGAAACAGAAAAATTCGTCTCTTAAAAATGTATTGATGGTATAAATGAAACATCAAGAAAAATGGTGTTTTAAAGCAGTTTGGTTTGTCAGAAATTTTTGCAAAGACCTCCTAGTAGGTAGTAGTAATAAAATAATACAAATTATGTTACCCAAGGGCTCTAATCCTATATTCATACCTTTTTCTCTAAATTTTATCTATCTGTATTCTATCAAATTTTCATTCCAGAACTAAGTAAATTTATAAGTTACATTGTTAAAATCAACCACTTTCTCCTACATGAACTAGTTTTAAAACATGATTGTTGATTAGGAAGCATCCTAAATTACACCTCAAACATTTAACCACACCTGCACCTGTCAATGTGCTTTAAGCCAATAATATCTATATGAAGCTTCAACACTCTCCTTATCTTTCACATTTGTTTCCACTTCTTTGTTTTTTCTTCCCAAAAGTGAAAACAATTTGAAAGGACATAGATTTGAAAACGCAGAGGACAATATTGAAACAAACTTGAAATGGTTAAGAAAGACGACATGGGGAGCAAACCTTCTGTGAAATTTGGAATTATGGGTTTCAGCTTGTTACGTGCGAAATTGACGCTGACCTTAATAAAATTTACCCTACCACGGAGACACAAAATTAAAAATACACCAACTAATTTGCTGTAACGAAGGGTGAATTTTATAATAACAACTGAAAAGCTTTTAGCAACTCACGTAGAATTTGGTCTCAATAGACGCGGGGTAGTCTACGAGATGACCAAATGGTTATTCCTGCCACGCAGGTTAGTGAAACCCTGTGTACACAATTTTCAACGAACTTCGTTCGTTTGTGAAATCGATTTGTCGTCCGTCTGTCTGTCCGTCCGAGGCCTTTCTAATGGTCGGACATCAATGTGTGATACATCAATCGATTGAGCTCGGTGTCCTGAGCTTAAGTTTTGATGTCAGTTGAAATCGGGCCACGGGGACGCCGTGCCCCCGGGATATTCCGTCGGGAAAATTAAAATTTCAAATAGGTCCAAAATTAATGTGCGATACATATTTCGACTCCCCTAACATAGCTGAGTCGAAATATGGAACCCCCCACAAAATCTGACCACGGATACCCGACCCTCCCCGGGGAATTAATTTTTATCAAAAATTTCAAATAGGTCCAAAATTAATGTGCGATACATATTTAGAATCCTCTGAAAAAACTGAATCGAAATATGATGCCCCCTTATTTACACACACACACACAAACACACATACATACATACATACATACATACATACATACACACACACATATATAGCTTTTAAAATATTTATTCAATAAAATAAAATATATTAAAATGTCTCTTTTGTTGTTTATAAATTTTTGTATTTTATCTGAATACTTATAATTATTACAACATAATAATTTTAATTTCTTTAAATTGTTTTAAAGTAAGTCTACATTTGGAAGTTCGTTGCGACAATGCCTTGCATTTTCAACTTGTTTCTTTTACTTACAGATGTAAACTAAGCACAAATAATAATAAAGCTCCACTCCATTCACCTAACCTATATTAAACATAAATATCTCAAAATTGAACAAATATAACCAGCACAAATAAACTAAACTTTACCCTAATTGGCTAACTTGCGAGTATCTATAAGAAAAATGGCATCCTAAATATATTCAAGTATAATTCTTCAACAGATTCTACCGGTATAGGTAAATTTCTGCAAATACAAGTGTGGTTCCTATTTCTATTACATTATGTTCTTACTAAACGTGCACCAACGTAAAAAGTTTGTGTAGTAGATTTAATCAAGTAACGTTAATTAATAGCCGAAGGACCAGTACATAAATACATATATACGCACGTGACCAAGTATATCAATTTAAATTCAAAGTCAAGACACTTATCTGAACAAACAACACGTCTTTACTTTTAAAATGATCGCGGCAAACGGCCCGGAATGTACTTGTTTAAACCACCAGGTAGCAAGGGTGACAGCAGGTGGTGCTTTCACTAAATTGAATACCAGTCTATTCGCGGACAAAGTTTTTGCGCACAAATAGACAATTTAAAACTTTTAATTCTAAACAGTCTGCTTCCTAATAAATTACTTGTAAATAATGAAATGTACATCAAAGAGTATAAGCAGGTAAATAGCTATAATTTTATAAATTACAGCTTTTGGTTCTAGGATGTGGTACAACCAACCCTTTTGGTGCAAGATAAAATTGGCTGTCACTAATTCATATCTCCAATTTCTGTTGATGGAAGGTATTCACTATAGCAACTGTCATAATATAACGGCACTTTTATCGAATCCGCAGGTGCTGTTGCGTTTATGGTTTATTTCCTTCAAACCTGATTTTAATTTATCACTATTCGAATTACTGTAAACCGGTTCATCCGCCTAGCAATCATACTTGTCACTTGACCGATGCCAAAAGCTCGTCTTTAAAAATTTGAATAAATTTGAATGAATGTCCGTTCTATTATACGATGACGGTATTTCTAAGCTGAAATATTTTAGGGAATCCTTAATTGCCTCAATTCGCGCGGTTTGTACGATTTGAACTGAACTTATGGTCGAGGTCATTGGTTTTCAGTGCATAGGAATATACGTATTAGTATTTTCGCACTGTCCATTTAATACCACATCAGCGCTATCGGTTAGTTACTAAGCACCAAATTTTATGACGTTTTAGGTCTCTATCTATTTAAATAATTTACAAATATTTTGGTATCTTTGCAATATGTGCAAACGCTTTTAAATATACGTTTGCAAGATGATTAGTCATAAAAGAATATGTGGGTGTTTTTCTAATTGGATGAGTTCCTTTTATGGCTAGTTCTAGAAGAATCTACGGAGTACTTTTCCTGTTTATTTCGGTACTTTATTTTAATATTATAATTGAATAGCTTGTTTATTGACTGTAAACTACCAAAGGTTTTACAAAAATGTTCCGAATATTTTCGCGTAGAACTCTTTTCACCAACTTAAATTAATAAATGCTTTTCTATTTGGAAATGTATGCTTAATTAACGCATTAGCGTTGAAAGTCTCATAACGTAACGACTTTGAAAAATAGTAAACGATTTTCTTAGAAATGTTTGTATTTGTTCAATTTCTTATGTCTGTTTTACTAATTGAGGCACCTTGTGTGCAGAAAATATAGAAAGTTAAATAAAATGAGCTTACAATTCAGAACAAAACGATTCCCCTTTACAGTATTTATAGCATTAATCATTCAGCTAGTAAACCGAGCTTTTGAATATAGCCTGATTATAAAACAAATAATCTTTTCTGATAGATCTAAAACCACATCGTACCCTTTTCTGTTTATGCCCAAGAACTACACTAATTCAGTTTTAATAGCCGAAATTTCAGGAGTGAATCAATTTCGGTTTCTGAAGCCAATAAATTCTATTGGAAAAGCAATATAGTCGACAGATATAACTCGGCAAATTTGTTTTCTGTTCAAGTGGTCTCCAACGTCAATACAAATAAAGTTGTGTTCAATAAATTCTAGCTACCTATCACAAAGATATCTCCGCAATTGCTCCAAAAATTGTCGAATTTATTAAGCAAAGGAAATAATGCGATAGATATGCTGTGCGTGACTGAAAAGTCACAAATCTGCAGTGATTATCCAATCTTATCGAATACTACTTGATTAATTGCTTGTCTTGAATTTTCGGAAGCTACTAGCGGATTTCTTTCCGTAACTTACTTTGTATTTTGTCGTTTTAGGAACGTTTTTTCTGAAAAATGTTTATTATATTCTTGAAATTTATAAATCTTCCAATGCACAAACGAACTATTTAAAACCTACAAGGTACGTTTCAAAGTAAACCGTACTAGTTGAAAATGTAAACAAAGGAATTTTTGGCAAACATTAATTTCATTCAAAATAGTCTCTTTGAAACTGTATATAGCGATTTACACGGTCAAGAAGTATGTCGAAGCAACGTTTTGGTCGCCTGTAAGGTATGTTGCTGCAAGAGTTTTGGATGGCCTCCGCCCTGCGTAACACTTTCGTTTTATCGGAAATGCATTTTTCCGAATATATAGCAATATGGTAGTTAGTTAACGGTTAAAATAAGAGCTTTTTGTCTAAAAATTAGTGACAAGCGATGCTCGATTAGATGGTGCATTATCATGCAGCAAGTGCTGGGTTCCTTCTTTATGATATTCAGGCTGATTACGATGAATATACCTTACATGTGACTTTTTTTTCTAATGCTTCACCCGAAGGTACTACATTGGCCATTCAGCGATTTTTTTTTACACGGAAAATTTGGAATTTTGCCGAACCTTTGCTGTTCCAAGCAAGCTAGGGATCTTTAACGTGCGTGACAACACTCACACACGGGATCTCCATTTTATCTCTCATCCGAACGAGGGTGTAGTTTTGTGAAAAATGCTCGCCTAACATTTTTCAAGCGAATCGTGTTGTGATTCGAACCCGGGACCTTGGGCGTAGTAGTCACACACATACCACTACGCCACGGAGACGCCTACGATGAATATACCGCACCAAACCTTTCAAAGTACCAAAATATAGCACTTTGCTAACCGTCTGGTCAAGTGGAACAAATTACTTATGAATGGTTTAGTCAAATCAACATTGTTTCCGCTTTTGACTTCTCGAAACGGCTTTTTCTTTGTATTAGGCTTATCGTCACTTACATCGTAATTATTCGTTTTCTACATGTCCGATTGTCGTGTACGTCAAAGCAGGGTGTTCGTTTCCAACTCAGGCAGCCATCAATACGTAGCATCTCTAGAAATGTGTTATTTTGAAAAAGTATTGTTTAATTCGGAACGTACCTCGCTTAAACGATTTCTTGAAAAGTACGCACTAAATATGCAAAGAAATAGATAAATCGCTGCTCTCTAATAGATAAATTTATGGCAAATTTCCTGTAGATGATATGTTCAAACGACAGTGAAAATGTTTGGTTTAGTTAATTGGATTTTACAAAGCCGGGGTTTATTAAGAGGTTTTAATTTTCAATTTCTTTTATATAATTATTTATTTTTGAACTGGAAAAAAAAATACCAATTAGTTAAGTTTTTCTAAGCATATTTCTTGAATTCTTCTTTTGCTCTAAACCATACCCATTTTTCATAAATTCAAAATGTAAACAAAGGCGCTTACTCAAATCTGTTAAAGTAACTAAAAGGATATCGGAGTTGTACGTCGTCAGCCTTTAAATACTAACCAGTAATTTGGGGCGCTAACAGAGTTGACGGTTTTATTATCAAGTCAACTCCAAAAGGTTAAACATGTTACTGAAGAAAAGGATTTCATGCAGCTAGGTTACCTTGTGGAAGAATGCCAACAGCTTTACCAGTAAAACGTAGACATGGAATAATTTCTAGATTGGCTTTGGCTTGAAGTCATCTGTTACGCGATAGTGAGGCCTAACACGACACGGTTTTTTTGTTAGTCGTGTTTCTGCCTTGATGGATCATATGCGTGTTATTACGTTTTACCCGACAAGCAAAAATTATTACGCCTAAATGCGGACGCAAATTATTACAATCCCTGCTTGACGGTCAACTGCTATACACTAAACAACTCTTGAGCCTTATATAATAAATTTTATGATTTAGGCATGCACATTTTTATGTCCAGGTTATAACAAGTTTTTAACTTACATCTTCCCTGGAAGACGTGGTCTGGGTTTTTCAAATTTTCGTTATATGGATCTTCCGATTATAGTTGCGCTCTAAGATAATAAGGTAGAGGCAGGTGAGAGCGATAATTAGATCGCTACTTCGAAAACACGCATTAACCCTTAGTCCGATTCAACACAACCGCCCTAATCGAGTTCCTGTACAGAAGTTTCCAGGTAATTCTCAACAGAATTAGTTCGAATCAAATAAAAGGTTTACATTATTTTCCCGAGGACATAAAAACCTCACGAGTGATGTTAATCCTGAAGGCATCTTAGCATATTTATTCATATTGCATATTTCCAAGCTTACAATTTAACGTTAATTACTTTTGTTTTTGAAGAAAATACGATAATATAAGATAATATAATATAAGAAGTATAAGTATAAGAAGTGGTTATGCAATGATGGAGAATTGCGAGTTAAGTCTTAATTCACTTAGCGAACAATCTTTGCAAAAAAGTTTTCTTGTTCCCCTAAGTCTGGACAACTACTTGTAACCTGAAAAAAGATTTTAGACGCCACCTGATTTTCTCTGAAACAACCCGCGCTAAATCAGAAAACGAAATTGGAGAAGCAGCCAATAGTTTTAACTGCCTCTTTATTGCACGCACAGTTACTCGTTGGCGCAATTCCCGCTTCCGACACATATTGTCGGAAATCAAGAGACATTACGTAACCTAAAATCCTCTTCGCCATCATTAAGTCTTCAGTCCTGGAACTGGTTATACGCGTACCACATTGTTTTCTGTTCTAAGCAAACCAACACATTTCCCTGAAATTCATTACTTGCGTGCCATAACCTGATCTAGGTCACCATTTACCTCTCTTTTTCCTATATCTGCTTGTAACATAGCCTACAATATTCCCCAAAAAAATGCCTTAGAACGTGTTCTGCCCTTCTATTTCTCCATTTTTTTTGTTTTCTTCAGATATCTTTATTCCCCTACTATTTCTATAACCACTTTGTTATTAACTTTGACTGTCCGTGCTATCATCACCAGACATCTCAAGCATAACATTCCAAAATACTTTTTCCTTTCCCTGTCTTCTTCACCTACTGTCCCCTATTTCAAAGACGTGCAATGCTGTGCTCTTTACATATATACTTTCAACAATTTTTTCCCTATTTCTTTGTTTGTTGTCTTCGAATGTAGCCCCTGCGCAGAGGTATGAAAAAAGAAAGATAGGGCTAGATCTAGGTTAGACTATTGCCCACGGATAGTCAAAGATGTCGGCTGCTGGAATTTCAGGGAAATGTGTAGGCTAGCTCAAAATAGAGAACCTAATGACGATAAAAATAATTGCACTTAAACTTGGTGATTATTATAAGTAACTAGAAGTGTTGGTTTTGCGATTTATCAACTAATGTTAATTGTGTGAAAGGATTTACTGGTAAATTATTAATTCGGCAATGTCTGTGTTGGGGATCTTGTTAGTCACATGCTGCTTAACCCCCTTCACATTCCACTGAATTACAGTGAAATAGGACGTAAATTTAGAAAATAATAGAAAAAGAACCGAGCTGTACCTAGACTGTGGGAATGTCAAGGAACTGTGTAGGCTGTTCCAAGACGGAAAACCTAATGACGAAAAAAATAATTGCACTTAAACCTGATGATTTTTATAAGCAACTACAGGCGTTGGTTTTGCAATATTTTACGCACTATTCCCTCATGTCTTAGTATGTGACTAATCATGTTATATCCCCTGTTTTTTACTGTTTTACCCATATTTCTCCTAACATTTCTAGAACCTCGTTGCCCTTAACTTAGTCTATCCATGAAATCTTCATCATGGATATGTAGTACCACATTTCAAAGGCTTTTATCTTTTTCTTGTTTGCGTCTCCTATTATCGAAGTTTTACAGCCGCACAGTGCTGTGCTGCACACATATGCTTTCAGCAATCCTGGTTTCTATGTATGTTGTCTTTGAACACAGTAATTGCTTTTTCTTGTTGAATATTCTACGGCCTTGTACTAATCCTTGTTTTATATCTTTGGTGCTTTTCCCATTTTACGTTATTTAGCTCCTTTGCTAGCAGAAATCCTTAACCTCTTGTAAGTTCTCGTTTCCTATTTGTATTCTAGCTTTGATTTATTCTCCCCTCCTTTGCACACTAGTACTTTAGTTTTATTTTTGTTAATTTTCATACCGATCTTTCTGTTAGAACTGTTTCCTTGTTAGTTGCTGATCCCGCTATTCTTCTGCAAATCTAAGCATATCAATCTTTTGTACCTGTATAATAATTCCAAATGTCTTCCTGTATTTGACAGTAGACAGTATTCATTTCCTCTTCGATGTACAAGTTCAAAATCAACGAGAATAGGGCACACCCTGTCGGTCTACTTTCCTAATATATACTTCCTTACGTTCCGACTAAATGCTTCTGGAAGATCAAGGAGTTTCAAAGTCAATTGAATCTGTATTTTGAGTACAGAGATCTACGAGTTCACATATATTTCAATTCTTATGGGAATGGTAATTAAGACTTTCCAAATTATACCATTTTAGCTGTACCATAAAGGTTCGCGTGAGAAATAACTAACATTTTATTGGAAATAAGCTAATATAATTCTGTTGCCTGCGATAAATAGGGCATTAATTGCCTTTTGCAGCTTCCTTTAGGTTACAAAGGCTGTACATAATTAAAAGCAAAGCATTCTCATGTTCTTTCAAGTTCCGTAATTATGGCGCAAGAAGCGTTTTGAAAATAAATTAGAAACGTAATTACACAAATTCCTTTCATGGATTTTGTTTTGTATTCTCGCAAAAAAATACACAAGCTCCTAGACTAAACGCGCCAAGCAAACTATTTCTAAATATTGCAGTTATAGAAATAGCATAAATCAATGTTGATTTTATATCTTAGAAGTACAAATGATGTGTGGTGTGGAGATCAGCAGCCTTAAAAATAAAAGCCCCTCGTATATGTTGTGGAGATCACCAGCCGGCCTGAGAGGAGAATATCCTTAGGTGTATAATATAGCATTAATCAGAAAGTTCATTTCAGGTAAGGATGATATCATCAGAAGCTTTTCTGAAGAACGATAATTTATTTTATCTGATTTTAAATAGGCTGTTACGTGTTGAATAGACGTTAAGTATCGTAACTTTACAAAAGTGAAGTGACATAACAGTAAAATAATGCACCGGTTAGCTTTCAGTGCTGGTGGTAGGTCCTATAAAAGTAAATGCAAAACCTTTGGGGTATACAGATTATAACGCTCTCACTAAATACTCTTACACCTACCTTGAAGGGTCTTTAAATTCTCTTTGTTTAATAGGGACTTTGAAAGCCATACTACCTGTATAATGCATGTGCGAAAGATGGGTGTTCCGTAAGAGAGCTTTAATGGTTCAGTAGAAGTTTTCTCACTTTCGACTAATTTAAAATAGACACAAATAATAAGAGAAACCCCAAGTCTTGTGCATCTAACCTATTTTATCAAACATGAAATCGCGGTAAATAAATAAAAAAAGAAAGTAAGTTCTACCCCTAATTGGCCAAATCAAATATGCGTGTGTCTAAGAAAAGAACAATTTAAAGTTATCAACCATAAACATCTGACTAAATTAACTTGAACATATGAATTATGTGGGTACAAATTTGGTGCTTCTCTATATGAGAATTTTGGTGTTTATAATATGGTCTAACTAAGCGTGCACCAATGTAAAAGGTCATCTTAATAATAAGTTTTACTCTTTGTTATAACAACCAATCACAATTATTAAATACACAACAGCATAGAATGGTTTGCAGGTTGAGAGCAAAAATTCAGTAACTTGCACACTTTTATGGTACTGAATAAAGCTCGGACCGACCTTTTTGTGCAGGAATCTTTTGGTTGCAAGTAACTAAATACTCTAGATTCGCATTAAATGAAAGTTTCCAATACATAGCACTCTCAACGATAATGGTATATTTAATTCCACGTTTTCGTTTGCGCGTGGGAACTTGTTTACTTACAACCCTGGGATTTAATACCGTCACTGAATTATCTGAAAATCAGCCTCATCCTGCACGGCGATGGTAGTGTGTTAAAGGAATTCGAAGTTATATAACTGAAAAAGAAAGATTAATAGATTGATCTTTTTTATGTTAACAATGGTTTTTATAGGTATCGATTTCACGAGGTAGTGCGTCCCACTATTCGGCTATCGCGGCTATCTTGTTCTTACATCTATACATTGGATAACAAAAGCAACATCATTTATTTTCGTTTGCTGCACATTATTTATGACTATCATTTACAAGTTTATAAATATTGTGGCAATTTACTATGGTTGTGGGTTACCTGAATTCGTGTGAATGTGTTCAGAAAAGGTTTCCTACATCGGCTTTTTACTGAGATTTATCTGTGCTTTTCTAACTATCATACGAAAAGTGTAAGGTTCCGATTTTTATTGTTGTTTGTATAGAAATGTACTAGGTGGTTTGCTATTTCAATTCTGTATTCTAATTTAATATTATGTTAAATAGCAACGTTATTAATTTAAACTACAAAAGCTTCTAAGTATGAATAAACACAAAACGTCCTAAAAGCTTTAAAATTAGCTATAATTATAAAGAAACTTTACCGTTATTTTTTATCAAACGGGTAAGTTGAAAACAAAAATAATCTCAGAGTCTTCCTTGTAATGCTGCATGTAGTCTCAATTACATAATAAGGTGTATGTATAGGTGCCACTTTTCCTATATATTATCTTTAAAAAATATCTATAGTTAAGAATTTGTTACGTTCCATTACATACACGCTTTTTCTTGAACAGCTTATTCCCATTTTCTTCTACCCGATTATGTTTTTTCGACGATTTATGGTTAGCCGAAAGTATAACGTCTCAAATGTGGACTCGTAAATTAAATAAAAGGACTAGCAAAGTTGGTTGTCTAACTGAGTTTACACAAACTTGACACAATGAAAGTGTAGCGAAACCGTGTGTTAAGATTATTAGAAATTGAGACGATCTTTAAATCAAGAAGGCAGTAAAATTTGCAAGTACGAAATGGAACGTAACAGTTATCATCATTAAAGTCAAACAAAAACACATTAATTGAATTGAATTTAGATCATATGTAGATCAACGTTAAGGTTGCGTTGGTTTCACAAATTAGTTTTAGTGAGTGCCGTTCCACTTTGTCTATGTTTTTATGTTTATCTACATTAATTCGTTGAATAACTGCTTAATCTAGATACTGTTATTAAAATATTACGTTAAATTCTGTATCATACTGAACATCATAATAAAATACGATAAGGAGTTTTAGTAAAAAGAATGTATGTGAATGTGAATCACCTCCACATATATTAACGTTGTATTTTATTTTTAGAACAAAGTCTAAGGAAAAGTATTTTCCGATGCGTCAGTTATTCTCAAATGACACCACTATTGTAAAGTTTATATTTGAAAGAAATGAAACCAATAGAAATTCTACCAGTTCAGATATAGATTTCAACGTGTGTGTATATATAAATATATATATATATATATATATATATATATATATATGTATATATATATATAAAATCTATTTATCTACACAGCATGTTTGGATGATTCATTTGTCGTACCACCATACTTGAACATAGTGCCTGTTGTAGACTTTCGATCAGCGTCACTAAACGTTTCTAACTGATTATGGTTACGATTGCTAAAAAAGCTGTCAATTAACAAATAATTTTAAGCACGCAAAAAAAACTTATACTAGCTCAATCTACTTAACACTACACAAATTATCTTTCTAGGTTTAAAACAAAGTTACTCTTGCGTTTCAGATCGGTAGATCTTTCTGGTATTTACATTTCTATGACAAACTCCTTTAATTATAATCGGTATCTAAAAGTCGTTTCTATTAGAATTAAACTGCATTTAAAATTTTCTGGTTGCATTTCTAATTAACCTTCATACTTCGAATGTATGTTTAGCATTAATAGATTAAAATAGCCGGTGACATTATACTAAAATAGCTTATCATCTATATTGGGGTAATAAATTAATCGTCGTTGCACTCCATAGAAAGCTATTCCTTTATCAAAAATCAAATATCAAAAGACATGTTCAAATCTTGAATGCATCCATGAGTGACGCTCCTAATTAAATTCTGTTTTTCATAATATAATTCTAAATACGTCATTTTTCTCGAATTTTGATCACATTCTAGAAGTATGAATCATCCTCATGAAGTAACTACTATAAGCCGCCTTTTTGCGTGTTCTTGTATCTAATGATCTGTCGCATAAAATTTGTTAGGATTGTAAAAGTTTCCCATCCTTTAATAATGAATTCCCTTACGAGCTTCTGTAATAATTATAGTCATTATAACTTGTTATCTTATCTGATTTTATAGTTTTACCCGGAGTTATCGCGCCCCTCGAATTGGCGGAAAATAATTAGCTGTCTTTTGTTTCTTTATATATAATTTGCGATTTTAAAAATACTCTCGAATACGTAGCTTGTTTAAGCGAATAAATGCGGCATTTTTTATTGTGGATAAAATTAAGGATATTAAATGATATTTCTAAAAAGGATGAATGCATAATTGAATCCAGTTACACTTTTTCAGTTTGTATAAATGCAGTAAACATGTCCTTAAGTGATATTTTTATGACTAAATATTTACACACGGGATTTGCTATTAACATTTTCAGGATTTAGATTTTTAAGAATGGGTTTCGTTTTTAAATGGTATGTCAGGATACTATATGTTCTTGTGCGTATTATTTTACTTTGGATTTTACTTATGTGTTAAAGGAACACGCTTATGTTACTAGAAATATTGTAAAGGAGATAAAAATGGAATATTAAAAAATTTACTTTGCCCACTTTGGGTGTCTTTTTTTACAGAATGTGGTGCTCAATGTCCTCTTACAACTTCATTATCACATCAATATATATATATATATATATATATATATATATATATATTCTTGTATATAATTACTATGTTTTTTTGTCTCTACTATTTTATATAATATAATTAATCCTCCTTTAAACAAGATTTTATTATACGACTTTTGTCGTCGTCACAATGATTTCAAATCGAGGTGCTTTAGCAAACGTTTGGTTGGTTTTTCTTTTACTAATTATTATATTTTATATGCCTCGACTATTTGAAACTTTAATCTCAGGGTTTTCTCACCTACTCACCGTGGGTTCAATCGTGAGTAGATGTGCAATACCCAACCAAACTGCACCCTCGTTTGTTTTACCACTTTTGAAATGTACTAAATTTATTTTGATATGCCAAATCTTAATAGATCAACGATGCCTGATGTCAAATTAATTTTGTAACTTTTATGACTTTAATTTCTGACGTTCTAATATATTCACGGTACTTACCAGAAATATACTGCGCTGAAGGCCTTCCTTTGACTGCTGGCTCAAGTTCGAAATTGCCGTACGCACTTTTACACAAGATTCTCCAAAATTGTCCTCTTGCGCACTGCCTCCAGGTGTTTGTAAAACAATTTTGATGCCCCAAACCTGAAATAATGTTACCCCAATTTAGAATTTAGTAAAACCTTTATCTACTTTCCTGCGTCAATTCTTCCTCGCCGTATTCCTATCTCCTGTTCCTCTGCTCCGTATCCCGCTTACTTCTCTTCGCACAACCAAATCAATCCCGCTGTCTTAATACAAATCACTCCTAATCCTGCTATACCAATTATCCATACGATGTCCTTCTGCCGTTATATCTTCTCAAATCAATCCAAATTCTTTACGTCGTCGATGCCTTCTTTTATCCACTCCAATATCCTGCTGCCGTAATACCCAAATCTATCCCAAAACCAACACTAATCTTCTCAAATAATATACCGTCGCTTTCTCGTTTACATCAATAACCACTTCCACAATCTTCTTTACATACACGCTGACTTTCCCTTTTCACTTTTAAACACTTTATATACTTTCCTTTTATACTTGAATTCAATAATACTCGATGAATACACAAATAAACTTTTATTTCAAAACTATTTTACAATTTTAACGCAGGTTTCATAAATAGGTCTGTATCTGAACAAATTTAAAAAAGAAGTCCTTTATTTATATCGCTTAGTTATTAACTAAACAAACTTAGCTTACTACAATAACATTTTTTTACATATATACCATCCAATAACAAATCTCCTATCTTTCAGTGTCCAACATACCTTCACTATAGTCTTTATAATAATTTTAAATTTCTACCATTGGTCCAAAACACTTCACTAAACTCCAATAACCTTTTACATTTTGATTCACTTTAAATTTTGATTTACAATTCGTCTAAAAGTTTGATTCTATAAAAAGGAAAAGCCAAATAATTCATACGCGACCTGGACGCTTTGTTATATTGCAGATATCCATAAATGCGTCCGGCTTTCCGACGGCAAATGTACTCTCAACTGGCTCATGAAATATCAACTCAGTATAAAACCTCAAGTACCGTGCATTATATCAACGTCATAAAGTCATGTTACTACCTTTTGGCATATAAGTTTCAATCTGAAATGGTACATACTTTAACGTATGTAAAGTATAGCAAAATTTATAGTTTTAAATTATTAAATCTGAAATATTGACCCTATCGCTTGGCATACACCCCTATTAATACAAATATACCTTTAGAAACCTTCTAACCCCTCCTTACACAATAATATATATATATATATATATATATATATATATATATATATATATATATATATATATATATATATAGGTAGTTAAGGTAGTTAATTACACAAAGTAAGTTGATAAATACTATAGTATTATAGTGAATAAGATGAAATAATAACTTAGACTTTTATGCAAAGCCAAAATGATCATTATAAGTCGAGCTAGTAATTGAAAGATGGAAAATATAAGGTCTTGGACAGGACTTGAATCTGTATCTTGGTTTTGCCGGAACCATGCGTTTACCAATTACGCCACCGAGACCGATGACGACAATTGGGAAATTTACAAATTTAAATCGTGTACACGACGATACATCAACCTAACTTTCAATAACGTTCGGCATTTTTGTCAATCATATCTGACATTGTCAAGTTTTTGACTTATGTCAGTTATAGACAGGAAGCTACGCTCAAAGTCCTGTCCAAGCCCTTATATTTTCCATCTTTCAATTACTAGCTCGATTTGAAATGTGATGTGGCATGTTGCATCTAAAGAAAATGAAATGAGTCCCTATGTGGGGTGTCAATAAAAACGCTTTAAATTATAGTTTGAAGTTGCCCGAATTACCTTGCCACTCAGTTTAAATAAAACGACGATAATCCAACAACATACTTACAATGACATCAAATGTACTTTAACTAACAATCTTTCCGATAACAATTGCTACATGTCTTTCTTTAACAAACACTGTCCAAAAAAAATTTACATACAAACATTAAAATCTACAAATAAACTCCAATATCGTCAGCGCAACTTAAGTAAAAAAACAAAATATTTTTGATAACTACTAGATTATAGTGTTCATAAGATCTTTCTTTCTAATTAGCTTTCACAAATCCTCACACTATATACAAATTTTTTAGACACGTGAATGGATGATTTTTAATAGTCCTTCTTATCTCAAAGTCAAACGTAGCTGATCAGATACATTCAATAAATTCCTTCTTAATAGTTAAATATTTACCAAAAACTCGACTTCATAAAAGTTTTCAAATTACTTACTTACACGCCAATTTTCGTGTAATGTATTCTACTTAAGTAAATAAAGCAAACAATGTCTTTTTGAAAGATTTTAAGACACTGTTGTACCTGCTTTCACTGTTAGGTTATGTTGGAATTCATAAACTTGTCCATGTCCAAAATTATTAATTAAACATCTACATCCATATTCCATTTTGTTTTATTTTTTCCCAACTTTATATCAATTCTGTTCCATTACCTTTCCATCAATTGCATTTGAAAATACATATTATATTCTTCCGTTTAAATTAAAATTATCTTGCAAGAGTTTATTGCCATTATTTACTTTAAGTTCTTACTTATAATCTCAATATCAAATCAACTTTCAACGACGTTTGTTATGCTCAAAGCCGGTATTTAATATTGGCCGTTTTCCGTATTCATTACCTCGATTTTCTATTTATCAGTTTTAAAAATCTAATAATATTGGTTGGCTAATATCTTTACGAGCAGTAAAACGTTTTGAAATGAACTCACTATAATTCCCTGATTACCTTCTTTGATCGGTTTATACAGTATAAATTTTCTACGTCATTAAAATCTAGAAAAATCTGTCTGATTCTATCCACGCGGTTGATGTTCGGAAACGAGCTCGCGATGATACGTAATTAGGACATTCTCTTAGCTAGGCTGCTGTTATCTTTTATTTATTACATCGTAGAATGTCTAATTTCATGTTACAGTATGTAATTGGAATCTTTGAATAAAAGTTCAAAATGTTTATCTGTTATTTTAATTAATAGTTGTTATCTATTTGATTTATTACATCATTAAATTGGCATCTTTCTTAAATGAACGTTAGAATGCTTAGATGTTATCCTGATTTATTGGTTATTGTGCCACGTGGTAAATAAATCTAGATTTTCGAATAATCTAGAAAAATAAAATATACGACTTGCGTGTTATGCATTGCTTTTTAATGAAATGTAATAATATCTGATACTTTTTACTTACGTATTATGCAATTTTACAAATACTATTATGCACAATGAGTAAAGGTTGTATATCACCATAATGCAAAACTCTAGGGGGCGTGAGTTTGCAAGCGATTATTACGTATTTCTGATAATAAAATAAACCTACTAATTCTAAAGTACTTCAAAAGAATTTACCAGCTTAAAATATAAGAATTTTAAGTCTATTGACAATGAAGCATCTTCATCCTACAATAAAATGCTTTTAAAAAAAGTTAAATCTTCTCAAAGTTAGTGGATCTTTCTGTTTTCGCTCCCTACGGATGTATGTATTTTTAATAACCTTTCTAGTTTGTAGTGGAAGAGCAATAAAAGCCTGTAAAGTTGTGAAACTTACAATGATCCGTAGAAGTATGCATTTTTTGTAAATAAGCAATAAAGTAAATAAATAGAACTTTCACTTTACTGCTTTCCTTAGATAGCTACTGAGCAGTTGTTTAATGAAAAGCGAAGCGTCGTGATATCTTTTGAAGTGCTGTCATTAAGACGCCAGGAGCTTTGGGATAATAAATGAGAAACGTAATAACGCAAATTGCGAACCGGGATTTTGTTTTGTAATCCTACAAAACAATGCTCGCGTCTTTAGACACCTTAAAATTAATTATAAATATAGCTTAGAGTGGCATTCCTGAAAGCAAGTAATAATGAAACAAAAGAAGCAGCGGACGCAAAAAACTTACATCATATTTTCTGAAACAAATACGTTGTGAGATAGATGTGCTCTGCCAGTATGTGACAGGCCCGCTTCCATTGATAAATCATACGTAGTGGTTTGTTTGGGTAATTACCCTTAGCGTTTATCTTAAGCAAGGCAAGTTGTTGAATCATTTGTGTCTTCAGTAGAATGGTTGATCATGAAGCTCACAGGGGACTACCATAAAAATCACAAGTGAGCCATTCTTTGGCAAAATTGGTATACGGGTCAAAAATTACCATTCACCAATTTGACATTCTACTTTAGTAGTAAAAAAATATAGTGTCAGCTGTGTTACATGCGGAATGTAATTTACGGATCACTTCCTACAAATTCGTGAAAGTGTAAACATGTCATAATGACCTCTAAGTGTGAAGCCCCACGGAGGTATACAAGCTACTGGTTTATTGGTTCTGAATACCTTAATAGAGGTTTTAATTTCTCATCATTCTCTAAAAATGATAATTTCTTAAATTTGGTCAATATTCTTTCTTTGATAGATAAAATATCAGAGAAGATCGATGTAAACTGTAAACACGAAACGAAGAAAGGACCAGTTGCAATGCAAGAATATTAGGAATGGAAAATTAAGTTGTACTAACCTTATACTGTAATGTCTCAAGACGAAAATGTTGTATTTTTACTATTTGAAAGTGTTGAATCGAAAACGGGTTTAGTGCAATGTGGTGCACTTAATAGTCTATTGTTGCACTATAAGTACCACGCGAAAATCATACTAACTATTTTTATAAATATTCGGAGCGTGTCACTGCTTGTATAATGTCGACGCGAGTAGAGGAAGGAAGTTCATCCTGGACCCACCATCACTAATTGCTTTTTAATGAGTTTTTTTATTAATGAACCTATTGGCACTAATTGTCTTTTAATGGATTTTCTTATTAAAACCCATTAGCATTAATCGTTTTTTAATGGGTTTCCTCATTAAAAAACCATTAGCACTAATCGCTTTTTAATAGGTTTTCTCATTAAAAAACCATTCGCACTAATCGTCTTTTAATTGGAAAACTCATTAACACTAATCGTTTTTAATGGAAAAATTCATTAACGATGTTATCATTTTTCCATACGTCACATATGTCATTACCGCCAGCGACATCTATCCATATTTAGCAAATATTTGCACATCTGGTAACAGTATTAAATAACATTGTCATCTTAAATCTGCACAATAGTTATCTTTAACTAAGCATTTTTTAGCTCCAGGCACGGATCTTGCTCTCGGCACCCCGATCTGGGAGCTAGGCCCTCCACCCACAACTATCATACAGGTAAAATCACCACAACGCAGTGCTTTCGGCTACCTATTTTCAGCTACTTTTCCAAGGTCGTGGTGACGTCATAGCCTTTTATAAATAAAGAACAAGGTAATACTATTCTAAAATTTTTATTCTGACATTATACATAACAAAATTTTAAAATATTTAATGCCAAGCATGGATACATTCAAACTTAATTTTAATACAAAGTTATATACAGAAAACAGTTCTTTCTATATGTTTGTTTGGAGTGGTTTAAATTTTATCTAATTTTATTTGCAGCTTAAAATTTAAATTGACACCCAAGTCCTCTATCTCCCTTTTTAGCCAATAGTTTGATACATAGATACCGTCTAGGTTTTCGAATTGTAGAATGTACCGAAGTTCGTATCAATATATAAAATCTTTGATTCCACCAACAACCAGATCCATTCTTTCGTATAATTCTTGCAGTTTGTGACAATCTTTAATTGCGGCTTTCTTACTATATCCTGGATACGTATCTTGTTAGCTTGATCAACTTCTTCTTGTCGGTATTGGAAGGAATCTTTATTCTCCCACCCACTGTTGCGTAGTTGCATGTCTACCACTTTTGAAAATATATGGTCGTTATAGGTTGTAAGATCCTCGGTTTTAAATGATCTGAAACGTTCTTTACTAGGCAAATATACAATGTTTAGCGGAACCCCTTTGCGTGTGGTGTACGCCAAGGTTATGAACTCCGCATTCCTTAGTTCGTCTATGTTATCTCCCATTTTGATTAATACGTTTTTAGAATAACTGTTTAAAAAGTATACGGATTTAGTACCATCCTTTTCCGCAAGGACGCCTACATAACTAAAATAATTTTTTTACTAACCACAAATGCACACAGCTTGTAGAACCCAGATGTATATAAGTCAGTCAGTTCGGAATTGAGGTTGATAAATACGCCTAACATTCGTCCAGAGGTTGTACGACAACGCGTAAATATTGGTAGTCAACTCTTTCCGTTTACGCTAAAGGAAATTGCCCCATTATGCCCGCCATACGCTGTAAGTGGAAGAAAAAGACAGCTGGAATTAGAGAAAATGGAAGCAAAAAGGCGAAAGTTGGACTACATGGAAAATACTGCGACAATACGCAAACAATACAAAGATGTGTTAGACAAAGAACATCTTTTTAGAGAAAATGAGGAAAAATTAAAAGATTTTTTTATGTGCCGATGGACAGACTTAGATGCGTCCGGCTTCTACAAGCTGTATGCATTTGTGGTTAGTAAAAAAGACTCTTATAATTATGTAGGCGCCCTTGCGGAAAAGGATGGTACTATATATTTGCCTAGTAAAGATCTTTTCGGATCACTTAAAACCGAGAGTCTTACAACCTAAAAGTGGTAGACATGCAACTATGCAACAGTGAGTGGAAGAATAAAGATTCCTTTCAATACCGACATGAAGAAGTCGATCAAGCTAACAAGATACGTATGCAAGCTATAGTGGGAAAACCGCGATTAAAAGATTGTCACAAGCTGCAAGAATTACACGAAGGAATGAATCTGGTTATCGGTGGAATCAAAGACTTTATATATACGAACTTCGGGACATTTTACAATTTTAAAACCTAGACGGTCTCTATATATCAAACTATTGACTAGAAAAGGGGATAGAGGACTTGGGTGTCGATTTAAATTTTAAGCTGCAAATAAAATTAAATAAAATTAAAACCACTCCAAACAAACTTAAAGAAAGAACTGTTTTCTGTGTATAACTTTGTATTAAAATTAAGTTTGAATGCCCCCATGCTTGGCATTAAATATTTTAAAATTTTGTTATGTATAATGTCAGAATAAAAATTTTAGAATAGTATTACATTGTTCTTTATTTACAAAAGGCTATGGCGTCACCACGACTTTGGAAAAGTAGCTGAAAATAGGTAGCCGAAAGCATTGCGTTGTGGTGATTTTACCTATATGAAGAAAACTATTGTGTAAATTTTGTTGCCAGATGTGTGCAATTTTTTGCATGTGCATTTGCTTATGGAAGTCAAATTTAAGATGGCAATGTTATTTAAATGGGAGTCTTTTTTTCAGAATTGATTTATTCACACTACTGAGGCAATTTGTTGTCTTCGATATTAGACAAATTTTCTCTGTTCGCCGACGTAGGTACTAGTTCCACCTGTTAATAAGAATGATAGGTGGATAATGGAAAACGAATCAATATTTTAGAGTAGCACGTTTTTTTAAGTAATTCTTTACACAAAGAAATACTATTGTAGTGCATAATAAAAGAGCATTTGGTTCAGTCTGTCAAGTCCAGACATACGTTTATTATACCCAATAACAGCTCTAGCTTTTTGGTTTTCTTCTCCTCGTCTATTCTGTTTATTTATTAATTCACCACTAAACTATAGAAATAAATAAAACTTCGCTTTGGTCACGCAACTTTCCAACTCCAACTCCGCTAAAGTATTTTCTTATAGCTTCACCTTTATTTAGTTTTTTAGAAGTAACTTCACGTGGATTTCCTTTTCTATTTTGCCTTAAAATTTTCGTCACGTACGTTTTTTTTAAAGTAATTCTTTGCACAAAGAAATACTACTTTAGTAGCTGTCAATGAAAATTGAGTGTCCGTTTTCAATATATTTTTTACAAGGCTTAAAACAGCAGTTGATGAATATCTTAATTTTCCCTGGACATTCTTTTCATTTTCGGTATACATCCTAACTTTCAAGACAAGTCCTCTAGGTTCTTATAAAGTATAAAGCTTCACTCCAAATTTGTGTTTTTAACTTTTAATATATTGACAGAACATCAGTCTATCGTTCCAAAGCACCATTGACTCATTTAACGAAAGTTCTTTTAATAGGTAGTAAATTTCGTCTACTCTTTGGTTAAAAAAATCTTGAAGCCATTTTATTTTCGACAATCGGTTGCCATATCCTATTTCCGGGGTTTTAGAAAAATGTCGGCATCTTAAAATTGTTAAAAACTGTTTCTATTTATAATTTCGAAAACAAGGAAGGTTATACAACTCGTCGGTTTTCTAGTAATCGTACAAGCGGTTTATTTGTATGTCGCAAAAAAAAACCCCAATGTTGCAACTATCAAAAGCGTCCGTTGAAGTTATCCTGGATTTCTTTTTTATGTTTGTTTAAGAACAATTCTTCGGCATAACTGTTGGTTTGCATTACTATATTTTCGAGAACATCATCTGTAAGAAACAAACGAAAAAAATCAATAGGCTCATGGGATGGTAAATTTACTTTGAGACCAGAAAATACCCAAAAATTGAAAATAAAGACATTACCACACAACAGTATCTCACCCTGATTTCACTTTTTACGAACGGTTCTACATCACTTTCAGACGAATACAATAATTTCTCATGTTCAGGTAACGTTAAAGGTTTGTTTTTTTCATATCGTGAAAGCCTTCTTTTAGGTCTAGATGGCCCTGCTACTAAGAGGCAGACGTAATATCCAATTCCTCTCACAAAAGACCGAGCAAGACTGAATTACATTACTCTTGACCGAAAAGTTGAGTAGTCGGCTTCTGCTGGGGAGCCGACGTGACCCAGCAGGTGAGTCATCGACATTCAACGTGATGAGACCCCGGACTTTTTTGTGTAGTTAAGCTAAAGACTTTCAGAAATCTTGGAAACAATATTTGCCGTTCATATTAAACAGCAAAGTTATTTACTAGGTAACTGCTTCTTCTAATGCCATTATTTGAATTTGTAACTTGTTTATTTTTTTTTACAAATGCTTTTACACATTAAATAAAGAAAGTCGAATATGAAGCTGAGCTCTTATTCTCTTCCCACTGTTAACTTCCAATTTTAACTTTAATATTAATGAGGTAAATAAAAATATTGTCAAACTCATTTAGAATAGAAGCACCGCAATGTAGTTAGAATGACCTCAACTTTTTTTTAATTGACTAATTTGCTTCCGTTAATTAACACGTGAAAAATACTTTGATATCAGTGGTTGTGTCTAATAATTCATTAGCCTATTTGTGTTAACCCTTTCGTCCACGACTTTTCGTCTTAAAAATAAGAACCGCAAGGTAGAAGGAAGATTATTCTTTTTAAGATTTTTGGTAATAGAAAACATTTTATGAGTGGCTTCATAACTAAAATATAAGATATCCAAATTTGTAGACATTACGAATAAGGAGTGTTTTCCAAAATCAAAGAAAAATCCAAGAAAACCTATGTACAATTATTTAGGAGAAGGGATAATAAGCAGTTAATATTCTTAAGATATAAGTGAACTTTACTCTTGCAACACATAATTCGCGACCTTCCTTTGCAGTTGGGATATTTGCAAGGGATGACGACGTCCTTTTTTTATTAAGTTAGTAAGTCGCCAATATAGTCTAACCTCATGTCATATTGTGGTCGAATTTTAACATTAGGACGCCTTTTCTTTTCTTAGGTGGTGTTTCTTATACATCCTGCGCAGAAAATCTACTTCGTTTCTTAGTTATTGTTATATTGGCATTAATGAGCGACTGATACACGTGGACCGAATTAGTATCTTCTTTTTGCACACCTGATGCTTTGGTTTGCTTGATGTATTATATACAAGACCTAACACTTGCCAAATCAATGGCATGTGTAAACACACGAGTGGTCCGTTTCCTTGATTTGATAAATATTCGATAAATGATAATTAAAGAAATCCATTTTATCGACTCCAACCATGTAGGTATTATACGACTCGATGACCTTTGGCCGCTGAACTGTCATGAATTTCTTTTCCTTCATATTCCATCTTACGCATAAATCTTGGTTGCCAACTCCTAAGTAATTTGCAGTCATGATAACTGATTTATTATAATACTACTTGGTTAAAGCTACTTTTCCATCTCGACTAGTTATTTCCTCAGAAGAACCACGACAATTCTGTTTCATTTGTCAGAATAAAATGGTGGTTTGTTGAATTTATTCAGTCCTACAGTAAACATTACGTATATTTGCTTTGATCGTAAATATGAAAGTAAATTGTAATTAGAAACGATATTGTGAAAGATTAGATCAGTATCTGATTCTAAGATTTGTTCAATAAGCTTTAGCATTACTGCAGCTCCTTGAACAAATACAGCTGAATATGTTGGATTCTCGGTTTTAGCACCCTGATAAGTGAGTAAAAATTTGACCACTAATACCACATGGTGCAAATATTGTTATGCCTCATAGCTTTGGTTTATTTTTACATATTGTTTAACATTTAATCATCTCTTAAAAGTAACCATCTGTTTGTCTATAGATATGTGAGTTTCTAGAGGTAAGGAAAGTAATCCGAATCGAATTACATCATATAAAGATGTTATCTACCAGAAACGATTATTTTCATTTTAGTCCTCTTGAACATTTAAGAAATGTAAATTTTCCGTAATTTGTAAAATCAATTTATGGTCATATTGTCTTTCATGCGGGAAATATATAACTGTGGTTCTCAATAAAATTTTATTCTCGCATAGTGTCAGTTTCCTTAGGTATAGCATATGCATTCCTTCAAACGTTCGAAATTCCTCACAATTTAAAGGCTGGAATTTGATATTGTTTTGTATAGCATAAAGATTTGAATAGTAAATTAATTTCTCAAGCGGCTCTTCAAAGTATTCTGAAAAAAAAGTATACTGGACTTTGTAATCTCAAGGGTTTATGAGAATTTTTGTTATACCAATTTATTATTGGAGAAACATGTGCCAAATCTTTTGAGTCATTGGGTTTTTTGTCGTAACATCATTATTTGATAGGTTTATTTTTTCTGTTGCCGGAAATTGCTCGTCTACCTGTTGAGGTTCTACTATTATTAGTTCGGTTTCTATCAAAATCAATTCACACTCGGCTGTTACATGTTCAGCTTCTCGCAATTGAAATTCTTTATCATTATCTTCTTCCTGACCTTCATCTAAAATATACAAATATTTTAGGGGAAGTTCACAAAACAGTAAAGACATGTATGTAACTAAAATGTATGGTGTACAGTAAACGATTAACAAGCTTAGTAACTTACCAAAGCTAGATCCTGATTCATTTTCCCAGCCATCGTCATTGTCCCATCATTTGTAAGAACTTCAATATCAGTCAAACCCTTTTCAATAATTTGGAAAGGTTTTTCACTGCTTTTACTTGTATTCACTTTAATAATTCTAAAAAATACTTTTTACTAACAATGACTACATATGAATGCATTACCTAAAACTAGGTGCGTGTGATATTTAGGAGAAAATCAATGCTACGGGTTGGCATCACTTTCCGCTGTTGTTCATTAGCACTTTCCTAAATTGAATTTCGTTTTGCATGTCGTCTGTTATTTGTGATTTGTTGTTTTTATTAATTTTACGAACTTTTTCTTTTTTTTGTATTAAAACTGTTCCTTTCAGAACAGATTTCGCTTTTTGCATTGTTATTCCGAACTAACGGTGAATACCCTAGGGCTTTAGACAAGAGTTCTATAGAAATGGTATTACATGAAATGTGTGGCAACATAGCAGTAATATGGCATCACCACGCCCTTTCGTGAAACAGAGTATACTTATTATTCCACCGTCCCCTTTTCCAATGAGATATATATATATATATATATATATATATATATATAAGGTAGGGGTACTGCAGAGCATAAAAATAAAAAACTCTGACAGAACTAGCATCGGCTTATAAGGGCTGCGGAGTTTGCAAAAGACTGATCTCATGGAGAGGAACTTAATTGCAAGTATAGCTTGCAACGCTTTTTGTGTGGTTACTATCTTTTCGTTTTTCACCTTGCTGTAGAAGAATTTAAAACTAACGTAAGTGAAAGCAAGAAAGGTACTAAAGGAATTGAAATTTTTGTCAATATATGAACAATTATTTCTGTAGAATGTGAACGAATACTAGTCAGGAATTTGTAATCTTAATGTGATATTTTTATAAGCAATTACACAAAGCTTCTTGCAAAGACAAATAAAACTATTTGCTTATAAACCTTTTAACCATAAAAATTTTATGAAATCTTGTATGTTCACAGAATTAAGTAACAAGCAGTAAAGAAATATCCATAAGCATATTTTAACTAAATGTAAGATACGCAGAAAATAAAATTACTTGTGAATATTTATTTAGCCAATTTAGAAATTTGTAAAAGGTTAAGTTAGAGTATTACTATCATTGACACTCAAAAGAAGTACAGCAACATTCATACTTGAGGCAAGCAAACATCCCAATTAGTTACTTTTGTTTTAGTATATTTTTTGTTTGAGTTCTACCTGGCGTACAGCAGCAAAAGCATCTGCCGTTGTCAAACGAGTAGTTCACAAAGTGAAGTCTTCAATTTTCTAAATAAATATACATCTGGTCCACCAAATAGTCGCAATAAAAGCTATTTGATTCTATTCAAAGATATTCGGGCTTCCAGATATTTTCACGTTCTGAAGGTAAAACGAACGTTGAGAAAAATTTTATAAAGGAACTAACGACGGCGGGTGCTTAGGATAAACTCAAAACATAAACTGTGTTGCACTTATATAGAAATATATATATATAGACAGTTTGGAATAAAATGTTTATCCGAAGTAAAGTTTTGGACCCTGCAGAAATCAATTGTGTTACCATTTTTATCCGACCATTTTTAATTTAAAAGACAGCTCCAAAAAGGCAAAATTGCATATTACATTCCAGGTAAGACATCTATAAACTTATTTTTACTAAAACATTATACGTTTAAGTAGAAAATACATACCATAATTAACCTCGTGGAAATTTCAAGATATGTTAACAATATCGACGCGAGTTATAGTAACCCCCATCTATTATACATATGATACTAATATCCATATTAGGAAATATTAGGAAACTAAGAAATGTTAGGACAGTGCAACAATGTCGTTGCAACATTTTATTACATATTATTATGATTATTTCAGTTCCCACGAGTGGAAACGCTACAAAGTAGCCCAAGGATAAGTGACACTGCAAAAGTCAGGTCACAGACGGTCGACGGATGTCACGTACCGTGATTACGCAGAATAAGCCTGCAACAATGTATTTATGAATAGCTTTTAAGATAGCAACTAAGTATTGTAGAATGTAAGCGGACATTACGTCCGCAGGTTCCCACAGAAATGTGAGGGGGAGAAAGTTATATAAGGACCAGGAGCTCCACTCCTAGTCAGTTCATCAGACGTTCAGCTTTAACCTTGCAGTTCACTGGTAACTCACTGTACAAATTAACTAATAACTTCGACTTAGAATAAATTAATTAAAATTGTAAATGTTCACATCTGTTTAAATCAAATAAATGTGTTAAAGTTCAAAGAAGTCTTTTTAAAAAGGACCGCTCAAAGCCACGAACTCTAACTGGCGCAGTCGTAACGGATGTCAAAAGGGCACTAGCGAATCCAACTTCGAGGAACTGGTGGTCTGGGAATTTCAATTCCGATTTTGGCAGAACAAAAACAGAAACTGGAGAAGAAACACGCATCGTTCAGATCCAGCCGTTGAAGGAGAAACAAGAATAGTTCAAATTCAACAACAAAAGAAAAAATTGGAAGCGATACAAGAATAGATCAAATCCAAGAAGCCAAAAAGAAAAAACAGAAACAAAGAAAACAAATCAATGAAAGCAACCAAGCAACTAGTGTAAGTTCATTTTCCTAAACCAATTAAAAAATTATTTTATTATTAACAAAGACAATTGATATTTGCTAGTTTATGATTTATGATTTATTTATGTATATGTTGACTATTGTTACAAATATTTTATGCCAATTGTTGAAAATAATCGACTTAGCAATTGCTAGAGATTATCTTCAAGCCTTTATTGAAATTTTATTATTGTTTTAATTGTATATATGAAAAATTTATGAAAACTTGAGACAACAAAAAATTCTGAGACTAAGAACTGAGAAAAATTATTCTGAAACAAAAACTAGAGACAATTATTAAAAAAGTCGCAAAGCGCAAGAGACTAGATCACGTTTTAACTAACGTAAGAAAAAATTCTTAAAAACAAAATCAAACCTCTTAAGATTGCGGAATTAAATCTTAACTGGCGCGAAAATTTTTTTTAAAAAACCTTTAACTCGACAAACTTAACTAACGCAAGAAATTTTTAGAATTTCTAATCTAACTGGCGCAACAAATTTTAGAATTTCCAATTCAATCTTAACTGACGCACAAAATAATTTAAAATACACCAAGAAAAAACGCGAAAGTAAAACGAGCAATTAAAAAATCAAAACCTTACAACACCACGATTCAAATTCAAATACCATCCATAAATAGACAAAACGCATTCTATTAATTAAAACCCACATCTTAATACGAGAATTAACAAAGCGCGAATTTAAATTGAACGTAATATCTCATCATACTTCATCAAAGTGAATAGAAACTAACCTTGAATGAACACGCATAAAATCTAATAATAAATCACCTACAAAAGATATTTAAATACATCGCGAAACCTTTCAGCATTGTTAAATTAAAACCAACATAAAATTACAATCGAAAACTTTCAATCTAAAACTACTCAGAACGAATAAATTATTACAGTACTAAAAATTAAATTACAACCGTATTCAAACGTGAAAACATTTCAGTAAATCTCACAAATTGTATCATATAAAAAACACTGCAAGTAATAATTTACACCCACGCAAAAATTAAATATAACTTATAATAGAGACGCAAATGCAACTAAGTGACTAAGAACATCCTGCAACAGCAGATAACAACATTGTAAGCATTACAGACACCTTACAGTCGCATAAACCAACGAGAGAATTAATACGCATCCAAATAAAATCGACATAACAAAATCGACGTAATAAAAAGTAGCAAAGTAATAACTGATGCAAATAACGCAAAGCATTTACACCCGATAAATTACCACAAAAATAACCCAGCCTATTGAAACTGCGGAAATTAAAATTAAAAATCAGCAAATCAAAAGAAAACTCAACCAAACTAATACCAAGCGTAAAACTCATCAAATAACACCCAAAAACTACAAAATAAAACCAAATTTTTTCCAAAAAAAAAAATAATAATTTTTTTTTTACATTTTTAAAATTACCCAAATATTACCCCAGCCAAGATGACTAATGAAATGAAGCTGTATCTCGAAATGATCCCCAGCTTTAATGGAAATGATACCTGCTTACTCTTCAATTATATTTCGGCTTCCGAAATATTCTTAAAGACCTTTTATAAGCCAGGCGATAACGACAGAAACACTCTTCTTATCCGTCTTATAACCAGTAAACTAACCGGAAGGGCACTAACGTTAATTGCCAGCCGAGAGGACGTAGATGAATGGGAAAGCTTTAAACGGATATTAATTTCATATTTCGGCGATCAACGGAACTTAAAATGTTTAATAAGGGACTTAACCGGTCTACGAATGGAACACAACCAGTCACCCTATCAATTTGGAATGAGATGCCAAGATGTAAGAAGCCTAATCTTGACAAAACTCAAAATCGAGGAATCCGACCCAAACGTAAGACTAATAAAAACTAAAATGTACGACGAGATGGCATTAGACACCTATCTAAATGCACTACCCGAGAGACTTTCAGACAAAATTAGATTTCAACACCCCAAAACTTAGAACAAGCAATGAATATGATAATCGAAGAAGAAAATGTAATGTATTACAGAAACCGACTATATAACCCCAACGCGAATAAAAGCTATACCCCAATGAAAACTATACAACCCGCAAGACAAATAAATCCACAACCAAAATTTAACTCATTCAATGCACAAACAAAATAATCCACAATTTAATAATTCAAACTTTAATAACCAATACAAACAATTCCCAAAACCAACATTTTACCCGAACTTTACAAAACCCGCATATCAACCAACATTTAACTCGAACTTTTCAAAACCCGCATTTCAACCGAGATTTAACCAAAGTATAAATCAACAAAGACCAGCATTTAACGCGAATCCTAACAGAAACTCACCGATGATAAACACTAATAATTCAAATAATTATTACAAACCTTCACCAATGGATACCTCATCTGGTAACACCAGACCTAACACAAAAATAACGCATATAAGACCAAATCCTAATCAAAAACGCACATTCACTTCAGAAGAGCTATTTCACCAAGAAGTAGAAGAGTATGAAGACGAACAGAATAATAATAATCAACCGTGTACGAATAACGAACAAAATCAATCAAACCATTATGAACGCGAAGAATCACACGAAAATTACGAGGAAGACGACGAAGAGAACACATGTTTAAATTTTCAAATGGACCATTTTATAAACGACCTAACGTAATAAATCTAAACAATATGAATCACCTTGTATTACCCTATATCGAAATACCCCACGCTGAATTTAAATTACTAATCGATACCGGATCTTCTAAAACATTAATAAGCCCGCGAACAGTAAAAAAGCACTATTTAAACTATGTAGAACGAGAACCCTTTAAAATTAAAACCGCCCATCAAACAACCATACACCAATTCGTAGCAAACATACCTTTACCAAAAACCTTTAACGTGAAGATGAAACACAAATTCTGCATATTTGAATTTAATGACAAATATGACGGACTATTAGGAATGGACCTTCTAAGAAAACTAGGAGCCAACATAGATATCAAAAACCGATTATTAAGAACCAAGTATGGACGAATCCCCATTAAATTTCAAAATACCCAAATAGACGAAAAATATACATTAGAACCCCGAACGGAAAAAAAAATAAGAATCCCCATAGATTCAAATAAAAACTTAGGAATAATAAACCACATAACTTTTCAACAAGGAGTAGAAACCCCAACCGCATTAGTAAAAATCAAAAATAATTACGCCACAACAACAATAATAAACTCAAATGATTACCCCGTAGAAATATCTTTAACAAACCCGATAAACGTAGAAGAATTAAACTTTGACGAAATGGAAATAGATGAATCCCCAAACGAAAATTATAACCCCGTAGAAAAAGACGAAATGTTAAAACAAAATTTAAATAATATACGATTTAACCGCGACATAAATCACGTAGAACAAAACGCAATACAAAAATTATGTTATGAATACCGCGATATATTCCATTGCAAAGGAATACCCCTAACGTTTACAAACACAGTTAAACACAACATTGAGCTAACGGATAACAAACCCCTATTCACCAAAGCATACAGATTACCCCAGGCAAGTCAGGAAGAAGCTGACAGACAAGTAACCGATCTATTAGATCAAGATATAATACAACACTCCAATTCACCATGGAGCAGCCCCGTACTAATAGTACCAAAGAAACTAGACGCATCAGGAAAACGGAAATACCGAATGGTAATAGATTACCGCAAATTAAATGAAAAAACGGTAGACGACAAATACCCGTTACCGAATATCACAGAAATATTAGACAAATTAGGCAAATGCCAATACTTTTCGACGCTAGACTTAGCATCAGGATACCATCAAGTTGAAATGGAAGAAGGAGATACACAGAAAACAGCCTTTAGCACACCTAGAGGACACTACGAGTATAAACGGATGCCATTTGGACTGAAGAACGCACCCGCAACTTTTCAACGAGTAATGGATAACATACTACGAGGGATACACAACGAAAAATGCCTTGTGTACCTAGACGATATAATAGTGTATTCAACATCATTAGTGGAGCACATTGAAAGATTAAGAGAAGTGTTCGAAAGGTTAAGAACCGCAAAATTTAAAGTACAACTAGATAAAAGCGAATTTCTACAGAAAGAAGTAACTTTTTTAGGACACGTAATAACACCCCAAGGAGTGATGCCAAACCCCGACAAAACAAACGCTGTATTAAATTATCTTATACCCAAAACGAATAAAGAAATTAAAAGATTTTTAGGCCTTAGCGGATATTACCGAAAATTCATAAAAGGTTATGCTCAAATAACAAAGCCCCTAACCAATTGTTTAAAAAAGGGAAACAAAATTGTACATACCCCAGAATTTATAAAAGCAGTAGATAAAATTAAAAGCATTTTAACAAATCGCCCCGTATTAGAATACCCAGACTTTTCAAAACCATTCATTTTAAGAACGGACGCATCAAATGTAGCCTTAGGCGCAGTATTAAGCCAAGGAACAGTAGGTAACGACAAACCTATCAGTTACGCATCAAGAACCCTCAATGAAACAGAGCAACGATACAGTACGATAGAGAAAGAATTGTTAGCCATAATTTGGGCAACAAAATATTTTAGACCGTACCTATACGGACGGAAATTCTATATATATACCGATCATAGACCACTAGTATGGCTATGCAAACTCAAAGAACCTAACTCGAAATTACAAAGATGGAGAATCAGACTAGAAGAATATGATTATGAGATCATATACAAAAAGGGAATTTACAACAATAATGCAGACGCCTTAAGTAGAATCCAACTTAACGCACTTGAGACAGAATCATTAGCAGGAAACGTAGACGAAACCGAAGTCAGAGAAGACCCAGAAGAAATGGAAACTATACATTCAACACAAAATGACGAACCGGAAACCGCAATAAAAATTTTAAACGAAGCTATTGACACGAAACCCAATCAATTTATAATCACAGAAGTTTTAAACAACCCCAACCCTGTAAAATACACGAAAGTGGATAATAAGAAAATTTACAAAATTCAAATAACTAAAGACGACAATGAATCACAGATAATTAAAATATTAAAGGAATACACCCCCGAGAAAAACGATTTTACTTTTATTTTAACACGGAAAACCTGTACAAACGATTTTCAGAAATATATGTAAAACTATTTAACAATTCTGGCCCCGAACTTATAAGATGCACGAGAAAATTAATAACATTAGACGACCCTGACGAAATAAATGACGTAATAAGAAACCAACACAAAGGTAAGACCAACCATCGAGGAATAAACGAGACTCTAAAACAAATTATGAGACGCTACTATTTCAAGGACATGAAAGAACTAACGACCGACTTTATCAATCAATGCGAATTATGTGATAAAGCCAAATATGACAGAAAACCCCCAAAGATACCCTTAATGTTAACTAAAACACCAGACAAACCTTTCCAGAAATTACATGCAGATACTCTAGTAGTAGAAGCACAAAGTTACCTAACAATCGTGGACGCATTTACGAAAATAGGACAAGCAATTCCAATCACTTCTAAAAATAGTATAGACGTAACCCAAGGATTTCTACACTATTTTACATTTTACGGAACACCCGAAACAATAACCTTAGATAACGGAAGCGAATTTAAAAACGAAACAATTCAGAACACTTTCGAATTACACAAAATAAAAATACACTTTATAACGGAAAACCACCCTGAATCAAACGGACTAATTGAGAAACTACATTCAACCCTATTAGAGCAGATCAGACTATTAAGAATAAATTACAAGAAAGAACACATAAGCAACTTAATGTCATACGCATTAATCGCGTATAATAACACGATTCATTCAACTACAAATTTTACACCCTTAGAACTAACCTTAGGACATTCAGATTCACGCAACCCCTACGATATACATTATAACAAAGAAATCTATCAGCAATACGCTAAAGACCACAAGGAGAAACTAAAAATAACCTATAACAAAGTAAAGGACAAATTAGATAACGATAAAGAGCGAATTACCGCGACCCGTAATAAAAACTCAGACATAAACAAATTTTCCATAGGACAAACCGTATTCGAGAAAAATTACCATAGCAAAAGACACAAAACGGCACCGAGAAATTTAGGACCCTTTAAAATCAAACGAATATCAGACAAAAACGTAGCCGCGATAGACGACGGCAAGATAACTAAATATGTTCACCGCAAAAATTTAAGACACCCTGTACTTTCAGATGGACAATCGTCACCCTTACCGTCAACCTCCACCCAGGTAGAACGGACACAGAAATTATAATTGAAGACATAAAGAACAACCCCGGTATACTACCAATAAAATTAGGCAGTATGCAAAACACCGTAGATTATTGGACCTTTGCACAAAAATTCGATTTAACCGAGCTAAAACAAGAATTTCAAATAATCAAAAATAATTATTTTCGACTAAAACAATCAATGGACACAACAAAATTCGGAAAAGAATACGCAATAGAAATGATGAACTACGACAGTATAACAGAAAGTATTTTGAAAAATATCGAAGACAAATTTAATCGACTAATACCTACAGAACAAATGACGAGAAGAAAACGAGGACTAATCAACGGATTAGGCAACGTAATTAAAGCAATTACCGGAAATTTAGATAACCAAGACGCAGAACGCTATGATAACGCGATACAACAATTGATAGAAAATCAAAACGACATTAAAACTATAATGAGTAATCAAATATCGTTAACACAATCAACGATCATCAAATTTAATGAAACCCTTAGAAAATTAGTTAGAAATCAAGATAGTATAGCCAATCGAATAGAAACCTTAGAAAATAACATGCGAACTACTATGTTAGGCATGCGAGATTTAATCAGATTCAATACGATATATAACCAGATAATATCAACCCTAACTTTAATTCAACAAATCCTAGCAACATTAGAAAACGCAGTAACCTTTGCAAAATTAAATACCCTACATTCAAGTATAATAGAACCGATAGAGTTATTAAAAGAATTATTGAGAATAAAATCTTTTATAACTAATAGTAAATTACCTTTCGATGTATTAGAATCAAACATTTTAATATTTGAAAAAATAGCTATAGTTAAAGGCTATGTAAAAAACAACAATATAACATTCTTAATAGAAATACCAATAGTAGAGATTAACAGTTACAATTATTATCACTTATTTGCTATGCCAATGAAAATGACTAGCACATACCAAGTTATTATTCCAAAAACCAAATTCCTATCCTTAAATGAACAAAGATATGGTTATACCAACGACAAATGTAATAAAGTCACACCCAATCAATACTTATGCCAATCATTAACAACCACAACAATTCAAGAAGACAGCCCTTGCGAAGTACAACTACTAAAATTTACCAATCATTATGAAAATTGTGAAGCCAAACCTGTATTAATCAACAACATGAAAATTCAGAAAGTAACGGAAAATAAATGGATAGCCATTTTTCCCACCGAAGTAATCGCAACAATGTATTGTAATCAAGACGAAAGTAATTTAGCATTAACCGGAAGTAAATTAATCACCCTTAAGGAAAATTGTTATTTAAAATTAAAAAATGAAATAATTAGAGTTTACCAAGACCCAGTACAAAGCAAGAAGTTAGCAAATCTACCCGATCTGCAAATTAAGATTAACCAAGAAGAAGATGAAGAAACCCTTCAAAAACCAATGCAATTGGAACACCTGGAATTAGACAACTTAAACCACGCCATGAAACTCATGGAAGAATACAAAGAAAAATTAAACGAGATCAAGACGCCCAAAGTGCACTATGATAACGTTAGTGTATGGACAATTATATTGATTTTATTGACTATTTTATTGATCATTTATGTAATGTACAAAATATGTATTAGATTTAAGAATAATAAAGAAAACAGTTTTAGATTTAAGAAACCCAAACAAACAAATGTACCCTTTAGAAAATATGAATTTTAAATGAGATTAAACGAAAACAAAATGATTTAATTAAAAATCAAGAAAAAGGTTAAAACCCTTAATTTTTAATGTACGTTGGGAGGAGTTATAGTAACCCCCATCTATTATACATATGATACTAATATCCATATTAGGAAATATTAGGAAACTAAGAAATGTTAGGACAGTGCAACAATGTCGTTGCAACATTTTATTACATATTATTATGATTATTTCAGTTCCCACGAGTGGAAACGCTACAAAGTAGCCCAAGGATAAGTGACACTGCAAAAGTCAGGTCACAGACGGTCGACGGATGTCACGTACCGTGATTACGCAGAATAAGCCTGCAACAATGTATTTATGAATAGCTTTTAAGATAGCAACTAAGTATTGTAGAATGTAAGCGGACATTACGTCCGCAGGTTCCCACAGAAATGTGAGGGGGAGAAAGTTATATAAGGACCAGGAGCTCCACTCCTAGTCAGTTCATCAGACGTTCAGCTTTAACCTTGCAGTTCACTGGTAACTCACTGTACAAATTAATTAATAACTTCGACTTAGAATAAATTAATTAAAATTGTAAATGTTCACATCTGTTTAAATCAAATAAATGTGTTAAAGTTCAAAGAAGTCTTTTTAAAAAGGACCGCTCGAAGCCACGAACTCTAACTCGCGTACCGTCAGACAGTCAGATAACAAAGGAAGCAAGAGTTACTCGGACGTTATCTGGTAACCAACACAGCAAAAGGGGTTATCAATGGAACGATTAAAAAACCATCCTGACAGATTCAAATTTACCTCAGTTGTGTCTTGAAAAATATGCTTAAAGGGATCAATCATTCAGAAAATTTCTTGTATATTTCTTTATTTATATTACATACAAGAAGAAAAAATTATGAACAAATATAATAATCTTCGTGTCTATCTTTCTTTTCAAATACGCGAGTAAACGTAAATATATATTCAGAATAAAACTTATTTCCAAGAAATAATAAAATGTGTTTTTATAATAATCCAAACGCAAATATTTTATAGAGTGCGAGGCATATTGTAGCATGATCAGGCCTCGGCCAAATGGCATGTTACAGTATAAAATATACAAGTTTTGGTGGGTAAATTTTTTCAAGGTTATTAAAACTAAAACTCGCATTATAGTCCAAAATGGAAGTAAAAGTAAAATCTACTTCCGGTAGACGGATGCTTGGTTATTTCTAATTGTAGAAACTTACTATAATAAGTACATCATTTTTCAATATAAAAAGATATATGCGCAGGACAATTGTTTAGAAAGATAAGATGTAAATAGTTTATTGCGTTTGTAAATCAATTTCTCTTAAACATGGTTTTGTAGGTTATGACCATTGAGGTCCAAGGCCACGATTTATAGCCACAGGAAAATGCAAACATTATTAATGTAAGCTACATTTTAAAACATGATGCAGAATACAAAAGAAGTTTTACTACACACGTTTCACATGTGTTTTGTTTCTATTCTCGTCCCGGGTTCAGATTCCGACAGGTCTAATTGAAAAATGTTAGACGAGCATTTTCCACAAAAATACGCCCTCGTTCGGAGAAGAGGTAAAATGTACGTCCCGTGTGTCAGTGTTCTCATACACGTTAAAGATCCTCACCTTGCTTTGCGCAGCAAGGGTTCGGCAAAATAAAAAAATTCCCAGTAAAGAAACTCCCTTCTTGATCAACGTAATGCCTTCGGGTGGGCATTGGAAAATCAAATGTAGTATAGAAAATATTAGCTCTAAGTAGTAGATTTTCGTAAAAGATTATTCCGGCTAGTCACAATATCCTAAGGGTAGCGTTTGACCCTCCACAACGCAAAAAATGAACACACTCTGGTAATACGCGTTGTGTTTTATAATCGTATGGTAACGCTCATTCACGATTTTTATGATGACTGATAAATTCGAGAAACAAGCTTGCATCAAGTTTTGTTTTAAACTTGGTAAATCCCTAACTGAAACCGTAGCGATGTTCCGGGAAGTGTTTGAAACAAAGTCCACGATCATCGGTACCAAAGAGAACACGACAAGTCAGAATTACAACAAAAATCATAATCGTATTTTTCAATATCAAAGACATTATCTATCGCGGGTTTGTGCCAGTTGGTGTTACAGCGAACTCAGATTTGTATTGTGATGTTTTGAGACGGTTGAGAGAAAATGTGCTACTAAAAAGGGCCAAATTGTTGAACGTCAAAAACTGGCTATTACATCACAACAATACACCTGCTAACGCTTCACTAAAAACAAAACAAGTTTTGACCAAAAGCAATGTTGTCTCTTTTACATATCCTCCATATTCGATTCGGCACCCTGTGACTTTGCTTTATTCCCTAAAGTGAAAATTCACATGAAAGGTCAGCGTTTTGACACACAAAGACATTCGAAACAAACAAAGGAAGTGCTTAACAGTATTCGGGAAAAGAATTTTTTACACTTTCCAAGCTTGAGGCATTATATTGATTAGCAGACTACTTTGAAGGAAATAGGGGTCATTACTGATCTAGGTAAACAAAAGAAGAAATATCCCATTCAGGAGCTTTCAATTAGCACTTCGTAGATCTGTGTTTCTGAAATCGGTTGTAAGGAGTATTAAGACGGCCTACGTCTACAAATCTAGTACCATAATTATTTGTACAAGTTAGTAAGACTCATTACGTCATTATTCGATATTTGCCGGAAAATACCTATTGGAAGCAAATTTTCTTTTCCATCAATTTTTATACACCTTGAGTAAAACAAAAGTTAGTTAAGAAAATTATATAGTATTCCTTCTTAGGTATTTTTGTCGACATTATTATCATACTTATTTTTTTATTTATCGTTTTTCCCCACCAGCGGTATTAAAATCATCTTTTTTATTTTCTGCATCACCACCTTCAATCGTTTCCTGTTTCCTCCAAGGACCTTAGAATTGCTTTCAGTGGAACTAGGCGGCTTATAATTTGCGTCATAATTGACTTTTTCATCATCATCGTATGGGACATTTGTTACGGGTAAAAAAATGACATTAGGTTACGAATTTCGATTTGCCAAAAGGAACGGAAACCGCGTAACAATTTTAATGGTGCATCGGCTAATTACAGCGGTGCGGGAGTAGGTTCCTATGAAAAGAGTGATAGCAGAAAATATAAACATGTGAATTACCGAAATACAAAACTATTTACAAGTACCGCTTACTTTGAAAGGCTGTACCAGTTATCGAACGTAAGGGACGTCAAAATGATTTGTCCTAGTAATTCCTTTGATGTTTCGCTACCCGAAAGACGGTAAATCTGGATAGGTCTTTTTGCTTTCGGTGTTCCAAAATTTCGTCACCTTATCTTTCACCTTTCTTACCCATACCTTAAGAATACATAACTTTCTGTCAAATTAAAGCAACTTTTTAAAATACAAGTTTCTTTCAAATATGAGTTTTTCACAGGGATAGCTAGATATCCTTTCACAATGATCGCCTTTACCTATCTTATACGCAACTTCAAATAGAAATCTTTCTAAGCTTAAACTATATTAAGAATAAATCCCTGAAATATAAATTCACATACAGTAACCTAAAGTAACATCCAACTGACCAAATATTATTAACAGAACTTCTTTAAAAAAACATTAATCTGGATATAATACTTCTATTCCACTGTTCTAGTTCCAAGATTAATTTGTACATTTTAAATCCCATTTTTTTTTGAAAATTCGCTTAACACCAATACTTAAAAAATATAACGCAATACCAACTTCTCTTTTGAACCATTCTAGTGTTTATTAAAAAAATGATGAGTTTTATTCTTTACCTAATAATAGTTACTCAAATAAACTTAAATTTACATATTTCTTTACTTTTTTAAAAAGATCAAACTTCCTTTCTCGAAAATATTTCACTTAAATTTAAACAAAACTAATTTTGTCGCTTTAAAAACCGTCTACAACTTATATTTACCGGTTCATATGTACATATTTATCAAGCGGAAACAAATAATAAAAGTTCACACGGTACTCACAGTTAAGTTCCAGTACTTGGGTCTTTAAATCCTGACACGCCAATGATTTACCTGTTTATTCAGTATCGACACGACCCCATTCCATCTATTTAAACTACAGTTTTTGCTGAAAGAGTGCAATCCGTTCATTACCCTTTTATCGATTCTCTACCGATGCGAATATAAATTACACGAGAAAAATTCAAAACAATTTTACGCCGTTCACTGCGACGTACAATTTACCTATATTATTCGAGTAACAATTACGTGTCGCTACCTACAGCTCAAGTTGACAAGTAGGTGGGTTGCCGACCAGCTGCAGCGGAGACGGAGTGGGTCCTAGAAGTGCTATAGACCAAAAAAAATAAAATAAAGAGGGCGCCAGGCAAATTTGCCTCCAGGCAACCACCTAAGTACTTCGCACTACCAAAAATACCAATAAGTACGGGTACCTATATGCCGAGATATTGTTACTACTTGCTTAGACCTTCGTTCGAGCAAGACGTACTTTCGAGCTCTTCGCATTTAGATTTATATTTATTATTTATTATTTATTATTTATTATTTAAATCATATTAAATTAAACATCAGTTCTTAACGTTAAAGTATTTATTCAGTTTATCTACAAACAATAATTTGTGAGAAGTTATAGTGCTTTATTTCGTTATCCCTAAAAATGGGGTAACAATCATTTAATTTATCAACAATATTGAACTTTTGGAGGTTTTCGGCGGTCAAGTGCCTGGAGAACAACAGTTTAAACCAACATCTTTAACCCTGAAGAAAATCTGAAGTAAATAAGAGGGTAGAACCCTATTAAATTTCAACACGTGGCCAGGTTTGGTCACATAATTATTATAATTATTAACTATTATTAGACTCAATACAACAGCTTTGTTAATATATCAGACAGCTGCATACAATTTTTCTGGATAAACAAGCTCTATTATCAGCACGTGCTGATAAACTCTCAGAATTTCTCACACTAACAAGTGCCAATGGCTGATAAAAGTAAGCAAGAGGCACCAAGGACAATTCCAACGAGTAGCTCCACTGCGTTTACATTTCCACCGCCCCCAGCATCAGCAGACTCGCTTATGCCCTTTCAGAAATCGTCCAGGATGTCCCATTCACCACCGCCACCACGATCCAGGGCTTCGTCAGTTAGTTCTGTCCTTTCTGATACTCAAAAAACGAAGAGAGCAAGAGATGATGATGTCATAGTTTCGACAGTTAACTTAGAAAACATATCAGCGATTAAAAAATACCTAACCGAATATGTTTTTAGGGATGGTAATAAAATAAACCGAAGTAGCGCTCAATACATCCTCCAAAGAATGGAGGACATCGCTTTAATAGCCTCTGCCGCCTCTCAGGACTGTGAAATATATAAAGCTAAACTCCGCCAGCTAGACAAGAACTTCAAAACTATTTCAGCACAACAGGTAACAGTACAACAACAACCACTAACACACGTACCACCTACATACGCTCAAGTCTCAGCAACCACTTCCCAACACGCACCACCCACTAAACCTCCTCCCAAAGTCATCACCTTAAAACCAACATCCTCCGACACAACCCCATCCTAGCTCCTCAATATTGTGAAACAAAACCTGCGACCATCCTTATCTGACCTATCTATTCGTAGTATCCGCCCTTCTAGAACTGCCGTAACCATCCGCACTGATAAACCCTCTGACGTCAATATAATATCCAACTTAAATCAGCAAATCTGTTCTGTCCACGTTCCTAAACCCAGACAACCACAACTTATCATATTCGACATAGACCGAGACATACCTACCCCAGATACCCTTTCACTCCTCTACCAACAAAACTCCCTCCAACACCTTATCCCGAAAATGATTTCCGTTCCGAGACATCCGTAGCCATACGCCGCCCCAGACCTGACGCTAACGACAACCTCATCCTTAACGTTTCTCCCAGGCTCCGAACGATTTTAACGACAAGATCCCATGTCTATATTGGCTATATGTCCTGTAGGATCCGTGATCTGGTTTCGATCACGAAATGTTATAACTGCCAACGCTTTGGACACTCAGCCAAGGTTTGTCGTTCAACAACTACATGTGGACACTGTGCCCAAGAACACACCCTAAAATCATGTCCCAACCAATCCTCGCAACCCATCTGCTCCAACTGCCAACGCATCAACCGCCCCCACAACCATTCTGTTACCAGCCCTGATTGTCCCGTATATAAACAATCTTTAGAAATTTCTAAATTACGTACCGATTATGGCTATTAATCCCACCACGCAAGTTCTTATGCCCAATCATAATCCCCACCTATCACCTTCCTACATTTCAGTCATTCAAGCCAACCTTCAACACTCTCGCTCCGCAACACTTGAACTTGCTCATCTCCTCGTCGAACGTAAAATATCCATAGCTGTCCTACAAGAACCTTACCTTATAAATAACAAAATTCCCAACCTTCCTCCCTATACTAGATCTCTTATCCACCCACATCCAATAGGCCCTAATCTAACAGCAGCCATCATCATTAACAACCCCCAAATAGACGCATCTCTTATCCTCTCCCACTCTACTCCACCTGTACTGACCGCTGAACTACACTGGAAGACTGGCACCATCTACATTATTTCGGCTTACTTTCAATACAACAAAAACATTCAGACATACTTACAACAACTGGACAACACTTTACAAACCCTTACACACAAACCGACACTTATATGTGCAGACGCCAACGCACGTTCTACGTTATGGTACTACGACACCACTGACGACAAAGGCACCCTCCTTGAAGATTTCATCCTCCAACACAACTCATCTATCCTAAACACTCCATCAAACACACCAACCTGGGAATCCTTAAACCATAGTTCTAATATTGACGTCACCCTTTCCACCCCATCAGCCCGTAACCTAATTGACTCCTGGAATATATCCCATCTTATAACCTCCAGCGACCACAATCCAATAACATTCAACATCCTTCCCAATCTCCCATCACGTCAATTCCACAAATTGTCATCCTATAATACAAATAAAGCAGACTGGCCCCGTTTCCTGAAATCCTTGAGAAACCACATTTCCAACCCCCAACCTGCTATACCACAAAGTTCCCATCCAACCTTACTCGCTAACTCTATTGTCCAGAATATACACCGTGCCGCATCCACTACCATCCCAACAAGATACCACAATACTCGCACGACACCCTGGTGGAGTCATACTTTACAAGACACAAGACGACGCTTAAACACCCTACGACACAAAATACAACGACTTCATAGACTCGCAGTTACAAATGACCACTTAACACTACTGAAAACACAATACCGACAACTACGATCAGACTTTAAACGATCCATCTACGAGGCTAAGAAGAACCATCTCCAGAACATCGTTGACCACCCCAATGCCGATCCCTGGAAAACTTATCGCAGGTTAGTAAAATTCCCTCCGAATCAAATCCTAACTACGCCCACATCACTTCAAAACCCCACCATCCAAAATACTTTATCCCTCCTACTAAAATTTGTAATCCCTCCTACTTCCATAGATATCCCTTCCTTTCAGCAATACCAAATTATCTCCAACTGCGAAACCCCCCCTAACACACCTCCAGATGATATTTTTGACACCAACTTACTTAATTCCATTGTTTCCAAATTAAATACACACAAATCTCCAGGTCCAGACAATATCACAAACATTATCATTCAAAAATCATGGCCAGTAATCCGTCAACCCATCATCCAACTATTCCAAAAATGCCTAACTACCGGTATCTTTCCTGACACCTTTAAACATGCTAACATTACCCTACTATTAAAACCTGCAAAACCTCCTGAAGACCCTCGTTCCTACCGTCCAATTGCCCTTCTTTCATCCATCGGTAAACTCCTTGAAAAATTGATCCTTCAAAAACTCCAATCACACATCGATAATCACTCCCTGATTTCCCACAACCAACACGGTTTCCGCCAAGGTCACAGCGAAGAACAAACAATATTTTCCTTGATTTCCAAAGTCCAATCATCACAGTCCAAATACGTCATAGCAATCTTCCTCGATTTTCACTCCGCCTTTGATCTCCTCTGGTGGCCCAATGTCCTGAACCAACTCAAAATACTGAATTTCCCATCCAATATATACAAAATTATCCAATCATATTTATCTTCCCGAACAGCAAGCCTCCGTACGAACTACTTTTCCTCTACCATGCCCCTAACACAAGGTTGTCCACAAGGATCCATTCTCTCACCTACCCTTTGGAACCTATCCATCAACCCTCTCCTTGACCTCAATATTCAAAACACAGATACCTTCGCCTACGCAGATGACCTCACGTTCCTTATTCACGGTAATTCCCGCCTCCAACTACAATCCACTGCAAATATCCTAATTCAACATATCGAACAATGGTCAATCCTAAATAAGCAACCTATCTCCCCTACTAAATCCAAAATGTTACTTTTAAAAGGCTTCCTTGACCTCCGCCGCAGTCCTACTATTCATATCCTAGGAACACCCTTAACCTTCTCTGAATCTGTCTCCTACCTCGGTATCCACTTAGAAACTCGCTTGAAGATGCATACCCACCTCCAAAAAATCCGCTCCAAAACCAAGTTAATCCTGCACAACATTCAGCAATCCCTACCTAAATCAATCCAACTAGCACCACCTACAAGAAGACTCATCCTAAATAACATCATCATCCCCATTGTCCGCTATGCTGTTGACTCTTGGTATCCCCTCACAACCCCACATTCCCGCAGAATCCTAAACCCAATCATACGTCCTTATCTGTTATACGTCTCTCGTGCCTTTCGAACCACCTCCACTTCCTCTCTATATACAATATTAAAAATCCCCCCCTTAGAAATCCAACTCCATCACTTTGTGCAAATCCGTAATCTAAAATTTCGTCGTCCGCTCCACCTCCATAATGAAACACTATCTCCTGACATCTACCGCACAATCCCTACCACCGACCTTAAGTCCCGCATTTACAACTCCCTCCTTCACTCCTGGCAAGAATCATGGTCCTACTCCGATACCGGCAGATACACCCACCAAATATTTCCTTCTATTACTGACATCCCCGATCACATACAAAATTCCAGCCGTACAACAATCCAATTCCTAACTGGTCATGGAAAATTCCGATCTAAATTACACGCCTTTCACCTAATACCCTCTCCACTATGCCCATGCTGTCTTGATTTCCCCGAAACCCCAGAACATTTAGTATACCACTGCCCTGCCCTTACTCCCATCCGGAATACCTTCAAACAATCCATCCATTTCGACAAATTTTCCCCTCTACCTGAGTTCAAATTCCTAATTACTAACTTTCCCCTTTCCTTACACGCCTCCTACAAGAAATCCTAGATACCAAACCTCCTATACCCCCACCTTAACCCCTCTAACCTGCGAATAAACATGGATAAGTGCTACTGAATTGGACCTAAGGAAGCCCCCTCTCCCTGCCCTGGATCAAGTTTTTGACGTCACATGAAGTATAAGCGAGTCTGAAAAACACCAATTAAAACTGAACAAATTTCTATTTATTTTGTTTTATAATTGATTATTTCCTTTGTTTTATTTATATCTTAGAATGTTCTAACTAGGATGGGCCAATGGCCTAGGTATGGTTACAAAATAAATTTCATTCATACATACATACATATTGTTACTAAAATAATGCCTTGTCATAAACTATTAAATTATTAAATGATGCCAGTAAGTAAGTCAGGTAAAAATAAATATATATTGGAGACAGTTTCTGTTCTTAATCTAAATAATCGTTGATAATGTTCAGTCAATCATAAACAATGTACGTTCAGTACGACAAAAATAATAAAACAAAATAACATGGTTAATGCGCACGGATGGTTTATATTATGGACGTCGTTTGAGCTCAGGCGCACGTACGATTTATATTCAAAAATGGTGTCGTTGCACGACAAGTCAAAAGAATAGACAATTATATCAACTACGCGTAAATTAAATAATTGCATTAACTATTGTTTAACATATAAGATTTGAAATAGTTGAATTAATTATTTATCATTGTAAGACGAAAGATATTAAATTTCCGATTACAAAAAAAAAACCCTACAGTAAGGGGTTTTTCCGTCCAACAATGGTATTCAATAATTTTTGTCTTTCTACCAAAAGAAACCATTATTTAGATTCTAATATGAATAGACACGTAATTGCAAATTCAAACATCATAAATCAATTCTTATTTACAAGTATTAAATGATACATACCCAAAAGATCAATATGGCGAAATTCCACAGGTGGCTTAACAGCAGTAAAATGAAGAATATATCCCTCATAAGAGGTGGAAACTAGTGAAGTCAATAAAATCAATATTTAGGCAAATTTACAACACTTAACGTTTCATAATTGCACTACGAAATAAATTCCCATAAGGATGCTTTCAAAATCATAAAATATTCGAAGCGCTCAACTTCAATCTGCTGTTAGCCTTATGTTACCATATCTCCAACTAACAAAACTTGAAAATATTAAGAAAAATTTCCTAGCATCTCGCGGGAAAACAATGGAACTACTTATACCACGGTTCTAAATAAGAACAAGTCTTTATTTCTACAAATTTATAATTACGGCATCTAAACACCAGAGGCCTGCACAAGTATCCTGTTATTATATCCAAGTTTGTTTACAGTTTTATGAAGGGACAATTCTCCATCTAATTAAAGGTTTATTGTTCTTTAAGGAATTATTTATATACATTTACTACGTGAAAAACGTTACATTAAGTTACATAAATAGATAATTGTTTAAAAATGGTAGTTATTTATGCAATGTAAAGAAGTGACACGTTACAACTCCCCCCTTACCTAAAGAAATTTTCCTCGAATAATTCACTAAAAAAGGTAAGTACTAATACTGTTTTGCAATTGTTTCATCATCTACAGCCGATGGTTTTAAATCTTTAAAATGCCATGTTCCGGCCGATTTTCCCTTATCATCTCGAAGCTCATAAGTCCAACGCGAAATACGTTTCTTGATGTAAAAAGGCTCTAAATAGCGTGGTGCAAGTTTCTTTGTGAAGAACTTGAAAGCATCAGAAAGTACATAGTTTTTCCTCCAAACTAACTGATTCGGCAAAAACTCTTCTTGTCTGCAACGCATGTTGTAACGATCACAACTTTTCTTATTCGCAACCTCTAACCGATGTCCAACATCTTTAAACAAATTTTTAAAATTTTCGTTACGAGTAACCCCTCCTAATTGAGTTCCATCTTCTTCTGAAACTAAGTCTTTAACAGAATAATCTTCACCAGACAATATCATATTACGACCAAACATTACAAAAAATGGGATAACCTTCGTGCTCTCATATGTTGAAGTTCTAAGTGCGCAACTTAGTTCGGGGAGTTTTTCGTCCCAGGTACGATGATTGTCAGACACATACATAGCAAGCATTGTTTTCACATCTCTATTCACACGTTCAGTAGGGTCAGTTCGTGGATTGTAATTGACACAATATTTCAAAGTAATTTTATACCTAGTTGTTAAATTTCTAAATTCCCTAGACCGAAACTGAGAACCATTGTCACTTATAATAATTCTAGGAACACCATAAACCAAAGACACCTCATTCTCAATCTTACTCTAAATTACTTTTATTGTGGCCTTTCTAAACGGAAATAACAAACTATATTTACTCAAATAATCAGTCACCACTAACAAATACGCATGACCCTGCTTAGATCTCAGGAAAGGACCATTTAAATCCATACAAATCATTTCCCATGGTCGATCAACTTTAGGATGAGACACCATTTTATCACAAGGTCCCTTCTGAGACACTTTATGTGCCGCGCAAACCTGACAATTTCTAACTACTTTCGCAACATCATATCGCATCTTAGGCCAATATTATGTTTCAGAAATCTTAGCACAAGTTTTATAAACACTTCTATGACCTGCTGTTGGGGGTTCATGAGCACTAAAAATAATATCTCTACGACTAGGTTTAGGTGCAACTATCTTCCACGCCTCTTCAGGAGGAGATATATCTGGATACATCGGTGTCACAAACTTGAAAAATTTACCATCAGTGACACGCCATTCACTATGTTTTTGGGGTGAATCGATTACTCTACTTTTCATTTTCTCAAACCACCTATCCCCACTTTTTTCACTTTCATTAATAACCACCGGAGCGTCCACCACCACTTCATCAACTAATGGGACATTTCTAGATAATGTGTCTGGCACAACATGCTCTTTATCCTTGCGATGTATCACCTTAAAGTCATATTGCTGTAACCGAACCGACCACCTATCTAACCGACCAGACAAATTCTTCAAGTTGTGCAGCCACAAAAGACTATAATGGTCTGTCACAACCGTAAAGGCTACGCCCTTTAGATATGGTCTCAATTTCTCTACAGCCCATATAACCGCTAAACACTCTCTTTCTGTTGTCGAATAATTTCTTTCTTGTTTGGTAAGGGAGCAACTTATGTATGCAATCACTTTATCTCCATCAGTATCAGGTTGACTCAACACTGCTCCTATGTCATAACTGGAGGCGTCTGTCTAAACAACAAAATATTTTGTGTAATCAGGACAACTAAGTATCGGTGCAGCCACCAAGTACTCTTTAAGTCGATGAAACGCATTTGCACACCCATGTGAACACTCAAATTTACGAGTTTTACTTAATAACCTTGTAATTGGGGTTATGATGGTAGCAAAGTCGGGTATAAACCGACGACACCAAGAAATGTTCCTATTACACGACGAACTTCAACTACTGATGAGGGTTCGGGTAAATCTAACATTGCTCGAACTTTTGCCTTATCCACATGAAGACCGTTCTTGTCCACCACATAACCTAAATACTTCATCCCAGGGTGACAAAAGCAACATTTTTTAAAACTAACTGTGATATTTGCATTTCTTAGACGATTAAATACCTCTTCCAAAATCCTCAAGTGTTCCTCAAACGTTTCGGTCACTACTACCACATCGTCAAGATACACAAACACGTGGGGTTCAAGATCATGTCCCAACACGTTGTTAATCAACCGCTGCCAAGTGGCAGGTGCATTATGAAGTCTAAAGGGCATTCTTTTAAAATGAAAGAGTCCACGATTTGGCACAGTGTATGGTTTCGAATTTTCCGCCATCTTAACTTGCCAATACGCAGATTTAACTTCCAAACTAGACAAATATTTTGCATTACGAAGTTTGTCCAGTGTATCAGACACTAAACGAAGAGGGTAACTATCCCTCACCGTAACAGAATTTAGCTTACAAAAGTCTACAGGTGGCTTAACAGCAGTAAAATGAAGAATATATCCCTCATAAGAGGTGGAAACTAGTGAAGTCAATAAAATCAATTTTTAGGCAAATTTACAACACTTAACGTTTCATAATTACACTACGAAATAAATTCCCATAAGGATGATTTCAAAATCATAAAATATTCGAAGCGCTCAACTTCAATCTGCTGTTAGCCTTATGTTACCATATCTCCAACTAACAAAACTTGAAAATATTAAGGAAAATTTCCTAGCATCTCGAGGGAAAACAATGGAACTACTTATACCACGGTTCTAAATAAGAACAAGTCTTTATTTCTACAAATTTATAATTTTGGCATCTAAACACCAGAGGCCTGCGCAAGTATCCTGTTATTATATCCAAATTTGTTTACAGTTTTATGAAGAGACAATTATCCATCTAATTAAAGGTTTATTGTTCTTTAAGCAATTATTTATATACATTTACTACGTGAAAAACGTTACATTAAGTTACAGAAATAGATAATTGTTTAGAAATGGTAGTTATTTATGCAATGTAAAGAAGTGACACGTTACACCACCTTGTCGAGGAGCCTGTCTGCGATCCAACTTCACAATCGTTTTTTTTGTAACTTAATTTACCAAACTCTTCGAATTTAGTACTATATTTTAGTCTACCTCTCTTGAAAATTTCCCTCTCACGCTTTTGAAAGCGATGTATTAGACGTTTGCAACGCATTTTTATAACATCGTAAATTTATGAATTAATGGTTGTTGTGGTTTTTTTGAGCTCGTGTGAATTTATAAAATTTTATTATAGACGGTTATTTACCGAAATCTATTTCTAAATTAATACGAATAGTGTAATCTCGATCTTTATTACTGTTTGTATTTAGTATATATTTGATGCTTTCCTGTTTATTCCTCTACAAATTTAATAGCATAATAAAATAGCAGCGTTACTAATGTAAACTACCATAGTTTCTATAAATTTTTTACTGTATTTTGGTTGCTAAAACCTCATTTAAGCAATTGAAATTAATAAATTCTTTCGTACTACTTACTGTTGATTTAGGTAGCGCATTAGCGTTACACGTTTTAAGATTCATATTCGGATTCTGTAAGAATAAGATCATTATCACATCCTTCAAACCAACATAAAGATTTTGCTTCTCCGCTGGGATCCATAATTTATCGTTTACTATTACTACAAATCAAAGCTTTGGTATATTTAATAGCTATGTAAAACTTTAAAATTGAAACTTCTTATTATAAATAAAATTATTAAAAAGCACCTCAAGATAATTAACACAACCACTACTACCTCGATCTCAACGAACTGATACAAGATCTACAAACTTGCATGTAAATAATGTCCTTCATTCTAAATTCACACTAAAAACCAAAACCGTACACTACATGTAGGTCCATATTGGCGAGCTTAAGGTGACACTATCACGATATGTGTATCATTTCGATGTTCAGGAACGCTTTGGCTTAAATATAAAGGTTATTTTTTAAAGTCTAATCACGTCTTAAAATTAAAATGTCACACATTGATAATGTATTATCAGAACGTATATAAACGTCGTCGTCCTTCAATGTGTCAATAGGAACTCTAATGAAAGTTAAAAAAAAATTAAACAAATGTTTTACTTCTTTTCATTTTCTGAAAGTCCTGTAGCTCTACAATATTAAACACGAAACGTAATTTCGCCTTGCAAACACTGAGTTTTGTTCTGTAACTTCCAAAATCAATATACACCGTTTATATGTCTTAAAATTAATTCTAAACATAGAGAGACGTAATTCGATCTGAAGCAATCAGCATTAAGCGAAGTAACAGCCAAGGCAAAAGCTTACTGGGATTCTCAGAAACAACAAAGGCAAATTGAAATTTTTGCCAGTATTCAATTAGAACGAGCAAATTCTAAGGCTGTAATTTTCTTAAGGAAGATGGTTATTTGAGAGTTTGTAGGTATTTCGGGAAAGCAGTACCCATGGAAATTGTTAACTTACACAACATCGCAATACATATGTATATATTGACGCTAGAGGCTGTAAGTAGAAAGATAATTTGAGTCAGTTACGGAGATTGTGTTATTTTCTTCTGATACTGAAACAAAATTTAAGTGTTTTGTAATATATTAAACAGCTAGCCATCCATTTCAAACAATTTAATATTTATGATAAGCAAATCACAGGAGACAGTTACTTTACATTATATATATGCAAATTCATAAAGCACTTTTTTATGTTCTTTTTATGTATGTGAACCTGGTCTCCGTACATATTCTACAAGTTTGGAATCGATATCCAATCAGTTAAGAAGGTATAATCTGTTTCAATTAGTTGCAAGTTATAGCAACACCCCACGCATACTTTGTGTTCAAAGTCAATTTAAAATGGGTACGAGTAAATATTCCGATCCTAAGAAATTACTTGGTATATCTATTTTAAACGAAAGACAGCAGTTTAAATAGGTTTTTGAATCTCTTATGCAGCATTCACTTTTTGTATTTGCTGGATCGTATTTGTGGCGATTTGCTAAGTTTAATGTTTCACATATCGCGAACGGTGAGGTCGACGCTATTTTTATAAACATAAACACAAAGCGTGTGCTCAGTTTTTGGCTGAAACTAAGATTAAAGATTGATAACTTGCAGAAGGTAGGACAAAGATCTACCTTTGGTCAGTATTAATAACTAGAAATATTTGAGACATCTAATAAATTCATATTTCAATGATATTCAGTTTTTGTTGCATTAAGAAATTAGACTACATTCAATTTCGTAGGGTTTGTTGGTTATTGAGGAGTGTGCATACCTTAAGATCGAATACCGATTATTCTGCCTCACATACGCTGTCATATAAAAACGATCTAATACTATAATCTAAAATCTTGTAAACAATTTCAGTAAGTGAATACAAACACTCAATTATGAACTGATTCATTATCATTAGGTTTTCAGTCCTAGAACTGCCTGGACGTGTGCCCCCATTGTTTCCCATTCTGAGCTAAGTTACACATTTCCGATCTTTCACTATCTGTGTGCAATAGTTTAATCTAGGTCCATATGTACCTCTAGTTTTTCTCTCCTCTGCTTCTAACATACGCCGTGATATTCTCTTATCATGTGCCTTATCATTCAATCTCTCCTATTTTTCACTGTTTTCCACATATTTCTATCTACCGCTACCATTTACAGTACCACCTTGTTCATACGTTTTTCTATTCATGCTATCTTCATCGTTCGTCTGTAACACCACATTTCCAAGGCTGCTGTTGTTTGATGCCCGCTTCTCCTAATGCCCACGTTTCACAGCCATATATTGCTGTGCTCCACATATTTGTTCTTAGTAACTTTTTTCTTGTTTCTATGCTGGCTGTCTTCGAACATAGCGGCTGCTTTTTCTTGTTAAATTCAGCCTGGACTGTACAAACCTTTTCTTCTTATTTTATATCTTTTGCACTTCTTTCCTTCTATAGTTTTCTGAAAACCATTTCACTGATATTCAATGGTGCGTGAAAAGTGTCAAGCAACATGAGGGTAACTACGATGCCCCATCACTTAAGTATTTGCTAAATCAATAGTTTTCCAATAACTCCTATCGCACAACCAACGTCTGTAGTTGTTTACAAAAATCACCAGGTATATATACAATTACTTTTTTCATTAGAATTATGTACTAGAACTGGTTGGACGCGTACCTCCATTAATTTCTATTCTGAGGTAGCCCACATATTTCCATGAAATGCCCACAACCTACATGTTTTACTATCAGTGTGCAATAATCTATACTAGACCTACCTTTACCCCTCTTTTTTTCTTTCTCTGCTTCGAATATATTCCGTACTATTCTCTTATGCCCTAGCGTGTATTCTATCATCCAATCTCTCTTAATTTTTACAGCTTTCCACGTAATTTTTTCTTCCTCTGCCATTTTTAGTACCTCTTTGTTTCTAAGTTTATCTGTCCACGCTATCTTCACAATACGTCTGTAGCACCACATTTCAAAACCTTCAACCTTTTTCCTGCTTGCTTCTCCTAATCTCCACGTTTCACAGCTGTATAGTGCTGTGCTTCGACACATATGCCTTCAGCAAACTTCTCCTTGTTTCTGTGGTTGCTGTCTTCGAACAGAACATCAGTTTTTTCTTGTTAAATATAGCCCAGATTGTACAAGTCGTATTTCTTATCGGTCTCCTTCTATTGTTTTTTAAAAGTATGACATATTGTCACCGATATTCAATTGTACTTGAAGTGGACTAAGGAACATGACTCCACCACTCCACCACTTACATACTTGCTGAACCAATAGTTTTCCAATTACTCCTTTCGCACAATCAACATATGTTGAGAATATTCCAAAATCAAAATCGGTAGTTGTGTACCATAATCACCAGGGTTAAATACAATTATTTTTTCATCACCGAAATACCGTACTGAAACTGGTTAAACGCGTACCGCCATTAATTTTTGTTCTGATCAAACCTACACATTTCTCAGAAATTCCAACATCCTGCATCTTTTACTATCTGTGTGCAATAATTTAATGTAGGTCTACCTATGCCCCTCTTTTTTTCTTTCTCCGCTTCTAATATACTCCGCACTATTCCTCATGCCTTAGTATGTTACCTATTATTCTATCTCTCGTATTCTTACGTGTTTTTTCATATTTCTTTCTTGCTTTACCATTTCTGGAACGACTTGGTTTCTAATTTTGTCTGTCCATTATATTTTCATCATACGTCTATAGCATCACACTTCAAAGGCTTCTATCTTTTTCCTGTCCGCTTCTCTTTCTGTTCACGTTTCAAAACTGTACAGTGCTCTGTTCCTTTTCTTATTTCCATATTTGTTGTCTTTGTACAAACTAAGTTGCTTTTTGTTGTCAAATACAGCACGGCTGTGTGCTGATCTTTGTTTTATATCTTTGGCACTTTTTCCATTTTGCGTTAATTGGCATTCTAGGTAGCAGAAATTAACCACTTGTAGATTTTCGTTTCCTATTTGCATTCTAGTTTCTGATTTATTTTTCCCTGCTTTACATACTCATACTTTAGTTTTATTTTTGTTAATTTTTATACCGTATCTCTCTGTTAGAACTGTTGCCACTTCATTAAGAGCGTCTTCTAGCTCTTCCTTACTAGGTGCTAACACCACTATATCCTCTGCAAATTTAAGCATTCCAATCTTTTATCTCTGCATTATAATTCTAATTGTCCTGCTGCATTTAACAGTATTCACTGATGTATAAGTTAAAAATTAACGGAGTTAGGGTACATATCTGCACTACCCATTTTTCAATATTTACTTCTCTACGTTCCTGCTCTGATTCTATAACCGTATTTGCCCTTTGTATAAGCTATGTACTATTTGTCTATCCCTAAAACTCATTACATTCTTTGTGAATATTTCAATATTTGTTTCGATTTTACATTGTCGGATTCTTTTCCCAGATATACAAACCTTATATACACGTCGTCTCCTTTTTTTATTGTCTTCTCTATTATCAGCCTCGTAGCTGAAATAACCACCCGTGCTCCCCTGTTTCGCCTAAACCAAAATTGATCTTCTCCTAGTATTTCGTCAGCTCGTTTCTCCATCGGTCTTTGTAGAACTCCTGTTAATATTTTTGACACGTGTGTTTTCAAACATTTGTTCAAAAATTTTCACGTTTATCCGCGCCTTTCATTTTGATATACTGACTATGATGTTACGCTTGAAATTTTTTGGGTACCTCGCCTGTCTCGTACATATGGCTCACAAGTTGAAAGAGGCGCTCTGTTGCTGCTCGTCCAGAGGCTTTTAGAGTTTCTACTTGTACTTTATCTATGCTCGGTGCCCTACTATTTTTCAGACTTTTTAATGCTAATTTAAACTCATCCCCAAGAATAGGGTATCCCAAGTCATCCTTTTTAATGTGATTCCTGTTCAAGTGCTGCTAGTTCCAGCCTGCATATAAATTCCCTACATATTCTAGTCATCTAACCACTTTCTCTACATTTAGTATGATGATATCTCCTTCCACGCCCCTTATGTTTTTGCTATACGGTTTTATATCCTAAAATTCATTTTAATTAGTTGGTATGCTTAGTCTTTTTTTCCTATTTCCCTCTTAGTTCGTTTCTCGTTGCACTTTTTATTAACTAACGAACGAGGATTATAAGGATTATTACGAAGGAATTAATTCCAAATTACAAAGCCTTAAACGAAACCACAGTAAAACAGTTGCTATATGTGTTGGTAAAATTTTTAAATTGCTACACTTATTATTAATGCAAATAATAAAAAGCCTCATAAAACATAATTAATTACAAAGTGAACTGAATTTACTAAATAGTTACTAGTAATTCTGTAAGGCCAATAAAAATCAATTAAAACCCTTACAAAATACCGAATTGAAATATAAATGATAGAAATTGAAAAGAACAATGACATTAAAATTGACAAATCATCTGACAGTAAACTTATTCACAAGAATTCAATGTACCTAAACCAGTCACATCAAATAAACTTTCCACTGGATAATAATGGTTTCTTATGTGGAAGTTGTAATAGGATCTATAACAGTTACCAATCGCTCAAAACACATCTCAAGGATAATCACAATTCAAAAATGGAGTTTAAATGTTCGTTATGTGATAAATGTCACACAGACTTACGTTCAATCAAAAACCATTTCAAACTGGAACACGAATCCTTCTAACAAAGCCCTCAAGTACAAAATAATTTGAATACCGTGATAGAAAATAACGAAAAACCACCCTCGTTAGAAGTAAAAATAAAACTATGAACAACAACTGTAAAGATAATTTAAGTTTAGAACTATTAGAAAATTTAAAAATAGTATCTGCAACACTTCCACATATTCCCAAAGCCGCCAGACCGTCAACCGCAAATGTCTTTCGACGACCGTTAAACGAAGTTATGAAAGAAAACACTTTCGGCGGTTTTCGGAACGCTTTGGAAGGCTTCGTGATTTACGGTGGGACAACGTTAGAGTATAAATAATTATGATAAGAATATAAAAACTATAAATTGAACATATATACAGCATAGAGGGGTTCAGAAGTCTTCGGTAGTCTTTGGAACTCTTCAAGGCTTCGGAATGTACTTGTGAGGCCAAGTAAGAACTTGAATAACGATAGTTAGAAAATATTTACAGTTTTAAGAGTGGTTCGGAAGTCTTCGGTGATCACCGAAACCCTTCAGAAGACGTCGTCGTAGTGGTGCCTTAGGCCTCGTCGAGTGCGTCGCCGTTGAACTCTACGGTGGTGTTGTCCCGGAGATAGGCTTGACAGACGCAATCGGTGATATCACAATAAACGACTTCTCGGAATGTAGTTCTAGTGGGGGCAGTTTCAATACGTTCTTGCCGCGGCCCTGCAGAAACCACAGATGGTTCGGCGATGGTGGTAGAGGCGACAGAAGCTTTGGGTGCGGTAAGGTTGATCGAAACATACGTCGAAAAGCGTTCTGTGCCTGCTTACGGTGGCCTGGTGAATGGAACGGAGCTTACCGGCCGTACGTAGTTTTTTACGAATTATAGTGACGTGCCACAGGTACGGCGGTGGACAGCGCTACTGTCGGAAAATACGCAGGCTATGGAGAGCAATGCTCGCTAAAGTAATAGCAGGCTATGGGGAGCACTGTCAGTTGATTCTTTAGGCTATGGGGAGCACAAACGAATGTCTTTCGAAAAACTTGTAATTGTATTTATACACTTCCTGTTCTTATGCTGCCTGTGTTGAAAAATGTTAATGATGTTTTAACCAATGAAATTGTGTGCATGAATTTTCGAATGTAAAAGAATGTCCAAGTTTTATTCGGCCAATGGGCGTGTTAATTTATGAGTAGCTAAAAAAAATTAGTTGAAAATTCTCGCGATTCTGCAGTTTATTCCTATGTTCAGCACGTGCATTTTGATGTAGTCAACAACAAATTCAACCATCGGACACTAGTCGATCTTCATTCGAATAATACACTTTAACACAATACCGTTGATCGATATTCATCCCAACATTACACACCGCTGATGGATAACGATCCCAGCAACAACATCCTGCGGTGATTTTATATCCCGTGCACAATAATTCTCACGTATAGACTAGCATAAAGTATTGGACAGTATCTTCCATGTAGAAACCTCCGCTGCTGCTCTTACGAAGGACACTTCCAAAAGAAACTGCTACCTTTGCTGCCGCCGTCGCTGCACCAGCACCGCCATTATCAGTCGGCACCACTCGCTGGTGGCTAAAAACCATTGACCTTCCCAACTGCATCCTTTATGGCGAACACGGCTCGATGACGTCCTGCCGACCGATTCTCGCCGCCCCTCCGTCTACCAGGTCTGTAACCGAGAATTTGAAGAACTGTATGAAGCCCTAGGTCACGAATTCCTAGACCGTCGCTGAAAAGGCACCCTTCCTTCGACTTCAGGGACGGATAACAACGCTATCACTTCCGCGAGTATTTCAGTTACTTTTAAGGTTGGACATTAGTGTACATGAAGGACTTATGTATTATATTATGAGTTATATTGGACATTACATTTGTTGGGTTTAAGTTGTTTGTGTGTACATGATTTTTTTGTAGCAGTTAATAAAATCTCGATCTTAGCTGCTTCCTAATAATTGTGCTTGTAAATATTCGCCTGTAATTAATATCATTCATGTTAAAGTATTTATTTATTTGTATATATGTTGTTTGCCTTTTGCCATGTGTGTTACATGACAAAGAACATTAAAAATTATTATTTCTGCAATCTGTATTAACGGGAAATGAATTGCTTTTCTATTCTTTATTTAATTTTGTGTTACAGGGTGTGACTGTAAAGTTACTGGGGCGCAACAGCGAGACCCTAGGTGACAATTGGCGCCCATTCGTGGGGCTTGTGACAGAATTTCACACATGGACAAGAATTGTTCAAACCGTTTACACCATGTCGAGAAAAAGGAGCAAATTGTCTGCCTCTGAGCTGAACAATTTCACAACCACATATTCAAAACCAGTTTCTGGACTAAAGAATAAACTAGATTGCGCCCAACAAATCAACAAAACGATCACAATGACGACAGAGGATTTACACAAGCTCATCCATTACAAAGAACCGGAGCTATCCACGTTCTCCGAGAAAGCTATGAAAGATCCGGAAGTTTTCATTACATCTGTGTCCACGTTAAGTTTGTCTGATATCAAAAAACAATTTCGCGAGAATGCAGCAACCTTATGGCAGTACTTCGCCGCCATTAAACCAGACGCAGCAGTCTTTAAAACGCAAATCCTAGAGCGATACAAGCAACCTGCGACGCTAGCACAGATGCAATCGCAGTACCTGAGAAAGAAACAATCGCCGGGAGAAACCATAACCAGTTTCTTGCAAAAAAAAGTATAACAAGATTCAGGTTTAAAACTAAACGTGAATGACGACCTTCGCTTACTGATAAGCTTGCTGGCCCCGACAACAAGACTTCACATGAGGGCCTAGGTACCGAACAACGTGATGGACCTCATGTGCAAGACGTTTGAAGTCGAGAATGATCTGAGAGAGGTAGGTATGGAGAAAGCAATTGCTCCAAAACTACCAAAGGTTGAAGCAGGACAACAGGGTGCCACTACTGTTCAGAAAAGCACTACCACGTGACTGCCCCGTTGCCCATAACAACCAGGGAAACTAGCAACTCATCGGACAACGCCAGAACGACGTCCGTCGGAACGGAACTGGCGAGGTCACAATTAAGCACCGCCTACAAAAACCTAGTTCTACCTCGAATCAGGGTAAAGTTAGGCGGGAAGGCATACGTTGTCCTCCTCGACACAAGAGCCTTCTGCTGCCTCCTCCAAGAGAGATTACTCCCCACCAGAGCTACGAGACGTCTGATGGACACCAAGATACAGATGGCAGATAAAAGCTGGGTCGATATCAAAGACGCAGGTGTTGACTTCGATATTGGACACACCGGCGACCGTAAGACGTTTCTGGTCGTCCACAGTTTCTCCAAAGATCTGAACTTTGGACAACCGTGGCTAACCCGCCACCAAGCCGTGATGGACTACGTCTGGGTTTTCCTACACTCCGGAACTGATCAAGGCCGTTCGCTCCACTGGTACCAGCCACGTCAGCTGGCACCTAAGGTTGACGTCGGCCTGGAACGAATCGACCACCAATTTCCCAATGAACTGAAACCTCAACTCAGGGACCCCGTGGCCGAATTTATCGAGGTTATCAATAGACTTCCACAGCTGACGAGCACAGCCAGCACAGGGCACGTGATACAGACCAACCCAAGGTCCCTCCTAGTATGTTACGTTCAACAAGGCGAACTACTTCCCCACGTGTAAGCCTCCCAACGCGACCACCCCGTAGCATAACGAATGATCCAGCATTCGACGAAAATAGCACAACGAGAACCCCAAGACGACCACGACCGACTCATCATAGGCAACTTCATGCTCCAAGACGGTTATCTGTGGAAGCGAAACCCGAACGGTAACCTACTAATAGTATCCACCGAAATGCAAGACGATATACTCTATGCATACCACGACGACGGACTCGCTGGACACCCTAGGGTAGAAGAAATCTGCAAGGTTATAAATCAACGATACTTCTGGCCAAAAATGGGTGACGACATCAAAGAATATGTCCGCAGTGTATAAACCTGCGCCGCCATCAAGCGAGGTCCTCTACAGCCCAAAGCATCATTTAAATCACACAGACTAGCACAGCCCTCGGAGGTAACCTCAGTCGATTTAATAGAACCCTACGCAGAAACTCCCGACAAAAATAAGTACCTTCTCGTCATCATCGATCTGCCTTTATCTATGAGCAGGACAACGCTACCCATAGCGAACCGCGCTTTCCAGCCACAAGGATAAAAGAAGCGCAAATTCAACCATCGGACACTCGTCGATCTTCATCCGAGTAACACACTTCAACACAACACCGTTGATCGATATACATCCCAACATTACACACCGCTGGTGAATAGCGATCCCAGCAACTACACCTTCCGGTGATTTTATATCCCGGGCACAATAATTCTCACGCAGACTAGTATAAAGTATTGGACAGTATCGTACATGGAAAAATCTTCCGCTGCTGCTCTTAGGAAGCACCGCCGTAACGAACGACGCTTCTAAAAGAAACTACTACATCTGTTACCGCCACCCGCTGTACCAGCACCGCCATCATCAGTCGCACCACCCGCTGGTGACTGAGAACCATTGACCTCTACGACTGCATACTCTATGACGACACTCGGCTCAATGACGTCTTGCCGACCGATCCTCGCCGCCCCTCCGTCTATCAGGCTTGTAACCGAGAATGCGAAGAACTGTATGCAGCCTTGGTTACGAATTCCGAGACTGCCGATGAAAAGGCACCTTTTCTTCGACTTCAGGGACGGCTAACAACGCTATTTTGTTGGGAAATGCTTCGTCGAAATCAACAGGATCCACAATTTTTAGATAAAATTTTATGGATGGACGAGTCATTCTTTCACAGAATCAGTATTTTTAACACACATAATCTTTACTACTGGGCAATTGAAAACCCAAGGATAGTACGGCAATTACAGTTTCAACATTGCTTCAGTATTAATTTGTGGACAGGTATAGTTGGTCCATTTAAATTACCCAGTAGGCTGAATGCACAACATTACCATCACTTTCTTGCAAACGAGGTAAGACCTCTACTAGACGATGTTCCTTTAGCACTAAGGCAAGCAATGTGGTTTCAACATGATGGAGCTCCATCCCATTATGCTCGCAATGTTACACAATTGTTAAATGCCGACTACCCTAATTGATGGATAGGACGAGTTGACGCTATCCGTTGGCCGCCGCGTTCACCAGACCTGAACCTCATTGACTATTTTATATGGAGATATTTCAAAGACTTGGTATAATACCAAACAAACATAATAGATGAGCAGGACCTACGTAGAAAGAAAGGCTCGTGCGGCCGCAATAACAACCTACCCTGAAATTTTGTCTATGAGTTGCTGGACATCCTGTATAGACATGCATGCGGTACCGTTTTAGTATATTTTTATTTGTGATCCTTGTCTCTATACTTATTCTACAAGCTTGGAATCGTTATGCAATTAGTTATGATCTGTGTTAATTATGAACAAGTTATTACAACATCACATGTATACTTTTTGTTCAAAGTTGAGTTAAAAGGAATTGAAGTGAATATTTAAAATCTAACACAGAACGTTTTATATCTATTCTTTTGAAAACGCTTTTTAATGAGGGACGGCAAAAAGTTCACAAACGCTTTAGTATCCTCTCATGCGGCAATATACTTTTAATAATACTAGCTGGGTATATTTGTGATTATTTTGTAAATTTTGAGTTTCAGGTATCGCTGAATAATGATATCGAAGCTAAATGTAGCTATATTTACTATTTCATTTTAAAAGTAAACCTAAAGCTTAGGTTCAGCTCTTGACTGGAGCCAAGATTAACGGTTGATTACCTGTGAAAGGCAGGACAATCGTTTGCTTTTGGCCAGAACACTATGCGCGTTCCCCACTTAAGTGTGCTGTTTCGTTTGCTTGAATCCCAACTGAAATACTATTTGGACATTTTCACGGTGAATTATCTTTCCACATAAAAAGCTAAATTAAATTCTTATTTAAGTTTCCATTTTCTAAAGTAATTTCATTTGAATTACTCTCAAGTTAAGTAAAATGTCCAGTTGTCACAAAACATCTTCGTTCTTTTGTTGCGTCTAAATTTCACATTGGTATCTTATAAAATTCGAATTTCTGGAGCCAATAATAAGTAAATTATAAGCACCTTTCTTTATTAAGTATTAACTAAATGCTCAGTTTTAAACGTATTTAAATATATTGATTTTTATAAATTTCTTTCTATTGTTTTGTGCACTCCTAAAATCACCTAATCACATGTAATGATGCTGGTGTAGAAACACTCAATTGATGTTTAATTACTTAATTTAGATTGTAAGTTGATAGGTTTGCCTAAAGCTTTCCTATATAAGCCAGATAATTGTAACTTAGCGAGCCCGAGTGTGTCACGGAAGGGTAAAATAATGTACCGCGAGTGCAATAAATAAGGGGCGGCAGGTAGTATTCGGAGCAGTTGCTGCCTAGATTCGGAAGCAGCAACATCTATCTACCACCGCCTCCGGGCGATGAGAGGTGAGCAGCGGAACGGTGACGACTTGAGGGAGTTCTCCAGCTATGCGGGGCGCCGAGGAATGGGTACACTAGTGAAGTCGTTGAGAATGCACATCTGTCAGTCCTGTTGGACGAGCTACCTGACGATGGAGCGGCATGTTGCAAATAGCCATCCTGTCGGTCAAAAACCACAGGCCAGTGGACCCAGGAATCGGATATCGTGTAGTTGGAGAGCAACCAGGGGGAGGATGCGGGAAGCTGCTCACTGCACCAAAATATGGGGATTCCAACAGCAGGTCTGGAGGAATCCACATCAACAATTTATTAAGAGGATCAACTAGAAAACTACACCACAACTCAGCAGAAGAACTCCAATAAGCCAAAAAACTCTCTGGAGTTATAAGGCACTATAACGACGCTGAGAGCGTCGCGTCCAGCTACTGCAGGAGTATTCGAAGCAGTCGATTGTCGAAAGTGAGGGTGAGTAAACACAATTTAACGTTACTCTCCATCACCGACAATTTAAAAAAAAACTACCGCATGGTTTTCGATCAGGTTGCAGCGCAACAAGGCGAGGAACTTAATTGCTGGTAATGCTTAGTTTGAAAAAGCATTCTAGCAGTAACACTCAAATCAAGCCCTCGACTTTATTTATGGTTAACAGAGAGAAGTTTTAAATAGGATAATATCTACAAACGGGCTTGAAAAAGAGAGCAGTCGTGGCAAATATATTTTAATTATAATAGAATTTCATAATCATAATTGTAACGGGCTAATTTTTTTATAACTTTAACTCGGGCGCCTCGTTGTAAGGGTCAATGTAGGAGAATTAAATAGGCATTAAAATTAATTAATGAGAAGTTGGAACCATAAAAACCTTCCGCTTGAACCGCTTGCTTGACTATTACTCCTGGAAGATCATGAGAAAGGGTAGGGTTGAAATATTCTTCGTTAAACCAAACAATCAAATAAAGTTGGATGCTTCTGTATCAAGTAAGTATTAAAAAGCATATCTTTTGGGTAGATACAGAAATCCTATTGGAATGAATTTTTTAAAACTTTTAATTTACTTTACTTAGAAAATTAAACCTGTTGAAATCAGAAAATATATATTGTATGACAAATAACTTTTATCGAAAAAAAATTAAATCAATTCATAAGGTTTAGTGATATGAAATAAAGTTATTATTTATAGAACATTTTTGTCTCTTAAGATTTCGATGAGCATCAAATCTGATAATCACGTACATACTTTAATTTAAATCTTTTTACAGTAGTTATAGCTGAAAATTCTTAAATATAAAAACTTTATCAATTATCGTTTCTAAAGAATCAAATACTTTGATTAACAAAATTTACTTGTAAATACTAGGTTACGACTTTTAACGATAGAGTGCCGAGTCTTACGGACTACTAGCATGGTAGCTCGGGACTTAGCCTTAGTGGAAAAGGGAGTTGTCAAAACAATGTATAGACCCTTTTAGGGTCCAGCAAAAAGTGACTCACCCTTAACCACAAGTGGTTTGCGGCGGCCTTCAAGTTGGCCTGGCACAGGTTCCTGTGTATGGTCACAAAGCGTCGACCCTAAGCTAATGCGGTATGGGATGGATCTTCTTCAACGTTTGCGATCTGCTTGTCTCATTATTGGGGTGGTTAACGCTACGGGGGTTTTGCGCGGCAATAAAAACCGATTAGGGAATTACAGTTTTTGAGCAGCAGTCTCACAATCAATGACTTTCCAGTCCACTTGTCTTGAAGTTGTAGTAGTTGTGAATGGATTAAGAAAATTACTTCTGAAGACAGCTCAAACGGGGGAAATCTTATTAGAACAAAACTTTCAATGTCCACGCGCCGTATGTGTGAAACAAGTTGGAGACTATGAGGTATTGCCTGAACCATAGGGTGTTTATACGGCTTTTTAAAAGACTAAATTGTTATTTCTGACTTTACAATCCAGATTTTATAACGGTGGGTTGTATTCTGCAAGATTGTGAATACGAAATATTGAACGTAACCTTGTAATTTAATCAAATTAGAAAATAACAAGCTTGCAGTTTTCCATATGAAACCAAGACTTTATTAAAAATTGAAGATGCACTTAATGCCGTAAGTAAGTGGTCTGAATAAACTTTTACAATTTTTTGTATAGATTTCTAATTTGTTTTCACCAACAATTTTTCGCTTTCACAAAAATCGTTACATATTCTAAAAATAAATAGCTTCGGAAAAAATGAGGGGCACATTACGCTCCTAAGATTCATACCCTCAACCCTGAAAACAACGAAGTTTTAGTAATCAAAACTCGGTTGATGCAATTTAAGCAGGCACTGTGCTAAACACTTAAACTTTGTATACATACAGTGTGTACAATTTAAAATCTAGTACAAGGTGATTTTGGAAGCTCTACTAGATACGATCTTAGTTAAATGGGACGAAAGTGGCAAAATTATAAGGTTTTCTCAGATCGTTTTTCAAATTTCAAAAATATTTTATAGATTACTAGATATAATGGAAAAACACAAAATTGCCGCTTTCTTTATTTGCTCATTGCTACAATGTTAATTGAAATAAAATGTTGAAATTTTGGATATTCTGGTAGTTCACCATTTCGCTTTACACTGTGTACGTGGTTTTTATCTAAAACATCTAGATTTTACGTGACAATGTTCAACTGATTATTTTCTAATACCCACCATATTGGATTTTTACCAAATACTGATAAAAAGTCTTTTCCAAAAAGATATAACATTGGTATATTTATAATTGATTCAAAACATTAAAAATCACGAAATTATGTTTTGGTCGTAGTAGGCATTCATTTCCATTATCACAATTTCTCTACATATTAGAAACGTCAACGTTTGTCCTTTATTTAATATTTTAAATAAACGGGTAATCTATTCAGAAGTTTGAACAGACTATGTGCGTTTGAGATGGCTCGCCATTCATACCGTGATAAATATCAAATATTAGGATGTTTTATTCTTACTGGAAGAAATGATCTTAAGGTGATGAAATGTATTTAAATAAATACCCAGAAAGTCACCAACCAAACAGCTATATGTTTCAGCGATTACAGTATAACCTTTTAAATTATGGAAGTTTTGTCAAATCAAAAAGAAACCGACCAACAGAGGAAGATAACGAAAACAGCGTTTTTCAAGCAGTTGTCGCCAATCCTCGTACTCCTCTTAGACAATTTCAGAATGACACAGGTGTTGCTCACTCTATGTCAAGAACAATTTTAAAGCGATTTAAGTAACGTCCATATCATGAACGATCGCGTTTTCGATATCAAGCACGTTGCTATGCAAAAATGATTTTTTGAATATGCAATATGCATATTATTATTAATAATTAAAATATAGCGTTGGGAACAGTGAATAAAGAAGTAAAATTAAACGTAATCTGCATATAAACATGGAAATTATTAAATGTAATTATATATAATGAAGAGGGGAAATTTTTCGATATAAAAATTTATTAAAAATTTTATTGAATAATCAAACCGAGGATGCACATTGGTTTCCAAGTGGGGATATATATAATATAAAAATCATGTAAGATGATTTGAACGTCAATTTAAAATAAGAAGATATTCAATTACGAATTGGATAAAAAACGCTTCGTGAATTTTTGCAAGTATAATTTTTGTAAAAAAGCAATGTTTGTAACTGATATTTGTGTATTTGTCATTTAGTTTGAGAAAAAGTGAATCTTAATCATTTTTTTATAAGGGTTTATTTAGCAGGAAGTTTATGATCGGAATTCGAAACACTCTAACCTTTTAAGAGATTATTTGTCAAGGATTTTTTTGGCCAAACAAACCTTACAAGTGTGAGAATCATAACCAGGTAAACTATCCTTAAGAGAAGCGATTTGCTTCTGTAAATTTATATCTATGGAAGGTTTGGGACATTTTTATAGTTTAGTAAATAAGTACTTGTTAGAAATAATTTGATGTTTGGAAGAAAGGTTGTAAATGTTCTATATAATTTTGTATTAGAGAAAGTATTATATTTTGTATAAATGCTTTGTGATTTTGCTGTGTTTGATTTCATTTTGAAAACTCCAACATTTCCATTGTGCTAGTCAGTTGCACAATAATAAGGGAGTTTCAAATCGTTTTCCAAATTTCAAAAATATTTCATAGGCGAAATACACAAAATTGCCGATTTCTTTATTTGCTCATTGCTACAGTATTAATTGAAGTAAAATGTTAAAAATATGGATACTGTAGTTGTTCACGATTGTGCTTTACACTGTGTACGTAGACATCTAGATCTTGCGTGACGATGTTCAACTTTTTATTTTCTAATAGTCGTCATATTGGATTTCTACATTTTTAAAATACTGACAAAAAGTTTTTTACAAAAAGGTATAACATCGGTATGTTTGATAGATTCAAAACATCAAAAGTCACGAAATTATGTTTTGGTCGTACTGGGCATTAATTTCCATTATGACAATTGCTCCACATATTAGAAATGTCAAAGTTTGTCTTTTATCTAATATTTCAAGTTGTGCAGTGTAACAAATGGTTAATTTATTCAAAAATTTGAACAGAGTATGTGCGTTTGAGATGGATCCCTATTCAAAGCGTGATAAATATCAAATGTTATAATGTTTTATTCTTTTTGGAAGGAATGATACTAAGGCTGCTGAAATGTATTTAAATAAATACCGAGAAAGACGCCAACCAAGCAGCTGTATGTTTCGGCAATTACAGAATAATCTCTTAAATTATGGAAGTTTTGTTGAATCAAAAAGAAATTGATGAACAAACTAAGATAATGACAAAAGCATTTTACAAGCAGTTGTCGCCAATCCGCGTATCTCTCTTAGACAAATTCAAAATGACATGTGCTGCTCACTCTACGTTGAAAACAATTTTACAGCGACTCAAGTACCGCCCGTATCATGAACGACCACGTCAGGGGCTGCCCAATGAAGACCAAATTCGAAGGGTGGAATTTTGCAATTGGTACATCAGAAAGCACGAGAATAATCATAATTTTAACTCTAAAATTCTGTGGTCTGATGAAACTCGATTTACAAATTGAGGTATGTTTAATCGTAGGAACACATTTTTTTGTCAGATAATAATCCACACTTAAATCGTCAAGTTAGACATCAAGTCAAATAAGTATTCCACGTACGTATTAGCATAATTGGAAGTTTCAATTAGGTCCGTTTTTTATGATGAAAATTTAAACTCCCCTAGATAGTTATAGTTATTGCAGAAAAACGTATCAAACAGATTAATGGAGATTCCACTTGCTGCTGTGCAAAATATGTTCTTTTACTATAATGCTCCACCTCATAATGTTCAGATTATCGCAGAATTTTTAAACAGTGAGTATAATACAAATGAAGTGGCAGGCGAGGTCACCAGACTTGAATCCTCTTGATTTTTTTGTACGGGGACATTTAAAAAGTCGTGCGTACTCAAACATGTACGAACATGTACATGAATTGAAACAAGCAATCAAAGACGCCATAAATGAAATCATTCCAACTATGATAAGGCGGTCTTGTGAAACTGTTTATAGAAGGCATGGGTTGTGTGTTTGAGAAAATAGAGGGTTATTTGAAAATTTTTTTGAAATAATTAATGGGCTTAGTGTGTCTGATTATTGCTATTGTACCTAGCTCCTTAGTTAGTTTTGATTAATAGAAACTTGTTTTCATATTTTTACATGTGCTATTGTTATCATTACTCCTGCAAATGAATTCTGCCTGTTTTAGAGCAATTCTTTCTTTTTGTCATAATGGAAATTAATGACTACTACGACTAAAACATAATTTCGTGATTTTTAATATTTTGAATCAATCAAACATAGCAACGTTATACCTTTTTGGAAAAGAATTTTTGTCAGTATTTTAAAACTGTAAGAATCCAATATTGTGACTATTAGAAAATAAAAAGTTGAACTTCGTCACGCAAAATCTAGATGTCTCAGATAAAAAATACGTACATAGTGTAAGGCGCAACGATGAAATCAGAATCAAAATTTTACCAGGAGAATTTGTGATCAGAGTTCGACACATTTTAACCTTTTAATAGATTATCTGTTAAGGATTTTTGACCAAAACAAATCTTACAAGCGTGGAAATAATCATAACCAGGTAAACTATCCTCAAAGAAATAAATTTAATTCTGTAAATTTAAAATAAGGTAAGCAACAATTTTTGTTTGTAATCAATACTTCTTAGAAATTATTTTATATTTGAAAGAAACAATGTTGTAAATATTCTAAATACTTTTGTATGAGAGAAAATATTTAATACTGTATAAATGCTTTGTTATATTTCAGTGTTTGATTTCATTTGAAAAACTCCGTCAGTTGTGTTGTTGAGCTAGCCAGGCAAAATTAAAAAGGAAGCTAAGTAGAAAATATCAAGATTACAAATTGCTGTATCCGCATTACAGCACCCTTTTAGTAACGCCCCAAAGTGAACCCTTGTCACAACACTCTTTTAGCTGCACCACAAGGTGCGGCGATATCTCAGCACTCTTTTAGTGGCGCCCAACGCGGCACATTTTTAAATCACCCATTTAGTAACGCCCCAAAACGCGCCTTGTCACAGCAATGTACATAACATTTTACAGGAATGAGGGATCTTAATCGTAAAAAAAAACATTTTTTAGCTTTTAATAATTGTTTTACTTTGGTTAATTATGTCCAAAGTAATAAATAGACGTGTTTTTTTTACAAAAGGCAACCATTAAAGGTATATGATTATTGTTGATCCTGTTACTACTACTTTTAGAAACTGAAGTTAATGCAACAATATTATAAATTGTTTTGACGTCTCAAGGTATATCCTGTTCCTATGTCGCTGACTTTATATTTGCTAAAGTTTTATATTACAAGTTGATTAATGGATAAATGGACACATGTTCGTATATGGAATTATTTATAACATTTTTTTGCCTACCGTGTTTATCTATATACGTTTTATCCAGCAAAATAGTCTATATTCTAAAATATCGACTCCTTCTATCAAGGTGCGCTCTGGAGCTTGTGTTTCTTTTACCAATCAGACGAGGTAACACCCTTTAGGTTTTGTTGAATCCGTGTATGCAGCAACATTCTAACCACTTTCAGATCTACCCATGGGCGAAATTCGAGTTAATCGGAAGAATAACGAATTTTAGTTTCATGGTAATATTGATTTGTAAAGCACTGTTGTGCCTTGGCAGATATAGCACTAATGCAAAATAGTTTAACTATTGCGCAGTATAGAGTCATTGCTTTAAGAGAAAAATGCTTGAAAAGATTATTGACGAAAGAAATTAAAGATCAGGTATTTTACTCGACCTGTTTGAATAAGCAGTACAATTTTGTAAGACTGACGTGTTTGTGAGAAATATCTGTGCAGTGGCAGAGTTTTATTTAAAATTTTCACAAACTTTTGAATTTTATCAACACTTTTCTAATCAATAGCTTTTTTGGAGCGTGCTGCTCCTCATCGACTTTATAGGGTGGGTGCATCCACTTTAGAAAACGCTATCTTGACATATCGGTAGCACCACAATTACACTCTTATTTATTGCAACACCGTTAGTCACATAAATTTACATCGTTTCACTATGATTTTTCCTTCTTTGTCAATCCCTACAACACTATGCTCCACGTCTAAACTAAATCCATATTACTAAAAAGCATGATAGGTTTCGATTATGTTAGCTACCAGTGCCTGATAGCTCAATATCTGATTTGGCCTTGTAAAATAATTCAAACGATAGAAAATGATAGTTAAAAAAAACGAATGGCTCTGTGGTAGAGAAAAGTGGACTGTATATAAAATTTAAGTGATAATTTAACAAACAACATATAATTAATGGTTTTAATCAGTTCAACCTGTTGATTACGAAGCCGTGTCAATGAAAAACAATGTAACATCTACTCTGCTTTTTTGCGGGTGTAGCGAAGCACATTTATGCCGCGTAGCGGAAAGATCTTTTAACAATTCGGGATGGTTACTTGACCATTTATAAAGTTTGAAACCACCAAGTTTTAAAAGAGCAATTAGTTGATTACGTAGAGCGAGGGTTAATTCAATAAATCTCCACCAGTAGCGATGTCATCAATATAAGTATGGTGACGAAGTGCGAAAGCGGCTAACCGATAAGAATTCCCTTCGTCCACGGCCTAATGCTGAAGCGTGCGTATGGTAAGAATGGGAGCAAAATTGATTCCATACGTAACGTTATTTAATTTAAAATCCTGAATGGGCTCCTCAGGGGAGAAACGCCAAACAATTCGTTGATAGTCACACTGAGCGGGATTTACAAGAATTTGTCTGTTCATCTGACGAATATCGGCAGTGACAACATAAGAATGTAAACGAAATTGTAACAAAATTGCGGTAATATCGGGTTGCAACTTCGGCCCAACAAACAAGTGATCTTTTAATGACGATTGAGACAGAGTTTTAACGAAAGCGTTGAAAACAACTCGTAATTTCGTACTTACGCTTTCGGGTTTTACAACGCAATGATGCGGGATGTAATAAGAAAAGTCCGAATGAGACCCAACAACAACAGATTGCATATGTTGAGAATCAAGATATTCACGCATAAACGAAACGTATTGTTCGTAAACACGAGGTTGCTTAAGTAGACGATTTTCTAAAGAAACAAATCGTTGTAAAGCAAGATCACGACTACTTGAAAAAAATGGTTCCTGATCTCTAAACGGCAATGAGACGACATAGCGACCTTGTTCATTGCGGCGAAACGTATTGACAAAATGTTTTCCCACAAGAGTTTCTTCAGGCGTAAAAGGTTGAGCGGCGGGAACAACTTCGACTTCCCAGAATTTAGCGACAATATCTTCCAATGGGGAAGTAGAATCTGTCATACAAAACAAGCTAGTTACCTCAAAAGCGGGCGAGGAAGGTATGTTTCCCATTAAAATATATCCGAAGATGATATTAATAGCAACAGGTTGATCGCTATCACCCTGGATGCGACCGTCTAATAACACTTGGGGGAAAATATCCGCGCCAAGTAAGAAATCAATGGGTCCAAATTGAGCAAACAGCGGATCAGCTAGCTTGAGGTTAGCCAGATGATTGAAATGTTGTAAAGAAATATTAGAAGTAGGTGAATTTTCACAAATTTTGGGAAGTACTACAGCTTGAAAATTAATAATCGGTGAAGAAATATCTATTGGTTTGAGCGAAACGGCGACCGTGCCATGCTGAACAGCTAAGCGCATGGAACCTAAACCACTAAGGGTAAGAGAATGTGGAGAATGTAAACCGCGAAATTGCTGGAGAGAACCGGAGCAATCAGCAATTTCCACTTGAACGGGGGAAAGTAGAACAACTGAAGGTTTAGCTAAAGAATTAAATAAAACGACATTTGAAGTTGACGAACCATTACAGCTAAACGAATTCGGTAATTCCTCAAAGGCACGAGGAGCGGAAGGCTTGTAGCGGTCTTGAATAGCGGGAATAGTGCAAGGTGATACCTTAGAGGCTGCGGTGTCCGGGCTCAAACGAGCCTGGTTACTAGCAGCAAAAGCGGGTTTAGACAAAACGCGATCGAAGTGCAATAACGAATGATGACGTTGATCGCATCGGCGGCATGAAAAAGTAGACCTGCAATTATTTAAAATGTAAGAATTACTAAGGCAATTAATACAAAGATGGTTTTTTGCAAAGCTGTAGCGATTTTGCGACGAAAGTTTAACGAACTCATTACAACGATAAAGATTGTGATCTTGTTTGCAAAGCGGACATTTATTAACATTAGATTTTGTCTGTACTAACATGGAAACGGCGGATCGAGGCTCAGACGGGTTGCTGGAATGAATAACTTTGTTTAAATCAGTTTTATGATTTAGCGGCAAATTTGCTAAGGATTTACACGTATTTTTCAGATAAGCAATTAACTTTTTATAAGATGGGGTAGCGGTCGGTTCTTGATGCAATTCAAAACTACGAGCAGTGTGTACATCCAAGCGATTTAAGATCATTTGTAAAAGAATAAAATGCCATTGCTCTGTGGGTAAATCAAATTTTTTAAGCGCTTGTAAATTATTGACAAAGTATCAACTAATTTTTGCAAACCGACGGGGTTATCGGAGTTTAATTTGGGAAATTTATGTACATTGTTCCATAGAGATGAGGTAATGTGACGAATATTACGATATTTTTCACGAATTTTTGTGTATGCAAGGGCGTAATTGGCTTCTGTAAGGTCAAAGTTTTTAATGGTTAAAAGTGCAGAATCTTTTAGTGCTCATTGAAGATAAGAAAATTTATTACGTCTGACAAATCGTTATTAAGATGAACTAAACTATCAGAACGATCAATAAAACTTTCAAAGAAACAACTTTCCCTATCAAACGTAGGCAACGACAGCGGGGGGAGTGATACTTTTAACTTTAAAGTATCTAGCGGCGGGAACAGATTTGCCCGCGGCGAAGATTAGCTGGTAAACAGCTGGAAATAGAGTGCTTTTATTTTAAATTATGGTGTGTAAGAAAATTTTCTCTAACGGTTTCCAGAGATTCAAATGTTGAACGAAATAAATCTAAAAAGGCTGCGTCGACCGTACATTTTTGAGCGATTTCAAACATTTCCTCTAGCGAGTTGTTTGCCATATTACGTAGAAAACCATTACGCTTCAACTTTTCTGCCATAGTTAAAAATAAAATGAATACAAAAGCGGATGAGATAAGAACGAAATCTTGACGATTTATAATAGTCTAGCGGCGTTAACAAATACGTAAACCTATTGCAAAGTAGATAACAAATTCTCGTAAACAACTCAAACTATACAAATTATGCTAATTAAAACTGTCAATGCTTTGAGAGCGGTATGATTAATTATCTGAGTTTGTTGTTTTTTTAAATTCGGCGAGATTGTAACATAATTCAAACGATAGAAAATGATAGTTAACAAATAACGAATAGCCGTGTAGTAGAGAGAAGTGAACTGTATATAAAATTTAAATGATAATTTAACAAACAACATATAATTAATGGTTTTAACCAGTTCAAGCGTTTACTAAAAGCACTCACCTGTTAATTACGAAGCCATGCCAATGAAAAAACGATGTAACATCTACTCTGCTTTTTGCCGGTGTAGCGAAGCACATTTATGTCAATAGCGGTTCTGAAAAAAGGCGGCTTGTCTAAATAGGTTTGTTCTACGTAGAACGTGTAAAACAGCGATGCGGTCTGTTCAAACGACAAATCGATACTCTGACTTTGTGTGTTTTTCCAGTTACTACACTGTGTGCACATGCGGAATAATATAGTTTTTATCACTTGCGGTACTTGTTGGCGTATGCCGAGACAAACGTATCAACAAACTCAACGTAAACGTAAATTTAGCTTTAATTATTTACAATATAAACGGAACAGGCCTAATAATTGTCAAACCGCTTGTTCCTCTAATAGGAATTCGCTCACCGTTTGCAGTTTGAAGTCATCAGGGTAGTGGTAGCAATTTTCCGCAGCTACTCAATTATATTAACCAAACGCTACCGCCATCTAAATGCGAACAAGAATGGTGATTTCTGGTATATGCTTTTGTACCGTGGACTTTTGTTCCTTTATGTTGGCTCATTGAACTTTTGCTGTTGTAGGTAACAGTTATTTTTTAGGTTGATTGAAGAGCCTTTGAATGTAGCCAATCATTCCTAAACTCAACAATCGCTTTCTACGAAGTTACGCATCGCTGCTTTGCCTAAGTTTTCTTTTATTTATTCTATTTCTTTATAAGCGCTTTTTACTTTATTTCTTACTTCTGCTGATGTCTGTTTTGCAGCTTAATATTCTAAAGCGTGTGTTAACGTAGTATCGGCTGCTAAATTATTTTACTCTTGATTCTGTCCACAAATGTTGATACCACAAACTACTCCAAAAAGGTATCCGATGCAGCATTCGCGCTATGCCCACTTCAAATTGATCATTTCCTAAAACTTTTCAGCTTTAGATTATATGAAAATACAAAATTATGTACGCATAATTCTGGAACACATGCTGAATAACTTCAGATAATCCCCATATGTTGTTCTTTTATGTCGGCTCATTGAACTTTTGCTGTTGTAGGTAACAGTTATTTTTTAGGTTGATTGAAGAGCCTTTGAATGTAGCCAATCATTCCTAAACTCAACAACCGCTTTCTACGAAGCTACGCATCGCTGCTTTGCCTAAGTTTTCGTTTATTCATACTATTTCTTCATAAGCGCTTTTTACTTTATTTCTTACTTCTGCTGATGTCTGTTTTGCAGCTTAATATTCTAAAGCGTGTGTTAGCGTAGTATCGGCTGCTAAATTATTTTATTCTTGATTTTGTCCACAAATGTTGATACAACAAACTATTCCAAAAAGGTATCCGATGCAGCATTCGCGCTATGCCCACTTCAAATTGATCATTTCCTAAAACTTTTCAGCTTTAGATTATATGAAAATACCAAATTATGTACGCATAATTCTGGAACACATGCTGAATAACTTCAGATAATCCCCATATGTTGTTCTTTTATGTCGGCTCATTGAACTTTTGCTGTTGTAGGTAACAGTTATTTTTTAGGTTGATTGAAGAGCCTTTGAATGTAGCCAATCATTCCTAAACTCAACAACCGCTTTCTACGAAGTTACGCATCGCTGCTTTGCCTAAGTTTTCTTTTATTCATTCTATTTCTTCATAAGCGCTTTTTACTTTATTTCTTACTTCTGCTGATGTCTGTTTTGCAGCTTAATATTCTAAAGCGTGTGTTAACGTAGTATCGGCTGCTAAATTATTTTATTCTTGATTCTGTCCACAAATGTTGATACCACAAACTACTCCAAAAAGGTATCCGATGCAGCATTCGCGCTATGCCCACTTCAAATTGATCATTACCTAAAACCTTTCAGCTTTAGATTATATGGAAATACTAAATTATGTACGCATAATTCTGGAACACATGCTGAATAACTTCAGATAATCCCCATATGTACGTCAAAAGTATTAGCAAGGGCATTTATATCGAGCAACTGCGCAAAAAATGTTTAGAACTTTCATTTAGCAAATTATTAGTGAGTCTACCAGAAAAATACAAAGTCCATTAGAAGCCTTTTGTGTTCTGACAAAGATGAAACTTTTGTGTTGAGCTGAAGCGTCTTTTGTTAGTTTAGACGCTTGATTGTTTTCTAAAAATTGCAACCATCTTAGTCTATCTATCATGTGAACAACCAATATCAATAGAGCTACAATAGCAGTTTGTTTACTTCCCTTTTAGAACGATGTTTCATTCCTGATTTTAGTTTCAAAACGCCATTTATCATAAATAGTTGTTTTCATAAGTTCAGATGCTTTGATTGAACTTTTGGAAATCGGCTTATCCACATTTGTTAGTCCACTGCCACAACGCTGTGTTTCCGTATTAGTAGTTTTATTGAGGTTCTAATCCACTTCAAAGTCGAGGCGTCTACAAACTGTAAAATGCGTAGCTATTTTTAAGCGAATCTTTTTTGGAATAAATATGTATTAAGTATTATATGTTTTATTAATGCTCCTGCTGTTCTTGAGCATAGGCCTAATAAAGACAACAAACACAAAATACTTGTTACGTGGCAAAAATTTGGCACTAAACATTTTTTTAGTTTAGTCTTGCTGTGCGTGAGTTCGCGCCATAAATTCAAAAGACTTGGCGTGTACTTCCGTCACGTCACAGTGAGTTTGCGCCAGATCGCGCTGACGTGAGTGGCGGAAAGAAAGTGGAGAAGTTTTTTCCGTGAGACGCTGTAACGTGGCTTTTTGCCTTTGAACTTCGAGTGCAGTGGACGTGCTTGGTAACGTATCGTATCGTGTCTTTATCTTATTATGTAGATTCCCTTGCCTCTGATTATTTGTCCCTATAACCTGATCCTGCCGTTCACTACATATAGGAATTTGGATACGACCTGGGAGTAGTCCACGACCCTAGACGAACGAGTCCTGGGAGCAACTGCGACCGCCGTAGTTAGTCGGAGCCATTTGGAAGGACGCTAGGCGTACCCTCCGCAAACTATCTTAAAGGGGGCTCCAGCAATCCTGAAGGACGCTATCCTGTGGGACGCCATCCTTGGCGTACTTCGAGGGAAGCTGGACCTATTTATGTGAGTACCTTATTGTCTATACTGCATTTGTAATGTTTATTATTTATTGCGTAATTGCGCAATTAAATTTGCTTATTGTGCGACGTCATTGACGGTGCGCGTTAAAATCTGTAACCAAGATAAGGGTTACCATCTGCCGGTGCGTTACGTAATCTCGCGCTTGCGGGATTGTAACTTTAACTTTTAAATTGTAAGATACTACGGTTAAGACTGAATCTACAATAGGATATGAATTGCTTTTAAGTTAGCGCGAATATTGCAAGGTATTATGCTTAATTACAAATATAAAACCACTAGCCTAGAATATGCATATACATTTTATATATATATTGCTATGAATCCTTCCAAAAACTGGAATTACCGAGCCCCGACGTTGGACTGTCATATAAATATTGCTTTGAACTCCTTCCAATTATTCTTGCGCGATCGTTTGGGCGGCTATATAAATTAATGCTATGAATTAACTGGAACTAACAGGATTTTATTGTGTATCGACCTTGTGTCGACCAATAACAAAACTTGATGTGATAACGCCTTACTCGATATCAATGGCGTATTCTACTTGACTCCTCTCTTTTTAAATTATCAAATTACAATCCCATAAATTTTATCTTTTGACCTCGACTAGCTTTTATTTTGAATTATAATATGAAGTTAATTCAATTCCATATAATGAAAACAAATATTATGTACAGGTTTTGTAAATTATTTAAAATACACTTTTCAATCAATTAATTTTGTATATCTTATTTATCTCAAAAATCATATGCTTTTTAATCAATCTAAAGTCACCAAAGAACCTGTTGTTTTTATAAAAAGAAGCCTGGAACTTTCAAAACCTCTTTATCATATAACGTAATTTCTACGTATGCAAGTTCGTTGTTGACTCCGTTACAATTAAGCAAATTCAATATTCAATATTTAAATTCAAATAGAAAAAAATGCCTTAAAACTAAAAAACCTAACCTGGTCTGTTTTCTTCGTTATTTCCTCCTCGTAACCAAAATTATCGACGCATCAACTAGTATTTTCCATGCATTATACCATCCATTTGGATCAAAATTATTCTCCACCAATTCAGAATTATTATATAGCCATTTGAAATATAGTCTATCCACACGCTTAAATTATTGCATTTAAATTATTGTCATCACCCTCTGGATTATTATTATTAAACTTAGAATCATTATCTCCCTCAAATTATTGTCGTCGCATTTAGACTTATGACTTTTTCTCACCAGCCTCAGAATATCATTCTCATCGGACTTAGAATTTATTCTCATCGATTTTTCTTACCGGACTTAGACTTAGACTATTATTCTCCACGGACTCAGAGTATCACTTATTCTCCCCAGACTAGAAGCCCTATTATTATTATTATACTTTAGTTTAAATAAATTTCCCAAAATCTACTTACGTTTAATCGGCAATAGTAATTTTCATCTTCGTCGCACTTAAACAATTTTCACTTTTAAATTATTCTTACGTGTTACACTTAGGTTCAAAGTGACGCACCTTGGCCTTTGTTGAGTTGAGAACTGACTTCGTTATTATTGTCGCTGTTAATATATGCTTGATATCCCACTTCGTCTGTGGGCATGGCCTACAAGCCCGTCGCTAATTTTAACCAATCAAGTCTTTGCTTTTAAAGTAGTTTCTGATGTAACATTCTCGTCCTCTCAAATAATTGTTGTTCACTTGCAGTTGCTTCGTTATCAGCCTGTGCGGTGTTTTGAGAAATATAATCGCTTTCCATAGTATACACAAATATCTGATGCAATTCGACTTACAATTTTCATATATGCTTGTTTATTTACACAATTTTTAATTACCTTTATTATTAAAAATCGTTAATTGTTTGTACGCACTTACACTACGCTTCTATAAGTTTCATTTCTTATCTCGGTATTATCATAACTGATTGGAATTCTTTTGAATGCGTGTTTAACTACTTTTATTATGCTTACTTATAAATACGCGTGCTTCCACTGAAAAATGTCGTTATTTGCATTACCTAAATTAACTAACTCTATCTACAGGGTGTTAAATATTTGGTATCTACTTAATGCATGTATTACTTATTTCTATTCTAACTATGCGTTCTATTGTTACTATTTGCGTAGCTTAAAACTACTTATACTCTATATACAGTGTGTTGACTGCTTACCATTTACAAACTATCCTAATTACTCAATTTTCTCTTAAATAAATGCAGTTTTCTGCTTCCTATTATAATTTCTGATTCTTAAACGACCTTTGCTATAAAATACACCCTTAAACAACCCCTTATCACAGCAATATATATATATATATATATATATATTATATAATCTCAAAATGAATTAACATGTTATATATGTGCGAAATAATTATTCTATGCATTGAAAGTACATGTGACTTCTTTTCAGTCTACACGAAAATATACTTTGCTTTGCTTTTTTAATGATTGATTTGTATTCTAATAAGGTTAGTATTTTCAGGTATCTTTAACAAGAATGAATTTGCACAACATATCTCACTCGGCAGAAAACAATTGATTGAAAAATGGGTCTTTTAAGTTTATATTCGTTTACCACTCTGTAATAAATGTAATACACGAGAATTTAACTATAAAATTAATAAGGGCTTCTTTTTAAGTGCTAATGAAATATGATTTTTATGGTATACTTCAACGATTAATTTATACGGGATAGAACAATTAACTATTTGAAAATTTTAACGTTTTGCCATTTTCATCTATTTTTGGGTGGATTTTGCATAGAATTTGGGTTTCAACACACACACACACACATACACACACACATGCACACACACATACACACACGCACATACACACACACACACATATATATATATATATATATATATATATATATATAATGTTATGTTAATAGGGTTATTTAAGATACTAAGCCATAAGGGAGGCATACTTTATGTAAAAACACAAAAATCAAGAAAACTAAACATTTAAACCATAAGAAGTACACAATTCGTTCATTATGCAAAAAGCTAATACCAGATACCCTGTATAAAATGAACAACTAACTACAGTCAATGAAAGGAAGCTCATTTTTTAATAATTTAACCACATTTAGTAAAATAGATAACGCTGAACGCATACCAATTCATTTTAAAAACACTAATATATTCATAATCTTTAAACAAATGCAAATTAGGCGTATCCAAAGTAAAACAAACGCAAAATAAATCTTTTTTAAACTCGGCGCATTAGTGCAAGAAAATAATCAACGCATGCTTATAATAAATAGACCTTTCAAAACAAGGATATTTCATTGTGCAAGAAATGAATAAACGCATCTCATTTACGTCATCTGATAAAGAATCCCATTAAAAAATTTAACCTACGTGATGTTTTAAATGTAGGAATTGCAACACTTTCGAATAAAACCTAGCATATTGGATAAACGAAATATGGAACAATAACTTTGTATACGTGCGAAATTGAAACGAAAATTTAATAAATTCCTGTACAAAATTACAATTACGTAATGTTAAAAGGTACAAATTTCATTGGCGAACAAAATTCATAATATAAAACTTTTACGTGATTTCTGAAGCGTCTGAAGAACACATAGTAAGTAACTCTAAGTAAAACCCAACCGGCTGCATGACAGCAGGGCAACGCTTCGACCATGGTCGAAGTATAAGATAGCAAGCGGTCAATCAATGACAGCACCTGGAAGGGCTAATCTAGATGTAATTCACCTAAATAGATAACATTCATTGATACCCTAACCAAAGCACGAACTGTACTAATTGAAGTAAAAGTATTACGCAAAGTTCAATTGTGAAGTTAAACAAAAATTTATAAGTGAAAATCACAGTAATTAAAATTTCAATTGAAAAAATACAGTCAAGTGCGCGTTCAAACATACGAGTGTATAATAAATCCGCCGTTGGCATAAAACGGCAGTCTAAATTTAATTTAGTAAAACTACAATACTCTAAGTACTAAATACGATAAATGGGAAAACTCTAAATCAAGACGTTAAGCGTACAACTAAAGCTTAAAACAACACGAAGTCATTGGGTAGCAACACGCAGTGTAGAAGCAGCTTGAGGTATTCGGGTGCACGCAGAGCTATGGGGTCACAACTTGGAATCGACGAATCTAGCAACTGATTCAAACTAGGAAGTCAATCGAAAAAACACCAAGTTAGCATTTATATTTCGACCAACAGCATAAATCTTATTTTTAAATATTTGAAACTTACAGGTTCTTAAATATTTTGGATAAAGCGTCATCAAAAAGATTTTTTTAAGACGTAGAAAATACGTTAAAAGAAAGGGAAAAATTTACTGAACGTTCAACGAAATATTCAATATAATACATAACTATTTTTGCTAGCTTTAATTGATTAAAAAGGAGTTATAATTTTGTAAAGAGAAAATTGAATATTTATTTTTACGTTGAGGTTTTAAATAGCAAACGACATTACGAAAGTTGTAGAGGTGTAAATTGTACATATTTTTTAGTTTATTTTACAAATTTTGGTAAATTTTGTTTATCTTATTCAGGTATGAAACTCAAAAAAGAAAGGGAGTAAATATTCTTTGTTATCACATCGTCATTCACTGTGTGCAGGGTATAATTGAGCTAGTTGAGGCATAAATTTAACCGTGTAAATTTTAAAATTATTCTAGATTATTTAGAGGCACAGAAAGGTGACGATTAGCAATGCAACTGAGCGTTATATACACCAGGCAAACGAAGATATCGTAGCAAGGTAATCAACCGACCCAAACGTGGGGCCCGAAAGTAATTTGTCGAACCAACGTAGAACCAGAAAGTAAAACTGACGATTAAACAAGGGACTCGTAAAACTTATAAATTGAAATATTAATTGAAATTAGGCTTTATAGACGTAATTAAGAATTTTAGGCAGCCAGAAAATAAATTTAGAAAGTTAATTAGAATTTTATGGTTTATTGTAAATATAATTAAATTAAAACGGACAAAAGAATGCAAGAAGTTAGGAATGCGTTGAGAAATGAAAGTGTGGAAATAGGATCTCAGGAAAGTGTGTACGTAGAAGAAACACAAACTGAAACTGCAGTAAGAGTATTAAAAAGAAGTCACAGCAAGGAACAGCAAACTACACAGGAGTCTTGAATGATGGCGATTTTTTAGCGCTTAATGATAAGATAGACAAAAATGAAGCCAAAATGAAAAATATGACAATAAAAATTAACAAAAATGTGCAAGAATTAAGGACAGAGTTCGGGCAAAATTTGGATAAGTTGGGGGAAACGTTTAGTTCAGAAATAAAAATCTTAAACGAGGGTTAAAACAAACGAATCAAACAATTGAGGAAACGAGGCTAGAGGTGCAGAACAAAGTTGTACGAATTATGGAAAATATTGATGCCGTGAGGGATGAAGTTTTAAAAGTTAAATCGAGCCAAGAAACACGCAAAAGAGAAGACAATGAAAAAATTAGAAATTTAGGCATAAAAGTACAAGAGGTTGAGGGAAATTGTGAAATAGGATTTAGGACTGTAAATAGAGAATTAGGAAGTTTGAAAGCGGACTTACAAAATTTTAGTTGAAATACGGTACAATATTCTCGGGAACCCATAAGATCAAACCAACCAAGCATACTATTAAATCAAAACTCGAAATTGTATGGTGACAATAAGTTAAATCCCAAAATATTTTTGAATAATATTAAAACGCTGATACAGGGATCAAAGGATGAACAATATAAATTAAATTTGGTGAGATCAATGATAAAAAGGGGCACGAAAATATGGTTTGGTCTAATTAAAAGCGAATTGGAGACATTTTTAGAATCCGAACATAAATTTTTAAAACACTTTTGGGGGACGACCAACAATTTAAAGTAAGAGATGACTTTATTATGGGTAAATGTAACCACAATTTAGGAATAACCCGAGAGCTATATGCGATACAAAAATTCAGCATCGCAAAACAATTAGATCCTCCACTAGAGGAAAAACAAATCATAAAATATTTAGCAGGGCATTTTGAGGTGAAAGTGAGACAATGCATAGCACTTCAAAATATCGTGGAAGATTTAATCTTTGTTCAAAACTTACACGTCTGAAGTCGTAAAATAAATGAATTCCGAATCTCTATCACTTTCTCCTTATGTACAAAAATGCTAAATACGCCATTTTTTCCAATCCATTCTAGATTTATTTCGAAGCATGACACATCTTGGGTGATACAATCATTTACGCCAACTTCGCGTTTCAATGAGCTAATTAAGTGCGGTTATCGAGTTCGTAAAATGTTTCCTTTTTTACTAACAGACGAAATCAATAGTGGCTGTCTCCTTCTCTCTGTAATACGTAGAGCTATTAAAACGCTAATCTATTTTATTTTATGACTTTTCCAATAATAGTGTTTTTTCGAATTGGAGCGTTAACTCATTGATTCAAAACAATCGGCTTATTGAATGGCTTTAGAATATTTCTCAGTAAAATGACGTATTTGTTCAATGTAAATGTTCGAACTATGTGTAATTAATTTTCCTGAAATAAAGAAATGAATATTTTAAAATGATATATCTACACACGGAATTTATCTAATTAATGAGGGCTTTGTTCTTATGCTTTGTAAATGCAATAAGATTTATTGTACGGCAAGTGAAACGTGTTCTAGCGAAGTATAGATTTCTGCTTCGCATATCTTAAAAAAGATAACTTAAAATCAAAGTTATTTTTAGTAATAGAAAAATTAATTACACAAGGTTTAAAGTTGAGCTTTCATGGTATAACGATACTGTGTCCTCGTTTTATGTTCTGATGAAATACACTTACACCTGAATACAAGGTGGAAAAATTAAATATTGAAAATTCTAGTTTTTCCAGGTTTTGTCATTTTAGGTAATTTTTTTATAGAATTTGGCGTTCAATGACACAGACACACACACGCGCACATAAACGCCCACACACTCGCACACGCGCGCACGAACGAATACGCACGCACACGCACGCACGTGCATGCACACGCACATACACGCACATACACGCACATACACGCACATACACGCACACACATGCACTCACACGCGCGAACGCGCGCACGGAAGACGCACACAAACACACACGCGCACGCACACGCACACTCACACACAGACACACACACACACAGACACACATAATTCAAAATGGATTTGTTGATTTGAGATCACTGGATTAAGTTGTAAATTATTTCTATGGCCTAAATTTTCTAATTAATTCTTGATCACATGCTTATAAACGTGGTAAATAAATTATAAACCTACAAATTTGAGGTTAATTGAAAACTAGCATAACAAACATAATAAAAATCTTGGAAAAATTTGTAAAACTAACAAAATTAAAAGTTTTTAAATATAAATTGTAAACATTAATGAAAACAATGAAAACAAAATTATTTTAGATTGGTATTATAAACCAATACATTCAGAGAGATATTTGAATTTTTATTCATACCATCCACTGGCAACAAAAATAAATATAATATTAGGTTTAAAACAAAAATAAATAGAATTTCTCATCCCTTTTTCACCTAAATTTTCTATTTCTTTCATCATTATTAACCTCATATCGAAATAGCAAGATAATGACCGACTTGAGTACAACTGTTTTGAAAACAGCAGAATATTTGGACTGATGCTCTGATATTTTGTTTAACTCTACATGTATGTTGTACAATATTTTGGACAGATTAAACACTTCTACCTGCATTGTTTTTGTTATTTTAATTATAATTTTAAGATTTCCCATGAACGTATTTTTGAAGTAACAAATGCTCTCAATGTTATAACATTTACAAATTCATGAATTTTGTTGATAATTATGTTCTAATGCCCTAAAATAAATTTATTATTTACAGATTAATACTAATAAAAGTCATACAGTTTAAATCTTTTGGTTTGAGCTGCGTAAAATAATTGATTAACTTTAAGTGTTACATTTTTTTATTTCAGATGCTACTTTCTAACTATTTACAAAGATATACAGCTGAAAAAAATTATTTTTCATTAAAATTCACATCAATATTATATATATATATATATATATATATATATATATATATATATATATATATAATTTGTATATTTTAAAAAAGCTGTTTTAAATATTTAATGTAACGTAGTAATTTCATGTTTTAATGATATTTTTAACCAACCTCATTGTGAGTAGCTGAAAGTTTTCATACTTATAATCAGTGTTTATATATTTTTAGTTAAACCTGTGATCAAGCATAAAATATATGCGAAAATTTAGGTATTTAAGAAGAGTAGTTATTTCCAGTGACCTATAACCCGCAAACAATCATTAAATATATATATATATATATATATATATATATATATTGCTGTGAAATGTACAAAAAGCCTCGCCAGTTTCCTGGAATAAAATCACAAAAATTTTATTTGGAACTCGAGCCTCACTTTTGGGTCGCCAAAGATGCTGTGAAACCTACAAAAAGCCTCACCATAGTAAAAAAAATATTCGTACCTCTCGAGTTTGGCACCAAGATTTGCTGTGATTCTTGCCCTGTTGAATCTCTTCAGATAGTCGCCTTTTTACTCTTTCCGCCTCGGCTGCTCACCTAATTAAAACTTTCATCCTCATTCATAAAAAAAAACAAACACATTCTTACCACAAACATCAACGTTAACTCTATTTACATCAATATTCATAATACTTTAAAATTTTAAAATTAAATTTCAGCATAAATATCAGTATCATTAAATTTCAAGATTCAATTTGTCATCATTTTAATTTGCATCCGGAATTAGAGTCCTTGTAGGATGCCTACTAATTAATTTAACAATATTTGCAGACCTGAGTACAAAGGGAGCATCTCCCACCCCTTTACGTTAATCAAACAGGTTAGTCTAATTGAGCTCAAAGACAGACCCAAATTTTCATCATAATCAAGAACATAAACTGCTAAATACTCCTTTCTACTTAAACAAGAAAATTTCACCTTAAAATTACAAATTTGTTGTTTGTACAAATTCACTACTGTCCATTTTTTAGCAAACAAATTATAAAAGTTATTCAACACACATCAAAAATCGAACAACAAAGCATAAGTTACCTGAAGTGGCTTCAATGTACATCGGACTTGCTAATTCCACCATTCCAGCTGGTTTATGTTTACGGCTTCAGATTCTGAACGTTTTTTAAAATTCATCTACAACACCATTCGTTTAAAAAGTTTCAGGGCTTCTCAGGAACGCATCTATGTATATCAACATCTTGTTTTGTGGATCCAATCACGATTACGAATAACATTTGATTATTAACACCCCCGAAAAATAGCAAAGAAATTCCTAATTCTTTCACGCTATACCCAAAACTGCCTACTTTTGTTTATTCATTTATCGTTAAAAATTTTGGATAATTGGTACAGTAATACTCGCAAATATAACTAGACTTTATTACCTTGTATCTTCTTTTCTAAGTGCACTAATGCATAATAACTTGTATCGTAGCACGTAAAGAGCAAACTGTTTTAAAGTATTCAATAATCACAAAATATAAGAGCAAACTGTTTCAAGTATTGAATCAAAAATCTAAGAGAGCGAAACTGTTTAAAGTCCGGGTTTATATAATAGCTCGCCTGCATGTCGGTTTTGTCCCCACAACGGCCAGTTTTTAGAATTTCGCATTCTCTGTTCCCTTTTCGACATCTCGGCACGCGATTCTACAAAATTTGCACACGTCCAAGTTTAAAATCTATGAAATTTCCACACGGTTCGCAACGTCTGAGAACAACTAATTAAATTTTATACAGAAATGTTATGTTTACACCTTTCATGTTTGCATCTTATTTTCAACCAATCGTGACCCTCGTGACGTTGCTCAAATCACGCCTTTTATTATCTGTGTCTCTGCCTTGCGCGTTTCATACATCTCTTTTCTACTTTGTTCTGAGTGGTACAAATCGATATTCTTTACTATCCACGTGGATTCGTAAGTAAAATAACCCCGTATCTAGCCTTCCCGTTAAAACATCCGACCGTTTCCAATATACCTAGAAGCTGCATATTTATCCAAACAAATTAATTAGAACTTTGATATTTAAAAATACGCAGGTGTTCAATCGTAATACTTTAAATAACACTTCTACGATTTGAATATTATTGGGTTTTTATAAGCTTTTGTGCATATTATACCTTAATAATCGTTCAATTAACTCAATTAAAATAATAATGAATGGCATTGACTTCTACCCTTTAATTTTTAGTGAATACAAATTAAATATTAAATATTATTTGTACACTTTGTTTAATACCCATTACTTAAAAATTGAATTAATTAATATAAATTTTGCACGTAATTTCTATTTGTTTCTTGGAACAATTAAATTAAATACACGTTGAACATTTTAATTCTGCTTTTTTATAGAAAGCGTCTAGTAAATAATTTAAATCCCTTATTTTTAGTGAAACGAATAAATTTGTATGCTCCACGGTTTTTAATAACGCGTATTATCTAATAAAATTCCTTATACACGGTGATTAAAATTATTTGATGTCTTTAATTAATTTTCTACCCTGGTCTAAATTTGAGTAATATATATATATATATATATATATATATATATATAAATCTACTGTACTTTCGTAACTTAACACCTAGATGTTTTAGTACTATGGAAGTTGGAACATGGAAATCCGCCTACATGGGTTGATGGTGATGCCCTTTTTGTGTCAACTGGGTTCGCTCTACAAAGTTTTTGTCGCCCTTATAGTAACATTGATTGTTCTTGATTACATCTACAACTCGTACATTGATGCTAAACCCTGGCAATCCATATCCTACAATATGACGAAGTATATTGTTTATTTTGTTGTAAGTTATAATTATTATATGTTTCAGAACAAAAGTTTCAGTAAGTTCGAAAGGTTTTCGACGTCATCCATTAGTTAAAGCCGTAATTGGTACAAACACAGATATTTCGTTAATCGAAACTTCAAAAATTACAAGTAGGTATGACAAAATGGAGAACGATATTTTGATTACGAAAATAGCTACAAACAATGAGAAGTTAACTTCAACTAGTATGTCGACATTGTCAATAAATGACGAAATGGTTACAGAAATTCAGCACATTAATACTACGGATATTCCTACGTGTACAGATACTCTCCTTGATTTGAGTAAGTGTTAATGGTCGTAGATAATAGTATTATGTATTAGTAGATAATTTATAAGCTACATCTTGGGCCACTATGAATTTAATTAGAGCACTATTACCACTTGTCAAGCTGTGGGGCTGGACATTAATCCCCGTAGCACATTATCATATAAGTCACCAACGGACATGACCGTTTTATGCCAACAACCCTGGGATCTTAATTGGTTCGAATTATATTAACTATAGACAAAAGTCGTAGCACAGAGTGTATTCTAGAGTGCACGCGCATAATAAAGATTTCCACTATTGTATAACAAATACTGGGTTCCTACAAAAGAATCATCGGGATTTTAAACGCTGTATGTTTGACAACTTTAAAGATACGGTATTAAAACAACTCTCATACGACAAGGAGAATGTCCAAATATCAAAGTTTTAAGAATATCATTACAAATGTTCAACGTGGACCCCTCGTCTTACACGATGGCGAATTTTCGCTCATACACACCGCAATGTGTTCAGGTCGTTACTATTTCATAGAAGTAATAATGAGTTCTCAGAGTTTATTCAAAGTTGCTGGCATTGTTGATGAGTATATCATGTCCTTAATGCACCCACCTCTTGTAAGATCGGGAGATGTGAAAGGTCAGGCAAACAATATGAAGTCTTTTTTAGCACATGGCCCAATCTAACGGTGATAAAGCACCACATTATGCTATAGCGCCTATCGATCTGCCTTTGCCCACAATAATTTCCCGGCGACACCTCACCTTTCAGATGATTTTTATTGATAGGTACAAGAACTTTTCATTTAACAGTTACTTAGATTGCAATAGGTACATTCGAAATGAAATTTGGAAACTTTCTGTACATTTTAGAATAGTCTAGAGTTTTTGAATATGTATATAAATTGCCGTCGTGGATATTGGAGTTAAGTTCTGCTTGTAGCTTTGATTACAATATGCTCTAGTTTAAAGCTTTAAAAAGTGATATAAATTACTCTCGATATAAATTACTTCATGTGATATAAATTGCTATAATGAATATATAAACTAATAATTGGTGTTTGGATAGTTAATTATAATGCTTTTAAAGTAATTTAGAAGATAGCGTTGTAGTTTAAGAAGCTAGTAATTATATTGTTAGCGTTTAGCTGAAAATAAGTTGTTGGGAGAGCTTTAATCAAATTCCATTGTAACTACCAGTTATTGAAAAGGCTTGTACAATCAGTTTAAAAATAAAGAACTGTTGTTATAATATCAATGAGGCGGAACACCATCTTGTTGCTGTATAAAGTTGTTAAATCGTCGGCTAGCTGAGGAAATAACCACAACTGCAACATATCTAAGTGGGATGTACACGTCATACTTTTTTTCATTATAAAAGGGTCGCCATTATACGGTAACCGTTTGGTTTTGGAGAATCCCTTCTATGTTGCAGTGATATAAGATTTCCCTGCCTTATACAAATATTGTGATGCTACAGATTTCGCCTTAAATATCGCTTTGTTGGTCAATACTATACTTGACGAATTCGTTATCCTCTATTGCTTCCTGTACGGCAGTACAAAGGTCGATTCACTTTAAGTGGTTATAGGTTGTTGTCACAAAGTTTTCCATACACTTTGTTGCAAAATATCAGCTACATGGCCTACACTGCTAGCGGAAAGAAAACCCCACAGGACCGGCAAAAGCAATTCGTACTTTGGAGAAGAGGAACGAATACGATAATACGATAAAGAAATGGGTAGCAAGTATCGGCATTTCCCCATCCACGGTGAGGAACGTTTTGGTCAAGCACTTTCAGTTTCATCTGTAGAAGTTTAGAGTATATCAACAATGGCGTCCTGCGAAAAACAGACAGCGTGTAAACTTTTCTCAGCGAATGATGAAAATCTTGAATGTAAATGACATTGCTGTTATTCTTATGGGCGATAAAGCTCATTTTAATATGGGCGATTTTGTAAACAAACCGAACCTTCGATGTTCTGAATCAACATGCTTTGGTCTAATATGAAGTTGTCGATTTAAATGGAACCACTATGTATCTAAAATTAAAAGTACCCAAACTGGTAGCATATTATTTCAAACGTTTTTGACAAATGACAATCAGTTTGATATCTTCCCTTCACGATTAACCAACTTACTCATGTTACATGTTATCCCTTTGGATGGTAATGGCAAAACGCTTAACTGAAAACTTTCTCTCTATAAAACAATTCGAGATTATTTTCGGCAGTATTCGGACAAATTAAAATTACTTGAGCTGTTTTTTTTTCTATCTAACACATATAATCTCACCTGAAACCTTTAATAAGCCCACAGCAGAAAACTTTTCTATTTTTTGAAAGGGTATAAATTGTGTGCCGAGACGATAATCTCATAGGCGCCAGCATTGTACAACATTAGTCAAAACAAACAAATCCTAAAGCTGTAATAATTTAGAATACAACATAGCTATGGCTCATTTCTAAGCAACTTTACAACCGCCATAACAAATTTGACAACCGTTGGGTACGAATAATATAAGGTAAAAAATAAATCTTCTTTAGACTAAGAGTGCATCAGACCTAAACATTATAATTTTTACTGGAATAACCCTAACCATTGGGTTGGATTTACCAATAAAGAAATTATTAAAATGAAATATTATTATAAATCTTTTAAAAGAATGTCATACAATTTAATAAAAATTAAGTGCAAAGATAGAACGTTTAGCTCTGTATTCAAGCGGAAGAAATAAAGGTTTGGTCAAAATTGCCAGAGTTCTAGTTATTGACCCTCTATAATAATGTGGATTTCAGCCATACCATGTCTCTTATTTTTGTCCATTTTAACTTTTTCCTTGCCCTACCACTCTTGTAACAACGTTAAAAATACCACTGATTCTTAGAGTCTAAACTGTTTTAGTATTTTTCTTCCACCATCTAATCAACACGATAGCAATAACAGGGCGAAATTATATTTCAAAATTCCCCATCTGTTTTCTATAAACTAAGTATTGTATAGTAACAAAAACTATTTGTACATCAACAGTGCTTGATTATCAAACTGATTATACAAGCTTTTCGACAATTCATAGCTACAATGACGTTCTAAAAGTTCCAGCAACAATTCCTTTCCAGCTAATTGCTATCAGTACAAGAATTGACTTTAAAAATTACGACTCTATATTCTTAATTAGCTATCCGAGTGCTAGTTATTAAGCTGTATTAATCACTACGGTAATTTATATCACATAGAGCTAACTATTTTAAACAGTATGTACCACTAATTATTTTATATCAAGGCTTTCAAAGCTGTAAGCTAGAATTCATATTGTAATCAAAGCTTATATTAGAATTACGCATCAAAACCCCTAACCGTTACTTATATTTTGTTCAATTGTTCCAATATTTCGAGAACATACCAGAATATGCAAATAATATCTAAACTGTACCTATTGCAATATAAATAACTTCAAGCCAATCGAGTTCATCTGAAAGATGTTGTGCCACAGGGGCCCAACAATCATCTTTTGTGTACAAACACTTTACGTTCTAATGTAATTATTCTGGTCAGAGGTAGACTAAACGGTGCTACACTGCTTTCTCTTACGGCTCTTCTATCCCCTGTCACCTGGACGTGGGAAGTTTCTGTGGCGATAAGGACAGTCGAAACCAATTCTGCAGTTTTCATGTGGATAAAGGTAATAATCAAAACTTTTTATAACAATTTGTACCATTTGGATTGTAACCACACACCAAAATCTGGATCCTGGTTTTCTGGAGCAGTACCTTTAGCATAATTCGTACAAGTCTCCAGTCTAATCCATCGAGCTCACAACCGATTTTAGGTATGGCCAACTTCCTGTTTCCAAATTTGATCATCTTACTCCCATGGTTCACTAACGCCTTTCACTGAACCTGGTAGTTCAGTTTACCAGAAGGCTGTTGCTTAGTTACCAGGTATTAGATGGCACGATGTCAGTTTTTTAGCCATTGGTTGTTGTGGCCAAGTTCACTCATACCATCAAATTTGTTTTCAAACACCCGAGCAAGTTCTCGAAACATATCAAGGTATACTGCTACGCAATATGCCAGAAAGTATTCCGATAGGACATCAAATAGATCACCTTAAATCTCTTCTGAGACACCAAAACTAACGCTGCCTGTGCCGTTGTACAGAGACACGAACCGATCGTAGCTCGGTCCAGACGTTCGTTTATCGTTTCAAGCGTAACTGTTTGTTTGTCTTACTGCGCGTACCTCTTCGGCATTACCTGCGTCATTACTATCGTATGGTGCTAATCGGTTAACGTGTACCAATTGTGTTCTTTCTTTAGGGAGCTTACAAATCCGATATATCACGCTTTTGATCCTTTTTACAATTTCGTACGGACCCTTCCATTGTCTTTTTATTTTTGGCGACAGTTCACGCCTCCGTCTGGGGTTGTATTGTCAGACGCGGTTACCCTCTTGAAAACGAAACTCCTGCGCCTTAATGTCATATCTGGTTTTTATCCGATCACTTGCAATTTTCACATCATTCCTTACGTGACCATGTATCTTGCTCTTGAACCTCTCGACGTAACTCTCGTCCAGGATGTCATTTTCGGGCATATATCCAAACTCGAAATCACGTGATTGCGTATCTCGCGTCCCAGAATAGCACATGCAGGTTTCTGTTCAGTGCTCCTATGAATCAAAAACCGATAAACCTATACAAATCGATGTAAATATTGGTTCCAGTCTCTGTAATGTTGGTGAACTACCTTGGAAACGCGTTTGCCCAAGGTGAGGTTCAAGCGCTCAACTATACCATCCGATTAAAGGCACAATGGTGTTGTTCGGATCTCTGTTATCCCCAGCACACGGCAAACTTTTAGAAATAACGCTAACTTAAAATTTCTGCCCTGATCGACGTACAACTCCATAGGCACTCCAAAACGGCAAAATAATTTCGTTCTAGCGCGTTAGCGATAGTTGCTGCATCTTGATTAAGCATATCATACGCTTCGGTTTACTTCGTGAAGAAGTGCATGACTACCAAAATGTACTTATTTCCGGAGTCGAACTCAGGTAATGGACTGGCAATATTGATTACCACTCTCTTAAAAGGGCTTTCCACATTGAATTGCCTGATTGGAAACTCACGGTTTCCCAATGGCGCACATCGTTAACGCTTACGGCACCGCTTTTTAACATTGTTCTTGCTGCCTACCCAGTTAAATCTTGCTCGAACTTTCTCCAGAATCTTCTTAATGCCGAAGTACCGTCTCTAAGTCCCTTTATGTAGATGTCCTAATACCTCTGACACTAGGCTGTTAAGAACCAACAACAGTACTTACGGATTCTTCTTCATTCTCCAAGGTCGCACCAAAGTCCCATACACTACTTTTAGGACATTCCATTCTGCCCAGTCAGACTTCAGGGTGCTACTCAACTGACTAACCTTTTGACTCCTCAACCAAGAATGACGTCAATGTCTTTGTCATTCTTTTGTTCCGTTTACATCTGTAGAGGCTGCCAATTGTCAATGACCACGGGAGTCCGACCAAGACTTTGTTTCTAAGCGTGAGTAATAGCTACAATCTTCGAGCCAAAGTCATATTGAAAGCGCATCTGCATTACAATGACTTGTACCTGCATGGTGTTCCGTGTCGAAGTCATACTTTCATAGCTTTTCTATGCATCTGGCAACTTGTCTTTCGGGATTACTAAACTGTCATAGCCACTTTAGACCGACGTGGTCGGTTTTTAGGTAAAATTTTTACCCGTAGAGGTACTTTAAAAAGTGTTCTACGGATCTTACCGCAGCCAAGAGTTCCCATCTTGTTATGCAATAATTCCGTGTTAGTTAATTTAGCAACGTCTGACCCCAATGTAGCGAAATCTCTATTTGCACAACAGCAGTTTTTATTATTAAATAATTATACAAAGTGATTCTACAATTCATAGCTACGACAACACTTTAAAGGCTCCACAACAATTTCTTTGCAGGTAATCGCTAACAGTACAAATAATATTACCTTTTAAAACCTATCATGCTATCTCTTTAATTACTATCACAGCACTATCATTAACCATCTTAGCACTAATTATTAATATACAACCATCACTACAGTAATTTATATCACATAGAGCAATTTATTTCAAATAGTATTCACCACTAACTTATTTTATATCGCGGCTTACTCAGCTTTAAATTAGAACTTATACTGTAATCAAAGTTTCAATTAGAACCGTGCTTAAAAACTCTTTAACGGTTCTTTATATCTTATTCAAGTACAAAATGATAAGTCAGTAACAAAGGACGCGGTTGAGGACCGTTGGCCATTTGACAAAAAAGACAAGAACGAAAAGATGGTTTAAGGGCAGCGTGTTCAGAAGCCAAAGTTCTGAAACAGCTAACCGATAGCGAATTGCTTTGAGCTCCGCTAGATGAATTGGGTAGAATATTCAAACACACGTGTTCTGCCTGAATTTAAATCGCGACTTGGTGGTAAATGAAACGTGTGACTTATCAACCATATTTTTGATATATTACGGAGATGAGATTTCCAAAGTTGACGAAAAAATAATTAGTCCATCTGTGAAGTTAACCTAGAAATTCTTAAATTACATAATTGTGAGTACTGTTCTGAGCTTTTATATTGTATTTTGGTTTTGGAAAATAAGTACATGCGAACTTGTAAATATAACTATAGAGTGATGGAATGAGCTATTTTCGTTTAAGGATAAGATTGTTAAAAAACAAGTTTAAGATCTTTAAAATGCTAAACGTGCGTAACGCGAGCTACAATTGTAAAATATATTGTTAGTAAATTTTATGTTTTTAATCCACATCTGAATAGCGGAGAAATTTTAAAACCCAAGACCTAGAAACGGAAACAGAAAGATTTTTTTATTAAACTGATTTTAAGTTGAAGGATAGGTTAGTTAGACTAATGACAGATTACTTATTTTAATTTTTTCTGTTTTAGGAAACAATTTTTAGCGTACGATAATTTCGTAACTTTAGCTAGTTTTATTTTTATCATAGGGATTTAATATTTACAATTGATAAACACACTGAACGAACGTCACTGACATTTAAGTCGACACCGCATCTATTTCCTCTATCACTGTTCTCACTATTTAATCTTGAGGTACTCTACTCTTGGCCCGCTATCAACCGTATCCTGAGGGATCACCTCGCCTAATCTTTTGAACAGTCGCCCAACAACACCACCTATCCTTTCTTACTTGTTCACCCTCGATCTTCTCTTGCTCGGTATTCTCTTGAAAAAGAGGGTTTCCAGTCGACGTCTGTTAGCCACGTTTGCGTCAAGCGACAAGTCTCTTTTTCTACTAGTGACACCACTTGTTTTTATCTATACCACATCTTCAACCTTCTGTATTGTCTTCTTTGTATCCATTCCTTATTTTGCTACTTAATTTTTATGTCATTGCGCCTATCCCCAGCAACTCTTTAGTGTTAAACTTAGGGTTCGGAGCTCTATCGATGGTCAGGATAGCAGTTGTCTCATCACCACCGCGACAGTCACTCCTGTTTGAAGGACCGCGTGCTCTTAATCTAGATCTCCTGGAGGAGTTTCAATTGAGAAAGATTTCTTTTTCTATCATGGGTGTGATCATTTAAATGGAAAAGAAAATGGTAGCTGGGGTCGATTTCCGAATAAATTTTGTTAACCAACCGCTAATCAAAAATTATGGCTAGAGGGTTGGGGTAATACTTGACTGAAGTATGCAGCTGGCTCTCCATTCTTTAGCAGGTATTGCTAAAGTAATCCAGCACCAGGTACGAATTGCCATGACTCCCGTAAATATTCTGGGACCCTTAAGGAACTTTTAGCCTTCAGTGAGATTTACAGAGTTGGATGAAGGGTCTTTGGACTTTTTTTCTAGAATTATTATATAATTGGAAACAAAGCACACTGTGACCTTTTTAAATTCGATTTAGTTTAACGAGAAATTCCGATAATTAAAAAGGAGCCCACGGCAAATTATGATGGAAGGTGGCTCTAAGTTGAGGAAATCTCAAAGGCAAAGCGGCTAGTCGAACTATATGCTCTGGGTAGAGAATGAGCTGTGGGTCGGGGTGTAATTGCAACCACTAATAATAGAAATAAGGCGCCACCGTATTTTTTTATACTGAGAAGACCTAATACAAGTCCCTTGTACAAGGCTAATGCGGAAACCTTTTTTCTATAACCGCTATATAATTTTTAAAGACCACCTAATCTTTAAAGTGTCTTACCTTATGGCTCGACCTTGACCTTAGCAATCCTGCACTGCACCTGTGAACAGATTAAACAAAGAAAAGCACTGTTTGTGCATTCAAACTCAAAAATAATTAAATACAATCCGAATCGACTTTCATTCCTCTTAAATAAAAATAGTCTTTAGTCCGAAAATAAGAATCTATTCAACTGGTATTCAATAATGTAATTTTCTACAAAAAATATGTCTTCCTTTATAAGTTAATTTAAATTAGGAAGAGTTAATTACAATGGTACTGAATATATCCGTACCAATTACTATGTAATGAGGTTTATGTAACAAATTGACAAAGCATAAAATTGCTTATTTATAGAAAGAGTTAATTATGGTAAATTTACCTTAATTTCACAGTAGTTAATTACAGATAACTTGTTCATAAAATATCAAATGTAGAGATTTAATTTCTAAAAATTAAAGTTGTAAGAATTTACTTTATTTAATTAGTAGTGACATCTTCTGATGTTTCATTGAGTTAATAAAAGAATTTGTAGGAAAAATTACAGATTCATATCGTATGACTACGAAAATATAATTGAGGTCTGTCCTTGACCTGTTCAAAGTTAATACAAGTCGGTTAAAATAAAATTTATCTCGTTACTACGTCGACAGTTCAAACAACATACGAATATAATTTTTTGTACATACCAGAACTCCATATTGCACCAAAATACTTGCTTGAAAGCTGACATATGTATTGACAACGGAAAATTCCATTCCAAACAAACAGCTGCGCTGCATACTGAAAAACACGTCATTTGGCTTCCATTATCTGCGTTTCAATTTACAGATGTTCCAGGCGTAATTCTCACCACGAGAAAACTAATGTTGTTTGTAATTAACTTGAATAAATTTATATATGTGATTCCATATTATACAAGGATAGAATTGTTTTCATTTAATTTCGCATGAATACCATTCAGAAAAGTGCTTATTTATAATTTACGTTGCAATATATTTTAAAAATAAATTATTCCCAAAGTTACACTGAAAATTTCAATTAATATTATTATAGAAACAAATTCACTTACTGTTCCTAATGGTCTTTTAACAAAAACTTCATCGTTCTTCACGACTGGTTTCAACAAACAAATGGACCATCCAAAACAATTTATGAAGATAGCTTCCACGAGCAATCTTCCACCGTGAATGCTTCCAACAACAAAATCAACCACGGACATCGCTCCTAAGAACAATTATCGACCTGCTTGAACCCCAGCTGTGTTAGAAGTGCCGGCCGAGCTTGTTGCTACCCAGTAACAATTTACCTTGCAGTTATTGAGTAGAGGGGGCTTTAAGAAGGATACTACACAAAAGCTTTTATATTGTCACCGTAGAATTTAACTTTTAACATGAACTAAATACTAGTTCTTTATTGGACAATAGATGTTATTAAATTAAGTGGATTGGATAACATTATAATGTATTATATTATTTAATATTTAATAAAAGATTGATTATACAGATATATATATTAGGTGGAAAATAAAATTGCTACACTGCCTCTTTCTAAGAGAAAAATTCTGGAATAAATACTAAGAATTTTTTTGAATTTATTGTTACATATTCACAACTTATTATTATTAATTTTACAAAATAAAACAAAATTACCACTTAAGGTACAACATAATTGAAAATGAGTGACGAGTAACTACGCGTACTATACGCCACAAGGGGACAAATTCGGGAAGTCTTAATCGGTAGGGTGTCATTATTGTTTAATCATATTCGGGGTTATTTTATCACTCATTTATACTCGAAACTTAAACAACAAAATATATAATACTGCCGTATTATAATTCTTTAATAAAAATATCAAATTATCATGACAAACATATTTTTACTATATTAACCGTAATTTACATATTTACAAAAGAAGAAAAGGACTCTCACTACTTTTGAGATCCACGACAAACATAACTTCAAAACAGCAAACATGTCTTGAAATCACTAACGTTCAACAATCTACTGCATGTATATGCAACCAAAATGTAGAAATATCTCTTTCCCAGAAGAGACAAGTAAAACGTCACCACGTCTTACTCCTCAAAAATCTCACTCACGCATGAATGAACAAAATAGAACATTGCTATCTCACACAATATTCATATTAAACATAGAACATTGCTATCTCACACAATATTCATATTAAAGATAGAACATTGCTATCTCACACAATATTCATAATCAAACATAGAACATTGCTATCTCACGCAATATTCATAATTAAACATAGAACATTGTCATCTTACACAATATTCATACTAAACATAGAACATCGCTATCTCACGCAATATTCATAATTAAACATAGAACATTGTCATCTTACACAATATTCATACTAAACATAGAACATCGCTATCTCACGCAATATTCATAATTAAACATAGAACATTGTCAGCTTACACAATATTCAAACTAAACATAACTATCATAGTTACTAACAATATTGACCTCCAACCAATATTTAATATGGACTCAAACTACTTGATTCCCAATATAATTATCAAACACCTTAATCTTAAATCCGAAAGAAAATAATAACCAACTATATACAACTTTATTTATCAAACACTTTAATCATAAAAATATCTAAACATTCCTTTATAACCTTGAACTAGAGAATTATACGACAAATGAAATCATTTGACAAACGGAAACATGTAACTTTTTATCTTGACTCAAATGAATAACTTGCAACTAACAATATCAGCACAGTCTAGTATCAACCTTACTGCACTACAAAAATTCTTTTTATACTTCTTATCCAACATCTAAAATTTTTAGACTACCAAACAGTATTCCAATACAATATTTAAATCCTTAACTAAAAGATAAGACAGAAATAATTCCTACTATCAACCATTAAATATATCAACAACACTAATTAATGTTCAGAACGTTCTCTTTTTCAATATCACCACTGAACTCTGAATAAGGTTTTAAGTCCTTAACATGCCATCTGCCTGCTCTTGAACCATTTTCATTAATCAATTCATAAATTAAATTCGAAACCTTCTTTTTAACAATACTCAAAACATATATTGGCGCAAGCTTAGCTGTAAACTTATCACTTGCTTTCGAAAGAACTTTATTTGACCTCCAAACTTTGTCACCTACTTCGAAAGAAATGTTACGTCTCCTTAAATTATACGAATTACTAGACTGCATGTAAGCTAAATGTAACCTTTTCTGTACGTCTATAAAAATATCAAATAGTCCTTGATGATCTGACACATACGAAGGTCTATCACTAGAAATAAAATCAATATCAACTGAGGGTTCCACATCAAGACCATAAAATTTTCCAGACACAGGAACATGTCTACCAAAAACTAAGAAATTTGGCGAATAACCAGTGGCATGATGTTTTGCAGAATTAATCGCATACTGAATTTGGGGTAACTCTATGTCCCAAGTATCATGTTCTTTAATATACGAACGTATAGCTGTTCCGACTGTTCTATTTATCCTCTCTACAAAATTACATTGGGGTGAGTAAACTGCATTAAACCAAATTTTTTGAACGTCATATTTTTTACATACTGCCTTGAAATTTCTACCACTAAATTGTGAGCCATTATCACAAATAATAAATTTTGGAACACCATAAACTAGAAAAACTTTTTCCTCCAATACACGTTCTATTATATGCGCTTTTGCACTACGTAACGGAAACATTAACGTGAATTTTGAGAACCAATCACCAATAACTAATAACCATTTGTGTCCAACCTTGGATCGTGGAAATGGGCCCATGAGGTCTATAGCGATAATCTGAAAGGGGAACTTCACTTCTTTTTCCTTTCCCATTAAACCAAGGGGTCCTCTATTCGATGCCTTCTGTGCACCACACGTTAAACAATTTTTACAAAATTTCAACACATCAATACGCATTTTTGGCCAATAAAAACTCTCTTGTATGCGTGCCAATGTTTTAAAAAAACCAAAATGTCCGGCCACTGAAGGGTCATGATTTATCCGAATAACCTCTTCCTTCTGTGATCTAGGGACTAAATATTTCCATTCCTTACATTCGACGAGAGTGGTAAATTTGATGAAAGAAATTTAAATACATAATTATCTTCTACCTTCCATTGTGGGTAATCATCAGGTGAAGCTAAAATTTTCTCTCGAAGAGACACATACCAGGGATCCACATTATCTAACTTGATCTCAACTAAATTATCAACATGACTTCAAACATTAAACCAATGAACTTCAAACTTTAAGAACACCTTCTCTTTTAAATTCGCAGACAATGACAATTTTAAACATAATAAATTTATAATTTAGATTACTCTCAACCTTCCATCTAGGATAACAATAAATCAATGTTCTAGTACACTCTTACACTACTCATAATCAAACTGTCAAGATAGACAAAAGTACTTCACAACGCATGAACTTGCTAGGGTGACAAACTCCTCTGTGAGTCTCACCTAGACTTATAAACAAAAATTTCAACCTCATCACCAATCTCAAAAATAGTGATGCCAAAATCGCTAGAGTGACAACTTACCTCGAGTCTCGTTTAGACTAATGTAATGCTGAGCGACCGACTTTTCCTAAGTCTCGTCTAGACTGACATACTGCTAATCCGACCAACCACGACGACAAGTTTCACTTAGACTTACAACCAATTAACATACTGCGTTGCAATGCGGATATAAATAAATCAAAAATTGCTATCAAAATAAATTATATCAAAACAAAACGTGCCTATGCACAAGAGCAATCTTGAAACGGTTTACCGACAGTAAAAACCAGTGTACCAAATTATAAACATCTATCATCTCTACTATAAAAAATTTATCAAACAACTATTGTAGCTAATGCAAATGGAAGAAAAACCTAAATACAAATCACTATTATCAACTACACTGTGAATTATTATTCACTGAAATACTACAAGCTGCGACTAAAAGAACAATAATATTCCTATCGAACAATTTTACCATATAAGAAAGCTTCTTCTCTTTCTTACACAACTTTATTAATGTAGACATACTATCAATTTCCGTTAGAGCTAATTTGATGAATAAAATCAGGTAATGTTGTTTCTTTGGCTAATAATCGGCCTAACATTTTCCTCTTATCCTGCTTCGGTCTGCTGCTGACAACTCCTCGAATTCTCAATTCATAATCCAACTCATCTTTATGCAAATAAACTACTTGATACGTCTCAGCCATCATGGGATAGACTAACTAACTAATTACAAATTAAACTCAATTAAACAACAACATCAATAGACTAAACCAACCTGAGGGTAAATGAATTACAAATCACAAGTGTAAACAACCGAAGTCAATCGAAGCCTATACTTTATGTGTTTATACAATTGGTACAGCAATCGAGGCCCCACGTTGGGCGCCATTTGTGACCTTTTTAAATTCCGATTTAGTTTAACGAGAAATTCCGATAATTAAAAAGGAGCCCACGGCAAATTATGATGGAAGGTGGCTCTAAGTTGAGGAAATCTCAAAGGCAAAGCGGCTAGTCGAACTATATGCTCTGGGTAGAGAATGAGCTGTGGGTCGGGGTGTAATTGCAACCACTAATAATAGAAATAAGGCGCCACCGTATTTTTTTATACTGAGTAGACCTAATACAAGTCCCTTGTACAAGGCTAATGCGGAAACCTTTTTTCTATAACCGCTATATAATTTTTAAAGACCACCTAATCTTTAAAGTGTCTTACCTTATGGCTCGACCTTGACCTTAGCAATCCTGCACTGCACCTGTGAACAGATTAAACAAAGAAAAGCACTGTTTGTGCATTCAAACTCAAAAATAATTAAATACAATCCGAATCGACTTTCATTCCTCTTAAATAAAAATAGTCTTTAGTCCGAAAATAAGAATCTATTCAACTGGTATTCAATAATGTAATTTTCTACAAAAAATATGTCTTCCTTTATAAGTTAATTTAAATTAGGAAGAGTTAATTACAATGGTACTGAATATATCCGTACCAATTACTATGTAATGAGGTTTATGTAACAAATTGACAAAGCATAAAATTGCTTATTTATAGAAAGAGTTAATTATGGTAAATTTACCTTAATTTCACAGTAGTTAATTACAGATAACTTGTTCATAAAATATCAAATGTAGAGATTTAATTTCTAAAAATTACAGTTGTAAGAATTTACTTTATTTAATTAGTAGTGACATCTTCTGATGTTTCATTGAGTTAATAAAAGAATTTGTAGGAACAAATTACAGATTCATATCGTATGACTACGAAAAATATAATTGAGGTCTGTCCTTGACCTGTTCAAAGTTAATACAAGTCGGTTAAAATAAAATTTATCTCGTTACTACGTCGACAGTTCAAACAGCATACGAATATAATTTTTTGTACATACCAGAACTCCATATTGCACCAAAATACTTGCTTGAAAGCTGACATATGTATTGACAACGGAAAATTCCATTCCAAACAAACAGCTGCGCTGCATACTGAAAAACACGTCATTTGGCTTCCATTATCTGCGTTTCAATTTACAGATGTTCCAGGCGTAATTCTCACCACGAGAAAACTAATGTTGTTTGTAATTAACTTGAATAAATTTATATATGTGATTCCATATTATACAAGAATAGAATTGTTTTCCTCAATTTCGCATGAATACCATTCAGAAAAATTTCTTATTTATAATTTACGTTGCAATATATTTTAAAATAAATTATTATTATTCCCAAAGTTACACTGAAAATTTCAATTAATATTATTATAGAAACAAATTCACTTACTGTTCCTAATGGTCTTTTAACAAAAACTTCATCGTTCTTCACGACTGGTTTCAACAAACAAATGGACCATCCAAAACAATTTATGAAGATAGCTTACACGAGCAATCTTCCACCGTGAATGCATCCAACAACAAAATCAATCACGGACATCGCTCCTAAGAACAATTATCGACCTGCTTGAACCACAGCTATGTTAGAAGTGCCAGCCGAGCTTGTTGCTACCCAGTAACAATTTACCTTGCAGTTATTGAGTAGAGGGGGCTTTAAGAAGGATACTACACAAAAGCTTTTATATTGTCACCGTAGAATTTAACTTTTAACATGAACTAAATACTAGTTCTTTATTGGACAATAGATGTTATTAAATTAAGTGGATTGGATAACATTATAATGTATTATATTATTTAATATTTAATAAAAGGATTGATTATACAGATATATATATAGGTGGAAAATAAAATTGCTACAACACAAGTAAAGATTTTTGGAAAAATCTTGCTTTCAAGAGAGATTTAATCCTCTCGCATTAATTAAGCACACATTCGTCACTAGACAAACATTTATCAATTTTAGCTCGTTACGTACAGTTTTGACCCCAGAAACCGTAGCCGGTAATTCACAGAATACACGGTAAAATACCGAATACCTCGACTGTATTAACAAAAATTGTTGCCGACTAAATCAGTGGGACGGATGGTGTAAGCGTTTGGAGAAGGTTTCAGAATGATATAGGGTTCAAAGTATGACTTTATCGGAAAGTATAAACACCACCTAATCTCGCAGGATTTCTAGGAAAAAGCTCTAAAAAGAATAATAAGAGGATGCCAAAACCTGAGATCAGGAGAGTGATTTTTGCTTAAAATTTACCTGTAAAATCAATAAGGACACTATTGCTTGAACATAAAGCCAACATGAACCCCAAAACTCTCTTTCTTTCTCTCTCTCTCTCTCTCTCTCTCTCTCTCTCTCTCTCTCTCTCTCTCTCTCTCTCTCTCTCTCTCTCTCTCTCTGCATAATAAAAATACCTCGTGTCGTTTTTTTTTAATTTAATAAGCAAGTATATTGAGTCAGCACAAATTTACCTATATAATCTCCATGTCTAGCCAATAACATTACCGGCGCGCCAGCGTAATGCATTACTACTCTTTAACAACTGACATAATGAATTTAACAACCTTTGAGTTTGAGCCATGTATGATACAAAAAAAATTAGCATAGACTAAAATTGTAGTAATCTTAAAATTATTTTTCTTAAAGGAAGGAACCAAACCCTAATGGTGGGATTTTCTAATACAAAAACTGTTAAAATAAAATATGATTACAACTATTTTAAAGGAACGTCATAAGCTAGTTTTTGGTCTTCAGTCAAAATATACTCCTATAATTTTAAAATTTTATAGAACTAGGTCTATTACAATTACTAACTTGGTCATTTCATCATGATATTTAGATTAAATTAAGTAAAGACACAAAAAATGTCTTTTAGAGAAAGGGCAAGAACGATAGGGGTTTCACACCCTTCATAATTAAATAAGAGAACCACCGACAAAAATTAGGAACATTATTTTCCACAATAATATTTGTTTCAATTTACATGGAGTTTAAGAGACTGCAATAACCGCAAACCCATACAATGTCATAAAATTAATGATTGTTCACAGGAACTGAAGACATAGAATTTTGTCCTAAGAGAGTTTTAGACATATAATGTGTGGGAACGGAATTTGAAATTTGAACAAACGCCGTGAGGTTAAAAGGACTAAAACCGAAAAAAATTAATAAAAAGAAGTGGACAAGAACGAAATTATGAGTCACGTACAACGGACGCAGTCGAAGACCGTTTGTTATTTGACAAAAAACAATAAAAGAAGATGCGGAACAGAGGTTGGGCTTGCGCTACGTATTCCTAAGGCCGTTATTAAGCAAATTTTCAACTAATTAGGATTTACAAAATGTTGTATAACGTAATTTAGGAATCAAGTGCAATGGAAACGTAAGGCTACTTTTAAATCAACGTTTTTTTTTGTTTTGTAGTTCTGCTAATAATACCTGACCAGTTTAAGTTAGATAAGGTTTTCTTTTATTGTAAGGTTAATTGACCTGAAATATGTTTTGAAGTTTACTTTTAATTTGAGTGGAATTGTATTTAGTTAGTTATAAAATAGGCAGGACGATTATTGTGAAAGAATATTCAGGTACCCCCAATGATGAAGCCATACTTGCGCGAGTCCGTTAGTTCGAACATTTCTGTCATTTTAGCAATTTCACGTTTTAGATTTGTAACGGGCAGTTTTGTAATTTTAACGTTTTACGCTTTTACACTCAATTAGTAAATACCTTTCTGCAATTACTATTTCTATATTTTATATTTATTAACTCCTTAGGCGAATGTGTCGTATTGTAATGAGTGGATTGCATCGTTTCCTTTGAATCGCTGTTTGTATCAAGTAAATACGTCCAAATAGTTTTTAGAATTGTATGGAATTTAACTCGCGTGTATTAATTTTAAAAGATAGATAAATTGAAGATTAATTCTCATTAATAAATAAATTCCAACTTATCGAAAACGATAAACAGCCTGTAATTAATTATTAGATACGATTGCGGATTTACGTTTGGTATGTTCCTGATGTTATTATCTAGATAAGATATGATAAGCGTTTGTAATAGAACAAGTTGAATAAACAGACGGAGAGTCGAGTTTTGTTCTTTGTTCCGATATATTAAGTACTGTGGAATCGACTTTGGCTACCTTTTAAAGCGGTAAAGCTTGTTAAACTCGAGGCACGTGTGTTTTACGGAACAGTTGGCGGACGGTTTTTATTGCTTACGCGTGCCTACTAATTGTTTTTTAGTTGTTTTCTTGTGAAATAAAAATTGTATATTAACTGTACAAAAGTGTTTTACGGAACATTTTGACGGACGTACTTAAGTGATACACGTGCTTTACCCATTATGGTTCTTGTTAGTTGTTTTGTCGTTTAATATTGAAACGTTGCAGATTAAACTAGTTTCGCGGTCTTTTTCTTTTCAGAGTAGCGCGTACTTTGGATTATTTAAATACAGTGATACTGTAGTTTTTGAATTTTCTAACAACAAAGAATCTAAAATAGATCATTGCTTGCGCAAATTTCGTTATTTGTGAAATATAACAGATTACCGGCTTACAAAGGTATTGGTTGAAATTTCTCACTGCTTTTTGGGATGCTTATGAAAATAATATACCTTTGGTCCCAGTTGAAATTAAACTAGTGCTTCAGAATATTTCGAAATTGTTGTCTCAGGAAATAGAGTTAACAAGAATTTATCAATGCTACATAGTTCCATCAGCATGATAATGTCTGCTGCTAACGCCAGTAAAATACATAGGTGTGATTAGTGTAAAATGTAAGAAATTCCATCAACACCCTCACAGTCAAGGGTGAAGTGCTTCGTTAGTGCAGGACATCGTTGAATCTCACACTTCCGTTGCAAGGAAGCGTTGCTGAAGGACTTTTGTAAGTTGAACTATTTCCTACTTGTTAATACTGTAAATATCTATCCGTTGCTTTACCATATCTTTGTCGTTCTGATACCGTTTACAATAGACTTGCATGCTATTTTAAAACATAAGAAAAAAAGAAAGAAAGAACAATCAATACTACTGAATTACTCATACCAATTGTGTCTTATCTATTTATCTTTTGTTAACATTTTGTCTGATTTATGTTTAATTGGTGTGTGAGGAAACGTTTCTGCTACTCCCCAATATTACCTCACTTTGTACTAAACATTTTTCTGTATTGCTTTTACCGTTGTTATATTATATAGTTTATCTAAAGAGTCTCTTTTTTTTACATTCTACAAAGTACTGAATAACTTAGACTTTTCATTGCTGCTATGCTTTTTCTTTTTTTTTCAGGTTTTCTTAACTAATTTTCTTGCAGGTATTGTCACTAACTCCTTACCGCCGCATACAATATATGTTGGTCTGCTTTCTACAACCCCCCCCCCCCACTCTCCGATTGAGCCCGGTCATTTCTTCTTTGATTTTCTTTTTGTTACGCACGGCTACGAGCCAACGTAACATAACTTTGGCGCCCCAACGTGGTTGCCACGAAAAAAAAAACGTAACAGATTTTTCTCATTTTATCATAAGAACCCACTCTCGCATCACTGTATTTAAAGAGTGCACTTTTAATATGGTTACGAGGTTCCCACCCCTTTTGAGCATTTTATTATTGATAGCGCGACGTCGTTTTTACTCGTAGCACCGTCTCCTCAAGGAAACCTTTCTTTAAAAATGCGCGGAGGCTGGAGGTGCCTGTTTTTACCATGCATGAAATATTTTGCATCTACCTTGCTTACTCGCACCTTACTCATTTCAAAGGTGACAATTTTGACTATAAACACTTTGCTCTTACACATCAACAAATTTTTCTTTACCTCAAAATTGTAAATTTTATTATATAAATAACGTGTTTGATTAAATTTGCGTTAGCAAAAACTATATTTTGAATAATGTAATGTAAAAAAATACTTAAATATGTAACTGGATAACAGTGTTAAATTTTTATCCGGCATAAATGAATAATTACTTTTCTCTTGTTGTGATAAGACAATTGTTATAATAAAGTTTATTAATATTGTAGTAAATAAAGTTCTCAAATTGTAGTTCAAAATTCTAATTCTTCTCATTTGTAGAAGGTCGTCTAGAAATTGTCAAATTTCCTGTACCATCAGCAACCCAACTAGAAAAGCAGTTTTGGTGGCTAAAACCCGGTGGTCATTGGTTTCCTGATAACTGCCAAATTTCAAAAAAAGTTGCAATTATTGTGCCTTTTCGATGTCGTGGAGAGCATCTCCTAATCTTTCTACGACACATGCATCCGTTATTGAAGAGACAACAACTGGATTATACAATATTTATAATAGAACAGGAAGGTTTGGGAGCATTTAATCGAGCAATGTTGATGAATATTGGTTATAAAGAATCCTTGAGGCTAGACGATTACGATTGCTTTATTTTCCATGACGTTGATTTGTTACCAGAGGACGATAGGAATTTGTACACTTGTCCAGAGCAACCTAGGCATATGAGTGTTGGAGTTAATATTTTTAAATATAGGTAAGTTATTTATTGTTTACAGCTACTATTGTGTAATAGTATGTTAGTGTAAAGAACTTTAATTTTTTGTTCTTTATTCGGTCTGATTATTTACAATTATTTATAGACGATCATTAATATACTTAACTGCCGCAAACAAAGATCAGTGATGGTGACTGCTAACAGTTTTTCCACCATTAATTTACATCTTAACACAACAATTATACTATACTTATAAATAATTCGTCTATACAGAGTTAATTTATTCAAACAATGTTCGGTTATGTAGATATTGGCCTATTTATTTTAATCACTCGGATAATAGTTTCCTTTATATCGTTTGCGATTAATATTATTTAACTGTCAGGTCGTACAGTTTATATATCGAATTATAAAGTTTACTCGTTATACTAAAAATCGCTAGATCTTTCTGGAGTCTTCTTACGGATACATTTAACGTTACGTTATCAATGTTGATTTACTATGAAAGTGCAGAAACACCGTAGTAATTTTAATAGTGCACCAGCTAACTGCAGTGGTGCGGGATGCTATGGAAGTATACTAAAAGTACTAAAAATAAACATTTGAAATGGCTAAACACAAAAACAACATTTCAATATCCACATATCTTGAAAGGCTTTTTCTACTGCCATAGTTGAAGAGCGCCAAACCGTTTCGTCTCAGCAGTCTCTCCGATATTCACCCTACACAGAAGTCGGTTATTCCGAATAAATCTCCTTTGCATTTCGCTTCCTATTATTATCACATTATACGTTACCTTTACTACAATCCCTTAAAAATGTTCAATAAATGTTGCCATCATATCAAAAAAAATATTAAAATAAAGTGCCTCATTCAAATAGGACCACAGCACTTGAGTGGTCTGATATCGTTTCACAATTATCTAATTTTACCTATTTCATAGATAAATCCAAATAAAATTGTAACTCTATTGACATTAAATAATTACCATAAGAATAAAAATATTTTCCTGCAAGAATTTAATTTCTAACATTAGACTGGTCGGATATTATTGAAAAAAGTAAACCTTAAAAAATTAAAAGCTTCTGTTATTAAATCGATTTTCCAAAGTTTTACGAAGGTATTTATATTCTGAATCCCGTAACTGGAAATGCAAACTTAGCAATAAACAAAACGTCGTTCAATATAACTTTCCATGTCCGCATTTCATAGTCTCTTAAGATTACCAACCTGTTGTGATTCATTTCTTAACACTTTACCACATGCATAACCTACCTTAAATATCATCAAGCATATCTGAATGAATTCTTAACAGATTGTTGCAATTTTAATTTTCTACACTAATTAAGAAAGCTCTAGTTGTGGACATTTTATTAGCCAATTACTATTCAATTAGTTCAACAAAACAATCGTGTTAGCATTATACCAACTTCTTAGAAATAAACAGCAACTTTTTATAATTCGCACCTTAATTTGATACTAACTTATTTCTACATTATTTACAAGAACTTATTTACTCACATTTAATTTTACATCCCTTGAATAAGGGTGATCCAGTGGTTCCAAAAGTTCGAAATTCCTACAAGGTCACCAACTCACATAAAATAATAACAAATTCCCATTTTTGTGCAGGCAAACTTGTATATTTCAATCCGTACGTTTAATTATAATCCCATAATTACATTATGGATTTCTATTCCACCGGCGCGACAGTAAAATTCACGAATAGGTGAAAGTGATTTATTGTCTTTCTATAATTCGAACACACCACGGACGCGTGCGACACACGTTCCTCCCCGTTTGACCTACATTTTGACGTGTTTACATTTCGACGTCTCTGATTGAACTTAATTTTCAACTTGTCATATCCAATTGTTAGATTTCACTTTTCCTTTCTACAAATTATTTTCTTACAATGAAACATAGTTAATCTATCCTGAAAAAACTCAATTACATAAAAGTCGCATACCTTGTATTGTTGATGCATTTGCCCGTGAACATCTAGCGAAGTGTTAGATATAGTCTTACATGTTACCGATCTCTGCGTTTTTCACGTATTAATTTATTTCATCAATGTACACTCGGTGATTCTGTTTATTGCATAAAGCCCTAATCACAATCTTCAGTCTATTACATTTATAACTTTTTAAATTACACATTTATCACGTTGTATGTTCTATGCAATCTTTTATTTCAGCGATTTTTGTTGTGGCAAAGTGTGTACTACTTGATGATTAATGCATTATCTTGGTATTGTATTTAGGATGCCAATTTATTTTAAGAAAATCTTTTTTTGCTCTAATTATACTAACTGCCCTAATTGAAATTATATTTTCTAAAAACAAAAAAATTGAAATATCATCATCATCATTAGGTCTTCAGTCCTAGAACTGGTTAGACGCGTACCATCATTGTTCCCTATTCTGAGCTAACCTACAGATTTCCCTGAAATATGCACAGTTTGCATCTATAACTGTCTGATCTAGGTCTACATCTACCTCTTTTTTCCTATCTCTGCTTGTAATATATCACATACTATTCCCCAAAAATGCCTTAGAACGTATTCCGCCCTACTATTTCTCTTTTTCCCCAGATATCCTTGTTCCCCTACTATTTCTGTAACTTATTTGTTATTATTTTTGTCTGTCCACGCTATCGTCCTCATACATCTGAAGCACAGCATTTCAAAAGGCTGCTACCGTTTTTCTGTCTGCGTTTCAGACTGCCCGTATTTCCTAGGCATACTGTGCTGTGCTACACACATATGCTTTCAACAATTTTCTTCTTATTCTATGTTTGTTGTCTTTCCTCATAGGCGCTGTTCTTTCTTGTTAGATGCAGTTTGATCACTTTCTATTGTTTTACAGTTACATGCCCTATTTCTCCGACCTTCAATGGTTGTGAAGGAGGTAAGCAGCCTGTGGCTGCCAAGTTCCCCCAACACTTAACCATTTGGCGATTTAATATATTTTCCAATTTATCTTTTCGCACAGTCAACATTAGTTGCAGGTATTTCGCAACCAACAACTAGTTGTTTATACTAATCATCAGATTTATCTGCGCTTATTTTTTCGTCATTAGGTTTTCCGTCTCAAAACTGGTTGGACACGCACCTGCACTTATTTATATTCTGAGCTAGCCTACATAGTTCCCTGAAATTCTCACACAGCATGTGTATTCAGCTCGTTCCCTTTCTATTGTTTTCTAATTTTATACCCTATTTTACCGCTCAATTAATATTAATTATTCGTGAAATCTACTATATGGCGTGCGTCCATATTACGCTCGTCCATCTAAATTTAGTATCTACATCTTTGTATCTGATTTATAGTTCAAGTAAGACAAACGCGTTATAGTCGTCGCATTATATATCTTTTGTGGCTGTCAATAAATCCAGTATTTCTTTAATTGCTTTATCTCTTTTAATTCTACATTGCTTGGCATCATTGTTACACTATTTCTAAGGCCATTTTATCTCTCGAAGATGCTGAAATCTGTTGAACGGGATTTTTGCATGTTAGGTTTAATTTAATTCCAATAATATGTTTTGGAAAGGACGGTCCTAATTGTTTTTAAAAACTTGGAATATGCGCAACTTTTGCATACTCTTGATATAGACCGTGTGTTTAAAAGTCCCAAAATGGTCAAATATCTCCAAAATACAACCTTTCATACAAAAATGTTTGAACAAAGATTGTAGTGATCAAAGTAACGCGGAAATCAGTACGATCTCGCAACATATTTTCAAGGTTATATAAAAATCGACTTACAGTCATTTCAGGAAACTCCTATCTTTATTGCACATCCTTATAGCTTAACTGGAGTGCTTATGAAAGCACTAACGTCAAATAATTGTAAATGAAATATTTTCAAAGTTATTAGACTTTAAATTTACAATTAGCATTATCTAAGGTTTACCACATGAGGATAACATGGCCGAATTTACACCACTTGCAAGTGTATGCGTATGTGTACGCGCAACAAGAGCTTGTGTGTGCGGGTGTGAGTGCGTATATCCTTTCTTGTTCGTTTTGTTAGCAAAATGAAGACACCACCATTTATCACTCTTAGTACTTTTGTACTACAAACCCATCTGTGCTGTGTGCGCGCGTACATGTGCGTATATGTGTGCTGGCTAGCAAACATGACAGCACGGCTGTGCTCATTCGTTTTTTGGGTACGCATGAGTGTTCGCATTCATGTGCTTGTGCGTTTGCGCATGCAACCTGCGTGCGCACACGTAAAGGAACGTAGAAAGCGCATGAACGCGTATGTAAATTTATGCACACACAGAGTTGTGTGACTACATGTTCGCATGCAAGTATGTGTGCGCGTGTGGGTGCATTGGGGCGAATGTGGTTACTAGTGCATGTCAGAACAAGCATACACGTAGTACATGGATTCTAGCGTAAGTGCGTGCGTTTAGTCGTGCATAAGTGCATACTTGTTGATTTGCTCGCAGGCAATGTATGGATAGCGTGTTTTTAAAGTAAACTATAACTTGATCAAAGTAAAAAAAATATAACTTGGTCAAAATGCTCAAATGTACGTCTTTGAATGTCGTACAATTAGAACGACGGCTTTAACAACTAATATATTTACATAAGTTTAAGTGTTTCTCTTGAGTGTCTTTCAGGCTTCGGCCAAAACGATATCCGACGTACCATACGCGGATGACGCCATGACCATAACTGAGGATAACTCGATAATTGAAATAGATTGAAAAGCGGCAACTTTGTAAAATATAATAAGTAACTGCTGTAACACCAACAAAATGAACATCACAACTTTAAGAACAACCTACATGATGGATGATAAAGCTGCGCAATCGAAACGTAAAGGCATCACCCACCACAAAATATGTTGGCGTAATCCTGCATCAAAACCAGAATCACAACTAACACATTAAAATAACCTGCTTAAACGCAAACAACTTAATGCAAAATATCGCCGGCTTAGCTCGTAGAAATTACAAAATTCCATCCAACTGCGTCAAGTTGTACATCCACAAACTGAATCCGTAAACGCATATCCAGCAAGCGCGTGGGCACATTGAGTGGAACTAGTAAAACTCTGCACAAAAGCATCTTATGATATAGTTAACAGGTACGTAGCGAACAACGTCGCTCGAAGCGTGAGCCGTAGTGCTAGAACTAATTCCTCTTACATTTGATTTTCCAATGCTCCACCCGAAGGTATTACATTGGCTAGGAAGCGAGTGTTTTTCAACTGGAAATTTTGAATTTTGCCAAACCCTTACTGTTGCAAGCAAGGTAGGAATCTTTACACACGAGATCTCCATTTTTCCTCTCATACGAACGAAGACTTACTTTTGTGAAAAATGCTCGCCTAACATTTTTCAAGCGGACCGTATCGGGATTTAAACCCGGTATCTTCGGTATAGCTAAAACTAATCTCATTCGACCTTGCGATAAAAAAACGGACAGGTGCATAGTGACTGCTGAAGGTTAATGCCATTAGTGTACGAGAAATATTAAGAACGGGGCACAAGCAAAAAAAGTAAGAGAGGCCATCATCGTCTTATGGCAAGAAAGATAGAATCAATCAACGAATCGTAGAGGAACTCACCAATCTACGCCAAATGTAGCCACAAGACTTAAGAAAGGTCCATTTGTACCAAGTCAGGCGTTGATATGCTTCTTAACAGGACGCAGGCCCTGCCCACATACAGACAGGATCCAACATGACAGATACGAACGAGTGTACATGCGCAGCAAATAGTGCACCTGGACATATAGGGTTGGAATATCCGGAGCTACTAGACCCACAGGACTTTTGCAACAAGAAGATGACAGGAACCACAACGACCTACAAAACGGGACGACGTTGAAAAAGATCATAAGGACAAGGATTTTTTCCCCACGTATGAACTTACTAGAACAGAGGTGGCGATACCGCTAAATAAAGCCTAAACTATTAATTGTTCAAACGTTGCGCTAACAAACTGTTAATAGAAAATAGGAAGTAAGTCTAACCTTTTGTTAGACATGGAAATAAAAATCCACACACAATGCACCTTCACATAATTTTACACACCATCGAAGCTGCGCATGAACCTTCTAGTTTACTGCTGCCGATGGACAAAACTCGCACGGTTTGTGTTAAAGTCGCGAATTTCCGACTGCCGATAGTCGGGGATTAAAATGAGAGCACAGCACACAAGACCAACACAACAAAAGTACACAAACACACACGAACACACATAAAAGCACACACAACAAACAACACAACACAAACACATTCAATCATATTACGTAAATATGCAAAGCACACAATACATAAAGACAACACACAGAACACGCAACACGTTGTGGGCCGCGCGTGAGCCCTCCGGTTTTGCCAATCGCCAGAGCACATACGGTAGACCTAACCCTCAGTTCCAATTTCCGACTGCCGATGGTCTGAGAGAAACAAACAGAACAAAACACAACACACAACGCGTTTTGGATACCTGTCAACCTTTTGGTTTCCGGCTGCCAATGGCCAAAGCACGTGCGGTAGAACTCAACCCTTAGTCCCAAATTTCTTCCGGTCGATAGTCTGAGACTGAGAAGAACGCACACTCAAGAACATCAACACACACATACACACTCACACGCGCACACACTCAAAGATAAACACAACACAAATACACATACATACAGAACAAGACACAAACACGCAAAGCAACACGTCTTTGACAACACGTGAGCCCTCTGGTTTTCGGTTGCCGATGAGCTTACATGTGATTTTCCAATGCTCCAAGGTACTACATTGGTACTGCATTGGCCAGAAAGCGAGTTTTTTTACCTAGAAAATTTGGAATTTTGCCGAACCCTTGCTGTTCCAAGCAAGGTAGAGATTTTTAACGTGCGTGACAGCACTTACACACGGGACCTCCATTTTACTTTTTATCCGAACGAGGGTGTATTTTTGTGAAAAATGTTTGCCTAACATTTTTCAAGCGGACCGTGTCGGAATTCGAACCCGGGACCTTGGACGTAGTAGTTACACTCATACCACTACGCCACGGAGCCGCTGGTTACCGATGACCAGAGCACGTGCGGTGGTGCTCAATCTTCAGATTCGGATTTCCGGCTGTCGATGAGCGGGAACTGAAAATAGAGTATATCCTACAAGACTGCTCAACAGAAACACATGCGTACACAAACAGAAGATGGATTCTGGGCACACACACACACACACACACACGAACGCACACAGGCACACGCACGCACGCACACGCATAAGAAAACACGAATAACAAACCAAAGAGGGAGAATAACTCAAGGCATAAAACAACAGTGCTCCCTCCACGAGGGTAAGGACGGTTAACAACGTCTAGGTCACAAATAGCCCTATGGCAATACGTCTGAAATAGAATTTTAGACACGTTCAAAGCACTTTGAATATTAGTTTGGTACAAGGGGTGAAGCGGGTTTGCTTAAATGTTAGGCACCAGACTAATCAAAACGATAGACAAATAAAAAAACTTACTTTGCTCAGCAACGTCGTAAAGTAATATGTAAATTAAATAATTCTACCAATTCAGCTAACGCCGTAATACAAAAAAATTTAGTTTCAATAATAATGTTCACTTCGCACTCCCTTACTCTTATATGGTATTTTACTTAGAAGAGAATCCAAAGCGTCAGTGGTAGCTCACCCAGCTAAGTACCTAGACGTAAGCGGAAGGGACAAGAAAAGAATGACCAGGCTTAATCGGCGAGTAGGCGGAGTTTTACAAGTAAAGAAATTACCTGCAATAAAAAAATTAAAAGTTCAGTACGACCTGCGCTAGAAATCAACACATCAAATTATAACCAAAAAATAATAAATGGTTTAATGGGTTAAATTGCAGAAAGAATAAATTGATAAACTCGTTTTATAGCAAGAATTAAATTCAATCCCAACGTTATCAACCACACAGGTGATTAAAGAAATTCGAAACAACCTTTATCAGAGAAATGCGATCTATTATTTTAAAGGGGCTTTAGGACTAGGTATTATAAAAATTAATTATATAAGGTTATCATAAAGTAAGGGATATATTTTAAATTATGATAACTTTTTAACAAATTAAGTTAATAACAAGAAATAAATGAAATCTAATTGCTTATGAAATGGGATTTAGTATGCCCAAAACAGGTTACGGCAATTGCTCAATATGACCTCCATTTTGTTGTTGTAAGATCACCATCCTTACCTCCAAATTGTACACAGCATTTCGTAACATTTCTGGTTGAATTGTACCAATTTGCTCCGTAATACTGTCTTTTAATTCTTGTAGCGTAGTTGGTCGTCTTCTAAACACTAAACTTTTAAATAACCCCACAGCCAGTAATCCGCTGGGTTTAGATCAGGTGATCTTGGTGGCCATGAATTTACGAAATGTCTGCTTAACACGCGATCTTGAAAACGTTGGTCAACAATTCTTTGACTGGTCGAAAAATGTGCGGGGTGCTCCATCCTGCATAAAATGATGTTTTCAATTCCGTAGTGCTCGTTTTGCAGCTGTGGAATAACATAATTTTGTAACATTTACAAGTATCGTTCACCATTTACAGTTACAGATACGGCTTGTCCATTCTGCATTTCCTCGTAGAAATACGGACCAATAATAAAATCAGCTGTAAAACCGCACCAAACGGTAACTTTCTTGTCATGAAGACCTTTTGAACGATTTGTTGCGGATTTTCTGCAGACCAGATTCTACAGTTTTGAGTATTGACTCCACCATTCAGAGTAAAATGTGCCTCATCTGTCCATAAAATACGGGATAACCATTCGGGTTCAATTTCCATCTGAGCCATTACTCGCAAAGAAAAATCGTACCTAGTAGCCAAATCTGCGTCCTTTAATTCAAACAGCATTTTCAGTTTATATGGATACATGTTTAGAATTTTGCGTAAAATTTTCCAAACCGTGGTATACGGCATTTGCAATCGCTTGGATATCGCATTTGCACTGCTGATTGCGAGTGAATTGCTTCTGGCTATGTCTTGATTTTCATGAAGAACCTCTGCAACTTGGACATCACTAATTATTGGTCTTCCTGATCTTGGTAAGTCAGTTACAGACCCTGTTCTTTCAAATTTTTGTATCAAATTGCGGTACGCTTTCATTTGACAGGGTCCCGCTCTCAAACCCATTCTCGTGCGAAATCTTCGTAATCCAGCGGTGTAATTTCTGCCGGATTCATAATAGCACTGAACTAAACCAATTCTTGTTTGTAAATCCATGTTATTACAGTTGAGTAGTTTGAACTCAACGTTTACTTGAGTTTTAATTTCAAAATAAAACTTCAAATTGAATAATTTCTTTTTGACACTAGTGTCAACAATTGTTATGACAACGCTTTTGTTTCTCATAGATACGGTAAAATCCCATTCATTAAGCAACTAGATTTCGTTTATTTTATGTTACTAACTTAATTTATTAAAAAGTTGTAATGATTTAAAATATATCCCTTACTTTATGATAACCTAGTACTCTATAGTAAATTGCACCAAGACGACGGACACTTAAAACAAGGTACCGATTATTTAAATTATAGAGGAACTTTTCATTTCCAGCAAATACGTTTAAATGGCATTGTAGTAAAGTGTACTTATTGCCGTATGTTTCATATACAGGGTGGTGTATGAGTATCAAAAGCAAAATCTATGCGAATGAATAATTAAATAAAACGGCGTAAGATTTAGTACACCCGAAAGAGGGCAGCGGATCTTTCGGTACTAAGATTGGCAGAGACCATAGGGTTCGGTATGGCAGTCTAAGACACACTACCGCGATGTGGAAGGCAACGGGAAACCACCACATTATCTCCTAAGTACACAGCGTACTTAATTTGTAATAAACATGATGGCATTCTCTGGGGTAAAAAATTCCGGAGTTAAAATAGTCTCCGGGAGGGGACTACTTCGGAGGATGCGATCGGAAAGAGAGTCGGAAACATTCTGCGAGTCGGAGCGTGGAATGTTAGAAGTATGAAGCAAGTAGGAAAGCTAGAGAACCTAAAAATCGAAATGAATAGGTTATCACTAGACATAGTAGGGATTAGCGAAGTTCGGTGGCCAGAGGCGGGGGATTTTTGGAGTGGAGACTTCAGGGTAATTCATACAGGAGCAAAGGAAGGAAATTTGGGTGTGGGGATAGTTATGCGGAAAAAGATAGAATACTGCGTAGAAAATTACTTACAAAAAAACGAAAGAGTACTCATGGTTAGATTAGAATCTAAACCGGTAAACACAGTAATAATACAAGTATACATGCCCACCTCTAGCTACAGTGACGAAGAGGTAGAAGCCATCTACAAAGATATCGAAGACATATTAAGATACGTAAAAGGACATGAAAATTTAATAATTACGGGGGATTTTAATGCCGTGGTAGGTGAGGGTAGGGAAGGAGCGGTAGTGGGTTTATTTGGTTTAGGCACGAGAAACGACAGGGGAAATAGGCTGGTAAAATTCTGTGACAAGAACAATTTAATTATCACAAACACATTATTTCAACATCATGCTAGAAGACGATATACGTGGAAGATGCCAGGAGATATAAGAAGATAACAAATAGATTACATTCTTGTTAGACAACGGTTTAGGAACCAAGTAAAAGACTGTAGAAGCTACCCAGAAGCAAATACAGATACTGACCACAACATCGTAATTATGAAGGCCGCACTTAAATTTAAGAATATGAAAAAAAGGAGCGGAAAAAGGCACTTGGACTTAGAGAAACTAAAAGATAAAGATATTCAAGAAAGATTCGAAAAAAAGTCAAATGAATTGCTCAAAGATATCTGATACTAAGGAAGTAGAAACAGAATGGAATAACATTAAATCTAGCCTAGACATGGCAGCCAGAGATATTCTGGGCTATACACAAAAAGAAAATAAGAAACCATGGATAACAAAGGGTATCCTGAATTTAATAGAAGAAAGACGAAAATACAAAAATAAATCAGACGAAACAGGAAAACAGAGATACAAAGCCATAAAATGGGAAATTATTCGAAAATGCAGGAAAGCTAAAGAACAGTGGATTGATGAAAAGTGCAAAGAGGTACAAACGAAGATGGAAATAGGAAAGACAGACGAAGCATACAAATTAATTAGAATGAATTTTAGGAATATAAAACCGTACAGCAAAAATATAAGGGACGCACAAGGAAACGTCATTATAGAAAACGTAGAGAAAGTGGGTACATGGCAAGAATATATAGGGAATTTATATGCAGGAGAGGAACTAACTGCATTAGTACAGGAATCAGACATTGAAAATGAGGACTTGGGATATCCTATACTTAGAGATGAGTTTGAATTAGCATTAAAGAGTCTGAAAATGGTAAGGTGCCGGGTACAGATAAGATGCAAGCAGAAACTCTAAAAGCCGCTGAACAAGCAGTAACAGAACGTCTCTTCCAACTTGTAAGCTATATGTATGAGACAGGCGAGATACCCAAAGATTTCAAACGTAGCATCATAGTAACTATACCAAAAAGAAAGGCGCGGATAGATGTGAAAATTTTCGAACAATAAGTTTGACAGCACACGTGTCAAAAATATTAACTAGAATTGTGCAAAACAAATGGAAAAACGAGCTGAAGAAATACTAGGAGAAGACCAATTTGGGTTTAGGCGGAACAGAGGAACACGGGAGGCTATTTTAGCTCTGAGAGTGATAATGGAGAAAACAATAGAAAAAGGGAAAGCGTGTATATAGGGTTTTAGATTTGGAAAAAGCTTTCGACAATGTAAAATGGAAAAAATGTTTGAAATACTCAAAAAGATTGGAATGAGTTATAGGGATAGACGAATAGTACATAGCTTATACAAAGAGCAAACAGCAGTAATAGAATTAGAGCAGGAACGTAGAGAAGTAAACATTAGGAAAGGGGTGAGACAGGGATGTGCCCTATCCCCATTGATTTTTAACTTGTACATAGAAGAGGCAATGAATACTGTCAAATGCAGGAAGACATTTGGAATTACTATGCAAGGACAAAAAATTGATATGCTTAGATTTGCAGATGATATAGCAGTATTAGCGTCTAGCAAAGAAGAGTTAGAATCTGCTTTTAATGAAATGGAAACGGTTCCAACAGAGAGATACGGTATGAAAATTAACAAAACTAAAACTAAAGTTCTAGTATGCAAAGGAGGGGAAAATAAACCAAAAACAAGAATACAAGTATGTAACACGAACTTACAAGAGGTTAAGGATTTCTGCTACCTAGGAAGCCAAATAACGCAAGATGGGAAAAGCACAAGAGATATAAAACAAAGATTAGCACAAGGTCGTGCTACATTTAACAAGAAAAAGCAACTACTGTGCTCAAAGACCACAAACATAGAAACAAGGAAAAGATTTCTTAAAACATATGTGTGGAGCATAGCACTGTACGGATGTGAAGCCTGGACAGTAGGAGAAGCGGACAAGAAAAAGGTAGAAGCCTTTGAAATGTGGTGCTACAGACGTATGATGAAGATATCATGGACAGACAAAGTTAAGAACGAAGAGGTACTAAAAATGGTAGGGGAAAAAGAAATATGTGGAAAACGGTAAAAAATAGGAGAGATAGCATGATAGGCCACATACTACGGCATGAGGGAATAGTGCGGAATATATTAGAAGCAGAGATCGGAAAAAAGAGAAGAAGAGGCAGACCTAGGTTAAACTACTGCACACAGATAGTAAAAGATGTAGGCTGTAGGGGTTTCAGGGAGATGTGTAGGCTAGCCCAGAATAGAAATCAATGGAGGTACGCATCCAACCAATCCCAAGATGGATAAATTAATGACGAAAAAAATAACTGAGCTTAAACATGATGATTATTATAAGTAACTACAAGAATTGGTTGGGCAATATTCTCGAATAATGTTAAGTGTGAAAGGATTTACTGGAAAACCATTATTTCGGCAAACGTCTAAGTGTTGGGGGATCTTGGTAGCCACAGGTTGCTTAACCCCTTTCACTGAATCTCGGTGAAATAGGGCATAAAATTAGAAAACAATAGAAGGGGAACGAGCTGTATACACATACTGTGTGAGAATTTCAGGGAACTATGTAGGCTAGCTCAGAATATAAATAAGTACAGGTACGTGTCCAACCAGTTTTGAGACGGAAAACCTAATGACGAAAAAATAAGCGCAGTTAAATCTGATGATTAGTATAAACAACTAGTTGTTGGTTTGCGAAATATCTGCAACTAATGTTGAGTGTGCGAAAAGATATATTGGAAAATATATTAAATCGGTAAATGGTTAAGTGTTGGGGAAACTTGGCAGCCACAGGCTGCTTACCTCCCTTCACAACCACTGAAGGTAGGAAAAATAGGGTATATTACTGTAAAACAATAGAAGGTGACCGAACTGTATCTAACAAGAAAGAACAGCACCTATTAGGAAAGACAACAAACATAGAACAATAAGAAAATTGTTGAAAGCATATGTGTGGAGCACAGCACAGTATGCCTATGAAATACGGGCAGCCTGAAACGCAGACAGAAAAACGGTAGCAGCCTTTTGAAATACTGTGCTTCAGATGTATGAGGACGATAGCATGGACAAACAAAGATAATAACAAATAGGTTATAGAAATAGTAGGGGAACAAGGATATCTGGGGAAAAAGAGAAATAGAAGGGCGGAATACGTTCTAAAGCATTTTGGGGAATAGTATGGGATATATTACAAGCAGAGATAGGAAAAAAGAGGTAGATGTAGACCTAAATCAGATAGTGATAGATGCAGACGGTGCAAATTTCAGGGAAATCTGTAGGTTAGTTTAGAATAGGAAACAATGATGGTACGCGTCTAACCAGTTCTAGGACTGAAGACTTAATGATGATGAAGATTTAGTACACCGTTGAAAGGTGGACGTAGTAACCCACCACAGGTTAATTTCTCTTATTTCTTGAACAGATCCAAATAATGTTTCGTTAGGGCTCACTTTATTTCGATATCAATTTTAGGTTGAAACCGCATTTTAAATTTAGGTCGACACGACTTTACATTATGCGCCTGTCGTACCTATTTGATCAGTCCGTGCTTCCTGTAACCGAACGTTCAAGTAGTAGTATCGCCTTAACATCCCATAGCATATGTGTTGTTTAAGTATGCGACTGACTGCTTTCTGTCTTTCATTCTCGCAAGTATTTTTTTTTTTTTCTGTCTCCCAAACGGTACTTGTCTTTTGTGCGTGATGTCATTTTTCCGTCACGCGTTCAATACCTGTATTTCAATGATGTTTGCAGTTTCCTGCAACGCATGCATAATTTTTGTCGTGATATATTATTCTCACCACTGTGTGATATTGTCTACTTTTATTTTGTATTTTAAAATGTTTTGGTATTTTATTGTCTTTAGTTATACTGCTTTGGCAATGCCGTGTGTTGTCTTCATTTCTACACAGCACTTACTTAAACCAATGTATATGGTTTTTGGAATCTCAACCGCTTTGTACGACACGCTTCGTCTAGACATACTTCTATTTGTGATTACGAATCAATACTTTGGGTGTACTTTTTTCCACGTTTAAATAATATTTCAAAACCAATTTTCCCTAAATACATGCATTTGTAAATATTATTTTTACTGCTTTTCACCATTGGTTATGAAAGCTATTTTCTTAAAAATCTGTTTAAAAAATGGTAATTTGAAGTATCGATGTTTATTAATTTGAAATATTCCTACATTTTTAATATACAGAGTACGTCCACAGTTATTCTACCCATTCTACAATAATAAATATATTTTTACCATCTTATGTTTAACCAAAGCAACGCGCTAGCTGTACAATTGTATTGGATTGATGCACTATTAATTTATTCAAGCAAGTACCAATCGACTATCTAACACATCAAACTTTACGTAGACACTAAGCTTTTCTTTTAACAACACGATCAAACAATTTATTTCGTGTAAATTTAGACACAAGTACCGACTGACTACCTAATGGGCCGTACTGTTCCTACGAAGCTTCCACATTATTTTAGAAGTAAGCGGGTTATTATGGCGTTCAACCTTTATAGCTATTTATCATAACGCAGTTTTCTTAATGCATTTAATTACAATCATTCTTAAATATACCGGATACAGTGTTATGCGTTTAATTGGAAGGAAAAATTAAAATTTAGTGATACAAGGTCTAGCCTCCGGGTAATAGGCGTACTATTCTACAGAGTGTAACTAATTTTGTTCTAAAAACTATACTTGGTCATGTGCTACGGGTATCAAGAACCTATTAAAGTAACTAACATTGAGAAATTAGTTCGTTTCCTTTACAACAAATAAGAATTCTAATGTTTCAATTTCAGTTCACTTACAGCATTTGTATACGTAAACGACTTACATCATTAACGGCAAATGTTCAATATATACAGTAGGTTTGATTCAACTAAACCGAATGTTTCTAATGTACCAAGAGCGTGTTCAAAATTAATTTCCGACTTTCGTTAGGAAATCCTGCTAGTGGCAAAGATTGATTACATGTCCTTCTCGTACAAAGAACCGTCATGATAGTAAATTAAACATAATATTATATTTTTCAGGCTTCCCTATTCAGGAATATTTGGAGGCGTATCAGCTATGTCGAGAGAACACTTTCAACTCCTAAATGGCTTTTCAAATTCCTTTTGGGGTTGGGGTGGAGAAGACGACGATATGTCCAACAGAATTCGATATCATAAACTTCATATCACTAGATATCCGATTAGCATAGCGAGGTATACGATGCTTCGTCATAAAAAGGATAAACCAAGTCCACAGAGGTATGTAACTCTATAGATATATGAAAAATGTTCTATTATTTAGGTTGGTTTGGGTCATTGTGCGAGATAAAGCATGATGCTTCATATTTTTAAACTTTATTGATAGCAAATGCAAATTAAAAAAGATTGAGTTGTTCAGTCAGAAATTAAAGTTTATACAGGTTTTGTGACATTCTAATAATTAGCATTCCTCTCCGTTCAGAAAGAATCTTTTATAATTACTTTTTGTTGGCAAAAACACGGCACCGTAACTGTAATTTTAATGTTAAATACTCTATGGTTTTCTTAATATTAGCAAGTTACATCCGTTAATCAAAATATAAACACAAGTTTCCAAAATATACAGTATATCCCATTTTTCTATCAAATTGTTCGAGAATTATGGGTTTCCATATATGGGTGATTCTAAGCTATTTCATTAGTAAATCATAACTACAAGAATTAAGGAGACAGTTTCTCTCCGCAAATTGAGAGTTTTGAGAAATATACCAATGGCTTGTTTAGACAGAATACCCGGACTCGAATTTTTTGAACTGCATCAAACGCGTTGAAGGTTTCTGAGGTAGCAAGGTCTTGACACCGAAATGCTGCAACTGCATTTTCTCAAAGCAGTTGCACATAGCCTTACGCATATGTTTTGTTTGACTATAAACCATTGTATAGTAAACAATACAATAACGACACGAAGCGTCGGCTCTTTTGTTCTTTGAATGTAAGATTTGAAAATAAACATGGCTGACTCGGCATTCCTTTAGTAATTTCGCCCTAGATGGCGACTACAAAACGCGCCTAAATTTTAAAATTTGTTTAATACAAATCGGTCTATTTTACTAATACTTAATTTGGAGGTCGTCTATATTGTTTAATATCTGCAAGGTTCACTAACTATATAATAAGGAACTATGGACTATGCAATTTAATTTGAGGTTCCTAGTTTTGCCTCAGTGTTTTCGTCTTGAAACTGGTTGGACGCATACCTCCATTGATTTATATTCTGAGCTAGCCTACACATTTCCCTGAAATTCCCACAGTCTACATCTTTCACTATCTGGGTGCAATAGTCTTCTTAACTTTGTCTGTCCATGATATCTTCATCATACGCCTGTTGCACCACATTTCAAAAGCTTCTGTTTTTTTCCTGTCCGCTTCTCTTACTGTCCAGATTTCACAGACGTACAGTGCTGTGCTCCACACATGTGTTTTAAGCAATCTTTTTTTTGCTTGTTTCTATGTTTGTTGCTTATGCACACAGTAATTGCTTTTTTTGTTAAATATAGCACGACCTTGTGCTAATCTTTATTTTATATCTTTTGCGCTCTTCCAATCCTGCGTTGTTTGGTTTCCTAGATAGCAGAAATCCTTCACCGCTTGTAAGTTCGCGTTACCTATTTATATTTTTGTTTTTAATTTATTTTTTGCTACTTTGCATATTAGTACTTTAGTTTTATTTTTGTTAATTTTCATACTGTACTTCTCTGTTAGAACTGTTTCAATTTTATTAAAAGCAGCTTCTAACGCTTCCCTGCTAGATGCTAATACCGCTATATCAAGTTAAACATTAATGGGGATAGGGCACATCCCTGTCTCACCCATTTCCTAATATTTACTTTTTACGTTCTTGCTATAATTCTATTACCGCTGTTTGCTCATTGTATAAGCTATGTACTATCCGACTATCCTTAAAACTCATTGTTCGAAATTGGTTATAATATTTTTAAAGAATTTCAATTTACATTCACACATACTCGCCACGCCATCTAGCTGTTAAGTTTATATTTGCCAGAGCCTCTCAGCGGTGTGACGCTCTGTTGCTCGTCCAGTGCAGTTCTATTCAAGCTCTTGTGTCAAGTAGTACAAAATGTAGCTAACGCTATATACGTTTTAGTTTTAAGTGCATTGTCGTACAGTTATAGAATGCAGTCTTTCAATTTAATATAACAGTTCAATTACCGAAACGAAGTGCTTTTATTTATTTTAGCAATACCACCAGCTTCGAGTTTATTTGGTACAGTCCCCAAGTAAGTCCGCTTTCAAATAAGAAGGATAATCAGCCAAGAAATTATTGCCAATTAATATTTTCGAATAACGGCCTTATTCAAGCTTATAAACATGGTCCATTCGCAGCAGGATGTTTAATTATCATATTTTAAACAACAATTCAATTAAAACGCATCGTTTCGGATAATTAATCACATGTCTGGTTAATTAAATGCAGCATCAAGCTCTAAGTTCAAGTTATACGACGAATGCAAGAATTATTCACTTCATTTTCATTAAAACCAGGTTTGTACAAAATCCTAGTTTTAGGGAAACAATCAAGACGTTTTACTTGATGCGAATTTGATGGAAAAGCTGTACCAAGCTTTTCAAGTTTCAACACTACAATTCAAAACACTCCACTTTTGCGTGTGAGTGCGAGAGAGAAAGATATTTGATGGTTAACAACGCTTCCTGCTTAGCGCTTAGCAACAGCAATTCTTGCAAGTTTAAGAACAGGTAGGTGTGTCGTATCCTTTGTTTGCGCATCCTTTCTTTATCTAACTTGTGGCAACAAATTTGCTCATTTCAATTTTAATATTTTAAATGCACAGGTTGACATTTTTAATAAAGAAAAATATTGTGTTTTAATTATTTTTAAGTTATGTGGGTTTATAAATAACACCGATTTATCAATTCACTGGCTGTAATAATTTGATTAAATTATTATACTAATTACGTATTTCAATAATAAATACAATTGAGATTGGTTCCTTAAAGTATAGGTACAATCAAACAAATTCGATTTAACTTTCATTGCTTTGTTACAAGCAGATTCACTTATAGTTTGCTGCTTTTCTCACCAGTGGCGTACATTTGGTACGGCAATAATTTTTATTGTATTTCCTTTCTCAAATAATTTGTGAAATGGAATCCCTTATTAAATTACGTGGCTACATAAAAGCCAGACTTACTAAATTCACAAATTATGTTACTTCCTTTGAACAAATTCAAGGCAACAGCGGTCAAGCGATTAGTTCAACAAAACTAATTGAACTACGCAAGCGGCTTAACGATATAATGCCTTTATTAAGCGAATTCCACGATTTAGACTTCAAAATTTTTGAATCAAGTCCAGATAGTGTGGATTCTGATTTTGATTTTGAAGATGCTTATTATTCAGTGGTGTCTCGTGCAGAAGATCTTATTCAGCATCATGATAATGAGACTGAACGCAGATCTGTCTCACCTAATTCGAGCGTTAAGTCACATTCGGGAAATTCTAGTCCCCAAATACGTTTACCAACGATATCAATTCCTAAATTCAGCGGAGAGAACCCGTCTGAATGGTTGGAATACTACGAAACGTTCAAAAATCTTATTCATGATAATGATTCGTTGTCAGATACACATCGTATGCATTATCTGAAATCAAGTTTGTGCGGACCCTCGGCACAAATCATTAAATCGCTGGATTTTAGTTCAACCAGTTACAAAACGGCGTGGAAGGCGCTGTGCGAGAGGTACAATGACCCTCGTATGCTCGTTTACAATCATCTCAAGGCCATACTTGAGCTTGAACCGGTTAACAAGGAATCTGCTTCCAAGTTACACCAAATTAATGATACATTATTCAAACATTATGCCACTTTAACTTCATTGGCTACTGATAAGCAACTTCTAGAATTTTTCATAATCTACGTTGTTTCCAAAAAACTAGATCCTCACACCTTTCGTGAGTGGGAAGTTTTGAGGAATTCTGCTGGGTCAGAGTTGCCCACATTACTAGAATTCAAAGAATTCTTAAAAAACACTGCAAATTTGTTAGACACCCTCGAGTCTAAGCAAAATAAGGTTACGTTGCCAGAGAAGTCTCCCAAGGTTTTGAAGCAACATTCAAAGTCCTTTGTTACTAGTGGCCCTTCATGCTGTTACTGCAAAGGTGCCCACGCCTTGTATAGATGTACAGAATTCTGTAAATTATCTGCAAGTGGCAGAATTTCCAAGGCAAAGTCACTGCAACTTTGTCTGAATTGTCTTTCTAAGGGACATTTTGTAAATCAATGTAATTCAAAGTTTACTTGCAGAAAATGCAACGCTAAACACAATACACTTCTTCATGAAGAAAACAAACAAAATCCGAAGGTCAACCAGGGCCTGCAAGTTCTGCAGAAACCTCTGCTGAGCCAAATCAATCTATTTCTGCTTTTTGCTCGAACGATGTTCAAGTTCTTCTGCCAACAGCTATGGCAAAGATTATTTCAAGTGATGGAAGATGTCACAAGGTCAGAATTCTGCTGGATTCTGGATCACAATCAAATTTCATTCGTTCCGATGTATGTACTCGGTTGAAACTTCATACTCGCGGTACAAACATCACTGTTTCTGGCCTAAGTAAGGCTACTTCGCACATACGTGCACGGTGTGATGTCACAATTCAGGCGCTCCACACAAACTTCAGGTTTAATGCTTCATGTTTGGTTCTAGAAGAAATCACAGGGGTTTCTCCTAGCTTCAATGTTGAACGAAACAGTATCAACATTCCGAATAACATAACACTATCCGATGCTACCTTTTGTGAATCTGGTACCATCGACATTTTAATAGGTTCGCCTATCTTTTGGACACTCTTATGTATAGGACAAGTTCACTTAGGCCCAAACCTCCCAATTCTCCAAAAAACTAGATTGGGATGGGTCGTGTCAGGTCCAACTACCACTTATGCACAAAATATACAGTGCAACTTTGCATCTGTGGAGAATCCTGCTGATGCACTTATCAGATTCTGGCAGATCGAACATTACCCTGATGAGAAGGTTCTTACAGTGGAAGAAAGTGCTTGTGAAGCACATTTCGTACAAACTACACACCGAGATTCAGATGGTAGGTTCATTGTTTCTCTTCCCCTAAAACAGTCTCCGGATGTTTTAGGAGATTCATTTCAAATTGCTCAAAAAAGGTTCTTTGCACTGGAAAGGCGACTGCAAGTCAATCCCGACTTAGCTGCTCGTTACAATCAATTTATGCGAGAATATATAGATCTGGGACACATGTCCATTGCTGATCCCCAGATTAATGAAATTTCTTACTACCTTCCGCACCATGGTGTCCTTAAGGAGGACAGCCTAACAACCAAACTTAGGGTTGTTTTCAATGGTTCACAAGAGACCACTAGTGGATATTCTTTGAACCACATTCAAATGGTTGGACCAACCATCCAACAAGATTTGTTTGCAATACTTCTACGGTTCCGCAAGCATACTTTTGCTATAGCAGGCGACGTTGAGAAGATGTACAGGCAGGTTCAGGTGGTGCCTGAACATAGGTCTTTACAACGGATTCTGTGGCGATTCACTCCTTCAGATTCAATTGCTACATACAACTTAAATACAGTCACATATGGTACAGCTTCGGCGTCTTTTCTTGCTGTTCGTAGTCTTACGCAGCTAAGCTATGATCATGCAAATTCTTTTCCTGATGTATCCAAGATAATCAAGGAAGATTTCTATGTTGACGACTTGTTAACAGGTACTAGCACGCTTGAAGGTGCTCGCATCCTTTGTTCTAAGTTAAAAACCATTTTAGATTCTGGTTGTTTCAAGTTACGCAAATGGATTTCCAATAATCCACAGGTCTTGGAAGGAATTCCAAGCTCCGATGTTCATCCAGGTGTTCTTAGGCTCGGTGAGCACGATCACACAAAAACATTAGGTATGATTTGGACTTTTCAGTCGGATCACTTCATGTTCACTATTTCAAATACCTTTGAACGAGAAGCTACAAAGCGTAGCATGCTTTCTGAGATTTCCCAAATCTTCGATCCTTTGGGTTTCCTTGGTCCATGCACCTTGGGAGCTAAAATTCTCATTCAGCAACTATGGCTAGAAAAGTTGGGTTGGGACGATGCTGTTCCTGACAAGATTAAATTCAAATGGATTTCATATCGTAGCGAACTAATCGGCCTAAATGACCTGAAAGTTCCTCGACATGCTGTGTGCGAACAATACACTGAGGTTGAGTTCCACGGTTTCTGCGATGCTTCCATGCAAGGGTATGGTGCATGCACCTTTTTACGTTCTAAGGACAAGGACGGCATATATCACGTTAAACTTCTGTGTTCGAAATCTAGGGTTTCACCTTTGAAACCATTAACCATTCCCAAGTTGGAGCTCTGTGGTGCTGTTCTCTTGGCGAAACTTTCCAAACAGGTTCTAAAGGCATTAGACTTGCAGATTACTCGCTGTTTCTTTTGGTCTGACTCTACTATTGTCCTAGAATGGTTGAAAACCAATCCAAATTTATTAAAAACATTTGTATGCAACAGAGTTGCTGACATACAGCATCTCACTGAATGTGGTACATGGGGTCATGTACCAACCAGGCACAATCCTGCGGATTTACTGTCTAGAGGAGTAAACCCTCTGGCATTAAAGGATTCAAGTCTTTGGTGGCACGGTCCATCATGGCTCCATGAAGATGAGTCTTTGTGGCCCAATTCAAATTATTCGTGCGTGGAACTTCCTGAAATAAAAGGAGAAACTAGTTGCAATCTAGTTAATTCACAAGAACCATTTCTATTCAATCGGTTTTCAAGCTTGTCTCGTTTAGTACGAGTCACGGCTTATTGCCTTCGTTTTCGAAACAATTTTTTAAAGCCCAAGGCAAGTCGTTGCCTAGGTCCTCTATCCGTAGACGAGTCTCAAGAATCTCTTCTTGTACTTGTAAAGCTTTCGCAGCAAGAGTCATTCTCTTCTGAATTAAAATTATTATCTCTAGGAAAACCCTTAAAATCTTCATCGCTATTGTCGCTCAATCCCCTTCCTGGATTCAAAGGGCATTATGAGAGTTGGTGGTCGACTCCGCAATTCTCATTTTTCATTTGATAAAAAATTTCCATTGTTACTTTCGGGTAAACACCCAATTGCAAAGCTCATCGTTCTCAACGAACACTTGCGACTACTACATGCTGGGCCACAGGTACTATTGTCTTCTCTTAGAGACAAGTACTGGATTATTTCATGTCGAAATCTTGCCAAGAAAACTGTTCATCAATGTTTGCGATGCTTTAGGTTTGCGCCAAAACTCACTGAACCAATAATGGGCAATCTGCCTTTGTCTCGTGTTCAACCATGTCCTCCTTTTCACGTAACTGGGGTAGACTATGGTGGACCATTCATAATCAAAGACCGCAAGGGTCGTGGATGTAAGACGTCTAAATCTTACTTGAGTCTGTTTGTCTGTTTCACTACGAAAGCAGTGCATCTGGAATTGGTGACTGACTTAAGTACGGAAACGTTTTTAATGGCCTTCCGGCGGTTTGTTGCTCGACGTGGCAAACCACTACATGTATATTCCGACAACGGAACCAATTTCGTTGGCGCGAACTCAGAACTCAAAGAATTATATACATTTTTCAAAACTCAAGCTAGTTCTATTTCTGATTCTACAGCCATGGAAGGAATAAATTGGCATTTTATACCTGCATACAGCCCGCACTTTGGTGGACTTTGGGAAGCTGGTATAAAATCATCCAAATATCATTTAAAGCGGGTTATTGGGAACTCTTTGTTAACATACGAGGAGATGAGCACTTTGTTGTCTCAGGTAGAAGCCACACTCAACTCTCGTCCTCTTTCACCTTTGTCATCTGATCCCAATGATCTCCAGCCACTCACTCCGGCCCATTTCCTTATTGGTCGGCCACCTACTGCATTGCCGGACCCAGACTTGCTACAAGTTGCTGAATCCCGGTTGTCTACGTTTCATAAGATACAAAATTTTCATCTACGCCTCTGGAAAAGATGGAGTAAAGAATATTTATCGGAGCTCCAACAACGTGTGAAGTGGCGAAAAAACATCCTCTCAACTCGAAGAGGGCTCGCTAGTCCTTATTAAGGATGACAACGCGCCTCCTATGCAATGGAAGCTCGGCAGAGTGACTCTGCTTCACCCTGGTGCCGACGGTATTGCTCGTGTTGCCACGGTCAAAACTTCAAATGGAAGTGTAAAGCGCTCCTTCGCAAAATTGTGTGCTTTTCCCTCAGTGCGTGAGTGCCTAGAAGGGGAAAATCGGTGTGTGCAAGATAATCCTTAGTTGTGCTTAGATTAAGTTTTATTTGTCCTTTATCTTATTGTTAATGAGTATATCTTGTTAATTGTAATTGTATTCTTAGTTCTAAGGTTTTCTTTTGAAAGCTCAGATCTTTCAAGGCGGGCGGCATGTTCGAAATTGGTTATAATATTTTTAAAGAATTTCAATTTACATTCACACATACTCGCCACGCCATCTAGCTGTTAAGTTTATATTTGCCAGAGCCTCTCAGCGGTGTGACGCTCTGTTGCTCGTCCAGTGCAGTTCTATTCAAGCTCTTGTGTCAAGTAGTACAAAATGTAGCTAACGCTATATACGTTTTAGTTTTAAGTGCATTGTCGTACAGTTATAGAATGCAGTCTTTCAATTTAATATAACAGTTCAATTACCGAAACGAAGTGCTTTTATTTATTTTAGCAATACCACCAGCTTCGAGTTTATTTGGTACAGTCCCCAAGTAAGTCCGCTTTCAAATAAGAAGGATAATCAGCCAAGAAATTATTGCCAATTAATATTTTCGAATAACGGCCTTATTCAAGCTTATAAACACTCATTCCAATCTTTTTGAGTATTTCTAACATTTTTTTTGTTCATTTTACATTGTCGAATGCGTTTCCGAGATCTACAAACCCTATATATACGCTTTTTTCTTTTTCTATTGTTTTCTTCATTATCACCCTCAGAGTTAAAATAGCCTCCCGTGCATTAAAATCCCTCGTAATTATTAAACTTTTATGTCCTTTTACGTATCTTGGCATAACACCGATAGCTTTGTTGATCGGCTCTACCTCTTCCTCACTGTAGCTAGAGGTAGGCAAATATAATTGTATTATTACTGTATTTACCGGTATAGATTTTAATCTGAGTGCTCCTTCGTTATTTTGTAAATAGTTTTCTACAACTTGTCATATCTTTTTTCGAATAACTATTCCCACCCCGAATTTCCTTCCTCTGATCCTGCATGAATTGCCCTATAGTCTCCGCTCCAAAAATCCCTCGTCTCTGGTCACCGCAATTCGCTGACCCCTACTCTGTATAATGCTAATCTATCCATTTCTATTTTTAAGTTCTCTAGCTTACCTACTTGCTTCATACTTCTACATTCCACGCTCCAGCTCGCAGAATATTTACGAATTTTTTTTATACTTTCCGATCACATCCCCCGAAGTAGTCCCCTCCTAGAGATCCGAATGGAGGACTATTTTATCTCCGGAATTTTTTAATAACAATTTATATACGCTGTGTACTTGGAAAGTACTGTGGTGGTTTTCCGTTGTTTTCCACATCGCAGTAGTGTGTGTTAGAATGCCATACCAACCCCTAGGATCTCTGCCACCGTAAGTACCGAAAATATTGCTGCTTTCTTTCAGAGTTCGAGTATGTTATCTTTATTTATAGGAGAGGCGTTGTGTCTTGCTAAGAGAATGGTCTCCGAAACAAAGTAATTGTTATCTGTCATCTTTTTCTTTAAAGCTTTTTCTGGAGATATCTTATCGTACTATTAGCTTAAACTGTTAATAGTTAGTTGTTGACTTTTTTCTTTGAAAAATTGTTTGCTACTTATCTTTCTCTTTGAAATTATCTTGAAATTTTATCTTATCTAAATAAATAAGTTGACTATCTTTCTCTTTGAAATACTACTTTATTTAATTAATACTTTTAACCAAAAACGGTTGTATATCTATCTTTTCTTTGAAGTTATCTGTGAGATATGATCCTATTTTTCCGTTGCTACAAAACTAAAAAATTATCTGTACATCTTTCTCTTTGAAAATATCTTTGAGAACTTATCTTATTTATTTGACGTTCCAAACACTTAGTATTTATGAATAAAGGTAGGATTTACTGTATAAGTGAAAAGAGCTAGCCTACTTTTTAACTTTGTATTTGAATAAGTAGGATTAGGATAATCGCGTACCATTAATGAAGTAAAACTGACTAATTTGTTAATGTAACGTTTTTATTGCTTCAACATACTTTGTTTTTATTTTTCTGGTAGCCAGTGTTTTAATTTCTTTCATTTATTAAAATATTATAAAGGTATTTATAATAATTTGTATGCAATAATATGCATTTAGTTTTAAAGTGAAATTAAATGATAGGTTTAAGTATTTGAATATCATGCTCTTAGACTGTTTTTGAGCAGCCGGTGCAAAGGCAAACAAGACTTTTGCACTTTCAGATGTATATATTTTTGTTGTAATATACGGATGGTCGTCTCTATGTTTCTTCATATTTTTTTAATAATTTCTATTTTTAAAATTTTTGATGATACCTCTTCTTACATGCCTCGACTACCTCAGTCCTATTCACACAGAGCGCACGCCGATACGACAATAAAGACTGTTTAATCCACCTTTTATTTTAGCTCCTTTCTGTTTGAATGATATTAACGAAACTAAGCAAAATGTGTATAATGACCAAGAATATGTACACTTTATAGTTTAATTGATACTTTGATTTTGTTATTCATAAAATTAACCCCTCAATCAAAATAATAATATCTATCATAACTCCCTTAAAGCCAGCAAAAATCTCTGTCTGTTACTTGAAACACTTGTGAACGTTCAAATGACCTTCTCTCTCTCTGTACATAAATTTTCAAAAGACTTTTGATAACAACTTAAAAATTAGTAACTTCTAGTAACAAACAGTGGTATTTTTGCTGGCTTTAAGGGAGTTATGATTTGGGTGTAATTAGATAGATATTATTTTGAATCAGGGTTAGTTTTAAGAATAACAAAATCAAAGTATCAAATAAACTATAAAGTGTACATATTCTTGGTCATTATACAAATTTTGCTTTGTTTCGTTTATATCATTCAAACAGAAAGGAGCTAAAGTAAAGGGAGGATTGAACAGTCTTTTTTGTATCGGCGTGCGTCCTTTGTGAATTGGACTGAGATAGTCGAGGCATATAAGAAGAGGTATCTTTAAAATTTAGAAATAGAGATTATTTAAAAATAATAAGTAGTATAGGGGTGACCACCCGTATATCACAACAAAGATAATGTTCGGCTAACTACTTATTTCTGCTTCCTTGTATCGCAAGGATTGCTACGGTTTAAAAACTTGATCACGTATAAAAGCAATAATTAATGTAAATTTTCCGTGCATGTGAGCGTTTGTATAAAGAGACTTTTTTAAGCTTTGACACGATTGTTGCGCTTTTTAGCATCACAAGCCTTATTTCAATGAAACAGCTACACGAAAAGTATTTTCTTTCTGATCTGTGGATTAGACGATGCTTACTATGTTTTTGGGGTCGCTAAAACCCAATCAAAAATCTATTTTCCTCCATCACGTTAGGTTTTTGACATAACCTCAAAACAACATGGTATATGTATGTGGTAAAAACACTTTTTTAAATATTGACAGATTTACTTAAAACTACTTGGTAACTAAGAGTTTTTGGGGTCGCTGATAACGAATCTGAAGTCAGATATTTAAAATTCGAAATGACGTAGTATCAACTTTTAAGGAAATTATTAAACTTTTATGAAACTTGGTATCTAGGGCTTTTTTGGATCGCTCATTACGAATCTGTCATATTTGATCTAATATTTTGAATTTTGAAATTCTGTCTTCAAACTCGTAACACAACCGCTCAAAAAAAACTTTCTTTCTGATCTTGAGATCTAACCATGTGTATTATACGTTTTTGGGTCGCTGAATCCGAATTCAAAGTCTATTCAACTCCACCACAATAGGATTCTGCCATAACCTTAAATAACCTATAATTTAAGCTATTAAACGCATATAACTCCAAAAATAAAATTGTAATATAAAAATCCAAGTTCTTAAACCCTACAACGCCATGCATTGCTTAGGCGCATAATCAACTTAATAACATAACCCACTTAAGCACATGGCCGTGTAATCTACTTAACTCCATAACTTAATGTATATTAACTCCAATAACCATCTATTCAACTTAATCTCTACGTTTATCTGTTGCGTATGTCGGGGATTTAACTTTATATGCAGCTTGGATTTTTAGGTTACAATTTTATTGTTGGAGTTTTCTGCGTTTAATTGCTTAAACTATAGGTTTCTTAAGGATATGATGTAATGAAGCTGAATAGACCTCAGAATCGGATTCAGAGACCCCAAAACCGTATAATAAAAATAATCAGACCCCATATTAGCAAGAAAAACCTTTTTTTGGGGTTGTGTTACGAATCCTAAGTCAGACTTTCCAAATTCAAAATGGCAGATTAAATATGGCGGTTGAATTTTCTAATTTTAAAAATTATGACTTAAATCAGCGACCCTAAAAACCCCTAGAAACCAAGTTTCATAAAAATTTAATAATTGATTTAAAAATCGAACGCTACATGTTATACGCCATTTTAAATTTTGAAAAACCTGTAAATGCTAAGTTTGAACCAAATCCGTTAATATTTAGAAAAGTGTGTTTGCCACATTAAATCCGACACGTTCTTGAGGTTATGTCAGAAACATGAGGCCATTGGGTAAAATTGACTCTGGGTTGGATTTCAGTGACCCCAAAAACGTATAATAAACATGGTCACACCCCCAGATCAGAAAGAAATTCTTTTGCATGACTCTGCAATTGATAATGGGGGATTTCGAGTCCTACCGTAATTTAGTTAGTATGTAGCTCATTAGGCATTGAAAATATGATTTTGAAGTTTCAGTACTGATAGGGGACTAACGTATATTTTATTATATTTATTTTGTCGAATAGACGTCTTCTTACGCTTCAAAATACTTTTCGTCACTGCTTCAAGCAATGAGAATGTGCGATACTGAAAAGAGGCTATGAAAAGTTGGTTTGAAATAAGCGCTATTAAGACAGATTACCTTGGACTACTTTATTAATCAGACAGTCCAAATATACGTTTTCATGAACAACAGCCGAAATACAAAGATCGAATGTTTGGTTCTATTTTAACATAACTACGTAGACTAATCAAAGTCAGCTTAATTTATTCATTGAGTTATATATTTATTTGCCATGGTAAAATTTCGGGTAATATTATTACGCCCTCTGTACTGTAATGCAATAAACTAAAGTACGTTTACTCATGTTGCGGTTTATATCTGTCAATTTAACGAGTAATAATATATGGATTTTAGTAAAATTCTTGAAAACGAAGATCCGACTTAAAATTTGGAAAATACATATATCTGTAATTAATGAGAATGTTAATATTCTTATTTGTTTAGATTTGATATTTTTAAATCAGGACTACGGATTTTTATCTGACTTTAAATTTTTAAAGGATTTTAAAAAATTTAAATATCAAGGGCTCCTTCCTCTATTAAATGCAGTAGATAAACTACCTCCGTACAAGGTAAAAAAATTTAAGATCCGAACAGACCAATTTTTTATAGATACAAAATCGTTTACGCCATTGACAATCAGGCGTTGTGTCGGGCCGCGGGGTAAATGACATTTGTTTCTATAAAAAATGATTTTTTGAACCTTAAATTTTCTTATGGGAAAATACGCGAAAAAAACACCTTTTTAACTCATTCAAAGATGCTTATCTACTCAACACTTACATTAGTTCAGAAAAATCGAGTAGATCCTAAAACATCTGGATTTAAGTAAAAAAATTTTATGGGACACACCCTTAATGTTGACTCTTTCTTAAAAGTTAGCGACTCTATGAATTTGTAATTATTTTTAAATTAATACTTTTTTGTTTTAGGTTCGATATTTTGAAATCAGGACCAAGAAAATTTAACACAGATGGACTAAGCAGTTTGAAGTATTCCTTAAAGGAAGTTAGAAAACTAGCATTATACACCTGGATTCTTGTAGAACTCGAACCGCCCAGCTGATGGCGGCGAATCCCTTTCCTATGGAAAGGATCCAAGTAAAAACGTGATATGTTCAAACTGAAATCGTCCCTGAAATTGCAATAGGTCGTATATAAGAAATAGAGACTTTTCAGGAAAGCACAAAAGCATTTTATCTTTTTGGTTATAGAATAAAATGTTTCTGATTGGCGTGTTTAATTCTTAATTTAGCCTCAGTTACGGCATGGCACATCAGAAAGTATAATAAATTTGATAAATTGAAACTTATCACAACATACGATCTTTTGTAGTATAATGTACTGTAAAAGAGTAACATAAAGCCTTTTGCAAATTAATATAAAAAAGCGACAGAGTTAAAACAACTAACAATTAGACCAATAATTAAGCATCTTTATTTTAAACACTGCTAAGGATACATACATTAATGTAAGGCATGCAAAAACAATAACTCTCTTCGAAATAAACGTTCTTTAAACACTTTAATCCGGAAAAACATCGTATAAATAGCAATAGTCTTCTTCACGGCACACTTTCATATTTTGGAGACCCTTGTATTTTCTTTCTTTGTTTGTGAAAGGGTTGTTGTAAAGTGGTTTTAAGCGTTAATACAGTTCTTTAATTGATTTTGTTTTTCTTGGAAGAACTTTCCAATAATTTTTATAGTTCAGTTTATACAAAAAGTAAGCATCTAGCTTGTACATTAAATATCTCAAATCAGTGTCACGTGGATCACTCCTATTCGACCCACGACGGATGTTCTTGTAATACCCATCAGAATAAAAATCAAAGTCTTTATACGTCAGGCTTTCCAGAAAATATGGCCTAAGGTGTATTCTGGCCTCCTTAATGGCTCTGACATAATCAGGTGGCGAAAAGTGCTCGTGCTTCCTCAGCTACTTCTCTATAGCACTGTGTATGCTGTCCACCTCCATCTGAATGTAGCCCACCTCCAAGCATTTTTGATACACAGTAATTTTAGATATTATGACAAGGTATAGAAGGGCATTTGAGACAATTTCACACTTGTTTTGGTATGTACAGCCATCGCTCCAAATGATGATACCACTAATTCCTGGATTAGTTTCAATCTCTTTAGTCACAAATTTAACCTGCGCTATTGCAAATACATTGTGTCTAAGTCACTATTTCTTTCATGCCAGATGTAGCATGTTTTATCGGATGTGGCAAAGTTGTAAACTGACCAGTTGTGAACTTTTAATTAGTTTTATAGTAAGCTGTAGATACTTTAATGTCTGAGCATGCGAGTACCTTTTGTACATCTACTGCATACACTGATCCTATTGATTCCTGTGCTGCGTTTTTGTGTGTTTTTTACTCTCTTGACTTGTCCTTTCTTTTTTGATGATTATTATGGTCTTCAGCGGAAATCCATTCAACCTTGTATTTAATACAACTTTCAGACTGGTCCTTTTTTGGAATAAAAAACAATTGCTCGTTATTTTAAAAACTTCTTCAAAAAGTGTTTTTTATACAAGATATATAATTTTCTCTTTGCAGTTACGTTCATACTCTCTAAAAAGTTGTATTTTAGCATTTGAAGTAGATTCATGACAGTCTTTGAATGGCAATAATGAGATTTCATTTTAGGAAGAGAATCTAAGAAGCTTTTAATTTAGTTAGTTTGCTTGACTGATCGTGCTCTTTATCCCTCCGTCTAGTAACATCAACCAAGGCAACCTCTATCTTGATTTCACTGTTCTCACCTACTTTCCTATTTAAAGGCGAGTTTAGGATCCATACGCGAAGAAACTTCCCGCATATAGAAAAAGCGTTCAAATAGTTTTACAAGCTCTAACTTTATCATGACCCACTCTTGAGTTATACTTGAATAAAACGTTGTGTCACATTTAGAAGATGTTTTAGTATGACGCCGAAAAACTGGATCGGACATGTTTACAAAAGAAGTTGTTGCCTTTTCATTTCTCAAGAATCAATCTCTGTCCAGAAATTGTTGAATAACCTCTGCCTGTCATCGTCTGACACTTTATCGCAATTAAACTGCCGTAAATTTCTTCACTTGCATTTGATTTTCAGTTACCTTTTTGCTTTTTCGTTTACAGATCTTAAGTACCATCGTCTTGTTCCTTCACTCCACAGTAGTCTTCACCCTTTCTTCGTTTATTTGCATTGCTATTTATTTCCCATTTACTATGATGAATATTTTCTCCTTTCTCCCTCCTTTTTTAAAAACCTCTCCGTACTTTCTGCATGTAAGCGGTTTTTCATTTTGGGTTTCTTGAAGAATTCAGACTCTTCTTGATTATGTACTACTTCCTGTCAGTGACGTTAGTTTCTTCTGTGTTTCATGTTACTATGTCTATTGCTATTATATACGCTGCCCTCTTAAAAACCATGTGGGCTGTTCTCGTTGCACCTGCTTGAAGTTGCTTGATCACCGCTGAACCTATTCTTATGCAAAAAAGTATATTTACGGAAGAACAGGTGTAGTTCTCTTGTGCGATTATCATCATCGTCAGAAAAACTCTTACCGGGTAGGTAGTCCTGGAATCATCGGACAAAGACAAAGCTCATAAATGATATTATCAATCACTTTTACCATTTTCTTAATTAACTTCTGACATATTTCCTTTTTCTCTCGATTAGGCCTTAAGTTGTTAGCAGGCATATTGCCTAAATTCGTTTTTGCATTGCAAGTAAACCTAGTAAAATTAACTGAATTCAAAACATTCTCAACAATGTTTGTTGAATGGGCAAAATTGTTGTTTTCATTGCTTCTCGGCGATGGAAACTGTAGAGACCGAAGTTGTTCTTCAGTCTATTTAACTATTAACCTTTCTCAGAACAGCATTCTTCTTGAAATAGACAAAGATGCAGTAGGCTAATCGCTCAAATTAGCATTCACTACCAATAATGTTAGGGAAAACAAGCTGGTTTTATTGTAATAATATAGATCTAAAACTAATTTTTCGTATACTGATATTTTTTGTGGTATAAGGACAAATTTGTGTAAAATTCGAAAATGACGTATGTTGAAAATCTCATAATGGAATCTGACGTCTGCTGATTACAACATTAACATACGACAATTTGCTATTTTAGAAAAAAATTAACAATCTGTTAAATATGTACGGTTTTAGTGTTTTATGCAAGCAAATTAGTTTACTTAAACTATTGAATTAACTTATTGGGCTTTCTGTAAGTATTAAAAATTGATTTGCTTACATTTTAGTCGAAATTTAAAACAACCTAAAACTTCTTAATTGTTCTTATAGATTTTCTTAAATTCATAAACATGAATCAATATTAACACTCAAAATAACTATTTTTAGAACTATAAAACTAACAAGGTTAAAACTACATTACTAACACACCACAAAATTGCATTAATCAAAAAAATATAGAACCTACAAAAAGTGCACAAGTTGCTCCGCAAGTTGACAGAAAGATAGACAATTTGCAGTTTCAAAATTCATGCATAAAACAAACGTTTTTGTTATTTCAGCAGAACTCTTTTTTGGGCAATTTTTCGCAAAAGATAATTTGCCATCTGAGGAAATGTTGTAAAAGCCATCTTTACCATGAATAAACAGCAAATGGAAATTGCTGACAAATGATCGTTTGCAGTTTCAGGGACGATATTTAAATTTCTTATACTGTTTTCATTGTGATTTCCAAAAGTGTCGGTGCTGCGCGCCTATTTATAAAATAGAAGTATTTATTTAGAAAAAGCTTTTCAGTTGTCCCTTTACTACTCTGATTAATGTACTTAACATACAGTTTTAAAGATATCAGCGTCTACATCGGTTAAGCCGTTCTTAAGAGATAATTTAATGTAGGTATTAAACGTCCTAGATTATTTTGTAAGTGATTTTATTATTAAGGATTGTTAACAGCTTTAAACACTGTGTTGATGTAGTGTCTCTTACGAATAATTTTATTACAGAAAATAGGTAAAGAGAGACACCGCAGTTACACACATATAAAGTTCTGTAAATACAGTTGCTTAAAACGGTTAATCATTAAAATAAAACAGCTATTATTCTATTATGCGAACAACATAGTATTTTTATTTTATGCCACTTATTTTCTTAGATTGTTCCGCTTAACCTTATAAGATTAAGAGTGCCCCACGTACAGGTAGGGTAGAAGACTTGGTGGGGTTCAGCGGGTCCCTTAAAAATCGGGCACTTGGGCAGGGTGGAAAGGCAGCTTTGAAAGTAATGGAATCGCTAATTGCAGTAAATGCATGACGACAGAACCAAATCACTTTTGCACATTCAGTGGATTTTCCCATTAAGAACAACCTAGTGTTGATGTTTTTTCCCATTAAAAAACGAGTAGTGTTAATAGGTTTTCCCATTAAAAAAGGACTAGTGCTAATGTATCGTCCCATTAAAAACTAGCAGTGTTAATGGCTTTTTACATTAAAAAACGATTAGTCTTAATGGGTTTACCCATTGAAAGACGATTACTGTTAAATATGATTAGTGATAAAAGGTTTCCTATTAAAAAACGCCCGATCCCTGGAGGGTTCCTTGACGACTTGCTTAAACGTATCCGACCCAGAATTTTTTGCTAAGTACGTAGGAATTGTTTAAAATTGGACCATCCTAAGGAGTTACCCCACTTAAAGCTCAAACCTCGAAGGCTTTTGCTCATTTAGTTTTATAATCCTTTTATTAACCTAAGGTACGTTCCTGATCCATTTCCTGAGATATCGAAATCCGAAGGAATTTTTCAAATAGAACTACCCCGCGCAGAGGTAGCGGGGAAAAAGTAAAATTGTGTAGATGCTCCTTAAGGTTCTAATTATTTAGTAATTTTTTTAAATAGGATCAACTCTAGTAAACCTTAAAAGCTGCCAATTTTTATACATAGATTTTTCTTAATATCTGAGACAATGTAGATATCTGTAAAACACCTTAAACCTTTATAAAGACAGTAAAATATTAGCCGTCCGGCGAACATTACAAGGATATCAACACGTACACTCTATCTTCCAGGAAAGAAGGATGGGAGGATTTAGGAAGGGATGGGAGAAAAGAACTTTGAAAGTATAAAATCTTAAAATCAGTATGGCTAGATTTAAAAATATGTACAAATATAACCGACACCTATCAATTTTTCCTGCTGTCTAACTAAAGTCCAGGCGACTCCAAGTATCCTAACCTAAGTCCAAACTACCTGAACTAACCGCAACCTTCCCTCTCCTCCTTTACCATACTCCTTCATCCTCCTTCCTCTCGCATTCCTCGCACCGCCCTATCCTAAAAATTTTAGTTTGAACAATATCGAACTAACCTAACCTAACTGGGAGAGGTTGGAGCTAACCTAACCTAAAACATAGTTCCAACGATATCGAACTAACCTAACCTAACCGGGAAAATGTTGAGTTGACCTAACGTAGCTTTATAATTATATACGTACGACATACTTCCGACACACATCCGACATACATTCGACATATATCCGACATCCGACATACGTCCGAGATACGTTCGATATACGTCCGACATACATCCGATATATTAAAGTGTATAAGGAGGTGTATTTCCTAAAGTGAAATCAGTTATCATTCTTAAAAGTGAATTTTAAAGGGTATTCTCTATCCAGAATGAAAACAAAATGCTTCCAAAATAGCCAAAAATTACCTCAAAATCTGGTCCTAAGCTCCAAACCCTGGCGCTATACCTGAACGTAAGCCTAATTCTTATACACTTATATTCTTATGTTGGAAGATGTGAAATTATACCTCCAAAATGCGTCTATGTATTTGGAGGAGCACTGAAGGCTTTCCTGATTCTTGCTATTGTAGCGCATATGCTAGTAAGCGACTACAGTTTTTACATCTTTTTATTGTATTAAGTATAGATTTTCAACGAACTTCGTTCGTTTATGAAATCTATTTGTCTGTGTATCTGTCTGTCTGTGTGTCCGAGGCCTTTTTAATGGTCGGACATCAATGTGTGATACATCAATCGATTCAGCTCGGTGTCCAGAGCTTAAGTTTTGATGTCAGTTAAAATCGGGCCACGGGGACGCCGAGCCCCCGGGAAAATCCACAGGGATAATTAAAATTTTAAATAAGTTTAAAATCAATATGCGACACATATTTGAACAATTTATGGCATTTCATGCCAATTATTCCAATATTATAGACATTGTTTAAACTTAAATTTTGATTACTGAAAATATTTAGATTCATATAAAAAAAAAAATGTCTTATCTTATTGATGAGAACTAATATATAGCTTTTAAAATATTTATTCAATAAAATAAAATATATTAAAATGTCTCTTTTGTTGTTTATAAATGTTTGTATTTTATCTGAATACTTATAATTATTACAACATAATAATTTTAATTTCTTTAAATTGTTTTAAAGTAAGTCTACATTTGGAAGTTCGTTGCGACAATGCCTTGCATTTTCAACTTGTTAAAAATGGGATAAGTTGGTTTTTAGTAGCGGTACGAGTTATGCGTTAGATTATTAGAACCCGATAGATTTTATTATATAATTTAAATTCCATAGGAATAAAACGATTGTTATGCAGAAGATAAACGAACCCATAAATACAATTCACTTCGGGTGTACGAAATATATGGGATAAAAGAACTTGTTATTGATGGAATTAGAGAAATTTACGTGGAAACAAAATCGTCTATATTTAAATATCGAAAAACTGGATATACTATGCATATCCAATTACTAGCACGAAAAGAACGTAGACGGAAATTTAAAAAAAAAAAGAATGAAAGTAGTTAAGTTACAGGAACCGGCAATAAACAAATAATTTGCGAGCGTGTGTTACTATGTGTTACTCGTTGGAGTGGAAAATGGAAATAAAGATGCATATTATTTGTTAAAGCCCAATTCCAATATACTTATATTCTTTTGTTGGGAGGTGGGGGCTTATACTTCCGAAATATGTCTACATATTCGGAGAAGCGTCAAAGACTTAGCTGACCCTTAATAAATCGAGGTAATCGACTTAGTAAGCAAGTGCAGTTTTTACATATTTCTTTTACTGTACTAGGTATGGATTTCCGAAAAATTCGATAAACTGGTTTTTAGTCGAGGTACGAATTATGCCGTTATAACCCGATTGATTTTATTATATGTAATTCAGATACATCTGTTATAAGAAGATTGTTATGCAGAAAATATATATAATTAGATTAAATATATTTGCGTTCAAAATATAGTAAACACCTAGGGAAAAAAGATTACCAAGGTCATAAAAATTGTAGATAGTACGGGATTAATTAATACACAATATGGTAAATTTCTTATTAAGAAAGAGATATGTGGAGCCTATAATAGTTATTTACGTCGAACATTCTCGAAAATTCGTGTCAGCTAAACATAGCGTAAACGTCAAAACATGTGGGTCTAAACAGATTATTAGATAGAAGAGTTGAAGAATATTAACGAAAAGTATATACATTCCATGTGTTTCGTGTAAGGCGCGATAAACAGACCTTAATTAGGAAATTTGTTCGAGGAACTACCGAAAATGTATCAGTATGAATAAAGAAGACTTGTATAAAGTGTATTAAATACAGTATTTTGTTGTGCTTACGTGTTTACATGCAAATTTTGTCTATGCTTTTCATTTTTTCCTACTCAATCTTCGGATACGATCGGAACGTCTTTCGATCGATTCTGATCTGTTCAAGGCAGTATTTTTGCAGAGCTTGCGCGTTTATACGCAAAATTCGTACTATTACTATTGTTTTTCCCTTCCCAATCTCTGCTTGTGTTCGGATGTTTTCGACATACTTCGGTTTCTTCTCAAATGTATAAGATGATATACTTGCTATTCTTGCGCTATTGTAAATTTACACTACACTTTTGTTTCCAACGTAATCTTAAACTTTGTTTGCATGTCTTCAAGATCCTTCTGCTCTTACTCAATAGAGTCTATAGATAGCATCTTTCCTATCGGCCATTTGTTTATTTATCTTTTCTATGTAAGTTAGTTTTCGGTGGTGGTAGAAACATAAATATAGTATAATATCGGAGAACTAAAAATCGTTTAACGTAATAAATACAAATAGAACCGAAAAAACGAAAAGTAAATTACGGAATTAAAAGTTTTGAATTTTTTTGTCGGCACATTTAACTATATGGAAACGACCTAATCCTTAAAGTATAACTAGCAAACAGATAGGGAATCATACATTAAAGTTAATTTTCAGTTCGGACGTTCGATTAGGCAATGCTTTTAGATATATTGCTAAAGGATAAAAGGAGCATTAATATATATCTTCATTGTTGAAAATTGTTATATGACAGAAAATGTGTATTATCCATCAAAAGAGTATCCAGTTTGTTGGAAGATATCAAATTGGCTTCCGAAATGTATGTACGTATTCGGTATAACTTGCGAGATTACATTTTAAGTTGCCGCGTCGTACTCCGGAATAACAAAATATACGGAATGCACAAATTGCTAAATTCATTTTCAATAAATAAAATACAAATCAGTAATGCAAGCATATTATTAAGAGAAACACCAAGAGCAATAAAAAATGAAAGATCAAGAATTTACTTTGTATTGGGTAGCACACGCAACTTATGCAATGAACGCTTAATTACATTTCTGCTAGGTACACGCACAGTAACATTACGTAGAACATCATCAGTTGGAAGAATTAGTTCTATAACACTGCCAAGGTACCATTAAAGTTGAAGTAAGTTATTTTCTTTAATATGTCTAGGAGAACCAATTTTAAGAACATCAGTTAAGCCTTTAAACCATTTAGGTTTCGTTGCATTTCAAGAACAACTAGTAGGTTCCAGCGTTTTCAAAAGCCTTGCACAATCTTATGAAATATGAATACGTTGCTATAATGCGTTACATGTTAAAAGCGCTGCACAAAAAATTTTAGTGAATATTAATTGTAGAGGATTTCTTTTCGTATAATTAATTTAGATATATTATACTTAATTGTGTAATTTAGTTCTAGAAGTTGGCGTTTGTGAATTCCTTTTGTGTTTGCGTAGTAACCGTTTTATAGCGTGGAAAGGAACATTAAATATAATTTCTCACGATCCATAACCGACATGTAGTGTTCCCGACCAATCAGAACGGCGAACGGAGGTGTGGTTATGGTTTAGAAATTGTGGAAAGCGCACTATACGGATTTCTATTTTGAGTGGGTGATTGTTAACTGCTTTTGCGGTTTTGAAAGTAGCTACTTTGTATAAAATTATTACAGTTTCAGATTCATTTGTTTTGATTAATAATGTATTGGACTGGCTCCTATCACCTCATCGTCTAAGCCCAAAAAAAGTTCACCTGCAAATAGAGCTGACTCTAGTTTACCTTTTAGTAACTTAACTGTGCATATATATTAAATAGAGAAAAGCTATGCAAATAACTTCAATTAGCAGTCTTAATTCATCTGGCCGAAGATTGCCAAAAATGTCACAACTATTTTATGAATCAATTTCCTATAGAGCACTTCGTTATTAACTTTAAAGACACAACGTGTAACTTGAGTATGTTATTCTTCTTAATCCTAGTTAATGGATCGAAACGTAAATAAAGATGATTTTAAAAACTACGAGTGGTTTAATTCCCAAAGAAGATTAAGAAGAATACTAAACAAACTACAACAAACATACAGAGAGTATTTATTGAGTATGTTAGTTTTACATGAAAAAAAATTTTGGGACATACTGATAGTAGTCAATAAAGTTTGGATAATACCCTACCAGGTTGGCCGCTGTTAATTTTAGAGTGGCCATTGACGGTTTTTTTTTCTGGAAACTCTGAGGATTCTGAAAATTTAGAAAACTTATTTTTTGAAATAGTTTTAAAGCCTTAAAGCCTGACTTTAATAAAATCCACAAAAATTTAGACGGGAAAAACAGGCAGGAAAAAGGTAGAAGTCTTTTGGAATGTGGTGCTTCAGGAGTATGATAATGATAGCATAGACGAACAAAGTTAATAAGAAAAATGTCTTAGAAATAGTAAAGGAAGAAATATATCTGTGGTTAACAAAAAATGGGAGAAATATGTGGACAGGACACGATCTAAGACATTTGGGGAATAGTGGGGAGTACATTACAAGAAAAGATAGAAAAAAAGTGGCATAAAAATAGACCTACATCAGACTATTGCACACAATTAGTGAAAGACGTAGACTGAGAATTTTATAGAAACGTGTGGGCTTGCTCAGATAGGAAGCAACGGTGGTATGCGTTTAATAAGTTCCAGGACTGAAGATTTAATAATGGTGAACTTACGTGTACAAGAGGTACAATTTCAAGTAGGAAATTTAATTTCGCGTAAGAACTTTGTTCTGTAAGACGCAGCGAAATATTTCATGGCTAAGTTAGCACCAAAATTTGTAGGACCGTTTTCTTTAAAAAGAAACTTTTTACTAATGTTCGATTGATTTCGTGTAAATTTTGTGCACATCTGATCTACGTTTCATACTACTTTTGACATATATTTTCTTCTCGTTTCCTGGGGGTGCTTTCTAATCAAGGACAGGAGTTACCGATCCCTATTATTTTAGGAAAGTTTGGCTCTTCCAAAACCTATTCTGGACTGTGGCCGCAAAGTTCTCGCAGTATTAAGCTCAGCGTACGTGTTTTCTTTTTTTAAAGGTAAAGAGGACGCTTCATAACCTCTCACTTTCTGTGGCATCTGTGGCACTGAAAATGTTACGTAAGCTTAACATGGACATACATACATACATACAAACACATGCATTCAATAACTTACACATCATTTTCTGTTTATTCCATCCGCTTAGGTTGATGCCTTGTCCGTTTTTCACTATCTATGCCAATTTGATTTTAATTTGCTCAAGATGTTTGGAAAAATCTGATTGATTAAAAGGGATGTGACGTTCCTTTAAAACATATATAATCAGATTTCATTTTAATAGTTTCTGTATTGATAAAAAAACACCAATAGCATTGTTACTCCTTTAAGGAATGTTATCTGTCGGTTACTTGCATTCTGGATCTAAGGAGAATTATTTTTGTTTCTTACGTTGTTCGTACCCAAATGTTGTCAAATTCATTGTGGCAGTTTAAAAATGTTAAAACTGATACAATGGTTACTTTGTATAAAGTTATTACACTTTCATGATTAATTTCTTTTGATTAATAATGTGTTACGCTGGAATCTATGATCTCATCGTGTGAGGGCAAAAAAGGCACATCTGCAATTTGTGCTAGTACAAAATACAGAAAAGTCGCTTTTCTGCTCTAGTTAACCTTTCCGTGAGTTAATTGAATAAATATAGTAGGTAGAGAAAAACAACGCAACAACTTCAATTTGCAGTCTTAATTCTATGTTCCCGAAGTTTGCCGAAGATGTCTCGAATTATTTTATGGAGAAAAGATCGGTTTCTGATAAAGCACTTCATAACTAACATCCAAAGAAACAACATGCAACTTGAGTAAGTTAGTTTATCTTGAAGCAAATGTATCGAACAGACTGATCGTGGTCAATAAAGTTCAGATTATGCCCTAGCGGATTGGTTGCTTTTAATTTTAGGGGCACATTGGTTTCCAAATCGATAACTTTATGTTGAACATAAGCATGTTGAGAACAACCAGTGTCGAGGTCAAAATAGATATAAACATGTAGTGGTGTCCAAGCTACAGGAAAGGATCACTAATCCGGTACCTATGAAAACCTTTAAAACTATAGCCTAGAGAAATTGTAAATGTACATTTTTAATTAATTGCATAAAATTTATAAACGAAACCCTAATTGCCTTTTTTGTTCTTAGGTTGAGAATCTATATAGTAATTTTGTTCGTCAAAAGCGTTATTCTTTCTGGGGGTTTTCCTTAGCAATCCTGCGAGATTAGGCGGTGTCTAAGGTACTTCGCGATTAAGACATATTTCCCACATGATAACAGTCCGGGACCCTCTTCAAATACTTACACCACGCGTCCCATTGAGCTGATCGGCAATCATTTATGTTAGTACAGTCGAGGTTTTTGGCGCTTTACCAAAACAGGATTTCTAGCAGGGTACTTCACCGGCGGCTCCGTAATTTAGTTGCTTCGTGTGTGCTACTAATCTCAAGGTCGCGGGTTCGATTCTCGACACGAACCGCTTGTAAAATGTTAAGAGAGCATTTTTCACCAAAATACACCAACCTTCGGAGGAGAGGTAAAATGGAGGTCCCGTGTGAGTACTGTCACGCACGTTAGAGATCTCTATCTTTCTTAGAACAGTAAGGGTTCAGCAAAATTCAAATTTTTAAGGTTAAAAATCTCGCATTCTGGGCAATGTTGTACCTTCGGGTGGAGCATTGGAAAATCAAATGTATGGTAGTAAAATGGTCTATCGAAGGCGTTAGTACAATAATGTTATCTGACAGCGAAAGCCAGCTAACTTGCATGTCGGAAGATCTTCTTGGTTACATTTGCAACACAAAATCCAAGATTTCGATGTTACCAGTTAATGAAACGGTTGTAGTGGATCAGAAGAGTAGTAATGTTTTTATAAACTATATAGTGAAGCACATATCCGTCGATTTTATTCCTATACCTATACCGTATCTGTTATCTTTCCCTGCTTAATGTTGTAGGTAATACCAACGAACTTCACTGCATTGAACATGGACTAAAAAATGTAATTCGCATCCACGACGTACAACCCTGAGATAAAAGAGCAATTATACTGCTAATATGCAGTAATTTAGAAAGGTATGCAAGTATTAATCAACTTACGGTGTGATTCTGAGACGTAAATTATCCTATTTCGTTTGTGATTTTTTTGTAACGTAGTACGCCATCTATGCCGGCACACGATTAACTATCGAACTGTAACTTTATCTTTATTTACCGTATATAACAAACGTCGCTCAATGTAACGCGCCGTTCGTTATATACATTACACAAAGGAACAGTACGGCTGGTAGGTTGTTGCTCACGTACGGGCAGCTCCCTTGGTTGATAGAAATTGAAGGGGTTTGATGATGGAGTGTTCCCAATTCTGACGTGCTTGTTGGCGTGACGTATTCTAGGAGGTGATCCTAATGCACTGATGGCTTCGGAGGTAGATGGACCTAAGTTATGACGGCATCCTTTCCATAGCGTTTTGAAAGTTTACTTCATTTTATGCTGCTGGATTTGGTCGTCACCATCAATTACTCTGAAGGAAAATCCGTAGTGCATTAGAAGCTTAATGACTTTCGTCTTGCACTATTTTTAACTTTTCTCCAAGAACTTTGGTGGCATTCTTAAGAAAAAAACAATAATGAGTGATTTGCTCTAAGTTTGGAGCTTTTTTATACCAAAGTTTGTTTGAATTGTATGTTCGGTGGTAATACTTGTATTTCGAGGAATGTTGGACGAATTCATTACTGATTGAGGGGTGTTTTATACGTGCATGCTTATTATTTAGTTAGATAAGGGTATGGTTGGTTGCATGCCCCTACCATATCAACCTCAAATTGTAAATTAGAAGCTTCAAGTATCCTCAAGAGCCGAAAGTAAGCCTGCACATCTCTTTTTCTGAAACTGTCTTTTACCAACAACATAATCAAAATCCATATCTGCAATAAAATAACAAATATAAATTTGTTTTAGTATGCCCAGTGTACTCGCTTGAGTACATCGTACTATTTAGCAAAATAAAACTCAAGAAACATCTCATTTTGACACAAGTATGTAGATATGTATTTTAACAAGTTTATTTTATACCAATATACCCAAATTTGTCATAAAAATAAAAGAGTAAATAAAACTTACCACCAACAGTAGTAGTCAGTGCAAGAAAATTAATTTTAACACCTACGAATAACAAAAAAATGAGAGATATATATAGTTTCTGAATGATAAGTGGACGTGTCCGAAAGAAAATTGTTCCAACTACTTTGTAATAAAGAATAAATCACTAAAGCTTGCACTATTTCTTGCTAGATGGCAATAGCATATCATTAAATTAATTGTACATCACATGGGTATGGTAGGCAGTAATAGGTTAATACAATAAAACCTAAAATGAGAGTTCTAATTCTTGATTAATTGGTATTGTATGCAGTAACATGCAAACATAATCATCCACAAGTAATAATTTAGATTATAGAGGGAAAATGTTACGTATAAAAATACCAGCACACACACGATTTAATAATATTGTAATTAGATTAAATTGAAAATATTTTTCTAATTAAATAAACTTAAACTTGAGGTATTTTATGAGGGGATGAGCTGAGCAAATCGCTTAATACTTAAAAATAGAACAGCGTAAGTGGCCTTATAAGTTGGCAGTATAGTATAAAGTTGTCCGTATATCATAGACAGGTTGCCACGGTTACAATGCAGTTATCAGTAAGATGCCTAGCAACCACCAGCAGTATGCAATGGCAGTACTTGAAGTTAGAAGAAAACTCATATACATTAAGACTTATTGCACCCTGCACACAATTCGCGCGATTAGAATACGTTACAATTTTAATTTATAGCAATAAATTATCTACTTTTTACCACTGATAGATTCGCGATCGAAGGACCATAAAAAGGTAAGGTTTTTTTACACGACCCAAAGAGAGGATCTTGTGCTGCGAACTTCAGATATTGAACTAGTTTTACAGTTCGACATATTAGTAAAGTTCGCACCTTTTCTAGATAAGCATTCGTGGATTGGATATATACAGCGTGGCAATAGTTTTATGTTATTAAATTGAGGAGGTGATAGAGACTGATTGACTAAGCAAAGAAACTTATAAGACATTCTACTCTTGGGCGGCTTTTTAAATGCTCGGCCTAGGTCAACTTAAGTAAAAATTTTAGGGCTGGTGTTTTGTTGTATGTTCATAAAAAATAACTTGTCTATGCTGGTGTTATTCTGAAACACACACGCACATGAAAAGGTTTCACAATAGGTCTTCAAAATGATCACCGTGTCTGCAAGTTTATGGTTGGGATAACTTCCGGTCATCATATTTTTAAATCAGAATTCACTAAACTCCTGCGCCATAAAATTAATTACCGACAACCAATTACAATTAAGTCACAATATTGCGTATTACCCAAGCAGGTAGTGGAACACAAAAACAAAATTAAACAGGAGAGATGATACCCTTACGATCATCTAACTCCAATTACAAGTTATTTAATGAAAAAGTACATTCAACTTAAAGTAGACTATGATTATACTGCAAACAGCTGAATTGCAAAAAACTTAAAACTACGCTGTCAGAAACCTCAATACAGTCGACCAAATCAGCATCATGGAATAGTATTTTCTGTAACATCTGTATGTTCACAAAAAATTTTAAAATTATTTCGGTAGCAGCTAAAGTGCATTGAATTATTTAGTTTGGCAACTAAAGTGACTCTATTTCACTAATTTAAGTTTGCAGAGGTTACAACTAGGTTGGTCGACTCCAAAGGATGATGTTATTATGTATTTGATTCGTGACCTAGCTAACATAGCAGTAGTTTTAAAACAGCTTTGATTTTTTTTAAAATAATGACATAAAACTAGTGCCACCCTGTATAGGATAAATAAAACGTACTCGATAAACCGATATGCTTTGCTTTATTAGACTGAATAGTTAATTAATTTGTTTCTTGTGCAAGCATCGTAACCACTCAACGGGCCAGTCCGATATTGGAGTGCGTCAGTATATAGTATATACACCTGGAATAAAAACTTAAACTAAGAAATAATAAGAATAATTGAAGCGACTGAAAAACCTTAACACTAATTTTTGTCCATTTTATGATTTCTCTATTTGTAGACTTACTTACCAATTTAATATTTATTACTTATTTCCTTATTTTTAGATGATCAAGAGTCTTTAATATTTTTAGTGTATTTGCTGAATTATTTATTATCTATTTATATACTTATCGATTCCTTTACTTGTTTGGATACCAATCCTTTGTTTGGATATTTAATCTTTCATTTTTATCTATTTATTTAATTATTTACAAGTTTTGTGGTAAGGTATGTTACGGTTCAAATGAGGGTTATGTTATAAATTTAGATTAGTCCTAAAGGTTCGGTGATTCCGTAATAATTTAAAGGTCCTTCGATTAACTACAGTGTCAGGGGAGTGTGTTCCTATAGAAGAAATAATAAAAAAATAGAAAAATTCGTAATATACATAATGAAACGGCGAAAAAACAGACAAACTCATTATGATATTCACTTACCATAAAAGACTATTTCTCTTGTCTTGAGGGGCGTCAAACTGTTTTGTCACAGCAAATCTTTGATATTGTCTTTACACGAAAGGAGATTGCTTTGAATAAGAGTTGGTTTCCTAAATTTATCCCTTCATACTTTACCTTTCTCTAAAATATCTTAAAACACTTATTAAGTTTTTGTCAAATAAAATAAAATGCTCAAAATCAGGGTCTTTCCCCAATATGACTTTACTACTGGTTTGGCTGGTTATCGTTTTACAATGACCTAATTTTTATCCTAGTTCATAAATAAATACAAATAAAATTCAACCAAACTAAACCTGTATTGACAATAATAATTGTAAGAAATGCAAATATACTCAACAAACCAAATTTTGTAACCTCCACCTAGCCAGATGTTCCTAAAAGAATTTCTAAAAGAATTAAATCAAATTCATCAAAACTCATACAAATTTTCGCGTTGCCTATATTAAATTACATGTCGTTTTAAAATTCATTTTTAGAAATGCACTTCCAACGTTTTCTTTTGTCATTTTATTTTCCATTCAAAATATTAAAGTTTATGTTTTAACTTTCACTAAATTCCACTAATAAGATTTACATTTTAAAATGAATATTTACCGATTCCATCGCTAATTTAGTTTAACAAAATAATTCTTTTCATGATTTGTTCATTTTTAACTACAAAAATGCGAACCATTTACATTAAAATTCATATATACATAATTAATAAATTGAAATGTAGAAGATCATGCTACTCACAATTTATAAGAAATTTAAGGATATCAAGCAACATCAATCTTTCTTGCAATAATTACTTCTGTTTGTCCAACAATAGTACCTCCCTTACACAACAAATCACAAAATCCAGATTATTGGTGGTTAACTTTCCAGTTTCTAAGGCCTTATTAAACGGATCATAACAACGATAATTTCACGAACTAGTGAATTGAAATCTACTCTGCCCTGCAAAAGTAGTTTAACCTTATGTTGCATGCCACATCATCACATCTTGGAGTTTTGTTTTTGTCCACCAAATTTTAATCTGTTCATATACCAACGCCAACACCGCGGCGTTCCCGCATAAATACTTGCGGGCATGACTGCATTTCGACCTTTCCAATCATCTGCTCGCAAATAACTAATTAATTTTTTTCGTCGGGTGTCTAGCTATAAAATCCACTACAAAAACCTATTAATTGAGGTCGGCATCCGATAATACAATGTAATAAGTTTATCCTGTGCTTAATAAAAGTCATTCTCCCGTTAATTATAGAAAAGTCGCGTACTTATGCAATCCTACTTAAACGTCTCTATTTCTTTCGTATTTAGTATTCTTGTGTTACAATTAAACTACGTATTTATTAATGAATAACACGTATGGTTTATAAAATCTTGTATTTTAGGGGTTTTAAAATATGTCATCGTCTTGTATTATTACGTTTACAAGTATTTAAAAGAAATAATGTTATATCTTAATAGCTGAACGACCTTTATGGAGCTAAAATTATGAAATATCATGCTCCATTAAGATTAATTATTTGTAAAATCTATTATACAAGGCGCGTCCATTCAAATTTACTCATCTTTTCTTTTCCATCTAATTTAGAGTTAGCGTAATGCAACGCGTTACGCTACATATTCCTTTATTAAATCGCTATCTATTATTTTATTCCTTATTTGAAATTTTATTAATTTCTATGATTTGCGTGTTAATCCAAGATTCAGAAATATTAAATGCAAGACATTTTAGACTTCTGTTGGTAATAAAATGAGAATAAGAAACACTACATCAACTGTTGATAGAGAGCTTATAGTAATTCAGCATGGTTGTAGCTAAAATCCTATCTGTCCAAACTTGCAATCACTTGAAATAAAATCCATTGCAAATCAACGCCGTTAAGACAACGTTGAAAGTGATGTCTAGCGTAGTTTCACTCTTATTCACCACATAAACGTCCATAAATGTGCAGGTTATTTTAAGCTCCTGTTGGTATAAAATAAAAATAAGGAACACTACTTCAGTTGTTGATGGAAAGTGTATAATAAGTAGTAAAGTATGATTGTATCTAAAAATCCATCCTGACCAAACTTACAACGACTTGAAATAGAGTCATTGCAAATCAACGCCGGAAAAATAACATTGAAAGTAATGTCTAGCGTTCTTTCACTTCTATTCACGTAATCGTTCATAAATAGATTGTAGTATCAAGTATAAAAGTGACTGAAATGAAATCGGCGTTACCCTGAATGCTGCGCGAACACTATGCGCAAGCGGTTCTTACTAAAAACGACACAAATATATTGTCTACCTGACCCATGTTGGGAGTACTAACATTAAGTAAAACGCCAGAACATGGATAGTTTTTAACTAATTATCGCTTTTAGCAATGTGTCTTTAACATTATCTTGATCATTAGCTTCAGTTTCAAGTCGGTTCTATGACTTATATTAAATCCGATAGCCATCTGCTGTAAACCAAATTGTTTTTGTTTCTTTATACAAATATTTTTATTGACTGTTTAATAATTTAACATATTTTTAGTGGAATTCCCCGAAGATTATTATATATTTATAAGAACTTGTGTTCGTCTATAACTCGTAACCATGATGTTTATGTGGTGCTGGGAGAGATAAGAGTTAAGGCAGAGAACGATTCGAATAAGGCCGCTTATTTGGATATAGTGTAGATGAACGTCTGTATGTTTCAATCTTTAAGTCAAGGTAGGCCACGCATAGATAAGCTGGTCGCAAACCATTGCTTAATAGTTTCAGCACGCTCTTTGGTTTACAGCACACAACGCACATCAGTTTTCTATTGTACGCGAGTTAAGGTTCGTGGCTTGGGAGCAGCCTTTTTAAAAAACCATTTTCAAAGCTTCCTAACAATTTATTTTATTACACAGAAATTAGTGATGAAATTTTACAAAGCTTGAATTAAAATTATTCTAAGTCCGAAAATTAATAATAACTGTACTGTTTTGAGTAGCAAGTAAACTGAAATGTAAAAGCTGAGAACTTGAATAACTGTTGTCCAGTGGGGCTCTTGGGCTTTTTATAATATCCCTACCCCCTCACATGGCTGAGGGAACTTGCAGATCTCATGTCTGCTTATTTTTAACTCTATTCATAATTACATTGTTGTAATCTTAATTTCTAAGTAATCACGGTACCTGACCGTCTGTGACCGCCTATGACCTGACATCTGCAGTGTTACTATCGTCTGCGATACAAAGTAGCGCTTCCGTTCCCATGAACGTTAATAAACTGTATAAATTGTCCTTTGTTGCACTTCACTTGGCGTATTCTTAACATTTCTAATCATTTCCTGACTATTCCATTTATTTATACATATATCAATTGGGGGATATATAACTCGCGTTTAACTTTCCTCTCTCCGCTCGACATCGAAGCGTTGCTCTGACAGAACCTTACAGCTGATTTGGATTTTGGTCTATACAATTTATTGCAGTTTTAAGTTTGCATCTTAATTATTCGTAATTATTACGAACAATTTTCTCGATATTTGGTGAATAACGTAAGCTTATTTTTGTGAAGCGTCTGAAGCATTAACTTTGATATTTTCTATTTTACGTGTGGTTTATATTCAAATGCAGCTAAAGTGCACTTGTAGTTTAAGACGGAGTACATCTGCTCGAGTTTCTGGTTGTACCTCAAATAACTGGCCGTGTGTGTAGTTCTCAGTCATAACTTTAAGTTCATAACTTTGTTACGTTTATTTTCCACATAAATTAATTACCCTATTTTTCTCCCTTGTTCATTCATTACTTGTTGGAATAAACTCCATTCCAATCCTTAAATTCTTCAACAACCCTCTATTTGGTTTACTTGTTACTTCATAAGCCCATTTTACCATAAATCTGTTCAATCCTTCAACATAATTAATAATAAACACGCTCCCGAATAAAATCTTCAACTCAAACTTCTTTTTGCTTTAAAACGAAAATTTATTCAATAAATTAAATAGTCTAGGCCTTGTGTTAGGTACCACGTAATCTCATAACTTCTTCAATAACATCCTGTTTACAGTAGCAAATACGTTTTCCACAAATTTTCATTTTGAAATCATTTATTTCGAAACGACAAGTTTATGCTACAATTAAATAGTTATATTCTGTTTATAGGTACCCGCTATTTTGGTATACCTTACGATTGTCGTATAATGATTTTCTCTATTGTTCCAAGGTAAGGACTTGTTGAAATAAGGTCGCGCACTATCCGATATAAACTTGGGTTTCCGGTTTTACCGTGCTTTGCTAAGCTAGGAATTGGCAGTTCGAATTGGTGTTGTTTGAACCTCGTTGAGTTTGATTCCACAGCTTGTGCGTCGAAGTGTTTTCTACATTTTATTCGTCACCTTAGCGATGCACGTCCTTCTGTTCAATAAGTAAGAGGTGTCTTACGTATATTCGGTGAGTTTTCCCTGCGCGTACCCATTCTAATCAGATTCTCTTTTTAGCTTTTTTTCGTGGGAGGCCAAATGGGTTCTTTCTTTATGTAGAACAACTTCTTGTGTTCGTAGACTGCTGCTGCAATTTGGTAGCAGGGTAAATGTATGCTGACGACCATAGCGTTTCTATGCAGATTCAACCCCGATGACTCGCGAGCTAAGTATCAAAACACCTACAGGTATGCAACTTGTTTTCTTTTGTATGCGTCAATGGCATATTCCGTACCAACGGTTGGTGTAGTTACGTGACAAGAGATGTCACATTGTAGAACTATTTATGTTGCTGCAATTCGATGTTATCGTTCTACAGGTGCGATGTACTATTTCTAAACATGCTTGTCAAACGAACGCACACGTTTATTCGCTTTACGGACTAGTTTATTTTACAAAAATTATTAAGTGAAATTTTAAAAACGTTCGACAAAAACTCACACATTAACTCTTTCTTACTAATTAGTTATTCTATAAAAAGTATTAAGTGAAATTTTAAAAACACTTGACAAAAGCTCTCACTGTTTTTATTTGCTACTGATTAATTTTATTTTGTGTAAATCCGAGATGCCCACTTCGTATCTAGATTTCTAAAGTGTCCGTATAATATAATTGTTGGCTGTAAAATAGTAACGCTTAATTTATTTTTCTTTTGCTTGTCTGTGCAGAATCCTTTATTTATTTTATGTGTTAATAGATAATCGTGGGCGATGTACTTTATTTTTTTTGTTTTGTTGGTATGTAGACAAATCCCCCCACTCTCCTCGTCTGGTTGTTAGCCTGGTATCTACTTTTTTTCCGGCTACGTCTAGGTACGTAGTAACTTTAAGTCATAACTATGGCAAAGGTTTTGACCTTCTCACCTATTGGTAAAAATTCAAACATTTGCACTTGTTGCTGTCGCTACAGTTTTAGCAAGGTTACTTGTTTGCGATTGATCTATAGATTCTAAAGCACATCTGAGCCAGCTGCAACTTATGAATTCCGTAAATTTAGCGGCCATGCTCCTTTATTATCGTACTTAATATTACTATATCTGATCGAAGTTAATAAAAGCTTTCTAATAACAATTTTATTTTTACTCATTTAACAAGTTCTTTCCAAAAATTTCTTGATTCTTAGAGTACAAAGTCAGCCATCTTCCAATGGTCTCCACGACTCACATTTTGGTACAAAGCTGGCACTATTACAGTGATGTAGTGTTAGGTTTTATTTTTAGTTTGTTGCTCTAAAACCCTACCTCACATAATTAATTATTACAGTTCAGTCGTGCAAATTATAAAGTTGTTGACAATTACAGTTCATGGACTCCCGCGACGGAACTCCTCCCAGGTTCGTGGTAATTCGGTCTTCTAAAGGTTTTAAAACGTTGTTACGTGTCAACAAACTCAGTAGTATAAGTAAAAGGTAAAAAGGGAGGAAAACTCGAACAGAACATAGAAATACGCGGTAACGGCACTCTCCCAAAGAACAATGTTGCTTGCGTGAAATACGGCATCAAAGTGTCCATGTAACTACTCCATTGTCCGAGTATTTCTTCGTCGCTCACGGACGTAGATTATTCAAACCGGCTAATGTCTTACAAACAGTTAGAATAGAAAACGTCGTTACTTCAAAAGCGCGTGGTCACATTGTATTCCCGAGAGCCATAAAAATCCTTGAGGGATATCTTAACTTATTTATGCATGTCAAAACAAATTTCATCTTACAATGTAGATAATAACTTATAAAATAACCAAGGATGGATGCAGGAAATTAAAGCTTGTTTACTTTTATAAAAATACAATAGATTTAATAGATATAAAAGACGAAAGTAGGATATCCAGTAAATGAAATAGGCATGTTGTGAGTTAATTCGTTCAACTGGTAACCAGTTCGGAAATTGTCCGGGGATTGTTCTTATAGAGCTAACACTTTAAACACCTTTTAACGAATGTTTTTTAAATGGGTTACGTTGGACAGTCTGGTCTCCAAACCGAAAACTATTTAACCTGGATATATATTTTATGATAATTGCAGTTGTTCTCGGTGGGAGAGTTCGTGCCTTCTTGTTGGAAGTAAACACCGGCACATCAACATTTCCCAATTGGTGCTAGAAACAAAGTTAGTTATTATTTCACAATAACGCACACTATTTATCCTGACTGTTTCGCCAGCGTCATTTTGAAAAAGTAGTCTAATCACACTTAAGCACCAAAGTCTACATTAAACTGTTACTTTATATTGATGTATGCGTAGCTCGTATATGGTTTGTGGTTGTTCTTCCCATTTCGGCAATTCTGTTTATAAACATGTCTCCCAAGTAGAATTGAGCTATATCCAAGTTGATTTTATGCTGCTGATCCTAGGATTGGACGCTCGTATCGGCAAATGTCAACTTTGACACTTTTCAAGATCTTCAGCAATAAAGTAAAGAAGAAAAGCATACCTAAAAGGCGATGTCCTGGTTGCGTTTATAATAAAATGGCTTCTTATTGTATGCATTTGATTGGATTTTGCATTGGTCTTTATACTCGGTATTATGATGCGTAATTTTCGTGTGTAAAACAGTTTCTATATCGAAACACTCTCGAGTTTATATTGAAAATGAAAATAAATAAATGATCGACTGTCTACTTAAGTTTTTTACATTGATTTTCGTCTTCTTATGTTCGAATTATTTTTCCAATTTTTTTAGTTTAGATTGTATTAATTTCTTGTTCCAGGCATGACAAAAATTTTTTTTGCTTCCCCCTCGTTCGCATAGTTTTAATGCCTTGGCAAGGGGTAAAGACCTCCAAATTAAGTCTGAAATAAACCGAAATGGAACTTACTTATTACCTTATCCACTAAAAACTTATTGAAACTGAGGTGCAGAACTTAGTAATAAGTTTTAACATCTTTTAAATAAATTAAACATATGCAGATTTAATCTATTTATGTTTAAATATTACCAGATATTATAATATATTATTTAAAAAGAATACGTTTGTGATGAGTCAGAAACTATCACTTAACTTCCATATTTATATTTCCATAGAACCTATTTATTGGTTTCTAACTAATTAATTTGCAACATTTACTATTAATCCTTAAAAAGTTTAAGTCTTAAATATCAAAAATGTTTAATGCAACTAAAAACGAGCGAGTCGTATGTACTTGCTGCTATTTATAGGTAGCAATATCGACGTCACAAACGGACGTCTCTTGTTTTTTCAAATTTATTTAGAGTAGTTAATTTGTAAAAAATCCAAGCATCCCAATACACCTTGTGGATTAGTTCTGAACATGTGCATTTTATATTAATTACTTATTCAAATTCTAGGAACAAACTCTGTTCGTGCATACTGCCATTTACAAGTTTTCTACATTATCACAGTATCATTCCTTTGTGGGCCGTAAGTAGACCACGTTATCTGGGGAAGAGGGTGGTGGTGAAAATTTGCTGACGAAACTAATAAAGCATATGTAGATATTATATTTTTATGTGGATACCTAAGTATTAGTAAGCGATGGCGAAAATAAATGTTCAAAAAAATGCTGACTAAATCAGAAAATTTGCCTATAAAAGCCTACTAAAGCAGAAAGTTCGCCGATAACCAAAACCGTCTGGGGGAGGGCGGGCACCCCACATACACTCCCCATATTTACAACGCTACTTCTTTCGCTTGATATGACTATTCTGCAGTACGTTGAAAACTGCTTTCAGAGATTTCGATACTAGAAGCCTTTTTAGCACTAAGTACATGACCACACTTTATTACATTAAGCTCTCTAGCAACCAAAAACGTATGCCATTACTATAGTAAATATTTTTGCCAAGTAGATGTTAGTTGTTAACAAAAATACATATCTAGTCTCATTGTAGAATAGCCTTTTATGCTCAAGAAAGATTAAAAGTGAGATATATACGTTTATTCAAACTTTTATAATATATACATGTTTTCATATTTACTAGTTTTAAGTACGTACATATTTATAATAATATAGTTCTATGGATTCCGTTTAATAATAAAATGTTTATATGCATTAGATTCTTTTTTTGGGCAGCTTCGTAAACCTCTCCAATAGTGTTAAAGCAGAGAAGATAAAACAAATTATCAATTTCCTATATTTTATGGTAAGTAGCGTTATAAAAAACGAATTACCTATACAACGTAGAGGTAGAACGAGTATTCGGTCTAGTTATTAAGTCTTATTGCTTCAAATCTTTTTCAATTTGAGTTAATGAGATATGTGATATAGCCACTGAAACGATCATTATACAAACTTACCCTGTAACCTACGACAGAACTTAAGCAGTTTCAATTGTAACCTACGGTTTATTTATTACTATATAGCACTCTCCATTTTAAATGTGATGTAATAATTATACATTCAATATCCACAATTGCAATTTACAAATCAAAACATTTTAAATTTGTTTTCTCTTCCTCTAATGTCTTACAATGTTTTTTATAATATATATATATATATATATATATATATATTGCTGTGAAACCTCTTGAATCACCCGGTCCGTTGACTCTCTTCTGTTAATCGCCTCGGCTGCTCCTCCAGATAACTTCCATCCTCAATCATAAAATTAAACAACACATTCCTACCACAAACATCAACGTTAACTCTATTTACATCAATATTCAGAATACATTAAATTCTCAAATTAAATTTCAGCATAAAATTCAGTTTTCAAAAAAATTTCAAGATTAATTTTATTATCATTTTAATGTGCATCCAGAATTAAAGTCCTTGTTGGATGCCTACTAATTAATATAACAATATAAGCAGACCGGAGTTTGAGTATAAAGGGAGCATCTACCACCCCTTTACGTTAATTAACCAGGTTCGTCTAATTGAGCTCAAAGACATACCCAAATTTTCATCATATTCCCGAACATCAAAACAAAATACCCTTTTACTTAAACAAGCAAATTTCATCTTAAAATTAAACTTTTATGGTTAGAACAATTTCACTAATGTCCAATTAAAGTAAATCAATTATAAAGTCATTCAATACACACAAAATGTCAAACAAAATAGTATAATTTACCTGAAGGTTACTGTCCTCGTAGCTTCAAAGTATCGTTTCTTTAGTTAATCACACCATTCAACAGGATTATATTTACGGCTTCTGATTCTCTACGCTTTTAAAATTTTCTCCATCACCATCCATTCAAAGTCGTTTCTGGGCCTTTCCGGAACTCATCTGTGTTTATCTGACCCTTGTTTCATGGATCCAGACACGTATTTGAACCATTTAATTATTAACACCCCCGAAAAATAGCAAAGAAATTCATGCGTCTGTCACCAATATACGCCAAAACTGCCTACTTTTGTGTATACATTCGTCGTTGTAAATTTTGCTAATTGGTACAGTGAAACTAAATTTTATTACCTTGTATCTAAGTGCACTGAAGTACATTCATGTTAGCACGTAAATAACAAGCTATTTTGAATCACTAAAATATACGAGCAAACTTTAAATTATTTAATCAAACTAAAATGCACGGTTTAACATCTTCAATCAAGTCGCGTATGTACGAGCTTTTAACGCATCGAATCGTCAAAAGTCTAAGAGAGCTTGTTTATCTTCATCTCGGTATATATAGCAAAAAGCCTGTCTATCGGTCTGTTCCCCAAAACGGGTAATTCTAAAGAATTTCTCATGCCATGTTCCCAGTCTGTCGCTCGCGTGTCGATTTTACGAATTTTCACTCGCCCCATTTAAATCTCAGAAAATTTCCACACGGCACGCAAGCATGTCCGAGAAAACTAATTAATTTTGTACAGAAATTGTTGTTCTACCTCTGATATTTGCATCCTATTTTTAACCAATTGTGACCCCCGTGACGTTGCTTAAATCCCGCCTTTTACAATATGTGTCTTTGCTTGACGCATTTTCTCTTCCTTCTCTACCGTGTTCTTATTGGTGCAAATTGATATTCTTTATTATCGATTATTTTAGTCCACATGGAGTGTGAAATACCCAGCTTTAGCAATTCTCGTAACTATTATGCGACGTTTTCCCAAGATTCTTTGAAACATTAATTATCTGCAAAGTTTACGCCGAATGAGCTTTTAAATAAACCCAGGTGTTTAAACATACTATTAATTCTCAGAGCCTTATTCCGTGGTATTTTAATCTTGGGTTTTACAAGTTTCTATAGGTATTATATGTTATTAACGGTTTAATTAACTCCAATTAAAATTGATTTCTATCCTTTTCATTTTTTTTTTAGCGAATACAACTTAAATATTAATTATTATATGTACACTTTGTTTTACTACCGGTTACTTAAAATAGAGTTAATTAATATAAACTTTGCACGTAATCTCTTTTTGTTTAGGAATAATTACATTACACGCAGAGCTTTTCAATACTGCTTCGTCTTATAAATAATTTAAATTTCTTATTTTACTGAAACAACCGAGTTTATTTATGCTTCATGGTTTTAATAACGCGTATTATTTAATGAAATTCCTTATACACGGTGATTAAAATTATTTGATGTGATTATTTAATTTTCTACCCTGGTCTAAATATGAGTATTTTCCCCCTATTTGAATACAAATAATCCCACTTATTTGACTTCAAATATAAAGCATTTAGACAAAAAAATTACAAAAAATTGCCTATCTCTCTACCCTTATCTATCTAACTTACCTACTTTGTTTCCAATCAAAAAATATTTACACCTATCCTATATCCCTATCCTATTCCTAACTCTCACCTCATTCTATAAACTGAAATTATCCCTAACTTCATCCTACTTATCCATCTAATCCTATATACATCCTATATACCTATCCTATCCCTAACTTTTAACTAATCTTCACTATACTTTACTTCCCCCTACCTAATCCTATATACCTATCCTACTCTTACTCTATTCCTAACTCTCCACTAATTTTATATGAAATATCTATACTTAACCTATCTTATTTTCTTCCTACATTTACTCTTTATCCTCATCCTAAACCTATTCCTAATTATCTCCCATATTTATCCTATACCTAGCTTTATTTTCTATAAACACTTACTTCTACTTTTCTATATACACCTATTCTATCCCTTGTTCTATATCTATACTAAAGTTCACCTATCTCTATCCTTTGTTCATTAAGTTATTTAAATCTAACTCTCTTCTTGACCCTCCAAGTCTTCCTTCTTACCATCCTAATACTCGTCATCCCTATCTCTCCCCCTTCTATATCTATACTTATCCTCCCTATTATCTCACATAAAATAAACTTATCATCCCTATTATCCCGACTCTTAAATATTACTTCTTCTTCAGTCCCTACACTTGTCTGTTTCTCATTTATTATTGTTTCCCTTTCTGCCGACAAACCAAACGATACTACTTTACAATTATCGATTTTTCCTCTATGGAAAATCCTATGTACCTTCTAGAATTTTTGTGTACTGGAATCCGCCAGAATGAATTCCTTAAATCTACTTTATTAAAACAAACTTGCCACTTAACCTCATCAAAAATAATTCTGCCTTCACCTGCTCCCGATATGCTGCTGTTGCTTCTACCCCCACTACTTCTGCATGTTCTTGTACCAAAGCTTGAACCTCTACTCTCCTATCCTCTGGACATCTTATTGTGTTGATCTGTTTTACTTCATCATCCTCTACCTCTACTACATTAATACTAAACCCCGTGTCATCCTCTGTGACTTCATAACTGCCCTTCCATGGCACTACCCTATCCTTAATCCTTACTACCTTCCTTTCCATATCTATCAAAACCCTAACTTCATCATACAGTCAACACCTAAAATGCTCTGAAACTTCAGTCCAGGTACAATTACAAACTCCTGTTCACAGCTTAAATCTCCTATATCTATCCTAAGCACCACAACACTATTTACTACAGCAAACTTCTTTTTATTTGGAGCTACTAAATGGCTACGCTTTATAGGCATAATTCTATCACAAACCTTATCCCTAATTTTGCTGACGAATTCCTCCGATATTAAACTCGCCTCTGCCCCTGTATCAAGTAATACTTCTACATTATTCTCAAAATTTCTAAATTAATAATTGGCAAACATAATTTTTCCTCAGTTTCTGGCTCTACTTCCTCCTCAATTTTGAAAAATTCACGTGGATGTTCGTATACATTTACACAGAAATCTAGTGGTCTGTCGCGTTCTAAAATCCTGTCTCGTCCTGTTTTCCGTGCTTGGTCCTGGTTGTCCTTCTACAACCTGTGCGTACGTCCTCCTCGTGTTAATATCCGTGTCCCTGTCTCTATTCGGCGCGCTGGTCACAGTCCTGTTTACTTCCGGTAAACTGTTCTGTCGCGTGTAACTAGGTCTTGGCGTCGGTCCCCTAGTCGCACTATTGCTCCTGTATTCCTGTCCTCGTCGTTCCCAATTCAGTCGAAAATTTCTGTTGTAGTCAGGCCGTCTCGGATAATTCGGTGTCCTGTTGTCAAACCTAACTGTGTTAACGTTTCGTTCTCGTATCTCTCTTGTCCGTCCCACACATACATCGTCATATCTCTGCAAATACTCTAAAAATGTCTCCCGTTCTGTGATGTTTTGTAAGGCCACGTGTTGTCTAATTTCCAGTTCAAAATGTCGTGATAGGTACTTAATAATCTGTCTGTCCGTCAATGGTGGATTCAGTTGTTTGGCCACACTGTACTTGCGGATGGCATATTGCTCCTAGAACCTGCAAACTCTCCCTTAAATTTTCCTGTAATCAAGTCGTCCCTAATCTGATCCTGTTTGTGATCACTCCAGTAATGTTGTAAAATTTGTCTTCAAAGTCCTGATACGTGTCTATGTCCTGTCCTACTAAATTGTACCATGCTTCCGCGTTGTCCTTTAATAAAGCCTTTATCGTATTCAGTTTAGTCTGTTCGTCAAATAAATTTCCCACTAGATTTCTTACACTATTAATAAAAATTTGTGGATTTACCCTGTTATCGCCATAAAACTTCATGTGTTGGTCCAATGATACTCCACCTGTAGAAAATCTGGGACCATCCCCCGTTAAATTTGACATGTTGTATTTAATACTACTAACTTCACGTTCTACCCTGCCTAACTGATCCCTACATGAGTCCGTCACTTCAGTCATTTTCACATTAATCTCTTCTTCACAAAAAATGCGTACTTCGGACCTTAAATGTCCCATTTCCTGTCGAAGACCTGTAATATCCCTCTCATTTTTATCAACCCTATTTTCAACTTCCCCCATTTTCATGGTAAGACTATTTTTAAATTCTGTAAATTCTTTCGTCGATTTTTCTATTTTATCCCCTAATTCCTGATTTAATTGGTCAAATTTCTTATTCGATTCTGCACTCATCCTCTCTAACATTCTCAATATCATCTCGTTTCCTTGATCCCCTGATTCCGTCCTCGACTGATCTCTACTGCCTCCAGCTTCTTTCATTTTCGAATTTTTCCCACACAATGCACTATCGTCACTTCCAATTTCCACTCCTTGACTCCTTAACCACTCTTTTCTCTGCATACGTTCCAATCACTCACACACACTCTAAAATACTCTTAAATTTATACACACACAAAAACTCTCTCTCTCAGATCGCCAGTTTCCTGGAATAAAATCACAAAAATTTTATTTGGAAGTCGAGCCTCACTTTTGGGTCGCCAAATTTTGCTGTGAAACCTCTTGAATCACCCGGTCCGTTGACTCTCTTCTGTTAATCGCCTCGGCTGCTCCTCCAGATAACTTCCATCCTCAATCATAAAATTAAACAACACATTCCTACCACAAACATCAACGTTAACTCTATTTACATCAATATTCAGAATACATTAAATTCTCAAATTAAATTTCAGCATAAAATTCAGTTTTCAAAAAAATTTCAAGATTAATTTTATTATCATTTTAATGTGCATCCAGAATTAAAGTCCTTGTTGGATGCCTACTAATTAATATAACAATATAAGCAGACCGGAGTCTGAGTATAAAGGGAGCATCTACCACCCCTTTACGTTAATTAACCAGGTTCGTCTAATTGAGCTCAAAGACATACCCAAGTTTTCATCATATTCCCGAACATCAAAACAAAATACCCCTTTTACTTAAACAAACAAATTTCATCTTAAAATTAAACTTTTATGGTTAGAACAATTTCACTAATGTCCATTTAAAGTAAATCAATTATAAAGTCATTCAATACACACAAAATGTCAAACAAAATAGTATAATTTACCTGAAGGTTACTGTCCTCGTAGCTTCAAAGTATCGTTTCTTTAGTTAATCACACCATTCAACAGGATTATATTTACGGCTTCTGATTCTCTACGCTTTTAAAATTTTCTCCATCACCATCCATTCAAAGTCGTTTCTGGGCCTTTCCGGAACTCATCTGTGTTTATCTGACCTTGTTTCATGGATCCAGACACGTATTTGAACCATTTAATTATTAACACCCCGAAAAATAGCAAAGAAATTCATGCGTCTGTCACCAATATACGCCAAAACTGCCTACTTTTGTGTATACATTCGTCGTTGTAAATTTTGCTAATTGGTACAGTGAAACTAAATTTTATTACCTTGTATCTAAGTGCACTGAAGTACATTCATGTTAGCACGTAAATAACAAGCTATTTTGAATCACTAAAATATACGAGCAAACTTTAAATTATTTAATCAAACTAAAATGCACGGTTTAACATCTTCAATCAAGTCGCGTATGTACGAGCTTTTAACGCATCGAATCGTCAAAAGTCTAAGAGAGCTTGTTTATCTTCATCTCGGTATATATAGCAAAAGCCTGTCTATCGGTCTGTTCCCCAAAACGGGTAATTCTAAAGAATTTCTCATGCCATGTTCCCAGTCTGTCGCTCGCGTGTCGATTTTACGAATTTTCACTCGCCCCATTTAAATCTCAGAAAATTTCCACACGGCACGCAAGCATGTCCGAGAAAAACTAATTAATTTTGTACAGAAATTGTTGTTCTACCTCTGATATTTGCATCCTATTTTTAACCAATTGTGACCTCCGTGACGTTGCTTAAATCCGCCTTTTACAATATGTGTCTTTGCTTGACGCATTTTCTCTTTCCTTCTCTACCGTGTTCTTATTGGTGCAAATTGATATTCTTTATTATCGATTATTTTAGTCCACATGGAGTGTGAAATACCCAGCTTTAGCAATTCTCGTAACTATTATGCGACGTTTTCCCAAGATTCTTTGAAACATTAATTATCTGCAAAATTTACGCCGAATGAGCTTTTAAATAAACCCAGGTGTTTAAACATACTATTAATTCTCAGAGCCTTATTCCGTGGTATTTTAATCTTGGGTTTTTACAAGTTTCTATAGGTATTATATGTTATTAACGGTTTAATTAACTCCAATTAAAATTGATTTCTATCCTTTTCATTTTTTTTTTAGCGAATACAACTTAAATATTAATTATTATATGTACACTTTGTTTTACTACCGGTTACTTAAAATAGAGTTAATTAATATAAACTTTGCACGTAATCTCTTTTTGTTTAGGAATAATTACATTACACGCAGAGCTTTTCAATACTGCTTCGTCTTATAAATAATTTAAATTTCTTATTTTTACTGAAACAACCGAGTTTATTTATGCTTCATGGTTTTAATAACGCGTATTATTTAATGAAATTCCTTATACACGGTGATTAAAATTATTTGATGTGATTATTTAATTTTCTACCCTGGTCTAAATATGAGTATTTTCCCCCTATTTGAATACAAATAATCCCACTTATTTGACTTCAAATATAAAGCATTTAGACAAAAAAAAGTTACAAAAAATTGCCTATCTCTCTCTACCCTTATCTATCTAACTTACCTACTTTGTTTCCAATCAAAAAAAATATTTACACCTATCCTATATCCCTATCCTATTCCTAACTCTCACCTCATTCTATAAACTGAAATTATCCCTAACTTCATCCTACTTATCCATCTAATCCTATATACATCCTATATACCTATCCTATCCCTAACTTTTAACTAATCTTCACTATACTTTACTTCCCCCTACCTAATCCTATATACCTATCCTACTCTTACTCTATTCCTAACTCTCCACTAATTTTATATGAAATATCTATACTTAACCTATCTTATTTTCTTCCTACATTTACTCTTTATCCTCATCCTAAACCTATTCCTAATTATCTCCCATATTTATCCTATACCTAGCTTTATTTTCTATAAACACTTACTTCTACTTTTCTATATACACCTATTCTATCCTTGTTCTATATCTATACTAAAGTTCACCTATCTCTATCCTTTGTTCATTAAGTTATTTAAATCTAACTCTCTTCTTGACCCTCCAAGTCTTCCTTCTTACCATCCTAATACTCTTCATCCCTATCTCTCCCCCTTCTATATCTATACTTATCCTCCCTATTATCTCACATAAAATAAACTTATCATCCCTATTATCCCGACTCTTAAATATTACTTCTTCTTAAGTCCCTACACTTGTCTGTTTCTCATTTATTATTGTTTCCCTTTCTGCCGACAAACCAAACGATACTACTTTACAATTATCGATTTTTCCCTCTATGGAAAATCCTATGTACCTTCTAGAATTTTTGTGTACTGGAATCCGCCAGAATGAATTCCTTAAATCTACTTTATTAAAAACAAACTTGCCACTTAACCTCATCAAAAATAATTCTGCCTTCACCTGCTCCCGATATGCTGCTGTTGCTTCTACCCCCACTACTTCTGCATGTTCTTGTACTAAAGCTTGAACCTCTACTCTCCTATCCTCTGGACATCTTATTGTGTTGATCTGTTTTACTTCATCATCCTCTACCTCTACTACATTAATACTAAACCCCGTGTCATCCTCTGTGACTTCATAACTGCCCTTCCATGGCACTACCCTATCCTTAATCCTTACTACCTTCCTTTCCATATCTATCAAAACCCCTAACTTCATCATACAGTCAACACCTAAAATGCTCTGAAACTTCAGTCCAGGTACAATTACAAACTCCTATTCACAGCTTAAACCTCCTATATCTATCCTAAGCACCACAACACTATTTACTACAGCAAACTTCTTTTTATTTGGAGCTACTAAATGGCTACGCTTTATAGGCATAATTCTATCACAAACCTTATCCCTAATTTTGCTGACGAATTCCTCCGATATTAAACTCGCCTCTGCCCCTGTATCAAGTAATACTTCTACATTATTCTCAAAAATTTCTAAATTAATAATTGGCAAACATAATTTTCCTCAGTTTCTGGCTCTACTTCCTCCTCAATTTTGAAAAATTCACGTGGATGTTCGTATACATTTACACAGAAATCTAGTGGTCTGTCGCGTTCTAAAAATCCTGTCTCGTCCTGTTTTCCGTGCTTGGTCCTGGTTGTCCTTCTACAACCTGTGCGTACGTCCTCCTCGTGTTAATATCCGTGTCCCTGTCTCTATTCGGCGCGCTGGTCACAGTCCTGTTTACTTCCGGTAAACTGTTCTGTCGCGTGTAACTAGGTCTTGGCGTCGGTCCCCTAGTCGCACTATTGCTCCTGTATTCCTGTCCTCGTCGTTCCCAATTCAGTCGAAAATTTCTGTTGTAGTCAGGCCGTCTCGGATAATTCGGTGTCCTGTTGTCAAACCTAACTGTGTTAACGTTTCGTTCTCGTATCTCTCTTGTCCGTCCTACACATACATCGTCATATCTCTGCAAATACTCTAAAAATGTCTCCCGTTCTGTGATGTTTTGTAAGGCCACGTGTTGTCTAATTTCCAGTTCAAAATGTCGTGATAGGTACTTAATAATCTGTCTGTCCGTCAATGGTGGATTCAGTTGTTTGGCCACACTGTACTTGCGGATGGCATATTGCTCCCTAGAACCTGCAAACTCTCCTTAAATTTTCCTGTAATCAAGTCGTCCCTAATCTGATCCTGTTTGTGATCACTCCAATAATGTTGTAAAATTTGTCTTCAAAGTCCTGATACGTGTCTATGTCCTGTCCTACTAAATTGTACCATGCTTCCGCGTTGTCCTTTAATAAAGCCTTTATCGTATTCAGTTTAGTCTGTTCGTCAAATAAATTTCCCACTAGATTTCTTACACTATTAATAAAAATTTGTGGATTTACCCTGTTATCGCCATAAAACTTCATGTGTTGGTCCAATGATACTCCACCTGTAGAAAATCTGGGACCATCCCCGTTAAATTTGACATGTTGTATTTAATACTACTAACTTCACGTTCTACCCTGCCTAACTGATCCCTACATGAGTCCGTCACTTCAGTCATTTTACATTAATCTCTTCTTCACAAAAATGCGTACTTCGGACCTTAAATGTCCCATTTCCTGTCGAAGACCTGTAATATCCTCTCATTTTTATCAACCCTATTTTCAACTTCCCCATTTTCATGGTAAGACTATTTTAAATTCTGTAAATTCTTTCGTCGATTTTTCTATTTTATCCCCTAATTCCTGATTTAATTGGTCAAATTTCTTATTCGATTCTGCACTCATCCTCTCTAACATTCTCAATATCATCTCGTTTCCTTGATCCCTGATTCCGTCCTCGACTGATCTCTACTGCCTCCAGCTTCTTCATTTTCGAATTTTTCCACACAATGCACTATCGTCACTTCCAATTTCCACTCCTTGACTCCTTAACCACTCTTTTCTCTGCATACGTTCCAATCACTCACACACACTCTAAAATACTCTTAAATTTATACACACACAAAACTCTCTCTCAGATCGCCAGTTTCCTGGAATAAAATCACAAAAATTTTATTTGGAAGTCGAGCCTCACTTTTGGGTCGCCAAATTTTGCTGTGAAACCTCTTGAATCACCCGGTCCGTTGACTCTCTTCTGTTAATCGCCTCGGCTGCTCCTCCAGATAACTTCCATCCTCAATCATAAAATTAAACAACACATTCCTACCACAAACATCAACGTTAACTCTATTTACATCAATATTCAGAATACATTAAATTTCAAATTAAATTTCAGCATAAAATTCAGTTTTCAAAAAATTTCAAGATTAATTTTATTATCATTTTAATGTGCATCCAGAATTAAAGTCCTTGTTGGATGCCTACTAATTAATATAACAATATAAGCAGACCGGAGTCTGAGTATAAAGGGAGCATCTACCACCCCTTTACGTTAATTAACCAGGTTCGTCTAATTGAGCTCAAAGACATACCCAAGTTTTCATCATATTCCCGAACATCAAAACAAAATACCCCTTTTTACTTAAACAAACAAATTTCATCTTAAAATTAAACTTTTATGGTTAGAACAATTTCACTAATGTCCAATTAAAGTAAATCAATTATAAAGTCATTCAATACACACAAAAATGTCAAACAAAATAGTATAATTTACCTGAAGGTTACTGTCCTCGTAGCTTCAAAGTATCGTTTCTTTAGTTAATCACACCATTCAACAGGATTATATTTACGGCTTCTGATTCTCTACGCTTTTAAAATTTTCTCCATCACCATCCATTCAAAGTCGTTTCTGGGCCTTTCCGGAACTCATCTGTGTTTATCTGACACTTGTTTCATGGATCCAGACACGTATTTGAACCATTTAATTATTAACACCCCCGAAAAATAGCAAAGAAATTCATGCGTCTGTCACCAATATACGCCAAAACTGCCTACTTTTGTGTATACATTCGTCGTTGTAAATTTTGCTAATTGGTACAGTGAAACTAAATTTTATTACCTTGTATCTAAGTGCACTGAAGTACATTCATGTTAGCACGTAAATAACAAGCTATTTTGAATCACTAAAATATACGAGCAAACTTTAAATTATTTAATCAAACTAAAATGCACGGTTTAACATCTTCAATCAAGTCGCGTATGTACGAGCTTTTAACGCATCGAATCGTCAAAAGTCTAAGAGAGCTTGTTTATCTTCATCTCGGTATATATAGCAAAAAGCCTGTCTATCGGTCTGTTCCCCAAAACGGGTAATTCTAAAGAATTTCTCATGCCATGTTCCCAGTCTGTCGCTCGCGTGTCGATTTTTACGAATTTTCACTCGCCCCATTTAAATCTCAGAAAATTTCCACACGGCACGCAAGCATGTCCGAGAAAAACTAATTAATTTTGTACAGAAATTGTTGTTCTACCTCTGATATTTGCATCCTATTTTTAACCAATTGTGACCTCCGTGACGTTGCTTAAATCCCGCCTTTTACAATATGTGTCTTTGCTTGACGCATTTTCTCTTTCCTTCTCTACCGTGTTCTTATTGGTGCAAATTGATATTCTTTATTATCGATTATTTTAGTCCACATGGAGTGTGAAATACCCAGCTTTAGCAATTCTCGTAACTATTATGCGACGTTTTCCCAAGATTCTTTGAAACATTAATTATCTGCAAAATTTACGCCGAATGAGCTTTTAAATAAACCCAGGTGTTTAAACATACTATTAATTCTCAGAGCCTTATTCCGTGGTATTTTAATCTTGGGTTTTTACAAGTTTCTATAGGTATTATATGTTATTAACGGTTTAATTAACTCCAATTAAAATTGATTTCTATCCTTTTCATTTTTTTTTTAGCGAATACAACTTAAATATTAATTATTATATGTACACTTTGTTTTACTACCGGTTACTTAAAATAGGGTTAATTAATATAAACTTTGCACGTAATTTCTCTTTGTTTAGGAATAATTACATTACACGCAGAGCTTTTCAATACTGCTTCGTCTTATAAATAATTTAAATTTCTTATTTTTACTGAAACAACTGAGTTTATTTATGCTTCATGGTTTTAATAACGCGTATTATTTAATGAAATTCCTTATACACGGTGATTAAAATTATTTGATGTGATTATTTAATTTTCTACCCTGGTCTAAATATGAGTAATATATATATATATATATATATATATATATATATATTGCTATGCTACTGGAATAATCGACGCCTCTTGCGTTGGGCTGTTATATTATTATTGCTATGTCCCTGTAAATTATACGCGCTCCATCATTTGGGCGACCATATTAATATTACTATGTATAAACAAGATTGTAATTATCTCCTCCGACGTTGGGCTGTCTTATTAATATGCTATCAATTACCTCCAGAAACTTAACTGGATTTTATCTTGAACCAACCTTGTCTGCCAATAGCAAAATTCGAAACGTTACCGCCTTACTTGTTATCAATTTTGTATTCAACTCGTAGCTCCTCCTTGAACTGTTTAAATTATCAAACCACTCTTATTAACTTTATCTTATGACCTCGAAGAGCATTTATTTGGAATTATAAAATTCAGTAAATTTCGATTCTATATAATGAAACAAATATTCTGTACAGTTTTTGTAAATTATTTCAAATACACTTTTCAATTAATTAATGTTGTAAATCTCATTTATTGAAAATCATATACTTTTTACTTAAAACCCAAAGTCACCAAAAACCTATCATCTTTATAAATGAAGTGTAGAACGTTCCAAACCTGTTATCATATCACACACTTTATGCGTATTCAAATCCTTTGTTGACTTTTTCACATTCATTTATATTAAGCAAATTCAATATTCAAAATAAAAAAAATATATAGAAAAATAAAATGTCTTATAACTAAAAATCTGACCTGATCTATTTTCATCACATCAACGCATCCATTTGAATAAAAATTATCTTCCCCTAATTTAGGATTATATTGTCTATCCACACGCTTGAACCATTGCATTTAAATTATTGCCATTACCCTCTGGACTACCATTATTAATTTATACACCCCAATTTATTGTCGTTTCATTTCAGACTTATTACTTCTTATCAATCAATTTCCTCAACCTTAGAATAGAATTCCTATTATCATTGTCCTCTGACTTGAAATCGTAGTTTATTTTCTCCTCTTACTCAAATATCGAATTTTTCTCCCCGGCTTTAGAATTTGAATTCTTCTCCCCGGCTTTAGAATTTGAATTCGTATTATCATTGTCCCCTGACTCGAAGCCCTATTATTAATATGTTTTAGTTTACAATAAATTCACCAAAATCTACTTACGTTTAATCGGCAATTATAATTTTCATCTTGGCACTTTTTACAATTTTTCACTTTGAATTGTTATTATTACGTATCACTTTATTTCATAGTGGCGCACTTCGGCCTTTGTTGAGTTCAAAACTGACTTTGTTATCACTGTACCTGCTAATATATTACTCAGTTCCCACTCCGTCAGTGGGTATGTCTAGAAATTCGTCGCTCATTTATAACCAATCAAATAATTACATTCAAAGCAGTTTCTGATGTAATTTTCTACGCTTCCCAATAATTGTAACCTGCTTGCAGCTGTCCTCGCTATCAACATGCGGTGTTTTGATAAATCTAATTGCTTTTCCATAAACAACTGATGCAATTCGACTTTTAATTTTCATTCATACATGTTATTTACGCAATTTTTAATCTTCTTTCTTATCAAAAATTCTTAACTACTTGCACGCATTTATATTATGCTACCTGAAGCTCTATTTCTATCTCCGTATTAATCTAATTGCTTGGAACTCTTTTCAATGCGTGTCTGCTTACACTTTATTATGTTTACATATAAATATACGCGTGCTTCCACTGAAAAATACCATTATTTGCTTTACCCAAATTAACAAAAACTTTATCTACAGGTTATTAAATATTTTCGATTTACCTAATGCATGTGTTCCTGGTTTCTACGCTAACTATGCGTCTTCCTATGTCTATCTGCGTCGCTTAAAACTACTTATACTTTATATACAAGGTGTTGACTGTTTACTATATACAAACTATCTCTATTACCAATTTTTTTCTTAAATAAATGCAGTTTTCTGCTGCCTATGGTAATTTTTTATTTCTAAACGACCTTTACTATCAAGTACACCCTTAAACAACCCCTTATCACAGCAATATATATATATACGTATATATATATATATGTAGTGCAATGATAATAGGGTTATTTAGGGGTATATAGGGTCACAAGGGTGGTATACTTCATGTAAACAACACCAAAGTCAAGAAAACTTAACATTAGATTCATAAAAAGCACATAATTGGCAAATTATGCAAAAAGCTGCTACGTGCATTGACGTAGCCTAGAAAAAAAAACCTAAAGAGAAAAAGAAATGAACCGGGCTCAATCGTTGAGTAGGCGGGGTATTATACCTACAACAAAAATTAAGGGAGGCCTGAAATAAGGAAAGAAAAATTACACACACTCATTCATACTCAAAACACAAAATATCAACAAAAGAAACCTATAATTAAACACAAAATGTACACGCAATAAATAATTACACACTAAATCTAAAAAAAATATCAACCAAAGGAACAAATAGTTTTTTTCTAAATGATGAGCTGCCGGTTTTAGGTTACTCCCTAGATTGAGTTTCAACAAAAAAAGGAAATTAATCGAAATTACCCCACTAAAACCAACAGCTCGAAATCAACATGGTAAATCTAAAACTAAGTATATAAATCTAATGGCAACAATATTTTCAAACGTGCCAGTAGGTCTTCAAACATTTTTACTTTAATAAGTAGTACACTCTTCGTTATATAAAGCAAATAGTAATGCATTCATATAGTGTCAATAAATCTCAAACAAATTTACTAATTGTCGTCTAAACGGATTAAATTTAGGAATGCATGAGCTTAAACCGAAAATCCCAATCGATATGGTGGCAATCGTAAATGATGGAGAAAGAAAACACTCACTCTCAAAGTTTCTGACGTAGGGGTTGATTCCACGGCAATCAGTAGGTGAGCCTACACCCAGAAAGAACGCACTGTGCCTCCCATTACAGCAAGGGACGACCATTCATCGTGGCTTTAATGTCACTGGAAGAAGCTAGAGCAATTATCAGTTAAAATTAATTTAATTTCGGCGAAAAATACAATTTTTTAAAAACCCTAGATACCGACCATGCCGTATTGCGTGCGCAAATTTTTAATAACAAAAAACGGAAACAACCAAATATTTCTACACATGTCTCCGTTGTGTAGATTGAAAAGCAAATGAAATCAATTTTGTTCAGCCAGTGACCAGAGTTCAAAGTAATATTTCTATTTAGAATTAACCTGGAAAAACGCAGTTTATATTGGGATAATACGCAGCTTTAACCCGAGGAATTCCTCCGACAAAAAACACATAAGGAGCAATTATCGGATACTTGGAACGCGTTATCGACTGAGTATAGCGTAAACTTTACGTTAGGGAATTCTGGGAAGTAGAATTTATTTTTAACTAGCGGAAGTATTTACCAAATAAAATATACAGAATATTTAATTTATCGAATAAAGTTCTGTTATAGAAGCAAAGTGGATTTTAATTGAAAATTATTAGCCAACGTATTTCTTCTTAATCATAAATTGACGATTTTATTTAACCAGTGACATGAAATTTAGATAAACGGATAATTAATTAGGCAAGGATTTGAGTTGAAAATTGTTGTGGATTTAAACGGGTAAATAGGTGTTGACAAGGAAATTTTACCAACCGTGTATATAGAAACAGGAGCAAAATATTTACGCGCCGAATTAATTAATTTATATAATAGAAACAAACGGGTATTAAGGTATTTTTATATTTAAATTGGTATGTGAAAATTACATAAAGAAAGAAAAGCTTTAAAGTACATAAAAGTTCAAGGATACGCATAAATAATTACAATTTCTTTTAATCAAACGCATCAAAGCCAGAAGGGAGCTTGCAGGCATAAAAAAAATCAATAATTTCTAACGCAAATGTGTTCGTTTTCAAAGCCAACGTTCATTTACACCGATACTACAAAACATAGAATCTAGGAATTGTTATTTTCAAACGGTCGATAATTTTAAGAAACACCTGTTGGTTAAATGTTACGTTCAGGGAATATGAAACGAACGTTAATGTAGAATTCCATAGAAATTGTTTTCAACGGTCAATTTGTAGCAGCAGCTAGAATAACATATATCAGTGCCTAAAGAGTATAAATAAAGAACAAAACAGGTAGAAATAATATGAATCTAAAAATAAAAATTTTGCGCAATGAATGTACCAAAGCGGTACAATACTAGAACAAACACAAAATACATATACATAATGAGAGAGGAGTAGATCCACGAACGGTTCAGCGCATACACAGGGCACCGAAAAGCGTGCGAATCAATAACTAATAATTACGCCGGTAAAACGCGACGAAGGGCATGTCGTTCACCCGTTATCAATGCGCAAACATAGAACAATCGAAGTAATATAATTATAACACGTTGGCTTGTGGGCTTTTTACAAGACACTTGTGGGGTGCAGGGTGATGGTACAATAATGTCATCATCATTAAGTCTTCAGTCCTGGAACTGGCTAGACGCGTACCACCATTGTTTCCTATTCTGAACTAACCTACACATTTCTATGAAATTTGCACAGTCTGCATTTATCGCTATCTGATCTAGGTCTACATCTACCTCCTTTTTTTTATCTCTGCTTGTAATATATCCTACACTATTCTTCAAAAATGCCTTAAAACGTATTCTGCCCTTCTATTCTCTTATTTTTTTCGACATATATCCTTGTTTCCCTACTTTTTTATAACCTATTTATTATTAACCTTGTCTGTCCATGATATCATCCCCATACATCTAAACCACAACATTCCAAAAGGTTACTACCGTTTTTCTGTCTGCTTCTCCTACTGCCCGTATTTCATAGGCATACTGTGCTGTGCTCCACACATATGCTGTCAACAATTTTCCTCTTGTCTCTATGTTTGTTATCTTTAACTATAGGCACTGTTCTTTTTTGTTATATGTTTGGTCTCCTTCTATTGTTTTACAGTTATATACCCTACTTCTCCGACATTCAGGGGTTGTGACGGGGGTATGAGGCCTGTGACTGCCAAGTTCCCCCAGCACTTGAACATTTGCCGATTTAATATTTTTCCAATGTATCTTTTCGCACAGCCAACATTAATTGCAGATATTTCACAACCAACACCTGTAGTTGTTTATAATAATCATCAGATTTATCTGCGCTTATTTTTTCGTCATTAGGTTTTCCGTCTCAAAACTGGTTGAACACGTACCTGCACTTAATTGTATTCTGAGCTAGCCTACACAGTTTCCTGAAATTGTCACAAAGCGTGTATGCAGCTCGGTTCCCCTTCTATTGTTTTCTAACTTTATGCTCTATTTCAAGAGATTCAGTGAAGGGGACTAAGCAACCTGTGGCTGCCAAGATCCCCAACATTTAAACATTTGCCGAAGTAAATCCTTTCACACAATTAACATTATTCGAGAATATTGCCCAACCAATACTTGTAGTTGCTTATAATTATCATCATGTTTAGATACAGTTACATTTTTCGTCATTAGTTTACCATCTTGGGACTGGTTGGATGCGTACCTCCATTGATTTCTATTCTAAGCTAGTCTACACATTTCCCTGAAATTCCTACAGCATACATCTTTCGCCATCTGTGTGCAGTAGTCTAGCCTAGGTCTACTTCTCTTTTTTCCTATCTCTGCTTCTAATATATTCTGCACTATTTCCTCACGCCGTAGTATGTGGCCTATCGTTCTATCTCTTCTATTTTTTACTATTTCCACATATTTCTTTCTTCCTCTATCATTTTTAGTACCTCTTCGTTCTTAACTTTGTCTGTCCAGGATATCTTTACCATATGTCTTTAGCACCACATTTTAAAGGCTTCTACTTTTACTTGTCCGCTTCTCCTACTATCCAGGTGTTAAGAATTGCGCTTTTCCTACCCGGAAAAGGCTTCTTCGACTACTACGTTGTTGGTATTTGGTATATGTTCATTACTATTTTGCTGCCGTGCCTACGCAGTTCTACACGCAACTTCCAAGACCTTGAATATAACAAGCCATGTTTTATATTTTTATTATCTTTTTAACTAAAATTGCTATTTTCTATTTTTTTTGACAATGATAAAAACCCGAATTTATTTCAACAACTACTCTATGTGTTCCAAGCCCACTACCAAAAAATGACTGACTTTTTCGTGTCGTGTCCACATGCTGAATATTATACATAAGTTTTAACATCCTCCCACATTAAAATAGTGAGACTTATTTTAACACAACACGATTCATAACAAAACATGAGTAATTGCTAATACCGATTAGGCATTCTAATAATTCGACCGCTACGAGTTTTAACAACACTATTAGCCAGTGATGCTTCTTTCCCTGGCTCTTTGCATCTTTCGTTTCGATCGTCATATCCGGTATTCATTTCTATCTCAGACACATTCACTTCTGTCTGTAGTAGGTAAAGACGCTGTATCGGACGGATAAGCCACCCTGCAAATGTCTTTAACTTTACAATACGCCCTACACCATCTCCCGTAAGATAAACCTCGACAACTCTTGCCAGGGGCCAAAATAATCTCTTGGTTTCGTCGTTTCCTACCAGTACCAAGTCTCCGATATGAACTGATCTATGCCCCACTTCTATCGCCGTTTGCTTGAGGGTACTCAAATATTAATTTGGCCCGAATTCTTAGACAATACTTGAGGCGCCCTCATACTCACTCAACTCCACTTTCAGAATTCACACAGCTTATACAGTTTTGCTTGAGTGTAAGTAGAGGGAACACTTTACCTAAACTTGAGTCGAATCAGAGGGTGCATTCTGTTTCCCTTAAGTGACACTTCGCCACATATTTTTGTTCATTACAGTTAAAATGGATGGCGATTTTTGGGAATTTGTTCAACATATTGTAGATGATAACAATTATCTACCAATTCCAAGGTAAGTGTGATATAATTCTTTCAATGATCATAACCTCAAATATTTTGTGGAAGCATTAAAATTAAAACTTGTGTATTAATTAAAGTGATTTTTATTGTTTTAGATATTACATGCCTGATAATGAGAATCTGTTAGAAAGATACTGCAAAACTTAGGGGATTTACCAGCACCACCTGTTATCAAATTATACTTGGCTTTGCGATTTTACGCAACACGAATATATCAAGCAAAAAATATTTTATAGCTAAATGTTAACAAAATCTATTTTAGAAAGTCTGTGGTGATCTGCATGGTATGTCAGACAACTACTTGTCGCATTGTCAAAACGATTTCAGAGGTTCTGTCTGGAAATTTGGGTCATTATATAAAATTTCCACATGGTCTTAGCACTATAGGTATGGTTCGATAGCAATTCTTTCAACTTGCAAGATTTCCTGGTGTTATTGGTTGTTTAAATTGAACACGCATAGAAATAAGAAGTCCTGGAGACCCTACAGCTGAAGTTTATCGAAATCGCAAAAGTTGGATGTCCATAAATGTTCAAGTTGTGGCAGGTCCTAATGCAGAAATTTCCGATATTGTAATTAGATGGCCTAGATCAACACATGACAGTCGAATTTTTAACAGTAGCTCATTAAAACTTTGATTTGAACAACACCGGCTTCACGGTATATTACTAGGCGACAGTGGATATCCAAAATTAGCATATTTAAGGCCGCTTTTATTGCCAGGCACTTTGCAAATTAGAAAGCTTTTTGTAATGTAGGTTGAATAATTGCAATTAGGCTGTATTGTAAATATTTAGAATTAAAATTTGATACCAAACTACTTACTAAACATAAAACGTGAAGATTTATTTTAGATTCAAAAACAATATTTTGTAAAATTTGATAAGTACACTTATTTTAATTTGTACATAAACATAATAAACGATATATACACACGCGTCTAATTTAAATTTATTTGTTCAGTTTTTAATTTTTCATATTTTAATTGCTCTTGCAAAATTTCTAGCTTAATTTTCTCCTGTTGAAGTTGAATTTTTCGACGTTCCTTATTGAACTCCATTTCCAGCTTTTTGTCCTCCACTTTCAGATCAATTTCATGGACACGCAGATTGTGAAGTTCCAATTCCTGTTGTTTTAATATTTCATTCCTTTGTAAGCGCACTTCCAACTCACGTTCAATCGCCGTCCCTCGAGATGTAAAGGCACTGGGTCTTATTCGTTTCTTAACAAGTCTATTGGACTTTTCTTCTACAACAATACTCATTTAATTACTTGCATAAATATAATTATATACCTACTACTGGGCTTGTCATCCAATGGAGTACGACTATAGTTATGGTCCAGGTCTAATGTTCTTGCAGGATCATCCACAACAGTACCTGTTTCATAAGATATATATCACAAACGAATGTATTATAAACAAACCTGTATCTTGTTCTTGTAGATTATCTTCATAATTTACCGAACTTGTGCTAGGCATATCTGAAACTATTTTTTAATTAACTTCATAACAGTTATGGAATACAGACCTGTACTTCCTAAAATGTTACTTGTACATGGTGATAGCATTACTGTATCACTGTCGATTGTGTCGAGTAATTCAATGTTGACGCAATTTAGTATGTCGTCAACCATAATATCATCACTCGAATTTGTGTCGGGCTTGTAACTTCCACCTCCCGTAAGCATTCTTTGCCTCTTTTCTTCTGATAATTCCTTTTTTTTTTACTTCGAACTTGCATATTCTCCCAGCATTTTTTCAGTTGTTCTGTGGTGCGCTACAAATTAAACGATGTATCAAATATTGAAAAAATTAAGATTTTTATATTCACACGCTTTGTTGTTTTCGGCTAAACAATTAAATTCATTCGTTAACTTCATCCAAGCCTTTTTCTTCTCAGTTAAACTAACGCAGTCACTTTTCTTAATTTCTATAAAGTTGTGGTACTTGCCGACAAGTTCTTTTAAATACAGTTTTTCATCGCTCGTGAATACACAACGTTTAATTAAACTCATGTTTACCGCTGGTTTAATTAACAAAACACACAAATATGTAGCTATTATTTTTTAGAAGATTGGCGTAGGTCCGTGGGTTAAACAATAATTATGGTGGCTGTAGTACAGTCGCAATACACTTTGCATGCTAAAATATAAGCCTTTGCGCATAGTAGTGAGTAAGGCGACGATAACAAACCCTCACTTTAAGATACCTTTATGAATTCCAATCGAATGTTTGAGTGTACACTTAGCTTAATTAAGGGAAAGTGAAGTGTTCCTTATACTTGAGTAAGAGTGCGCCTTAAAAATGTCTATGAATTCGGGCCTAAATCTCTGTCGAGACTCATGCATTAGGTTTGCTTGTTTCCTAAGCCGTTTCCTATGTCCAAGCGAATCAACTGCAAACACATCTGGGATAGTATCTGCTTGAACACCTTTTAAAAATAAACTAGGAGACAAACAAAGTAAGTTATTAGGGTCTTCGCTAATATACGTGAGGGGGCGAAAATTAACTACAGATTCCACCTCGTATAGCGTAGTAACCATCTCTTTATAGTTCAATACTCTTCTACCAAGGATCCTCAACAATAATCCTTTCACAATTCGGATCAACCTTTTCCACCATCCTCCCCACCAGGGTGAACAAGGGTGGCATAGCCTCCATTCTATCTTGTCTGCCGACCATTGACGTTTTACTTTATCCCAATCAACGTCTTTAACATATTTGTTACTCCTACAAAATTAGTGCCCTAATCTGTATAGACAATGCACGGCCGAATTTGCTGTGACACAAATCTTCGGAATGCCAAAAGAAAATTCTTCGTACTAAGTGACGTCACCGCCTCTAAATGAACGGCTCTGTAGACACCACATGTATACAAAACTACCCACAATTTGACACCACCTCTTAAAAAACAATGTACCCGCCAAATCAATTTCAACAACTTGAAATGGCGCTATATCTTCAACTCTTGCTGCTGAAAGGCTTACATCTACCTGATTCATTTTCTTTTCTGTAAACCTGCGACAACGTAAACATGCTGATAGCAGCTTCTTGATTACTCGTCGACTTCGTAGAATCCAAAATCGCTCTCTTAGACTTCTCATAACGGTTTGAACGGCCGCATGACAATTATTTACACGCGCTTCATTAATCAATAGACGAACTACCAAATAGTCACCCACCAACCTACTTCCGTTACAAATCGCACTAATCCATCTTCGTCCTTTTCGGTTTTGCATTTATGACGCAAATGACTTTCCAAATTGCAGTCTTTCTGCACGTATAATAAAATTCTCTTCTCAGGGTTCATCAATTCCTCTCTCGAGTATTCTTCGTTATATAGGTGCATGATTTTTCCAACAATATATACGTGCAACAACACAGCTAAGTCGTGTGTATGTAGTATAAATTAACAACGAATGGAACAGCGGAAACTCACTTTGAACAATGGACACTGATAAAATAACCTTACTCTTTTCCACATTTAAAATCTCTTCATTTGGTACAGGTTTTTCACCTGACCAAGCTTCTGCTTTCAGTTTTAACCAGCTTGGCCCCTTCCACCATCGCAAATCTAATAATTCTTTCGCACTACACCTTCGTGATGGCAGGTCAGCTGGGTTCTGATTATTAGGCACATGCCGCCCGTCATTTGCATTACTAAAGCGCCTGATTTCCTTTACACGATTAGCAACAAAAACACTCGAATTCTCACAACGCAAATTCCACGCAATAGCAGTTGATGAATCTGACCAGAAGTACTGTTTACAATGCAAATTTAAAGCTTCACATACAGCTTTACTCAATCTACATCCAATTACACGCGCTAACAGTTCCAAACTAGGAATAGTGACCTTTTTTGCTTGAGCCTTGACTTAGCCTGAAGGAGTTGCACAGATACTTTACCGCCTTTTTCGCACCTTAAATATATAACTGCAGCATAAGCTAACTTACTAGCATCTACAAAACAGTGTAAACTCCATTCACTTTCTGTACGTGTAAACAATCCTAAGCGTCTTGGAATACAAATATTTTTTATCATTTTTAACGATAACAACCATAACTTAAACTTTTCTGCATACGAATTAGGCAAAACTTGATCCCAATTCAGCTTTAGTGCCCAAACCTCTTGTAGCAGAACTTTAGGTAGCAAAGTAAACGGCGACAAAATTCCAAGCGGATTAAATACCTTTTGTAAACCGGATAATACCGTTCTTTTTGTAACAACATCCACCTTTTCCTCGCTACTAACTTTAACGTACAACTGGTCGGATTGTTTGTCCCACGTCAGACCAAGAACTGAAGTAAAATCCGGACTATAAGCCATCGATCTTAAATCGTACATATTGTTTTTTGATAATCCCATTTCAGAATTCGACGATTTCCAACAACGCCATTTCATAGAAGCATCTTTTAAGATTTGTATTGAAGCTGCCTTAAACTGATACATCGCTTCTAGGCTTTCAACTGCTGTCACTATGTTGTCTATGTATAAAGCAGTTTTTAATTTTCCAGTAACGTTCGCTTCTTCAGGTGGCACGTTTGATAAGTGGTAATCAACCACTGCATATAAGAGAAATGATAAACAATTTATACCAAATACAACCCTCCTATGCTGAAAAACTTTCAATTCATTTTGGGTTTTATCGGTCCACCACAAAAATCGCTGATAATCTCGGTGCCGTTTTGCATACACTAATTTGACAGAATGCCTTTCGTATGTCTGCTACTACACCAATTTTTCCGTCTCGGAATCTAAGGAGCACAGATGGCAGTAAAGCTAGTAAGTTTACGCCCGTTTCTTTTCAGTTTTTCTGAGCATGCGCTCAATCTTTTCTCTGCAACAGCGAAGTTATTCTCTAAATTATCAGGACTCAACGTGAATGGCAATTGCACCTCATATCTACTATCAGCATCCCGTTTGACCGCTTTTACAAAATGGTTTCTAGCCTCTTTTTAAAGCTCAAACTGATTCCGTGTTTCCACTGCATCACTAATACCAATACTTTCTAGTTTTCAAAACTAACTTAGAACAGAATCGTAGAACATTGACGTCGTACACGCCATAGAGAAAGTATAGTCATCATAACATACGTACCTTGTACGTTGGTCGGCCTTATCGAAATAGAAAAGAATCGTTGACTGAAAAAGTTCCGCAAACGGAAGTGAACAAACACCACTAACTAGCGTTGTATAACCATACACCCTACCAAGGAGTTGTTAAAAATCAAAAGCACCAAACGCACTTTAAAGATATTACAACAGAAAATAGAGCACTCATATTCTTCTTTTAATAGATATAAACAGAATGACGTTCATCGTATCACATCAACTACACCTGCCTAGTGTGATAAGCGGCCCATCACAAAACGTACATAAACAATGAATTAAAGCATAATAGAAATTAATTTTGATAATAGACTGAAATATCGCAGGGAACATCGAATACATTTTATACGAAAACTATACAGGTAACAAGGTATTACTCCGAAGGTAGTTGAATTTAGTGCACCAACAGATACAATTGATTCAACTGTTGCACCTGGCATTAAACAGAAACACCAAACGGAAGAGAAATACAGGGTAAAACCTTACAGCCAGTATTAAAATTCTATTAAAAATAGAATCTCCGAAAAAATCCTCCTAAATGTACAAATAGAGTAGGTTTTATCCTATATGTAGACGTGTTCTCATTTTCCAATAAGATCTTGAGTAAAAAAGAGGTAACACCAATGAGGTAGTTTATAACGCACCTGCTAATTTTGTTATCAGCTTTGCTAGTTCAAGAACTACCTTACATACTAGGGCGGATGACAGTAGTAAATATTATGGAGTAATAGTTGTCAAAACATCTTACAAGGACATGTATACCGACCAAACCCAATCACTTGGACTCTAAATATTTGCTTGGGTTCAGTGTTAGTAAATAAATTTATCAGTTGTGCAATTTAAGATTGTGTTATATGTCTTGCAACATATCAAGTATTATTTTATATTTATTTATAGTAAGAAACGATTACATTATAGCAGCAATGAGCTTTATCAAAAGTAATGTCTTTTAAACGTTTGCACACGGCACCGTTTTCTACGGTTTTGCACTCGAATACCTTCATACATTTAATTTATAAGTGCCACTATCGTGCTCTAGCCGTAGACATAGTTAGCTGTTCTTAGAGATATCAACAAATTGCTGTTGCCAATTGATCCAACGATGTCTTCCACTGACACAGAAGGTGAGTAATTTGTAATACTAATTATAGCATTCAAAACGCTTAATTTATATTTGTAGTTTGTTGTAAGAAATCCGATCAAATTATAAACAGCGGGGAAAAGAAATGCGTGATGTCCTGTATTTTAAAGGTTGTTAATGGAGAACTTTCATGTGAGTGCACCTGCACTTGCAATAAAGAATGCAGCGACACTGATGGCAATTGTAAATGTGAATGTACAGTAGAGAAAGCAGAACCAATTCAGGCTGCAGATGGCACCATTACATATCAATGTAAATGTATTTGTGTTTGCTAATCAGTTTTTGGGCACAAAAGTGAATTATTTACTATAGCCATAATTAAATATATGCATTAAATGTAACCCTTATGATTAATCGAAGTTTTGAGTTCATAAAATATACCTGAAGGTGCGTATAATAGAGGCGTGCAATACACCATCAAATACCTTACTTGTCACGATTTGCGCAGTGGAAGATGGATCGCACCGCCATTTTGCCAACCCAAATAAAATAAATTATTAAAATAAGCTTCGTTCCCAACGTTTCTATACGATATTAACTTCCTAATCAGCAAGTTCTCCGTACATAAAATGTTGTTTTGCAAACATCCTTACCCTTAACTCACCTACCCATCAAGATAGACCCTTGACGTCTTTTAGCACTTTCCTTCTTGTCAGCATCATCAAGCAAGAAGCGTCGTTAGTCAGAGCCAGAATGCAAAGCCAGTAACTCCAAAGACATTATCTGGTCAGTGGAATTACTTAGATCGTAACAATTAGTATCCTAATAGCCAGAGTTTATCTCAAAACAAATGTAATTAAACATAGACATAAACTCCTTTCCTTATTTCAAAAGCAATGGACGTAATAGCAAGAAATGTAACAGGTTTAAGAAAAGTGATCGAAAGGATTCTAGTAAAAACAGCCACAAGAGGTAAAACTAATACATTATTAGAAATGAAAGTGTTTGCCGATATGAAAGTTGAAGTGAAAGCACATGGAAGCTTAAACGTCAGTAAAGGAATGATTTTTTTAGAGATTTATTAAAATGTGCAGTAGAAGAGTATCAGAAAAATTAAAGGAACAAGGCGTAATTGATGTACGTACAATAAGAGCTAGAAGAGGTAGGGAGAGGGATACTCCACTGCATGTATATATATATATATATATATATGTGTGTGTGTGTGTGTGTGTGCGTGTGTGTGTGTGTGTATACGCGTGTGTGTGTGTGCCTGCGTGCGCGCGTGTGTCTTCAAATTAACACAAATTAACACAATCCATCAAATCTACTATTGAATCTACGAAAAACCCCTTTCAACGGTAACTACGCTTACAAAACCCCCATACAATCAAATAAGACAGACGGGGCGCTATAGAGAGTGACATATTTCAGAAATTCCTTATACTAGCAGCTTGTCTGACCTAGGAATAATGGTATGGCCCCTTGGCAAACCAAAGGGACCAAGATATAAAAGAAGTAAAAGAAAAGCATAATTTTATTTTGTGATACATATTTCTAATATTTTGTGATATCGTAAACAATAATTTTAAATTGAAAACTGTCAACTATGAATCTCTTTCTCTAATGAAACTGCATCGTTTCATCCCTGCATCTAAATATTCTTTATTCATACTTAATTCAAACTTTCATGTCTCTTATTGTATTCACGACCATTTTTCGTGTTTATTAGCGAGTTCGGCTCCCTTTCAAATTAAACAATTGTTTATCTAACATTGTGTAGAATTTTATTAAAATATTCAACTATAAATTTAAATGCTTAAAATCTGTTTTGATTGAGCTGTAAAATCTGGGATTTTTCAACACGATAAAACGTGGTTTAATTATCAAAACATTTGTTTTCAAAAATTACAATGCTACACTGTGCTTTCCGCAAAGTTGGTTACGAACATATATTTAGATCCATGAAATTCCCATTCACGTTATCTCTAGACTGCATTAATATTACATTTTCTATAACTTTATACGAAAATATAGGCAACTTTTCAACCGCGTCACGCATAAGTCCTTGGGTCTATGCATTTTCGTGTTCTTTTAGAACTTCTTGCAACCTGTTCCACTGTATAGCTTAACGTGGCATTACCGTATTATCTATTTTAGTTTCGACCTGTTAGAATGAAATAATAAGCTTGCGACATTTGGGCTATCTTGCTTTTATAAGTTGGTTCTACGATGGAAATATTTCAATAATTCCTTCTTTATTAAACAGTTTTAGTGCTAGTTTGTATAAACCAAGAAATATACTATCTCCTTTAATAAGTTCTCTTAGAAAGACAGCATAAATTGCACAAGCTGAAGTCAAAAACGTATATTATTTATTTGAATGGATTAGCTTCATTCGTCTGATGTTTGTTTATTTTTAGCGCTGGACTGATGAAATTTTCACTCCTTCATAACTTGAGTAGTCTGGTGAATTTTTGTAGAACAAAATTTCTATTTCCAGATGATGGTTAATTCTCTTCATTGAGGTATTTGAACTAGTTGATAACGGAACATAATACATACATTTGTCCTTGATGCTTTGATTTCGATTACAAATAGTTGTTGGCCGTAACCGTAAATTATCAGAACCTCCAAGACCATGCGTTGACAAGTTAAAACCGGAATGTCATACCAAGCTGTAAAACTGCCGTTTCTTCTCTACATCGTTATAATGATTTTTCGCGTGAAAAATTGGGGACTGGATTTTCTTTAAGTTTTTAGGTTACTCATCGCACAATCAGACATTTTTGGTGTAGAAATTGAACTTACTTCGCTCGAATCGTCGGAGTGTGCTTATGACGATGACTGTTTCTGTTTGGATAATTATCTAGAAATTAAGTTTCAGACAGGCTGATCATAAAAATTTGGCATATAAAAATTTTAGCGTGCGATATTATTTAAGTGTGATTTTTTTTCTTATAATTTTTTGTTACAGCTGCAGCAAAATGCATTTTGTGTGTAGATGGTTTGCTCTTTACTGCCGTTTGCTATTACTTTAATTTTTTTTATTTACTTATCAAAAATTACTTGTAGACACGTATAGGACTTTATAAGTACCAAAGATTTAATCACAAGGCTGAAAACAATCCACTATACATAGGTTTGTTTATTTTTTGTTTTATGTAAATATTAGGATCGAAGTAGAAAATTAAGTTAAGATAATTATTTTTGCGCAGACTCTTGTATTGTGATGATTTTGGGGTAAACGTCATTTTGTAAACAAATTTTGGATAATGTTTTCTTAACTAGAGGCTTTGTAAATAAAATTCCTTTCTCGATCCTTCCTTTTTCGTTTGTGTAACACACTCCACTCTACAACATTTTAGCAAGTACGGCCTTCTTTGGATTCCTTTTTTGGTACGATACTCGGTGCGGGTTAATTTCTTTATTTATGTTACGACAGTCGTGGGTGTTGCGACAAAATGAGATTACGATTGGGGGTTATGGTCCCGAAGCACCGATAGCAAGGCAGTGCGTCAACTACTCAGCCGCAGCAGGGGTGGGCGGCTGGTTTCCGGTAAGGGATGGGGGACCGTTATGGTTCACGAAAGCAGGAATGGGCGCAAGGGTCGGAGCCGCTACTAAAAACTTAGAACCTTAACCCAAGGGTTCAGAGCAAGCACAAGGCAAAGTAATAGCCTTCCAGAGTCCCAAAATCTTAATTCCCTAACCACAATAACAAATCTCATAGAGCCAAAACAGAGGGATTAAATACACAATTTAATACCAACAACAAAATTACATGGATTACAATGCTGAAATAATCACAAAATAACTTGTAAAGTAATATAATGTTAAAACATTAACTATTTGCAGTAAATGAAATAATAAATGGTGAAAAAAAACTTATTTGCATTAGGCAAAATAATAGATGACACGAACGGTTACTAAAATAAACAACATGAATAAGTAAACGTCTTAACTATGTAAAACTATTGCATAGGACGGGTCCAGATCTGCTAAAATTTGTGTTGATTTAGATGTGATCCACTATCGGACACTACACGTAGCATTGCAGCTAAATATTAGAGGGAGGGGTATGTAATGGCCGTTTTGGTACAACAACACAGACTTGGTTTCAATAAATAAAATACGTAAAGTGATTTATTGTGAAGTATGAAATAATACAATGGTAATTGTGAAAAATTAATAAGTGGTTTGTCATTTTAACCCTTCAAAAACATAAGTAACTAAAGATTGTTTAATTTAAATTCTAATAATAACATTAATAAAAAGGACTTTAAATAATTACTGGATCCAATGAGGAAATTGAACAAACATTTAATTCTATTCTTAATTACCGAGAAGTTTAACAAAGGACGCTAGAATAATTTAAAGTTATGCTAAGAAAAATGCAGACCATATCTAAAGCAGATCTGGATTGGACGTTGGGAGTATTAAATAACTAAGCTAAATACGGGGGCAGTTGCTACAAAGACTAATTCGAGCTGGAAACAACAGGTTAGCCAATCTGAATGTTTTATTATTTTTATTTGTGAATATTTCGGTGCATATTTTTAATCTGAATAATTTAAAAATTAATATTTTGTTGAATAGTTCTAATTTGAATAATTTAAAAATTACTTTCATAAAAATTTTACGGGAGGGTCAACAAAGATCGGTTTTTTAAATACACGTTATAAATTACGTAATTTTTTAAAGAAGTCAGATGAACGTTTATGGGGCTTCAGATAATAGTAATAATAAGGGTGATTTTTGCTGGATTTTGATTAACTTTGGGAATGATAATTATTATTAATTTTTTTATTCAATTATTAAGAGAAAGTTGTATTTAGAGAATTCTTAAATATTTCATACATTTTAAATATTTTTGAGAATATTATAATAATTGTACTTAATGGTGTTTTGGTTTAAAGAAACAGGAACTAGAGGTACAAGGTAAATTAAAAACCTTTGTCGTATTGTCGCAAGCTCCGTGCGTAATTAAAAACTGAGCTAGCTAAGGTAATTAAAATATAATATAATATAATATAATAATATAATATAATATATTAGGAATCAGAAATTGACAGAATTAAAATGTTAACCTTTTTAATTCACAAAAAGAGCGCAACAGGTTATTGCTACAGTATCACAACAATATATATATATATATATATATATATATATTTATATTGTTGTGGATGCAAAGGGCTAAATTTGGGGTAAACAATAAAATTTCAACCACCCTGTATAGAGAAAGGAACAAATTATTTACGCGCAAAATTTGTTTAATTCATTTAGGGAGAACGGACAAGTATTGACGTATTTTTATAATTAATAATTGAAAGGTTAAAAGTACATAAAGAAAAACAATTTTAAAACAAATAGAATACGCATAATTAATTTTAATTTATTTTAATTCAACACGTAAAAGCATAAGAAAACCCACTAGGGTAAGAAAATCAATAATTCCAAGGCAAAAGTTTTCGTAGTAACAAGCAAACGTCAATTTTATCTGATACGACGAAATATAAAATTTAAGAATTGTTGTGCTAAACGATTGATAATTAACAAACACCTGCATTTTTAAAAAGGTTACATTCGTCGAAATTATGAGCATATTAAGACAGGACTTCATAGAAATACTTTCAACCGTCAGTTTGGTTTGAACAACAAGCTAACAAAATTCTTAAAGAGCAAGAGAAATGCACGATCGGTTATATACTACAGATAGAAACAGAGATAAAAGCGTTGATATTGAAAACGCACGTACCATATACACGTGGAGTGGAGATGAGCTGTCAGCAATATCGATTTTCTATAACTCAAGTGGGGTTTTGAAAGCGACAGCAGACATACATCAGACAGAGACAAAGATAGTTTAGGCGGGATTTGCCACGGCAGAGAATATTATCATTGGTTAAAAACCGACAGCTTTCCAAAGGTAGACAAACGCGACAGGTGGGAGCGCTTTCGGATACGTTCCGCACGTAGACGGAGTAAATTTCAGGAATTTTTAAGACGGTTGTATCAAAATTTGTAGAATTTAAATTTGAAAATAAGCTTTTCACGTGAAGTGTGTCCGGGGGTAGGATTTTGAAACAATATAAATACTGAATAGAAATTATTAAGGTTCTCTTGTCTCTTGTCTTCTCTTCGCTTATATACTACTTTACTATGATAAAGTACTGAATGCTGACCAACATTATAGTAGAGTTTTTTTTGTGAGTATTAGATGTCTTGATAATACAGTAAATATAGTGCTAGCACGTGTAACTTATTAGTAGTGGCCTTCTATTTATTAACGCAAAATACATGTAGAGTATATTAAATTAATAGAGGTCTGGCTACTACTATACTAAGCTAGAAAATCAATAAATGGAAGCATAATACATGTGGGGTAAGCATCACAAACAACCAGGATTTTATGCTGATATGGAATGGTGCTATGAAACGAGGCGCTTGGATCGCAATTGGGGTTATTGTCTGTGAATCCGCTGAGTATCACAGCGCATGTTCACGAAGCCGAAATGTTCTAGTGATAGTCGCCGAAGGAATGGAAGCCCGAAGCATTCTCCAGGTAATTTATGTGAAATTTCTGTTGTCTGATAAACTTTTGTGAAATTTTGGTGCTGTGTGAGTGAATTTTGGGGTTTATTTATGGTTATATATACTTATTGGAAAAGATACATGTACTGGACAATTTATTGGGGTTAAATATTGAAAAAGGGTGTATTTAAAACTTATAAAATTTTATTATGAATATAAATTGGATTGTAAAGGGTAAACGGGTCAATCAATTTTGTATTAATTTATGCAAGATAAAAGGCATATACTAAATAAACTCGGTTATTATGAGCTCACCATACTCCAGTGTACAGTCAATTTAGGGCAATATGTGGGACCCATCTACTCATATTTTATTAAATTTGTTTGCAAATAATAAAAAAAATCAAGGACTTTAAAAACATATCACATTTTGAATTTGTAATTAGTGTATCAAACTGTTTGTTTATACATGTGAATAATTGTCTGTAACTAGCGGTAAATAAAAGATTGTATGATTGTTATATTATTTGGTAATTTTATTGAATGGTGCGCGAGTGAGAAGAAAGAATGGTTGTAAATTGAGGTATCCGAGAAGAGGCACAGCTGAGCTAGCCAGGGAAGCTGCTGACGATTTTTGAAGCAGAAATAATAAGGGTGAGCAATTTTTTTTTTACAATTTATGCATTTTTGAAAATTATTTTATGACACTGCTAAAGAACTGATGTTAAAGCTTGTCCCAGCTTCGTCCAAGAATTTTTCTAAGGTTCCACGGCAATCTTATGACGGCCCAACGCTGGGGCTCAATGTTAAAAGTTTAAATCTCCGATTCCACGGCAATATATATATATATATATATATATATATATATATATTACTCATATTTAGACCAGGGTAGAAAATTAAATAATCACATCAAATAATTTTAATCACCGTGTAGAAGCTTTGGGAAAAGGTACGCTTTATTAAAACCATGAAGCATAAATAAATTCGGTCGTTTCAGTAAAAATAAGAGATTTAAATCATGTACAAGACGCTTTATATCAAAAGAAACAGTATTAGAAAACTTTACGGGTAATTTAATTATCCCTAGTAAAGAAACAAATAAAAATTACATGCAAAATTTATATTAATTAACTCTATTTTAAGTAACTGGTATTAAACAAAACGTACAGATAATAATTGTAATTGAAGTTAATTGAACCGTTAGTAACATATAATATCTATAAAAACTTGAAAAATCCAAGATTAAAATACCAGAAAATAAAGCTCTGAGAATTAATATTATGTTTGAACACCTGCGTAGTTTAAATGTCATGTACGGCGAAAATTTTGTAGATAACAAATGGTTTCAAAGAATCTTGGAGAAACCGTGGCTTAATATTTACGAGAAGGTGCAATACGGGGTTATTTAACCCAGATAGTCCACATGGACTGAAATAATCGATAATAAGGAATATCAATTTGCACTAATAAGAACAGGGTAGATAGAGACAGATAATATGCGCAAGACCGAGACACATATAGTAAAAAGGCGTGAGTAGAGCAACGTCATGGGGTTGCGATTGGTTGAAAGTAAAAGGCAAAATTGAGAGGTAGAAATAACATTTCTGGAAAAAATTTAATTAGGTATTCTCAGACGTTGCGTGCCGTGTGGAAATTTTCTAAGATTTAACAGGGGCGAGTGCAAAATTCGTAAAAACCGACGCGCGAGCTACGGACTGGGAACAGAGCATGCGAAATTCTAGAAACTGGCCGTTTTGGAGACTCGACCGACAGACAGGCTAACTGCTATATATACCCAGGTGAATATAAACAAGCTCTCTTACATCCGCGACTTGATTCAATACGTTAAACAGTGCATTTTAGTTTGATAAAATAATTTAAAGTTTGCTCGTATATTTTGGTGATTCAAAATAGTTTGTTCTTTACGTGCTAACATGAATATACTTTAGTGCACTTAGATACAAGGTAATAAAATTTAGTATCACTGTACCAATTAGTAAAATTTACAACGCCAAATGTATACACAAAAGTAGGCAGTTTTGGCGTATATTGGTGAAAGAAGTATGAATTTCTTTGCTATTTTTCGGGGGTGTTAATAATTAAATGGTTCGTAAACATGACTGGATCCACTAAACAAGGTTCAGATATACACAGATGAGTTCCGGAAAAGCCCTGAAACAACTTTAAATAAATGGTGATGGAGCAAATTTTTAAAACGTTGAGAATCAGAAGCCGTAAATATAATCCAGTTGGAATGGTGTGATTAACAAAAGGGACGATGTACATTGAAGCTACGAGTGCAAGTGAACTTCAGGTAAATTATACTTTTTTGTTTGAACTTTGATATTTTGGTGTGTGTCGAATAACTTTATAATTGATTTACTTTAAATGGACATTAGTGAAATTGTACTAACAATAAAATTTTAATTTTAAGGTGAAATTTTGCTTGTTTGAGTAGAAAGGGGTATTTAGTATTGATGTTCTCGATTATGATGAAATTTTAGGTATGTCTTTGAGCTCAATTAGACGAACCTGGTTAATTAACGTAAAGGGGTGGTAGATGCTCCCTTTGTACTCAGACTCCGGTCTGCATATATTGTTATAGTAATTAGTAGGCATCCTACAAGGACTTTAATTCTGGATGCACTTTAAAATGATAATAAATTTAATCTTGAAATTTTCTGATACTGAAATTTATGCTGAATTTTAATTTTGAAATTTTAATGTATTGTGAATATTGATGTAAATAGAGTTAACGTTGATGTTTGTGGTAGGAATGTGTTTGTTTTTTTTATGTATGAGGATGAAAGTTATCTAGAGGAGCAGCCGAGGCGATTAACAGAAGAAAGTCAATGGACCAACACAGTTAAGGTAATGAATAGCTTTTTGTAGGTTTCACAGCATTCTTGTCTTCCAATCTGTGGGGCTCGATTTAAATAGTAGAGAAACACAGCATTCTTGACGCCCAATTCGTGAGGCTCGATTTTAATACAGGGATAGGGAACACAGCAATATATATATATATATATATATATATATATATATATTTATATAAATATTTTTAGTTCTTGGGAGTAGGTCAATATAAACAGATCAGATTGAAAAATTCATATATTACTTGCAAAATCTTCTCTATTTACACGTTTCGGTCCGATAGACCATTTTCAAAACTTTTTTTTTTAAAATTTGTGCATTTTTAAAAATTATTTGATGACACTGGTAAAGGACTGATGTTAAAGCTTGTCCCAGCTTCGTCCAAGAATTTTTCTAAGGTTCCACGGCAATTTTATGATGGTCCAACGCTGGGGCTCGATGTTAAAAGTTTGAATTTCCGATTCTGCGGCAATATATATATATATATATATATATATATATATATATATATATATATTGTTTGAGTAGGTCAATAACTAGATCAGATTGAAAACTCATATTTGCAGAATCTTCCTTTAGCGTTCCGATGGACCATTTCAATAATTAAACAATAAACATAAATAAATACAATATACATCAAGTTGTCAATTGAATACATTTTTTTAAATTATTTACATGTTTGAACTTATTTTTACTAAAACTTATATACATTAAAGAAAGTTTATATAGTTAATTTAAAATGCACATATGTTATTATAAGTACTATTTGAATTATTGTTGTGGTGATAATATTATTGACACCTGTCAAATCTATACTATAAACAAAGGTTTCTGTGATAGTTTAGTGTTAAGACAATTTTTACTGAGCTGCAATTCTTAATTAGAATTTCGTATTAAATTAAAAATTGCAGCATAGTAAAAATTGCCTTAATACTAAACTATTACAGAAACCTTCCTTTATAGTATAGATTTGACAGGTGTCAAGTATATATTATCACCACAACAATAATAAGCCAAATAGTACTTATAGTAAGCATATGTGGCATTTTATAAATTAACTTTGTAATATAAAACCTTCTATTTTAATATGTATATAAGTTTTAGTAATAATAAGTTTCAAACATGTAAATTAATTTTAAAAAAAAATGTATTCAATTGGCAACTGGTATGTAACATATATTTTAGTATTTATTTATTGTTTATGTTGTGAAGTTGTAGCTATTTTGAAAATGGTCCATCGGACCGAAACGCGTAAATAGAGAAGATTCTGCATGTAATATACGAATTTTTCAATCTGATCTAGTTTATATTGACCTACTCCCAAGAACTAAAAATATTTATCTTTATAAGGTCAAGAAGAGCATACATTTACATTTATATATATATATATATATATATATATATATATATATATATACACAGTTATTAGCTCGTTTTGTATAGGTAAATAAGCTCTTATTATTTTCATAACAGTTTATTTACAGATACATCATAAATTTTTTTTTTGTACACAAATTCCTGATTACGGACTGCAAATAACATGTCTTTTTATATTGACTTTATCAATCACACAAGTTAAATGTGAAACAGTTTTTGTTTTAAATTGAAGTGTATAAAACACAGACTTCACTCTATTATTTCGCAAAACATGCTAAGTTCATTAATATAGTTTAATATATCAAGCAACATTACTGATTGTATATACAGGGTGGCGCAATAGAACGTGCATTTTAAAAATAATTATTAAAAAATAAATACAAAAGGTATAATTAAAATAAAACTAAGCAATTATTAAGTGATAACTGAAGTTTATTTTTTAAAAATAACATCATCTAAATGATGACCCTCTCTACGTTGGCACTCCTCTAACCGCAAACTGAAATTAGCGAAAACTTTCTTAAGTAGTGCTGGTGTGATTGCTGCCATTTCATCACGAATATTCTCCTTGAGCTGACTGATGTTTCTTGGATTATTGGTGTAGACTTTGTGTTTAAGGTATCCCCACAAAAAAGTCAGGAGGCGTCAAGTCTGGACTGCGCGGAGGCCATGGGATATCACCTCTTTTCGAAATCAGTTTGCCAGGAACATCTGCTTCACAACCGCCATGGAGTCATTTGATGTGTGACTGGTAGCTCCGTCTTGTTGGAACCAAGTCCTAGAGTTCTTTATTCTTGAATTTTCAAGTTCTGGGGCCAAAAAAACCTTCCAACATCGCAACATAGCGTTCGGTATTAACAGTGATGTTTTGCCCCCGTGCGTTTTCAAAAAAATAAGGACCAATTATTCCTTTGGCAGAGATTGCGGCCCAAACTGTCACTTTAGGGCTATGTAACGGTTTTTGATGTTTGAGTCTGGGATTTTCACTATTCCAATAACGACAATTTTGGCGGTTTACGAACCCATTCATATGAAAATGTGCCTCATCAGAGAAAAGGATGTTTTCAAAATTTGAAAACCGATTGAGCATTTCATTAGCAAATGTGAGCCGTGCTATGAAGTCAGAGTCTTTCAATTCTTGGGTTAATTGCAGCTTGTATGGATGCAATTTAAGATCCAAGTTTAAAATTCGTTGCAAACTTCGTCGCGATATGTTTAGGACAGACGATCTCTTGCGAGTAGACATTTGTGGATCTTCTCGTACCGACTGCTTAACACTCTCAATATTGTCTTCGGTCCTAGATGTGCGTGGACGACCTTTCGCGTGTGGTTTAAACGTCGATCCAGTCTCTTCAAAACGCTTTATCCAGATTTTAATTAAATTAGCACTCGGAGCCTCCCTAATTTGCCGTACACCATACTCAGAACAAAATAGTCGCCTGACAACTACGTACGAACGAGAGTTTTCGTAAAATGCGCGCACGCAAAATGCGCGACGCTTCCCGTCGAAGTTACTCATAGTGACTAAAACTTTATGAACCGCGCTATCCAACGATATCGGACTCCCCCCGCCCACGCCCCTTCTACCCCGCAAAAAAAGATGATGCAATGTGCACGTTCTATTGCGCCACCCTGTAGAATAACCGTATAACAATTGTATATTATTATATAGTAAGACTTATATCTCTGGCCCTATAAAACACAATCCTTAAATAACTAATGAAATTGATGAAACAAAGCGCCTCTCAACGCCTCCTGACGTCTCTTCTAACCTAAGGTGGGTAAATCTTAGTTTACCCCTTAGATACCTCAACAGATATTGTACTTATTGTTTTCCATTCCTCAAAGTGGTTATCTGCTAGAGGTCAAGGATCTACACAGTTAAATACGTGATTCTTGTTTCCTGCTCAAGTGTACACCAGAGCTTCCATCTTCGTTCAAGGGATTTATTAGCTGTTCTTTCATTCATTGATTAATTCATTAATTGAATGAAATAATCATATGAAAATTAAAGCCTTGAACAAATAGACATTTTTATTTAAATATTCTATAAAAAAATATAACGTGTGATACCACTTCTAAAATTTAAAGATTACCATAAAATTTATTTGTGTTACAAATGAGCTCATTATATCTGTATGTCGGAAGCATAATGTCTTAAGTCACATTTGCTTCATTTTACACCACAGTCATTTCAACGATTTTAAAATACACAAAACCTAAAATATTGAGAATTTTGCAAAAGTTCAGGATTTCCTTCATCACTGAATTTATTGTGTTCCAAGAGTATTACATTACGGTACATTACAAATTTCTATTTTTTTTTAATACAAGAAAATTGGACTTACGACAGTATGCTTTTCAATATTTATTTTATTTGCATTAACAACAAATAAATATTGCTATCGTAAGTCCATGGAAGATGATAGTAAGCAATACGAAGATAACTGAGTTTATTGTACAAAAACATTAATTACATAAATCTAAACATAGGCACTGATGTGAAAAGAAAAAAACATTCAAAGTTCATGAGTTATCATTTTCGTCTTCTGGATAAACAGTATCATTGTCAGAATGAGGTAAATTTTTGTAATAGGCGTGACAATAGGATGATATTGGAATTAGTTCCTTATTTAAGATTGGCAAAGTTTCTGGAAATTCAAATGTGTTTTTTCTGGTATTTTTCGTAAATCTACAGCCTCAAAATGTTCAGTGTCAAAAGCAGTTTTGTAGTACAGTATCCCCATGTCGTCAATTATATACTGCATCTGTACAGTTTTAGATAATAGAAATGGTTCTTTCTTAAGATTTACCTCCCGAACAACACAATGTGACGTCCATGAAACAATACAATTGTTGAAAATTTTTTAAATTTTCTGTCTCTAAATTAATAACTTTATATTTTGTAGAACATTACCCAACTAGTTGCTGCCAATCCCAATGAGTTAAAATTGTTATTGCAGGAAGTTGTTTTCTTTTTTTTTCTATTGCTGCATGGACTGTGTCTGCTTCCACATGGGTGTGGCCTTTTAACAGAAACGTTTGGTTAATTATTTTTAGTTGTGGATACTTATTAAGAAGAAAAAAGCAGCACATTTCTAGGCACAGGTTTTTGTTTTGTCCAAAACAATTATCGAACCATATGGTAATACTTTCAAGGTCAGTTTCGGTAAAGCTGTTTTCGCCTATTTAATTATAGCTGATGAACTCGTTCCACATTAAACAAAACGCTGAATTATCGTAAGAGTCAAACATAGTGTAATTTAGCGTCCAAAGCTCTCGTTTATAGAAATTAATAGAATTGGCGAGAAAAGGTGTTGGAAGACACTTCTGTAAGTCTGCTGTGATTACTTTATATCTGATATTGGTTTCTGCCTGGTGTGTATCAGAAGAGTTAAGTTTGTATCGATATTCGGTTTCTTTTAAATGTTGGGACTGCTGAAGTTCAATATTTGCTCTTTCTGTCTCATTTAAAGTTGCCTTTAGTTGAGCGACAAACAAATCACAGTTATCACAAGTATCAACTTCCGGTGGCTTGAAAGTTAAATTAAACTTGGTGTTAAAAATCGTACGATATAGCCATATTTTTGCAACATTTTGGGGTTTTATATTATGTTCAGTACAATAATATCGATAAAGTTTAAACATTTTCTCGATATTCAGTTCCGAACCTAAATATTCTTTTCTTGACTTTTCGCGATTATAGTGACTGTCGTGCACCGAAAAAGAAGATATATGTGATATAGCAGAATCAATAATCTCTTACTTAGTTTTATTTTCGCGTATATGCTTTCCACGTTTATCTGCTTCCACTATCCTCCCGGCTCGTCTTTTAACCAAAGCTGTTTTAACAACGGATTGAGAGATACTTAAAGTGTTCAACATCGTTTTGCAGATTACTATTTTTTTACCATCTATAATAAACGAATATTTTAATGTATGTGTTCTCAATTTAGTTTCGTTACCTGATCTTGATCTTTGTCTTGCTGGGGGTTTTCTTTCAATACAGGATGAGATAAATTGACGTTAAACATTATAATCTTTACTTTCATCCCAATATAGATGAAAGATTTCCTTCAGTTTCGTATCTGAAATTTTGGAACCGCATTTCAAACGACAAGTACATGATGCTTTTAGTGTTCTTCCAGGTACTATTTCACCTTTCTTGCTAACGTATGTGTTCCCACCAGCATAATTCCGTTTTCTTTTGTTTATAACCCATTTAGACAAGTTTTGGACGCGCTTTCTTCCTTTCCGTTTTATAGTTGCTTTATTAGAAACTTTTCTTCTTTTTAATAAAATACTTTTATTTATATTTTCAATAGCATCATTGTGACTTGAAGAGCCACAACGCCAGTGCTTCCTGCTATTGATGTATGTAATAAAAGATGCGTATCATTGTTAGAATTGTCGCCTCTATTTGTGTCTGAACTACTGTTTGGTTCATAATTTTTGTTTTTCTCTGAATCATTTAAATCAAAGTCGCTAAAACCATCATTTTTTAATAAGCATGTTTGTAAATTTTGATGAGAGGAATTACTAGGCATATTAATATCGGTATTGTCTGGTGTAATTAAATCTTTGCCGAAGGAAATGCTAGGTAAATTAGTACTAATATTCTGCATTTCAGTTATATTTTAGAGGGAAGACGGAATAGCCGAGAAGTTATTAGTATTGTCTGGCTAAACTATCATCAGTATTATCAAGAGTTCATACATTTTGAGAGCCAGAGGTAGTGGATGCAACCATATCATTATTACCCATTGACTTCTGACCTTCTCCATCCTCGTAAACGTTTTGCAACACTGTAGTAGTAGCGTTATCCATATCTGCATCAACTGTAAGAAACAAAACTGCTATAAGCGCAAGAAGTACAGTTGCAGATGAATCTAATACAGTAAAATACAGGTTAAATTATTTCAAACCAAATCATAGATCTATCAAACTTTGTATAATAACACAATTAGTATTTGTTTTGTATAATAGTTTGCTTTATATCATAACTTATTAGTAAATTGCATAGTAATCATAACACATACTTACATTATTTTACATCCTTCACACTTTGCAAAGCTAAATATACTAATTTCCGTGAACGAAGCGACATTTTTAAACAGTATTATTTAGAATTTCATCAGAACAGCTGTTGCAGACAAATAATACGACCACTACCTAATTTTGTTCTTTATCAACAACAGAAGGTTTTTAAAAACATTTCTTACAATAACTTGGTACTATGAACAGTTACACACGATGTGTACATACATCTAACTTAAACCATAACTAAACTATGAAATGTTCTTAAAATGAAGTCTAAATTTGAAGTGAAGTCCGGGGCGTTCGTCCCTGGTATTTATGTATTTCCTTCCACGACCCTTTGCGTTGGTCGTGTGTGAACAACCTTGGTTCCCATACACTTGCGTCGTTTATCCGTCTTCTGGAGGGTTTATGCCAGACATAAAATAAATATTAAATGAGATAAATCAGATTGTTAAGGGTGCTTGTCACCTATTATCGTATGTTTCCTTAATAAAAGTTTAAGAGTAACTATGATTAATATGACTAGTTTAACCTAAAGTAAATATCTATATTTCTAATCTTGAAGGGTCGCAGTCCGCTCTCACGGATGTCTAGTCTATACACCCACATGTGTTAATTATGAGGGTGACTTTTATTATTATGTCTACAATTAATGTGTCTGCAGCTTGACAGGCTTAATATAAAATAAATATATGTACATTTCCAATTTTGAAGGGAATGCAATTTGTTCCCACGAATGTAGTCTTAATATAACTTATACGTAACTTATGCAATATGTAACTACCTATTTCATCACAAGCAACAAGTGACAGCAAATCCTAACATGTCGTTCAGTGCATATTGTTTAGAGTGAACTTAGTACGTACACTTCATCGTTAGTTTTCGTATTATTGAGAACGAAAACGCTGTAATGTAAATAGAACTATATGCTTCTCAATAAATATGGACTTACTATGATATTGTTCATCACCATTTAGCTTAATATGATTTTTTTTGACTTAGTATTGTATGCCACTAGGAAGATTTTGAGATACTAATTTCAATAACGTAATAAACGTATTTTAGGCTAAAGTGGATTTAGGGCACTATGCTTCCGACATACAGATATTTACATTTAGGTGTATAACTAAATACAACCATTATAATAGAACTGTAATTTTTGTATATTTTTTTTAATGTGCCCATGATATTGCAGATAATTTTTTTTTGAGAATTTTATATTTCTACGCCTCTAATTTTTGTTGTGAACTCTTTGACAAAGTTATTGTAGTTTGCTTGAAATATGCTTAGTGTTTGCTCGTTTAACCAGGAATCTCTGCACATAGGGTCTCAGAGCTGTAATTTCCCAGTCCGTTATTTATTTAACCGTTCTCACTGGCGTTAGTAGGTATTATTCTAAAGGTAGTTGAATTTAGTGCACCAACAGATACAATTGATTCAACAGTTGCACCTGGCATTAAATAGTAACACAAAACGGAAGACAAATATAGGGTTAAAACTTTATTGCCAGTATTAAAATTCTATTAAAAATAGAATCTTGAGTAAAAAAGTGGTGCAATTTAAGGTTATGTTATATGTCTTGCAACATATCAAGTATTATCTTATATTTATTTATAGTAAGAAACGATTACATTTTAGGAGCAACGAGCTTTATCAGAAGTAATGTCCTTTGAATGTTTGCACACGATACCATTTTCTACGGTTTTGCACTCGAATACATTCATACATTTCATTTATAAGTTCCACCATCGTGCGCTAGTCGTAGACATAGTTGGCTGTTCTTAGAGATATCAACAAATTGCTGTTGCCAATTGACTCAACGATGTCTTCCACCGACACAGAAGGTGAGTAATTTGTAATACTAATTATGGCATTATAAAGGTTTAATTTATATTTGTAGTTTGTGTAAAAGAAAACCGATCAAATTATAAACAGCGGGGAAAAGAAATGCGTGATGTCGTGCATTTTAAAAGTTGTTAATGGAGAATTTTCCTGTGAGTGCACCTGTACTTGCAATAAAAACTGCAGCGGCAGTGATGGAAATTGTAAATGTGAATGCACGGTAGAGAAGGCAGAACCAATTCAGACTGCAGATGGCACCATTACATATCAGTGTAAATGTATTTGTGTTTGCTAATCAGTTTTTGGGCACAAAAGTAAACCATTTATTATAGCCATAATTAAATATATGCAATAAATATAACCTTTTGATTAATCTAAATTTAGAGTGCATAGAATACCCGAAGGTGCGTATAAGAGGCATGCAGTGCACCTTAATATACCTTACGCGGCACGACATGCGCGGTGGAGCATGGATCGCACAACTATTTCGCCCTCCCAAATAAAATAAATTATTAAACTAAGCTTCCACCCCAACGTATCTGTACGACATTAACTTCCTAGTAAGCAATTTCTCCGTGCAGTTAAACGATTTCCTACATGAAATCCTATTTAGCAAACATTCTTACCATTAACTCACCTACTCATCAAGATAAACTCTTGACATCTCCCACCACTTCCCTTCTTGTCCGCATCATCAAGCAAAAAGCGTCCTTAGTTAAAGCCAGAACGCAAAGCCTGTAACACCAAGGACATTATCTAGCCAGTCGAATTATTTGGAGCGTAACAACTAGTATACTAATGTCCAAGATTTACCTCAAAACAAATGTAATTAAACAGACATAAGCTCCCTTTCTTATTTCAAAAGCAATACACGTAATAACAGGAAATGTTATAAGTTTAAGAAAAGTGAGAGAAGTAAAAACAGCCACCTGAAAACCTAACAGCAGTAAAGAAGTGATTTTTTTGTAGAAATTTATTAAAATGTACACTAGAAGAGATAACAGAAGAATTAAAAGAACAAGGCGCAATTGATGTACGTAGAATAAGAGCTAGAAGAGGTGGTGAGAGGGATAATCCACTGCGTGTGCACCTTACTCTTTTCTCGATGTTATAAAAAGAGTAAGTGCACGACGAAGTATAAGAAATACTTCGGCACAGCTTGCATCGACCTTTATGGTTTCGGAGGCTGCATGAGACTTGAAATCATCAGGGTAAGGGGAATGTTTAGAGAATATCTGAATGTTGAAATTTAAATATCAAGACACTTGTTTACACAATGTAAAATAACTTAGAGAAACAATAGTTAAAACACGATAAGAGAAATTCGACTAAATATGTATATTAATACTCAAGTTATTACAATTCCAAAGGCATGTATAAGATATATGTTTGTGTCATTAACATAGTAGACATCGCTATATATTTTAACATGATATAATTCACATATTTAATAAATGTACACGAGAAATTTCTATAGAGAAATCAAAATAAATAATCTCTGTTTAGAAACTCAAAATTTTACTTAATGCGGCAGTAAATCAAAACGTGATCCTAATTGTAATAATGTCATGTAACAAATTGCACATGAAATGAAAGTTCAAGTAATAAACCTTTTCACCATAAGAAACTTCATGAAGATCCAAATGTTTACATATTTTTAGGTTATGTATTAGATAATTATATTTGAAATCATTTAAGATAAGGTTATATATTAGAGAATGCTATTTGAAATCAATTAAGGTAAGTAAAAGGTAATTAATAATCAATACAAAATATTTGTAGTGACAAAGACAAATTTAAATAGAGGTTAGGCCTCTTTATTTTAACAGAAAAACGATAAGGTAAAAGTTTTAATTTTATACTACCTGTAGTATCAGTAACTGAACTAATACTAAGTTACTTAGTTTACAGGAATTCTTCAATATCCAGGAAACTGAAATATCCTGCGTTGGAGGAACTCCTAGTGTAGGTACAAAACAAACATGTGGTCAACTTCGAATGTTGTCCTTAACAGACTTCTGTTCCATAAAATTAAACTTGTAGATATTTTTCAATAAGATAATAACTGAGCATTGTTATGTAATGTAGAAAAAGACGAAATATATAATTCTTGGGATGAGTGTTTATTTTACATCATCTGATTGTGCGAATTGCACATGCAACTTTTCCGTGTGGAAAATCCGAAGGAGAGAAAACACGTCGGCGTGACGCATATTTGACCGGAGAAACATATGTTACAGGAACACATAAATCTATTGGAGCACATGTTACAGGAACATATAATACAGAAACACGTATTACAGGAACACCCATCAGTATACATATTTGATGGGCTTAACGAAGAAAACACTTCTTCATCCATTAGATAACACATCAGGTAACACATGAGGCAAAGGTAAAAGTTAAATCACCAATGTTCAACAGTGCCAGATAAGCCATCAGATATCAGAGAAAATGAAAATTTGACACTTCTAATAAATTATTTTCGGCCATCTTCGGTATGGACGATCTCTAGCGTTTATTCTCAATAATACAAAATTAGAACCACACCAGTTGTGACTTTGGAATAAACACTTCAGAAATAACCAATAGGAAAATTTCATTTAGATATAATACAGAATTAGAACCACACCAGTTGTGCTTTTAGAATAAACACTTCAGGAATAACCAATAGGAAAATTTCATATAGATATATTAATTTGTACTATGTAAACAAATTAGTAACTTGTGGATTAAAACTAATAATCCAGGATTATGCGAGATAAGTTCTTATAGAAAATATATTACATAATAAAGAGAGTAATTTTATATTTAAATGTAGATATTAGCACTTATATGCTAATAGTGCCAAGCACAGATGTAACATGCTAAAATATAAGCAAAAAGGCATGTTACACGTGTACTGACATTCAATACACCAGTGATGCCTGTCAGAATAAATGCTGTTATGTACTCGTTGAATGTTAAAGCATTTACACCAGCACCGATAAAAGGTTTGAAATGTTAGAAATTTGGACCAATAGCAAAAGGTTGTAGAGAGTTTAATAATATATGTGTGTGGTTGCGCGTGTGTGTGTGTGTGTACGTGCGCGCGTGCGTATGCGTGCGTGTGTCTTCAAATTAACACAATCTATCAATTATACTATTAAATCTACAGAAAACCTCTCTCAACGGGAACTACGTCTACAAAACCCCACATATAATCAATTAAACGAAAGGCGGGTAATATCTATCTCCTTATCTCAAGTAGATCTCTCAATAGAAGAGATCACTATAGAGAGTGCATTATTTTCAGATGTTCCTCATACCAGCAACTTGTCTGATCTAGCATCCTCGTCAACAAAAGCAAAACCAGGAATATTAGGATGGTCCCTTGGCAAACGAAAGAGACCAAGACATAAAAAAGGGAACAGAAAAGCATAATTTGATTTTGTGATACATATTTCTAATATTTTGTGATATCTTAAACATTAACTTTAAATTGAAAACTGTACAACTATGAATCTCTTTCTCCAATGGAACTACAACGTGTTACGTCCCTACAACTAAATGTTCTTACTCATACTTAATTTAAACTTTCATATTCCTTATTGTATTCACGTCCATTTTGCCCGTTTATTAGCGAGTTTGACTCTCTTTCAAATTAATCGATTGCTTATCTAACATTCTGTAAAATTTTATTCAAATATGCTGAAATTCTGTTTTGATTGAACCGTAAAAGATGGATTTTTTTTAGCAAAGTACTGCAATCTATTTTATTTTAATAGCGTTAAAACGTGGTTTGATAATTAAAACATTTGTTTTCAAAAAAATTGCAATGTACCAATTTGTTTTTCTCAAGGTTGGTTATAGGCACATATTTAGATCCATGAAATTCCCACTAGACTGTATTAATCCTACAATTTCTATAATCTTATACCAAAATATAGGCAACTCTTCGACCACGTTATGCATAAGTCATTAGGTCTGTGAACTTTCGTGTTTTTTTAGAACGTTTTACGACCTGTTCCACTACATAGTTTAACGTGGCATTACCGTATTATCGATTTTAGTTTCCATCTGTTAGAACGAAATTATAAGCTTGCGACATTCGGGTTATCTTACTTTTATAAGTTGATTGTACGATGAAAATATTTCAATAATTCCTTCTTTAAAAAACAGTTTTAGCGTTCGTTTGTGTAAACCTAGAAATATGCTATTTTCGTTAACAAGTGCTCTTAAAAGAACAACATAAGCTACACGAGCTGAAGTCAAGAACGTGTATTATTTATTTGAATGAATTGGAGTTGTACGTTTGATATTTGGTTATCCTTAACTATATAGTGATGAAATTTTCATCCCTTCATAGCTGAAGTAAAGTGGTGAATTTTTTGAAGCAAGATTTCTATTTCCAGATGAAGGTTAATTTTCTTCATTGAAGTATTTGAACTGGTTGGTAACGGAATGAAATATCACAAACATTTGTTCTTGATGCTTTGATATCTACTACAAAAAGTTGCTGGGCCGCAACCATGAATTATCAGAACCTTTGACAAGTTAAACACCGGAACGTCATACCAATCTGTAAAATTGCCGTTTTTTTCTACATGGTTTTGATGATTTTCTTTAAGGAAAATTGGGTCTACATTTTCCTTAAGTTTTTAGGTTACTCATTGCACAACCGTGATATTGAACTTGCTTCCCTCAAATCGTCGGAGTGTGCCTATAAGAATGACTGTTGCTCTATAGGTATTTATTTAGAGATTGAGTTTCACAAGCATTTGCCATAAAATTATGCTATATAAAAATTTAGAGTACGCTATTATTTAAGTGTGATAATTTTTTCTAATAATTTTTTTGTTACAGCTGCAACTGCCGCTTATAGGTATTTTTCTCCAAAAAACAAGACTGTAGCTCACAGATCACTTCAAACTTATAAACAAATATTTGTTTGCTCGCGTTGAGAGCAAAAGCGAGAGCAACAATTCTAATAGGAAAAACCATAACAAGTCATTTACAAGAAATTGCAATGCAATTGTACGATGCCATAATATGGAGCAATGGCAACTTTTACTTATCAAACCCAAACTGGCAAACTAAAGATAAAGAATGAATATGTATCCAGCTACCAAAATCTGCAATTCTGGGTGACTTTAGTTGTCATAGTCTATTCTAGGTAGCAAACCAACGGATGTACAAAGAAAAATGGTAGACGACTTTTTAGTGGCGAATAATGTGATTCTCCTCAACACATAGGACAACACGTACAAACCTAACAGGAATGGCACACACGGCAATAGACCTAACCTTAAATTTCAATTGGAAGTATTTAGAGACCCATCTGGAAGTGATCACTTCCCAATATTGATTTCAGCAGTTCAGACACACACGGCACGTACACAGTAATCGAGGTGGATAATCAGACAAGCAAATTAAATCGCTAACAATGACCAAATAAAAGCATTAAATAGTACTGGTGACGCAGATATTCTTGAGAAATATTAAAGAATGAATCTTAGCGGCAGCAACGAGTCCGGCCCAAATCTAACAACCAGCATCAAAAACAGAACCGTGCAGTAGCGGACTACCAAAGTAGTAAGCAAATGTAATAGCTTTAAAGAAAATGCAAATAAAAGATTTCCAAAAAAAAAACATTCAGCATGAAATTTAATTTTATTTATTTCTATGAATTTTAGTTAAGTATTCTGCGAGCAGTTAAATCTCAATATCGAGAAAAAATACATCAACCCCATGAATGGAAACAGACAGTTAATTCTGCATTTTAATGACGTAGTAAAATTTACACTATATAAACCAATTAAAGAATCAGAAGGGGGTTAATTGACGTTTATGTCTAAATATTCCCAAAGAAGCTTAACAAGGGGTTAATTGAGTTCAATTGACGCACGCGTTTTACTACAGCTTAAAAATATCAGTCAATAAATAACCATGAATTTCAACATTATAAAAGTATAACAATTGACGTTGAAAGTTGCTTAATTTGAGATTAGGAAGTGCTATAATTTTGAAGTGAATTAGTTGCTGAATAATATATAAATTTTTCAAATGCATTTATTGGTAAATTACTTTTCAAAGAATGGAACGATATGGTATATAGATGTGAAAGTTTAATTCATAATTCTGGATATGGACAAGTTTATGACAACTAGCACAATTTAACGATAAAACATTAATATCATTGCTTTAGGGGCTTCTTTATTTAACTAGGTTGGATTGCTTAAAATTGGTGTCTAAATATTTTTGTAATTAGATAACTTAAAAATTTTACGAGTCAAGTTTCAGTAAAATTCAACCTCTATGAAAGGATTTATTGAACATAAGTGATCAGCTACGTTTGATTTCGTCATTTCATAATTTAATTTGTGAATGTTATTTTTAATAAAATTCTCCGAAACTAACGATGCTTTACTTTAGCTCCTGTATCTATAAGTACTTTAATAATTGTATCCTCTATATTTAAATTTAAAACAGGTAATAAGCTTTTGTTTAAATTTTCATCACTTTCTAAATCAAACTTTATAAATTCACGTTGATGTTCATACTGGGGGTGTGCTTGGTTTGCCAATTAATAAAAATCCGGCCGTTTAAGGTCTTGGTTTGTTCACTGTCTCATCGTATGTCCTGTTATTTCCTCTATTGGTGTTCTTTTTCTGTGGATTCTCATTATTCTCCCCTCCATGGGTCATGGTCCTGTTCTCGACGGTTTTGGGACTCATTTTTTCCTACTTCGTCTTTCCTGTTGTCATTATTTTGGCCTCAGTTGGTCCTAGTGATGTTTTTCCTATGGAACGTTTTGCCATTGTAACGTTCAAGTCCACTGCTTCTCTGATACAAAAGAAGTTTATGGGCTGATTCCTAGGACTGGCCTCTATCCTCCGTGGTTGACCCATTTTACCATACCTTTGAGCGAGTAGCATAAACAACCAACAATGCAAAAGCTGTGAGGCTCAAGACTGACTGACCATCTTGGGGCTCCCGAGGTATTTATGTTGTCCCTGCCCCTTACATTTCTGTGGGAACTGCAGAGCTCATGTCTGCTTATTTCTTTATTAATTTATACAATACAAAGTAAATATCTTAATTTTAATAATTGCGCTTTTATAACCGTCTGTGAACTGCACCTCTAGTATCACTTTCGTCAGGAATACAATGTATTTACATCCGTTTTCACAATTTGCTTGTGAACGTTCATTAACCTTTTTTTATTTATCCTTGAGTTACGTTGTTGCATCTAACTTAAGTTTCTCGATAATTTCTATTTAATTATACATATATTGATTTGGAGGTATGTAACTAGCGTTGGTCATCAAAACTTTCATATTTTGCAGCATTTTCTATCATCTGGTTACTAATAATTTCAAAGTTTTTATAATCGTGTTACTAGCATTTTTTTGCGTTTTTGATAGATCGCCTATCGTTCCACAAAAATAATGCTTTTCGTTTGCAAATTTCTTTTTGATCTATTCTTTAAGTTGTCATACTTATTTTTAAACACTTGTGAATCTCCGTAACGTGCTAATAAATTTTTATTGAAGTCAGCGTACATTTTAGACTATGGTGCAGTTTACATGCATTCTATTTCTTTCGCATACTTCTACGTTTGCATTATTGGAGTAAAGTATGGCGCTTTCTTCACTTTAGTACTTCCTTCATTATTCTCCATTGCATCTGCAATATGGCAATCATTACGTTTCAATTTCAATCCTCGACATGTATTGTACCTACCAGAAAATGAACAGGTTTCAGAAGTAACAATAAAGAACAACTCAACAAAAATAGCAACAAATAATTTAAAGATAGCAATTAAGTAACAAACAAATAAGAACCAGGTTAAACAAAGATTGCTTGCAAAGTTCTAAACGTAACATAATAAGAGCAAGATTTAACAGTTAATAACAAATCAATTAGAACAGCACTTGTTACGTTCATTTTCCAATGGTAAAATTAAAACGTACCTTTTTTTGTCTTTTATTAGTCGTATACTTAGATTCTGCTTCAATCTTCCAACACTATTCTGCATATTTTGCCTCCCTATAATAAGTACGCTTGTCAATAATTTCATTTATACCCATTTGCTGCGAATTTGAAAAGTTTACTCTATAATTTAAATAGTCACTACCTTGTTTTCGGTGTCCGCTAGCTTGCTATACATTGCTATAGCGTACAATTAATTCTTATACTTCTACGACCAAAAGATTCGTTGAAATAATATATCATATTATTTGATAAAGTGTGTTTCCAAGTTTCTATTTAACACCTGTGTATGATAACGCGTGTATTGCATTTAATTCTCGCTAGAAAAAGAGTTGATCACTTGACTGGTTCTGCGGCTATTCGACCAAGATAACTGGTTACATTTTTCGTTCTCTATAAAATTTCGTGCACACACCACTGTGTGGTCAGTACTTTTATTGTTTAAAACATGTACTTTTCTTTGTAAGGGGTCTAATTTTTGCCTGTACATTTTGTAGCTCCTTCCGGTGGATAAAACGGTCTTTTGCCTTGGACCTGTTCAATGAGGCGTTTGCCCTTTCCTTTGGTGGAGAGAATAGACGGGGTACATAATACTAATTCCATCTGCTCTGCCCTGCCCTTAGGGAGGGTGTGATCAGTCTCTGCTGCGGAGTCAAGAGTAAGTGGTTAGTCACTATTTTCTTATATGGGTTCTGGGTAACGATGGCAATAGCATATGCATAAAGTCCTAATGATGCCTAAACTGTGTATGTGTAGAATGATTATCTTTATGCGTACGATGCTATTGGCTATTAGCTTTACATTAGGTACTAACTTCTTTATTGGAGACAATTTTAAGTGCGTACTTCTAGGCTTACAACTGCATTGATTAGTAATTATTTTTATATTAGTTAATAACTTCTTTATTGGGACAATTTTATGTGGGTACTGCTAGGCTCACAACAGCATTGATTAGTAATTTTATATTGGTTATTAACTTCTTTATTGGGAAATGTTATGTATTTATTAATATGGTATTATTTATTGATTTCTGCATTGTGACATTTGTATGACTTTTATTTTAGGCTTACGATGATAATTTAGAGCTGTTGTTTTTAGTGTGGGAATTTGATTTTTCTTTTGGTAATTAATATAGGGTAGTGACCTAAAAACTACAGCTCGCTATTTTAAGAAGTAAACTTTTTTGTTGCTACGTACCTAGACGTAGCTGGAAGAAAAGTAAATACCAGGCTAACTATCAAACGTGAAGAGTGGGGAATTTGCCTACATACCAAAAAGAAACCAAAAAACACATCGCCACGATGATCTATTAACACAAAAAAAATTAATAAAGGATTTGGTACAAACAAGCAAACAGAAAATAAATTAAGCGTTACTATTTTATAGCAAACAATTATATTAAACCGACAATTTAGAAATTTAGATTCGAAGTGCGCATCTCGCATTTACACGAAATAAAATTAATCAGTATTTAATAAACCCGTGAGAGCGTTTGTCAAGCGTTTTTAAAATTTCACCTAATACTTTTTGGAAAATAACTAATTAATAAAGCGAATAAACGTGTGCGTTCTTTTGACACGCATCTTTAAAAATAGTACACCGCACCTGTAGAGCGATAGTATAGATTAACGGCCACAAACAATAGTTCTCCGTTTCTACCCCAAACATTGATACGGAATATGCCATTGACACACACATAAGAAAACGAGTTGCATACCTGTAGGTGTCCAGATACTTAGCTCGCAATCCGTCGAGAGTGAGTCAACACAGAAACGCCATGGTCATCAGCATACATTTACCCTGCTACCATAATTGCAGCAGCGGTCTACGGACAAAAGTAGTTGGTCTACAGACAAAAGCAGTTGTTCTACATAACGAAAGAACCCATTTGACCTTCAGCTAAAAAAGCTAAAGAGAGAATCTGATTAGAATGGGTACGCAAGTCATGTACCCCCAATTTATCTATATATTAAATAATAGAATCTAATAGAACTTATTAGAAATTGTTAAATAAATCATAAGTCGAGTACAACAATGTAACTCAAGGATAAACCAGACAGGTTATTAACAGTTCATGAGAACGGATGCAATACAAGGTATTCCAGACGATAGTGATACTGCAGGTGGCAGGTCACAGACGGTTAAAATATCGCAATTACCTAGAGAATAAGATTGTAGCAATGTAACAAAGTAAAGAATTAAGAGTAAAGCAGACATGAGATCTGCAAGTTTCCACAGTCCTGTGAGGGGGTAGGAACATATAAAAAGCCCGGGAGTTCATTACAGTTTGCTTAGGCGACTCACAATATTAGTTCAATTAATTAATTTATTATGACTAAAAGTTAAAATTAGTTTGTCAAAATTTCACATTATTCTGTATCAATTAAAATAAATTTGTTAAGTTTTGGAAGTGTTTTTTAAAAACTCAGCACCCAAGACCCGAACCTTAACTTGTGCGGAGAAACTCACCGAATACACGCAAGGCACCTCCTAGTTGTTGAACAGAAAGACGTGCATCGTTTTTTAAAATACGGAGACGAATAAATGTAGAAAACACTTCAACGTACAAGCTGTAGAATCACATTTAACAATGGTTCAAACAAAACGGAGACGAACTGCAAATCCTAGCTTATCGAATCGCGGTAAAACTGGAAAGCCCGGCTTATAGCGGATAGTGCGCGACCTTATTTCAACAAGTCGTTACATTGGAACAATAGAGAAAACCAAAATACCGCGGTCGTAAGATATATCAAGATAGAGGGTACCTAAAAACAGGATATAATTATTCAATTTTAGCATAAACTTGTCGTTTCGAAATAAATAAGTTTAAAATGAAAATTTGTAGAAAGCGTATTTACAATTTTAAGCAGGATGTTATTGAAGAATTTAAGAGATTACCAGATACTTAACACAAGGCATAGACTATTTAATTTATAGAATAAGTTTTTGTTGTAAAAGAAAAAGGGATTTGACTTAAGGAATTTATTCTAGAGCGTGTTTATTATTAATTATGTTGAAAATCAACGTAATATTATTCCTCCGGATGTATGTATATTATGGTTATGGAATCTTTTGTGTTTAGTAATACTGCGCTTTTATGCCTCTCCGAAAGGCATGTATAATAGTGATAAGTATTAATCTGACCTGTTTAGGAAGAAAGTAGTATCTACAGAAAAGTGCAAAAATGATGTTTTTAGTATTTCATTAAATAGAGTTCATTTATATGCCATATTGCTTATTAAAAAGGCCGTATATACCTTTAATATTTAAATAAACACTACAAAATGTAAGCAGTATCTGCAAAACTAGTTTCAGTCCTTAGCATAAAAGTCGTATGTACATTATTTATAAGAAAACAGCAGTATATGCTTAAGAGATACTGCTCTTTTTCTAAGCACGTTGTAGATACGGTCGATTTGCTAGGCTGTCATCAGCTGTCATTACTGAATCCTATTTTTTAAGGTTATTGTGACAGCATCTGCAGGTTTTAACACTATGCTGATAAAATTGTTAATTTATGATATTTGTTTGTGTTAATATTTAAAATATATTTACTTAAAAGTTTATTAAAATTAATCTATCGATTACAAAGTGTTATTCATTTTTGTATACATAATATTTTCGGATAAAATGGTTAAAAGTACCTTATCGTCTCAATCTGCTAGAATATTAAGTCGTAGTCAGAAAATTATGGAGTTGTTAAAGGAAAATGTTATGTCAGAAGTGGTTTTAGAATCAAAGAACACACAAAATGAAGTACTTGATGTAAATGAAATGGACAATTATTATATTGATGCAGCATCAGCTTAAGTTTACCAATTAAATACTTCACATATCACATTCTATTAATGAAATGAGTGTTGATAGTAATGTAATTATAGAATATAAATTTGAAAGTCCAGAAGGAGTGACTTCAGAAGAGCACACATTAGTTAGGTTAGATGATTTAAATTGCCATGTAGAAACTGAAAATCATTGCGATTCTACTGAAAAAGAGAAAGATATAGGTAAATGAAAATAAAATAAAAAACGCTTATGAACATTCAACCAAGTCGACGTAATAGTAGACAATAGAATATTATTGAATTATAAGTTTTCGATAGACAGACAATTTACGTAATTATTGTGCTTCACGTTTGAGGTCTCATCCTCAAAGACTGTCTGTGGTGTGTTTTTTGTGTCACCAAAAAAATTTATAATTACACAACCATATAATGACGAACATCTGTTGAATTTATGTACTTATAATTCATTCTATAAGAGCACAGTGATATGTCGTCTCGTATTAACAAACGCCGATTTGTGCGCTTTTTCTGTGCTTATTCTGCAACTTTTAAAAGTAAGTTGATAACCCATATGCGGTCCCATACAAACGAACATCCATTCCCATGCAATTTGTGTAATTATTCTGCATCTTCTAAATGGAGCTTGAAAATTCATATGCGATCCCATATTAACGAACGTCCTTTCGCCTGCAATTTATGTAATTATGCTGCATCTTCTAAAGGGACCTTGGTAATTCATGTACGGTCTCACACTAACGTACGTCCATTCGCATGCAATTTATGTAAGTATGCTGCATCTTGTAAAGCTTCCTTGAAAATTCATATGCGGTCCCAAACAAGCGAACGTCCATTTGCATGTAATTTATGTAACTATGCTGCAGCGTTTAAAAATCGCATGCAAAGACACATGCTATCCCATACAAATGAAAGTCCATTCGCATGCAATTTATGTAATTATGCAGCATCTCGTAAAGCTTCCTTGAAAATTCACATGCGGTCTCACACAAGCGAACGTCCATTTGCATGTAATTTATGTAATTATGCTGCAGCGTTTAAAAATCGCTTGGAAAGACACATGCTGTCCCATACAAACGAACGTCCATTTGCATGCAATTTATGTAATTATGCTGCATCTCGTAAAGCTTCCTTGAAAATTCATATGCGGTCTCACACAAGCGAACGTCCATTTGCATGTAATTTATGTAATTATGCTGCAGCGTTTAAAAGTAACTTAGAAAGACACATGCTGTCTCATAGAAACGAACGTCCATTCTCATGCAATTTTTGTAATTATGCTACATCTTGTAAAAGTACCTTGCAGAGTCATGTGCAGTCCCATACTAAGGAGCATCCATTCATATGCAAATTATGTAATTATGCTGCATCTATTAAAAGTAGCTTGAAAATTCATATGCGGTCCCATACAAACGAACGTCCATTCGCATGCAATTTATGTAATTATGCTGCAGCGCATAAAAGTCTCTTGAAAAAACATATGCTGTCCCATACAAACGAACGTCGTTTCTCATGCATTTCATGTAATTATGCTACATCCCGTAAAAGTAACTTAAAGTTTCATATCCGGTCCCATACTAACGAACATCCATACACATGCAAATTATGTAATTATGCTGCATCTTTTAAAAGTAGCATGAAAAATCATATGCGGACCCATACAAACGAACGTCCATTCACATGCAATTTATGTAATTATTCTGCATCTCTTAAAAGTAACTTGAAAAGCCATATGCTGTCCCATACAAACGAACGTTCATTGCTATGCAATTTATGTAATTATGCTGCATCTTTTAAAAGTAGTTTGAGAATTCATATGCGCTCCCATACAAACGAACGTCCATTCGCATGCAATTTATGTAATTATGCTGCAGCGCATAAAAGTCTCTTAAAAAAACATATGCTGTCCCATACAAACGAACGTTGTTTCTCATGCATTTCATGTAATTATGCTGCATCCCGTAAAAGTAACTTAAAGTTTCATATGCGGTCCCATACTAACGAACATCCATACACATGCAAATTATGTAATTATGCTGCATCTTTTAAAAGTAGCATGAAAATTCATATGCGGACCCATACAAACGAACGTCCATTCACATGTAATTTATGTAATTATGCTGCATCTCTTAAAAGTAACTTGAAAAGCCATATGCTGTCCCATACAAACAAACGTTCATTGCTATGCAATTTATGTAATTATGCTGCGTCTTTTAAAAGTAGTTTGAGAATTCATATGCGCTCCCATACAAACGAACATCCATTTGCATGTAATTTATGTAATTATGCTGCTGCACATAAAAGTCACTTGAAAAAACATATGTGGTCCCATACAAAAGAACGTCCATTCTCATGTAATTATGCTACATCTCCTAAGAGTACCTAAAACTTTCATATGCGGTTCCATACTAACGAACATCCATTTACATACAAATTATTTAATTATATTGCATCTTTTAAAAGTAGCATGAAAATTCAAATGCGGACCCATACAAACGAATGTTCATTTTTAGACAGCTTGTGCGATTATACCGCAACGCTAAAACGTCAATTACAAAAGCATGTGTATTCGCACAGTAACTAACACTGATTGAAATTAAATATAGACTATAATCATTTTACATACTACAAAGGTGCCTTGAAGGTACATATAGTCTCACATACTAGCGAAGATTTATTTGCTTGCTTTTTATGTTCGTATTGTGCACATCAAAATTGAAAACCCATATGCGGTCCTACAATAGTGAACGTTCATTTTATGCAATTTGTGTGATTACGTATCAAAAAGAAAATATTCTATAAAAACATTTGTGGTTGCACACTGACAAGTTTCAATTTTACGTAAATTTTTGGGTGTGCTATATAAATTCCTAAATACTTTAATCGTTTATATCTCCTCACATACTAACAATTGTCCAATTGTATGTTTTTTATGTAACTGTGGTTCATTCAAAAAGATCATTTAGATATAGTCATGTAATTTGTCTGCTCTTCCGTATTACAAAAACACTTTAGAAAGACATATGCTGTTACATATTAACGAACGTTCATTGGTATGTATTTTGTTTAGCTATAGTGCATTACAAAAAGGCATACAATCACGTATTGAACACTTTTTTTAGCAATATTTCGCATGAGAAAACAATCCAGGAACACACGTCTGTATATGTATTTAAATTATAACTAGTTCAATTAAAACATATACATAATAAATTTTGTTTTATTTAACAACATCTATATACATTTATATAAATTGTATTGCCTTCGATAAGTTTCGATACTTGGAATGCGATACGTTAGGCAAGACTTACATTAGATGGTAGCACAGAGCACTTAACTGGTTATGTCAGTATCCTGCCTAGATAATCATTATTTCATTTGTTTCATTTCTGTAAATACACAGGAAAACTTATAATACTCGTCGATTATTTTAAAACCACAAGAATGTAAATAATCCAATATTTTAATTAATATTTTAATAATAAATATTTCATAGTAGAAACATTTCATGTTTAGAAATACATTAATATGTACCTCAAACAGGAGTTTTAGGAGGTGTCAAACAAATTACAGGGAATACGATATAATTTTAATATGAGTTGCTGCATCTATCATAAAGTAAATCACAAATACATTTTTATACAATGTAATCTGTAAACGCTAAGTCATGAAAATACACACTTATAGGGTTACCAAAAATGAGATGTTAAGACCTTTAATCTGATGAATACTCCCTTTATGTTTGCCGTGGTTTGTTTGGTATTTTATTTCTTGATATTTGTTGGGTATTAAACCACTCAGAGTTTTTTAAATTGTCTTTATTTACGTTTCGAGTCTTGACCTAGGATCGTTGTCAAAATAATAAAAACTTCAAGTTTGACAATTATGACATAAATTGAAGGTGACTTTGATTTATTAATCTTTGATTTGAATACATTTGGTGAAAATTTTCATAAATGTCAAACTTAAAATTTTTTATTATTTTGACATCGATCCTACGTCATGGATCGAAACGTAAATAAAGACAATTTAAAAAACTCTGAGTGGCTTAATTTGATGGTTTTATATTTGATGCGTTTTGTTGGTCGCATCAATAATAAAGAATTATACTACGTGCTCCTGAAGGTTATTTGTTCTAACACACCCTTCAATATGTAAATGGAATTATGTTTAGCATTCACTAACGAAGCGTCGTTCTGTGAAGGCGCGATGTTTTATTATTTTTGTAAACGTGTATTAAACTCTACTCATTGTGATTTCTCAATAAAACTCTTAAAAAGTGTACAGTCCTACTTGCTCTAATTAATCTCATAAACAATTTGGCCTTCTCGCGGATTTTTTAATTAGCATTGATTAAAATTACATGAAACTAACTAGAAAGTATCGATTGAGGAAGGAATGGTTTCATCTTTACTTGTATTTAGCTACGCTGTCTTTTTGCTGTATGGTTTCTACAGGTAAACAAGGAATAAAAACATGCGCTATCACTGCCAGACGTAAGTTTCCATAAATTCCTTACTAGGTTTACGTTGTGTTAAAGGAAAGGGTATAAAGATTAAATATTTTGATTTTATAGCCTCATCCCTCTTTCACTAGTTATGACAAAAATATTTACATATCTTCGGTGATGCTTCATTAATTTGATTTATTTGCTAAATAAATAAGTATTTGATATTTACGTATTTAGGTGTTGTGTTTATATGGAGGGAATACACGGGATACATAATCCTAATTCCATCTGCTCTCCCCTATCCTTAGTGAGGGTGTATGATCGGTCCTACGCTGCGGACTCGAGAGTGAGTGGTTAGTCACTATTTTCTTATGTGGTTCCTGAGTGACGAAAGCAATAGCATATGTATAAAGTCCTATTGATGCCTAAACTGTGTATGTGTAGAATGATTATCTTTATGCGTACGATGGTATTGACTATTAGCTTTGGTACTGACTTCTTTATTAGGGACAGTTTTATGTGCGTATTTTAGCCTCACAACAGCATTGATTAGAAATTTTATATTAGTTTTTAACTTCTTTATCGGGACAATTTTATGTGGGTACTGTTAGGCTCGCAACAGCATTGATTAGTAAATTTATTAACTTCTTTAGTGGAAAATGTTATGTATTTATTGATAGGGTATTATTTATTGACTCCTGTATTGTGACATTTGTATGTATTTCATTTTATGCTTACGATGATAATTTAGAGCTGTTGTTTTTAGTGTGGGAATTTGGTTTTTCTTTTAGTAATTAATATAAGGTAGTAAACTAAAAACTGCAGCTTGCCCTTTTAAGAAGTAACTTTTTTTGTTGCTACGTACACGTAGACGTGCCGGAAGTAAGTAAATACCAGGCTAACTATCAAACGCGGAGAGTGAGGATTCACCTACATACCATGAAGAAACCAAAAGAACCACATCGCCTACGGATTATCTATTAACACAAAAATAAATAAAATTCGGTACAAACAGGCAAACAGAAAATAAATTAAGAGTTACTTATATTATACGGACAATTTAGAAATCTAGAGACGAAGTGCGCATCTCGTATTTACACAAAATAAAAATTAATCAATATTAAATAAACTCGTGAGAGCTTTTGACAAGCGTTTTTAAAATTTCACCTAATACTTTTTGGAAAATAACTAATTAGTAAAACAAATAAACGTGTGCGTTCTTTTAACACGCATTTTTAAAAATAGTACATCGCACCTGTAGAGCGATAGTATCGATTAGCGGCCACGAACAATAGTTCTCCGATATCACGTTTCTACGTTGATACGGAATATGCCATTGACACACACAAAAGAAAACGAGTTGCATACCTGTAGGTGTCCAGATACTTAGCTCGCAAACCGTCGATGGTGAGTCAGAACAAAAACGCCATGGTCGTCAGCATACATTTAGCCTGCTACCATAATTGCAACAACGGTCTACGGACATAAGTAGTTGGTCTACAAACAAAAGCAGTTGTTCTACATAAAGGAAGAACCCATTTGGCCTCCAGCAAAAAAAAGCTAAAAAGAGAATCTGATTAGAATGGAACCCCGCGGGGAAACTCACCGAATACACGCAAGACACCTTTTAGTTGTTGAACCGAAAGACGTGCATCACTTTTTGAAATACGGAGACAAATAAATGTAGAAAACACTTCGACGTACAAGCTATAGGATCAAATTCAGCAATGGTTCAAACAACAAGGAGACGAACTGCAAATCCTAGCTTATCAAAGCGCGGTAAAACTGGAAAACCCAGCTTATAGCAGATAGTGCGCGACCTTATTTCAACAAGTCGTTACATTGGAACAATAGAGAAAACCAAAATACGGCGGTCGTAAGGTATACCAAAATAGCGGGTACCTAAAAACGGGATATAACTATTTAATTTTAGTATAAACTTGTCGTTTTGAAATAAATAAGTTCAAAATAAAAATTTCTAGAAAGCGTATTTATTATTGTAAACAGGATGTTATTGAAGAATTTAAGAGATTACCGGATACCTAACACAAGACATAGACTATTTAATTTATAGAATAAATTTTCGTTGTAAAACAAAAGGGGAGTTTAGTTAAGGGATTTATTCGAGAGCGTGTTTATTATTAATTATGTTGAAAATCAACGTAACATTGTTCCTCCGGATATATGTATATTATGGTTATGGAATTTTTTTGTGTTTAGTAATACTGCGTTTTTATGCTTCTCCGAAAAGTCATGTATAATAGTGATAAGTATTAATCTGCCCTGCTTAGGAAGAAAGCAGTATCTACAGAAAAGTGCAAAACTGATGTTTTAGTATTTCATTAAATAGAGTTTATTTATATGCCATATTGCTTAGTAAAATGGCCGTATATAGTTTAATATTTAAATAAACACTACAAAATGTAAGCAGTATCTGCAAAACTAGTTTCAGTCCTTAGCATAAAAGCCGTATGTGCATTGTTTATAAGAAAACAGCAGTATATGCTTAAGACATAATGCTCTTTTCCTAAGCACGTTGTAGATACGGTCGATTTGCTAAGCTGTCATCAACTGTCATTACTAAATCCTATTTCTTAAGGTTATTGTGACAGCATCTGCAGGTTTTAACACTTTGCTGATAAAATTGTTTATTTATGATATTTTTTTGTGTTAATATTTAAAATATATTTACTTAAAAGTTTAGTAAAATTAATTTATCGATTACAGTGTTATTCATTTTTGTATACACCATGTCTTCGAATAAAATGGTTAAAAGTATCTTATCGTCTCAATCTGCTAGAATATTAAGTCGTAGTCAGAAAATTATGGAGTTTTTAAAGGAAAATGTTATGCCAGAAGTGGGTTTAGAATCAGAAAACACACAAAATAAAGTACTTGGTGGTAAATGAAATGGATAATTATTATATTGATGCAGCATCAGCTCAACTTTACCAATTAAATACTTCACATTCTATTAATGAAATGAGTGTTGATAGTAATGCAATTATAGAATATGTATTTGAAAGTCCAAAAGGAGTGACTTCAAAAGAGCACACATTAGTAAGGTTAGATAATTTAAATTGTCATGTAGAAACTAAAAATCATTGCGATTCTACTGAAAAAGAGAAAGACATAAATGAAAAATCGACTAATGAAGAACTGCAAGACAATTTGTTGGAACAAGCAGGTACACAAAGCAAGGAAATTTAAGAAAACGTAAAAAACACCACATCGATCTTAAAACTAGAAAAGCACTTAAAGATGAACAATTAAAAGCTGACCATGAGGTGTTAATTGGTTGTGTTGAAACAGATTGCAAGAAACAGTGCAGCAAAAACATTTCTCGTGAACAAAGAGTTGCAATTAATTATCAATTTTGGACCCTATCAGGCAACGCAAGAAGAATATTTGTTTTAAATTCATGCAAAAAATTTCCAGTTAAGAGACGAACGTGTGAAAGTGATTTAACAAAGCACAGTATCAAATATTATCTTAAAGGTAAAAATGATGAAGAGCACCAGGTACGTAAACCTTTCTTATTAACAACTCTTGGTTTCAAGAAAACAAACGATAAATTTGTACATAATGTTTTGTCCACAACTCCATATGGACAAATACAACCAAACCCTTGTCTTCGAAGTAAGGCTGCATGCACAAAAAGGGTACCAGAACATGTAATAAACAATCATATTGAATCGTTTTAGTCAACAGTGTCTCATTACCGAAAGGGAACATGCTCCCAAAACTCGATATTCACCAAGCGATATATCAATCAAACTTATGCACCAAGACTATTGAAAAACATCCAGATATTACAATTTCCTATAATATTTATAGAGATAAAGTAAAGAATAAAAACATATCTTTTGCCCATTTAGAACACGAGGAATGTGAGTCGTGTGAACAATTCAAATTGAATGGTAATAAAAAGACTAACTTGCAAAGTGATTGTGATATCTGTACAGTCTGGAATCAGCACATAAACCTTGCTAAAGAGTCAAAGTTAGAGTACCGTTCCCATTCTGAGAAAACGTGGGAAGATAGTACAATTTGCTTTTCTGCTGACTTACAAAAAATTATTATGTTACCACGAATAGACATGTTTCAGAAGTTGATAGCGTACCACGAAGGCTTCGTGCCTGTTGTTGGAAAATGCAAACTACCACCATACTCTACAATTTGGCATGAAGGGATAACTGGTTGCCATAAAGAGGATTTAACCAGTGCTTCTTATTCTTTTTTCTTACGACACCGTGATGCAAAGAAATAATTGGATGGGTTGACAATTGTAGCAGTCAAAGCAAGAATTGCGGTCTGTTTTGCTTTCTTGTTTTTGTAATAAATAGCGATGAAGTAGCAGCTGAAGAAATTGACTTGTGCTATTTTAAACCAGGACATTCGTTTATGTCTGCGAATAGTTATCATCATCAAGTTGAGCTAAGTCTCAAGAATCAAGGCAAAGTGTATGATTTTCAGGATTTCCGAAGGGCTGTTGAAAATTCAAGGAAGTCTCGAGTTGAACCAAAAACTAAGGATTTCAATAATTTTCTTCAATGGAAAGATAATTCTTCCGCTACGAAAAAGAAAAAAGAAAATACACCAAATCTTGCTCAAATAGTTCGAGTAAAAGCTCTCCGAGGTCTATTTGCAACTTAAATACAAAACTTCATTTGGCTCTGATGAATCATTTAAAACTCTGGATTTTCTTGCGAAAAGGAGATGAAAAAAAGAGGAATGCCAAATCCTGACCATAATACTACACCTTGCGGAACCACGCCAGAAATAAAAGATCGCATCATTAAAAATTTATTTCCTGCTATCCCAGAGAATAGAAGACATTTCTGGCGCGACCTTGAGATTTCGGAGGATAACCAGAGCAATTTATAATTGTGCTGCAGAAACCTTAACATTCAGTAATTCAGTTGTTATGTTATGAAACAATATGTTCTTTAATAAAACATTTTGTATTAGTTACCTAATAATTTAGAATTTTATTAACATGAGAAGTTTGTACATACTGCCTTTTCACTAAGTATCTGAAGCTAACATGTATTGCTAATTCTTAATTTAAGAACAGTAACTGCATTTTTAATTAAGAATATAAAATACTTCATCATTTAGAAGGTATAATATACACAATATAACCTATAGAAACATCCATTGAAATTATTTAGAGTATGAAATACAGTATGGCCAAAGGTTAAAGGTTTAGGTCATTTTTCTCACAATTGGGTGTTTTGTAGATACTGCTTTTTTCCTAAGCAGGATAGTAATTCTTTTTGTGTTCATTTTTTGATACTACTGGGCTTTTTTAACAAATTTTTGCTAATTAGAGGTTTTTTAAGTTTTGTTGTGGTATGAACGAGTGCGCGTATTTTTATTGCAGGCCTTTCCTTTATTTTTGTAGTTGTAATTCCCCGCCTACTCGTCAACTGAGCCCGGGCATTCTTTCATTGTTCTGCCAGCTACGTCAATGTACGTAGCACACTAGAAAAACCAAATAAAAAACAATCAACAAAAACTTGTTAGTCAATAAACATTAAATATCAAGAAATGTAATAATGAATTTTTTGTAGGTTCCAAAACAGCCAACCGCAACTGAACTAAGTTGCCGATATTATTCTTTAACAAAGTTCAAGTTTAACGTAGGTTCTGTTGAATTTTAGATCAAAAAGATTCCTACAACGTAGCATTAATAAATTAAAATTAGCTAACATGAAGTATATGAATCGGCCATTCATTTACAGTGTTGATGCCGAAAAATGTTCAAATATTGGAATTAATTATTTTATTCAGCAATGTAAATTTCTCTTTAACACAAGCGCCATCTACTACCTTCTGAACTGCAATGGGCTACAGAACAATAATTAAAATGTCTTCTACATTAATAGTGGTTTATCAGTTTAAGTCTTAAGCGATGTTCCCATTCGCTTAACGTAACATAAATTAACGTATCGTAAGACAAATTAACATAACAAAAAATTTAAAGTACATAGACATTTATGTTTGGCGTTTGAAACGAAAATTATCCTAATTTACTTAACTTAACGGTTCATAAAGTTAAACCAACTTTAACTTAACGAGGTTCTTAATTTCCGTGTTCTTAATTCCACCAATCGATGGTATCTAGAAACTGCGTAGCTATATAGATTGTGCACCTTGCTTAAATTAAACTGGGAATTACCACCTAAAATAATAAACATTTATCATTTACATAACCTCAACTGTTTATTAGGCGAATGTTATAATTCATTTAGTAAATTTAAACACAGAGTACATAATTTAAATTTGTAATACGGTATATAATTCTAGTTTCCAGCATTTATTATGGATGATGAAAACTTATAGATTTGGTACATAGCTACCCCCATTTATATGATAAGAAAAGATCAGACTTTAAGGACGCCACCAAAAAGCAAAATTCTTGGATCGAAATTTCAAAATTAATGAAATGCTCAAGTAAGGTATATTTTTTTGTGTTAACTAAATTTAGATACTTTTTATTACAATTTATAGTCCCGGGCATATTGAACAGGTGGAAGTCTCTAAGAGTAAAGTATGTGCGGTGTTGTAAAAAGCTTCCTAGTAGAAGTGGTGCCTCGACATCTGAAGATTGGGAGTTCCACAACTCATTAAAATGGTTAGACTTCTATATTACCAAACGCAAGTAAGCACATTATTGACATATTCGTCTTGTTTTTTATTTTTATGCTGTTGCATTGATTGACAGTTAATAACCAATAGTGCTTGGCAATATTGACCTGGCCTGCAGCAGTCTAAATTCACATTAAGAAAAACCCACTTTTTTTTTAATATTTGCAGAACGAAATTCAATTGGTCACCATTTGAAGTTGCCCCGACTACAGAAGATTCCGAAGAAAATTCTGTACAGCAGGCTGCTTTTGGCGAGGACGATGTGTTCGAAATTGAATTTACTGAAGACGATCCCTATTGCCAAGAACCGATAGACAGCACTCGAGGGTTAAATGCTATAAATAAAGAAGCTTTTGTGAATGCTATCAACATCGAGGACGAATTAACACCCCACCTAACATAAAGGAACACAAAAAACCGGAACACTGACAATATTGTCACAGAAATGATGGAAATTGGTAATTCAATGAAAGCGATGGAAGGCACTAGAAATAAAAAATAAATGGGTAGTGAAATGACTTCAGAAGAACTGTTTGGAAAACAGGTAGCAAGTTTTTTAAAAGGATATAATGTTGAAAGAAAAAGAAAATTTATGAAAACTGTATTTAATTTAATGATAGGTGATAATGATTTCAAATAAATAACATAAAATGTGATTATTGTTATTTGTAAAATATAACGTATAATTTGAAATATTCAACCTATAATTCACATAATACATATAATAAATTACAATACATCATAAGAAAACCTTAATAAATCTTTAGTCGTTTTATGCCTAGTGCTATGTAATTATCTTGGCCACTAATGGCTCCCTCCCGAGTTAAAAAATAATTGGCTAGATGATTTCTGTTGTCAAAAAATCTTTTTGCTGCCTTATTGCTGCCTAATCTTGGGATTTGTTGAAACGGTTGGCAATCATACACATACTGACGCCATTCACCCAAGCGTAGTTCGCCTATAAAACATTATATAATATTCACGTGCATAATATATTCAGAGTAACCATTGATTTCATGATCCACATAGTTCGGAGGGCAATACATTGCTGGCTGATCGGTGTTTGCTTCCCAGGTTTTTAAAAAGTTATGAAGACATATAGCTGCTTGGGTGTATTTTTCAATATTTTCCACCTTTCCTATAATTGGTCTCCAACGACCAACTAGAATTCCGAATGCGTTCTCTATAACTCTTCTAGCTCTTGACAAGCGGTAGTTAAAACAGCCTGAGCCTTTTTTAAAGATTTTCCTGGATAAGGTCTCATAACATTTTCCTTTAGTGGGAAAGCTTCATCAGCTACGATAAAATAAGGAAAGCTATGGTTACTGCAGATTTCAATCTGATTCGCAAGAGGCAAATATAGTTTGGTGTAATGAAGTTTATTAGCAAGATAGCTTTTACAAAATATTTCACCATCACTTTCAGAACCAGCAGATCCAATATCAACATACGTAATTATATAATTAGCATCGCACATAGCTAGCAAAAGAATACTGAAAAATTGTTTGTAATTAAAGTACCGCGAGCCTCAGTTGACCGGTGCTTGAATTCTGATGTGTTTTCCATCTAGTGTTCCTATAATATATTTTCTTTAATTTGCTTGTTTTTGGAATTACTATAGATATACCTATACAATGTGGAAAATTACAGCGCTGTTCAAATTGTTTTGATATTTTTAACCCACATTCTTCAGAATGTTCAATTAACACTCGTTTATTAAGTGCTGTCCTAATGGCTTCACATGTTTCATGAACTACATTGCATACTGCAGTTTTTCCAACACGAAACTTTTTACATTTTTATTCAATACTTTATACACAAATCAGTAATAGTCATATGGTACAGTCAATTTTCAAGAAAGGTACACCTATATTTGCACATATTATTTACAAACTAAGTATAATTACACAAATAACATAAAAACACAAAACACACGATATCTGTATCAAAGTTGGATAAATATAAAACAAAATAAAACAAAAAATTCTGGATATGCGTAATATATAAGTTGTGAACCCATTACGAGTACCACATTACCATATAAATTCTTGCTACCATAACGTGTCATGCGCTTGTGTGAAGAAGTGGTATATCAACCAAATCATTATTACTTGGCAGAAGTAAACATTTTCTCTTTATATCTTTTAAAGACCAAAAGCTTGGATCTTGACAAGTTGTAAACTTTACGAATATTTAAATACTGACGTGAATTAAAGGGATATTCATAAAACGATGAATACCGTTCAAATTGTCTTCCTATAATTACAGTTTCACCTGTCGCCTCCTTTACAATATTTTCAACCTGGATTACAGCTTCCGCTGTAGAGCAACATGAGTCTGCTCTTAAATATGAATTAATACTGAGCATATAATGACCGAGCATTACTTTTTTATATTGTTTGCCAGAAATATTAGGAATGAGAGACCCTAAAACATGCTTTATATCATGATTGATGTGATTATTTCCATCCAGAATCCTTTCATTAGGAGAAGCAAATTGTATTTCACACAACCTACGACAGATTTGTTGTAACGGTTTTGAAAGAGACAATCAATATTTTTAATTGACCTAAAAAGTTTTCAAAAAGAAACGCGGAAAAAGTATCCAAAGATCCGTAGCGTAAAGCATCTTTGCTAAGGTGACTTAAAACATGAACATTGTAGATCAAAAAATCTGCCCCGTATGACTTTTCAGAATGTTTAATAAATGTCATCAAAAACTTGGAAGCCAATTCACATTTATTTAAATCATTTTTAACTTTAAGGGATGCAAGCAGAACTATACCACAATGAAATAATAAGAAATGTTGATAAATAGCAATATCAATAATTTCATACAAAACAACAATGCCAGTATACAACAAAAATGTTCTAAACTCTGTTGCCTTAAAGCGTTGTAGTTCGATTAGAGATCTAGGTTTGCGATTAATGTCCTTAGATATGTAACCTTTTGAGGCTATTAATCTTTGAGATATTGTATTAACTTGTGTGCCTGACAATCTAACCGATAATTTTCCACCAACCCAACAATTTAATAGTTTGCGCATTATACCAAGGCAAACATTATGCATATACTCCGTAGGAAAATTGTTAACCATATCTATAGGCAATTCTAATAAAGGAGAATCTTCCACATCAAAATGATGATCATCGTCTAATTTCAAGCGAAATGATTTGTCTGTTCTTTCAGTAGATGTTAAACCTTTTAATATTACCCGACCGTTAATATATTCACCTACCTGCACACATTTATCACAACAAGAATACCCTCCAGGTGATTTTATACATTGTAACAAAATTTTTGTTACGTTAAATATCTGTAAAGAAAAATAATACTAGCTGTTGTTATTTTACGAGATTGTCATTTAGCGTGAAATCGTTGAATAATTTAATGTACTATAAGGAAGAACACCCCTTTCCGTTTACATTATTTTTCACCTATAAAGAGTATTTAATGGGGACTCCTATACTTTCGATATCGTGGATACCTTGAACGTAACTTGAGTTATATAAACTACAGGCGTTCTGATGTCCACTAGAGCAATTGTTAAACTTAACGCCTGCGCGAAAAGTGACGCGATAGCTAAGGTTGTTGGCAAAGCAGGAGGACATCCATCTTGCAAACAACTACGTGTACGTAGACTTCATTTTTGAAGATGAGAAATTTTGTTTGTAAGTGGGAGCTAAGAATAGCTCAAGGGGAATGATGGTAGGGCTTTTGGTTGTCGCGTGGAGGCTTCACGAAGGAGCTCTCGTGAAAGCTGCCCAGTCAACCTAGAGCAACAGTTACGACACGTGGTGAGGAAATCCATTAGTGGTAAGCATCGTGTAATTAATCAGCCTTGTTTAAAACTAATACTTGGTTCAATTTCTCTAGCACATTTAAGTAACACGCTTGGCTATGGAATTAAAATTTGGTCGTGTATGGTGAAATTGTTTGATTTGAGGCTGTCCGAAGGATTGTAACTAATACAGGCATGTTTTGTATCTTTCTGTATTTCAAGAGGATGGAATGCTATGTGTCTTAGTTCATCTATTACATTCGCCAGCATCGCCGTTGTACAATTAAAACAAAAGCAACCAGGTACTTATGAAACTATTTATTGAAAATTAATTTTGTGTACGAGTTACGGTTAAAGTTTTGATTTAACATTTACTAAATCACAAGAAACTTTTGTTAAAGAACGTAAATTTCAAGTTTATTTGCAAGATGTAATTATGCTCAAATCTCACGTAAAAATCAGTTTGAAAATTATTCCCTAGATATCTGATAAGTCAAATACCTTTCGTTCAGAACTAAATTTTTTTATAAGAGAAATTTTTGAACCTTTAGATAATTTAAAAGTTGTTATTCAGAGCACGAATATGATGCACATGTTAATTGTTAAAAATATGTATGAAATTCACCTTTGATTGAAAGATGTTTCTTGCAATATGTTGTGATTAGTAGAATACCTAAGCTGCTTTTAACATATATTGAACTGACTTTTATTAATTTCATGCTTAAGCCATATGAACTGTTTATGTAACAAGTTCTTTAGATAAAAATCTTGTAAGCCAGAACAGATCTGTTTTATGGATGTTTAAGAACCTAGACTGTATTAAATAATTTATAAATGCTAAGACCTCTCTAAGTAGAGAAGCAAATTTAGAGATTTATTTTGAAACTTACTTTATGTTGATTATTTTGATTATAGAGAGACACATTAAGAAACTTTTGAAACTTATTATATATTGATTATTAATTTTTTTTAAAAAAAATAATTTTTGCAACAAAAGAGAATTACACTTAAATTAAATTTTGAATTAATACCTTCGTCTTTTTATTTCACTAATTGAAATTAACATTGTCCAAATTAGATCAGCAAAACTTTGTATGTAGAAAAAGTTGATACAGTACCAGGTAATAGAAACGGAATAAGTAATGCCCAGTAGAGTTTTTTTATAGGTAAGGTGTTATTGAGATTTTGAATTCAGGCCAATCGATCTATAAAGATCGAAATATTTTGTTATTGTAAGGCACAAACAGTGTCTTATATATTATTTTTTTTGTGTGACATTTTTTTGCAGGTCCGACATCGTGGAAGCTGGGGCAGAGGTCCAAGAGGTTTCCAGAGGTATTGTTTATTGTAATTTGTATGTTTTTTGGTAATCATTATATTCTATAGGTTTCTGCGTCTTCCTAAAGGATACTTTAGTTTTGTTCATTGTCTATATAGATGCAGTGGCGTCCATTTACGTTTTTTTTTGTTCCCGTTTGTAGTCGAGCCCACCCTATATCCACGCCCAAACTCATTGCTCACCCTTGGGGTAATTCCCAGACTAGACCGCGAATATAGTAAAGCTCGTGGGTCCACCGAGGTTTTGTTCACTAATTGACTCACTCAATAACTAACCAAAAAAAAAAAACTACAGTTCACTGGTGCCCAAAATAAATATTTCACTGACGCCACCAACGTAGAGCGTGCAGTAAAGAAGAGCTTTACTAAATAATTACATTTCAACATTTAATAAATGCTTTTGCTGGGGCATCACATATAAAACGGTGTATTTGGATAGAATATTTCCTGTTTTGAAATTGAACATTATTTTTTAAGCTGTTAAATTCACATACAAAATCCTTTAGGAATAAACTAACTGGTTTTGGTTTTGTTGGACCACAACTCTTCTTGTTTTATTCGATTACCATATATAGGACGAACCCACCACTTGCAAAATAATTTTCAGAAACCCTTTCCTTACCGTTTTCACAAAACCTTTTGGGATTCCTAGAGTTTGTAGTAATATATAATCTGCCTAGCATCACAGCACAACAACTCATTAACTGTACGATTAGTAATTCAGAATTACTAAGCTCTGCACTATCTATATTCATAGTGGTTACTGCTGATAATAACAATAAAACTAAAGAATAAAGTAATTAATACCACTATTTGGTTATAAACAAAAATATTTATAGGTTATATAAGATAAAGATAGCGTGGTTATTATCACGCTAAAGTGGCAGTTTGACAAAGTACGCATGCACAGCAAACCAATAATTAACTACTTTAAGTTGTTTTGGACGCAGAAATATTATATTAATTTGAGTTACGTTAATTTATGTTACGTTAAGTGAATGAGAACATACATTTAAGCATGCATGATGAATACACTAAGATAAATAATTGTCAGTTAAATTAAGGAAACAATGTATTGTAACGGGCTACTACTACCGCGTTTCTTTAATTTAAAACAAGTAATAATAAAGGTCTTTATTACTCACTGTTCACAAGTCTAATTAACAGTATATGCCTTATTCATATATGTTTTCAGTCCACTTAACAATGAAGCACTATTACACTAATGAATTTACAAGCACTAATTTCTTCTTAAACAAACTTCTTTACCATAGGTCCATTAACAACACTAACACAACTATTTGTTTATACACTTCTGTTTATTTATGTATACCACAAGCTGCATGTACATTAGACACAGCATATAACATTTATGTATACTCTTAAAAGCTCAAACTACTATTACTTTACAACGTTATAATTTATATTAGACATTCTAGTATAGACTGACCCTTGCATTTCTTAGCGGTCTTATATATACTCAGATTTAAAGATATGACTCATCTTCTGATAATTACGAGAAACTTCCCGGTCTGGCGAGAATGAACAGTGCTGGCGGCGTTTTGTGTGTTTGATTGCTAGAAGCATTCTAGAATCCTGGAAACTATGCAGACCCTACAACGCTTGTGTGTTTGACGGGTTGCCTAATAGTAGCTCGCAACAGTATCTACAATTTGAACAATTTAAATAAATGTAGGTAGAGTAGAATTTATTTAAGAAGAGCCTGTACATCATGTAACATATGCGCAAACCTTGAAAGTCAGTGGTGAAGCGGATATAATAATTCTTATCAAACTCCCATAGTGCAAATATTCTAAATTCAAGTTTTATTCTGTTGGCGGTTTAAATTTATATGGCGAATACGCGAATAAAGAAGACATAAAACAGAAAGGAAACTATGTAAGCGGAAGAAAAATATATAGAATATCAAAGTCACAAATATCAATTGACATTTAACAGCAAATTACCTACGCCACTGATATGCTGAACGAACACGCCTATTTATAAACATTGGACTAATCTGACATCGTTCTAGCCGTGTGCGCATGATGACGTACGGGCTATTCTTAATATAAAATTCTAACTGAATATGCAATCTACAATTGTTTGTAATTAGTTCGCTTAATAGTAGCTCGCAACAGTATCTACAAGATTTGAACAATTGTAAATAAACTGTAGGTAGGAGAATTTATTTAAGAAGAGCCTGTAACATCATGTAACATATGCGCTTAAACCATTGAAAGTCCAGTGGTGAAGCGGATATAAGTAATTCTTATCAAACTCCCATAGTGCAAATATTCTAAATTCAAGTTTTATTCTGTTGGCGGTTTAAATTTATATGGCGAATACGCGAATAAAGAAGACATAAAATCAGAAAGGAAACTATGTAAGCGTGAAGAAAATATATAGAATATCAAAGTCACTAAATAATTTATCAATTACACAACCATATAATGAAGAACATCGCTATTTAATTACTTATCTATTCGTTCTATAAGTGCCAGTGATATGTACGTCTTATTAACTAAACCGATTATGTGCTGCTTTGTTCTAGTTCGCTTATTAGCTGCAACTTTTAAAAGACTTAATCGATTGATTAAACGCATAATGCGGTCCCAATACAAACGAACATTCACATTCGCATGCTAATATGTGTAGAACTATTATTGCATCTACTAAATAGAAGCTTAGAATATTCATACTGCGGTCCCATCTTAACGAACGTCCGATTCACATAGCAATTTATGTAATTATACTACATCTCTGAATAACTACCTTTGAATAAGTCTTATTATGCGGTCCCACTCAAGTGAACGTCCATTTGCATGTAATTTATGTAATTATGCTGCAGCGTTTAAAATTCGCTTAGAAAGACATTTGCTGTCCCATACAAACGAACGTCCATTACGCATGCAATTTTGTAATTATTTGCATTTGTAAAAGTAACCTTGCAGTTTCATATACGGTCCCATACCAAGGAACGTCCATTCATATGCAAATTATGTAATTATGCCGCATCTATTAAAAGTAGCTTGAAAATTCATATGGGGTCCCATACAAACGAACGTTCATTTGCATGTAGTTTATGTAATTATACTGCTGCGCATAAAAGTCGCTTGAAAAAACATATGCTGTCCCATACAAACGAACGTCCATTATCATGCAATTTTTGTAATTATGTTACATTTTGTAAAAGTACCTTAAAGTTTCATATGCGGATCCATACTAATGAACATCCATTCACTTGCAAATTATGTAATTATGCTGCATCTTTTAAAAGCAACATGAAAATTCATATGCGGACCCATACAAACGAACGTCTATTCACATGCAATTTATGTAATTATGCTGCATCTTTTAAAAGTATTCTGAGAATTCATATGCGGTCCCATACAAACAAACGTCTATTAGCATGTAATTTATGTAATTATGCTGCTGCGCATAAAAGTCGCTTAACAAAACATATGCTGTCCCATACAAAAGAAAGTCCATTCTCATGCAATTCATGTAATTATGCTACATCTCGTAAAAGTACCTTAAAGTTTCATATGCGGATCCATACTAATGAACATCTATTCACTTGCAAATTATGTAATTATGCTGCACCTTTTAAAAGTAGCATGAAAATTCATATGCGGACCCATGCAAACGAACGTCCATTTACATGCAATTTATGTAATTATGCTGCATCTCTTAAAAGTAACTTGAAAAGCCATATGCTCTCCCATACAAAGGAACGTTCGTTCGTATGCAGTTTATGTAATTATGCTGCATCTTTTAAAAGTAGTTTAAGAATTCATATACAGTCCCATACAAACGAACGTCCATTCGCATGTAATTTATGTAATTATGCTGCTGCGCTTAAAAGTCGCTTGAAACAACATATGATGTCCCATACAAAAGACTCTCCATTCTCATGCAATTCATGTAATTATGCTACATCTCGAAAAATTACCTTAAAGTATCATATGCGGATCCATACTAACGAACATCTATTCACTTGCAAATTATGTAATTATGCTGCATTTTTTAAAAGTAGCATGAAAATTCATATGCGGACCCATACAAACGAACGTCCATTCACATGCAATTTATGTAATTATGCTGCATCTCTTAAAAGTAACTTGAAAGGCCATATGCTGTCCCATACAAACGAACGTTCATTCGTATGCAATTTATGTAATTATGGTGCATCTTTTAAAAGTAGCTTGAAAATTCATTTGCGGTCTCATACAAACGAACGTCCATTCACATGCAATTTATGTAATTATTCTGCATCTCTTAAAAGTAATTTGAAAAGCCATATGCTGTCCCATACAAACGAACGTTCATTGTTATGCAAATTGTGTAATTATGCTGCTTCTTTTAAAAGTAGCATGAAGATTCATTTGCGGACCCATACAAACGAACGTCCATTCACATGCAATTTATGTAATTATTCTGCATCTCTTAAAAGTAACTTGAAAAGCCATATGCTGTCCCATACAAACGAACGTTCATTGCTATGCAATTTATGTAATTATGCTGCGTTTTTTAAAAGTAGTTTGAGAATTCACATGCGGTCCCATACAAACGAACGTCCATTCGCATGTAATTTATGTAATCATACTGCTACGCTTAACAGTCGCTTGAAAAAACATATGCTGTCCCATACAAAAAGAACGTCTATTCTCATGTAATTATGCTACATCTCGTAAAATTACCTAAAACTTTCATATGCGGTTCCATACTAACGAACAACCATTTACATACAAATTATGTAATTATATTGAAAATTTAAATGCGGACCCATACAAACGAATGTTCCATTTGTAGGCAGTTTGTGCGATATACCGCAACGCTAAAATGTCAATTACAAAAGCATGTGTATTCGCACAGTAACTAACACTCATTGAAAGTAAATATAGACTATAAACATTTTACATTCTACAAAGGTGTCTTGAAGGTACATATAGTCTCACATACTAACGAAGATTCATTTGCTTGATTTTTATGTTTGTACTGTGCACATCAAAACTAAAAACCCATATGCTGTCCTACAATAGTGAACGTTCATTTTATGCAATTTGGGTGATTACGGATCAAAAAAAAATTCTATAAAAACATTTGTGGTTGCATACTGACAAGCTTAAATTTTACATAAATTTTGTGGGTGTTCTATATAAATTTCTAAATGCTTTAATCGTTTATATCTCCTCACATACTAACAAATGTCCAATTGTATGTTTTTTATGTAACTGTGGTTCATTACAAAAAAATCATTTAGAAATAGTAATGTAATTTGTCTGCTTTTCCATATTACAAAAACACTTTAGAAAGACATATGCTGTTACATATTAAGGAACGTTCATTGGTATGTATTTTGTTTAGCTATAGTGCATTACAAAAATTTATTTCTAAAGACTTTTACAATCACGTACTGAACGCTTTTTTTTAGCAATATTTCGCATGAGAAAACAATCTAAGAACACACGTCTGTATATGTATTTAAATTATAACAAGTTCAATTAAAACATATATACATAATAAATGTTGTTTTATTTAACAACATCTATATACATAATTAGATACACTTGTATAAATTGTATTGTCATCAACAAGTTCCGATACCTGTAACGCAATACGTTAGGCAAAACTTACATTAAATGGTAACACATAGCACTTAATTTTGTAATGGACTACTTTGCTATGTGAGTATCCTGCAAAAATCTTTATTTTATTTGAAGTAGTATTTAAAACCAAGTCTTGCAATTAAATGCGTATTTTTATTCCAATTCAACTGAAAACCACGAATATAATTGTTTCATTTCTGTAAATACACAGGAAAACTCGAAAAACTGGTTGTCAATTATTTTAAAACCACATGAATGTAAATAAATCAATTATATTTAAATAATAAAATTTCACAGTAGAAGCATTTCAGGTTGAGAAATACATTAATATGCACCTCAAACAGGAGTTTTAGGATGTGTCAAACAAATTACAGGCAATACGATATAGTTTTAATAGGAGTAGCTGCGGCTATCATAAAGTAAACCACGGATACATTTTTTTACAATGTAATCTGTAAACGGTAAGTCATGAAAATGCACACTTATAGGGTTACCAAAAATGAGGTGTTAAGTACTTTAATTTGATAGTTTTATATTTGATGCGTTTTGTTGGCCGCATCAATAATAATGACTTATACTACGTGCTCCTGAAGGTTATTTGTTCTAACGAACCCTTCAACATGTAGACGGAATTATGTTTAGCATTCACTAACGAAGCGTCGTTCTGTGAAAGCGCGATGTTTCATTATTTTTCTAAATGTGTATTAAACTCTACTGATTGTGATTTCTCAATAAAACTCCTAAAAAGTGTACAGTCCTACTTGCTCTAAGTAATCTCATCAACTATTTGGCCTTCTCACGGATTTTTGAATTAGCATCGATTAAAATTACTTGGAAACTAACTAGAAAGTATCGATTGTGGAAGGAATGGTTTCATCTTTACTTGTATTTAGCTGCGCTGACTTTTTGCTGTATGGTTTCTACAGGTAAACAAGAAATAAAAACTGTTTTTGAAAATGGTATTTGAACGTGCGCTATCACTGCCAGACGTAAGTCTCCATAAATTCCTTGCTAGGTTTACGTTGTGTTAAAAGACAGGGTATAAAGATTAAATATTTTGATTTTATAGCCTCATCCCTCTTTCACTAGTTATGACAAAAATATTTGCATATCTTCGGTGATGCTTCATTAATTTGATTTATTTGTTAAATAAATAAGTATTTGATATTTAGGTATTTAGGTGTTGTGTTTATATGGAGGGAATACACGGGGTACGTGATCCTAATTCCATCTGCTCTCCCCTATCCTTAGTGAGGGTGTATGATCGGTCCTATGCTGCGGACTCGAGAGTGAGTGGTTAGTCACTATTTTCTTATGTGGGTTCTGGGGACGAGAGCAATAGCATATGTATAAAGTCTTATTGATGCCTAAACTGTGTATGTGTAGAATAATTATCTTTATGCGTACGATGGTATTGACTATTAGCTTTGGTACTGACTTCTTTATTATTTTATGTGCGTATTTTTAGCCTCACAACAGCATTGATTAGAAATTTTATATTAGTTTTTAACTTTTTTATTGGAACAATTTTATGTGGGTACTGTTAGGCTCACAACAGCATTGATTAGTAATTTTAATTAGTTATTACCTTTTTTATTGGGAAATTTTATGTATTTATTGATATGGTATTATTTATTGATCTCTGCATTGTGACATTTGTATGTCTTTCATTTTATGCTTACGATGATAATTTAGAGCTGTTGTTTGTAGTGTGGGAATTTGGTTTTTCTTTTGGTAGTTAAGGGCGCGATCGGATGTATGGTTGGCTGCCTAAAATCCATCAAAAAACAGGTTATTCTGTTTGGTAAATAACTTTTGTTGGATTGAAAAAATGCAAAATGTAACTTCACCATTAGACTCACAAAACTTTGTACTTTCTAACGAAGGTTTGTTTTTTTTTCTAAAGTGGAGTAATACGCAAGAAATAGCTGTTAGAAGTAATGGTAAAAATTCACTTACTTTATTTTAGTTACTACATCTAACAGAATCGATTTGTATATAAAAAAAAGCATTCGTTGGATAGCAGAATACATATATAATCGTTCTGTAAAAAAAAATTTCAAAAATATTGATCATGATAGCCGTAGTGTACTGAATGGATTTTATTGAATTATTACATCAATTGTACGCCATTTTAATAGAAGTTGTTCACGACTTTTTCCGAAGATGGCACTGTTAATGATGTGTAGAATAAGGTTTAAAACCAGAATATTTCAAATTAAATTATTTTGGACTTTGTTTTTGTCGCATTGAAATACCATTTGATAAGTGTAATATAATAATGATTGGATTAATTGCGAATATTTATGAAGCCAAAAATGATATAACCTCAACATCCATGGTTGTTTATAACAGTTTATAAACTTCCATGTTTATGTTTACAAGCGTTACAGCAGTGTACTTTGGGAAACTTATACTATGTTATAATAGCTTTTAAAAAAAGGGTAGTGTGCCGTATCTCAAAACGTGACTAGAAATTCTACAATATTCAATGTAAGAAAAATATTGCTTCAGTTAGCAAAAGTGAAGTTTATTAAAATATCTTAGTGGAACCATCACACGGAATTAGGATACATATTGTTACAAATTAGGCTACACCTTTGCTACTCAGCAAAATGATTTACAAATTTGAACGATCTGGGGGGAGGACGTTCTCAAAAAACAATAATTATTCCTACATCATTTTACACTTCACTTTGGGGAAGTTCATTGTCTTGTGTATCTTACCAGGGGTCTGCAATGGTAATTATATTTTCGATTTGAAAAGTGTCAAAATCAGCTTTAAATACATAGACAACTTATTAGTCTTTCCATTCTTTACCCCACATAGCAGGCTTCAAAACTCCCACTAATCATGAAATATATATTAAGCTAAATTAAAAATAAAAGCGTAAAAGTTTGTTTAGGATTAAATGAATTACAAAACTAGACCTATCTTTAGGTGATTAGAAATAAACCATAAAAGAATTCCTTTTGGTTTATTCTGTCAAAAATAGCTATTTTGTTACATTAAATTGCTTTGTTAAAAACGAGTAAACGTTTATTTCAATAAATATTTCATAACTAATAGAATATTTGGGGTCTTCGGTTTAATATCTTTCATCAAATGCTATTATCGAAGAAAGTATTTCCAATACAAAAAACTTTGACTTGTTACCTGTAAAGTGTGCTTTATTAAAACAAAGTTATTACAAATGTTTTATTTTTAATGAATAACTAACAAAATAAAAATAGGTTCAATTGTTGTAATATTTACACTAATGTGTATATAGGTATTTTTAACCGTTAAATCATTACCAACCAAAAATTTAAAAGGAACACTGTTTTACACCATACGTAGCAATGTAAATGATATAAAACTATCCGTAAGAAGAGGGAATAACAGGCATTTCTAAATATTTGTTAAACCCCATATTTTAAGGTCAATACATAAATGTTTAATAATAAATATACTAACAGCTTTCGAATTGAAATTGACTTTATTGTTTTTAATATTACATTCAATATTAGTATATAAGACATATTTGCAGGTCCATGCAGGTGAAGTTTAGTCATAGACTACTTTTACACCACTACATATTTCTACAAGAAAAATTAGTGTTCCTGCTTATCCAAATGATTTGTTTACAAGAGTAACACATTCACACGTCTTACTGCTTCGACATACTCGCGATATTGCAAAACGAGTCATTTAATATCTTCCAACCACAAATGCATTAGTTTCAGAATTAATAATATATTATGTATTTGAACGATAGTATTATCGTTCATCATAAAGTACGAGTCAGAATACAATATGAACAAATAATGAATGTATAGCCTTTGCAAATAATTTTTTGAATTGGGAGCAGGTAGACCACTCACGTAGTAATGGACCAGAATAATGAATAATGAATTGTGAATGATCATCAGATGAACAGTTGGTAGTACTTGCAGTATTAATTTCTTCTACAGAACACCTGTTGTAATGGCTTATGTGGACATGTTACTAATTTTTTGTAGACTGAATATTGATCTAATGGATCATACTTTTCTACATCTTTACTCAAATGACACAATGTGTGGATATTGTACGCAAAACATTCTTTGCCATAAAAATTTCACAATGTTTCACAAAATCTGTAAGAAGTGAATTATTAGCTAATTGGGAACCAAATATTTGAATGTGAGAACTTGGAAATAAGGGTATGCCATCAATATTGAAACTCGATTTGATTTCTTTATCAGGAAATACGCTATTTAATGAGATGTGCGGCAATAAATTTACTACTCCTAATTGACCAATATCCTTATTTATTGAGTAGTATGAGTTTTTAACAAAGTTTTGCAGTCCAGAGGTGGGATAAATGGTATGCAGACACAATTCGCAGCAACTTGGTAGTAGCTGAGTGGGATTTGTTACGATCAGTTACCCAATTGCTTAATTTCATCGATAAATTAGTTTCAGAGACATTAAGAGTATATTAGCAATCCTGGGTAAGGCTATTTGGGAAACTAGATTCATCGTTCGACTCACTATTATATACAAACTCTTGTAGTGTAACCGACCTGAAGGCTGACCCAAACGCTCTCTATAAACCGTACACCGGGCTCCATGATCTAACATCTAGTGGCAGTGGCGAGAAGGTTTGAAATAAAACTACAGTATTTTCCTAACTTTACGTTTAATCAAAAGAATAACCACTAAATAGGCCATTCGCATGGAAAAAAATGACATACAAAGCAAACAGTGCCGTACTCAACCTGGGTGATTGGGGAAAGAGCACGGCAGAAAACCCCAAACTGCCCTCACACTTCCAACTGCATTTAGCACATCTCGACAAGGACGGGTAACGTACAAGTACCCAGATCACCAACATTGAATTTAATGGGATGTCAACTGTTACCCAGACATACCACACATGACAACTGAAGAAACGTTACTGTAAACCAGCTAGTCTTTTCTGGTAGGTACCGAGGTTGGATAACCAATACTACCCCAGCTAAAGTTGAAGAGGGGGGACACCAGGAAGATAAAATCAGAGGTTCAATTCAATTACATCACAACAATTATCACAAATGTTAAATACTAGTTAATTATATAGGAACATCGGCTAAATAATAGGATATACAAAACAACAAACAATATAATTAACTTTAAACCGAGATATGAGCGATGCAGTGGGATATGTGGTTAATAAGCTGAAATAAAACAATTACACATGATAAAATGACAAATGAAACATAAAAATATCAAACATTATTAAATAAGTTGACATCAAATACATGCCAAAATTCTATAGCACAAATACAGTCCCAGAGTCAGACACTAAATGTTTATATAAATGCATGTTAGTTAAATATATGAAACCTAGTAAGCGAACGTTAAAAAATATTCATTCTGATAGCATCAGTTAAAACGTACCTTTTAAAATTTAAACACATCCTAGCATTACAAGTTCTAACTAAAAAAATACACAACAATTTTGTGGTGAATTCAAGTTCTATCTTAAAACCAAAATAAATATAACATAGAAATATAACACTGTTCATATTCAAACTTGCCTAATAATTTGATTCAATACAATGTCAGTATTTATCATTAATTGTCGTAAAATTACAGTAATTATTATTATTTATTATTATTACGTACTCAACAGGAATAATCCAATTATAGAGCAACGATACATACAGATATTTTATAATAAATATCTATAGTACTAACTAGAATATTACAACAAGTTCATTAACATGCTACTTAACTCCTTGTAAGACAGCCCAAAAATATCACACTGATTTGCTATATTATTGTACAACCTACACATTGTGTATAGTGGTGAATTAATCAAAAGATTTGTCCTAGGGGTTTCTGCTAGATAAAAGGTACTAGGTAACCGAGTGGGGCAAGTCGGAACATATATGCTAATGTACTGCAAAACATGTGAGTTATCTACCTTCCCATGTACTAGTTTATGCAGGTAAAATACGGCGTTTACATTTTCTCTGGATTCCAATGTTTGTAAGTTAAACAATCCCAGTAAGTTCTTTTTTGACATATTCCAGTCATAATGCCCTGTTGATTTATAGTAAAAAAAAGTACCTCTGCAATAAGTGCAATGCAATTGTAGTTTCAACTCTAAATCTAAAATCACACTCATTTATACATAAAACAACCGGCATCAAATTCTAAGCCAAAAGCAACAGGTAACACATAAATATTCTGTTCAATGATTAAATAACTAATGGTTTTACAACAAATACCAACATCATATTCAAAACAATGCTCCGACTGTCGACTCGATCGACCGTCTCGACACATGCACCTTCTGATACTGTAAATTCTGACGTCATGGAATGCATTCAGAAGCCTGCAAGTGATTACTAAGCTACTCTAACAAATACCTTCGAATATCGAAATGTACACTAAAATATTTGTAATAATTATCGACCAATGAGAAATCACTTAGAAACAGTACAGATTACTTCATTCGCCCCTTTGAAAAGTTTCGAACGAAAATCATGAGGCTGGACATCTTCAGCACTCCTTTAAATAGAAATATATTAGCATGCCCTTAACGTCAAACCAACCAATAGCTAACTGGGAGTTCTCTATAAAAACCCAGGACACAACGAAGTTATAACTGACAGTGTAAGGATATCAGAATTGAAACACCAAGATCTATCATAGGCAGATCTCCTTCCAATGTGGCAACCAAGAGTCGGTATGATAGCTACCGTACCTTTCACTAACTGTCAATAATGGTAACAGGTTCAAGTATTGAAATAAATTAGCAACCCACAAAAGACGTTAGGATACCGCAACCTAATTGCGCGATGTACGCTTCGGTGTAGAGACGTATTGGTGTTGCTCTGTGCTAATATCAATTTTAATACCTTGCAATAATTTTATGTGTGTGTATTATTACCGTTATCTTACTATGCCTTTTACTCGAGAACAGGTGAATGATATTACTGATAACATTAAACAATCCATAACTAACTTAATGCAAGATGTCAAATTCATGGAGGTTAACACTGAAAAAGTGCCCGATAGAATAATGCAACCGTTAGAAGATAAGTTGGCTGGTTTACACAAAATTATAAATGAACTTAAAAAAAAAGTCGATTTAAAAATAAAGCTAGATGCCCTAGAAAACTACACTCGTCGAAATAATATAAGAATTTTTGGTATGGAAGAAAAGTTGATTAGGAACTGTTAACTATGATTCCTAAATTGTATACGGAGAAGTTAGGTATTAGAATTACAGAAGCTAATATAGATGTGTGTAACAGAGTTGGAAAAATAATCAGTGGAAAGGCACGGGCTGTTATTGTGAAGTTCACGGCTCACAGAAGTAAATATAAGGTTTTAAGTAATAAAAATTGTTAAAGGGTTCCAGTATTCGAATAGTAGAAGATTTATCTAGGCATAAATATTTGCTTTACCAGGAATGCTTAAAAGATATCAAAAATGTGAGGTATGGTCAATGAATGGAAATATATGTTATCAAAATGGTCAACGAACTAAGGTCACTGATATCACACAAATAAACTAGAATAGATTTACGTCCAGTTTGTGTGTTCCTTGTTTATTGGTTTTATATAGTAATTTAGTTTGTAATGTTTAAGAAAAATCATTGTTTATTACTGGGTGGGTAGGCAGGTTATATAGTGTAATCAATTTATTTAGCATGTGATTGACGGCAAGTAGTTTTACAGCAATCCCAATTATAGCAAGTGATTATTCCTGTTGTTCAGTATTTACACTCAATTAACAAATTTAATTTAAGCAGTTACTGTAATTATGCAACAACTTAAGTTAGCACATTTAAACGTTCGCTCATTGCAGCCACATTTTCCGCAAGTTAAAGAGGTCATTTTGTTGAATGATTTTGACATATTTGGAACTAGCGCAACTTGGCTTCAGCAACATATTACATCTGGACAAAGTTAGTATTGTGAAATATAATATTGTTCGTAAAGATAGACATACTTGGGAGGGGAATTGCAATATATGTTAAGAATACCATTAAATATGATATTATACAAACAAGTGGCAAAATAATCCCCCATAGGAGGTATTATAAGGAACTTTTTGATGTATTAGAAGATAGTATGAGATACTTTACTCGAGGTTGATACAGTATTTTGCATGGGTGATACGAATGTAGATTTGTTGTATTTTGGTAGTGTGGAAAGTAAATGTGCTTTTTGAAGATATAGGGTTTACACAGATGGTCAATCAAGCTACTAGGGTAACGCTTAACTCGGCAACATCGATTGACTATAGATTAGAATTGCTTGGTAACAAAGATGTTGTGCAGCTTTTAATATTTGCTTTTATTTGTGGAGAGACTTATCTTGTTGCTTTGCCTGTGCTTGTAATATATAAACAGGATCAACGCATTTCTTTCCAGCAGGAACATTTTTTCAATAATCTCTGGCAATATGCAAAAATAAAACCGGTCCAATTTTGGAACCATAATAGTTTCCCAAAAGCTAATATTTCTGTATATTTTTCCACCAACAGTGGATTGTTATCACCGCTGTACACTACAAAGTAACAGACGTCTTTTGTTGAGATGTTCAATTGCCCTTGAATCTACAACAATAATCATTACAAAATTAGTGCATACACACAACACACACGTGCGCCACACACACACACACACACACACACACACACACAGTTCGCCCACAAAATGTACTTCATATTTGCATACCTGATAATAATAGGGAGTCCTTTTAAGTTTTATTTCGCCATTGACTAGCTGGAGGCATGTTGTCTTATATTTAGAATTCCTTCAATTAAAGATAAATGTTCTTGCGCAATTTTGTACATACACTTAATTTCCATTATGGCATTACTGCCTATAAGTCCTAGAAAAGAATATCTGTATATCTATACTGAAAGCAATGCATACCATCTGGTGTTGCTCCCAAATATCCTCTTGCTAAGTCTACAAATAGGCCACATTCTCTTACCAAAATTTTCCTCTCCATCGAAAATCTTTCCTTGACCATTGGTTCCTTCATTTTACCATATTCTATAGCCCGACTATTGGAAAAGTTTTTATATAGAATAGTTTTGACAAGGCCATAAGAGGTATGGTCCAGTCTTTTAACAACTGACCCAAAGTGAGACGCTGTCAGCCTATTTCTTCTATTTAATAAAAAAATTGGATTTTCAAATTGCCCAATTGTTTTACACTGTATTTCTTCCTGCATTGTTTTTGTTATCTGTTAAAAGCAATGATACTTACACAATACATGTTTTTCAAAATGCTTACCTGCATGGCGTTTAATAATCTTTTTCTTTCTGACTCCATTTCTGTCGATGATAACTCTGCTTGCTCTGCTTTTGGTCCATATGAATTGTTTACAATTTTTGGTAACTTGATCTTTGTTTTTTTCTCGGTCATTTGTGTTACAATATGTCTTCTTGCAGCAATCAACTGCGCTTTATGTGTTTGTTCAGCTAGATACTTTTTAAAATAGTGACCCGGACTTACATTGAGAGCAGTCTTCCATGGTGTAGAATGCCAATCGAAGCCCTTGTCATATCGCAATCCTGTTAGATGTGATCTACTCTCAAAGGATCCTCTTTGGGTAAGATTAAGCCTCTTCCCAGCATTAAATCGTGCTAAGATACCCATAAACAGTTCTGCTCGATTATTTGTTTCAACGTCCAACAACTTATGTGCTTTTTGTACAACTGAATCGAGTACCCCTAAAAAATGACACAATTTAGGATTAATCATTCAAAATCTGTAATAATATACCATTTATATGCAATAACAGACCAGTGGCTTGAATATTTGTGACTTGGCTCTGTGTGCTTTCGCCAACATTGACACAATATGAATCTTTGCAGTTCCGATGATCATTAAAAGCATGGTTGGGTGTATTTAAAATATCTTCTTTAGCACCTCCACATCCCCATTTGCATTACTGTAAATCACACTTTGAACAGAATTTTCCAGCTCTGCAATTATGTTGTTTGTCAATTGGTTTCTAACAGGCAAATTTACACTAGTATCCTTTTTGATGCACCTTAATGCTCTTCCATAATTTTTTAAAACATGGTTAACACATTCTATTTTTTGTACGGCCGTACCATATTCCACATTTCGTCTAATACTAGCAAACACGTTAGAATCTCCATCGGCAATGAAGGTTTTGTATCGAAGTCCATGCATTTCGATTGATGTTTTAAAACCTTCGGTTATTATGTCAGCTTCCATTGCTGATGAACTTTCAGACCAGTTTCGATAACAAATGTGTTTACTTGGAGGAAGTTTTTGTTGGTGGCTCTAGCACAAATCGAACAATATTTGTTACGAACTCCTAAAACAATAACTTTTTGGTGCGCCTTCCAATGATAGCAGCCTAAAAATATAAAACATTACTGCAATATTCGAACAATGCAATGGAAATTTTATATGTAATTATTATATTTGTAAATAGAGTTTTACATCTGTTATGTTATTACTTGTATTATTAATTAAACGTAATTAATACTAAAACACAGTTTGTAATAACCTTTATTTTGATAAAGGTTATTACAAACTGTGTTTATGTAGTGAACAACTGCTCAACAGAGCAAAACCGTTTTGGCCAAACTCTGGCATAAGACTTCCTAATGCTCTCCTCCACTTTATACATAACAACATCAATCACTTGAAAGTTCATAATGTACATGCAAAGACACCTTATACAACAAAATATAAACACTTGATATACAGGGTGCATATAACATTTTTGTTCCAGCAATATTAAGTTTTATGTTTATTATTTATTTAATAGCTAAATTAATAGAAGTCATAATAATTATGCATACATAAATCTGTGATATAATGATCTTTATAAGTGTTTGCTAATTAATTCTCTAATGTCCAGATATACATAAAAATGTTGTTATAGTACAAATACTGTAAAGTATTTCAAAATATAGTAGAAAATATTATTTTATTATAATTGCATTAAAGGTTATAGTAACGATACTCACCACTCCCGAAGCAGCATCATAACTATGACCATATGACCTTTTGCTCCAACCTCCATCCAGATATACTGTAATATATGGAATTCCATCTGCATCAACATCAAGGTTTTGTCTCGCCAACTCTAACTCTACTTTTCCATTTTCTTCCATATCTTTCATAAGATTGTCCTTCCATACCTAAACAAACTGTCAAGTAAGATATTAAACAATTTGATTTTCTTACAGCGCCTAATTTGGCTTCAATTTTTTTAAATTGGTAGAGTGTCATGGGAGGTACATCCATAACTGCAAATAGTTCCTGAGAATGGCCATATGTACTGCCAGTTGCCAGAGTACCCCAAACAAATCCATAATTAATTTTTGATTTTTGTGAAATATCTTCAGTGTAATGCTTGTATATTTTATCACACATTGTACATGCAAACATAAGGCAGCTTACTAGACCTAATCCTCTGTTACATTCCTCTTTCAAATATAGTTTTCCACCAGTACAAATTTGGGAATGTCGGTATTGCAGATCTATGGACCAACTCAATACATATTGCAAATCCACAATGCGGTTTCCACTAACAGTTGGTTCTTTAGGAGAGTGATTTATCTCGAAATATAATTTATGAGCCTCTATTCTAAAAAACAAAACAAAATATTAGATTTTTAGAAACCCAAAATTTAGCATATTTACAGGACGACTCACTAGTGTGACAAAGTTTAATATACCGGTTATTTATTGTAGAAATTATAAAAAAAAATCAATTTACACAAATTGTAGCCTGTATTATTTCAAAAATTGTTTCATATCTACAGGGTGTTCATAATTATATCAATATAAATATATATATATATATATATATATATATATATATATATATATATATATATATATTATAAGTAGTTTTTTACACAAGGTGAGTTTATATATATTGCTGTGTTTCCCTATTATTAGAATCGAGCCTTCACGAATTGGGCGTCAAGAATGCTGTGAATCCTACAAAAAGCTATTCATTAACTTAACTGTTCCGTTGACTTTCTTCTGTTAATCGCCTCTTTACTCTTTTCCGCCTCGGCTGCTCACCTAGTTAAAACTTTCATCCTCAATCATAAAAAACAAACACATTCCTATCACAAACACCAACGTTAACTCTATTTACATCAATATTTACAATACATTAAAATTTCAAAATTAAAATTCAGCATAAATTCCAGTATCAGAAAATTTCAAGATTAAATTTATTATCATTTTAATGTGCATCCAGAATTAAAGTCCTTGTAGATGCCTACTAATTAATATAACAATCTATGCAGACCTGAGTCTGAGTACAAAGGAGCATCTCCCACCCCTTTACGTTAATTAACCAGCTTCGTCTAATTGAGCTCAAAGACATACCCAAATTTTCATCATAATCCAGAACATAAATACTAAATACTCCTTTCTACTTAAACAAGAAAATTTCACCTTAAAATTAAAAATTTGTTGTTAGTACAATTTCACTACTGTCCATTTTAAGTAAATCAATTATAAAGTTATTCAACACACACCAAAACATCAAAATCGAACAACAAAGCATAAGTTACCTGAAGGTTAATACACTCGTGGCCCCAATGTATATCGTCCTTTGTTAATCACACCAATCCAACTGGGTTATGTTTAGGTACTCGTATTGCTGGTCGCCTTTAAAATTTTCTACACCACCATTCATCTAAAGTTGTTTCAGTGCTTTTCCGGAACTCATTTGTGTATGGTACTGTACACGATTTAAATTTGTAAATTTCCCAATTATAGCCATCGGCCTCGGTACCGTAATTGGTAAACGCACAGTTCCGGCAAAACTGAGATGCAGGTTCAAATCCTGTCCAAGGCCTTATATTTTCCATCTTTCAATTACTAGCTCGATTTTAAATGATCATTTGGGCTTTACTTATAAAAGTCTAAGTTATTATTTCATCTTATTAATTGCAATTATATATATATATATATATATATATATATATATATATATATATATATATATATATTACTCATATTTAGACCAGGGTAGAAAATTAAATAATCAAATCAAATAATTTTAATTACCGTGTATAAGGAATTTCATTAAATAATACGCTTTATTAAAACCTTGAAGCATAAATAAACTCGGTCGTTTCAGTAAAATGATAATAAAAACTCAGACTCCGGTCTGCTTATCTTGTTATATTAATTAGTAGGCATCCAACAAGGACTTTAATTTTGGATGCACAGTAAAATGATAATAAAATTAATCCGGAAATTCTTTTTAAAACTGAATTTTATGTTCAAATTTAATTTGAAAATTTAATGTATTCTGAATATTGATGTAAATAGAGTTAACGTTGATGTTTGTGGTAGGAATGTGTTGTTTAATTTTTATGATTGAGAATGGAAGTTATCTAGAAGAGCAGCCGAGGCGATTAACAGAAGGAATCAACGGACCAGGTGATTTAAAAGGTTTCACAGCATTCTTGGCGACCCAAAAGTGAGGCTCGAATTCCAAATAAAATTTTTGTTATTTTATTCCAGGAAACTGGCGATCTGAGAGAGAGAGTTTCTGTTTGTGGATAAATTTAAAAGTATTTTAGAGTGTGTGTGAGTGATTAGAACGTATGCAGAGAAAGGAGTGGTTAAGGAGTCAAGGAGTGGAAATTGGAAGTGGATAATTCAGAACCGTTCAACGCAAAGGTTTATCCAATTCCAGCAGCATATCGGGAGCAGGTAAAGGCAGAATTAAATAAAATGTTGGAAGATGGCATAATAGAGGTATCAAACACTCATTTCATAAATCCGTTGGTGGTAGTTAAGAAAAAGGATGATAGCATTCGTTTATGTTTAGATGCACGAAAAATTAACCAACGGACCAAACCGCAATTCCATTGTCCACCATCCATGGACACACTTTTGACGAGAGTAAGTGGCAAGTTTATTTTTAGTAAATTAGATTTAAGGAATTCATTCTGGCTGATTCCATTACACAAAATTCTAGAAGGTACGTAGGGTTTTCCATAGAGGAAAAATCGATAATTGTAAAGTAGTATCGTTTGGTTTGTCGGCAGAAAGGAAACAAGAATAAATGAGAAACAGACAAGTGTAGGGACTGAAGAAGAAGTAATATTTAAGAGTCAGGATAAGAGGGATGATAAGTTTATTGTATGTGAGATAATAGAGATGTTAAGTATAGATATAGAAGGGGGAGAAATAGGGATGAAGAGTATTAGGTTGGTGAGAAGAAAGACTTGGAGGGTCAAGAAGAGAGTTAGATTTAAATAACTTAATGAACAAAGGATAGAGATAGGTGAACTTTAGTATAGATATAGAACAAGGGATAGAATAGGTGTATATAGAAAAGTAGAAGTAAGTGTTTATAGAAAATAAAGCTAGATATAGGATAAATTTGGGAGATAATTAGGAATAGGTTTAGGATGAGAATAAAGAGTAAATGTAGGAAGAAAATAAGATAGGTTAAGTATAGATATTTTATATAAGATTAGTGGAGAGTTAGGAATAGAGTAAGAGTAGGATAGGCATATAGGATTAGGTAGGGGGAAGTAAAGTATAGTGAAGAGTAGTTAAAAGTTAGGAATAGGATAGGTATATAGGATGTATATAGGATTAGATGGATGAGTAGGATGAAGTTAGGGATAATTTCAGTTTATAGAAGTAGGTGAGAGTTAGGAATAGGATAGGGATATAGGATAGGTGTAAATATTTTTTTGGATTGGAGACAAAGTAGGTAAGTTAGATAGATAAGGATAGAGAGAGATAGGCAAAATTTTGTAAAGATTTTTTGGCAGTCTAAATATTTGATATTTGCATTCAAATAAGTGGGATTATTTGTATTCAAATAGGGGGAAAATACTCATATTTAGACCAGGGTAGAAAATTAAATAATCAAATCAAATAATTTTAATTACCGTGTATAAGGAATTTCATTAAATAATACGCTTTATTAAAACCTTGAAGCATAAATAAACTCGGTCGTTTCAGTAAAATGATAATAAAAACTCAGACTCCGGTCTGCTTATCTTGTTATATTAATTAGTAGGCATCCAACAAGGACTTTAATTTTGGATGCACAGTAAAATGATAATAAAATTAATCCGGAAATTCTTTTAAAACTGAATTTTATGTTCAAATTTAATTTGAAAATTTAATGTATTCTGAATATTGATGTAAATAGAGTTAACGTTGATGTTTGTGGTAGGAATGTGTTGTTTAATTTTATGATTGAGAATGGAAGTTATCTAGAAGAGCAGCCGAGGCGATTAACAGAAGGAATCAACGGACCAGGTGATTTAAAAGGTTTCACAGCATTCTATATAAATATTTTAGATAGTTAACACACACACACACAAATATATATATATATATATATATATATATATATATATATATATATATATATAATTTTGGTATAGATTTCGAGGAAGCAGTCAGACTTGTCAAATTCATTAAACACTCTTTTAATCATTCGAGCTTTCGATAAATTTATTATCTTCTTCAGGAATGTTTATGTGAGTTTATAAAAGAATACAACTATGGAAGTTGGACATTACTTCATTTAAGATTAAAACAAACATTCAAGTGACAGACAATTACATAATCTTCATAGGGTTATGTAATAGTCTGTCACTTTGGGTTTTATATGAAGTAATGTCCAAATTCCGTAGTTGTATGCTTTTATAAACTCACATAAACATTCCTGAAGAAGATAAAAAGTTTATCGAAAGCTCGAAAGATTAAAAGAGTGTTTAATTAATTTGACAAGTCTGAGGAAATCTATACCAAAATATATTTCAAACAGTCGATATATCTTATTCGTATATATATATATATATATATATATATATATATATATATATATATACATATATAGCTACTTTTGACATACTAAATGTATCACCCTGTAGATGAATTTCCTACCTATACATAGTTTCCGACATGGATATGAAATACAAATAACAATGTCTTACCTATTATAGTCTGCTTCTGGTATAAATGACCAATTATCTGGAGGTGTATGTGACCTTTCCTCGGTTGATTTTTCACATAGTTCTCTGAATATGAAATACAATGATATAATAATTTGATTATTTATACAAATTTGCTTACTTTGTCCCAGTCTGCAAATTCATTGTTTCTGGGTCGGAAGTTTCTTCAGATAAAGTAGTTGGATTACTAACTACCTCGGGTAATCTTTGCAAACCTGAAGGGCCAGGCTTGTCTAAATTATCTGATATGGACTTCAACCTGAAAAGTTTGGATTTTAGTAGGACATCTAATTAATATGTATATGGAAAGTCAGATAATTTGTGGTTTTCTATGTTCAAGGCATCTGAAGAATGTATAATTTTGTGGGTGGATATGCGACATTTAAATAGATATATTTTAATTGTTTTTGGATTTTATATTTCAAAACAAACAGCCTCATAAAGATATCCTAGCTACACTACTGAATGTATTATAACTTACAGCGGTAATTGTTGCATTTTCTGCCATCTTAAGCAAGCTGCTTTAGACTTAAACGATCGCTTTCTGGTACCACTGGGATTTTGGCTATATACCTGCTTATGTTTACCCATCTGTAAAATGTAAATAAAAGAAACTTTACACCAGGCGACAACAGAAAGTAAGTATACTGTAACTTTTTCCGTATTTAAAATATACTCACTTCCAAACTTAAATACACCCACACTAAATAAAGCTCTAAATGTTTATAATAATAACGAAATGTCACTCTATGAACAATAAACTACACATTCAAAAATAACAATTAGCGAATACAATATATGTACATAAATGAAATAATACAATAAATACTATACAAATTTGTTTCGGAAAACGACCTTGGCTATTATTAGAATGCACTATTCTACCTGGACGCTTTGCTTGCGTTCGAGTTTGCCGAAGGTCATTTACGACAAATACATACAGGAATGAGAATTGAGAAAATAGCATCCTGCCGTATTTACTAAAGTTAAAATAAAGTAGTTCTCTATCATGCGATGGCTATACCACAAACGCGGCTATTTTAAAATTAGTTCGTGTTATGAAAATAGAGGGATGCGATCGCGCCCTTAATATAGGGTAGTAACCTAAAAACTACAGCTCGCCATTTTAAGAAGTAAATTTTTTTGTTGCTACGTACCTAGACGTAGCCGGAAAAAAGTAAATAGTAAATACCAGGCTAACTATCAAACGCGGAGAGTAGAGGGATTCGCCTACATACCATGAAGAAACCAAAAAAGAACCACATCGCCCACGATTATCTATTAACACAAAAAAATAAATAAAGGATTCGGTACAAACAGGCAAACAGAAAATAAATTAAGAGTTACTTATATTATACGGACAATTTAGAAATCTAGATACGAAGTGCGCATCTTGCATTTACACAAAATAAAAATTAATCAGTATTAAATAAACCCGTGAGAGCTTTTGTCAAGCGTTTATAAAATTTTACCTAATACTTTTTGGAAAATAACTAATTAGTAAAGCGAATCAACGTGTGCGTTCTTTTGACACGCACCTTTAAAAATAGTACATTGCACCTGTAGAGCGATAGTATCGATTAGCGGTCACAAACAATAGTTTTTCGATATCACGTTTCTACCCCAAACGTTGATACGGCATATGCTATTGACATACACAAAAGAAAGCGCGTTGCGTACCTGTAGGTGTCCAGATACTTAGCTCGCAAGTCGTCGGGAGTGAGTCAACACAGGAACGTCATGGTCGTCGGCATACATTTACCCTGCTACCATAATTGCAGCAACGGTCTACGGACATAAGTTGGTCTACAGACAAAAGCAGTTGTTCTACATAAAGAAAGAACCCATTTGGCCTCCAGCTAAAAAAAGCTAAAAAGAGAATCTGATTAGAATGATAACGTGCGGGAAAACTTACCGAATACACGCAAGACACCTTTTAGTTGTTGAACAGAAAGACGTGCATCACTTTTTGAAACACGGAGACAAATAAATGTAGAAAACACTTCGACGTACAACCTGTAGAATCAAATTCAACAATGGTTCAAAGAACACGGAAACCAACGGCAAATCCTAGCTTATCGAAGCACGGTGAAACAAGAAAACCCGGCTTATAGCAGATAGTGCGCGACCTTATTTCAACAAGTCGTTACATTGGAACAATAGTGAAAACCATTATACGGCGGTCGTAAGGTATACCAAGATAGCGGGTACCTAGAAACAGGATATAACTATTTAATTTTAGCATAAACTTGTCGTTTTGAAATAAATAAGTTTAAAATGAAAATTTGTAGAAAGCGTATTTATTATTGTAAACAGGATGTTATTGAAGAATTTAAGAGATTACCGGACACCTAACACAAGGCATAGACTATTTAATTTATAGAATAAATTTTTGTTGTAAAAGAAAAATGGATTTGAGTTAAGGAATTTATTCGAGAGCATGTTTATTATTAATTATGTTGAAAATCAACGTAACATTGTTCCTCCGGATATATGTATATTACGGTTATGAATTTTTTTTTGTGTTTAGTAATACTGCGTTTTTATGCTTCTCCGAAAAGTCATGTATAATAGTGATAAGTATTAATCTGCCCTGCTTAGGAAAAAAGCAGTATCTACAGAAAAGTGCAAAACTGATGTTTTTAGTATTTCATTAAATAGAGTGTATTTATATGCCATATTGCTTAGTAAAATGGCCGTATATAGTTTAATATTTAAATAAACACTACAAAATGTAAGCAGTATCTGCAAAACTAGTTTCAGTCCTTAGCATGAATGTATGTATGTATGTATGTATGTACATTGTTTATAAGAAAACAGCAGTATATGCTTAAGACATACTGCTCTTTTTCTAAGCGCGTTGTAGATACGGTCGATTAGCTAAGCTGTCACCAACTGTCATTACTAAATCCTATTTTTTAAGGTTATTGTGACAGCATCTGCAGGTTTTAACACTGTGCTGATAAAATTGTATATTTAGGATATTTGTTTGTGTTAATATTTAAAATATATTTACTTAAAAGTTTAGTAAAATTAATTTATCGATTACAGTGTTATTCATTTTTGTATACACCATGTCTTCGGATAAAATGATTAAAAGTATTGTAGGGCAGTTAATAAGACTATCGGAATAAATAGCGATTATTTAACTTTGTCCTTCGATTTGCGCTGGTTGATTGCTTGATGTGGAATTATCTAATTGGTTGTGTAGCATGCCGTGAGATTACTGGGGACTGTAATACCAATAAACTCAGCCTTTTAATGAAAGAGTTTCAATTGACACACTACATTTACTTATTAATATAAAAACTTTTTACACAAAGAAACAAGACATTTTGTAATGTAGCAGGAACGTCCTACCACACTGAAAATTGAACAAAAACTGTTACTGTACTTTGACGGAGCCGTCCGAAGACAAGACTACCGATCATAAACGGAGGAAACATTTGCACTCATAGGCGTACCATAGAATGCGTAGAAAGTTATACAAATTAAACTAATATAAATTAATAAACTAATAAACGCTTTAACAAGTATCTTATCGTCTCACTCTGCTAGAATATTAAGTCGTAGTCAGAAAATTATGGAGTTTTTAAAGGAAAATGTTATGCCAGAAGTGGTTTTAGAATCAGAGAACACACAAAATAAAGTACTTGATGTAAATGAAATGGACAATTATTATATTGATGCAGCATCATCTCAACTTTACTAATTAAATACTTTACATTCTATTAATGAAATGAGTGTTGATAGTAATGTAATTATAGATTAAGTATTTGAAAGTCCAGAAGGAGTGACTCTAGAAGAGCACACATTAGTTAGGTTAGATGATTTAAACTGTCATGTAGAAACTGAAAATCATTGCGAATATACTGAAAAAGAGAAAGATATAAAAGAAAAATCGACTAATGAAGAACTGCAGGACAATTTGTTGGAACAAGCAGGTACACAAAGCAAGAAAATTTAATAAAACGTAAAAAACATCATATCGATCTTAAAACTAGAAAAGCACTTAAAGATAAACAATTAAAAGCTGACCATGAGGTGTTAGTTGGTTGTGTTGAAACAGATTGCAAGAAACAGTGCTGCAAAAACATTTCTCGTGAAAGAAGAGTTGCAAATAATCATCAGTTCTGGACCTTATCAGGCAACGCAAAAAAAGCATTTATTTTAAATTCATTCACAAGATTTCCAGTTAAGAGACGAACGTGTGAAAGTGATTTAAAAAAGCACAGTTTTAAATATTATATTGAAGGATAAAATGATGAAGAGCACCAGGTACGTAAACCTTTCTTTTTAACAACTCTTGGTTTCAAGAAAACAAACGATAAGTTTGTACATTATGTTTTGTCCACAACTCCATATGGACAAAAACAACCAAACCCTTGTCTTCGAGGTAAGGCTGCATGCACAAAAAGGATACCAGAACATGTGATAAGTAATCATATTGAATCGTTTCAGCCAACAGTGTCTCATTACCGAAAGAAACATGCTCTTAAAACTCGATATTCACCAAGCGATATATCAATCAAACTTATGCATCTAGACTTTATTAAAAAACATCCAGATATTACAATTTCTTTTAATATTTATAGAGATAAAGTAAAGAATAAAAACATATCTTTTGCCCATTTAGGACACGAGGAATGTGAGTCTTGTGAACAATTCCAATTTAATGGTAATAAAAAAACTAAATTGCAAAGTGATTGTGATATCTGTACAAACTGGAATCAGCACATAAACCTTGCTAAAAAGTCAAGGTTAGAGTACTGTTCTCATTCTGACAAAACGTGGGATGATGGTACAATTAGCTTTTCTGCTGACTTACAAAAAATTACTATGTTACCACGAATAGACAAGTATAAGAAGGTTATATTTACAAAAAGGTGGATAGCGTACCACGAAAGCTTCGTGCCTGCTGGTGGAAAATGCAAACTACCTACATACTCTACAATTTAGCATGAAGGAATAACTGGTCGCCATAAAGAGGATTTAACCAATGCTTTTTATTCTTTTTTCTTACGGCACCGCGATGCAAAAAAATAATTGGATGGGTTGACAATTGTAGCAATCAAAGCAAGAATTGGGGTATGTTTTGCTTTCTTGTTTTTGTAATAAATAGCGATGAAGTAGCAGCTGAAGAAATTAACTTGTGCTATTTTAAATCAGGAGATTCGTTTATGTCTGCGAATAGTTATCATCATCAAGTTGAGCTAAGTCTCAAGAATCAAGGAAAAGTGTATGATTTTCAGAATTTTCGAAGGGCTGTTGAAAGTTCAAGAAAGTCTCGAGTTGAACTAAAAACTAAAGATTTCAATCATTTTCTTTAATGGAAAGATTATTCTTCCGTAACGAAAAAGAAAAAAAAATACGCCATATCTTGCTCAAATAGTTCGAGTAAAAGTTGTCCGATGTCTATTTACACTTAAATACAAAACTTCATTTGGCGCTGATGAATCATTCAAAACTCTGGATTTTCTTGTAAAAAAATCGATAAATAAAGAAGAATGCCAAAGCCTGAGCATAACACTAGAGCTTGCGGAATCACGCCAGAAGTAAAAGATGGCATCATTAAAAATTTATTTCCTGCTATCCCAGAGAATAGAAGACATTTCTGGCTCAACCTTGAGATTTCGGAGGATAACCAGAGCAATTTATAATTGTGCTGCAGAAACCTTAACATTCAGTAATTCAGTTGTTATGTTATGAAACAATATGTTCTTTAATAAAACATTTTGTATTAGTTACCTAATAATTTAGAACCTTATTACCATGAGAAGTTTGTACATACTGCCTTTTCACTAAGTATCTGAAGCTAACATGTATTGCTAATTCTTAATTTAAGAACAGTAACTGCATTTTTAATTAAGAATATAAAATATTTCATTATTTGGAAGGTATAATATATACGATATAACCTATAAAAACATAAAATACCCATTGTAATTATTTAGAGTATGAAATACAAAATGGCCAACGGTTAAAAGTTTTGGTCATTTTTCTCACAATTGGGTGTTTTGTAGCTACTGTTTTTTCCTAAGCAGAACAGTAATTCTTTTTGTGTTTATTTTTGTTACTACTGGGCTTTTGTAACAAATTTTTGTTAATTAAAGGTTTTTTTAAGTTTTGTTGTGTTACGAATGAGTGCGTGTATTTTTATTGCAGGCCTTTCCTTTATTTTTGTAGTTGTAATACCCCGCCTACTCGCCAACTGAGCCCGAGCATTCTTTCATTGTTCTGCCTGCTACATCAATGTTTCGTAGCACACTATAAAAACCAAATAAAAACAATCAACGCGAAAACTTGTCAGTCAATAAATATTAAATATCAAGAAATGTAATAATGAATTTCTTTGTGGGTTCCTGGGCAGCCAACCTTAACTGAACTAAGTTACCGATATTATTCTTTAACAAAGCTCAAGTTTGAACGTAGGTCTGTTGAATTTTAGATCAAAAAGATTCCTACAACGCAGCATTAATAAATTATAATTAGCTAACATGAAGTATATGAATCAGCCATTTACAGTGTTGAAGTAAATATGCAATTGATGCCGAAAGATTTTCAAATATTGGAATTAATTATTGGATTCAGCAATGTAAATCTCTCTTTAACACAAGCGCCATCTACTACCTTCTTAACTGAAATGGACTACAAAACAATAATTAAAATGTCTTCTACATTAATAATGGTTTAGCAGTTTATGTCTTAAGCATGCATCATGAATAGATTAAGAAAAATAATTGCCAGGTTAATTACGGAAACAATGTATCTAAAATTTGAACAATTTAAATAAATGTAGCTACAATTCATTTTTTGTAATTAGTTCGCTTAATTAGCGCAAGTAGAAGACTTTATTGATTGCTAAATTGTGGAGAGGCAGAATTTGTTGTTTACTAATAGAAAATGCAAGATTAAAATAAAATACTCTTATGAACATTCAAGCAAGTCGACGTAATAATAGACAATAGAAGATTATTGAATTATAAGTTTTGGATAGACAGACAATTTACGTTATTATTGTGCTTCACGTTTGAGGTCTTATCCTCAAAGACTGTCAGTGGTGTGATTTTTGTGTCGCCAAAAAATTTATAATTACACGGCTATATACTGAAGAACATCTATTGAATTTATGTACTTATTATTCATCGTACAAGAGCACAGTGATATGTCGTCCCATATTAACGAACGCCGATTTGTGTGCTTTTTCTGTGCTAATTCTGCAACTTTTAAAAGTAAATTGATAATCCATATGCGGTCCCACACAAACGAACATCCATTCCCATGCAATTTGTGTAATTATTCTGCATCTTCTAAATGGAGCTTGAAAATTCATATGCGATGCCATATTAACGAACGTCCTTTCGCATGCAATTTATGTAACTATGCTGCATCTTCTAAAGGAAGCTTGGTAATTCATATACGGTCCCACACTAACGAACGTCCATTCACATGCAATTTATGTAATTATGCTGCATCTCGTAAAACTACCTTGAAAATTCATTTGCGGTCCCACACAAGTGAACGTCCATTTGCATGTAATTTATGTAATTATGCTGCAGCATTTAAAAATTGCTTGGAAAGACACATGCTGTCCCATACAAACGAACGTCCATTCTCATGCAATTTTTGTAATTATGCTACATCTTGTAAAAGTACGTTGCAGAGTCATATGCGGTCCCATACTAAGGAACATCCATTCATATGCAAATTATGTAATTATGCCGCATCTATTAAAAGTAGCTTGAAAATTCATATGCGCTCGCATACAAACGAACGTCCATTCGCATGCAATTTATGTAATTATGCTGCAGCGCATAAAAGTCTCTTGAAAAAACATATGCTGTCCCATACAAACGAACGTCCATTCTCATGCATCTCATGTAATTATGCTACATCTCGTAAAAGTAACTTAAAGTTTCATATGCGGTCCCATACTAACGAACATCCATACACATGCAAATTATGTAATTATGCTGCTTCTTTTAAAAGTAGCATGAAAATTCATATGCGGACCCATACAAACGAACGTCCATTCACGTGCTATTTATGTAATTATTCTGCATCTCTTAAAAGTAACTTGAAAAGCCATATGCTGTCCCATACAAACGAACGTTCATTGCTATGCAATTTATGTAATTATGCTGCATCTTTTAAAAGTAGTTTGAGAATTCATATGCGCTCCCATACAAAGGAACGTCCATTCGCATGTAATTTATGTAATTATGCTGCTGCGCATAAAGGTCACTTGAAAAAACATATGCTGTCCCATACATAAGAACGTCTATTCTCGTGCAATTCATGTAATTATGCTACATCTCGTAAAACTACCTAAAACTTTCATATGCGGTTCCATACTAACGAACATCTATTTACATACAAATTATGTAATTATATTGCATCTTTTAAAAGTAGCATGAAAATTCAAATGCGGACCCATACAAACGAACATTCATTTGTAGGCAGTTTGTGCGATTACACCGCAACGCTAAAATGTCAATTACAAAAGCATGTGTATTCGCACAGTAACTAAAACTCAGTGAAATTAAATATAGACTATAATCATTTTACATTCTACAAAGGTGCCTTGAAGGTACATATAGTCTCACATACCAACGAACATTTATTTGCTTGCTTTTTATGTTCGTATTGTGCACATCAAAATTGAAAACCCATATGCGGTCCTACAATATTGAACGTTTATTTTATGTAATTTGTGTAATTACGCATCAAAAAAAAAACATTCTTCAATTTTACCTAAATTTTTTGGGAGTTCTATACAAATTCCTGAATGCTTTAATCGTTTATATCTCCTCACATACTAACAAATGTCCAATTGTATGTTTTTTTATGTAACTGTGGTTCATTACAAAAAGATGATTTAGAAATAGTCATGTAATTTGTCTACTTTTCCGTATTACAAAAACATTTTAGAAAGACATATGATGTTACATATTAATGAACGTTCATCGGTATATATTTTGTTTAGCTATAGTGTGTTACGGTATACTACGCAAACACGAAATAAAACAGTAAAAGTAAGTAAAGAAATCGTTTACGCCGAATACCGCAACAAAACGGGGACAGGATGGTAAAATTTGGGCTAGCTCAAAAACGTCGTAGAGGGCGTGGGCGAAATAGAAAGAACACATTGGAAAACTCTGTAAAAGTATATTGTCAACATACAATCTCGAAACACTATTTACAAAACAACAAAATCTAAGAACTTGCGTAATCGTTTGTTACGTGATGGTAAATAGAGCGTCATAACATAAGAATATAAAATTGTTAAGCAAATTAACATCTTATAATCTATATACCTACTTAATGGTTCACCCTAAATATACACAAAAGAAAATAAAACATAAACTATACCGCACTTCTAGGAAAAGAAATACACATAAGTTATATATACATGCTGCTTTGTGAAGCGCACCTCCTCTAGAAATATTGTAACATTAAACTTATACATCCTAACTTAACTTAATCAAGTGTCAACTGCTTTTAAAAATATAAGTAAGTTGTTTACGTTAAAAAGACAAAGAAACAGTAAAACGTACTCTAACATAAACTCTGATTAACTAATTTTTAACATAGTCGTTCGTGCATTGTTCATGTATGTTTAGTGACGTGGTGGTGCCAATTTATTGGATAATCACAAGTAATAACAGAAAATGAAAAGTCTGTTCTTCACAGCAGCATCAAAAGAAAGTATACAATGACACAGAAGACTTTACCTGGAGCTATCAGTTTCGCGTTGGTATCATCTTAGGACTGGGAAATGCGGCTGCATTCTGCCTTGGCTGGATGCTGGAACCACCAACTTAACTTATATTAACACAGAAAGCATTTTCAGTAGCGCGATTTTACAACATGTATCTTCGGTAAGAAGATGTTGTATTCAATCTTCCTTCCAAAGCACGGTCTCTAGTTTATAGGGCCAGAATCATGTATAGAGGTAGATATTTGGCTTTCAAAGATATTGCCGAAGAACCAAGTGTGCAGAATTCCCAGACAACATCTGCCGAAATACAAACTGTAACAGCTTACCAACAAACAGATAACACAATTATCAAAGGATTTTCGGCAAAGGAAAGCAATCTTATTACTTTGTAACTTTAACAGCTGTAGAATAACAGTATACTTATAGATAACAAACCCATTGTAAGCAGATGTAAGCAGGTAGTAAGTGGTCTTATCTTTTAGAAGAAAGCTGTGAATTTACGTGCAGTTTTTAGTTAAAATGTAGTCACTGCAGGTGGTAGAAAATATTGCCACTACTTTGTAACGTAAAGTTTCCTAAGCAGCTGTTTGATTTTACAATGCAAAACTTCATAGAATAATTACTTGAGAAATTCTATTAAATAAAAATAATTTTAAATGGTAGGAAATCGAACTTTTTGGATGCTTTAAAAATGAATGCAGAAAAAATTACTTGCAGGGTTTTGAACGTAACAGGTGCATTACAAAAATTTATTTGTAAAGACTTATACAATCACGTACTAAACGCTTTTTTTTAGCAATATTTGGCAGAGAAAACAATCTAAGAACACACGTCTGTATATGTATTTAAATTATAACTAGTTCAATTAAAACATATACATAATAAATTTTGTTTTATTTAACAATATCTATATACATAGTTAGATACATATGTATAAATTGTATTGCCATCGACAAGTTCCGATACCTGGAATGCGATACGTTAGGCAAGACTTACATTAGATTGTGAACACATAGCACTTAATTTTGAATGGACTAATTTGTTATGTGAGTATCCTGTATAATCTTTATTTCATTTGAAGTAGTATTTAAAAACCAAGCCTTGCAATTAGATCCGTATTTATATCCCTATTAAACTGAAAACCACGAATATAATTGTTTTGCTGTATGGTTTCTACAGGTAAACAAAAGATAAAAACTGTTTTTGAAAATGGTATTTGAACATGCGCTATCACTGCCAGACGTAAGTTTCCATAAATTCCTTACTAGTTTTACGTTGTGTTAACAGAAAGGGAATAAAGACTAAATTTATTAATTTTATAGCCTCATCCCTCTTTCACTAGCTATGACAAAAATATTTGCAGATCTTCGGTGATGCTTCATTAATTTGATTTATTTGTTAAATAAATAAGTATTTGATATTTACGTATTTAGGTGTTGTGTTTATATAAATGTACTCGATATAAATTTCTCTAAGCTAAAATTTCGCGTACACGACAAGATACAAACTCTTAAAAATTACTTTGTTTTACATGTTTTAAAATTTGTATTACCTTGTAGTTTTGATTTATTTCTAAACATCGGTTTCGTAAGCCTCTGTCCGACTTTCTCTTTTGTCATAATTATAAGTAACTTCTTCTCTATTGTTTAAAAAAAATTTATGACAGCGTTCATTGTTATTTCTAATCATTTATAATGACGACAGAAATGGAAGCAGCTTTTAGAAAACGTGCAGACCTCAAGCGAAAAGCTACTAATCATCAACCTTTTATGCAAAATCTGCAAATTCAAGAAACTCTCTACTACTCAATTTATCGAATTGCGTAAGCACTTGGATGATTTTGCTTCTTTACTTAGTGCGTTTTATGAAATTCAAACCCAGATTGAAAATTTAGCTTTGGACAATATTGACAATGAACTATCACAACGGGAAGAATTTGAACAAAGATATTACATTCTTCTCACCGATTCCGAAATTTTGTTAGCAACGGGAAAAATGTCTGAACCTAGCTCGAATCACTCAAATTCTCATAGGCATTCTCCCTCTGCTTTTGTACGTCTTCCTGTTATTCAGTTGCCAAAATACAATGTATCAGCTCAAACCTGGATAGAATTCCGCGACACTTTCGGAATTCTCATTAATAGTAATGACTCATTAAGCAACATTCAAAAATATCACTACTTGAAGTCCTCGATGGTCTATAAAGCAACCGATGTACTCAGAACTCAAGCATTTAATGCTGACCATTATCAGACTGCCTGGAAAACGATTTATCGGAGATACAATTATAAGTGTGGTTTTATCAGAAATCATCTTAATGCTTTTTTTTCTCTACAATGTACTCATGATAATACTTTGAGGCATTCTAAATTTTTAGGTTTGTTAGGTTTCTTAGGGGGTTCGAAATGTTGGATCGGTAAATCGGATAACGACTTCCAGTCAGAAAACCTATGCCGATTACCCCGATACCAAAGTAACGCTTTTGCATCGAACAAATCTGCTGCAGACTCAAATAACTGCAGTTCCGACACATGTCGAACTCGTCGGAGTTCTTCTACCCATTCTAAGAAATTATGTACAGAGAGGGTGTTCGGGTTGCCAGAAAATTTTAAATTCCACTTCGACACCGGGTAGTATTGGTGAAAAGCTGACAAAGGAGTAGGAGCTGACCTAGGCATGGTAGCAGAAGCGGATTTATGTTCAGGTTCCAATTCCGAGTAGAAAATAAGCAAAGGGGGTTTATCGGGCTAGAAAGAGCTATCGGAGTTTTGAATAACGTAACAGTATGACAAAACTTCTTGATTTTTGTGTCGAGGGAGCCGCGGAGATTAGCTAGGGTCAGCAGTAATTGGTTATGGGCTTGGCGTTTCTCCTGCGTTGGAAATATCCTTGAACAGCATCGTTTGGTATGTAACCATAGGAAGCTAATGCGTTTAAACGCGGGGAAAGATTGGTCTCCACAAAATGTAGTCAAAGCTTGTTTTAGTTGTTGAACAGCTGCTAGTTCGGAAGCGAAATCAGGCTTCGCGAGAACAGGACTAAATCCTGGTTCCCGTTCCATACGGTACGCACTTTGTTCGGACCTGCGTAACTCATCGACATTATCCTCGGGGTCAAGGTCTCGAGATGTTAGTTCATATTGTAGCTCGGTTTTTCGCAACCGATTTACATAGATGCGCCAATTAGCCATGGTACACCAAGAAAAAGGAACAACCAATTAATAAATGGTATTTCAAACGATTTGGTGAGCCGTAGCACAGTTTAGAACCTACCACGTCGAAAAGACGGGTGGTAGAATATAAAATCGGCGGGGAAAAAACCAATTCTAGACTTGATGGGAGAACAACATATACAGGAAGAGAAGTAGGAAAAAGAAAAATCTTGGGCGCCAGCGTTTTCAATTGACTAGGATTATTGGCAAAAACACAAGTTCAATAATCTGAAATTCAAGAAGATCGAACCCACACAGTACATAAAGAAAAGAAATAAATACAACTTCGAGCGTAAAGGACAAAAACATAAGTATTATCAGGCCGAGAAAAGGATATGACAGTAAGTTGGGCTACAAACAAAAAAATCAGGCTAGAAGCAAAACAGAAATTGGGGTAAAAATTAAGCGGAACTAAATCGGAACACCAATTAACGAAAACCAAAATCGAAGCAACAGAAAAATTAACTACGACAAAATCGGGGCCAAAGTTACACAAAACAAAATCGGAGCACAAGAAAATTAACCAAATAAACTTGCAGCTCCACGCTGGGCGCCAGAAATTATGCTACGTTACAGCGACGTAGTCTAAAAAAAAATAAAACGAGGAAGAAAAAGAAGAAATTGACCGGGCTCAATCGGCGAGTGGGCTGGGTATTATACCTACAAAATATTAATGGAGGCCTGAGATAAGAATATACTCACTCACGCACAATCAAACATTTACAAACTAAAAACCTCTAATTAAAAAAAGAAACAAAATTATATACAAAACACAATAGTACCAATAAGAAACAATTCGTAGGTACAGAATATACATATTTATAAATAAAAAAAGAATCGTTTTTAACATGGCGAGCTGCAGTTTTTAGGTCACCCTCTATATTAATCTTCAAACAAAAAAAAGGAACAAAATTACCACACTAAAAATCACAGCTTGAAATCGGCATTGTAAGTACGGAATTCTATACATAAAATATTCTAATAAAGAAATCAGTAAACACAATAATATCCTCGCACATACAAACAACCAGTCATTTTACCACCAACAAGGTGATACATCCGTAGACCCATGTACATATGTTGTTTCCGACAACTACCGCGTACCCATATAATGAAATTAGTGTATAAACACTCACCCTCGAGTCACCACCGTCGGGTTAGCTCTTACCGTCTGTAAAAACGGTGCAAACAGAGGTGCACGTGATCCGGCCTTGGGGCGGTCTTTCCATCACAACAAGGGACGACCATTCATTGTGGCTTTAACGCCACAATGTGGCAGTGCTTGAAAAACAGTTGCCTGCGTTCCCAACGCTATACTAGATCTAGATCTAGATCATCTGAAAAAATGCCTACCTTTGTACTTTCCTTCGCTTTTGATCCATCTGTTAAGATGAATGTATCTGCCGGAATCACGTCTTCAGGGTACACACAGACCCTGTACTGCTTTCTGAATATTAGTTTGTGTGTAATTGAGTCAACCCTGGCATCCAAGATTGGCATTGTTAAAAAACCCTCCCTTAAGATATCCTAGTGTCTCCCACCGCCTCCCTTATTGTTCCACGATCCCTTAGCTTTTAGTCTTGGTGCCGCTTTTAGAGGCACCTCCTCCACATGCAGGTCTAGCGGAGGGAAGCCCAAGATGGCTTCCAAGACTGCAGTTGGTGTGGATTTCATTGCGCCCGTGATACTAAGACAGGCTAGTCTTTGTATGTGCGTAAGCTCTTAGCTGCATTAACTTGTCTAGTGCGTGACCACCAAACAACAACTCCATAGCATAGCATAGGTCGTACTACTGCAGTGTATAGCCATAAGACAGTCTTTGGTGAAAGCCCTTAGAGTTTACCTATGGCCCGTCTGCATTGCCAGAACACTGCACTAGCTTTCGTAGCTTTTACTTGTGAGTATTTAGCCCATTTCATTTTATTATCAAGTATAATACCCAAATACTTGACTTTTTCTGAGAGGGTTAAGGATGTTTGAAAAAGTGATGGTAATCTGGTTACCGTTAATTTTCTTTTGCTAGTAAGCAGGACTAACGAGGTCTTATTTGGATTTATGGTCAAGTAGTTTTCTACACACCATTGTTCAATTAGCTTTAATGCTGTTTGCATTAAGTTGCACAGCACTTGCTCATATTTGCCAACTACTACAGTAGCAAGGTCATCAGCATACCCCACCGTGTAGAAGCCGGCCCCATTAAGACGACGTAGCAGGTTGTCTGCTACTAGATTGCATAGTAGTAGTGACAATACGCCACCCTGAGGACAGCCCTTAGCTACCGCCCTACATAAGGAAGTGGTTCCCACGCAGACACGTACTTTACGACAGCGTAGGTACTGTTGGATTAACTGCCTGAGGATGTTATCCACTTTGTGTTTTCTCATAACTTTATCAATACTTTCAAAGGTAGTTTCACTAAATGCCTTCAATATCTATAAACACTCCTAAAGCTGACATGTTATTCTTGAGGGATTTCTCGATCCGCCCTACCACAGCGTGTAGGGCAGACTCTGTAGACCTTCCTGATATACAAACATGTTGGTTTGGGTAATGAGGATGGTACTGCCCATTCCCTTCCCTGATATCAATGTCGCACAATCTTTCCAGTGTCTTTAACAAAAAGGACGTTAGATTGACTGGACGATAGGATTTGACCAAGGAGTAGTCCATCCGTCCCGGTTTGGGAATGAAGACCACCCTGACCTTCTTCCAGCTTATGAGAATATATCCAAACGCAATACGGCCTCTGAACAGCCTTACCAGGTGAGGAAGCAGCCCCTCCAGACCCCACTGCAGTAGAGTTGGAAAGATGCCATCCAATCCTGGGGACTTAAAAAGTTGATAAGTTAAGATTGTCAATTTTACTTTTTCTTTTCAACCACCCGGTTGGCTACCTCCCAGTTTGCCTCCTCCGGGGCCGGCCTAGGAGCACCCATCCTGGTGGTAGTTGATAAGGGTACATTTCCTGGGAAGTGTGTGTCTAGTAGTAATTTCGCTGTCTCTTCCTCGTTGGTGGTAAACGAGCCATCCGCACGTTCGAGACAACATGGTTGCTCGCGCGGATCCTTAGACAGGATTCTATTTATTCGAGACGCTTCTTTGGCAAACTCAACTGAGTTACAGAAGGTCTTCCATGAGTCTCTTTGTCGTTTTCTTATTGAAGCTTTGTATAGCCTTTATAATTCTTCCAGTCGACCATACTTTTGCTATTTTTTGCCTTATTGAACAATCGGTTCACCGTTTTCTTCAGCTTCTGAAGCTCGCTGCGCCACCATGGAACGTTGGAACGAGTAGTAGCTGTTCGAACCGGGCATGCCTGCTCAAAGGACTCTACAATGGAGGTTTGAAGGAACTCAATACCTCCTTGTAACTCCTCTACGGTAGTTAGATTGGACGTGTGTTGCGGTGTGTAAAGCCGTTCTGTCGCTCTAGGGTTTCTGTATTCTTTATAGACAACATTTGTTCCCCTTATCTTAACGCTAAGCATTCTATGATCTGAAAGGATTGCTGTAGGCAGCACGTGCCACTTCGTATGTGGTTAGAAATACCAGAAATGCGAAGGTGAGGTCGATAACCGTCTGACTACGAGATGTAACAAACGTCAGCTCGCACCCCCCGGTTTATGGTTTCTAAATTCCTGCTTGTAATGTATTCAAGAAGTGCTCTTCCTCGTGGGTTGATATTAGCGCTGCCCCAGATCGTATGGTGCGCGTTGTAATCACAGCCAATAATAAGATGTTTTTTATTCCTCTCGCAGTAGTCAATGACCTCCATCAACTCACGGGGACGGGGGTCATTTTCCGCTGCGAAGTAAGCTGAAACCAATACTAACTTAATTGCTCCGATATTGCATTCAAACTGGATGGTCGTGACGTCACGGCCACTCAGCTGAAGCAGTAAGAGAGTGTGAATATGCCTAAGTATGAAAACACATGCTCTAGACTTAGATTGGCTATTATCTGTAAAGATAGTGCCCTGAAGCTACTCAAACCAGAGACCCTTGAGTTCACCACCCAAGGTTCCTGGATGAGGGCAATATCCTGCTTTGTGCTCAGGTGTCTGCATAAAGTACCTGAAGCCGCCCTGCAGTGTTGGAAGTTTAGTTGTATGATGTTTAGTCCCGCCATTTGGACTAGTACGTCACTTACCCTTAAGCGTCCCTGTTTGGACTGCCCAGCGACGCTTTCTTGCACTCTTCGGTCAGCCACTTTAGCGGGGGGGGGGCAGAGTCCATCGTTTCTATCTGACTGCCTGACGCTGTCTATGTTTGAGTTTCTACCTCCGTCCCCAGCTGTTGCTGTAGATGGGGTAGTGGATGCTGTTGCTTTACTGTTGCAGTTTATTGCTGCTGCTGCATGGTTGCCGGTTGCTGGGCAGTCTCTGTAATAGTTTGATTTTTTAGATTTTGAGATTTAGGGAGGTAAGCTTGTAGTGTAGCTTCCCTCCTATACTGGCTATAGCGTCCCTGACATCCTTCCCAACGCCAAAAACAACCAACCTCCCCTGAGGCTGGTCCCTCGTGGCGGTGTGGAAAACGCACCACTTGGATATACCAGTCCAAGGGTTTTGCGTTCTCAGACGCCTTTGGACAACATCCATGTCTTCCGAAAGGCCCGGAATACACAGTGCCGCCTACAGAAGTCTGGTTAGCAATCCCACTTGGACGATCATTAGGCGTGCAGACTCCTACAGCTGAAGGATGTTGCCAACCGCCTCTGTTAGCTACTTCAGAGAGTGGTCATCCTCGCACCAGATCTCGCCCGAGTACGCCCACCTCCTGAAGGTTGGTGGAGTAGTGCCATCGGGAAGGGATAACAAATACTCGTCCAGCGCCTTCTCGATAGCTGCTTGTAACAGTTCAGCCTGAGGTTTGGTTATTTTTTCTCAGGGGTTGCACCTGTCCGATCACAGCTACATGGAGGTGCTTAGAAGCTGCCCCACCCTCTAGTTGGCAACGGCAGAGCGAGCGGTGCGCTCTTACACTTCTTTTTCGGGGGTTTGGCTTGAGGTGAAGTGCCGTTGGATTGCACCCTTTTCTTACTCCTACGCGATTTGGCCTCTGACGCACTTGGATAGGCGGTAGAAGGTTCGTAGGTGAAGGGTGCCCGACAGTCAGGATACTGCTCCTTGGATTGGTTAGGCTGACAGGATAGCCTTATCCTTAGCAGCCTTCCGTAACGCCAGACGTGCCTTCCTCCTTCTCTTGTGTTCAGCCCCATTAATCGTCTTCCTCTGTGGGCGCTGTTGTTGCCAGTCCTCTAGCTGTTGTTGCTGCCTGCTGTGCTAAGGCTGCTGCTGTTACAGTTGCTGCTGTAGTTGCGTCTCTATTGGAGTCTGCAACATAGATTGAGGGACGTCCAAGGACGCACCCTCTAAATTGGCTACATTACTTTTTTATTTATGTTACATCATAATAATTAATTTTTCCGGCTCCCCACCCACCACGGAGTCTAACTGGGATGCCAATTAACACCAGGGCTACAGGAAGATATAGCCCCCCAAGGGTAGGTTACGCACGAGCCTAAATACCGCTTTGTAGTAGCACACATGTACAATATGCTACTCGCCCGCATTACCGGTTGCACGCCCCCCTCCCCAAGACCTCACCCAGTCGGCGGTCCGAACCGACGACATAGCCGGTTGATCGGGGTGGGTTAGTCCCGACCTCCCGTCTAGGTCAAAGTGGTGTGTTGTCAGAATCCAGGGAACTAATCCCGCCCCAGGTGTGGCTCAACTACCAGGACCCCTTCATCCAACCGACACGAGTCACCTCGCACGGCACAAACACAAGGTGGCCTGCCCTTATGCAAACCGCTACCGGCCCAATAGCAGTAAGAGTTTTTGGTGATTTGATCCACGATGTGGGATTAGTCTAACCATCAACGTGCGGGGTTTAAGCCGCATTGACGTTCACTCGCTCCCCCGTATGTTGTGGTTCATAGGGCACTCAACACCCTGAATATATACGAGTTGATGAGGTGAGCTTGGACTGAAGTGGATTGAAAGTGACGCGATTCGGTGTTTGTGTTGTTGAGACGTATCGCAGACCTGGAAACATCACGGTTCTAAAGTGAACGATATTGACAGGTAGGATCTATTGTAATTTACCTAAAGTATATTCGTCCCTGATTTAGTTAATAGATTCTAACATTAAATGAATTAACGTATTCGTAATCTGTTGTGACTGCGACTGCAATTATTATTGTGTATAAAGAAGGTACTCATAAATAATTATGACCTTCATTTATCAGTTTCTACGTCTGAAGCTACAACCGCCTCTTACAAAAATCGCTTGGGTTTCACGATTTTGAAAGTGGTTTGAATACTAACATTGTTTGGTCTACGTGCTGATAAAACTCTTACATCACCCCTGCCGTCTGTGTTTTGCCTAACTGTCTAAAGATATGTTTAAGTTTTAGAACAGATTACTTTATGTTTAGGTTCACCGACGAATTCCAGAGTCTACCCCCGTTTACTGGCAGTGTTCAAAATGAATAAGAATTTCAGATTTTGAGACAACGGTTGTATATTTCTCATGCAGCGTTCGAGCGTTTGTGACGGGGGTAGTGCATGTGCGTTGGGCCGATATTGTTCTTTGAACTACAAAATACCTGTCATTTTAATACAATGCATTAAATATATTATAGTGAATTACAATAAACAAACAAAATGGATCTTTTACAACTTACTGAAGAAATAAAAGGAGAAAGGAAAATAGCGTTTACGAGCTGTGTAAATATTCAAAAGGAAGAGGTGATTATTAGAAAACATTTAAAATTATTAAAAATAAGGAAACAAAAGAAGATGTTTTTGGAATAGCTTGTTGCGCAAATTGTTACCGATGTTACATATTTCGTAAAAAAGTTGACAATAAAATTATTGAATTTGGAACTAAAAATTTAAATGATCACCGAAAGCGTTGATCGCCACTACAGAATGCAAGCGCAAGAGCTAGCAAAATAATATCAATATTTAAAAAAAGCAATCCAAAAATAACTAATTCAGATTTAATAAATGTCAGAAAACGTCAAATATTTTTAACTGCAGGTGCATATTTACCATCTACTGTCAATGAGAATCCGCATTTTATAAACTTTGCACAAGAAATGATTTCCATATGCGCACAATATAGAAACATAAAGGCATCAGCCGCCTTAAGTAGCTAAATAACAGTTCGAAAGGAATTAGTGAAATGTGCAAATGAAGTACAGGTGGACATAAAATCCGCTTTGCCAAAATCTATAACAGATTAGTGTATAACCATCACAACTGATTTGAGTCAGACAATGTGGTACATCGTAGCTATTTAGACGTGACATTTTTTTGAATTGAGTCAAGAGATGGTCTGTAGAGTAGTGGTGTGTGTGACTACTCCCGACACGGTCCGCTTGAAAAATGTAAAGCGAGCATTTTTCACAAAAATACACCTTCGTTCTGATGAGAGGTAAAATGGAGGTCCCGTGTGTGTGTGTGTGTGTGTGTGTGTGTGTGTGTGTGTGTTGTCACGTACGATGTTGCGTCAACACGCTTGTTTAGTTATTATAGTTATATTTGTTAAGGGTAGGCGGAGAATAAAACAAGTAGTAGTTATTGATTTGATTGAATTCATGTAAAAAATTTGTTTGGTATCCAAATAAAACTTTAGAATTTTAATTGATTATTTCAAACCCGACACAAAGCGGCGATAAACTTTGGAGCACTAGGAGAGCTAACACGGGTAGTGTTTAGTCTTGCTGGTGGAACATTTGGCGACCGTGACAGGACGACGCTTTGTGAAAGTTTGTTTGTAATTTCTATCGCTACTCCGAACTAGGGAGGTCACCGAAAACTCGATCAGTAGAGCTGAAGTAAGTACTATCCCTTATGGAAAAACTTAAGAAGTCTAGGTCGGTTTTGCGTGGTATTTTCACGAAAACTGCGAATCAGTTAAGATCACTATTAGAAAGCGAAACTATGTCCGTACAAGATTTGAAGACAACATTTGACATGTTTCGAAAGAAACAATGCTCGCTTGCGGAAGTTGACAGTAAAATTTACGACCTGATGCTAGAAGCTGACGTAAACGACAACGATCTTGTACAAAAAGTAACTTCATCTGATGAATATTTGGCGATATTTACCAATTTGTCCGTACGCTATCGCGATGCGATTGTACACGAAGAAGCAAGATCTGTTGTCAAAGGCGAACTCTCTTCAGCTGTACAACTGTCAAGTCTTAAGCTACCCCGAATTGAGCTCAAAAAATTCGGGGGAGATGTTCGTGATTGGTTGCTATTTTGGAGTCTATTTAAAAAGATCAACGACAATTGTGACATTGATGCGGAAGACAAGTTTCAGTATTTAATCCAAGCAACAGTACCTCGATCAAGAGCTCGCGAGCTTGTAGAGAGTTTTCCTCCCGTAGCAGACAATTACAAAAAGGTAATCGAGAGCTTGAAATCGCGCTTTGGTCGTGATGAACTACAAGTAGAGGTATACGTACGGGAATTGTTAAAATTAGTGTTAAACAAATCCTTTTTGAAGGATGACGTTCCCTTGATTGGGTTATATGACAAGATCGAAACTCAATTAAGAGTGTTAGAGACCCTGGGTGTTACTACCAAAAAGTGTGCGGCTATGTTATATCCGCTGGTTGAGTCGTGTTTACCAGAAGACCTTCTGCGGGTATGGCAGCGTTCAACATATTTTACTTCGAGTGAAAGTAACGAAACAACCAGCACGTTGGAATGCCTCATGAAGTTCTTAAAAACTGAAGTTGAAAGCGAAGAACGCGTACGAATAGCGGCAGAAGGTTTTGGAGAAAGTTTTAGTACTGAAGGCTATAGAAAACAAAATCTAAAGGCTCTGGGCACAGTGTCTCGACGGCTGCGAATTTAGTAAATACGCAGGTCGGACAATGTTTATTTTGTGAAGGCGTCCACAGCAGCGGAGATTGTTTTACGGCTCAGAAAATGTTACTGGAGGAAAAACTAAATGTGTTAAAAGCCAAAGGTGCCTGTTTTGTATGTCTCAAATCAGGGCATGTTAGCCGTAAGTGCCGTGCACGGGTGAGGTGTCACTGTTGCGGTAAGCGACATTTGGTTTTGTTGTGTCCCAATCTGCCTAAAGAAACTTGCGAAAAATCGGCACTAGAAAGTGAACAGATTACCTGAGAAAGTTGAAAATATTTTAACGGTAAAAACTACAACCCACGTTTTCCTACAAACACTAACATGTAAAATCAGAAATGGGTCTCAAGAACATGAAGTACGCGCGTTAATAGATACTGGTTCCCAATTGTCATTTGTGCTTGCATCAACAGCAACAATAATGGGTTATCCAGTTAAACGCAAAGAAGAGATTATTCATGCGCTCTTCGGCGGCACACATTCTGATAAGGAAAGTCACTCTTGCTACGATATATGAGTTGTAGGTTTAGACGGAAGTTACGCTTGTCGTTTCGAAGTGTTTGACCAAACAACTATCTGCGACCACGTTTCTGTTGTGTATGATGGTAGTTGATGAAGGAACTAGCAGCAATGAATATTCATCTAACAGATGTGCGTGATTCTGATAAAATTGAAATGTTGATTGGTACGGATGTTGCTGGTAAGCTACTTACCGGAAAACGACACCTCTTGCGGCGTGGAGCTGTTGCCGTTGAGACGTTACTAGGTTGGACGCTTATGCGAAAAGTCCCTAAGAGGCGGAGTCGGACAAGCTCGACCGCCATGGCGGTTACATCCTTGCTTGTGAAAGAGCTGGATATTTCACAATTATGGAGGTTAGATGTGCTTGGAATTTCAGATCCGTTTGAAAAACAGTCGAGGAAAGAACTTGCAGAGTCAGTTAGCTTGAATTTCCTAGAAACTATTAAAACCAATGACGACGGAAGGTACCAAGTACGATTAATTTGGCGGGATGGACATCCACCGTTACCTTCAAACTTTGCTATGGCGAATAAGAGACTTGAATCGACGTTAAAGAAACTAAACAGCAAAGGAATTTTTTCCGAATATCATGATACGTTTGAACAATGGTTAAAAGAGGGTATAATAGAAATCGTATCAGAAAGCGAAATACGTAACCCAGGTCATTACTTGCCACATCGTGCAGTAATAAAACTTTCAAGTGCCACAACCAAAATTCGACCGGTGTTTGATGCTTCAGCTCATGAATAGGAGCAACCTTCTCTCAATGCTTGTTTGGAAAAAGGACCAAATCTATTAGAAAATATACAAGGCATGCAGTTGCGCGTCAACACGCTTGTTTAGTTATTATAGTTATATTTGTTAAGGGTAGGCGGAGAATAAAACAAGTAGTAGTTATTGATTTGATTGATGTCATGTAAAAAATTTGTATGGTATCCAAATAAAACTTTAGAATTTTAATTGATTTTTTCAAACCCGACACAAAGCGGCGATCAACTTTGGAGAGAGCTAACACGGGTAGTGTTTAGTCTTGCTGATGGAACACACGTGGAACAGCAAGGGTTCGGCAAAATTCCAAATTTTTCAGGTAAAAAAAACTCGCTTCCTGACCAATGTAGTATCTCCGGGTGGAGCATTGGAAAATCACATGTAAGGAGTTTCGCAGGTGTATGTATGCTTGTAAGCTTTTCCCTCAAAAGAAAACTGCAGAAAATATTGAGTTTGTTTTAGATACTGTATAATTGGAATGCAATTGTGATGTTATGGATATTCCAATAACAACAGATTGCGGTAGTAATATTATAGCTGCTACCAATCAAAAAGTGCGTGTAGACTGTGTGTGTCATAGACTAAACACCAGCATACAAACTGCTTGGGAACAGTTTAGACAGTTAAATAAAAATATCAATCTTCTCTATGAAAGTCTGAATGCACTTGTAACGTGCACGTAAAGAAGACAACAGATATCCAATCGGAATTGCCTCGATCCCTGAAGCATGATGGAAAAACAAGGCCCCTGGCGGTCATTACTCAACATGTTTAGTTCGATTAGTAAAAATCTGAATGTAACCTATAAACGGGCAGTTTTAGTATTAGTTTCTCTCTTAACGACACGAGGACGCAACGATTTGATTGAGTGCATTGATCGTCAAGTGCTTAATGATGTGTTAAATTTCTTAAATCCTGTGAAATAAATGTTTAATTTTCTTGAACAGTCTCTCCGATTCACTCTCCAAAATGTCTTACCTTTGTTGTACTGTTTGCGAAATATGTGGGAAATTCAAAATCCACAAAATCCCACCGAAATTAGATTATTGAAGCAAAAATTTGTTAAAGCTGTAAATGGTTCAGTCCTATTTGCTATTTACAATATAGTCTAAACCGGATTGGTAAGATTGTACAGTGCATGTGAGACGGGGTATTGTTTCGATCGTAGTGTGGACGAGGTAAACAGAAGAGGAACGGAGGTCGCGCGTGGACGTTCCTAACCAGCGAACTCCTTTTTTTAGAATAATATTGGGCGTAAGAAATGTTTTGATGGATAAATTGTGTGTAGCAAGTAAACTACTCGTTCTACAATATTATTCGAATATATTGGCAAGTGAATTAGTCATTTCTGTGCTTTTTATATAAAGTAGAAGTAATTATCTGCGACTTTAATGTGGTGTTAGTGACGACAGTGACGATTGTTAACGTTTCTACGTCAAAGTCTGGATCGTCGACATCGTAAGCTTTTACCTGCTAATAAACTGGAGGGCCAGAAGAATTCATTAAACCATATCTACAAGTTTACCATCACCATTACTGTATCGGAAGTATCACATAAGTTGACTATTTTCTTTATCATTCGTAGTTTTAAGGGGTGTGGGAATTGGCCGCGAAACATTGAAAATTAGAGGACTTTAGCAAGGTTATGGTATTTTAGTTGTAGGTACTTATAATTATTGTTGCATAACTGGTTTATTCGAATTAGTTCTAGTACGGATTGCTAATTTGTAAACGTTGTAAAACAAAATGTAATGATTTGGATTATATTTAGCTCAGTATAAACATTTTGATCAAATTGAGTTTTCTCATGTATTCGGGTATATGCAATTAAAAATAAATCTAAAAGAATCCAGGCCCACTGTTAGTTAGAACAAAGGGGCATGTTATAAAGCATTTGACGACAAGTTTTGTCAACAAAAGTGAAGATAAAAATAGTTTTTACATGCAAATTCACGAAGGTCTGATAGTATGGAATTTCAGTAGCTGAGGAAACAAGTTTTTCCAGCATAAATGCATGAAGAGATAAGGAAGCCCAGTTGCAATTTACAGAAGCAAAACCATCCCGGGTAATATTTTAAGGTATTATATAGCTTTTTATTTCGAATTAATTTATTAAAAATGTAAATGGATTTTTTGTCTAGAGGTCGCAAGTTTTCATTAAATCGATTCTGTTGAAAGAACTTGGTTTTTATAGAAATCAAATTAATTTTAGTTTTGAAAATTTTTCACAAAGAAAGCAAAGCCAGATCCTTTCGCAACCTTCCGTACTCCTGGAGCACAACGCGAAGGTATGTCTTCTACATCTACACGCAACTTTAGATTTTAAACAGCAGACCGAAGAAGAACTGCGGAATTTTATAAGCAACGAAGAACGCACTTATAAAAGTTTAATTGGTCCTTTTAAAGGCGATAAGGATAATGATGAAGCACGATTTGATCCATTAAAATGGTGGGGTGCTAATAAAAAGAAGAACCCACTTCTAAGCAGAATTGCCAAAAAAATCCTAGTGATTCCAGCTTTATCTGCTGAGTCAGAGAGACATTTTTCTGGCGCGGGAAAAATAACGAGCAAAGATAGGGCACGACTCGAGGCTGATGCCGTAGAAAGTCAACTTATTGTTTCAGAATCTTTAAGAAACAGATTTTAAAAATATAGTCTAGTCATCATAAATTCATAAGTGATGTAACCTTCTTTTATTACGTAGATTTATAAGATAATTTGTATTTATATTATATTATACTCTCTTTTATTTTTAGTGCTTTTGTTTACATTTTATGTGATTATTTAAAATAAATAAAGTATTTTGTTGATGACAATATTTGCTAAGCGTAGACGTAAATTATCTTGGGTCCATGGGTCATCTCGCAAGGGAGTGCAAAGAACAGGACCGGTGTGCAATCTGTAAGCGTGTTGGTTTGGGTTTGGATAAATGCCCCGTTTTCGGGAAAGCCCTAACGGTCGCAAGGCAAACGTCTGCAAGAGAATTGGCTGTGAACTAAGGACACTGTGATATAGATGATTAGTTTTATTAATACTTGGATTTAAAGTGTGTTGGGTAGTAATTTTTGTGGATTTTATTTGTGATAGGTATTATTATGTGCGGATTTTATTTTTATGTTGAGTTTAGTTATAACCCTAGGATTTTATTTATACGTCTATAGTATTTATTAATACAACTAGGATTTTATCTTTACAGGTCTCGTTTATTAATACGTGCTTATTATGGATACGCCTCTATTAAATACAGGTTATGATAATAGTGAAAAGAGTAAGTCTTTGACCTGCCTGCAAATCAATTTGAATACGGCAAAGAGGGCACACAATTTATTAAAAGTAACAATTAAGGAAAACAAAATAGATTTAGTGTTGGCATCTGAACCGAATGAAAAGATGACAAGTATGTGGCACAAGGATTTCGGAGGAAGGGCCGCACTTTTAATGGATAATAAAGGAATGGGAATTACAAAAACAGGAAAGGGGAGAGGCTTTGCGTGGGTCACTCTGCATGATCCAGGAGTAAAATTGGTCAGCTGCTATTTCTCGCCGAATCGTAGCACCGATGAGTTTGAAGTATTTTTATCCGAAATACGGGACCAAACGATTGCAGGGGAAGAGAGAGTGGTTATTGGGGGTGATTTTAACGCTAAAGCTGAAAGCTGGGGATCTGATCGAACAGATAGGAGGAGTGGCATCATACTAGATTGGATAGCAGCTAACAATTTAGTTATACTAAATACCGGATCTGAACCTACTTTTAACAGGCTAGGAGCTGAAAGGGTGATAGACGTACCACTTGCAATACCAGAAGCGGCAAAACTTTTTAGAAGTTGAAGGGTGTTGGACCAAGAAACGCTCAGCGATCATAACTACATCGAGTTCGAACTTAGCTATAAGAACGAGGAAAGTCAAAGTAAACACATAAAGTGATGGTCATTATCACACTTGCACAAACCCGGAATTCGACCTGCTCTATTGATGGAGGCGGAAGATAGCGGAAAAGAAACCTATGACGACTTGATAAGATTGTTTCGCAGAGTGTGTGATAAATTGATGCCCAGAAAAAAAAATTTTAATTCAAGACAAAAACAAGTGTTTTGGTGGACCACTGAAATTAGATCGCTGAGGAAAGAAACGGTAGCTGCAAGAAGGGCCTGGCAGAAGGAGAGGAAGGAAATGGAGACTAGTGTGATGAATAAAAAAGCGCCTTTAAGGAAAATAGAAAACTGCTAAAGAAGAACATAAAGAAGAATCAAATGGAGCAATGAAAAAGCTATGCGAGGAGGTAGACAAGGATATATGGGGATTAAGATACAGGATTGTAACCAGGAAAATAGGCGCACGGAATGAGGGCAGTTTGACGTGGGAAAAAATCTAAAGATTATTGATGAGCTATTTCCCATGGGGCAGAATCATAATTGGCAAAAAACCTCTCTGGACACATACAAAAAAAGGCGCCGGTAATAACAACGGTGGAGCTTGAGACAGCGGCGAAGAAAATCAAAATTGGTAAAGCCTCTGGGTCAGACGGCATTCCGAGAGAGATAATCATACAGGCGGTGGAAACGATTCCGAACGCAGTGAAGAAGGTTGTGCAGGATATTGTTGACCAAGGAAACTTTCCTATGCAATGGAAAAACGCAAGAGTGGTGTTAATAAAAAAGCCAGGCAAGCAGGATGATGACCCTACGGCATACAGACCCATTAGCTTGATTGATACCACTGCCAAATTTGTGGAGCAAATTATAGCGGCAAAACTGACAGCGGAACTGGAGGAAAGGGGGGACTGTCAGAATGGCAGTTCGGATTTAGGAAAGGAAAATCTACGGCTGATGCAATAGAAGAGGTAGTTAGAATTGGGAGACTGGCAATGGAAGGGGGATGTTGGAATAGGGAATTATGTGTCCTGGTTACATTAGATGTGAGGAACGCCTTTAACAAGGCGAAATGAAGTTGTATTTTGGGAGCGATGGACGATTTTTACATCTCTGGATACCTTACCGGGATAGTGGCGAGCTATTTAAGGAAGCAAACCATATCGGTCTCTGATGGTGAGGGACGGGAAAAAACTCGTGATGTTATAGTAGGAGTATCACAGGGCTCTGTTTTGGGGCCATTGTTATGGAACATCATGTATTACGCTGTATTGGGAGCAGAGTACCCAGAAGGGGTCAGAATACTTGGGTATGCGGACGATCTGGCGCTAGTAGCAGTGGCTAGGGAGAAAACAGAACTGGTACTGAAGGTGAACCAATCACTAAATACTATTAGCAATTTCATGCACAGTAGAAAGCTGAGAATAGCTCTTGAAAGAGCAGAGACAATGATGATAGTAGGAAGGAGAAGAGTTGGACAGATAAGCTTCCAAGTGGAACGAGTAAAGATAGAACCTAAAAAATATATAAAGTATCTAAGCATATGGTTGCAAAGCGATTTAAGCTATAGGCAGCACCTTAAATTAGTAGTGGAAGGAGCCCTGCTAGTGATGAATAATATTAGCAGATTAATGCCGAACGTAGGTGGGGCGAGATCTAGTAAAAGGAGAGTACTTACGTCCGTAGCCAGCTTCATTGTTTTGTACGGAACACCAATCTGGGAAGTGGGCAAGAAAACCAAGAAAACACAGGCGCTGCTTGCAAGTTTAGAACGTAGAAAGGCACTGCGAGTGGTCAGCGGCTATAAGACGGTATCTACTGATGCTATTACTTTGATTGCTGAAGTGTACCATTTGACCCTGCTACCTATGGAGAGGGTACATTCCAGAAAGTTTGGAACTGAACCACTGGAGGTCAGGAAAAACACTTTGAGATTATGCCAAGAAAGATGGAATGCGTCACAGAGAGCGGCATGGACAAAGAGGACAATTACCTCTGTGGAGACGTGGGTGCAAACGAAGCACGGGAATCTGGATTATTACCTAACGCAAATCCTAACAGGTCATGGGTGTTTTTCAGACTATTTATACAGGATTGGGAGGTATGAAAACGAAATGTGCATAATGTGTGCCTACAGAGACAGCGTAGAACATACGGTCTTTAAATACCAGCGCTGGGCGGCAAGACTAAACAAACTGGAAAGAGAGTTAGAGGAAACGATTACCCCAGAAAATATGGTGAACATTATGCTGGCCTCAATGGAGAAGTGGGAAAAAGTCAGTGCACACCTTCATAGTATAATGAAGGAAAAGAGGAACGAACAAGACAAGGTATAGCCAGACAGTAGATCAGATCGCCTGACGGCGGTCCCAGTGTGCTTTGTCACTAGCAGGAAAAGAGGGAAGGGTTTAGTTGGCCAGTATGTATTCCTGAGAGGATATGACAGGGAGAGGATTAGTCCCTTCTTTGGTGTAGCATGACAGGAAACCATACGAATCCAACACTACTTGCCGTATAAGATCGCTGCGAAGTGTCTTCCCCATGATAAGGAACTTGGAAGCAGCAAGGCAGTAGCTAATTCTCTATAATAAAAAAAAAGGGTCGATTTGGGTCACCGGGTTAATTTGGGTCAGTGAGTCAATGGGTCGTGGGTCACACACCTATTTGGGTCATGGGTCACTTTTTCGGTGACCCATTTCATCTCTGGTCGGAGAAGGTAACAAAAAACAATTATTAGATTTGTGAAAAATACTAATACAATTTGTATAAATTTATCTAACTATGATATAGCTGTTAAATAAAACGAAATTTATTAGGTATACGTTTTAATTAAATTACTTATAATTTAAATACACACACATTATACCACTTTCTAAATCCTTTAATATTAGGTATATATGGCAACATATAATTATAATTAACTATTACTACTGATTACTAACTTACAACTCTAATCTTTCTTACACATTTCCTCCTGTTACATCATCCAGATAAATTAAATTTTTTGTTCTGATCGGCGAAGTCCTTCTAAAACTAGCAAAAATCCATAGCACATCATATAGTGTTGCAGAATTATCACACAAATTACATGTAGGGGTGTTTGTAAGTACGAAATCATACATGTGTTTTTAGATAATTTTTTGCGCGCACAAAATATTGCTAGTCAATCCGCGTTCGTTAGTCTATGATTGTATGTCTTTACAAATTCATATTTTGTAATTCACTATAACCACACAAATACCTACCAATGAACGGACGTTCGTTAGTAGGTAACGGCAAAGAACATATACAAATAGAAAAGTAACTTAAATCAGCGACCTTGAGAAGTCTGTCAAAAGTTTAGTACGGATCGCACCCGTTGAATAGCACTGCTAACCAATTTTTAGGTGGATTTTGTCAAAAATTCTACTGTCATTTCCGCTTTGTTTTGTTTTGCGTTTACTTGTTTCATATTTGTTCCAAGTTTTTCCTATTTACGTTTGACTAGCAAATTATTTGTACTGTTATTTATAACGTAGCGCGACGATGGCCCATGTGAAAACGTGTTGTGTTTTAAACTGTACGGATAAAACAAGTAAAAGACATCGTTTTCCTTGAAAGATCCGGACATCTTCAGTAGATGGATTGCGAATATTAATAATCCGAAGCTATTTAATGTAGCTCCGGAAAAGGTGTATAATTCATATTATGTGTGTGACAGACATTTTATTGAGGAATTCAAGGTTCCTGGAACTAGAAGAGGTTTACAAAAAGGTGCTATACCAACCTTACACCTGAATTGTAAGTTTTTAACTAAAATTAATATTTACTAATGTGTATGTCCCTATTGTAGATAATGCAGATATAATTGAGTTGGAAAATGAACAGATGAGTGAAAGTCTTATTCAAGTACTACAGGATAATAGTTTTAGTTAATACGATTATTTAATAATTTATGTTGAATATAATCATTTTAGATGATGTGCATGCTATGAAACACATAGAAGACTCACCGATAAGTGGAAGCCGTATTGAAGTATTGCATAGTAATGTACTAAAGGTTGAGTAATAGAATTTTTTAAATGTATGATAAGAATTTTGTAGATGTTAATATGACAGCACAAAAAATTGGGGATGATCCACAGATTACCGCCAACGTTGTTGAAGTACTAGAGGGTAATATTTTTAATATTATGCAAATCAAGCTAAACATTGTCCATTTTAGATAATGTGCATACTTTGGTAACAGAAAAGGTTATGAGCAACTCTCAGATAAGTGGCAGCTACGCAGAAGGATTACAGGGTAATATACAAAGTTGATATTATGTAATAGGTATCTTAATACGATATATTGATATGTGGTTATTATTTGATCGGGGCTGTAGTGATAATTTTTTTTTGAGAGAGAACTAATCTTATTACTCTATTCAACATTTTGGATTCTTACTTTCAATTTAACTTTAAATAATTACGTACCGTACTTGACTTTATATTACTTTTTGTTGGCTACAGCATAAGGCGAATTACCTACGATTAACAGTTAGTTTATGGGAATTAGTGATGGGGCTTGAAGTTTAAAAATCACTGTTTATGGTGAATGTTAACCTAAGAACAGAGAACAGGCTGCGAATTTATTTCTGTGATTTTTCATTGTAGCGATATTGTATACTGTGAGTCGGTCACTCAATATGTTTTAATCCCTACACATTTGTAATGCATTTTATTGTTCATGCTTTAAAGTAAACGGAGTGGCTGATTAATTGATTAACCTAATATACAATAAAACATACGCTCATTAACTATTATTAACTGATGAAAAATGTCTGGAAATTGTTGACATGTAATATGATATTGTGTATATTTCTTTCAAATTAAAAACTATTCTGTTTTTACTTGTTGACGTGTACAACACTATTATTAAGAAAAATATTGTTGAAAATTTATTTTTAATCGTTTAATGAGTACTTTACCAGCCAATGCAATAAAAAGAAAAGGCTGTCGAAACTGTCTAATCGTGAATCGTGAAAATTAGTAGAAGTTGAGATAATAAACATCATTCAGCAAATATCATACAAAGACCAAACATCTTCAACCATAGATGCATATAATTTTTGTTATCAAAGAGTAGTTTGTGCTGTGTATTATTATTCTTAATTACGAATTAATTATTTAAGCATTTTAGATAATAATATTAAATATTTTAGGTAATAGAAGAAATGAAATATTAAGGGCCGTTAAAGTTACACATCAGAAACACCTGAGTCCAAAGTGCAAGGTTTTGTACAAACTGGCATTCGATTGGAGTAAACAAAAAGCAAACCTTAATAAGAAACTCTCGAATTTTCAGCAACGATTAGAAAATGCCACCCAAGCAATCAAATCTGCTCCATTTAGGTATTTAACAAGACATATTAATCAAACAACCGTTAACTTTGGGATGTCACAAATCAGACTGCAAAAACAAAAACCAAAGGCCAGACGGTTTACTCTAGACGAAAAGATATTAGCCTTGATGGCAGAGGATACCGCTTACTGTCTAAAATCTTTGTTTTGCCATCGAGGCGCACTTTAACAAATTTATTGAATTGACTGCCATTTAGACCCGGCATTAACAAGCGTATGTTTCAATATTTAGAAAATGCTGTTCTGAACTTGAAACCTGTAGATAAATTTTGCTCTCTAATATTTGATGAAATGGCAATCACACCGATGGTGCACTATAATAGAAAGCACGACTGTATAGATGGCATCGAGGACACTGGCAAAAAGAGGAATCCTTTTTTAGCAGATCATGCTAATGTTTTTACGCTTAAAGGTATACATCGTCAATGGAAGCAACCCGTTGCGTTTACATTTACAAGTGGCCCAATAAAATCAATTTGTTTAAAACAAATGATCAAAGAGGGCATTTGTCAATGCCAGACAATTGGATTAAATGTAATCGCAACTGTATATGATCAGGGAAGTGCAAATCACGCTGCAATTAATGCCCTATACAATGAAACGGCACAACATTACATTAAAAGGGTCTACAGAAAACTATACCAAGTTTCGAAGTGAATGGAACTGAAATTGTACCAATTTATGACGTACCTCATTTAATAAAAGGTATACGGAACAATTTATTAGTCAAAGATCTTCATTTTACGTGCAATGGGGTTAAGAAAGTTGCAAAGTGGAAACACATCGAACAATTTTATTTATTAGACACTTCTGAAGAAACAAGAATATGTACGAAACTTTCAGATGCCCATATATTTCCAGCCAAAATGAATAAAATGAGGGTCTCATATTGCACCCAGGTATTCAGCTATCAAGTTGGTTCAATGATGAAAAGAATTTCAAAATGGGGTATGTATTAAGGTTGTTCTAATATTTGATTAAATTTTATTTTTAAATGTAATTACAGATATTATGGGTGACTATAAATTGGACAAGGAAGCAGAACATACTGCAGATTTCATTTTGTACAAGGATAGCTTGTTTGATAGTTTGAATGGAAATAATCCCATTGCTCCACGTAGTAAACCATTAAAAAGTGTGGTTACACTTACTTCAGGTCATGATGTGTTTTGGCGAAATGCAATTGCTGTCACCAATACAATGAGATTCTTTAGCAAGAAGAAAAATGAATTAGTATGCGTCCCTTCTTTGACGAATTTAAAGACTACACTTCAAGGTTTCTTGCGTATAAGGGAAATTCTTTTGCAAAGTAAGTTTTCATTTATACTACCGAGGAGTTTGAACCAAGATTCACTTGAAAACTTTTTTGGTTGTATTCGGAGTCATGGTGCCAGGAACATATCTCCTGACGTGCCCAATTTTTTAACATCATTTAAAGCTTTAGTAATAAACAATTTTTTATCTACTCGTTCACCTGACTTTAATTGTGAGGACGATGATTCGTGTGGTGCTCTAGATAATTTACGTTGTTTTGTTACTGGCGAGGAATTGGCTGGTGTACAATATTTAGGTAATGCAAATGAAGCGCCTATAAGTATTGGTAATTTTATACATAAAAAAACCTTGAGAGTTGCCAAATGTGTAATGTATTATATAGCGGGTTATGTTGCCAAGAAGCTTATTTTGTATACTAAAAGTTGTGAAACTTGTAAATCAAATCTATTATCAAATAATTATTCCCTATATAATGACTTTGTTACTGCTAGGCAGTTTCAAGGTTCAGAATTAACTCAACCTGGGCATTTTGTATTTTATATAGTTAGTAGAGTGTTACCTCAACTTTATTATTTAATTCCTAGGTTATGTAGTACGATGAATTTAATGAACATTTTAGAGACGCGTATTTTAAATGACTTAAATATTGGCCAGTCGTTGGATTACCCTAAGCATAAAGGATTAGATGCACGCATTGTACAAATTATAGTAAAATGTGCTATCTATTCTTGGACAAAACGAACAAATTTAATTGCTAAGGGTAAAGATGTCAAGTTCACAAAATTTATGGCATCCAAACCAGACGCCAATTAATAGACCCCGTGAAATTACCTGCGCATAAGAAGTTTTTAAAAAAAGTACGTAGAAAGAAAGTGGTTGTTTAGCAGTAGACAAATCTTTTCCATCAGGGGGTTCAATATTGAACCTACTCTCAGTTTCATATTAAATAAGCTGTTTAGATTTTTGATCAAAAATAAGAATTACTAATAGTATATTATTTTATACGGAGGAGAAGAGTAACTTTTCATGACGAACCTTTATTTACCCGTCGAACGATAGTGAGGCGGGTAACAGATGCGAGCTATGAAAAGTCACTTCTCCTCGACATGAAATATACTATTTTATCTTCAAACGTACTGCAAAATGTACAAACATTAGTAATTTTTATTTATTTTTACGGGTATGAATTTTCGGTATTTGATTAATCGAAGATTGCCTACAATTATTTGTCTTTTTGACACACATTAATTTGACACGATTACTACGTGGTATGTTGTTAAATAAGAAATCATTCATCGTAGAATGCAAAATACCGAAATTGTATATTCTGCAAATGAAGTCACCCGTAAAAACTGTACATTTAATATTACACTGAAAAGAGGAATGACGTTTGATGGTCAGTTATTGTTATGTATATTGTAGTTTCGTGGAACTTACTTGATTTGTCGTCATGACTACATTTTTACCTCCATGGATGGTAAAGGAAAAGTAAAACTGTCGCTGGCGGAGAAGTGACATTTCTCCGTAGCCAATGCAGTTAAATATTGACCTAATTTTTTAACGTTTGAAGATAAACATTTTTTTCAGTTAATCTTTGTTAAACATTCTCGTATAGTCATTAATTTTTTGTCGTTGAGCCGTAAACTGTTAAATAATGCCAATTTTTGAAATAACACTTGCTACAACTATGCTGTGCGTTAAATTTAGGTTGTTTGTTATTTTTATTATTCTTAAACATGAAGAGTGAAACCAAAGAAACCATACTGCATTTTTATCCATTTATAATATATTCATTATATGTGTGTTTACTCATAGGAATATCCATTATTCACTAGAGAATTTATTTAAACACTATGCTTTTAAAGTACTTCAAGAAAAACTGAGTACATATAGTGAAAATAAGATGGCTTGTGCTCCCTTAGATTAAGGGAAGCAGCAAAAACTGCAAGCTTGAATTTTATACCGGAAAAATCGAAAAAATAACATTTGTTTTAATAACACTTCCATAATATTATTTAAAAATTTAAACCTGTGATAACTTGAGTTAAAACGGCATGTGTCGTAAACTTAGACCTTGTGAATAATAGCCATCATTATAGGCTCGTTGAATAATATAGTATTTTCTATTACTGAAATAGCTCTTGTCTTGGGTATTATTTGCAATGACGACAGTTGAGTTATAGAAAAAACAAACAAATAAACCAACAGATTTCAAATAAATAATACCATTCTGTGAAAGCATTTAAAATCTTAAAGTTAATAACTAATTATAGTCAAGGCGAATTACAATTGACGCCTTAAAATATAGTGGAAGCTTTAAATGCAACTACTTTAAATTTATTACCAGAAACTTAAAAAGATAATATGAGATTGCCTATAAAATTTGTTATGGATTTGCAAAAATATCTGGAAAATTATAGCACTATTGAATAACTACTTCATGAACTTGTGACTGTATATTTTTGTATAAGTATATAATCATGTAGATGTCAATTGCACATTTCTCATGTGTATGATTTGCAGCACTTGCCTGCGGCTTGTGCTGCAATCTATCGTACTCCTGAGAAATGGACATCATTTCATACTTGTTGTACAATATACTAATTGTGTAGCCAGCACAAAATCTTGAGTCACCGATATTAGTACCATGAGGATCTGCATGGAATCAATACTTATTATATAACTCATAGATCATAAGTAAATAAAAGTGTTCCGAATCTCCCCATAAACATTAAATTTAATAAAACCATAAATAATTGCTTGCTTCACGTTTCAGGCTCATACTAAGCCTATCCTCAGGCGTTACAAATCAAAGCATAGTCCAAATCGTAAAACATTAAAAAAGCATGGTCACTAAATAAAATTGTGAGGTTAGTGACCATGCTTAATGTTTTATGATTTGAACTATGCTTTGATTTATACCGTCTGAGGATGGGCTTAGTATGAGCCTGAAACATGTAGCGAACAACTATTTATGGTTTTATTAAATTTAATGTTTATGGGGAGATTCGAAGCACCTTTATTTACTTAACACTCAATCCCATTTTGAGATTTATCTTTAAATTATTATAATGGGTTCATAAATGATAGTCAATTGAGTATATCACTGCAATTTTCACTTATTGTTTGTAAGTCATACTATGCTCGTACAACAGTAGGGGTCTAATTTAGACCAAACCATACAGTGGTAATATTCATAATTTAAGTAATCTTTTTGTCTATGCAATAACAAACTTAAACTAAATATCAAGAAATGTAAATATGCGTTATTAGGAAAAGCATAAATTACACGAACCATGCAGTGATAACTATTCCTTTAATAACTGATAATGTTAATATTGAGAAAGTATTACAATTTACAGTTTAAGTATTTAGGTTAATTTACTGAACAATATTTAGATTTCAAAACTAATTGTGTTTATATTATTAAAATATTGCAAACAAGGCTTGATTTGTATACCGAAGATCAAATTTGTTTACAGTATTTTCTAGATGCTTTGTTTATAAGACATTAATTGCACTGCATTTTAAATACTATTGTATCCTAGTGCATGATCTAAACAAACTAGATATGCAATGACTGCAGTAAGTACTTATCATTTACAATGTTGGCTACTTTATACTTCACTTGTCCCACGATAGGTGTGCGACTTGGTAAAAATTAAATTCGAGAATAATGTAATCAGGATATATGCAACCGAATTTATTTCCAACTTAACAAAACATTTTATGTATACCTTGACATAACGACAAACGTTACCATCATGCCCAGGATCAACACTCGACCTTAATGATTAGTAGTAGTAGTAAATGCTAATCTCTGCCTGGGTAGCTTCGATAAGCTCCATCTCACATTTAAGACAGAGTGATAGCATTCCTACACGTTGCAATTTATCTTTGCCTAAATGGATTGATTTAGAGTTGTTGCTGTTCTTGACATTCATCACTTCTAACATACATCACTTGTAAGATTTTACATTTGCTGATCAGTTACATAAACATAGTTTTCATCGATGCCAAATTTGGATTATCCTTTCCTATACAGACCAACAGTGACTGCATTTTTTATTGACTCATGTTTATAGGTTTAACATTTACACTTGGTTGTGACAAGTAATGATAGACACTTTGATGTGCTTACTGTGTTGTATTGACTTTTTTGGGCCTGTAAATAGAGCAACTTCACCGTTTATTGTGTGGCCACACCAGTTTTTTAGAACACGTGGTTAATAAATAATTACCCAAAAGTTAAGCTGGGTGTTCAAACTTTTTGGCAACCTGCAAATGTAATTTTTGATGTAGGTTCGTTAATATGGAATACAAAATTGTAATTGAAATTGGGGAGATAACGAAATTTTAAGAAATATAGAAATCTGGCACCCATTTTGGGACAGAAGAAGTATCTTAAATATTATGCAGTCATTGCTAAAACTATTATTTAAGATTAAAAATTATTGTCGGTTATTATGTACTAATTTGCATTAGGTATGTTGTAAATGTGCGTAACATATTGCACACAGGTAAAAATGATTTTATGATTGTACTAAATACATAAAGCAGAATTTCTAGTAATTGTTTTGAATAAGAATTATGTATAGCAAATTCAAAAATAAATGCCACTTCATTATTAATAATTATGAGGTTTACTTCATATGTGTTTGTGATTGTTATTTCCAATAATAAAATTATTTGATATAATGGATTCCTTTAGTTCACATAGCATCTCTTCCTACAAATGGAATACATATTTAAAAGTAAAATTCCAGTTAACAATAAGATTGTTCTTTTAAAAATCCTCAATTTAATGTTGCTGTTATCCCATGAATACTTTGAAAATGCATGGAAATTATAAATACAAGTTTATGCACAAGTTAAATTCAGCCAATATTGGTTTACTTAAACAATTTTACTTAACATGTTCTTTGCTTATTTTACAATCAGCAAGATGTATTAAGTATAATTTACTAAGCAAACCAATGTATTTGGTTGAATTTAATTTAATAAGTATATTTGAATAAGGTAGAGCTATTATTTAAACTTCCCGCCTACAATAGTTCGGATCGCACCCGCTGCAAGCAGCACAATCAGTTTTTTCTCTCTTAGCCTAGCTTTCTTTTCTATTTATGTATGTTCTTTGGGTAACGGCTTATGTCTTTCTAAAGTTTCTTTGTAATACGGAAAAATTACATAAATTACATGCTCATTTCTAAATGCTCTTTTTGTACTGAACAACGGTGACATAAAAAACATACAATTAGACTGTTGTTAGTTGCAAGGAGATATAAACGATTAAAACATATACGGATTTATCTAAAACTTAGATTTTACGCAAAATTGAAACATGTGAGTCTGCAGTCACAAATGTTTTTATTAGATTTTTTTATGTCTAATAACACAAATTACACGAATTTGATGCTCACTATGTGGGGGCCATGTATGAGTTTTCAATTTTGATGTGCACAATACGAACATAAAAAGCAAGCAAATGAATCCTCGTATGTACCTTGAAGGCACCTTTGCAGAATATAAAGTGATTATAAGTATATATTGAATTTTAAGGAATGTTAGTTACTGTGCGAATACACATGCTTCGGCAAATGACATTTCTGCGGTGCGGTAAAATTGCACAAATCGTTCTTTTGTATAGGCGCGCAAATGTATTTAGGTACCTTTAAAAATGCAGAATAATAGCACGAATTGTATGCGATAGGACGTTAGTTGGAATGGGACTGCATATGAATTTTCAAGTTACTTTTAAAATGTGCAGTATAATTACACAAATTGCATGCGAACGGACGTTCGTTTGTATGCAACTGCATATGAATTTTTAAGCTACCTCTAAAAGATGCAGAATAACTACATAAGTTGCATGGGTATGGACGTTCATTAGTATGGGACCGCATATGCATTTGCAAACTCCCTTTACAAGATGCAGTATAATTGCATATATTGCATGCGAATTGACGTTCATTCGAATGGGATCGCATATGACTTTTCAAGTTACTATTATGAGATGCAGCATAATTACATAAACTGCATGCAAATGGACGTTCGTTAGTATGGGACCGCATATGCATTTTCAAGTTCCCTTCAGTGGTTGCAGAATAACTACATATTTTGCATGCAAATGGTCTTTCATTAGTATGAGAACGCATATGAATTTTCAAGTGAATTTTACGAGATGCAGCGTAATTACACAAATTGCAAGCATATGGACGTTCTTTTGTATGCAGCTGCATATGAATTTTTAAGCTATCTTTAAAATATGTAGAATAACTACATAAATTGCATGCGAACAGACGTTCATTGGTATGGAGCAGCATATGCATTTTCAAGTTCCCTTTAAAAGATGCAGTATAATTACATATATTGCATGCGAATGGACGTTCATTAGAATGGGAACGCAAGTGACTTTTCAAGTCACTTTTACGAGATGCAGCATAATTACACAAATTGCATGCAAATGGACGTTGGTTAGTATGGGATCGCATATGCATTTTCAAGTTCCCTTTAGTAGATGCAGAATAATTACATATTTTGCAAGCGAATGGACGTTCATAGGTATGAGACCGCATATGCACTTTCAAGTTCCCTTTAGAAGATGCAGTATGATCACATATATTGCAACCGAATGGACGTTCATTGGTATGGGACCGTATATGCATTTTCAATTTACTTTCACGGGATGCAGCATAATTACATAAATTGCAAGCGAATGGACGTTCGTTTGTATGGGATCGGATATGAATTTTCAAATCAAATTTACGACATGCACCATAATTACACAAATTGCATATAAATGGGCGTTCTTTTGAATGTAACTTCATATGAATAGTTAAGCGATTTTTAAAAGTCGCAGAAAAGCTACATAACTTGCATGTAAATGGACGTTCGTTAGTATGAGACAACATATGCATTTTCAAGTTTTCTTTAGTAGATACAGAAAAATTACATATTTTGCATGCGAATGGACGTTCATTAGTATGTGACCGCATGTGAATTATCAAATGAGCTTTACGAGATGCAGTATAATTACACAAATTGCATACAAATGGACGTTCTTTTGTATGGGACCGCATATGGATTATCAGCTTACTTTTGAAAGATGCAGAATAAACACATAAAAAACATATAAATGGGCGTTCTGTAGAATGTGACGACATACTAATATGTTCTTAAAGGGTGCAAAATAAGTACATAAATTATATATCACAGATGTTCTTCAGAAGTATATGACCATGAAATGTAATTGTTATTTTTTTTTTGGTGGGACAAAAATCACACCACGAATAGTGGGGTGAGATCTCGTATGGTGAAGCATAATATCTACATAAAATGCTTGTCTATTTAAAACGTATAATACAATAGTTTTCTATGGTCTATTATTACGTCAACTTTTTTGAATATTAGTAAGCACATTTTATTTTAATTTTCCATTCTGTTAGTAAACAACAATTTCTATAAAACATTTTTCTCTTTACAAAATAACTTCGATCAGGTCGTTTGCAAGAGCTTGTTAGGCGAAGTAATTACAAAAAGTTTATTTTACGATTATTTAACATGTCCAAAATTTAGATACATTGTTTCCGTAAGTAACCCTTTATAGGTTAGTGGCATATATTTCTGCCACTTTCATTACAGATTAAACTATATATTGTTTAAATGCGATATTATCCCTTATAACTTTAGTCATTCTTCAGAGTGTTAGGAGGCATATATACATTCAATACACAGCTCCAAATGCAGCATAAGTGGCTTATCGTGCCAACAAGCATTGAGGTAGTACTACTGAATATCAGCTGCACGTGTTGAGAGATTAATGATCTTTATATTCAAGGATGGACCCAGTCATGCTTATATAAATATAGAGTGCCAACATAGTTCGGACGTGTGTTTATTACTACTCGCTTTTCTAATATTAGTAAAAATATATCTTTTATGTGGTCCTTACCAATAGGAATGTGGGTTTTTACTAGAAATCGTTTTTCTGGTCGGTGGTTACATACTCCCACATATACCGGGAGTAACAAAATAAGTGTAAAACATTTCAGGGGGTGGTTCCTCATCGTAAAAAAGATAGGGTCTTTCATATAAAGAAACTTCATTGGAGCATCCCTTGTTAAGGTACAGCCTCTTAAAGGGGGTACTTAAATTTTGTTTTTCATTTTTTTTAATAAACACTAAAAAAGTTACAAAATTGAAATTAAGGTTATATTATTTACTATCAAAAATACACTTACTCAGTAATTTATTCGGTTTACCCCATGGTTGTAAGGGGTGGAAAACGCATCCCCTAAAATTTATTTCTAATGTAACTTTTTGTCTTATTATTTGTTTGCCATTTAAAAATGCATATGTGTGGAGCACAGCACAGTATGCCTATAAAATACGGTCAGTCTGAAACGCAGACAGAAAACGGTAGCAACCTTTTAAAATGCTGTGCTTCAGATGTATGAGGACGATAGCATGGACAGACAAAGATAATAACAAATAAGTTACAGAAATAGTAGGGAAACAAGGATATCTGGGGAAAAAGAGAAATAGTAGGGCGGAATACGTTCTAAGGCATTTTTGGGGAAGAGTATGTGATGTATTACAAGCAGAGATAGGAAAAAAGAGGTAGATGTAGATCTAGATCAGACAGTTATAGATGCAAACTGTGCACATTTCAGGGAAATCTGTAGGATAGTTCAGAATAGGGAACAATGATGGTACGCGTCTAACCAGTTCTAGGACTGAAGACCTAATGATGATGATTTAAAAATTTATTTCCAATAGCTTATTTCATTCTAAACAGAAAATTGTCTCTTACATTTTTTGCCCAAAATTAACCAGTTCGCAGAAAAAAATTATTTTACAAACAACTACAGAGATACATCGTCATAAGACGAATATGCGAAACTAATTTATCTAGTAGGCTGCTATTAGTGATAGTGACAATTAAATTGTTATCGCGCTGTCAGTTTGTAAATTTTTGAAATTGAATTAATAATTGTGTGTCGTTGTTCTGTTCTTAATTTGTTAGTTTAATAATTCACTTGTTATTAAAATGGCATACACAAATGCGGAAATGGCTGATATGCATTACGTTTACGGTCTGTCGCAGGATAATGGGTTAGAAGCTTGTAGAAGGTATGCTGAAATGTATCCTCAACGGCAGCTTCCTTCGCATAGAATATTTGTCCAACTTCATCAACGATTACGAGAATATGGTTCATTCGAAAAACGAACGCAGGATTGTGATCGCCATCGAGAAGTTAGAACACCACAGCTTGAAGAAACAGTACTTATTTTGGGTGAGGAACAACTCACTAGCAGTACTAGAAAGATTGCTTTCGAGTTAAATGTTGATCATATGACGGTATTTCGAATTTTAAAGGAACAACTCTTATACCCCTACCATCTACAACGTGTGCGGGCACTGTTACCGCGAGATTTTCAGAACCGTCTTGAATTTTCCAATTGGATGCTGGAAATAATTAGAAGAAATTCTGACTTTCTGAAGACGATCGAATTCACAGGCGAATGTACTTTTTCTCGGGACAATATTATTAATTTTCATAATAACCACATATAGGAAATAATTAGAAGAAATACTGACTTTCTGAAGACGATCGAATTCACAGACGAATGTACTTTTTCTCGGGACAAGGTTATTAATTTTCATAATAACCACATATGGACTGATGAAAACCCTCACGCCATTGTCCAAGCTAACCATCAAGAACATTTTTGTCTTAACGTGTGGGTCGGAGGGGATTATATAATTGGTCCTCATTTCCTACCTCCTCGATTAAATAATGAAGCATACACTCAATTTTTAAGAGAAGTGCATCCAGTACAGCTGGAGGAAGTTCCTTGTGGTATCAGAAGGGTTATGTTTTTTATGCATGATGGGGCTTCCACCCATTTTAGTCAAGCAGCACGTTAGCATTTAACTCAAACAAATCCAAATCATTGGATAGGTCGAGGAAGACCACAGAATTGGCCCGCTCGAGTCCCGGATTTGAGTCCTCTCGATGTCTCTACTTGGGACCATTTACAGAGTTTGGTTTATCCTACTCCTGTTCGCGATGTAGAGGACTTAAGAAACCGCATCATCGATGCGTGTATTTTTGATAGTAAGAAATGTCACCTTAATTTCAATTTTGTAACTTTTTAATGTTTATAAAAAAAATGAAAAACGAATTTTATGTACCCCCTTTAAGAGGCTGTATCTTAACAAGTGATGCTCCAATGAAGTTTCTTTATATGAAAGACCCTATTTCTTTTACGATGAGGAATCACCCCCTGAAATGTTTTACACTTATTTTGTTACACCCGGTGTAACTGTCGACGATACCATTCCGGTCTGTTTCGATAGCGTTGCTTTAAGCGTTACGCGTTCCGTGCTCGAGGGTACGGTTTCGTTGCTCAACTAGGTCTGTTTTTTTATTATATTGCATTCTTTTTTTTTGTTTTCATCTTCTACTATGCACAATAAAAGCGACATAAACTTTCTTAACGCCAGTGCTGGCTGAAATCACTAAAATGTACCTAACATTTGATGCAATATTGATATTCTATTTACTGGGAAAGCATTTGCAACGCCTACTATAATTTTTTAACATACTATCTCGGATTGCCAGTTATTGCTTTCAGAACTGCCGGACGTTGGACATTTACTCTTTCACAAAATATTTCGATGCATTTAATCGTTGCTGCAAATTCAACAAAGGCTAATGCCGTTTTTGTTTACAATATGCGGTTATTACTATAGAGCTAGAGATGGATATAATTTGATACAAGGGAGTGTGAATAACTGAATTAAATTACAATGTCATTGAATTATGTATAAATTTGCAATGATTCTTGTTCGCGCTGATAAAACAAAATAAACAAAATAGTCATTTATAGTGGACTGTGACTAAACAAATTTACTTACCCCAGGACAATATCTTAAACACTAAATATCAGGATAAAGGAAAAGGATGATAAGAATTCTGATATCATAAATGCAATGACGCAAACACACCCCCATCCTGAAAAAATATTTTCAGCTCATGAAATTTACAGAAAAAACAAAAGATATATATATATATATATTACATATATATGTATATATATATATATATATATATATATATATATATATATATATATATATGTGTACAATAAAACGAAAAAGTTATATTATTAATTAACAAATTCTCACTGGGTAGGTAAGGGACATAAACGTACAACTGAACGTTTATAAATACCATCCTTTGTACGCACATTTACAACTCGAACAATTCCATCGGATCCAGGAAACACTTTTTCAATCATGCCACGTGGCCAATGTAAAGGTAAAATATTATCTTGTTTTATTAAAGCAAGTGTCCCCACAGTAACCGATGGACTTGTCAGATTTCATTTTTGACGCTTTTGTAATTGCATTAAATATTCCAACCTCCAACGTTCCCAAAAAAATTGTACCACATGCTCGAGCAATCGTTTTCTGTCTAAAATATTAGATGAAGGTTCTACAGAGTATGACGCAGGTAACGAGGTTAAAGCAGTGGATGAGAAAATGTGCCGTAGTCAAAGGCACTGGATCGTAAGGGTCCGTACTTAGCCAAGACAAGAGACGAGAATTAAGTAACGCTTCAATTTGAATAAGAACAGTATGTAATTCTTCGTAGCTTAGAATTTTTTCACCAATTGCCTTGTATAAGTGTGTCTTGACAGACTTAATCTGTGACTCCCACACTTCCGAAAAATGAGGGCTTAAGAGGTGCTGAAAAATCCAAGAAATTTTGTGAGCAGCTAATTCCCTGCTAATAGTAGATTTATATTCCTCAGATTCTAACAATTTATAAAGTCTATCCAATTCATTTTTAGCACCAATATAGTTAGTTCCTCTATCAATATAAATAATGGAACAGGCACCACGCTGGGAGAGAAAACGCTTCAAAGCAGCTAAAAACATATTGATAGACAAGTCTGACACAAGTTCCAAATGTAAGGCTTTTGTCACTAAACAAAAAAATAAGCATAAATAAGTCGTTTGGCTAATAATTCCCCTACGGTGCCCTAATGTAATTCTAAAGGGACTAGCAAAATCAGTAGCACAATGCAAAAACGGTTTCGCTTCATGCACGCGAATCGTAGGTAAGTCTGCCATTTTAGGAAATACATTGCGAGGTTTAAAATGAAAACAATAATTACACTTAAGAATTCGATAACGAACAGCATTACGTGCCCCTAGTATCCAATAACTTTGACGTAATAATGTTAAAACTAACAAAGTACCTGTGTGCAAATTTTGTTGATGACAATGATCAATTAACAAATCAACCAAATGATCTCGATGAGGTAAAATTAAGGGGTATTTTTCACCAAACTGCAAGCTAGATTTACTAAGTCTCCCACCTACTCTAAGTAAGCCATTTAACACAAACGGGTCCAACTTACGTAGCGTGGTAGAAACAATTTTCTTATTTTACAAGAGCAAAATATCAGACGCGTAATAACGATTTTGAGTTATTTTAATTAACACTAACTCTGCCCTTTCCAAATCATTTGCGGTCATAAATCCAGAAGTTTTTAATAATCGTAAAAATCTTAAAATGTAAACAGTCGAACGAACCAACGTAATCCACGAGGAACATCGATTAATGAGATCATAAAACGCATTTTGTTCTTCGTTTATGATTGGTAATGCAACAATTTTTTCCCCGGGCAGATTATCTTGATGCATAGATGATATTGTACGAATGGGCCAAGAACAAAAATCCTCCTTTAACCATTCCGGACCATTCTGCCATTCTTTCAAAGCAATCAGTTTAGAGGGTTGTTCCCCATGAGATAGACAATCACTAATATTTTTATTTCCTTGGATATGATACCAGTGAGAGGGAACAACCAAATCTTGAATACGTGCAACTCTATTTGCAACAAATGCATGCCGACGATAAGGAGGGGAAGCAATCCAATTCAGGGTCACCGTGGAATCCGATAAGGCGATTAATTGATCAACTTTTATACGAGTCTTTAGACTACTTTCCACAAAATCCAATAAATTAGCCAATAAAACAGCAGCACACAATTCTAAACGTGGTATTGTCTGAACTTTCATGAGTGCCACTTTAGTTTTAGCTAAAACTAAGCGAACTTTAACTTCACCATTAAAAGTAATGGTTCTAATATAGACAACAGCGCCATACGAATTTAAACAAGCATCACAAAATACAATCAACGTAACATGAGCATCAGGGATAACTCTTAAATGACGTGCAATCTTAAAATTTTTTAAACAATGTAAGTCTTCCTGTAACCTTTTCATTCATTCGCAATATTACCAGAAGGAACTTTATCCCAGTCTAATTTAAGGGACCACAACGTACAGATAAAGAATTTAATAAGTAACGTAACCGGACTTAAAAATCCGCAAGGATTAAATTAACGTGCGACTGTTGATAGAACGTTTCTCTTAGTGCAGTCACGTGTTTCCACTTGTATGCTAAAAGTAAATATGTCCAAATTAGGATACCATTGCAAACCTAAAACTTTCAAAGAATCCTAACTTTGGGACAGCGATTCTCAACAGGAATCTCTGATAACAACAATTCCGAATTAACAGCCCATTTAGTTAATGTAAACTTGGCACCTTCAAACAAACTATTTAATTGATAATAAGCAGTTATAGCTTCGTTAAAATTCGAAACACTTAAAACCAAATCATCAATGAAAAATTCGTGACGAACTATATCAGCTGCTACTGGGTATTTATGTGATTCGTCAGTTGCTATCTGTTGTAATGTTCGAATAGCTAAAAATGGTGATGGTTTTACACCAAAAGCAACAGTATTCAACTGATATATCTCAACTGGCATTTCCTCAGAAAATCGCCATAATATTTGCTGAAAGCCCCTCTGATCAGGATGCATACCAATTTGTAGAAACATCTGACAAGCATCAGCAGTAAAAGCTATTGGAAATAATCGAAAATTTAAAAAAAATTCCCAGCGTGAGGTTGTAATTTTGGACCTGAATACAAAAGACAGTTTAATGATTTTTGAGTTGAAGTTTTTCACGATACATTAAATACACATCGCAGAGGCGTAGATGTACTCTCTGCCTTGAATACTGCATGGTGCGGAATAAAATAATTTGGATAAATTAATTCGCTTTTCTTAACTAACGACATATAACTCCGTCTAATATATTCTCTAAAAACGTCACTATATTGTTCCTTAAATAGCGGAAACTGGCGTAATTTATTTTCTAAGGAATACAAACATTTTAGTGCAGTATAATATGAATCCCCTAACTCAAAAGCATCTAGTCTAAAAGGCAACATCATTGTATATCGCCTGAAGTTTAGCGCCGAACAGTACTTTAATAAATTTGTTCACAATTAACATCATTAGGGTGTTGATAACGTTGTACTGAAAGATCCTCATCCTCCCAGAATTTAGAGACTAAATTATCTAAAGAAGGTTCCACTTGTGTGTGAAACGAACAAAACGAATTTTTTAACGAAGAGGTAGTGGAAACTAAACCCATTACCACAAATCCCAATTTTGTTTCTACTGCTATTGGTGAATGCAGTGATCCGGTAACTTTACGTGCACCTATTAAAAATGGAAACAATTGGGCTTCAATAATACCATCAATGGGACCAGGTCGATCAAAAGTATTGTCTGCCAATGGAAGGTCCATAAAATGCATAAGTGAATGCCTAGGTATTTTATTATTAGGGATCCTGTCCGTAATTTTCTCGACTAATAAAACTTCCAACTTATAACTAACATTGGAATCAAAACGTGACAAAATAATCAAGTTTGATTTTCCTGTAACCGAGCTACTACTAACACTAATACCACGAACATAACGATCACAAGAACTAATATTTAGATCGAGTAATCTTGTACATTCAGTTGTTAAGAAATGAGCTTGAGAACTCAAATCTAATAAAAACCTATCAGTGTGTAAAATACCGCGTTTATCAACAACGTGTACAGTTACTGTTGACAATAAAACTGTGGAATTCATCATAGATACTCCTGTAGTTGAATAAAAACTAAAAGGCTCATGTTGGCTTGTCGAAGCTTCAACTGGGCTTGTTGAAAAACCTGGTGGAGGATGTTTGGTACTAATATCTTCTTGTGTTAAACATTTGCTTTCAGTAGTAACGTTCAATGTCTTTTCCGAAGATCGTTGCTCAGGATAATGCAAAAGTGTGTTATGTTTATACTTACAAATTTTACAGCAAAAACGACTTTTGCAACTCAAAACTATGTTGATCAAAACAATTAATACATAGATTTTTTTCTTGAATGATTTTAAATCGTGCAAATGTGGATTAAGATAAAAATGTACTACATTGTGAAATGGTATGTTTAGCAGAACAAACTGAAGAATTTTGATCTACTGATTGCTTTGCTACAAAAAACGAATGTAATTTTGTTATACTGCTACTAAATGTAGCGCTTGATTTTATAGAAGAGGACACCATATAAATTTGGGCCTGTTCCTTAATGAAACCTAACACTTCGGTATACGTAAAAATTTCAATTTTGCGTCGATGATTTTCAAAAATAGAGCGAGTTTCTACATCCAATTTCCTCCGTAACAAATAGGCAAAAATGAAATCGACTAAATTCTCAATGTTAAGGGTTTTTAACGCTTTAATTGCAGAATAACATTTTTCAAGAATATTATTTAAATTATTAGCAGAGGCTGTTTGTACGGGTTTGAAATCTAAAATTTGTTCTAAATAATTTACTGCTAGAGTACGTAGATTTTGATATTTATCTTTAAGAGCCTTTCAAATAATTGCATAATTGGCAGCAATAGGAGGCAATCCAGCACAAACACTAGTGGCTTTACCACTTAATTGACCTACTAAATAGTTCACCTTACCCACATCCTTTAATTGATCATTATCATGAATAAGACTTCGAAATAACTCAACAAAAATAGGCCATTCAGTTGAATTGCTAGTAAACTTTGACAGAGACAATTTCGGCAAACGTGGTGTGCTAGAAGGTTCTATATTAGCTCTTGGTGCATTGACTGAATTATTATCTGAAAGGCGCGATTTAACTCGTGGATCTTTTGTAGCTACTAAAATATGACAGTATAAGTCATTGAATTCATCCAAAGGTTTAAGATCCGGAACAACATTCTCATCTAAGTGCATTTCAATTAAATTAATTTCATCCACGACATTAGCAAATTTAGACTTAGTTTGCTCTAATGATTCTAACTGACTAATAAAAAATTCTAAGCATCGTTTATTTTCTAACTGTGAAATGGAATCATACACCTTTTGTATTCTAGAAAAATACAATTCCCTTTTAGAAATAAATAATTTTAATTTTGCTTCTAATGATTTTTTATCACTTCCCATAGTTGAGCTTAACTTGTATATACCAAACAGTAAGACAAACCCATTATATTCAAATTTAAATTGAACCAGTTAATAAAACATTCAATTTGGATAATGTATATTAATAACTCACAATGTTATTGAGATTATTGCTTTATCAACTAAACCAAAATCCAAAAACCCAAACATATGGTAAGCAATTTCTCATAAACAAATTTAGCAAACTACAAACAACAAATGTGTACCAAAATTTAACTAATAAGTTCAATTGCAAGATTCAAGTATGTGCAAAATAAACTATAAACATCCGATACGATGGATGCCACAGGATGCCCAGGACAATATCTTAAACACTAAATATCAGGATAAAGGAAAGGGATGATAAGAATTCTGATATAATAAATTAATCCCACTTAGGATTCCCAAATAATTTTGCACAAACTTAATCTCACAACTACACTAAAAGCTCCTTTTCCATAAAGATATCAAGCTCAATTGAACTCCTTTCCTTTATCAGTCAGGTGTTTTAATAACAGCTGGCCAAGATAAAAGTGTATCAAATTAAAATAATGCAATGGCGCAAACATTTCCAATGAAAACTTATTCTGTAAGATAGACAATAGTGACAATTAAATTTCTTCATCATTCTATTCCTTTATAAGTTCATATAAAGTAATTCAGTATTATACTCTTAATGTGGTTAAGTTTGTTCATATAAACACAATATATATGGTGCTGTATTCAGTTTAGGAAGCTCAATCTAATAAATTGAAAACGAGTCATTAAATGTGCATTTAAAAACCCACTTGCTATTGCCATTTACGCAGTTGGTGATTAATATAGCACTTTATAAAACAGCTTATGGTCAATGAGCGATTTTAAAGTATGCATTGATAGTTTTTTCCTAATGTACAAGGCCTTCACTTTGGTATTAAGGCTATGCTACATTTAAATGGTGGACTTCTAGATAAGAATTATTGTTGGTTATATGTAACTAGTGATTGTAAACAGTAAGTACATAAGTAAGCAAGTAAGTAAGTAAGTAAGTAAGCAAGCAAGCAAGCAAGCAAGCAAGCGAGCGCGCAAGCGAGCAAGCAAGCAAGCAAGCAAGCGGGCGAGCAAGCAAGCAAGTAAATAAGTAAGTAAGTGAGTAGTAATTATAGCTTTGTGTAAGAATCGCAACAGCAAATTGGTTGTAAAACTAGATATGAGTAGGGTTTAATGCAAGTACCTTGCACTATTAATACCACCACACAATGATTCATACAAGTTAAACCCAACTGCAATAGTAACGTTCACATTTGTAGAGACAATTAAGATTATTCATAACGTTAGTTACTAGTATTTATGACTTTAACATTAAGCCGTTTTTCAGTCCTACTTCAGTGTTTGCACTAATGCGCTCATTGAAGTGGCCGACCGTCATCATACTTCCTGTAAATTTTTCAAAAATTTTCCCAAGCTATTTTCTTGCTGATCTATAATGTTTAAAATTTGTTTATTATAGATCAAGGTATTGAAAAAGAGGCCTTGTTACGTTCATTTTCGGCAATTATTGGTTACTTTACTTACATAAATTCCTTTTTTAGTATTAAATTCTCCAACAATACCCGATATATTATACCTGTTCAGATAAGCTCGCTATACCATAATTTTCAAATCAAATCCCTTGTTAATTCATTATCCGTTGTACTATAAAATTATTTTTATTTGTATATTATAGTTCTTTATCCTCGTGACTATCAGCTATAAATTATACCTCCCAATTTTCTAAATCTTGAACTGATATCACAAGGTCGAGAATTTCTTCTTTTTCTTTTAAGCCCAAGGTAATGTCGGATGGAGAATGGCTTGAGACAAAGAAAAACTCTTAAGATGTAAACGGCTAGTCGAGTGTTAGCTCTGGGTAGATCATGAGCTTGGGTCATGGGTGAATAAAAGACCAAAAATATATTTAATGAGCGCCACCGTATTTTTTAATACAATAACCAACAAAATTTAACTGTGCTTGTTTAAGGGGAATGCGGAAACCTTATCTTAACACCACTAACATAGCCATAAAACTTGAATTTCACTCTTTCGGACACACTTACCAAGACCTCAACCACCAGATGTCATACAGATGTCTCAGCTTTACCTGTGAACAAACAAAGCACAACATGGACACCATTTGTGTCCTCAAAACATTTGCCAAAAATAGAATAATAGAATTTAGGCATCTGAAATATACTGAGGGAATTTATTTTCATTACACACACTTTCTATTCCGGGAGGACTTGCACTTTTTTTTAAATGTTGAATAATAAAACGTCTTTCAAAAGCAAAAGGGATTCTATTAGGATAAATTTCTGATTATATACATGTGACTGCAATATTTAAATTTGTATCTTTCTCATAATTTTTTCATAATAATTCTAATGAAGTTTTACATTCAAAATTAAGATCTATGAGTAGATCATATCTATAAAATTTGATTAGATAAACATATTATTTATTAATTGTTCATAACACATAAATTTCTTTTAATCAGAGAAGTACTTCCTTGATCATTACAACAAAAAATTAATTATCAAAGAGCAGACATTTTAAAATGCAAATATTCTAATTTGATTGTAATCTACAATAAACACGCGAATTTCATATATCAATGAAAGTGCCTTTACATGACCTGAAAGTCTTTAAACATAATGTAAACTTAATCAAGACAGCATAAGGCGTCTAGATTGGAAAACGGAATCTACATATTTTTTTTGTCTGACATAGGTTGTCATTCAGAATTTCATAAAATACACTGTTTGCGTACATGTGCAAACAAACTGTAAAACAAAATACTTATTTGTTAATGTTACTGGCTTCTTAAAAAAACTACTTTATATTTACGTTACTCAAACAATTAATGTTAGATAATTCATAATAATTTACTATAATTTCAAAGCTATGAAAAGTTAAAACACTCACGTGCATCAAAAATGTACTACAGGTGCCAGACCTTGGCGTCAGCTGTCGGACATTTCCATCGTAATATCCGGGTGAGATATTAGTCATCGGTAAGTTTGAAATATCGAGGTCCCATGTGGAATCAGCGTTTACTATACTGCATATTAAATTGAATAGAACGAAACCATAAATCTTTGCTTTAAATTACTGCCATAAAAATTTGTTTTAGTTTATTATCGAAAATGTTATTGAAGATATGTCCTTAAGATATTGCATGTCTAAAATGATGTCCAAAGGGGTTCCATATTCTCAGGCCTGTCGGGATCAACTAAAACTGCTCGGAGCGAGGCTTACTGAAAATCATGCTCACGCAACCGCTGTTAGGCTCGACCTCCAGTCACCAAGAATTTATTAATCTCTACTTTTTCCTAACTTTGTTAGAAGCCATGTGTTTCGACGGGGCCATTTCGACTTTACCTCGTCTGCAAAAGCGGCTTGCACTCTCGGACGTTGAGAATAAAGAGCCGACTGACAACTTGACAGCGCTTGGTAACGAACTTTAGAGTATATATATACTAGAATCTATGTGTTATTACGAATATTATATATTAATTTTTATTGGATGATAATTCACAAATTAAATACTTTAAAATACAGCTGTTTTATTTTTATTTTATTGAACTAAATGTAACTAGGAAAAAAAATACGTTACACAGCCTCTTCCCAAGAGAAAAAATTCGAGGTATAGAAGAATTTTTTCTAACAAAAAATTTTTACGACTGAAGCATCAAAATTACTCATATTAACCGTATAAACATCTAACAACTCACAACAAGACAGCACAATCTTTAACTATAACTAACGATGAGTTTAACCAAAAAAAAAAGAACCATTCACTAATTGATATGGGGGGGAATATTAAAGCATGGGAATGAGTGATCAGTAACTATGCGTACTACACGCCTATAAAGGGATAAATTCGCGAAGTCATAATCGGTATTTACGTTAATCGGTCAAGAACATTTAGGGGAACCTAACACTCAGTAGATGCATGTTATCTATAGTTACAAACGCAACAACCATATCAAAGTCAAAAATTTTACCAAAAGCAAAAAAAATATTTTACCATAAATCAGAACTAGAATAAACAAAATCGATAGTATGACAAAATTGCTACTAAACAAAAATCTGTACAACGAATACTCTTCTCTACTTTACAATACTTGTCATAAATATTTATGTACACATATTTCCAAATGCTGATTATATTTTGTCTAATTGATGGATTTAATAGGTACCAAAGACTGTTAGTTACAAAGTCCATTTACGAAACAAATCTCTAATACTCGAGAAGCAGACAAAGTATTAACAACACCTATCCATCAACAAGATATGTTTAATTTTTGAGTGAGCACCTCACAACATTTTCTGTAAGACTACTATGCTACAGACTCAACTATCTCTCTCAAAAATTCTACAACCTCAGTAATCCAACACTAAAGAACTCCAAAATCACTAATAAACTATAATTTGAGCCTACTGGGAGACATCCATCAGCAACTCACCTAAAACTCCTCATGAACTATCTTAGCTCCTGTACACTCTCAACTAGAATAAGCACATCAGGCCTAGTCTCAAACTACTAAACCAAAACTCAAGCATTCCTTTAATGCTTAATATACTATCACACTCTAACTATATCACTACTTGATTAACACTTTACTAAACAGTCTCTACATCCTCAAACATATACTTCATCACTAAATACGTATTTCTCCACTGAATACATACTCATCACTATATACATGCAACATCTCTAAGCACATGCTGCACTCTCAAACACCTCAATAAACGTATCACCATTCAAAATCCATAAACACATCCTTGTCTTCATCAAAAATATCATTTAACACATGCAATATCTAAATCAACAAATATATGAAGCTCTATTACTACTAAAACCAAAAATTACTTTAAGCAAATCAAAAAAATTTTTTACTGACTTTAATCTTGTCCTACTTAAGAATTCAAAACATGGACCAAAAAGAATTACGACTGACATCAACTATAATTGGAAGTACTTAAGGAGCAGACACATTTTTAACGTGTTCCTCTTCATCATCGCCTATCGCAGAATATGGCTTTAAGACTTTGACATGTCATCGACCTGCTTTAGAACCATCTATGTTACTCAACTCATAAACTAAATTAGAAATCTTTCTTCTAACCACACATAAAACAAACTTTGGTGCGAGTTTAGCAGTAAATTTATCGCCTGCACTCGATAAAACCTTGTTTACTCTCCACACCTTATCACCAACTTCAAAGCACACATTTCTTCTTCTCAAGTTGTATTGGCGACTTGCTCGCTCATAAGCTGAATGTAAATTACCATGCACCTCTTTAAAGATATCGAAGAGACCTTGTCGATCCGAAACATATAATGGTCGGCTACCTGGAATAAATTCAATATCGTCTTTAGGTATATAACCACCACTGTAGAATCTTCCGCTTACTGGAACACTACGACCAAAAAGTAAAAAATTAGGGGTGTAACCTGTAGATTGATGTTTTGAAGAGTTAATAGCATATTGAATTTGAGGCAGTTCTGAATCCCATGAATCGTGTGTATCGATATACGAACGGATAGCAGTACCCACAGTTTTGTTAATCCTTTCCACAAAATTACACTGCTGAGAATATACTGTATTATACCATATCTTCTGAATATCGTATTTATTGCAAAGGGTTTTAAAAATTCTACCTGACAATTGAGGTCCATTGTCACATATAACAAATTGTGGGACGCCAAATACTAGAAAAACTTTTTCTTCCATAAAACGTTGTATGCTGTGTGCTTTTGCACTTCGAAGAGGATGTAACAAAGTATCAGGTTATCATAAAGTAAGGGATATATTTTAAATTATGATAACTTTTTAACAAATTAAGTTAATAACAAGAAATAAATGAAATCTAATTGCTTATGAAATGGGATTTAGTATGCCCAAAACAGGTTACGGCAATTGCTCAATATGACCTCCATTTTGTTGTTGTAAGATCACCATCCTTACCTCCAAATTGTACACAGCATTTCGTAACATTTCTGGTTGAATTGTACCAATTTGCTCCGTAATACTGTCTTTTAATTCTTGTAGCGTAGTTGGTCGTCTTCTAAACACTAAACTTTTTAAATAACCCCACAGCTAGTAATCCGCTGGGTTTAGATCAGGTGATCTTGGTGGCCATGAATTTACGAAATGTCTGCTTAACACGCGATCTTGAAAACGTTGGTTAACAATTCTTTGACTGGTCGAAAAATGTGCGGGGGCTCCATCCTGCATAAAATGATGTTTTCAATTCCGTAGTGCTCGTTTTGCAGCTGTGGAATAACATAATTTTGTAACATTTGCAAGTATCGTTCACCATTTACAGTTACAGATACGGCTTGTCCATTCTGCATTTCCTCGTAGAAATACGGACCAATAATAAAATCAGCTGTAAAACCGCACCAAACGGTGACTTTCTTGTCATGAAGACCTTTTGAACGATTTGTTGCGGATTTTCTGCAGACCAGATTCTACAGTTTTGAGTATTGACTCCACCATTCAGAGTAAAATGTGCCTCATCTGTCCATAAAATACGGGATAACCATTCGGGTTCAATTTCCATCTGAGCCATTACTCGCAAAGAAAAATCGTACCTAGTAGCCAAATCTGCGTCCTTTAATTCAAACAGCATTTTCAGTTTATATGGATACATGTTTAGAATTTTGCGTAAAATTTTCCAAACCGTGGTATACGGCATTTGCAATCGCTTGGATATCGCATTTGCACTGCTGATTGCGAGTGAATTGCTTCTGGCTATGTCTTGATTTTCATGAAGAACCTCTGCAACTTGGACATCACTAATTATTGGTCTTCCTGATCTTGGTAAGTCAGTTACAGACCCTGTTCTTTCAAATTTTGTATCAAATTGCGGTACGCTTTCATTTGACAGGGTCCCGCTCTCAAACCCATTCTCGTGCGAAATCTTCGTAATCCAGCGGTGTAATTTCTGCCGGATTCATAATAGCACTGAACTAAACCAATTCTTGTTTGTAAATCCATGTTATTACAGTTGAGTCGTTTGAACTCAACGTTTACTTGAGTTTTAATTTCAAAATAAAACTTCAAATTGAATAATTTCGTTTTGACACTAGTGTCAACAATTGTTATGACAACGCTTTTGTTTCTCATAGATACGGTAAAATCCCATTCATTAAGCAACTAGATTTCGTTTATTTTATGTTACTAACTTAATTTATTAAAAAGTTGTAATGATTTAAAATATATCCCTTACTTTATGATAACCTAGTATATTTAGAGAACCAATCACCCACTACCAATAACCATTTATGTCCAAGTTTCGAACGTGGGAACGGACCCATCAAATCTAGCGCTATTGTCTGAAAGGGAAACTTCACTTCTTTCTCTTTACCCATTAAACCAAGGAGACCAACATTCGATGACTTTTGAGCACCACACGTTAAACACTTCTTACAAAATCGGAGTACATCTATATTCATTTTAGGCCAATAATAACGTTCCTGTATTCTCGAATTAGTTTTAGCAAAACCAAAGTGTCCTGCAACCGAAGGAACATGACAAGAACGAATGATTTCCTCTCGCTGGGCTATAGGTACCAAATATTTCCATTCATTTAAATTTGAAGATACGAGTAGATTGGAAGGGAGAAATTTAAATACAAAATTATTTTCTACTTTCCATTGAGGGTAACTTTCTGGAGAAGACAGAATTTTATTCCTTAAAGCAGAATTAAGAACTTGAACTGGGGAATGCGAAGACGTAGGGGTATAAACACGACTTGAAGCATTCTGAAATGAACTAAGGGTTTTGTTTCTAAAATGTGGATTAAAATAATTAATAGGCTGTTTGTGACTATATGACGCAGTTGAAACAGACTTGTGTTTACTTAAAGAAGCTTCTTCTAACTTCTTACATAATTTAACTATCGTACTAATATTCTCTATCTCTGTAAGAGCAAGGTGCTGAATGAAATATGGCAACAAATTTTTCTTGACTATTCTAACTTTAGTGTGTTCTGCAGGAATAATAGGTAATCGGTTAAATAAACTTTCCATATTAGCAATGAACAAGACTACTGATTCACCGTTCTTCTGTAATCTATTTTTAATTTTCTCCCAAATATCGTCCTCAGGATGTGCTGGTAAGAAATCTTCCTTTAATCTACTAACCAATGAACTCCGATCTGTTAATGAACTACGAACGCAACGATACCATACCAAGGCATCACCAGTAAACAATTCAACTGCAGAATTAAACAATTCCACTTCAGATACCTTTCGGGACTGTGCAATGTCACTAATGTTTTCTAAAAATTGATATAAGAGAGATGGGTTTCCTGAATATTTTATCGACCAAGATCCAATAGGGACTGACTGTGTGACATATGTGACCGTTGGAATGGGCACATTAGATGCAACAATAGAATTTATACTTATATCATTATGATTTGAACTTAAATCTTTATTTAATCTCTCATGAAGATCTGCTTCCACAACAAGAATAGTAGCCAAACTTTCATTTTTAAATAACACAACTTCTTCAAAATTTTCTTTAGGGAGCTTTAACCGTTGAATTCTACCTGTAAGCTGTATTAATCTTGACCTTATCCTTTTAAAAATAGACTCTGCGGGATCATCAATAAATTCTAACAAAACACTTTTAACAGACTCTATACTAGACTCAATTTCTTCTTTCTCTACTTCGAAATCCACCTTATAACTTGAAAGATCAATCAAACAACCTGGTTTATCTGTTTCCTTGGCCAACAACCTCGCTAAAATTTTCCTTTTATCTGAAACTGGTTTTGAATTTTTAATGCCTCTAATGTTCAATTCATATTCTAACTCATTTTTAAGTAAATGAACGATGCTATAAGTTTCTGCCATAATTAAATATCTGAATTTCTCTAAGGTATCCCAACTATATAATTTTTGAAGATGAAATCACAAACAAACGGATGTCCTAACTATATAAAGAACCCACTATAAACTGTAACAAAAATGAAACTAAAAAAAAATGACATTACAAGAATAAATGCAAACCTCAGTCGCTGAATATAAGTGTGATGAAAATAACTACAAAATGTTCCAGCCTCTAAGTGAAATTATTACGAGCCTCTAAATAAAATTATTCCAGCCTCTAAATGAAATTATTCCAGCCTCTAAATGAAATTATTCCAGCCCCACGTTGTGAGCGCAAGTGTACTATAAAATTATTTTTATTTTTGTATTATAGTTCTTTATCCTCGTGACTATCAGCTATAAATTATACCTCCCAATTTTCTAAATCTTGATCTGATATCACAAGGTCGAGAATTTCTTCTTTTTCTTTTAAGCCCAAGGTAATGTCGGATGGAGAATGGCTTGAGACAAAGAAAAACTCTTAAGATATAAACGGCTAGTCGAGTGTTAGCTCTGGGTAGATCATGAGCTTGGGTCATGGGTGAATAATAGACCAAAAATACCTTTAATGAGCGCCACCGTATTTTTTAATACAATAACCAACAAAATTTAACTGTGCTTGTTTAAGGGGAATGCGGAAACCTTATCTTAACACCACTAACATAGCCATAAAACTTGAATTTCACTCTTTCGGACACACTTACCAAGACCTCAACCACCAGATGTCATACAGATGTCTCAGCTTTACCTGTGAACAAACAAAAGCACAACATGGACACCATTTGTGTCCTCAAAAACATTTGCCAAAAATAGAATAATAGAATTTAGGCATCTGAAATATACTGAGGGAATTTATTTTCATTACACACACTTTCTATTCCGGGAGGACTTGCACTTTTTTTTTAAATGTTGAATTATAAAACGTCATTCAAAAACAAAAGGGATTCTATTAGGATAAATTTCTGATTATATACATGTGACTGCAATATTTAAATTTGTATCTTTCTCATAATTTTTTCATAATAATTCTAATGAAGTTTTACATTCAAAATTAAGATCTATGAGTAGATCATATCTATAAAATTTGATTAGATAAACATATTATTTATTAATTGTTCATAACACATAAATTTCTTTTAATCAGAGAAGTACTTCCTTGATCATTACAACAAAAAATTAATTATCAAAGAGCAGACATTTTAGAATGCAAATATTCTAATTTAATTGTAATCTACAATAAACACGCGAATTTCATATATCAATAAGAGTGCCTTTACATGACCTGAAAGTCTTTAAACATAATGTAAACTTAATCAAGACAGCATAAGGCATCTAGATTGGAAAACGGAATCTACCTATTTTTTTTGTCTGACAAAGGTTGTCATTCAGAATTTCATAAAATACACTGTTTGCGTACATGTGCAAACAAACTGTAAAACAAAATACTTATTTGTTAATGTTACTGGCTTCTTAAAAAAACTACTTTATATTTACGTTACTCAAACAATTAATGTTGGATAATTCATAATAATTTACTATAATTTCAAAGCTATGAAAAGTTAAAAACACTCACGTGCATCAAAAATGTACTACAGGTGCCAGACCTTGGCGTCAGCTGTCGGACATTTCCATCGTAATATCCGGGTGAGATATTAGTCATCGGTAAGTTTGAAATATCGAGGTCCCATGTGGAATCAGCGTTTACTATACTGCATATTAAATTGAATAGAAGTAGGTAAATAAGGCCGGTCCTAATTCAAAACGCGACAGACGTATTTTTCATGTGTAAAATACGTCTGTCACGTTTTGAATTAGGATCGGCCCTATATAATTTCAATGTAAAATAGTTGTGAAAACATTTGAATGTAAAATAGTTGTGAAAACATGAATTCTTATATACTTTCAATGTAAAATACTTGTGGGCACGTTTTGAATTAGGATCGGCTTTATATTACTTTCAATGAAACACACACGTATGTTGAAAAAAAAATGTAAGTGCAGAGAAGAGTGTGTGTAGCTGTTTTGAATTCGGTTTTCTAGCGAGAAGTTACACGTGCACCGTTTTGAATTAGGATCGGCGTTATATACTTTTAATGTAAAATGTGAAAACCTGAATTCTTTTCAAATGTAAAATACTTGTGGGCACGTTTTGAATTAGGATCGGCTTTATATTACTTTCAATGTAACACACGTATGTTGAAAAATGTAAGTGCAGAGAAAAATGTGTGTAGCTGTTTTGAATTCGGTTTTCTAGCGAGAAGTTACACGTGCACCGTTTGGAATTAGGATCGGCGTTATATACTTTTAATGTAAAATGTAAAACCTGAATTCTTATTATACTTTTCAAATGTAAAAATACTTGTGGGCACGTTTTGAATTAGGATCGGCTTTATATTACTTTCAATGGAACATATTTCAAAACACACGTATGTTGAAAATGTAAGTGCAGAGAAAATGTGTAGATGTTTTGAATTTGGTTTTCTAGCGAGACAGTATGACAGATGCAAAATATCGCATTCAAGTCAATTGTGTTTTAATTAAAGTGGATTCTGATTTATGTTTAGAGGCTGCAAATACATATGGGCCGGTTTCAATTCAAAATGTGTTCACTCTTGTGATAGGTTGAAAAGTGGGTTGGCAAAGTACGCAGATGGTGGTAATCTGCTATATAAGGAGATTGCTCCTGATATTAATTTAATTAGTCGAAGTTTACTGCATATATTTACATACAAACATGTATATAATTGAAATTCAGGGATTTAAATACAAGAAAAACGAGTTTGTGTGTAAAGAAATTGCGGTTTTGGACTTGTTGAAAGGTGTTGTTTGGCATCAAATTTTTAAACTGCCAATGCAGTCCAGTTGTTTGAGCCAAGATCATATAAAACATAACGACTGGGTGACAAAGAATATTCATGGTCTTTCTTGGAATGAATCTTCAACGGCTGGAATGGATTTATCACATATAGCGCTTTATTTGAAGCAAATTATCCTACCCGGTGAAGAAGTATTTGTGAAGGATCTAGAAAAGAAGAAATTGATTGAAACCTATCTAATGCAAAACGTTGTAACTGATATGCTTGCACTAGGTTGTCCTAAGATATCGGAGTTAAAAATCAACAACCGTTTAAAATATAACATCCATTGCTGTAGACACAGCAATAATAATCTGCAATGTGCAAAACAAAATACCTTGTTATTAAAAGAATGGCTTGATAATAATAAAAAACAATAGAATGATTGTGTCTGTATTATTTATTTTAATATAATTTTACAATGTTAGCCGAAGCAAATTATCCGACTCGGTGAAGAAGTATGTGTGAAGGGTCTAGAAAAGAAGAAATGGATGGAAACCTATCTATTGCAAAAACAAAATACTTTGTTATTAAAAGAATGGTTTGATAATAATAAAAACAAATAGAAAAGATTGTGTATGTATTATTATTGTAGTTAGTAAGAAATCTTTAATGCTGATGTCTGCAGAAAAAACAATTAAACTCAGACAGCACGAATGGGACTCTCAACCCTGAAAGCAATTATAATTGATCAACGCAATAGCTCTTTACTGGTTTTTACAACATTTAACAAATTGTACAGATATCTCGAAAAATTTGCCAAAGACAGACAAACAGATAGGCAGACTGACTGCACCAATTTTCTCATTCTCGCTTTTAAAAAATAACAAGTCGTAGTTATTTAAATCGCGAACTCAGTTTATCTACAAGAACTATATAAACGTGGAAATTTATGAAATGCTCCAACTTTAAAAAAAATCCACTATCATTATTCTTTCCTGACAAGGGTAATTTTAACAAAAGTTTTCATTTTTTTTTTATTTGTTCTATAGAACACAACTACAACTTGACAATAAAGACTGATCGATTATCACACACATATCTTGAGTATATATATAAAGATATTAAACAATAAGAACAGCAGAAAATTCAACCCATGTCAAACAGCTTTTTTCTTGTGAACGATAGTCTAGTCTAATGCTTCTTCAGCATTTGCATTTCCATATTTACGTACTGAAGGCAACTCTGCAATTTTAGATCACATGCATTTCTAATTTCAATTACAAAAAAAATATGAAAGCATCTATTTGAAATGCATTTCTAACTTTAATCGCAAAAAAAATGAGAGCATCTATTCGAAATATGCACTCAGATTAAATGTCAAAAATTGCTTTACACCGTTCTGTAAACTGAGATTACGTAGTTATTAAATCGGGAGTAATGTGAAATGAAACACACAATGTATGTTTCTTTATTGTAATCTATAAAATACATATATAATGTTATGTACTCTAGAATAAACATACTATAATTCACTTAAGTTTCCCAAATATAAAAGAACAGTTCTAACTCACTCCAACTCTGAACGGTTAAAAAAAATATTGCATTATCAATTCTATGAGAGCTGTCTTCTTCATCTTTGACGCGCGGTCGTTTTCTGGTTGTTCTTCTTCGTGTTAACTAAAAAAAAAAGCTTCAAATGAATATTATATATCAAGTAAATGCATTAAGAAAATTAAATCTATAGATTAAGCTAACGAAATACATACTCTGTATTGGTGTCATTAGGCCGTACGTTGCAATTGGTGGATCTGCTCACGGCGTCAACGATTTTTCACCAGTACTTAATTTGGATTGACTATAAACTACTCAATAATTTTAGCCCAATCACTATCATTATTCTTTCCTGGCAAGGACAATTTTTTTTTTAAAAAAAAGAGGTTTTCATTTTTGATTTGTTTTATAGAACACACAACTACAACTTGACAATAAAGATTGAACGATTATCACACACACACATATCTTGAGTATATAAGGATATTAAACAACAAGAACAGCAGAAAATTCAACTCATGTAAGCAAGAATTTAATGCTAAGGTATTGTCTAGATAGCAATTGTAGAAAAATATGAAATCTATAGAAAATTTAATAAAGCCAGTCATGTATAAATTTTTAATGCTGACATCCACAGGAAAAATTAAAAGCGAGAAATTTAATGCTAACATCAACAGAATAATAAATAAATCCACTTAGACAGCATTAATGGAAGACCGGCCTGGCTTCGAAACTGTGCACGCGTATATACCATATTTTAAAATTAAAGTTGTCAATTGCAAAACAAAAAATTAAATTTTACCTAGAAATCATTTTAAAATATTTACTTTTTTCAGTACAACTGAAAGAACTTGACTTTTATACATTTTTTAATCGATATCATAGACTTTTTCTATACTGTTGGTAAAAATCTACGTGAAGTATTTATATTAAATAATAAACTGACCTGTTAGAAAAAATTAAAATTTGCATCGTTTTCTGAAAAAAAAATTGCGTACTTTTTCAGTACAACTGAAAGAACTTGAGTTTATACATTTTTTAATCGATATCAGACTGTACAGAAACAGTAATGTTTAATTATATCAGTCAAAAACATGATGTGTTTACTATTAAACAAAACAAAATTGTTCTTAATCCAAGTGATGATAAAAGAATTCTTAGTACCTCAACCACTGATACATACGACCAGCGAGTACTGTGTTAAAAATTGTTTTCGTTGCAGAAAGTAACATCAATTCCGTCAATATTACTGTATTAGTCGATTAAGGCATGAGTTAATTTTTTACAACGTTTCTTTTTATTCGCTTAGGGCAATGCAGAGAAAGAAGTTAGAATTGAACACATTTTATAATAAAAATAAACCTGGATACAAAAAAATCACATTCAGTTTTACTGAAAAGTTACAATTTACATGCATATATAGGTAATTTGTGTGAAATTCTTTAAAACCATGAGTGTGTAAAAATTATTAAACAAAGACGGTTTAATCTGAGACATTTTTTCAAAATTTGCTTTGTTTTATTTAAAATATTTCATATGTAATCATAATAAAAATAGCGCTGTAATTATAATGTATATTCTGTACACATCATAAATCAAAGGTCGTATAAAACGCAACTGAATGAAAAAAATGATGTTGTATGCTAAATTCCTTTGTAGTGGTTTTTGTTCAGAGCTGCCTTCTGTATGTAAATATTGGAAATGCTGAATAGCGAATTGTTTGTCATAGTTATGTACTGAAAGCAACTCTGCAATTTTTAGATAGCATGCACGATTCAAGCTTGAAAATCGTCTTGAATAAAAACGTAAATATAGGAGATTTTTTAACAATTTGCATCCAAAGCAATTTGCTATGCAATTATTTCTTTACAGTTGTTTTTGCTTACGCGTTTTTCCGTAAAACTCAGCTGAATGAAAAAAATTAAAATTCATACTGTCTCGCTAGAAAACCAAATTCAAAGCATCTACACACATTTTCTCTGCACTTACATTTTTCAGCGCTTTATTTGAATCAAATTATCCGACCCGGTGAAGAAGTATTTGTGAAGGGTTTAGAAAATAAGAAATTGATTGAAACCTTCACAAGTACGCATTTTTTTTTCGTTTTGGATTTATCTAAAAATAGGATACCTTTCAATCTACCCGAGTTTAACTATATATTAGCATAAATGTATTGTAGAGAAAAAGTAGTAGTAACCGTTCTGTTTAAAAATCCAGTTTGTTATTGTTTAAAGATGAGTTAGCATAAGGTTGATGAGTATGTTTTCAATATTAACAATTGCATTATCGAAGTAAACTTTTTCACGCACGTTCAGTATTTCACTATTCATTTTACATTTTAATTAAATAAATGCAGTCCTAACGATTGTAGAAACAACGGCTGGAATAGTGTTATCATATATAACGCTTTATTTGAAACAAATTATCCGACCCGGTGAAGAAGTATTTTGTGAAGGGTTTAGAAAAGAAGAAATTGATTGAAACCTATATATAATGCAAAACATTGTAACTGATATGCTTGCACTAAGTTGTCCTAAGCTATCGGAGTTAAAAAACATCCATTGTTGTAGACACAGCAATAATAATGTGCAATGCACAAAACAAAATACCTTTTTTTTATTAAAAGAATGACTTGATAATAATAAAAAACAATAGAAAGATTTTGTCTGTGTTTACTAATCCTCACACTGTCTTTAATTGAATATTTTGGTATTTTGGTTGCAAGTTTGATGTGGGGTAAATGATGATTTAAGAATAGTTTTTTTTTCATTTGATTTATCAACTTTTACTAAAAGTGCGTGTGAAAATTAATAAACAGCATTGACGGTTTTAATCTGAGACATTTTTTTCAAAATTTGCTTTAATTTTTAATAAAATTTTTTATATGTAACCATAAAAAATAGCGCTGTAATGATGGTGTATTTTCTGTACACACAACATAAATCAAAGGTAGTATAAAAAACATTTGATTACTATACTGCAAGCAAGCAAATTTTTTCAGTAAACGCAGCTGAATGAAAAATAAGGTTGATGTGTATGTTTTTTCACGCACGTTCAGTATTTCACTATTCTTTTTTTACATTTTAATTAAATAAATGTAGTCCTAACGATTATAGAAACAACGGCTGGAATAAAGTTATCATATAGCGCTTTATTTGAAGCAAATTATCCGACCCGGTGAAGAAGTATTTTGTGAAGGGTTTAGAAAAGAAAAAATTGATTGAAACCTATATATAATGCAAAAACATTGTAACTGATATACTTGCACTAAGTTGTCCTAAGCTATCGGAGTTAAAAAACATCCATTGTTGTAGACACCTCAATAATAATGTGCAATGCACAAAACAAAATACCTTTTTTTTATTAAAAGAATGGCTTGATAATAATAAAAAACAATAGAAAGATTTTGTCTGTGTTTACTAATCCTCACACTGTCTTTAATTGAATATTTTGGTATTTTGGTTGCAAGTTTGATGTGGGTAAATGACGATTTAAGAATAGTTTTTTTTTTTCATTTGATTTATCAACTTTTACTAAAAGTGCGTGTAAAAATTAATAATTAGTAGCGCTATTTTGAAATTAACTGTGAAAGGCGTGAATCTAATCAGAACAGTCGATGCAATAACGAAACACATTATAATAATCAAAGCAAATATTAGTATATTGAAGCTTGCTATTATAAATTAGGTATATGAAGACAACCGTCAGGAAAATCCTAGTAGGCTGAAATCTAATTTGGCACATCTTAAAAGTTACCTTGTACGATTGAGGTACTTGAAACGCTGTTTGGAATATCAAGGTAAAGGTATTGATGCAACGCTTTCTAGAGGTCATATTCGAAAAAATCTGATTTGGCATGATGTACAATCATGTTTTGGAAGTCGAATAATTACGGGACTTATTACCAATTTAAGATATAGAGATCCTCTAGTGTTCTTAGACAAGGCGTTCGCTAGTTTTAAACGCAAGATTGTTGCTTGCTTAAAAAAGTCAATGTTGAAAGTTAATGTAATATTGACCGTTAACTTTGTTAAGCCTACAACTGGCGAAATAGATTTGAAGACGTTTCCTACTGCAAATCGTCACATCGATATAAATACCAATCTCATGTCGAAGTAAACTTTTTCACGCACGTTCAGTATTTCACTATTCATTTTTTTACATTTTAATTAAATAAATGTAGTCCTAACGATTATAGAAACAACGGCTGGAATGAAGTTATCATATAGCGCTTTATTTGAAGCAAATTATCCGACCCGGTGAAGAAGTATTTGCGAAGGGTTTAGAAAAGAAGAAATTGATTGAAACCTATCTAATGCAAAACATTGTAACTGATATGCTTGCACTAGGTTGTCCTAAGCTATCGGAGTTAAAAATCAACAATCGTTTAAAATATAACATTCATTGTTGTAGACACAGCAATAATAATCTGCAATGCACAAAATAAAATACCTTTTTTTTTATTAAAAGAATGGCTTGATAATAATAAAAAAACAATAGAAAGATTTTGTCTGTGTTTACTAATTGGAAAAATACGACTGTCGCGTTTTGAATTAGGACCGGTCCTATATAATTTCAAATGTAAAAATAGTTGTGAAAACATTTCAATGTAAAATACTTGTGGGTACGTTTGAATTAGGATCGGTTTATATTACATTCAAAGAAACACGGCTCCACTTGCTTTGCAAAGGAACTTTTAATATAAAATCAAGAAAGATTGCGGTATTGTTTATAAGTCCGGAACCGGAACAAACGTTGAACACCCTCCTTTAAGTGGATCATGATTGTTTATATTCACCTTCAAGTGTAAAACTTCTTGGATTGCCCGACCTGAATCCTTTTCGCTAAATTCCTATAATCGCTCCGAAATCTTGTCTAATACGTTCTCCTTATACCACCGCTTGAGATGGGTATTTATATCGATGTGACGATTTGCAGTAGCAAACGTTTTCAAATCTATTTCGCCAGTTGTAGGCTTAACAAAGTTAACGGTCAATATTACATTAACTTTCAACATTGACTTTTTAAGCAAGCAACAATCTTGCGTTTAAAACTAGCGAACGCCTTGTCTAAGAACACTAGAGGATCTCTATAACTTAAATTGGTAATAAGTCCCGTAATTATTCGACTTCCAAAACATGATTGTACATCATGCCAAATCAGATTTTTTCGAATATGACCTCTAGAAAGCGTTGCATTAATACCTTTACCTTGATATTCCAAAGAGCGTTTCAAGTACCTCAATCGTACAAGGTAACTTTTAATATGTGCCAAATTAGATTCCAGCCTACTAGGATTTTCCTGACGATTGTCTTCATATACCTTATTTATAATAGCAAGCTTCAATATACTAATATTTGCTTTGATTATTATAATGTGTTTCGTTATTGCATCGACTGTTCTGATTAGATTCACGCATTTCACAGTTAATTTCAAAATAGCGCTACTAATTATTAATTTTTACACGCACTTTTAATAAAAGTTGATAAATCAAATGAAAAAAAAACTATTCTTAAATCGTCATTTACCCACATCAAACTTGCAACCAAAATACCAAAATATTCAATTAAAGACAGTGTGAGGATTAGTAAACACAGACACAATCTTTCTATTGTTTTTTATTATTATCAAGCCATTCTTTTAATAAAAAAAGGTATTTTGTTTTGTGCATTGAAGATTATTATTATTGCGGTGTTTACAACAATGGATGTTATATTTTAAACGATTGTTGATTTTTAACTCCGATAGCTTAGGACGATCTAGTGCAAGCATATCAGTTACAATGTTTTGCATTAGATAGGTTTCAATCAATTTCTTCTTTTCTAAACCCTTCACAAATACTTCTTCACCGGGTCGGATAATTTGCTTCAAATAAAGCGCTATATGATAACTTCATTCCAGCCGTTGTTTCTATAATCGTTAGGACTACATTTATTTAATTAAAATGTAAAAAAATGAGTAGTGAAATACTGAACGTGCGTGAAAAAACATACTCATCAACCTTATTTTTCATTCAGCTGCGTTTACTGAATAAATTTGCTTGCTTTCAGTATAGTAATCAAATGTTTTTTATACTACCTTTGATTTATGTTGTGTGTACAGAAAATACACCATCATTACAGCGCTATTTTTTATGGTTACATATAAAAAATTTTATTAAAAATTAAAGCAAGTTTTGAAAAAAATGTCTCAGATTAAAACCGTCAATGTTGTTTATTAATTTTTACACGCACTTTTAGTAAAAGTTGATAAATCAAATGAAAAAAAAACTATTCTTAAATCATCATTTACCCCACATCAAACTTGCAACCAAAATACCAAAATATTCAATTAAAGACAGTGTGAGGATTAGTAAACACAGACAAAATCTTTCTATTGTTTTTTATTATTATCAAGCCATTCTTTTAATAAAAAAAAGGTATTTTGTTTTGTGCATTGCACATTATTATTGCTGTGTCTACAACAATGGATGTTTTTTAACTCCGATAGCTTAGGACAACTTAGTGCAAGCATATCAGTTACAATGTTTTTGCATTATATATAGGTTTCAATCAATTTCTTCTTTTCTAAATCCTTCACAAAATACTTCTTCACCGGGTCGGATAATTTGTTTCAAATAAAGCGTTATATATGATAACACTATTCCAGCCGTTGTTTCTACAATCGTTAGGACTGCATTTATTTAATTAAAATGTAAAATGAATAGTGAAATACTGAACGTGCGTGAAAAAGTTTACTTCGATAATGCAATTGTTAATATTGAAAAACATACTCATCAACCTTATGCTAACTCATCTTTAAACAATAACAAACTGGATTTTTAAACAGAACGGTTACTACTACTTTTTCTCTACAATACATTTATGCTAATATATAGTTAAACTCGGGTAGATTGAAAGGTATCCTATTTTAGATAAATCCAAAACGAAAAATGCGTACTTGTGAAGGTTTCAATCAATTTCTTATTTTCTAAACCCTTCACAAATACTTCTTCACCGGGTCGGATAATTTGATTCAAATAAAGCGCTGAAAAAATGTAAGTGCAGAGAAAATGTGTGTAGATGCTTTGAATTTGGTTTTCTAGCGAGACAGTATGAATTTTAATTTTTTTTCATTCAGCTGAGTTTTACGGAAAAACGCGTAAGCAAAAAACAACTGTAAAAGAAATAATTGCATAGCAAATTGCTTTGGATGCAAATTGTTAAAAAAAAATCTACTATATTTACGTTTTTATTCAAGACGATTTTCAAGCTTGAATCGTGCATGCTATCTAAAAAATTGCAAAGTTGCTTTCAGTACATAACTATGACAAACAATTCGCTATTCAGCATTTCCAATATTTACATACAGAAGGCAGCTCTGAACAAAAACCACTACAAAAGGAATTTAGCATACAACATCATTTTTTTTTCATTCAGTTGCGTTTTTATACGACCTTTGATTTATGATGTGTACAGAATATACATTATAATTACAGCGCTATTTTTTATTATGATTACATATGAAATATTTTAAATAAAAACAAAGCAAATTTTGAAAAAAATGTCTCAGATTAAACCGTCTTTGTTTAATAATTTTTTACACACTCATGGTTTTAAAGAATTTCACACAAATTACCTATATATGCATGTAAATTGTAACTTTTCAGTAAAACTGAATGTGATTTTTTTGTATCAAGGTTTATTTTTATTATAAAAATGTGTTCAATTCTAACTTCTTTCTCTGCATTGCCCTAAGCGAATAAAAAGAAACGTTGTAAAAAAATTAACTCATGCCTTAATCGACTAATACAGTAATATTGACGGAATTGATGTTACTTTCTGCAACGAAAACAATTTTAACACAGTACTCGCTGGTCGTATGTATCAGTGGTTGAGGTACTAAGAATTCTTTTATCATCACTTGGATTAAGAACAATTTTGTTTTGTTTAATAGTAAACACATCATGTTTTGACTGATATAATTAAACATTACTGTTTCTGTACAGTCTGATATCGATTAAAAAAATGTATAAACTCAAGTTCTTTCAGTTGTACTGAAAAAGTACGCAATTTTTTTCAGAAAACGATGCAAATTTTTAATTTTTTCTAACAGGTCAGTTTATTATTTAATATAAATACTTCACGTAGATTTTTACCAACAGTATAGAAAAAGTCTATGATATCGATTAAAAATGTATAAAAGTCAAGTTCTTTCAGTTGTACTGAAAAAGTAAATATTTTAAAATGATTTCTAGGTAAAATTTAATTTTTGTTTTGCAATTGACAACTTTAATTTTAAAATATGGTATATACGCGTGCACAGTTTCGAAGCCAGGCCGGTCTTCCATTAATGCTGTCTAAGTGGATTTATTTATTATTCTGTTGATGTTAGCATTAAATTTCTCGCTTTTAATTTTTCCTGTGGATGTCAGCATTAAAAAAATTTATACATGACTGGCTTTATTAAATTTTCTATAGATTTCATATTTTTCTACAATTGCTATCTAGACAATACCTTAGCATTAAATTCTTGCTTACATGAGTTGAATTTTCTGCTGTTCTTGTTGTTTAATATCCTTATATACTCAAGATATGTGTGTGTGTGATAATCGTTCAATCTTTATTGTCAAGTTGTAGTTGTGTGTTCTATAAAACAAATCAAAAATGAAAACCTTTTTTTTTTTTAAAAAAATTGTCCTTGCCAGGAAAGAATAATGATAGTGATTGGGCTAAAATTATTGAGTAGTTTATAGTCAATCCAAATTAAGTACTGGTGAAAAAATCGTTGACGCCGTGAGCAGATCCACCAATTGCAACGTACGGCCTAATGACACCAATACAGAGTATGTATTTCGTTAGCTTAATCTATAGATTTAATTTTCTTAATGCATTTACTTGATATATAATATTCATTTGAATCTTTTTTTTTTAGTTAACACGAAGAAGAACAACCAGAAAACGACCGCGCGTCAAAGATGAAGAAGACAGCTCTCATAGAATTGATAATGCAATATTTTTTTTAACCGTTCAGAGTTGGAGTGAGTTAGAACTGTTCTTTTATATTTGGGAAACTTAAGTGAATTATAGTATGTTTATTCTAGAGTACATAACATTATATATGTATTTTATAGATTACAATAAAGAAACATACATTGTGTGTTTCATTTCACATTACTCCCGATTTAATAACTACGTAATCTCAGTTTACAGAACGGTGTAAAGCAATTTTTGACATTTAATCTGAGTGCATATTTCGAATAGATGCTCTCATTTTTTTTGCGATTAAAGTTAGAAATGCATTTCAAATAGATGCTTTCATATTTTTTTTTGTAATTGAAATTAGAAATGCATGTGATCTAAAATTGCAGAGTTGCCTTCAGTACGTAAATATGGAAATGCAAATGCTGAAGAAGCATTAGACTAGACTATCGTTGACAAGAAAAAAGCTGTCTGACATGGGTTGAATTTTCTACTGTTCTTATTGTTTAATATCTTTATATATATACTCAAGATATGTGTGTGATAATCGATCAGTCTTTATTGTCAAGTTGTAGTTGTGTTCTATAGAACAAATAAAAAAAAAATGAAAACTTTTGTTAAAATTACCCTTGTCAGGAAAGAATAATGATAGTGGATTTTTTTTAAAGTTGGAGCATTTCATAAATTTCCACGTTTATATAGTTCTTGTAGATAAACTGAGTTCGCGATTTAAATAACTACGACTTGTTATTTTTTAAAAGCGAGAATGAGAAAATTGGTGCAGTCAGTCTGCCTATCTGTTTGTCTGTCTTTGGCAAATTTTTCGAGATATCTGTACAATTTGTTAAATGTTGTAAAACCAGTAAAGAGCTATTGCGTTGATCAATTATAATTGCTTTCAGGGTTGAGAGTCCCATTCGTGCTGTCTGAGTTTAATTGTTTTTCTGCAGACATCAGCATTAAAGATTTCTTACTAACTACAATAATAATACATACACAATCTTTTCTATTTGTTTTATTATTATCAAACCATTCTTTTAATAACAAAGTATTTTGTTTTGCAATAGATAGGTTTCCATCCATTTCTTCTTTTCTAGACCCTTCACACATACTTCTTCACCGAGTCGGATAATTTGCTTCGGCTAACATTGTAAAATTATATTAAAATAAATAATACAGACACAATCATTCTATTGTTTTTTATTATTATCAAGCCATTCTTTTAATAACAAGGTATTTTGTTTTGCACATTGCAGATTATTATTGCTGTGTCTACAGCAATGGATGTTATATTTTAAACGGTTGTTGACTTTTAACTCCGATATCTTAGGACAACCTAGTGCAAGCATATCAGTTACAACGTTTTGCATTAGATAGGTTTCAATCAATTTCTTCTTTTCTAGACCTTTCACAAATACTTCTTCACCGGGTAGGATAATTTGCTTCAAATAAAGCGCTATATGTAATAAATCCATTCCAGCCGTTGAAGATTCATCCCAAGAAAGACCATGAATATTCTTTGTCACCCAGTCGTTATGTTTTATATGATCTTGGCTCAAACAACTGGACTGCATTGGCAGTTTAAAAATTTGATGCCAAACAACATCTTTCAACAAGTCCAAAACCGCAATTTCTTTACACACTAACTCGTTTTTCTTGTATTTAAATCCCTGAATATCAATTATATACATGTTTGTATGTAAATATATGCAGTAAACTTCGACTAATTAAATTAATATCAGGAGCAATCTCCTTATATAGCAGATTACCACCATCTGCGTACTTTGCCAACCCACTTTTCAACCTATCACAAGAGTGAACACATTTTGAATTGAAACCGGCCCATATGTATTTGCAGCCTCTAAACATAAATCAGAATCCACTTTAATTAAAACACAATTGACTTGAATGCGATATTTTGCATCTGTCATACTGTCTCGCTAGAAAACCAAATTCAAAACATCTACACACATTTTCTCTGCACTTACATTTTCAACATACGTGTGTTTTGAAATATGTTCCATTGAAAGTAATATAAAGCCGATCCTAATTCAAAACGTGCCCACAAGTATTTTACATTGAAAGTATATAAGAATTCATGTTTTCACAACTATTTTACATTCAAATGTTTTCACAACTATTTTACATTGAAATATAGAGGTGATCCTAATTCAAAACGTGACAGACGTATTTTACACATGGAAAATACGTCTGTCGCGTTTTGAATTAGGACCGGCCTTATTTACCTACTAATAGAACGAAACCATAAATCTTTGCTTTAAATTACTGCCATAAAAATTTGTTTTAGTTTATTATCGAAAATATTATTGAAGATATGTCCTTAAGATATTGCATGTCTAAAATGATGTCCAAAGGGGTTCCATATTCTCAGGCCTGTCGGGATCAACTAAAACTGCTCGGAGCGAGGCTTACTGAAAATCATGCTCACGCAACCGCTGTTAGGCTCGACCTCCAGACACCAAGAATTTATTAATCTCTACTTTTTCCTAACTTTGTTAGAAGCCATGTGTTTCGACAGGGCCATTTCGACTTTACCTCGTCTGCAAAAGCGGCTTGCACTCTCGGACGTTAAGAATAAAGTGCCGACTGACAACTTGACAGCGCTTGGTAACGAACTTTAGAGTATACTGGGTGCTTCAAAAAAATGTATACACACTTTAAACTATTGTAGTTTTCCCGCACTACAAGGCTAATGTTATATTTCTTCGCCAGGTGCCAGCATAATCGTCCCTCTATGTTATATTATCAGTTGGAATTTGTAATATCAACATGGCGGACGTACGTTTGAGTTTTGAAGAACGTAAGCAGGTTATTAAGTGGTACTGGAAGTTTGAGAATGTAAATGAAGTTCAAAGACAGTGGAGAAGGGAGTATGATACAGAACCACCTTCAAGATTAACAATTACACGCATACGAGACAAATTCGAAGTTCATGGAACAGTGTGTGATGTGCATAAAGGTCATTCAGGTCGGCCTCGAACAGCTACAAGTGATGAGTCATCAACGGCAGTCTTGGAACTGTTTCAACGCTCTCCTAACAAATCTTCAAGGCAAGGGCACGTGAAAGTGATGTAAGTGCTAGCAGCGTGCTACGCATTCTGAAGAGAGGCAAGTATCGTGTTTACATTCCAAGGCTGGTGCAACAGCTAAATGACGACGATCCAGATCGAAGGTTGCAATTTTGTGAATGGATTCAGGAGATGGTGATACGTGAACCGGGATTTATGGGTAGCATCATTTGGTGGGATGAAGCCCAATTCAAACTTAATGGAACTGTCAATAGGCACAATTGTGTTTACTGGTGTGAAGAAAATCCTCACATTACAATTGAAAAAGCTGTAAATTTGCCTGGTGTAAATGTGTGGTGCGGTTTGTCTTCAAGGGGACTCATTGGACCTTTTCGATTTGAAGGCACTGTAACTGGTATTAATTACCTAACAATGCTTGCTGATTCCATATTTTCTGCCATTCGTGCATTATACGGTAATGATGATTTTTATTTTCAACAAGATGGTGCTCCGCCGCACTATCACAGGGACGTACGAGCTTACCTGGATCAAAATTTGTCGTGCCAGTGGATAGGACGCAGGGGGCCAATCGAGTTTCCAGCACGCTCTCCAGACCTTACACCACTGGATTTCTTCTTGTGGGGCACAGTAAAAGATGAGGTGTACAAACGTAAACCACGTAACCTAGACATTTTTTGGAATGAGATTCAAGCAGTGTGTAGAGAAATCTCATTGGACGTTTTGATACGATGTACAGAATCTGTGGTGACTCGTACTCAGAATTGTATTGATGCTGCAGGTCACCAATTTGAACAGTATTAACATTTGTTATTTATGTTTCATTTACATTGGACTTTCAGCTTTCTATTTTCCTGAAATTTAACTTTGTAGAACGGTAAATAAATTTTCTATTGAAGTTCAAAGTGTGTATACATTTTTTTGAAGCACCCAGTATATATACTAGACTCTATGTGTTATTACGAATATTATATATTAATTTTTATTGGATGATAATTCACAAATTAAATACTTTAAAATACAGCTGTTTTATTTTTATTTTATTGAACTAAATGTAACTAGGAAAAAAAATACGTTACACCGTTCGTATAAATTCCATGTCTGTTGTTAAATCTTTCCGCATAATTAATAATAAATACTCTTTCTAAAAATTTCTCAACGTAAATCTAGTTGTTTTGAATCGACAAGTTTATGATAAAATTTAAATAAGTCAATATCCTGTTTCGGTATCCGTGAGCGCGTTATACTTTCCGATAACGTATAATTGCATTCTAGTGGGTTTCCCATCTAAAGATTTGTCAAAATAATATATCCCGCTATTCTCCGGTAAAACCGTGTTTTCCAGTTTGAATCGCGTTTTGATAACGCGGATGTTTGCTTTTCGAGTTCGTGTTATTTTGAACTCCTTTTAAACTTTGATTCTGCAGCTTGTGCATTGATGCACTTGTAAATACTGCTCGTTCTGTTACTCCAAGAGCGATGCACGTTTTTTCTCTATCAAATGTGTAGATTTGCTCTTAGCTGGAGGTTAAATTGCTTGTTGCGTAGCCCGATTATTCCTTGATGTAGATCAACTGCTCTTGCATGTAGACCGCAGTTGCAATTACGGTAGTAGCCTGGTTATTACTGACTACCGCAGCAATGCTGTGTCAATTCGCTGCCGAGGGATGACAAGATAAGTATCCCGACATATGTATGTGACTTGTTTTTCTTTTCTAACATACTCAGGGTTAACCCAATTTGAAATTAGATACGCTAATGTTTGTTCTGGTAAAATACTTACTAGAAAAATTTATAAATTTAATGGTGTTTTAATTTATTCATCCGCTTATGCGAAAGTATCAGCGTTATTCTCTATAGTACTGATTAGATCTATTGCATGTTAGCTACGAATTGCACACTTCGTGAAACTATTAGTGAATTTGTCCATAGAGTAAAATTGTTTTATTAAATAGTAACCTTAGTTAATTTTGTTTTGCTGTTTCGATAGAAATTTCTATATTTGTGTTTTTTATTGTAAATAGAACATCGTTGGCGATGTATTATTTTTGGTGTTGCTAGGATCCCTCCCCTTTCCGCATTTGTGGTTAGCATGGTATATTTACGTTTTCTTCCGACTACGCCATGGTACGTAACAGCTTTATTTCTTTTAAATACAGACAAAATAAAGGAATTAATTCCGCAAATAGGCCCACGCCTTAAATTTATAGAAAAATGAAATCGCTATGTTTTGAAATCTACAGAAACAAATTCTAGTGTTATTAGTTCTCCATTTCCACCTGAATCGCTGTTAAATTTAAACGAACCTGAGGTATTTACAGTTTTATTTTTTATAAATTTTTTAAGTTTAATATATGTTTAAGGTTATGCTTGAATAAGACCACTTAGAAACTAATTGCCGCAGAAATGCCGTACTCCTTAATAATTAATAACATGGATTTTTCACTGCAGCTTGTAAATTATGCTACACTTATAACAATGTCGCTTTCGGCTCCATTATCAGAGCACAACTCACCTTCAGTGTCGAATCACGGTAAAAACTTAACCAAATCTTTAGTCAGTGTTGGTAACGATACAAATGCAAATTTTGTAGAGTATACATATTTAAAACGTAGAGGTCCTATTGATATACAAGAAGTTTTAAATTCAATTATTAGAGGTCGCGAAAATATAACTGCGTACAAGTTAAAAAACAAATTGTATAATACAGCACGCGAAGAAGTTGTTCGAAATATTATAGGATATTATCTAGAAAAATTTTCAAAGTAAATTAAAGATATTCTTTTACTTTCCTTTTTGACTGCGGATTTTTTCAGGAGTGATACAGATACCTTAAGCGATATTGCAGATGAAGTTGTAGCAGTATTTTCAACAAAATTCAAGGTATTTTTTGTGTTAAATCTATAATTTTGTTTTGCTAAACCACATATTGTGTTGTAGGAAACATACTATTACAGAAAAAGAAACAGTACTAGCGGAAGAATCCAACTATAGTGTCGGGGAAACCAGTATATAAACACTACAATTTAAAAAAGAAATTAAAGCAGCCCAATATTATGATAAAAGAAATTGAAGATACCTTGGTAATAATCTCACAATCGTAACAAGTGTTACCATCCTGGAACTGGTTAGATGCGTACCCTCATTGTTTTCTATTCTGTACTAACCTACACATTTCCTTGAAATTTCCACAGTCTGCATCTTTCACTATCTGTGTGGAATAGTCTGATATAGGTCTACCTCTACCTCCTTTTTCCTATCTCTACTTGTAATATATCCCGCACTAGTCCTCACAGATGCCTTAAAATGTATCCTGCCCTTCTATTTCTTTTTGTTTTCCACATATATCTTTATTCCTCTACTTTTTCTATAACTTATTTGTTATTAACTTTGTCTGTCCATGCTATCATCATCATACATCTGAAATACAACTTTCAGCAAACACAATTAATAGATTTATGAAAAATACTTGTACAATTTATATAAATTTATCTAATTATGTATATTGATGTTGTTAAATGAAACGAAATTTATTACGTATGTACGTTTTAATTGAATTTTTTATAATTTTGCAACATTTTGACTTTAGTTGTTATTACGTTAGACTTAGGATATACCTAGGCAAACATATTTCTAATAAAAGTCGTTGCAGATGTTGATTTATCCGTTTTAACACAAACTGACTTTTGTAGACTTCCGTACTAACTCTGAACTCTAACTTCAGCGGTTTTTAGAGACTATCAGGGGGGTCGTTAAATAAATACGAATGAGTCAGGCGCCACTGTACTTATGCAATATATCAAAACAAGGAATATCGCCAAGAAAAATACAGGGACCTCAACGAATATATTCTGTTATTGGAATACAAGATTTTGTATTCATAGGTGGTACAAACGTTTATCCTGAAATAAAATAAAGTACATAAAAATACATTGGAGACAGCAGTTGGCGTCTCAGAATAATAAAATCAATAAATCAGACAAGTTCTACGTACTTATAAAATTTTGCTTGTGGCCATTGGTGCATAGACACTCTACTTATTAAATTTATAACCCTTGGTTCATATAAGATTTATAGAATCCAAAAATATGTATGGGGTAGAATAAATACAATTTCTTAAGTATTTCTTAAAGTGTGATTAACCACTTCTAAATTTATAAAAAGATTAGACGTGTTAGATACCAAAACACATATTAACTAAAAAAAAATAATTCTGTTTCAAACTGACAGGTGTTTTAGTAAACAATCCTATAAAGCAAGAGTTTAATTTAGTGTAAAATTGAAAAATGAAGTTTTTAAATATAATTATTAAGATATTAGTTTTCAATATTTTAAACTACAAAAATTACAGCTTAACTTTGGATATCTTGTAATTGGAGAAAAATAAGCACTAAACATTGTACGTCAACAGATGGTTTTCATAACAAACGAAAATCGACTTACCGACCTCGAACGTAGAGTGCATATTGCTACAAACCATTTAGTAGATAAACTCGAACCATATGTACGCCTCTGATACTGGATAACGACAGCAAAAACTTGTCTATTTTGTTACGGCAATGTCTTGAAGGTTAGAACCATAAAAATAAAGGGCGGAATCCACCGTTGAAGAGAGCCATCGTTGAAATCTCTAACCAAGAAAAGGATCCCACATCAATCAGTAGCTTAAACTGCAAATCCCATTACTGTAAGTTTCCATTCGTATATAATTTACACACTATGAATTAGCTGTTACGCATAGCCATTATTAAACCAAAACTTCAGTGTTGCGCTAAGGACAACCACATAAAATTAGTTTTAATTATACAAAACAAAAATTACAAACCATTATGAACTTTCTAACACATTAGGATCGATTTACTGCGTAATTGAAATGCCAGTCTCAAGTCACCCTTTAATATTAACTTCTTCATCTTATCACTAGTACGATAAAGGATCGATTGTCGTAGTCCGAAAACAATCGAGGCCTCAACACTTGAGCATACAAAACAACAGCTGCGCATAATCGCACTAAATTACGTTACTTTGAAGATAATTTCTGGAAATTCTAACTAGCATGTACGACTTTTAACATGATGTTAAACACAAAACTGGAGTACTTATAACGATGAATTTATTTACCAGATAAATAGCATAAAAGGACAATAAATAGAGTGTTTCATTATAATGATAACTTTCTTTTAATTATGTATAAGTTCCAGATATACGAATTGTATTGAATTAAAAAGAAGAATTTATATGCGATACTGCTCGAGAGGAAAAACAGAACGCTACATTTCAATACATATACACTATACTACTCTCTAAATCCTTTAATATTTATATTATGTCTATATAGCAACGTATAATTATAACTAACTATTACTACAAACTTACAACTCTAATACTTCTTACGCATTTCCTCCTGTTACATCATCTAGAAAATTTTAATTTTTTTGTTCTGATCAACATTCATACCTACAGCAAACGGCGAAATTCTTCTAACTTTAGCAAAAAATTCATAGCATACATAGAACGCCATATAGTATTACAGAATAATCACAGAAATTTCACGTAAAAGGGTGTTTGTAAATATGGGATGACACATGTGCTCTTAGATAATTTTTGCGCGCGAAATATTGCTAGCAAGTCAGTATTCGTTAGTATGTGATTGTATAAGCTTTTGCAAATTCATTTTTTGTAAAGCATTATAACCACACAAAATAAAATACATACCATTGGACGTTCGTGAGTAGGTAACGGTTTATGTCTTTCTAAAGTATCTTTGTGATACGGAACGACTTCACACAAATTACATACCTATTTCTGTCATCTTTTTGTAACGAACCACAGTTACATGAAAAACATACAATTGGACTATTGTTAGTTGTAAGGAGATATAAACGACTAAAACAATTACAAATTTATACAAAACTCAGATTTACTCGAATTCAAACAATAAATCTATTACAAAATTTTTTCTATGTATAATAAAACAAATTACACGATATGGATGCTCACTAATATGGGACCAGGACCGTGCACGAGTTTTCAATTTTCACGTGCACAATATGAACATTAAAAGCATACAAAGGACCATCGTTAATATGTAAGAAAATATAAATTGTAAGGTTCCCACCTTTAAAAGATGCAGAATAATTTCTGGAATTGCATGCGAAAGGATGTTAGTTTGTATAGGACTGAACATGCATCTTCAAATTACTTTTAAAATATGCAGCATACCCATGTAGCACACTACGTACAGTGTACGTACATTTTTGGTACATTTTACGTACTTACGTACATGTACTTAATATGTACATTCATGGTACGTATATTGATGTAGGTACATACAATGTGCATTATATACATACATGGTACGTACAATGATGTACGTACTTACCATGTGCGTAAAATTAACATACATGGTACGTACAATGATGTACGTTCATACCATGTACTTAATTTGTATATACATGGTAAGTACAATGATGTACGTACATACCATGTACTTAATATGTACATACATGGTAAGTACAATAATGTACGTACATACCTTGTGAAATATATACATACATGGTAAGTACAATGATGTACGTACATACCATGTACTTAATATGTACATACATAGTAAGTACAATGATGTACGTACATACCTTGTGAAATATATACATGCATGGTACGTACAATGATGTACGTACTTACCATGTGCGTAAAATTAACATACATGGTACATGTACGTACATACCATGTACTTAATTTGTATATACATGGTAAGTACAATGATGTACGTACATACCATGTACTTAATATGTACATACATGGTAAGTACAATGATGTACGTACATACCTTGTGAAATATATACATACATGGTACGTACAATGTACAATGTACCTACCATGTGCGTAATATGAACATACGTGGGACGTACAATGCTGAACGTACATACCACGTACAAAACATGTACATACATGATATTTACAATTATGTACATACCTGGTACGTACAATGATGTACGCACATTTGACACATATAATGGGTATGTCAGTGTTACTACGTACATACTAAGTACATACTGTTTACATACGTGGCATGCACTATAATGTATGTGCGTACGTCACGTCATCCTAATGTGAATACGCACTTGCATTGAAGGAAAATGCACCACCAGTTTTCTAAAAACCACACCTGCATTTACATGTTCTAACTGATACGGCAATAGAATTGTTTTTATAATTGGATATGCAATCGAAAGTCATTGACGCCTTTAACACGACCAGTATATGAATCTTAATATTATTATAATAATAAACCTCTTCAAAGATCTAGTTGTTGTTTCTTTTATATTATATTTATAATATTACAACAAGTATTTTTGAATAGGTTTCATTATTTTTATAGTGACCTTTTTGATTTATAAAACAAACTACCAATAATTATTCAATACAGAATTCAACGAATGGCGTTTGACATCATTAGTGACGTATTGCTGGACGGGTCTCTGGTCACGGCCTATTATTTAGATGTTATTGGTTTGCTAGGTACAGCCAGCCAGAGAACATAACCTCTCGTTGGTTTATGTTTTGGCAGCGCCTGTCTTTTTTACATTCTAAAATTCAAAAGTTTATATGGTAAGTATATACCTAATATATTACTTTATTTACATATACAACAATACTTTTATCGCCTATAGTTTAACACGTCTAAATGCGTATAAATACGCACAAAAATCTTTAAAACGTTACAATTGCCGTCAGCAAAACCAATTGTGTTCTTAGTGAATATTAACGGTTGGGCAGAGTTGTTTAATGTTTTCACAAAATACGGTAATATTTTTAAAATGCCAAAGTGTAATAAGTTATCTCGTACCTATTACCGAAAAGCTCAACAATTATCAACGCTTATGATTGACTCTATAAACTCCAGTGAAATAAGTGTAACAGCTTTTAATATTAGTGTGAACGCTACTAATAATAATGCTACACATTGTGCAATTAGTAAAGCTCCGACAGATTATACCAATAATTTACCAAACACTCGACCCGATTCAAGTTGTAGCTTAATCTCCAGTGGCAGTAATGTAAGTGATCATTTAGATGAAGGAGGTGAGGCAAAAAAGTTCTTACAACAACCTTATGTACCAAATTCTACAACAAACGACTTTTCATTCTCACTTGTAAAATGGGCTGCAACTTTTCGTATTAAACAAGTTGCTTTAAATAGCTTATTACAGTTGCTTCAGAGGTTTGACAAAAATTTACCTATAGATTCTAGAACTTTATTAAATACCCCTAGAACCATTACTATAAAAGACATGACCCCTGGAAAGTATTACTATTTTGGTTTAAATGTAGATGTTAATAAATTGCTGGACAAATTTGAATTTAATGAACTTGACTGCATTAAAATTGGTCTCAACATAGATGGTCTTCCTTTAAGTAAAAGTTCCGGCAGTCAATTTTACAGCATTACATGTAATTTATTAGATAATCCATATGTTGTGGAAATAATTGGATTATATCATGGTTATGAAAAACCCTCAGATGCGAATGCTTTACTTCAAGACTTTGTGAATGATTGTATCTGTTACACAAATGAAAGTTTTGAACACGATAATCGTAGGATACCATTTCAACTTAAAGCTCTTATTTGTGATGTGCCAGCCAAATCATTTGTGACTTTTACTAAAGGACATAACGGATACAATTCTTGTTCAAAGTGCCGAATCGAAGGAGAATTTATTAATAACCGCATGTGTTTCTATTCTTCTGACACTGTGTTACGTCGAAATAATATACGGTTTCGAACAAAAAAAGATAAGGACCATCATACAACTTCGATTCTAGAAAATATACCAAATTTTGACATGATACAGGATATTCCATTGGACTACATGCATTTGGTATGCTTAGGCGTTATGCGAAAAATGTTATTTTTGTGGGCAATGGTAAACCTAATTCAAAATTGTCATGTAATGAAATATTAAGAATATCAAAAATTTAGAATCGTTGCGAGTTAGTACACCTTGTGAGTTTGTTCGGAAACCAAGATCATTAAATGATCTAAGACGTTTCAAAGCTACAGAGTTTCGCCAGTTCCTACTTTACACAGGTCCAATTGTATTAAAATCTATTTCATCAAGAGATCGCTATGTGAACTTTTTAAGTTTGCATATTGCTATAACTATTTTAGTAGCGGAGGATTATTTGGTGTCTCAAAGAAGCTATGCTAATGATTTGTTGATGTATTTTGTAGATACATTTATTATTTTGTATGGTAAAGACCAAGTATCACATAACGTTCACAACTTATTGCATTTGTATAAGGACTGCCAAAATTTTGGTGTTTTACAGAAGTTTTCTGGGTTTCCGATTGAGAATTATTTACAATTTTTAAAATCACTAATTCGCACTGGCAGTTATCCTTTGCAACAGATTATTAAGCGTATTTTAGAAAAGGTGTTACGTACACTTTGGGCCAGGAGGCTTGCAGTGTACGACAAGCTGAAATTTTCCGGCTAGACAGTGGGAGGTCGTGGTCCAATAGCGGCTTGACGAGGGCTGCTGCGACCTAATCTGGACGAAAATGGTAGTCGAGAGAATTTATGGGCACCACCTAGTTCTCTATGGCCTGGAAACTGAAGCTAAAAACTAGGAAAATCGCTTCGGATGACCTAAATAAAATGTAGAACCAAACAAAAATGCTTGCACAACCTGATGCAACCTAACTGTGCCTATAATTCATATACCTCCCGTCAGCTCGATCACTACACCAAACTGTGGCCAATCGCCTGTTAAAAATTAAATGCTGGTCAGATTGAACCTTTTGTTACATCGGTAGTTTGGATTTTACCTTTTGCTTTCGATATATTTATATAGATATAGAAAAAATTAGTACACTCTTTAAAGCTGATAAACACTTTTTATTAAGAACTTCCAAAATTTGTTCACGATTACATAATCATTACTTTGGAGAAAATTCTACAATTCTTAAATATGAAACTAACTGTCAAATGAGAAGCTCTCTTACTATTTAGGACGTCTAAGTAATTTCATATCTTAAAAATTAGATTGGCTACACAGCCAAGTTTATTACTCTGATAACCCACCAAACGGGCAGATTAAGTTGAATCAAAAGAGTTCAATCATAAAATCAAAACAAAAATAAAGTGTGAATTCGGTACCTGGTTTCTGAGGTGTATTCGTGTAGTGGCCAGCTGACACTTCTCTTATCTCTACTGCTGATGCACTAAGGGTATTTTTGAATGGAAATTACACTCACGTGTACTTCCAGTGAACTATTTCCAATTAAGTACTGAGCTATGAGTAATTCTAGATCGAGACCATGCGGACGTGTTGAGCTTCCAAATCCTCCTTTTGATTTATGTGATACGAATTTCTTTCCAGAAAAAAATACTGAACTTCCTGCCTCGTTACGGCGCCGGAATTGTACAAGTATCAATTTCAAAATTAACCAATAACCGAGAGTTGTCTAACTGTACGGCCTATTTTAAATTCTTGACCGCAAGAATAACTTGAATGAAATTGTACTTCGCACCTCACGTAAATCTTTTCGCGAAAGTTATTTAGAAACGCAACCCGCCTGAATGACTTAATCCGAAGCACTCTCTACATAAGAACTATCCGTTTTTAAAGAAGCATCGTAACCCCTTCCATTTATCCAAAAGTAGAAGGACTTCCATAATAAATTAACCTTCGACCCTGCACGTGCAAGTCAAAACCATTAACGACGTAATTTAACAGGGTGTATAATGATGACTCAACTGAATCTCACGAAAAGTTATCTGTTTGATTATACATAAAACCAACAGTGCTTTATACAAAGTAGGCGTTAATATAATACGTTGATTATATTGAAATGACAGGATGTTATGACTATATCCTTTAAAATATCTGTAAGAGCCTAATGGCATGACGTGTGGTTTATTTAATTGGCAGACTTTTGATATGATAATAAAATCCCCGGGCATAAAATTAAAAACAACTTGCACGGTAAAGTACAGAACTTAAATGAATATTACAAAGGATAGCTGTAACATTAAATCAAACAATAAAAGCAACATAGGAATCTGCCCACAACCTTTTAAGAAGCATAATAACGGCCCATTGTTACAATTTCATAACTTTATCGATCAATATCAAGAAGTTTGTTTTCAAAATTTTGTTTTGAAGATAAATGAAGGAAATAACTGTTGTGGGTTAAAGGACAACAGTATTGTATGCATTGAAAATGTTGTTACCAAAAACGATAGTGGATGCTGTGAGTTGTATATAATTGGTAGGAAGTTCAATTTTAAAGAAGACCTATATTTACAACCATGTCCTTCATCTGCATTGAATATTTATATTGTCAATGATTTAATGCTCGATTTACAAATCTGGAATGTGGATGAAATTAAATTTAAATTTTTTAAAATGGTGTATGGTGACAAATTTGTTGTTATGCCTTTAAAACATTGCGAATATTCTTGAAATTCCTTTAGTAATGTGCGAGTAGTCAAAAGTTCAATACAAACTCGGAAATAGCTGTCTTTGTAATGTTTTAAAGTAAATCTCATATCGTTTAATAGTATTAACAAATGTTATTAGCTGTTATTAAAATTGTTATCGTATAAGTGTAAAACTAGCCTCGCCTATAGTGTCATTAAAAATTCTGTATGCATATTTGAACTGTCATACAATGAACTTTAAAGAACTAGATTGTATTCCAATTGTTAATTATAATTCGCATCAAAAGAGAACTCAATTATGGATGAAGTATCAGAAGCTACTTGGTCTGTTGTTAAGTTTCCAGAAGAAGATTCTGTGTCCGCAGTACCAACAACATGGATGCTAAATGGGAACCAATGCTACTGGCCTCCTTATAACAATAAACAACAAATTCGTGCTGCTATAGAGAAACACGAATCACCTAATACTGAAAGTTGGCAACTTTTTCCATGTATTGGATTCCGAAATAATGTCTTTGGTATGCTTAGGTTAGGTAATAACAGTTGCTTCATTGTTATAAATTCTAGAAACTTTTAAAGAAGGTACTAAAAAATCCAATTTAGCCACAATAACATCAGACTTGGATTCTGATGGAAAACATGATCTAAAATATACAATGTCATAAAAAAAAGGAAGATATTCAAGAAAACATACAGCTTTTCATCAATTGAGGAAAAGGAGGATAGTAGCTTACCTCAACCACCTCAATACAGACTTAAACCTAAAGATAAGTGGATGCTTTTGAGATGCCCTTTTGTCATTGTGTCTGTTATAGAATCAAATGGGACAAATGTGTCAGTCGCAACTGTAACTGGCATCAATGATAACCTACTTAAGCATAAATCATTGCTTCACCGTCGAAGTGTATTAAATCAAGTATCGTTATCTTCTGAAAACCTTATGATTCAAGAAAATCTATCAATTAAAACTGTTGATAACAGTAATACAGCAAGTGAAGTGGACAACCAGTCCGTAAAAATTATGAGTAAGTTACTTATTTTTATACTTTCACTATTAATGTTTTAACATTTTTTAGAATATCTTGAAACTATTATTCGTAAGCAAAATATCTTACATGTAGCAATAAATCATATAAGTGATCGTATCTCCGATTTAGAAAAAGATCTAGCTCCAGTAAATGCACCTGAATATGCTACCACTCATACTTTATTTGCTGAAATTCAAAATTTACCCGCTGATACACTAGAGGATTTAGAATTGTTAGAAAACTATTTAGAAAATCAAATGAATCTTGCAGTAGGTTTTTAATATTTGAGTTATTACTTGAACTATTATATTGGGCATTTCTATACAAGATATAGTTCTGTTGTAGGTTAAAGAAATGTCGCATTTGAGAGGTAGCACTATATATGAATTTATTGTTAGGTCAACGCAGAAACTAATAACAAATAATTTATGTGGCAAAGAATATAGTTATGAAGGCAGGCGTAAAAAGAAATCCTTTTGTAGTTTAAAACTACATGAACTACTCATGCGTAAGTATCTATTATTAGTGATTAAAGTATGAAAATAAACTAACGTTCCATGTAGAAGCTTCGTTGCAAATATTTAAAAATTCCACAAAGAAGGAAGTAGAGCTGAACATTCAAAAGTGGATACGCAGATGTACTGAGAGAGCAAAGGCAAAATTAAGGAATTCAAATTAATTTTAATAATATAGATCACTTTTTGAACTGAATGTATTATCGTGTTGTCGAGCTGAATAAAACATATCTTCAAATAATTTCCGCTTATGTACTTCATTAACAGTGTTAATGGTGTATTATTTATTGAATGTGTATATAAGACAGAAATGTACCTAGTACGTACAGGGGTTGTTAGTAATGGACCCCTTTTATCTAAGTTGTTTTTATTCTAGATACAAAAAAATGTGTTAAACAAAAGTGTGAACTCTAGCTTTTAGAATTCCATACAGAAGTCACACAGGGTATTGCAGAAATTTGTGGTAACAGTGATATATTTTTGTTCTATGTACTTTTTACGTTCAGAGAAGTACTAAACTAGCATACTATATACCTACACCAATGTACATAATATGTACACACATTGGTGTACGTATATAGTATGTACACTGATGAATGAACTTTTTACATACGAAATAATGTACTATGTACATACACCAATGTACGTGCATTGTTTAATGTACATAGTACGTACAATGTTGTACATACTTTTCATGTACAAATATAGTGTCAAAGTAATGTACTATGTACATACAGCAACGTATGTAGTATGTACATACAGCAGCGTATGTAATATATACATACACCAACATATGTAATATGTATGTACACCAATGTATGTAATATGTGCATACACTAATGTATGTAATATGTACATACGGCATTGTACATACAGAGTATGTACAATGGTGTACGTACATACTATGTACAATGTTGTACGTACTTTTTATATACAAAGCAGTGCCAAAGTAACGTACTATGTATGTCCACTGTACATACATTGTACATAATTGTATGTACATGGAACATACTCATGCCCAGAAAATTTCGTACACCGTACGTACATAGTATGTACTTGTGTTACATGGGTAATTACACGGATTGCATGCGAATGTACGTTCTTTTGCATGCAACTGCAGATGAATTTATAAGCTACCCTTAGAAGATGCAGTATAATGGGACCGCATATGCATTTTCAATTTACTTTTAAGGTTTGCAGCATAATTACATAAATTACATGCGAATGCACGTTCGTTTGTATGGAATCGCATATGAAGTTTCAAGTAAAATTTACGGCATGCAGTATAATTACACAAATTGCATGCGAATGGACGTTCTTTTGTATGTAACTGCATATGCATTTTAAAGTTATGCTTAAAAGATGAAGAATACTTACATAAGTTGCATGCGAATGGACGTTCGTTAGTATGGGACCGCATATGCGTTTTCAAGTTCCCTTTAGTAGATGCAGAATAATTACATACTTTACATGCGAATGGACGTTCATTAGTATGAGAACGCAAATGAATTTTCATGTTCATTTTAGAAGATGCAGTATAATTACATAAGTTGCAAGCGAATGGACGTTCATTTGTATGGGACCGCATATGCATTTTCAATTTACTTTCAAAGGATGCAGCGTAATTACATAAACTGCATGCGAATGGACGGTCGTTTGTATGAGACCGTATATGTGTTTTCAAGTTCCCTTTAGTAGATGCAGAATAATTACATAAGTTGCATACGAATGGACGTTCATTAGTATGATACCACATATGAATTTTCAAGTTCCCTTTAGCAGATACAGCATAATTACATAAGTTGCAAGCGAATGGACGTTCATTACTATGGGACCGCATATGCATTTTCAATTTACTTTCAAAGGATGCAGCGTAATTACATAAATTGCACGCTAATGGACGTTCGTTCGTATGGAATTGCATATGAATTTTCAAATCAAATTTACGACATGCAGCATAACTACACAAATAACATGCGAATGAACGTTCTTTTGTATGTAGCTGCATATGAATTATTATGCTATCTTTAGAAGATGAAGAATAATTACACAAGTTGCATGCAAATGGACGTTCGTTAGTATGAGACCGTATATGTATTTTCAAGTTCCCTTTACTAGATGCAGAATAATTGCATATTTTGCATGCGAATGGACGTTCATTAGTGTGAGACCGCATATGAATTTTCAAGTTCCCTTTATAAGATGCAGTATAATTACATAAGTTGCAAGCAAATGGTCGTTCATTAGAATGGGACCGCATATGCATTTTCAATCTACTTTCAAGGAATGCAGCATAGTTACATAAATTGCATATGAATGGACGTTCGTTTGTATAGGACCTTATATGCATTTACATATTTTGCATTCGAATGGGCGTTCATTAGTATGAGACCGCATATGAGTTTTCAAGTTCCCTTTAGATGATGCAGCATAATTACATATATTACATGTGCATGGACGTTTATTCGAATGGAACCCCAACTTTTCAGGTTACTTTTACGAGATGTAGCATAATTACACAAATTGCATGCAAATAGATGTTCGGTAGTATGGGTCCGCATATGCATTTTCAAGTTCTCTTTAGTAGATGCCAATCGATGTTCGTTTGTATGAGATCGCATAATATGAATTTTCAAATCATATTTACGACATGCAGCATAATTACACAAACTGCATGCGAACGGACGTTCATTAGTATGAAACCTCATATGAATTTTTAAGTCATTTTTACGAGATGCAGCATAATTACACAAATTGCATGCGAATGGACGTTTTTTTGTGTTCAACCGAAAATGAATTTTTAAGCTACCCTTAGAAGATGCAGAATAATTACACCAACTGCATGCGAATGGACGTTCGTTTGTATGGGTTCGGATATGAATTTTCAAGTCACATATTCGAGATGTAGCATAATTACACAAATTGCATGCGAATGGACGTTCTTTTGTATGCAACTGCATATGGATTTTTAAGGCGCCTTTAGAAGATGCAGAATAATTACACAAATTGCATGCGAATGGGCGTTCATTCGTATGGGACCGCATATGGATTATTAATGTACTTTTAAAAGATGCAGAATAAGCACATAAAACGCATACAAATGGTCGTTTTTTAGAATGTGACGACATACCAATATGTTCATAAAGGGTGCAGAATAAGTTCATAAATTATATACCACAGATGTTCTTCAGTTTATAGCTGTGTAATATAATTGTAAACTCTTTTTGATGACACAAAAATCACACCACGCACAGTTTTTGGGGATGAGACCTCATACGGTGAAGCATAATATCTATATCAATTGTCTGTTTATCCAAATCGCATATTACAATAATATTCTATGGTCTATTATTACGTCGACTTTGTTGAATATTGGTAAGCACATTTTATTTTAATTTTGCATTCTCTGTTAGTAAACATCAATTTCCACAAAAAGTTTTTATCTCCAAAAATTAGCTATCGATTACGTCGTTTACATACGCTTATTAAGCAAAGTAATTAATAAGTTAATTGAAAAATTATTTAACTGAGCAAATTTTAGATACATTGTTTTTTTCTTTGTATATCCTCAAGTATGCTTAAGACTTAAACTATTAAACAAATATTAATGTAACAGCGCTGATTGAATCCCACATAGCAAAATTTGATTCATGATGTATTCCTCGAATCTACATCAAGTTCAGGTGTACATTCTGCCAATATACTGTTGCGAGCTACTATTAGACAACCCGTCAAACACACAAGCGTTGTAGGGTCTGCATAGTCTTCAGGATTCTAGCATGCTTCTAGCAATCAAACACACAAAACGCCGCCAGCACAGTTCATTCTCGCCAGACCGGGAAGCTTCTCGTAATTACCAGAAGATGAGTCATATCTTTAAATCTGAGTATATATAAGACCGCTAAGAAATGCAAGAGTCAGTCTATACTAGAATGTTTAATATAAATTATAACGTTGTAAAGTAATAGTAGTTTGAGCTTTTAGAAGTATACATAAATGTTATATGCTGTGTCTAACGTACATGCAGCTTGTAGTATACATAAATAAATAGAAGTGTATAAACAAATAGTTGTGTTAGTGTTATTAATGGACCTATGGTAAAGAAGTTAGTTTAAAAAGAAATTAGTGCTTGTAAATTCATTAGTGTAATAGTGCTTCATTGTTAAGTGGACTGAAAACATCTATAAATAAGGCATATACTGTTAATGAGACTTGTGAACAGTGAGTAATAAAGACCTTTATTATTACTTGTTTTAAATTAAAGAAACGCGGTAGCAGTAGCTTGTTTCAATACATAAAAATAATAGTGTAGATCCAATGTACATGCACGGTATGTATAAAGGGGTGTTCAGTGGAACTGAACTTTCAGGTTCTAGGTATATTCATATGAATATGAAATGCATGTTGTAAGTCTATTCTGTGAACATACATTTCAGGTGACATGTATATGTATGCAATATACATAGAAAGCATTATGAATTTCCTATGTACATTGCAGGTACATGCAGGGTATTCTTCGATGAAGTTGAATTGACACGTTCTAGGTATATACAAGTGAACATGCTATGTAAAGTACCATGTGCATACATGCACTGTATCTATGTACAGTCATTTATTTCATTTCCAGTAATACTTAGACTTCTGTTATTGTTAGGAGAGGCTGTCAAATTTAGACTACAACTATCATTAGTCTTAAAAGTAAATGAAAGGTTGCTATAAAGATGCAAATACTGTAAGTGTGATTTTAACCGTTTATTCCTTTCTTAGCAAGTTTTCTGTTTAAATGCTTTCTGGAGAAGTTATCGTCTATGGGTAACCTTTGCATATTTCTTCTATTATTAGACATTTCTATCATGCACTATATATACATATTAAAATGATGTAGGTATCAAATACTTACCTTTACTAAACTTATTACAATAACACGTACACGCTGCGTACTGCAGGTACAGCTACAGATTAGTAAAAAGGAGGAAACAACATTGAACGCCTTCCGCAAGTTGACACGTCTAGTGAAATCAGAAAGGTTAAGTGCCGAGTAAAACTCCCTTATACTACGACTACAGTGATACCAATTGATATTTGACCAAAACAATATAAAAATTATATGGTTATTCTGCAATTATAGTTTGTTGTTACCCCTATACCACAAAATATATTCAACTACCTATACATTATTTTGTAATTGGAATATAAATACTAGCTGTTGGAAGAACTTTAAGTTTTGCTCGTGCATGCGCATAAAAAGTTTTTATTTTATCATCATTGCGGTTAGGCAATATTTCAAATATAAAAATTTAGGTTATAAATAAATATAAATTTTATTTAATTAACGACCACTTCTTTGTAGTAATTAATAAAATTAATGGCTTTTGGGTCAGTATACATCATTACTGCATACATGTATGTACCGAAAATAAACATTATATGAATATATACAATGAACAAACATTCTGGGAATAAACCCACCATGTATGTACATAAAGGAATATTGCCCAAATGTACACTTCCTGCATATACAAATGCTGTATATTTCGGTAATATGCTTATGATGAACATATTTTACATGTCATGTAGCTAAGATGTACATACATGGAATATAAAATGTTAATAAGGAAGTATTAGGAAGATACTCAACTGAATGAACGAAAACCTGCCACAGTCTATTGAACATGTTTAGCAGTTATTGCCTTTGATATTAGCGACAATATACGGAATTCAGACGAAATTAGTAATCTATACTGTATTTAGATCTACATTTAAGGTTTAAGGTCCGGTTTTTCAATTGAGGATTTACTGTTGGTTATTGGTTAATTAGTGGTTTAATATTGAAACTAATTTTTTGAAGCACTAGCCCCACCTGTGTGCCAGTGTAACTGATTTTCTAAATGCACCAGCCCCACATTGGGTGTCAGTGAAACTGTTTTTCTAACTGGGCTCAGCTAGCCTCACGCATGGGTGCTAGTGAAACGAAATCTTCCGACATAACTAGGGGTCTATTCCTTGGGTAGAGCTATGAGAAATGGGGGGGTAAGTCGAAATCTGTTTGTAGGTCAAACTCAAACTAAAACAAATAGGCGCCACCAAGTCCGGAATTATTCACGATAATGGCATGGCATATTTCTAAGGGCGGACGTGGAGACCCAAAGAAAAAAGGTCGCCTTCGATGACAAAACCTGTCTTAATAAAATAAGACGCCGTTCCTGTAAGAAATTATAATAGTTAGGTTAATAAAAAAAGGTGGAACACTATTTGTGTCCCGCAAATATGCATAACGAAATGGTGAAAAGGTATTTTTCACATAAAGTTGGCATCAAAATTCTACTCTTAAAGATATTAGCTTTCTGTAGTTAGGTTTGATCATATTTGATCAAAATAAAATCTTTAATCTTGAACCAATAATTTACTAAAAAGAATCTCTTTTAAACTAAAATGCAATGCAACAAAATTTAATAAATAATTGAATTACTTCGTCAATTTTAAATTAAGGTTTATCAACCTTATTCATAATCAAATATTTTACAGCAAGGTGTAAACTTATTACACAAAGATACTCTAACCCGCTCAGATCTGTTCAGGCCGATTACAATACAAAAGTTACTACTCAAGTTTTCCTCTTTAAGTTAAAAGTACTAAGTTTAGTTTCCAATAAAAATGATCACAAAAATATTCTTGTTTACAAAAGTTGTGCTAACGCTGTTCTAAGCATTTGCTTTCAAGAACGCATCTGTCAGCAATATACTATACAAAAATAAGTGACGTCAGTAACACCTGTTGTTGTAACTAACAATTTATATTGAAGCAACGTGTTGTTTCTTAAAACATCAAATTAGTGAACTTTACTTTTGACACTGGAAATTCCAGCTCAGCAATGGTTAAAACAAATATCAAATTCGTGCTTTTACACATAAGAACAAATTAGCGTGTTTCTAATTTGAAACACGAAAAATTACTTAAAGTTAACTACGAACCAAAACTGCTTTTCTCGCCTCGATGAGGTATTTGTACATCATGCGATGTTTACTGCATGTAGTAAGAATTCAGCTCATCCTAGACAGCTTCTGCCACATGGAGTTATTCCAGGTGTAGAATTAAATACAAAGTAGCATCTTTACGCTGTATCACAAAGTGATCTTCTTTAAATTGGATACATTTTCTATCTTCTAAGTTGCATTTTACACGTCGTAAAACAAAGTGGTATAAACAAAAGGGATTGAATTTCCTATCTTCTAAGTTGCATTGTTCACGTCGTAAAACAAAGTGGTTTTCTTAAAATCGATTAAATATTTCCAAAGTGCATGGTTAAGTGTAGTAATGTCTCTCGTCGCGCTAAACAAATTATTTCAAATTAAATAAGAGAATAACTTTTATACGTTACCAACCGCTATTCTAGAATGTGTCCTCACTCATCAAAATTTATACGCAAATTACTGGCCTGCGTTCTTTCATACATCTTGTCTCTCCTTCCACGCATGGCCGAGTGATTATTAAATTCGCTCGGACGACCGGAGGGTCCCTGGAGGAGGTTGTCAAACCTAACCGCGCCTGCGAATGGCTGTAGAAGACAACGATATCTAACCACAAATAGACTAACGAATCAAGATGCTGTTTTAACGTATTACTTTACTTGTTAAATGTATTTTAACATTATTTAATAAAAGTGTTTTATTATTCTCGCTCTTTGATGGAGGGATTTATTAACCAACAAGAATTAAATTATTAAAAGTGTCTTAATATCCTCGCACTTTGATGAAGGGATTTATTAACCAAAAATAAAATTGTTACAATATTATGCATATTATGCATATAATTTAAATGCTCATAGAAGTGATGAAGAACCTACAAGACCAAAGAATATACGATACAGACCAGATTTTTCCAAAGAATATAACCAAAAAGACTTTTTGATCGCTTTAGGCTCTCTATTAGAAGTTGAACATGCAATTTCATATCCAAGGTAAGATAATATTTATTTAAATAAAAAGCTCTATGTCAAATTGATGTTTTAGGAATGACTGCTTATCTGCTGCACAACAGGTGCTATTAACTTTAATTTTTTATGCAGATGGATCATTTCTACGGACAACCGGAAACTTTTGTGGTGCCAATAAAGCAACAAGCTGTAAAACGGTCCGAAGAGTTATTGTGGCACTAGCACGACTTCGACCACAATATATAAAAATGCCCCAATCGGATGCAGAAATAACAGATATTCGTCAACGTTTTTACAATATTGCTAGATTTTTTAGATGCATTGGAGCACTAGATTATACCCACGTAAAAATACAATCGCCGGGAGGTGACAATGCTGAAAGTTTTCGTAACAGAAAGCAATTTTTTTCGCTTAATGTTCAAACAATTTCTGATCCGGATTAGAACATTTTAAACATTGTGACAAGGTGGCCCGAATCTTCAAATGATTCACAAATTTTTCGTAATTCAGCTATTTCAGCTTCTTTTGAAAGCGAACATTATGGAGAGAGTCTTGTTTTCGGCGGTGGTGGACATCCGGTAAAACTATATTTAATAACACCATTAATACAACCTAGAAATGATATTGAAGCCCTATTTAACGAGTCGCAAATGCGAACAAGGAATTGTGTGGAAAGACAATATAGTGTGTGGAAAAGACGATTTCCATGTCTTGCGATGGGTTTGCGTGTAAATCTAAATACTGCCCAAGCGATTGTTGTAGCTACAGCTGTATTGCATAATATCGCATATGGTGAAAATGAAGAAATTCCTCCAGTTAATGAAGAGCAGAAGGCTGCTATCAATTTTATCAATAATACTGATGTTACTGTAGTTCAAGAACAACGTGAATTTTGTATTCCCCAATTTATGTATGTATTATAAAATAGAATTTAATAGGAAATTGTTAGAAATCATATAGATATTATTAAGTAAAGTACAACAATCTAATTTATGGATAGATATAAAAAGGCTATTAACAGTTCATGAAAACAGATGCAATACAATGTATTCCAGACAATAGTGATACTGCAGGTGGCAGGTCACAGACGGATTAAGATACCGTGATTGCCAAGAAACTAAGATATTACAAATATTAATGAATAGAATTAAAAATAATCATACATGAGCTTAGGCTACTCACATAACTAGTTCAATTAATTATTTTATTTCGACTTAGAGTTTTATAAACCAGTTTGTCAAAATTCAACTGTAATTTCTGTTAAGTTAATAAATATTGTTACAAAAAATTGGAAGAAGTTTTTAAAAGGACAGTTATCAAGGCCCGAAACGTAACTGGCGCAGTCGTACGGATGTCAAAAGGTCACTAGGGAACCCAAATTCGAAGAACTGGTTGTCTGGAATTTCAATTCCCAATTTGGCAGAACCCAAACAAAGTTGGATCAGGTACAAACATCGATCGAATCCAGTAAAACAAACAAACTTGAAGGAGATACAAGGCATCGATCGAATCTAAACCAAACCAACCTGGACAAAGTACATGAATCGACCGAGTCCATGAACGCGATGACGAAATTAATGTAAGTTCATTTCCTTAAAACCAATTGATTTTTTTTGACAAATTTACTGATACTAGCTAGTTAAAGAATTTTTAATTATTATTCTATGTATGTACAGAATATTTTTAATTTTGTTATTATTATTGCAAAGTATGCCATTTTATGAAAATAATTTACAAAGAGAAATTATTTTCAAAATTTAATTTGAGAAAATTTATTTTTAAAGCAAAAGAGAATTTCTTTTGAAATAAGAGAATTTTTTTATAACTAATTATTACAAACAGTTATTACAAATTATTAATTAATACAAAAAGTAGCTGACGCAAGAAAAAATTAAAACAAAACGAACACGATTTTAAAATACCAAAAATAGAACGCAATTATTTTTACAATTTTATGTACAGAAAAACTAATACGAAATAAAAACGAATTTAATTCAGCAAATCCGAAACAAAAAAAAATAGAATGAACAAATTTTACTAATTCAATACCGAAAGCTTATGTATAAAACGCAACTAATTATAGAAACAATTATTTAAACTTAACCTTCATCGTATTTCTATAAATTAATTATGTCCTAAATTATATGTCCCCAAAACCTAGAAGAAGCCTTGAATATGATGATAGAAGAAGAAAACGTATTGTACTATCGAAACAGACTATATAACCCTAACGCGAATAAAAGCTATTCACCAATAAAAATCCTACAAGCCGCGAGACAAACAATCCCCCAACAAAAATCCATTCCATTCAATGCACAAACAAATCAACCGTGAAGTAATAACTCAAATTTTAATAACACGAATTTTAATAATCATTTCAAACAATTTCCAAAACCAACGTTTATCTCAAATTTTACGAAACCCGCATTTAAACCAAGATTCAACCAAACATGAACCAACAAAGACCAGCATTCAGCGCGAACCCTATTAGAAATACACCAATGACAAATAACAATAATAACCCTAACAGTTATTATAATCCAACACCTATGGATACCTCAACTGGTTACACCAGACAAAATACAAAAATAACGCACATCCGACCAAGTCACAATCAAAAACGCAACTTTACATCGAAAGAACTATTTCATCAAGAAGTAGAAGAATTTGACGATGACTAGAATAATTACATTCATCCCAATACGAACGATGAATCAAACCATTCAGAAAATTACGAACGTGACGAACCATGCGAAAACAACGAGGAGCACGACGAAGAAAAAGCGTGCTCAAGTTTTCAGATAGACCGATTTATAAACGACCAAACCTAATAAAATTAAATAATATTAATCACCTAGTACTACCATACATAGAAATACCCCATGCCGAACTTAAACTATTAATCGATACCAGATCCTCAAAAACATTAAATAGCCTCCGAACCGTAAAAAAAACACTATTTAGATTATGTGGAGAGAGAACTATTTAAAATTAAAACTGCCCATCAAGCAACCCTACACCAATTCGTAGTTAATATACCCTACCTAGAACATTCAATGTAAAAATGAAACACAAATTTTGTATTTTCGACTTCAACGATAAATACGACGGACTAATAGGAATGAACCTTCTAAGAAAATTAGGACCCAACATTGATATAAAGAACCGTTTATTGAGAACAAAACACAAATGAATCCCCACTATATTTTAAAATACCCAAACCGAACAAAAATACATGCCAGAACCCGAACCGAGAAAAAAATAAAAATCCTAGTAAACTCAAAGAACGAATTAGGAATCATAAATCACATAACATTTCAACAAGGAGTAGAAACTCCCACCGAATTTGTACAAATAAAAGATAATTATGCCACTACAACAATTTTAAATTCAAATGACTACCCTGTAAAACTATCATTTACCAACCCAATTAACATAGAGAAATTAAATTTTCCTGAAATGGAAATAGATGAAAATTTAGCAAACGACAACAACCCCGTAGAAAACGACAAAATGTTAAGAGAAAATTTAAGTAACATTCGCTTTAATACCGAACTCAACCGAAAAGAGCAGAGAGCAATTAAGAATCTATGTTTTGAATACCGCGACATATTCCATTGTAAAGGAATACCCTTAACCTTTACCAACACAGTTAAGCGTAATATCGAACTAACGGATAACAAACCAATCTTTACAAAAGCATACAGACTGCATCAGACAAGCCAAGAAGAAGCTGACAGACAAGTAGCAGACTTATTAGAACAAGATATCATACAACACTCCAACTCACCATGGAGCAGCTCCGTATTAATAGTACCTAAGAAGTTAGACGCCTCATGCAAGAGAAAATATCGAATGGTAATAGACTACAGAAAGCTAAACAAAAAAACGGTAAATGACAAATATCCACTACCCAATATAGCCGAAATTTTAGACAAACTAGGTAAATGCCAATATTTTTCAACCTTAGACCTCGCCTCAGGATATCATCAAGTAGAAATAGATGAAAAGGATACATAAAAAACCGCCTTCAGCACACCTAGAGCACATTATGAATATAAACGAATTCCATTTGGACTAAGGAACGCAACCGCTACTATTCAACGAGTCATGGACAATATTTTACGAGGAATACACAACGAGAAATGACTTGTATACCTAGACGACATCATAGTTTATTCAACATCATTAGTAGAACACATAGAAAAACTGGGAGAAGTATTTGAAAGACTGAGGAAACAACATTTTAAAGTACAATTAGATAAGAGCGAATTTTTACAAAAGGAAGTATCACTTTTAGGACATACAATAACACCCCAAGGAGTTATGCCAAACCCCGATAAAACAAACGCAGTACTAAATTACTCCCTACTAAAAACAAACAACAAATTAAAGGATTTTTAGGACTTAGTGGTTATTACTGCAAATTCAATAAAGGTTACGCTCAGATAACCAAACCCCTGAAAAATTGTTTAAAGAAAGAAAATAAAATTGAACACATCCCCGAATTCATTAAAGCCGTGAACAAAATTAAAAGTATACTAACGAATCACCCCGTATTAGAATACTCAGACTTTTCGAAACCATTTATATTAACAACAGACGCATCAAATGTAGCATTTGGCGCAGTACTAAGTCAAGGAAAAGTAGGTAGCGAAAACCAATCAGCTACGCATCCAGAACCCTAAACGAAACCAAACAGAAATATAGCACCATAGAGAAAGAATTATTAGCCGTAATTTGGGCAACAAAATATTTTAGACCATACCTTTTGCGGACGAAAATACTATATATACATCGACCACAGACTATTAGTGTGGCCATGCAAACTCAAGAACCAAATTCAAAATTACAACGATGGAGAATCAGACTAGAGGAATACGACTGCGAAATTATATACAAAAACGAAATTTATAATAACAACGCTGACGCCTTAAATAGAATACAGTTCAACCCACTAAAAACGGAATCCATTGTAGGAAACGCAGACGAGACGAAAATAAAAGAAGACCCAGACGAGAGAGACACAATACATTCAACGCAAAATGAAGAACCAAAAACCGTGATTAAAATATTAAACGAAGCCATCGATATAAAACCCAATCAATTTATAATTACCGAAGTGTTAACCAACACCAATCCCGTAAAATATACAAAAATAGACAACAAGAAAATATTCCAAATTCAAATAACTAAAGATGACAACGAGGTACAAATAATTAAAATTCTGAGGGAATACACCCCCGAGAACAAAAAATTTTACTTTTACTTCAACACCGAACAAATTAATTTTCAATAGGACAAACCGTATGTAAGAAAAATTTCCAAAGTAAACGACGCAAAACAGCACCCAGAAATTTAGGCCCATTTAAAATTAAGAGAATATCGGACAAAAACATAGCCGTAGTAGACAACGGCAAGATAATAAAATACATTCACTTGAAAAACTTAAGACACCCTGTAATTTCAGATGGATAATCATCACCCTTATCGTCCACCTCCGCCCAGGTAGAACGGACAACGAAATAGTAATTGAAGATATAAAAAACCACCCCGGTATACTACCAATAAAATCGGGAAGTATGCAAAACACAATAAACTATTGGACATTTGCACAAAAATTTGATTTAACAGAACTAAGACAAGAATTTCAAACAATCAAGAATAATTATTACCGATTAAAACAATCAATGGACACAGCATAATTCGGATTAGAATACACCATAGAAATGATGAACTATAATAGTATAATAGAAAGCATTTTAAGGAACATAGAAGACAAATTCAACAGATTAATACCCACAGAACAAACCGCAAGACGAAAGAGAGAAGTAGTTAACGAACTAGGTAACATAATAAAAGCTATCACAGGCAATTTAGATAACCAAGACGCAGAACGTTACGACAACGCAATACAGCAATTAATTGAAAATCAAAACGACATAAAAACCATTATTAGCAACCAAATATCTCTAACCCAATCAACTATAATAAAATTTAACGAAACATTAAGAAAGCTAGTAAGAAACGAAGATAGTATAGCCAACCAAATACAAACCCTTGAAACTAACATGCAAACTAGCATGTTAGGCATGTAAGATTTAATTAGATTCAATACAATATTCACTCAAATAATATTAACCCTTACTTTAATTCAACAAATTTTAACCACTTTAGAAAACGCAGTAACATTTTTAAAATTAAATACATTACACTCTAGTATCATTGAACCAAGTGACTTATTAAAGGAATTATTAAGAATTAGATCATTTATAACCAATAGTAAATTACCCTTTGATGTAATAGAATCAAACATTCTTATATTTGAAAAAATACCTATAGGTAAAGGCTATGCAAAGAATAACGAAATAACATTTTTAATAGAAATCCCAATAGTAGAAAGTAACAATTATAATTATTATCATTTATATGCTTTTCCAATGAAAATTACTAGCATGTAACAAGTTATCATACCCAAAACCAAGTTCCTAGCCTTAAATGAACTAAGATATGGTTATACAAACGAAAAATGTAACGAAGTAACACCAAATAAATATTTATGCCAATCGTTAACAACAACAACTATACAAGAAGACCTATTTAAAATTAAAAACGAAATAAATAGAGTTTATCAAGACCCTACAGCAACCAAGAAACTCGCAAATTTATCAGAAATACAGTTCAAGATAGAACAACCAGAAGATGAAGAAATAATCAAGAAACCCATGTAATTAGAACGCCTAGACTTAGACGACCTCAACCACGCCATGAAACTAATGGAAAACTATAAAGGACACTTAAGTGAACTCAAAGTGCCCAAGTTACACTACGGCAACATAAGCGTTTGGACAATTGTATTAATCATTTTAATTATTTTATTGATTCATATATGTATGTTGCAAAATGTATCTTAGATATAAGAATAAGGAAAACAGTTTTAGATTTAAGGAAACAAAAAGAAATAAAGAAATAACAAGTGTACCCTTAGAAACCAGGAATTTTAAACAATGAATTTAAATTATGAATTTTAAAAAATTAAGTAAGAAAAATCTTAATTTTCCATTTACGTCGGGAAGAGTTATGTATCCTCCAATTTATGTATGTATTATAAAAATTATTAACTCAAGTACAATAATGTAATTCAACGATAGATGTAAAAAGGTTATTAACAGTTCATGAGAACGGATGCAATACAATGTATTCCAGGTGGCAGGTCCTAAACGGTTAAGATACCGTGATTACCTAGAAAGTAAGATTATTACAATGTATTAATGAATAAAATTAAGAATAGGCAGACATGAGCTCTGCAACTTCCCACAGAATTGTGAGGGGCAGGGACTACATAAATTCCCCGGGAGCCATAAGACCAGTCAGTCAGTCAAAGAATTTCAGCTTTAATATTTCAGTTTGCTTAGGCTACTCACAATATTTGTTCAATTAATTATTTTATTTCGACTTAGAGTTTTATAAACCAGTTTGTCAAAATTCAACTGTAATTTCTGTTTAGGTTAATAAATATTGTTACGAAGAATTGGAAGAAGTTTCTAAAAAGACAGCTCCCAATGCCCAAAACGTAACTCGCGTTGGTGCCATTAATGCAATAAGACATAATGCTAAATATCCTGGCAGTACCAACGATGCCTTTATTTGGGGTCGCTCAAATGTGTAGAATGTACTAAGAAATATATATGCACGTGGTAGTACAGATTATTGTTTGTTAGGTAAGTATTTTTAATCATATGATGTTCATAAAATTGCATTCATTATTTGTATATTTTAAATAGGAGATTCTGGTTATCCCCTTCGTACATAGTTATTAACATCGTTTAACGAAGTAGAAGATGATAGTCCAGCTTGCGCTACCGCTACGTAGCGCTAGCGTTTTTTGCTGGACACTGGACAGATGTTTGTAAGTAAACGCACAGAGAGCGTTAAATATTTGCGCTACAAAAAATGGCGACCGCTTCCAATCAGGTTTGTATGTAGCGTACGTGTCCAGCAGAAATATCGGGAACCGTTTGCAAACTGTTGACTCTGCTGAACGCGACTAGTAGCTGCGTTGGCAGAGTTAATTAAATTTTCCAATTTTTTAGGAATGTTCTTTTTTGCCAATATGTCTCTTATGTAAATCCTGTTTCGGTTGATCCAATTTACAACTGTAGTTGAACCCATAATTGCTCTTGCCATTAACATTTGGTCGTCATTTTCTTCTTCAGCATCACTTTTCCACTTCAAAAATAATCGTGTCGTCATTTAATTGAAAGTTAACGCTCAATTCTTTAGCATCGTGTCCCTTTACAGACATTTTTTAAATTATTTCCAATACATCATCTTCTAACGAAGTTAATGTATCATTAATAAGTGGTCCACCTCCAGTTTGTCTATAATTACTATTATTTTTGGCCTGTTTAATTTTAGTCCTGCTGCGAATATCATGCCATGCCTATAATAAAGCATATTGAAAATAATGTATAGATTAAGATAAGCAAACTCACTTTCTGCCAACCTTTCCAATCTTTAATTGCTCCGGGAGTACTATTTAAAATGTTTGTAATATTCATCCAATTATTAGTGGCATCTTTCATTGAATAAGTGGCTGTTTGTTTCCCACTAATCAATCGTGGCTTCCTTCTTACAAACTCTACTAACTCTTTTTGCTTGCTTGACGCATTCATTCCACGTTTTTTCAAGGCTGCCACTTTAATGGAAATATGGTTTAATATTTTGAGTAATAAATAATACAGCAAACTTCTAGATCACATTGGGAAGTGAGGTTATGTGATGCTTATTTTAGTTCTAGTTCACAAGCGGTAGTTTAAACATACATCCTTCGGCAATGTTGTCAAATCGATAATGCGTGTTCTTGCGAATCGTATTTTGGTACTTGCGTAGGCTTTTCGAAAATTGACTTAAACAAACGTATAGGTTTTATAACACGCATAACTTTACGTATTCGCAAATAACCGAACATTTTCAAAAATTGACCCCCCCAGTGAAAGTTTATTAATATGTAACGGCATATGTCTTTCTAGAGTGTCTTTGTGTTAAGGAAAATTTATACAAATTTTATTCGTATTTCTAAATGACCTTTTTGCGATAAGCCACAGTTACATAGAAAAAATACATTTGGACATTTGTTAGTATGTAATGAGATATAAACGATTAAATCATGTAGGAATTTATACAGAATATCCAAAAATAAGTACACAAATTTTACGTAAAATTGAAGCTTGTGAGTATGCCACCACAGATGCTTTAATAGAATTTTTTATGTATAATCACACAAATTGCACAAAATGGACGGTATCACTACTATGGGACCGAGTATAGGTTTTCAATTTTGATGTGAACAATACCAACATAACAAGATTGCAAATGAACCTTCGTTAGTTTGTCAGAATATATGAACTTTCTTTCAAGGCTCCTCTATAAAATGTAAAATGAATTTTAATGAATGTTAATTAGTATGTGAATTCATATGCTTCTGTAACACTTCTGCGATACGATATAATAGCGCTAGTTGCATATAAATGGATGTTCTTTTGTATGCAACTGCTAATGAATTTTTAACCTACCTTTAAAAATACAGACTAATTACATTGCATGCGAATGAAAGTTCATTATTATGGGACCGCATATGAATTTTCAAGTCATTTTTACGAGATGCAGCATAATATGTAACGGTTTATTTCTTACCGTTCCAATTTAGGTTAGGTTAGCTCAACTATCCTGAGTAATTTTTGATTTTGCAGTTACAGCATTTGAGATTGTATCCACATCGCGTGATGGGAACGCATCTTAGTAACCTTCCGATGTCTATAGTGAAATGGCCGTTATGTCAATGTCACAAGTAGAGATCTTGACAGCATAATTAATTCCCATAAACATCGAAGTATTCTGATCGAGTTTCATGTTTAATTATGAGTTGTACGTAGAAAAGTTGTTTAGTCTTTCAGTTCAGTGCAGTATTTGTGTAGTTGTCACTCAGTACTTCCGACTAAGCTACAATGCAGGCAGATAACATCCACGAGGGGTTTTTTGTTTCATTGTTATCGCGTTATATAAAATGGCTTGCAAGGCTATTGGGCCTCTTCTTGAATTTGCAGCGAAGACATTAATTTGGTTTGACGAAGCGTAGAGTGTTCCAATTGATGGTACAGGCACATGGTTGCCGAATATTTTTTAAGATTTACAATAAAGTGGTGATACTGTACTGTATCAATACTACGAAAGAATTAGCATGGCGTTTATTAAAATTAGTTACTTGGATCAGTAGTTATTTACGTGGTGAAACTGGTAGCACCAGCTGGGTGGTTTAGTTGCTCAAGCAATCTGGTGAGATTGTAAACTATAGAGAGGTTTATTGGGAAATTTATGCCGCTTACAAGCGTAAGTAGTAAGTCACATGGTGGGTTTTATTTAATTTATATTTGTAGGGTTTTTATCTTTGTCGAAGCAGCCCTCTTGTGCCTTATCTGAGTCCTCACCGTCTGCCATCACCTGGTGGAATCCGCCGTTGAGCTTATACTGCCGTGGTCCCACCCAGCAACAGCTAGGACCATCCAGGCTACAATAAAAGTTGTCAGCAGAATTGTTACTGTAAGAGATTTTAACCTTACTAAGTTGTCTGTTATCATTTATGTGAGCAGCTCCTATAGGACGGGGGTTATTGATAAAAGGAGACAATTATTCTAGTGAGCATAATAATATATACTTGAAAATAATTCAATAGTAAGGGGATTATGTACATAAATTTAAATAATGGAATTTATCTTGTTAAATTTTTCGCTATATATATTAGTGCTGGCAATAAAATTTGATTAATCGATTATTCGATTAATCAATTAATCGAAAATCGCGGTTTTTAAAAATTAACAAATTGATTTTCGATTATTCGAATAATCGAATATTCGAATATTCGAATAATCGATTAATCAAATATTCGAATAATTGATTAATCGAATATTTGAATAATCGATTAATTGAATATTCGAATAATCGATTAATTGAATGTTCAAATCATCGAATATTTGATTAATCGACCAATAGGACCCACCTATTAAACATTATGGGTAAATAAAATACAGTTAAAAAAAAATGGTTTGCTTTTATTTCTATTAAGAGGCAAGTCTTTACAGAACGAAAGTTCTAGTAAAATTAAAAATATAACAGTACAAACATGTTGTAAAAGATTTATCCTAAAAGAAGCAACGTCCGTTTTATAATACAAAGGAAGACCCTCGATTCTGCTTTAAACTAAACCTTCCAAAAACTAATAAAACTAAAGCGTGCTCTGACTTGTGTACAGGAACCGAACCTGTACACAAAATTACAAACGATATATTTTTGTCAAATAAATTAGAAATATATCCACCAAGAATGGAATGATTGTCATTCCTACGAATAATTTACAAAAACGAGTAGCAACAGCAACTGGAGTTGGACTAAACACTGTCGAGCGAATTATTTCAGAAGGAAAAAAATTAATAAGAGAAGTCCTAAATCTAATGCGGGCCAATTTGAGGATTGTGGTAGTAATTTTATGATTCTATAAAATATTCATTCTTAAAAAATAATAAGAGCACAGTATTTTGGCTGTCAAGAGTTTTAAAAAATTTAGCCTGTCTATTTTTATCTACACACGCACAGAAACATGACACACGAATGGAACAATATACAATACACCAAAAAGTTACAGGTTACGCCTACATACATTGAACTTTTATAATTTATATTATGTTGATAAACTATTAGTTATGCAATCCACATAGCATAGCAGTTGAGTTAATTTAGAATACGCATCCGGAAATGCAATGTTTTTAGATTTTACTTATATTGTATTGTTCTTTCTTTTTATACGATACCTCTCGCTTCCTTCATTGCGCATCTCACAGCCCATAAGATTTTGAAAGACCTATACTAAGAATACCTAACCAGTAAATTTCTTTTGTCCACGTCATCTTTACCCCACGAGATATCGTTACAAATTACACAAATTGCATGCGAATTGAACGCTCTATTGTTTGCAACTACATATAAATTTTCAAACTAGCTTTAAGATGTGCAGTATAATTACATAACTTGCATGCGAATGGACACATTAGTATGAAACCGCATATGCATTTTCAAGTTCTTTTTAGAAGATGCAGAATAATTACATATATAGCATCCGAATCGACGTTCATTCGTATGGTACCTCATGTGCCTTTTCATGTTATTTTTACGATATGAAGAATATTTACATAAATTGCATGTGAATGGACGTTCATTAGTATGGGACCACAAATGATTTTTCAAGGGACTTTTTCGAGATGTGGCATAATTACATAAATTACACGTATATGGACGTTCTTTTGAATGCAATAGCATATGCATTTTTAAGCTACCCTTAAAAGATGCAGAATAATTACATAAGTTGCATGCGAATGGACGCTCATTAGTATGGGACCGCATATGATTTTTCAAATTCCCTTTAGAAGATGCAGAGTAATTGCATATATTGCATGAGAATGGACGCTCGTTTGTATGTGACCGCATGTGATCCTTCAAGTGACTATTACGAGTTGCAGTGTAATTACACAAATTGCATGCGTGTGGACGTTTGTTTGTATGGGACCGCATATGATCTTTCAAGTGACTATTACGAGATGCAGCATAATTGCATAAATTGCATGCATATGGTCGTTCGTTTGTATGAGACCGCATATGATTTTTCAAGTAACTTTTAACAGATGCAGCATAATTACACAAATTGCATACAAATGGACGTTCTTCTGTATGCAACTGTATATGAATTTTTAAACTACTCCTAAAAGATGAAGAATAATTACATAAGGTGCATGCATATGGGCGCTCATTAGTATGAGACCACATATGCTGTTTCAACTTCCCTTTATAAGATGCAGAATATTTACATATATTGCATACAAATGGACGTTCTTTTGTATGTAACCGCAAATGCATTTTTATGCTATTCTTAAAAGATGCAGAATAATTACATATGTTGCATGCAAATGGACGTTCATTAGTATGAGACCGCATATGTATTTTCAAATTCCCTTTAGTAGATGCAGAATAATTGCATAAGCTGCAAGCGAATGGACGTTCATTAGTATGGGACCGCATATGAATTTTCAAGAGAGTTCTACGAGATGCAGCATAATAACACAAACTACATGTGAATGGACGTTCATTAGTGTGGGTCCGCATATGAATTTCCAAGCTCCCCTTAGTAAATGCAGAATAATTGCACAAGTTGCATGCGAATGGACGTTCATTAGTATGGGACCGCATATGTATTTTCAAGTTCCCTTTAGTAGATGCAGAATAATTGCATAAGCTGCAAGCGAATGGACGTTCATTAGTATGGGACCGCATATGAATTTTCAAGGGAATTCTACTAGATGCAGCATAATAACACAAACTACATGTGAATGGACGTTCATTAGTATGGGTCCGCATATGAATTTTCAAGCTCCCCTAAGTAGATGCAGAATAATTGCACAAGTTGCATGCGAATGGACGTTCATTAGTATGGGACCACATATGCCTTTTCAAGTCCCCTTTAAAAGATGCAGAATAATTACATAAATTGCATGCGAATGGACGTTCGTGTATGTGGGACCGCATATGGAATATCAAAGTACTTTTAAAAGACGCAGAATAAGCACATAATAAGCATACGAATGACCGTTCTTTAGAATATGACGACATACCAATGTGTTCTTAAAGAGTGCAGAATTAGTTCGTAAATTATATACCAGATATGTTTTTCAGTATATGGCCGTGTAATATAAATGCAAATTTTTTTTGGTGGCTCAAAAATTACACAACGGACGATCTTTGGGGGTGAGACCTCACACGGTGAAGCATTATATCGACATAAATTGTCTGTCTATCCAAAAGGTATATTTCAATAATTTTCTATGGTCAATATTACGACTTTGTTGAATATTCGTAAATGAATTTAATTAGATTTTCTATTCACTGTTACTAAACAACAAATTCCACAAAACCTATTTCTCTCTAAAAGTTAGCTATCCAATATGTCATTTACATGAGCTTATTATGAGAAGTAAGTACAAAAAGTTAATTGTTCAAGTATTTAACATGTTCAAATTTTAGACACATTGTTTCCGCAATTAAATTAACATGTACTTTTCTTAGTGTATTCCTCATGTATGCTTAAACTTAAACTTGTAAACCATTATTAATGTAAAAGCGTTGATTGAAGTATTAAGAAGATATTCAACTGAATCAATGAAAACCTGCCATAAGCTATTGAACTATTTAGCTGCAACTGCTCCGATACTAGCGACAATATACGGAATTCAGACGAAATGAGTAAGCTAACTGTAATAGATCTAAATCACAGTGCAGTGTAGTTATATCTACCACGAGACAGATGGCGCTAAGGTGACAATTATGCCGAAATAGCAATAGGTAAAGCATTATGAAGAATTAAAAAATATATAATGCTATATGTGAAATTTTTATTATGCACTGAAGAGAAACTTATAAGGAATGAATGGCACAATACTTTATAGTAAATTGATGGGAAATGGACTTTGGCCGCTGATCAAACTTAAGACACCAATGTGGCGAGATCGCTAAACTGACAGAACTTACACTGTTATTCCATGCTTGCGAGTTAAACAAGTGCCGCTGCAGTGAATGTGATAGTTTCACTCACACATGGACGCTCATGGCTGAATGACGACAGACAGGTCACAGATTATCCACCTCTTACAGATGTGAAGGCTGGCGTTTCCCATTTAAATGTTTTTTTGCGCATGCTCCAAATAAGTGACTTTGTAATCAACCTAAAATTTTTTCTGGTTAACCTAACTTTTTATTTCGATTCGTGTTGTATTATTTTTTAGCGTTTAACAATGAATATGGACGGAAAAAATAAAAAAAATTCACATTTTGTGCGCTTAGAAGGGGTTTCTTAAAATCTTTAAACAATATCTCTATGTTCCGATTCCCAATAATTGATCGAGTAAGGTGAGTACCTACACTGATTTACCATTAATATGGGATAATCTGTGCCTACAGCATAGTTTGTCTTGGATAATCTGTGCTTTTAGTTGCTCATTGCAATATTTCTACTTGCACAGATGTGAGAAATGGTTATCAGCATGTAATCGAAACGATTTACTGGCAATGGATTCAGACTAAGCTGTATAAAAATTACAAACTGTGTCAGAAACGTTTTCTAGAAAAATATGTCTCGAAAACCATTAACGTTCGCAAAAGACTATTAAGGCAATTCCTACTGTTTTTGATAAACAAATACCGGATCAATTTGAACATAAACCACAAAAAGTAGTAATTCTATCTGGTAACAACTAACATGTTCTTTGTTTTTCCCTCTAACTTATTATGTTATATTTCAGATATTACAATTAATACTATAGAAAATTCCAAAATGATATTTCCAAAGGAAGTTACTCCCTTTTATGCGGATACATCTGTACCGTCAACATCAAGTAATATGGTTTTAATGATAGTGCTATTTTTCGTAGTTCTCATATACAACTCACATACATTACAAATTTTCATAGTCCCAGAAAATTTCAACATAATTGGATTAATGACAAAAAAGTTAAAGCAATTTTTAAATGTCAATTTTGTCTTTTATTAGTTAATTTCTTTAAAATGCACAATCTACAATTTATGGCACCTTTAACTAGCCATAATTTTGTTATTATTAATCTGATTAGGTTGAAATTTTCTGGGTATAGAAGATCTTTATGTACTTTCCATTAAGGTGACATTTGTTTTTGAATCACACTAGTTAAATAGTTGAAAATTAATCCGTTTTTCCTTATGAGATATACACAATTACAACTGTAGCGAGTGAGATTTAGAAGTGGACTGTATAATTTAATTTAATTTGATAGGTGTGAACAAGCACAAAATAATTAAATGTCTTTTAAACAAATCACTCAATCAAAGCGTTTACTATAGCACTTACCTGTGGTTGTTTACGATGTGGTTCCAATGCGAAAAAAACTATGTAGCATCTAATTAACTCTACGTAGAATGTGTGAACACTATGCGGCGTAGTCGAAACAGCATGTAACACGTTGAAAAAATTATATGCGGGTAATCAACAGCGGTTCCAACACACATTACATAACAAACTGTTTTTCACTACGAAACGAGAACTCTTATTCATGCAGGACGTGCACGATCGATGCGGTCAATTCAAAAGCCAAACGAAACTTGTAGAAACGTGGATTTTTCAATCGATACCCAGTTGTTGAAGGATGCGCGCTAGCAAGCGCGCTCCGACACTCACGGCACTGGCTGTGTACTATGGTAAACTCAAGTATTTTCCACTCTAACTAAATTTTGAATACGCGCAACGAATTTAAAAATAAGCAACAAACTCAATGAGATAAAATTTAGCTTTAATTATTTTACATAAAGACCGAACAACAACAGTTCCTTATTTTTAGACAATATATCCTGCAGGGTTCCACCTTCTTCTTTTGGGTCACAAACATCAGCAACATTAATCGGATACACCAAGTAAACAAAAAATTAGGTCAGAATTAAAAGACTTAAGAACAAAATGTCAATCAAGTTCTTGTTAGAGTAAGTTTCTTTAGAAAGGTAGACCTAGATCAGACTATTGCACGCAGATAGTTGTTACACTTTACGGTTCCTACTCTAAGGTATACTGCTAAAGTCCCAGGTAAAGTGTAGAACTCGTCAGTTGGTTAAGCGTTCTGGGCGTGGGTCATCCTTTGTCCCCTCGTCGAAACCAAATTGAAGTTTGCCTGCTCTCTTCTGTAGCGGAACGCAGGAATAGGGTGAGGAACGATAATAGATACAAGGCAGGAACCCTACATTACCTAAAAGAGAAGACAAGATAAAAGGCACACAGAGATAATCACTCGGCTTGACGTTTTCTTCATTAGTCCCTGACGTGACGGAAATCACCACTTACTTGCGCACTCCGCGTCTGCGCATTTCCGTGCGCCGACGCAACTATCTGAAAAAACGGAAATGCACGCACAAGTCTTTTAAAATATTGGCGCAAATTCTTTAAAATTAAAACTTACAGAAATGTTTACATTGCCGATTTTCGCATGTAACATAGTGAAAGATTCAGACTGAGGAAATTTCAGCCAAATGTGTAGGTTAATTCAGAATAGAAAACTACGAAGGTGCGCGTCTAACCAGATCTAGGATTGAAGACCTAATGATGATGATGATGATGTATAGATATTATCGATATATTTCTGAGTTTTCTTTGTAAAATTATTTTTAATTTACCTTTTTGTAATTGTTTGTGTTAATTAGAAAGAAGTTCAAACATGTTTTATTTTTATGAGAATCTACATTATACATTAATATGTATGACTTCAGGTAATACATGTTCAACGAACCTCAAAAGCTTATCTAGGAATTCAATCTACGTGTGTGAATCTTTGGAATTTTGAAATTCTGAGTTGAGATTTCTATTCATTATAAAAAAGTAAATAAAAACTGTATTACGAAAAATTTGTGCGTTTCACGAAAATGTTATGGAGGGTTTAAAGTCTCGATATTTGTCAAAATTTGTCAAAATATTTACAAAACACCTAATTTAATTCTCACATTGGGGTGAATTAATATATATTTATCGATGTAAATTCTAAGCTTCTCCACAAATTTTTATTTCAAACGACCTATGTTTTGTTACACTTATTCTTAGCAACATTTACCAGTTTTACTCATTGTGTCAATTCGGCATACATAATGATTAAAACTTGAAAATATTATTGGTATACTTATCAAAATAGATGTTTGAAATAAAAATTTGTGGGGATGCTTAGAATTTTCGCAAACAATATACATAATTTAAAACAAACACAACAAAAAATAGTATAAAAAAGTACATCGTAAATCTGTAAAGAACGACCTAAAAGAACCATAACAGAAGCTAAAAATCAGATATAGTATAAAAAGCATTTTCTAACAAAAATTTTTTAAATTCATTTTAAACTGAAGAAGGGGTAAATTTTTTATGCTAGCATCAAGCAAACGAAAATAGTTTTTCAGGAACATTTCAATTCTGTGTTATTACGTAATGGTATTACGTATTACGTATTACAATTCAATTGGTGATAGTTGTTACCATTTAAAGTCGGTAATACAGTTAAAAGTCGATAATACAGTTACCAAAGTTAATAAATACATCGCGCAAGCGCAATGAGAAAGCGGGCTACGCCTCTGGCGGATGACAGCGCGAACCGTATACAGATTTGGGGCGCGGTCATCTACCATGACGTCACCACTGCACAAATTACATTGCGTAATACTACGGAAATTTACATATTTAAACAATGAAAGATAAAAGCGAATAATTTTAACAAACAGAATACTCACATAAGATATCCGGCATTCGCACGAAGTTGCGCTACGGTAGGCCTTTATTGAAGTCCATCCGGCTACATCCCGGAGGGATTAAAGATGGTGATCCCTCCGGAGCTGCTAGCGGGGCATGGACATCAGGGTCGTGGAGTCCGGATTGCCGAAGGTTGCTGATTACCTACCTATGCAGGGAATGACGGAAAAAAACAGGTAAAGGGCGACAACAAAGATAATTAACAAAGGAAATCTACATAGGTAAAGCTACGATACGATACCTCAAAGCGACCACTTCACTCGAAAAACCAAGGCAAAAGGCCACGTTTCAGAGCGTCACCAAAACCTCTCACCACTTTGTCCCCACTCTTTGTCTTTTTCACATCCGCACGAAGTTATTCGTCTACCCCTCTAGTGTCGCACGATCTGCGCAAACTCACTGTGACGTATCGGAAGTACACGCCTAGCCTATTTAAAATTCCCGCGCACCGCGTCTTTTGAAATTATGGCGCGAAACTCCCGTACATCAAAACTTAACCTAAAAACACTGTTTAAGTGCCACTTTGGCACGTAACAGTGTAAGTATACGTACGTATTTTAGAAAATTTGATTTTAGACTTCGACACAGATTATCCACCGGTGGATAATCTATGATTTCGATTCAGTATAAAAATAAACAAAATAGTGTGTATCAAGAAGAGTTTGACCTATTGGTATAAAAAGTTATGAAAGCGACTACTGCACTGATAAAATTGATAAATTCACAGATCTTGAACATGTATTTCGATGGTGTACTTAAAAATGTTGAGGATAAGTTATTGTTAGAAATTATTTACTGCTAACAAAAGTGTTAACCGTCTTAGTTCGTGAGTATTCTGGTATGCGAGAATAGTATAGAGGTTAGGTTACTGTTAAAAACATTGTAGTAGATTTTATTATTCACTTTAAATTTTTCGCAAAAAACCTCTTATGTAATGGCGGTTTGCGTTAAAGGTTGTAGAATTTTGCCCTACAAACTTCAAATGATTCGACAAAGCCTTCGCATCTGTAAGAGGTGGATAATCTGTGGCCATGTAAAGATCGGTCATTTACGCTCGTCTTAGGTTTTAAAGTCTCATTTTAAGTGAATTTATAGCAAAGGATTAATTTAAAAGCTTCTAAGAGCCGGTTTTTCAATTGACGTTTAAACCGAGTTCTAATGAACTTAGTTCATTTTCTGATCTCAGTTTAGCTTGTTGTCAGTATTTTAAACACCAGTTTAGTTGAACCAAGATTTCGTTTTATTAAAGTTAGGTTGGTAGTAGATTTTCCTAACACGGCTGGGTAAATAGTTTGCGTATAATTTCGTTGCTGTTATAGTGAATTGTAAAATTATTTTATTTAATTAACTATTTTTGAAAATGGATAATGCTAAAACGGCAGCAAATTTTAGTAAAGCAGAGGAGCAACTATTGACGAGTATAAGGACATATTTTAGTAAAATATCATCTCCTATTTTCATATTATATTTCAATTTATTATTTTACTGAAATTATCTAATTTCAATAATTGTAGATATCGTTAGTGGCAAAACACCGAAAAGTATTGAAATTTAAGAAAACTGATGCTGTTTCATCACAAGCCAAAGAAGCAGAGTGGAAATTGCTTGCTGAGGAATTTAAAGTTCATAGCAATACTTTTCGGAACCATCAAACGCTTCGTCGAAAATACGAAAACTTAAAAAAACGATCTAAAAAAGCATTATCTGATGAATAATATTACTCTCGAGGTACAGGAGGTGGCCCATCGTTAGACGTTAAAATTACTGAAACAGATCTGTACATTAAGTAAATGTTGGGTACACAAGTGACAGGCCTACAATCAGAATTTGATGATGATGTGGAAGTTAATGTGACTGAAGGTTTGAATTACATTTGGTTACGCAAAAAAGTTTTAATAACTGTTTTCTATCCCATAGAGCAAATAATAAAATGCACTGAAGATGAAGACGAAAATGAAGAAATGGAATTCACTTATGAACCACAGTTTTCCAAAACATACCAATGAAGTCGTTGAATGCAGTAGTGTTTCAGCTTGTAAGATATTTTATAAAAATGTATCTGTATTTACAAATAAAATATTTTCCGTAGCTAGTATAATACCCTCAACAGGAGCACCTAGAAATACATGGGCAACTTACACACCCAGTATGTTACTACAAACACCTAGGAGTGTGCAGTTGATACCAACACTATTGCAACACAAAATGAGTAAACGTTCTCAATTTATGGTTCAAATTTTCTTATATAATGTTTTTTAAGCAATTGAAGATATTTGCCATGGGACATACGATAATAAAGAACATTCTGCAAAACAGGAATATGTGTAATAAGCCAAGGACAAGTATGTAAAATACTTTTGTACTTTAATATTTAACTGTATTTACTGTATACAGATTCCACAAGAAATAAGCGCAACAGTACAATGGTTGCCTAGAATTATGTCGCAGAAAGAAAATTAGAATTAATAAAAATCCAGAAGCGAAGTTTGCAAATGGATATGGAGCATAAACAAGTGGACCATACACTGAAGGTGCAGTACTTAAACGAAGAACATGAACTAAAATTAAAATCGCTCGCCTAGATATCAAGATCAAAGAGAAGCAACTTAAAGACCAAACAACATTTTATTTATTTTATGTACATATTTTATTTTAGTTTTCAATGTTCATTTATTAATAAAAAGTTATCAGTTTTTAATTTTTTACAATATTTGAGTGCGTGAAAAAATTATATCAAACAAAAATATTCAGTACTTAATTAAATAAACAAATGACCTGTTACCTACCTAGCACTGGCGGACCTTCTAAGAAGGTACTACACCCAGTACTAATCGAGGAAGTTGGTCGACGGAAACCAATACGTTTCCAATTAAACATTAACGAATAATTTTGCCTATCATGGAGAAAGTAATTCGAGCATAGAGGTCGAGAAATCAATATAGAAAGTGTTGGTTATTTTGCAAAAAGACAAGCCCGTGACCGGTTTCACTGTTCTTGCAGATCATCAGACGGACGCATACCTTTTTGCAAAACGACCAACTAAAGTTCTAAAATAATACACAAATTAAAGTGTATTTATAGTGCAAATATTTCTCATGCGCTCTCTATACTCGAGAATAAGCAACTAACTATCGAAGACTGTTTCCAGTCTCCGACGTGATAGTGTAGATGGCATTGCCAGACAAAATTTAAATAGCTAGTCAAAAGACAAGATGAAAATTAAATAAACAAATGACCTGTTACCTACCTAGCACTGGCGGACCTTCTAAGAAGGTACTACACCCAGTACTAATCGAGGAAGTTGGTCGACGGAAACCAATACGTTTCCAATTAAACATTAACGAATAATTTTGCCTATCATGGAGAAAGTAATTCGAGCATAGAGGTCGAGAAATCAATATATAAAGTGTTGGTTATTTTGCAAAAAGACAAGCCCGTGACCGGTTTCACTGTTCTTGCAGATCATCAGACGGACGCTTACCTTTTTGCAAAACGACCAACTAAAGTTCTAAAATAATACACAAATTAAAGTGTATTTATAGTGCAAATATTTCTCATGCGCTCTCTATACTCGAGAATAAGCAACTAACTATCGAAGACTGTTTCCAGTCTCCGACGTGATAGTGTAGATGGCATTGCCAGACAAAATTTAAATAGCTAGTCAAAAGACAAGATGAAAATTAAATAAACAAATGACCTGTTACCTACCTACTACTGGCGGACCTTCTAAGAAGGTACTACACCCAGTACTAATCGAGGAAGTTGGTCGACGGAAACCAATACGTTTCCAATTAAACATTAACGAATAATTTTGCCTATCATGGAGAAAGTAATTCGAGCATAGAGGTCGAGAAATCAATATATAAAGTGTTGGTTATTTTGCAAAAAGACAAGCCCGTGACCGGTTTCACTGTTCTTGCAGATCATCAAACGGACGCATATCTTTTTGCAAAACAACCAACTAAAGTTCTAAAATAATACACAAATTAAAGTGTATTTATAGTGCAAATATTTCTCATGCGCTCTCTATACTCGAGAATAAGCTGTAACGTATTTTTTTTCTTGTTGCACCAAGCCTAATAAATTAATAATAAAACAGATAAATTTTAAAGCATTTAATTCGTAAATATTCAGCCAATAAAAAGTAAAGTATAATATTCCCAATAACACATAGAATCTAGGAGATTTATATTCTGTGGCTTGTTGCCAAGCGTAGTCCAGTTAATTATGAGCACTTTTGTTTCCAACGTCGAAGAATCAAGTCGCTTTTTGTAGACTAGAGATAAAAGTCAAGATGGCTCGACTAAAACACGAGGCGTCTAATAGAGTCAGAAAGAAGAACTTGAGTTGAGAACATGGAACAATAATATACATCATTTAAGACATGCAATATCTAATGGACATATCTACAACAACAATTTTCAATGTTAAATTATAATAAATTTTCGTCGCAATAATTTAAAGCAGGCCGTTATGGTTTCGTTCTATCTATTTAATACGCCGTATAGAAATGGTTTATTATACAAAGAATCTTGGTACTTCAAACTTACAGATGATTAATACGCTGGAAAAATACAACAGCTGACGTCATGATTTTGCACCTGCAATTTATTTGGATACACGTGAGTGTTTGAAACTTTCCGTAACTTTGAAAGTATTATAAATTATTATGAGATTTCCTACGTTGATTATTAGAGTAACAAAAATATAAAGTAGTTTTTTAAAGTTAATAACACACCGAATAAATATCTAGTTTGTCAGTTATTTGTACACGCGTACAATGTGTTTTAAGATATTTAGAATGACAACTTGTGTCAGATAAAAAATAGTATAGATTCTGTTTCCTAATCTAGACGCCAGATGCAGTCTTGATTTAATTTTCACATTTTGCTTAAAAACAATTAAGGTCATGTAAAAGCTTTTTATTGGTGCTGATATTCGTGTATATTTTTTTGTGTAGACAACAGTTAAATTTGAGTAGTTGTATTTTATGATCGTTATTTTTCTGATGATCAATCTTTGTTGTAAATGGTCAAGGAAGCGCTTCAATGATTATAGTAAAAATAAAATCTTGTGAAATGAACAAATAAATTATGATATGTTTGCTTAAACTAAAATTTTATAGAAATGATTAATTTATAAATATTTGTTTAGAAGGTTAAACTTCACTAAAATTCTTTTTATAAAAAAAAATTAATTAATGACAAGATAGTAAGCATATATATTGCAGTCACATGTATATATATCCGATTTCTACATATGAATAGAATTCATTTTGTTTCATTTGAATGAAGTTTTATTATTCTACATTTAAATTAAGAAAAGAAAATTAGAGCAAACCCTCATTAAGTAAAAGACAGAATATTGAAAATAAATCCCTTTAGTATTTCACAGATGTTTAAATTCATTTATTCTATTTTTGGCATATGCTTTTGAAGACACAAATAGTGTCCATGTGGTGTTTTTGTTTGTTCACAGGTAAAGCTGAGACAACTGTTTGACATCTGGTGGTTGAGGTTTTGGTAAGTGTGAGATAAAGAGTGAAATTCAAATTTTATGGCTATGATAGTGGTGTTAAGATAAGGTTTCCGCATTTCCCTTATACAAACACAGTTAAATTTTGTTGGCACTTGTATTAAAAAATACGGTGGCGCCTATTAAAAATATTTTTGGTCGATTATCCACCCATGACCCATGCTCATGATCTACCCAGAGCTAACACTCTACTAGCCGTTTAACCCCTAAGAGTTTTCTTTGTCTAAAGCCGTTTTCCATCTGACATTACCCTGGGCTTGGAGTCTAAAGAAGAAAATCTCGACCTAGTGACATCAGATTAAAAATAGAGAGTTTTAGTATATAGCTGATAGTCACGAGGATAAAGGGTAATAAACTTACAAAAGTTTTAATTACCCCCGTTTTTTATTTAAAACTATTACACTTACACTTGCGCTCGCAACGTGGGGCTGGAAATTCATTTAGAGGCTGGAATTTCATTTAGAGGCTCGAATTTCATTTAGAGGCTGGAAATTCATTTAGAGGCTGGAACATTTAGTAGTTATTTTCATCACACTTATATTCACCGACTGAGGTTTGCTTTGATATTAGTAACGTCTTCTTTTAGTTTCATTTTTGTTAAAGTTTGTTACAGTTTATAGTGGGTTCTTCTTTATATAGTTAGGACATTCGTTTGTTTGAGATTTCATCTTCAAAAATTATATAATTGAGTTACGTTAGAGATATTTAGATATTTAATTATGGCAGAAACTTATAGCATCGTACATTTACTTAAAAATGAGTTAGAATATGAATTGAACATTAGAGGCATTGAAAATTCAAGACCAGTTTCAGATAAAAGGAAAATTTTAGCAAGGTTGTTGGCCAAAGAAACAGATAAACCCGGTTGTTTGATAGATCCTTCAAGTTATAAAGTAGATTTCAAAGTAGAGAAAGAAGAGATTGAGTCTAGTATAGAGTCAGTTAAAAATGTTTTGTTAGAATTTATGGATGATCCCGCTGAGTCAATTTTAAAAGGATAAGGTCAAGATTAGTACATCTTACAGGTAGAATTCAACGGTTAAAGCTCCCTAAAGAAAATTTTGAGGAAATTGTGTTATTTAAAATGAAAGTTTGGCTACTATTCTTGTTGTGGAAGCAGATCTGCATGAGAAATTAAATAAAGATACGAGTTCAAATCATAAAGATATTAATATAAATCCTATTGCTGCATCTAATGTGCCCATTCCAACGGTTACATATGTCACACAGTCAGTCCCTATTGGATCTTGGTCGATAAAATATTCAGGAAACCCATCTCTCTTATATCAATTTTAGAAAACATTAGTGACATTGCACAGTCCCGAAAGGTATCTGAAATGGAATTGTTTAATTCTGCAGTTGAATTGTTTACTGGTGATGCCTTAGTATGGTATCGTTGCGTTCGTAGTTCATTAACAGATTGGAGTTCGTTGGTTAGTAGACTAAAGGAAGATTTCTTGCCAGCACATCCTGAAGACGATATTTGGGAAAAAATCAAAATAGATTACAGAGGAATGGTGAATCAGTTGTATTGTTCATTGCTAATATGGAAAATTTGTTTAACCGATTACCTATTATTCCTGCAGAACACACTAAAGTTAGAATAGTCAAGAAAAATTTATTGCCATATTTCATTCAGCATCTTGCTCTTACAGAGATAGAGGATATTAGTACGTTAGTTAAACTGTGTAAGAAGTTAGAAGAAGCTTCTTTAAGTAAACATAAGTCTGTTTCAGTTGCACCATATAGTCACAAGCAGCCTATTAATTATTTTAATCCACGTTTTAGAAACAAAACCCCTAGTTCATTTCAGAATGCTTCAAGTCGTGTTTATACCCCTACATCTTCACATTCCCCAGTACAAGTTCTTAATTCTGCTACCCCAATGACAGAAAAGAGTGGAGTAGGTAACTCATTTATTAAGCATAAATTGGTATGTTGGAATTGTTCACGTTATGGACATACTTTCAGTGTCTGTAGATCTTTCAAGAGATTATTTTGTTATGGTTGTGGTCGTAAAGGAGTGACTAGTATCACTTGTCCGTCGTGTCCAACTCAACGAGTGGAGGAACAGAAGTTGAGTAGCGAAATTCCTGTTTCTAGATAAAGTGTTAAAGTTATTTGATATGGATATTACGAGTTTGTTTGATTTTGTATGTATTTCATCGATAATAGATTCATCTTTCAGTCTTATTAGTTATATTAGTTGTTCGATTAATGGTACACTAGTTTTTACTGTTGAAATATAGTTTTGAAGATTGCTCTTGTGCATGAGCACGTTTTGGTTTAGTTTGATTGGTTTTGAGTAGCAATTTTTATGGTCGCGTTACAACGTAGTATGTTGAGTTAAGTTAGATCTGTGCGAGACTTGTTGTGGTTCATCGTGTAGCGTTATGTTAGTCTAGACGAAACTCCGGAAGGGTTGGTCGCTCAGCGTTATGTCAGTCTATGCGAGGGTCGTGGTAAGTTTGTCGCTTTAGCAGTTTTGGCATCGTCACTTGAGATTATTTGAAGTCGGTTATGATGTGATTCGTTTTGCTTATTTAGTTTGTCAGTCTAGATGAGACTCAGAGAAGAGTTTGTCATTCTAGCAATTTTGTTTATAAGTCTAGGTGAGGCTCATAGAGGAGCTTGTCATACTAGCAAATTTATGCGTTGTGAAGCACTTTAGTTTATATCGACAGTTTGATTATGGGTAGAGTAAGCGTGTACCAGAACATTTATTAATAGTTATCATGAAGTAAAGTAGAAAATAATTTCGTATTCAAATTCCCCCTTTTTCATTTATCCGTATCTTCAAATTTAAGTCTAAGAAAATGTTTAGTATCGATGAAGATGTTAAAAAAGTCTCTGATCCTTAAGTACTTCTAATTATAGTTGATGTCAGTAGTAATTCTTTTTGGTCCATGTTTTAAATTCTTAAGTAGGACAAGATTAAAGTTAGTGAAATTTTTTTTGATTTGTTTAAAGTAATTTTTGTTTTAGTAGTAATAGAGCTTAATATGTTTGTTGATTTAGATGTTGCATGTGTTAAATGACGACAAAGATGTGTTAAATGACGACAAAGATGTGTTAAATGATAATTTTTGATGACGACAAGGATATGTTTATGGATTTTGAATGATGATATTTTTTTTGAGGTGTTTGAGAGTGCAGCATATGTTGAGAGATGTTGCAGGTATATAGAGATGAATATGTATTCAGTGAAGAGGTACGTATTCAGTTATGAGGTACATGATGGAGATTATAGAGAGTGTTTAGTAAAGTGTTGAGTATAGTTATATAGTTAGAGTGTGATAGAGTATTAAGCATTAAAGGAATGCTTGAGTTTTGGTTTAGTAGTTTGAGACTAGGCCTGATGTGCTTATTTTTATTGAGAGTGTACATGAGCTAAGAGAGTTCATGAAGAGTTTTTTGTGAGTTGCTGGTGGATGTCTCCAGTAGGCTCAACGTATGATTTATTAGTGGTTTTGGAGTTCTTTGGTGATGAATCACTGATGTTGTAGAATTTTTGAGAGATATAGTTGAGTCTGTAGCATAGTAGTCGTACAGATAATGTTGTGAGGTGCTCACTCAAAGATCAAAGGTATCTTGTTGATGAATAAGTATTGTTAATACTTTGTCTGTTTCTCGAGTATTAAAGATTTGTTTCGTGAATGGACTTCGTAAATAACAGCTTTTGGTACTTGTTAAATTCATCGATTAGTTTAAATGTAATTAGCACTTGGAAAGTTATGTACATAAATCCTTAAGACAGATATAGTAAATTAGAGAAGAGTATTCGTTGTACAGATTTTTGTTTAATAGTAATTTTGTTATACATTCGATTTTGTTTATTACAGTTCTAATTTATAGAAAAATATTTTTCGCTTCAGGTAAAATTTTTACTTTGATATGGTTGTTGCGTTTGTAACTATAGATGACATGCATCCACTGAGTGTTAGATTCCCTAAATATTCGTAAATGATTGACGTAAATACTGATTATGACTTCCGAATTTGTCCCTTTATAGGCGTGTAGTACGCGCAGTTACTAATCACTCAATCCCATGCATTAATATTCCCCATATCAATTAGTGAATGATTCTGTTTTTTGTTAAACTCATCGTTAGTTATAGTTAAAGTTTGTGCTGTTTTGTTGTGAGTTGTAAGAGGTTTATACAGTTAATAAGAGTAATTTTGAAGTTTCAGTCAAAAATTTTTTAGAAAAATTCTTCCATACCTCGAATTTTTCTCTTGGGAAGAGGCTGTGTAACGTATTTTTTCTTGTTGCACCAAGCCTAATAAATTAATAATAAAACAGATAAATTTTAAAGCATTTAATTCGTAAATATTCAGCCAATAAAAGTAAAGTATAATATTCCCAATAACACATAGAATCTAGGAGATTTATATTCTGTGGCTTGTTGCCAAGCGTAGTCCAGTTAATTATGAGCACTTTTGTTTCCAACGTCGAAGAATCAAGTCGCTTTTGTAGACTAGAGATAAAAGTCAAGATGGCTCGACTAAAACACGAGGCGTCTAATAGAGTCAGAAAGAAGAACTTGAGTTGAGAACATGGAACAATAATATACATCATTTAAGACATGCAATATCTAATGGACATATCTACAACAACAATTTTCAATGTTAAATTATAATAAATTTTCGTCGCAATAATTTAAAGCAGGCAGTTATGGTTTCGTTCTATCTATTTAATACGCCGTATAGAAATGGTTTATTATACAAAGAATCTTGGTACTTCAAACTTACAGATGATTAATACGCTGGAAAAATACAACAGCTGACGTCATGATTTTGCACCTGCAATTTATTTGGATACACGTGAGTGTTTGAAACTTTCCGTAACTTTGAAAGTATTATAAATTATTATGAGATTTCCTACGTTGATTATTAGAGTAACAAAAATATAAAGTAGTTTTTTAAAGTTAATAACACACCGAATAAATATCTAGTTTGTCAGTTATTTGTACACGCGTACAATGTGTTTTAAGATATTTAGAATGACAACTTGTGTCAGATAAAAAATAGTATAGATTCTGTTTCCTAATCTAGACGCCAGATGCAGTCTTGATTTAATTTTCACATTTTGCTTAAAAACAATTAAGGTCATGTAAAAGCTTTTTATTGGTGCTGATATTCGTGTATATTTTTTTGTGTAGACAACAGTTAAATTTGAGTAGTTGTATTTTATGATCGTTATTTTTCTGATGATCAATCTTTGTTGTAAATGGTCAAGGAAGCGCTTCAATGATTATAGTAAAAATAAAATCTTGTGAAATGAACAAATAAATTATGATATGTTTGCTTAAACTAAAATTTTATAGAAATGATTAATTTATAAATATTTGTTTAGAAGGTTAAACTTCACTAAAATTCTTTTTATAAAAAAAAATAATTAATTAATGACAAGATAGTAAGCATATATATTGCAGTCACATGTATATATATCCGATTTCTACATATGAATAGAATTCATTTTGTTTCATTTGAATGAAGTTTTATTATTCTACATTTAAATTAAGAAAAGAAAATTAGAGCAAACCCTCATTAAGTAAAAGACAGAATAATGAAAATAAATCCTTTAGTATTTCACAGATGTTTAAATTCATTTATTCTATTTTTGGCATATGCTTTTGAAGACACAAATAGTGTCCATGTGGTGTTTTGTTTGTTCACAGGTAAAGCTGAGACAACTGTTTGACATCTGGTGGTTGAGGTTTTGGTAAGTGTGAGATAAAGTGAAATTCAAATTTTATGGCTATGATAGTGGTGTTAAGATAAGGTTTCCGCATTTCCTTATACAAACACAGTTAAATTTTGTTGGCACTTGTATTAAAAAATACGGTGGCGCCTATTAAAAATATTTTTGGTCGATTATCCACCCATGACCCATGCTCATGATCTACCCAGAGCTAACACTCTACTAGCCGTTTAACCCCTAAGAGTTTTCTTTGTCTAAAGCCGTTTTCCATCTGACATTACCCTGGGCTTGGAGTCTAAAGAAGAAAATCTCGACCTAGTGACATCAGATTAAAAATAGAGAGTTTTAGTATATAGCTGATAGTCACGAGGATAAAGGGTAATAAACTTACAAAAGTTTTAATTACCCCCGTTTTTTATTTAAAACTATTACTATTACAAAGCAACTAACTATCGAAGACTGTTTCCAGTCTCCGACGTGATAGTGTAGATGGCATTGCCAGACAAAATTTAAATAGCTAGTCAAAAGACAAGATGAAAATTAAATAAACAAATGACCTGTTACCTACCTAGCACTGGCGGACCTTCTAAGAAGGTACTACACCCAGTACTAATCGAGGAAGTTGGTCGACGGAAACCAATACGTTTCCAATTAAACATTAACGAATAATTTTGCCTATCATGGAGAAAGTAATTCGAGCATAGAGGTCGAGAAATCAATATATAAAGTGTTGGTTATTTTGCAAAAAGACAAGCCCGTGACCGGTTTCACTGTTCTTGCAGATCATCAGACGGACGCATACCTTTTTGCAAAACGACCAACTAAAGTTCTAAAATAATACACAAATTAAAGTGTATTTATAGTGCAAATATTTCTCATGCGCTCTCTATACTCGAGAATAAGCAACTAACTATCGAAGACTGTTTCCAGTTTCCGACGTGATAGTGTAGATGGCATTGCCAGACAAAATTTAAATAGCTAGTCAAAAGACAAGATGAAAATTAAATAAACAAATGACCTGTTACCTACCTACTACTGGCGGACCTTCTAAGAAGGTACTACACCCAGTACTAATCGAGGAAGTTGGTCGACGGAAACCAATACGTTTCCAATTAAACATTAACGAATAATTTTGCCTATCATGGAGAAAGTAATTCGAGCATAGAGGTCGAGAAATCAATATATAATGTGTTGGTTATTTTGCAAAAAGACAAGCCCGTGACCGGTTTCACTGTTCTTGCAGATTATCAGACGGACGCATACCTTTTTGCAGAACAACCAACTAAAGTTCTAAAATAATACACAAATTAAAGTGTATTTATAGTGCAAATATTTCTCATGCGCTCTCTATACTCGAGAATAAGCAACTAACTATCGAAGACTGTTTCCAGTCTCCGACGTGATAGTGTAGATGGCATTGCCAGACAAAATTTAAATAGCTAGTCAAAAGACAAGATGAAAATTAAATAAACAAATGACCTGTTACCTACCTAGCACTGGTGGACCTTCTAAGAAGGTACTACACCCAGTACTAATCGAGGAAGTTGGTCGACGGAAACCAATACGTTTCCAATTAAACATTAACGAATAATTTTGCCTAGCATGGAGAAAGTAATTCGAGCATAGAGGTCGAGAAATCAATATATAAAGTGTTGGTTATTTTGCAAAAAGACAAGCCCGTGACCGGTTTCACTGTTCTTGCAGATCATCAGACGGACGCATATCTTTTTGCAAAACAACCAACTAAAGTTCTAAAATAATACACAAATTAAAGTGTATTTATAGTGCAAATATTTCTCATGCGCTCTCTATACTCGAGAATAAGCAACTAACTATCGAAGACTGTTTCCAGTCTCCGACGTGATAGTGTAAATGGCATTGCCAGACAAAATTTAAATAGCTAGTCAAAAGACAAGATGAAAATTAAATAAACAAATGACCTGTTACCTACCTAGCACTGGTGGACCTTCTAAGAAGGTACTACACCCAGTACTAATCGAGGAAGTTGGTCGACGGAAACCAATACGTTTCCAATTAAACATTAACGAATAATTTTGCCTAGCATGGAGAAAGTAATTCGAGCATAGAGGTCGAGAAATCAATATATAAAGTGTTGGTTATTTTGCAAAAAGACAAGCCCGTGACCGGTTTCACTGTTCTTGCAGATCATCAGACGGACGCATACCTTTTTGCAAAACGACCTACTAAAGTTCTAAAATAATACACAAATTAAAGTGTATTTATAGTGCAAATATTTCTCATGCGCTCTCTATACTCGAGAATAAGCAACTAACAGGTCATTTGTTTATTTAATTTTCATCTTGTCTTTTGACTAGCTATTTAAATTTTGTCTGGCAATGCCATCTACACTATCACGTCGGAGACTGGAAACAGTCTTCGATAGTTAGTCTTATTCTCGAGTATAGAGAGCGCATGAAATATTTGCACTATAAATACACTTTAATTTGTGTATTATTTTAGAACTTTAGTTGGTTGTTTTGCAAAAAGATATGCGTCCGTCTGATGATCTGCAAGAACAGTGAAACCAGTACTTAATACCTAATAAATTACATGCGACCCTTGAATACTATTTCATTACAACAGAAGTGATACTAAAATTAAATAACACTCTAGAACTCAGAAATATCATGATATATATCTGCCAACCCTGAATAAAATGTTAATTAAACTAATCTTTGAAAGTACTCGTTAATTAAATTATTTCTCATGAAATTATTAAATTGTATATTATTCCTATTTGGAACATTTGGTACATCCATAGAAGTTCTACAGCAGCTTCAACATCAAGGTCGATAGGAGGATCTTGTTCCCTCATATAACATGCAATATTATGCAACACTGCTGTAGCAACAATAATCGCTTCAACTCGATCAAGTTTTTGGCGGATCCCAAAGGCAAGAACTGAAAATCTCCTTTTCCATACACCATAGCTGCGCTCCACAGGATTTCTAGTCTTTATCAAGGATTCATTAAAAAGTTGTTCTGCTGCAGTAACTGGATTTGCTAGTGGCGTTATTAAATAGTTTTTAATACGATATCCACTATCTGCTACAATTAAGTTGTCCTGCATTTCTCTCCTTTCAAATTTACTTCTGAGAAGAGAATTGTTAAAAATAGTTGCATCGTGCGCAGAACCTGCCAACGTGCCACTATGTTTTGTATTTGTAAATCCGGTTCAGCAATTGTTTGAACATTAATAGAAAAGAAATTTTTCTATTTCTGAATGTTTCCGCATTGTTGCCGTCGGGTGATTGAATTTTAACGTGGGAACAGTCAAGAACACCTATACGCCTAGGAAATCTAGATATATTAAAGAATGCTTGACGAACATTCAAAATTTCCTGATCCGTGTTTGGTATCTTGATATAGCGTGGACACAGTTGTACTAAAGCTCCAGACACTTTATATATTGCCTTACTAGCAGTACTCCTATGAATCCCCATAAAATCACCAACAGCAATTAGAAAAGACGCTGTAGCATAAAATCTGATGGTTAAGAGCACCATTATAACAGGCGGAATTGCATGATTCCTAAAAACAAATATCTTTGATAAACCTATACATTTTAAATTGAAATATATATATTACCTATTGGTATTGAAACTAATTGTACCACCGATTTCTTCTACAATCCTGTAAACAGTTTCTTTGGACAGACGAAACCTCAAAAAGAAATCATAATTATCCCACCTATCAAAATGATCTGGTCTTTTCCTAATGGTGGGTAACCTCCAGGGCCTATTCAAATAGTTTAAATACTCCATTATATCTTCATCCTCATCCTCTAACATAACATCAACTAAAGCCAATTCCATTACTTAAAAGTAAACAACACCTACTCGCAATTCAGAATAATTATTGAAGTTAGGTTCATTGGTTTACATCTTCAGATTTAATTTGATCAGAGTTTAAACCGCCGACAATGATGGATCAAGTTTAAACCAAGTTTACCCACTGAACTGATATTGAAAAATTCAATTAAATCTAGAACGTAGTTTAAACTATGAACTCGGTTTAAACGTCAATTAAAAAACCGAGCCTAAGCCAAACAGTTATATAGGTACCTACCTGATTTAAACGCCGATAAAACCATTTTGAATGAATTTGTTTGCTAATAAAACATAACCTATACAATGTTAATTCAGTGGCTTATTTTAATTATTGCTACACATAGAAACACATCTACTTTGTATTTAGACTACACTTTTTACTTAAATGACACTAAAGTTATACAGCTCACCAAAGGATACTTCTAAAAGTAAATCTTGTAATATTTTTTGCCATAGAAAACCTTAATAAACACCTCAGAATTTGTTTTACAGGCGGTAAAGTAAATTGGTTTTATGTAACTAATGTCTTAGCGTCGCTGTACTGTAAAATAAACATTTATTTTGGCAGAAAAAGGAGTATATAAATTTAAATCAAGTTGTCCCTTGTGTTATTAGTTCCCACAATTAGTAATTGCTGAAATGAGTTGAACTGTTAAGCCATAGAAGCAGTAAAACTATGAGTAAATGTCTGGTTTAGGCATGAATTAAAAAAAAGGTTGTTCGATTGCTCCAAACTTTATTCACACTTATAAGTTTGCTGCGTAATAAATCCCTAAATAGCTAGTGTTATTTTGCATAATTAGTTTTTATCAAAATATTAACAATCGATTGGTTTCTGAGGGCAAAGTGAGCGGACATTATGAATTCATTATGCCCCTGTCGTTGCGGATATGTTTACATATTTCGTATCCAAGGCGTTATGACTAAATTCTAACCAAGTGGAATATAAAACAAATTAGGTGCTTGTCAAAAGTGTGGTCCACATTTTGATACAGATATGAAAAAGGTATAATTATTATTATTATTATCTTTATTGAAAATTTTCTGAAATTCATAATACTGATACGAGCTACTATTAGGCAACCCGTCAAATACACAAGCGCCGTAAGCAATGTATGTTCTACAGAAGCCTCGAACTTTCTAGCATATACCTGAGTATGAATCATCTATTTAATTCAGGGTATATATAAAACCGCTGATGAAGTACAGAGTTAGTCTATATTTAAATGTCGTATATAAATCATCTCGTGTATAGTTAGTTGCTCATGACGTTCTGAAAGTCTTATAGTAAATATAAGTTTGTGTTATGTGAACATGTATATTGTACCGCCAGCTTGTAGAATACATAAATAGACAAAAGTATAATAAATAAATTATAGTAGTGTTAGAGTTGTTAATAGACATATGGTTAAGAACTTAGTTTAAGAAGATATTAGTGCTTGTAAATAACATTAGTGTGATAGTGCTTCATTGTAATTGGACAGAAAACATCTATAAATAAGGCACATACTGTTAATTAGACTTGTGAATAGTGTGTAATAAAGACTTTTATTACTACTTGTTGTGAATTAGTGAAACGCGATAATGGTAGCCCGCTACACTGGTGTCAGGCCGTGTGGGGTATATAGTGATTCATTTATAAAAAAAAACACACAAGTCTAAAGACATTTAAGTAGTTTGTATATGCCAGTTACAAGAAGCCAAAGCAAAATGGACGCAGAAACTTTAATGACTATCCTTAAAGATTTTAAATCAGGTATGGAAAAGAGGTCGGCTAAACTAGTAGTGCCACTTAGTGAAAATGCTGCGAAAATGGGAGAAAAGTTATGAAAAAATGCTGAAAAAAATAGAAAAGTTAAGTGAAAATACAGCCACGTTAAAGCAAAGAATAATGGACAGCTCCATTGCATTGAAAGAAAATTTCACTGAACAGGTAAAAGCAGTTGAGCAAAAGTTGGACAGTAAATTGGTTAAAATAGAAGAAGATGTGATGAGGCTGCAAGAACAAATGATTTCACTAACAACGCGGCCACTTGAATTAGCAAACCAAGTTTTAAATCAGAACATCCCAGAAATAAGAAGCATGGAAGGAAGTGAGTCAATATCATCAAAATTTAAAGTGAAACCACCCACATTCGTTGGTCCAAACTTTTATCATATCGCGGACCGCGTGTTATTTATTGTTTGTTACTTCAAATATGTTGGATTTTTATGCAAATATGATATTCCAGTCACGTACTCATCTTCCTAATAATGATGTATTTGAATGTATTTGATTATTTTTGTGAAAAATGCTCGCCTATCGTTTATCAAGCGGACCGTGTGGGGGTTCAAACCCGGGACCTTGGGCGTATTAGTCACACGTATACCAACTACGCCACGAAGCCGCCTAACCTTTCGGTACCCTACATATGATTTTCCAATGCTCCACCTGAAGGTACTACATTGGCCGGAAAGCGACTTTTTTTACTTGGAAAATTTAGAATTTTGCCAAACTCTTGCTGTTTCAAGCAAGGTAGGGATCTTTAACGTGCGAACAACACTCACACACGGGACCTCCATTTTACCTCTCATCCGAGCGAGGGTATATTTTGTGAAAAATGCTCGCCTAACATTTTTTAAGGGGACCGTATCTGGATTCAAACGCACCTTTACAGCCACTGAATGTCGGAGAAATAGAGTATGTAGTTGTAAAACAATAGAAGGAGACCGAACTGCATCTAATAAGAGAAAACAGCGCCTATGATCAAAAACAACAAACATAGAAACAAGAAGAAAACTGTTGAAAGCATATATGTGGAGCACAGCACAGTATGCCTATGAAATACGTGCAGTAGGAAAAGCAGACAGAAAAACGGTAACAGCCTTTTGGATGTTGTGCTTCAGATATATGAGGATGATAGCATGAACAGACAAAGTTAATAACAATGAAATATTCTAGATATTCCTCGTGAATATCAGATAGCAAATTGGACCTTCATATAACATCAACGACTATCTTACCTGATATCACAAGGTCGATAATTTCTTATTAATGATGGAAGCCCAAGGTAAAGTTGGATGAAAAACGGCTTGAGGAAAAGAAAAACTCTTTAGAGATAAACGGCTAGTAAAGTGTTAGTACCTTTTACAATAGACTTGCCTGCTATTAAGAAAAAAAAAGAAAGAAAAGAAAAGAAATCAATCCTACTGAATTACTCATATCTATTGTGTCTTACCTATTTATCTTTTGTTAACATTTTGTCTGATTTATGTTTAATTGGTGTGTGAGGAAACGTTTCTGCTACTCCCCAATATTACCTCACCTTGTAATAAAAATTTTTATAATGCTTTTATCGTGATTATATTATATAGTTTATCTAAACAGTTTTATTTACATTCTACAAAGTGCTGAATAACTTAGACTTTTCAGGTTTGCTTAACTATTTTTTTTTCTTGCAGGTATTATCACTAACTCCTTACAGCCGCGTACATTGTATGTTGGCCTGCTTTCTACAACCCCCCTTATCTCCGATTGAGCCCGGTCATTTCTTTGATTTTCTTTGTGTTACGCACGGCTACGAGCCAACGTAGCATAACTTTGGCGCCCAAAGTGGCTGCCGCGATTAACGTAACAAAATTTGGCGCCCAACGTGGAGCTCGATTAACGTGGGGCTATTATCTTCAAATAACCATTCTCTTTAGAGAATAAATTAAATACGCTTCTTTTAAAATTCTAATTCTTTTGTACTTCTACTTGTTTCTATCTATCATTATTACTTTATTTACAATTCAAAGCTAAATCTGAATCGTTTTCTTCTGTTCTCTACTGCTTATTACCTATTCTAATACATTTTTGGTTCTTTCTTACAACATTTTTTTATCTTAATTTTTCATCTGTCTCTGTTTATTGTATTTTAATCCTAAACTTAATCTTAATTGTCTTTGCCTCTTTTTATGTCATTTTTATTCTCTCACTATGTCTGTTCTTAAGTATTCTTTCTGTGGCTTATTGGTCTTGTGTTTTCCCTGATAAGCTTGTGTCCGAAAACACTGGCGCCCATTTCGTATTCCTATTCATCTTTTTGTAGCTAGCCCATCCCGTGACTTTTTCTTCTGGCTAGTTCCACCAGTTGTTCACTATTTGACTATTATAGTCGCTTGCTACATCCATTCCTTGAGGTAGGCTTCAGATCTATTTTCTTTTCCTTTAGGAATTTTGACTTGGTCGCTTTTGTAGGTCTGTTAGCCATACTCTGCCTGAGTAATCGTTTCATACGAATCTGGGTTACCTCAGTTGGAAGTATTCTAGATGGTGTACTAGTTTGCCTTTGCCCTTTTCTCTGTCTTGGTTCTTTCTTTGCTGCACACTTGAGGTTGACAGTTTTGTCGTCTAGTTGGTTTGCTACGAGTTTTCTGCCTCGTTTTTTTTCTTTCCTCTTGGTTTCTCCGCGGGAAGCCAAAACTTTTCTTTGAGGTGGAAAACAGAAATGTCCCTTTTGAGGACATCCGTCGTTTGATGATTTTGAAAGTAGCTATAACCTTTAATCCTCATTGGGTGTTTACTTAATACTTTCTTTACCTATTCTGTCATTGTTGGTTACGATAGATGACTTTGCCTTCTTTTGGAAAAGTGTTCTTTCTCTTATACTGGTGTTGGTCCTTCGAACCGGATAAAAATAATTTTTTTGTTTGGTTCCTTGTCTGTCGTTTTTCTTAATTTCTTTCACCCCGACGTCTTTATTTTGCTAGGGGGAAATTTGTAACGTGCATTTTTGTAATTTAACATTTTACGCTATACTTAATTCATAAATACATTTCTACAAATTACTATTTCTATATTTGATACTTATTAACTCCTTAGGCGAGTGCATCGTATTATAATGAGTGGATTGCATCGTCCTTGTCTTGCCGTTCGTATAAATTTTGTTGCTTATGTGAATATACAAGTCTAGATAAGAGACGATAAGAAGTTGTAATAGAACGAGTTGAATAAACAGATGAATGGTCGTAGTTCGTTCTTGGTTCCTACATATTAATTACGTGGAAAAGACTGTTTTTTTTTTGCCTTGACAAGAGTGAGAATTAATGCGGGATCAATTTCGAATTGTTCCTGAACAAGCGCGGCACGAATTTTAGTTGTCTTTCTTGTGAAATAAAAGTCTTATATTAACTGTAGCAGTGGGTAGTTCTAATTCCTTTTTGAAGGAAGTATGCTGTATATGTAACGTGTTTGGTTGACCACAAGTGTTGTGGTAAGGTCATTGACGGACGGTTCTAGTGATGCGCGTTGCTCTACTAATTGGTTTTTTTGGTTGCTTTTCTGTTGTAAATAAAAGTGATAAAACTTGTCGTACGTTTTACGGAACATTGAGTTAGTGATACGCGTTGCTTTACTAATTGTGTTTTTTTGTTGATTTGTCTTTTTATATTTGAACTGTGTGTGCGATCTAGTTTTCGTGGTCCTTTTGTTATCAGAGTAGTGCATACTTTGGATTATCCAAATACAGTTTTAAGCTTGAGTGCTTCAAGAACAAATGATGATACAGTTGTAGCAGGTTTAGTAGGAAAAAAGTTGCTTCTTATAAACAGGTATCTCATTCACATATAAAGACAGTTGATACTGTAGTTTCTGAATTTTCTAACCCCAACGAATCTAAAATAGATCGTTGTTTGAGCAAATTTTCGTTATTCGAAAGCATTAGATTTTTCTTTGTTACCATAGGTAGCAAATAAAACACCTCGCGTTACTGTTAGTTTAATGCATAACATCGTGCCTTGAAAGCGTGATTCTAAATTTTTATTACCAGTTTTTTCTTTACGATTTGTGTTACAAAAGATTTTGAAATTATTGTCTCAGGAAATAGAGTTAACAAAAATTTATTAATGCTACATAGTTCCATCAGTATGATAATGTCTGCTGCTAACGCCAGTGAAATACATAGGTGTGATTAGTGTAAAGTGTAAGAAATTCCATCAACACCCTCACAGTCAAGGGTGAAGTGCTTCGTTAGTGCAGGACATCGTGAATCTCACACTTTCGTTGCAAGGAAGTGTTGCTGAAGGACTTTTGTAAGTTGAACTATTTCCTACTTGTTATTACTTTAAATATCTATCCGTTGCTTTACCATATCTTTGTCGTTCTGATACCTTTTACAATAGACTTGCCTGCTATTAAGAAAAAAAAAAAGAAAGAAAAAAAAAGAAACCAATCCTACTGAATTACTCATATCTATTGTGTCTTACCTATTTATCTTTTGTTAACATTTTGTCTGATTTATGTTTAATTGGTGTGTGAGGAAACGTTTCTGCTACTCCCCAATATTACCTCACTTTGTAATAAAAATTTTTATAATGCATTTATCGTGATTATATTATATAGTTTATCTAAACAGTTTTATTTACATTCTACAAAGTGTTGAATAACTTAGACTTTTCATTGCTGCTATGCTTTTTCTTTATTTCAGGTTTGCTTAACTATTTTTTTTTCTTGCAGGTATTATCACTAACTCCTTACAGCCGCGTACATTGTATGTTGGTCTGCTTTCTAAACCCCTAATCTCCGATTGAGCCCGGTCATTTCTTTGATTTTCTTTGTGTTACGCACGGCTACGAGCCAACGTAGCATAAATTTGGCGCCCAACGTGGCTGCCGCGATTAACGTAACATTTTTGGCGTCCAACGTGGCTGCCGAGATTAACGTAACATGTTACAGATGTCTCGACTTAACCTGTGAACAAACAAATGCACAACATGGACACCGTTTGTGTCCTTAAAAATATTCATCAAAAATAATATAATTTAATTTAAGTTCCAAGAATATATACACCCAGGGTATTTGTTATCATAGGACACAGTTAACCGCTTGCTTATTAAGATTCTATGAATTTCACTTGAATTTTTAATAATAAAAGAGTTAAGCAAAAATAGATTCTATTCAATTAAATTCTCTTGGTTTGTTTCAGCATTAACTTTTTCAACAAAAATTTACATAAAAAAAACTAGTATGGTTTTGTCTTAAAAAAAAACACAAAGATCTCTAAATTAAATACTTCTACATATGTTTACTATAAAGTTTATGTTTTTTAATAATTCATATTTCATAGTTTAATTATAGTCATCTGTAGTACTACGGTCGACCTTACAAAAAAATTTGATTATTTAACGTCTTATAAAATTGCATCATTCAACAAAGTGTTAGCTTTACTTAATATCTTATAAAACAATTTATCATGTTCTTTAAAAGTCAAACTACATGATCTCAAAATAACTAAAGATATTTTTAAAGTAACGCAAAATTACATGTGGTATTTATATTGGATAGCTAGATATTTTTGACATCATATGTCAATAACAACTTTTTCAGTGTAGTCACTACTGTCTACTTGTGAAACAAATACGATAGGCAAACTACATGGCTATCTTTAAAATTTTGTGAAGTTACAAGTTTAGTACGGAATCTTTCTTTTTCTAAATGAATTTTAAGATAACTAAATCAAGGTAAAATTTCAACCTTCGATCATTCGTAAAACATTTAAATAAATATAACTGAAATTAAAGATTAAATGTCACTCACGTGCCGAGGTACAGTTCAATCAAAAAAATTTGAACTTTTAGACTATAACCATATAATACCAGATGTGGACTATTCCATATACATCTGCAATGCACGCAACAAGAAACATACTATTACGACTAAATTTAACGCTGGAGTTATAAAAGATCTTCTGAACAAAATATTATCTAACCAAACCAAATCTCCATTAAGTATGTCCTATTATTTTCTTGTATTTTAAATCTCAAACTAAATTTTCATTTCAGTAGTATTTATGGTATTGATGATATTGCACTACGATGAAAGAATTAATAAAACTTATCTAATTAATTATACCAACTGTTTTAATGATGGGGGACTTCTATTTTCTTCGGCCTGCAGGAATCAACTAACTCGCTAAAGGTGGAATACAAAATAAAACCATCACCCAACAGCTGCCAGGAACCACATTCAGACACGAAGGTTAAATTAATTCAACTTTCTTACGGACCGTATTGCAAGCCATGTGCCTGGATACCATTTTGACCTTTCTACGCTGCGGAGAGCAGCTTACCTGTTCAAACGCTGATAGAAAAGTGACACGAAATGACAGACTGACGATTCTTATTGTAGAAACTTAGCGAAGGAGCGAATATCCCATTATATATTTTATGAATTATTTTAAGTGATCAGATATTTATAAATTATATTTTTATTTTATTGAGACATTATATTAGATTAATAAGGAAAGTGTAACTGAGTAAAAAATACGTTACAACAAATAGGTCATAGAAATAGTAAGGTAATACAAATGTTTGTGGAAAAAATAGGAGAAATAGAAGGGCAGAATACGTTCTAAGGCATTTTTTGGGAATAGTACGGGATATATTACAAGCAGAGATAGGAAAAGAGAGGTAGATGTAGAGATAGATCAGATAGTAATAGATGCAGACTGTGCAAATTTCAGGAAAATGTGTAGGTTAATTCAGAATAGGAAACAATGGTGGTACGCGTCTGCCCAGTTCCAGGACTAAAACCTAATGGTGATACTACTTATTATAGATGCAAAAGTTTATGTAGTTTTTAGTTTGATGTGTGTATAAAATCGAATAGTAGATATTAATTAGTGTTAAGTAATAGGTAAAGTAGATATAGTCAAGTAGATATCTTGAAATAGTTGTAATATTAATTAAACCCTTATTTTGTTTTTAACTATTGACCGATTTTAGATTTAGGTAGTGTCAAATACGATAGCTGTTATTAATATTAATACTGTCTAACAAGTATCAGAGTTTTTATTTTTTGCGTTAGTTCAGCATAACCTTGGTAATTCATTACTTAAGCTAGAAAAAGTAGAACTTTATTTCTAATACGAGTGTAATAATCTGTAGTTTAGTTTCTATATAAGGGTCGAGTCACAACTAAGAAGGATAGGTTTTTAAAATATGTCAATACATCATCATTAGGTCTTCAGTCCTGGAACTGGTTAGACGCATACCCTCATTGTTTCCTATTCTGAACTAACCTACACATTTCCCTGAAATTTACACAGTCTGCATCTATCACGAATCTGATCCAGGTCTACATTTACCTTCTTTCCTATCTCTGCTTGTAATATATCCCTTACTATTCTCCAAAAAGTTTTAGAACGCATTATGTCCTTCTATTTCTCCTATTTTCTGCACAGATATCCTTGTTCCCCTACTATTTGTATAACCTATTTGTTATTAACTTTGTCTGTCCATGCTGTCATCCTCATACATCTGAAGCACAGAATTCCAAAGGCTGCTACAGTTTCTCTGTCTGCTTCTCCTACTGCCCGTAGTTCATAAGCATACTGTGTACTGTGTTCCACACCTATGCTTTCAACAATTTTCTTCTTGTTTCTAATGTTTGTTGTTTTTCATCATAGGCGCTGTACTTTCTTGTTAGATGCACTTCAGTTCCCATCTATTGTTTTACAATTATATATTCTATTACTCCGACATTCAGTGGTTGTAAAGGGGAGTAAGCAGCCTGTGGCAGCCAAGTTCCCCCAGCACTTGAACATTTGCCGATTTAATATTTTTCCAATATGTCTTTTCGCACAGTCATAATTAGTTGCAAGTATTTCACAACCAACAACTAATTGTTTATAATAATCATCAGATTTATCTGCACTTATTTTTTCGTCATTAGGTTGGTTTTCTGTCTCAAAACTGTTTGGTCACGTACCTGCACTTATTTATATTCTGAACTAGCCTACACAGTTCCCTGAAATTCTCAGACAGCCTATATACAATTCGGTTCCCCTTTTATAGTTTTCTAATTTTATTCTCTCTTTCACCGAGATTCAGTAAAGGGGGTTAAGCAGCCTGTGGCTGCCAAGATCCCCCAGCACTTAGAGATTTGCCGAATTAATAGTTTTCCAGTAAATCATTACACACAATTAACATTATTCGAGAATATTTCCCAACTAATACTTGTAGTTGCGTATAATAATCACCATGTTTAAGTACAGTTACTTTTTTCGTCATTAGTTTATACATCTTGGGACTGGTTGGATGCATACCTCTATTGATTTCTGTTCTGAGCTAGCCTACACATTTCCCTGAAACTCCTACAGCCTACATTTTTCACTATCTGTGTGCAGTAGTCTAACCTAGGCCTTTCTCTACTTCTCTTTTTTCCTATCTCTGCTTCTAATATGTTCCGCATTATGCCCTCATGCCGTAGTATGTGGCCTATCATACTATCTCTCCTATTGTTTACCGTTTTCCACATATTTCCTTCTTCCCTACCATGTTTAGTACATCTTCGTTCTTAACTTTGTCTGTCCATGATATCTTCATCATACGTCTGTAGCACCACATTTCAAAGGCTTTTACCTTTTTCTTGTCCGCTTCTCCCACTGGCTAGGCTTCACAGCCATACAGTGCTGTGCTCCACACATATGTTTTTAGCAATCTTGTAATAAAAAATTTTACTTTTTGGTTAATATTTCGCAAAGGGTGGTTTAATTAGGATGATATAGAGCCAAACTGTGTTGCCAAAAAGAATTATTTATGCTCGCGGACTAGTCTCGGGTCTATCCCTGAGTAGCCATGAGATGGGGAGGGGGTCTTTTCTATTAATTAACCTGTCTTTGTACAATTTAGGGCGCCACTACGTCAAATACATAAACAAAAAATAATCTTCTTAAGAAAAGACGCAGATAAACCTTAAGGGAATTAACTTATGGCTGAAGATAGATATTCAACAACATAACTGTGCTTCTTTTACACTTAAACGTTGTAACCAGAATTTCCAGAAACAAAACTATTACAGTAGTTTGCAGATATGTAATAAAGTTACTTGATGTTTTTTTTATATACAAAAAAAATAAATGAAATAAAGACAGAATCATAATTATAAGAGCATGAAGTGGAAAGGTCTTATCAATGTTAAATCGACAAATTAGCAGTTGTTAGTGGGTGAAGCCCATCATAAAAATAATACCTCATTACATTAAGCGAACGCTTCAAACCTAGCAATTGTTAATGGGTAAAGCCCATCATAAAAAAAATATCTCATTACATTAAGCGAATGCTTCAAGCTACGATCTTTGTTCCCGGTTCACAAGGATATGTCAAAGATTAGCTTACCATACAATTTGTTGCAGAACATACGTTTGACTTGTTTGAGTAAACATGTAACTCCAGATGTTTACCTGGCAGATGTTAAACTAAGTTGTGCCCTAAACGACTATTTAAATTTAACGAGTAATACAAAAAATCTAGCCAGATCATCTGACATAATCTAAATAAAGTGAATTTATTTTTACTGGAAAGCTTTCTAATTTTATATTTAAAAACACCAAAATTATTTTAGATCGTTAAGCAAATTATCTTATATGTACTCCACGAAGCATAATTTATTTTAATAAGAAAGTTTTTATATCTTAGTATATGAAAATATGCTACAAATTTTAAATCGTTTTACAAAAAACTTTAATATATTTAATTATCGGAAATGTATTGAATTTCTAAATCATTTAGGAAATTATTTCTCTTCCAAGGCAGCAACGTTGTACAATGAATTTACTTTTTGCTTGAATCGATGTTTGTTACAACAAATAAAAGCGTACTCACCGTAGGATAGGTGTTTACACAAACTTACAACACCTGCGGATTGTAGCCACGTGCCAATGACGCTACACTATCAACGGATGGGATGCCATCTCCAAAGCTTGATTGACTTTTATACATCACAAAATTATGCAAATCAATTCCTGAAATCCATTATGTATTTATTAGAGGTGAAACTGCTTGCTAAAAATTCAAATGAATTACTGACGATAAAGACGCCATAATGTCATGCTTACGAACCGTTTTATACCTCTTGTCCACTTCGCCGCTTGTCTTCAACAATAATCTGCCCTCGTCATAGTCCAGGCAACATACCTTTCCCAAGAATGAAATTTGTTTCTATTCATTATGGTAGGAAAACTTTCCTACCACGTTTTAAACAATTGCTTCTTATCTGACTACATCCGGTACAAGAAAGAATGCAAATACATAGGGTGGGCGCTTTGAACCCCACGCCCCTGGCTGCGCGGATCGATAAACAAGTCGACTACATATTTACGCCTTGATCGTGGCAATCCATCTAACATATAGAAATTTGGTAATTGCCTATATGTGAAAACGTTACAAACTATTCCTTGTTTCTATGTTTGTTGTCTTTGAGCACAGTAATTGCTTTTTCTTGTTAAATGCAGCACGACCTTGTGCTAATCTTTGTTTTATATCTTTTGCGCTTTTCCCATCTTGTGTTATTTGACTTTTTAGGTAGCAGAAATCCTTAACCTCTTGTAAGTTCTTGTTACCTATTTGTATTCTTGTTTTTGATTTATTTTCCCCTCTTTTGCATACTAGTACTTTAGTTTTATTTCTGTTAATTTTCATACCATATCACTCTGTTAGAACCGTTTCCATTTCTTAAGATCAGCTGCTAACTCTTGTTTGCTAGATGCTAATACCGCTATATCATCTGCAAATTTAAGTATATCAATTTTTTGTCTTTGCATAGTAATTTCAAATGTCTTCCTGCATTTGACAGTATTCATTGCCTCTTCTATGTACAAGTTAAAAATTAATGGGGATAAGGCACACCCCTGTCTCACCCCTTTCCTAATATTTACTTCTCTACTATCTTGCTCTAATTCTATTACCGCCGTCTGCTCTTTGTATAAGCTATGTACTATCCGTCTGTCCTTAAAACTCATTCCAATCTTTTTGAGTATTTCGAACATTTTTTTCTATTTTACATTGTCGAATGCTTTTTCGAGATCTACAAACCCTATATATAGGATTTTCCCCTTCTCTATTGTTTTTTCCACTATCATCCTCAGAGCTAAAATAGCCCCCGTGTTCCCCTGTTGCGCCTAAACCCAAATTGATCTTTTCCCAGTATTTCTTTAGCTCGTTTTTCCATTCGTCTTTGTACAATTCTAGTTAATATTTTTGAAACGTGTGCTGTCAACCTTATTGTTCGAAAATTTTCACATCTATCCGCGTCTCTTTTTTTTGGTATAGTTACTATGACGTTACGTTTGAAATCTTAGGGTATCTCGCCTGTCTCATACATATAGCTTACAAGTCCAAAGAGACGTTTTGTTACTGTTAGTCCAGCGGCTTTTAGAGTTTCTGCTTGCACCTTATCTGTACCCAGTGCCTTGCCGTTTTTCAGTCTCTCTAATGCTAATTCAAACTCATCTTTAAGTATAGGAAATTCCAGGTCATCATTTTAAATGTCTGATGCCTGTTCTAATGCTGTTAGTTCCTCTCCTGAATATAAATTCCATATATATTCTTGCCATCTAGCTACTTTCTTTACATTTTCTATAATGACGTTTTCTTCCGTGTCCCTTATATTTTTGCTATATGGTTTTATATCCCTAAAATTCATTCTAATTAATTTGTATGCTTCGTTTGTTTGTCTTTCCTATTTCCATCTTAGTTTGTACCTCTTTGCACTTTTCAGCAATCCATTGTTCTATAGCTTTCCTGCATTTACGAATAATTTCCCATATTACGGCTCTGTATCTTTGTTTTCCAGTATCGTCTGATTTATTTTTGTATTTTCGTTTTTCTTCTATTAAATTCAGGATATCCTTTGTTATCCATGGTTTCTTATTTTCATTTTGTGTATACCCCAGAATATCTCTGGCCGCCATGTTTAGGCTGGATTTAATGTTATTCCATTCTGTTTCTACTTCCTTAGTATCAGATATTTTCCCGATACCTTTCAGCAATTCATTTGACTTTTTTCCGAATCTTTCTTGAATATCTTTATATTTTAGTTTCTCTAAGTCAAAGTGCATTTTTCCGTTTCTTTTTTTCAAATTTTTAAATTTAAGTACGGCCTTCATAATTACGATGTTGTGGTCAGTGTCTATATCTGCTTCTGGGTAGCTTCTACAGTCTTTTACTTGATTCCTAAACCGTTGTCTAACAAGAATGTAATCTATTTGATATCTTCCTATATCTCCTGGCATCTTCCACGTATATCGTCTTCTAGCATGATGTTGAAATAATGTGTTTGTGATGATTAAATTGTTCTTGTCGCAAAACTCTACCAGCCTATTTCCCCTGTCGTTTCTCGTGCCTAAACCAAATAAACCTACTGTCGCTCCTTCCCTACCCTCACCAAGCACTGCATTAAAATCCCCCGTAATTATTAAATTTTTATGTACTTTTACGTATCTTAATATGTCTTCGATATCTTTGTAGATCGCTTCTACCTCTTCGTCACTGTAGCTAGAGGTGGGCATTTATACTTGTATTATTACTGTATACCGGTTTAGATTCTAATCTAACCATGAGTACTCTTTCGTTCATTTGTAGGTAGTTTTCTACACAGTATCCTATCTTTTTTCGCATAACTATCCCCACACCCAAATTTCCTTCTTCTGCTCCTGTATGAATTACCCTGAAGTCTCCACTCCAAAAATCCCCAGAACTTCGCTGATCCCTACTACGTCTAGTACTAACCTATTCATTTCTATTTTTAAGTTCTCTAGCTTACCTACTTGCTTCATACTTCTAACATTCCACGCTTCGGGTCGCAAAATGTTCCCAACTTTTATTCTGGACTTTCCGATCGCATCCTCCTAAGTAGTCCCTTCCCGGGGATCCGAATGGGGGACTATTTTAACTCCGGAATCTTTTACCCCAGAGAATGACATCATGTTTGTTACAATTTAAGTACGCTGTGTACTTGGGAGATAATGTGGTGGTTACCCGTTGCCTTCCACATCGCGGTAGTGTGTCTTAGACTGTCATACCGACTCCTACAGTCTCTACCAATCTAAGTACCGAAAGAGCCGCTGCCCTCTCTCGGGGATCTGTCTTAGTCTGGTTCCTCATTAACGACCCTACTACTTTAGTTGGACCTGTAGTTTGGCTCTTTAGCTCATTAGAACACGCAATCCATTTCACTTGTTCTAGTAATCTAGAACTTCGGCAAGGTGCAGGTCCATTCGAAATGGTATGCCAATACATTAAAATAAATTTAAAGTACTTAACAGTAATATTGAAATAGTCTAATTTAGGTAAATGCAGTACTATTTCATTCTACACTGCCTAATCAACATTTAATTTATTGCCTCAAGAGGACAAACGAAGAGAAATGTAGGGGTGCGTATTAGGAGTTAGACAAAGAATGGCACTACAAGAAGGTTTTGCTCGTATCGTTGGACAACGAAATAGATAATCCAAGATAAATTCGTTTATGCGTATATACATGTCCTCCATTTTTACAATATGTTCATTTACGCATGATATAAGTACAAATATCAAAAGTAAAAGATACGAAAGTCAACCGTCATATTACTTACGAACACCTTAAGCATACCCATGTCAGAAGGAAATAGTTTTTATGAGGATGTTATTACGAAAGGTTGACTACTTAATCTAAAACCCAATAAGCAATTAAAAATCTTGACATGTCGTTTTGGTTTCCTGACATCTATAATCCAACGTGTCACTACTTACTACTTCTGAATTCCACACTGGTCAGTACAACAAAACTCAGAATGCATAATTGACCAAGATTGTTAACAAAATTACCTTGTGACAAAACAGGAAAAGGTATGCAGGCAATTAAACACCAGCATTAAAATTGCAATTTCTTTAGTTCTTTACAAGGTGCTTGGTCAAAATTGATAATTTCAATTTTTGGCTCGTCGCTTTGTTTAAGCCCACGTTACCAAAATAATTGCATGTATCATTTAACATGCACCGTAGTTATAATTTTATTAATAAAGAACAGGCCGCTGATGTACACTTGTCATCTTTAATTTGGTCCTAATACATTATTCATAACGTTGAACTCTTCCGCTTAAAAGCTGAGCCTATTTCCAGCATTGTATACAAGTGCTTCAGCGAGTGTGTGGTTTTTTTATGATAATGCGTATAATTATTCGTGATATAAAAGGTGTTGTAAAGTAGTAATTTAAATAAAATACAAGTGTTAACACGCGTATTATTTTTATGATATATACCTACTAACTAGATCTGCATTCTTTCAGAACAATTAACTTATTCTTATTTTGGGTTATGTTCAATTTGGGCAAGATTGAGAACGTAGTTAATGTAGATAGTAATCATTTTAAGGAGCAACGAAATTAAGTTTAACCCTTACAGCTATATTATGTAGGCATTGCGGAAGAAGTGTAGCTTGAAAATTTTGTTTACGTCACTACCTTAACTAGTAACTTATAGAGCCTTTTGGCAGTTTTTATATTTTCTTAAATCTGAATTACATTCTTTGCGACTCTATACCGCATGTTTCTAAAATGAGTCAAGGATTCGTAGGTTTTCTAGAGATTAACGAAAGATAAAGTTAATATAAAAATAGATCTTCCACAGGCTGTAACGGGTAAAATGAGCGGTAAACGAATTAAATTTTGATTTGCCCCGAAGGACGGAGTCACCGTAACAATATAAGAATGCGTCGGTTAACTGCGGGGGGGTTCTTATAAATTAATGAGAATTGAAAATAAAGAAATACCAAAATAATAAGTAGCAGGGCTTAATTTTAAAAATTCTACATTACGTTAACACTTACCCTGAAAGGTCTTCCTTTTCTCAAAATCGATGGACGTTAAACACTCCGTCACAGCAATACTTTTGATGTCATTCCTATGTGGAAGACTATGATTCCGCGTAAAACTTCTTTTATTTGGTATCCTAAAGTTGGTTATAATTTAAGAACTTTTACAAAATATAATGCTCCTTCCAAGTAAGACTCACTGGGGTAGCTGGATATCATTTACTATTTACTAATCACTGACTTTACCTATTTCCTAAACCAATTGAAAGAATTATCAACCTAAACTTAATCCGTATTAACATAAATTTCGGTACACATACAAGTATGCCACCCAGCAATAAGTCTTACCTTGTTACGTGCCAAATTGGCACTTAAACATTGTTATTAGGTTAGTTTGATGTGCGGGAGTTTCGCGCCATAATTTCAAAAGACGCGGCGCGTGGAATTTTAATAGACTAGGCGTGTACTTCCGTTACGTCATAGTGCATTTGCGCAGTTCGTGCGACACTAGAGGGTTGGACGAATACTGGACAAGGAGTGGGGACAAAGTGGTGAGAGGTTTTTCCGTGACGCTCTTAAACGTGGCTGTTTGCCTTTGATCTTCATGGAGTGTGGTCGTGCGGGGTATCGTATCTTCACTTTTATTATGTAGATTTCCTTTTGTTTATCTTTGTTTTGTCTTTACTTAATAAACCTATTCCTTATCGTTCCCCTGCATATAGAAATATGGTACGACCTTGGAGCAGCCCACGACCCGAGATGAGCCGGATGTCCATGCTCAACCAACAGCACCGGAGCAGTTACCATCTTTAATTTCTCCGGGATGGAGCTCTGCCGGATGCCGGATTCTTTATCTAAGTAATTAACGTATTACCTTTTGTTGTAAATTCTTAAATTTTCCGATTATGGCGCAATATAATTTTATGCATTGGTAACGCCATTGGTAGATGACCGCGCCCCAAGTCTGTATAAGGTTCGCGCTTTCATCTGCCAGAGGCGTAGCCCGCTTTTCTCATTGCGCTTGCGCGATGTATTTATGAACTCTTAAACTGTATTACCGACTTTGTAACTGTATTTATCGACGTACTTCGTAAACTGTTTTATCGACTCTAAGTGTAAGAACTATCACCATATAAATGTAGCACCAATTAAATTGTATGAATGGCGCCTTTAACGTGCGAGGTTAGGAACCTGTGAATTTTCCTTTGGTTTTATAAACATTCAATGTATTACCGATGTAATTTATAGTTTTTTCACTTAAAAATTAACTATCTAATATCTCTAACCTTGAAACTTATACGTGTTTTGGAACACGCATTCTTTTAGATGTCAAAAATTAGTTGCTATGGCAGTTGAAAGGTGAATACCGCCATTTTGAAATTAAATATAACTGTTGTTCATAAATGTGTTTTTGTATGTTTTCCCAAATTTACAATATGGGATGTGTTTGTTAACTACAGTGTATTGTGTGATGGATTTATTTTTAGATCCAAGTATAAACTTGTAGAAGGAATTAATCACCTAACCCTATTTGTTTTCCATGTAAGTATATAAATAAATAAGCTTTCACCTTATTTTATGTCTTTAAACACTGTTTATTACAAAATTATCTACATATATTAAATTAAAACATCTTTGTTTGTTTTCCTAACTTTAGAAGATCTTTTTGAAACTTGAATACACTGTCTTCTATGTTACATTTTAAAAACTGCATTAGTGTTTTACCTATTCAATTAATAATATCTCAAATACCTTTACAAGAAAATCTTGTGTTTAAAAGCACTGAACGAAATAAATTGGCCTTTTTAATATCTTTTTATGTAACGTCAAACTATGGGTTTCTGTTGCTTTTGTTAAATAATAAATTACCTACGTGTATTTTCTATTTTGGAGGGCTTTTTTGTAGTTTATCAATGATATATCTCTTTATTAAATATTAACCTTGCCTCGTATAGTTTAAAAGCTGTTCCCTTGAATGTTTAAACAGTATAACCTATAAATGCGTTTTACAGAGGTTCTTGCTTTATATATAGTAACGAAATTACCTAATCATATTTCTACCTTCCAAAATGTTGTAATAAACTGCATCTCTTTATATCTGCTCCTTTGAATACTAAAATAAAGAAATTTCCGTTAACGTTTATTATTTAAACTTATTTACGATAATTGTTGATAACTTCTCCAATATTGAAAAAACATTCCAATAATTTGGAATACCTTTTGTATAGGTATCGTGGAATTTTTCTTTCATGTAGCGAATATGATTTTGTCATGATTGCATATTTTTTTTAGTTATTGATATTTCAACGTATCTTAACATCCGTTAAGCGAAATTTACTGTCAAATTTGGTCGTCCAGCGGTATATAAGTCTAGACGAGACCCAAGGGCCGGTCGCTCAGCGTTACGTAAGTCTAGACGAGGATTTGGTTGGTAAGTTTGTCGTTTAGAATTTGTGAATCATTTTTTTTTAATAATGATGTTGAAATTTTTCCTTATTGGTTTGGGTAGAACTCTAACGAGAACTTCCCATCTCAGTAAATATATGCTTTATAGAATATCTTTTTGTTTTTCAACAATTTTATTTGTGAATCAAGTTTTAATTACTCTTATCTCTTCACATATCGATTTAAACCTCATTAAATGCCTTAAAATTGTCTTTAAAATCGTTTAACCTTATGTATATCTAAGAGCTTTTCACGTTTACTCCTTTGACAATGTACCTGTTGTTTTCTGCTCTCACTTGGCTTAATAACTTGAAACAGCCCGCAGGTCGTTTGCAAGATGGAACTTGCGTATCTCTCAATTCACTTTTGACGTTAGGCATAGGCCTGGCAAATTAAATATTGTACCTGATGCCTTATCTCGTAATGTTGTTTCTCTTAACCTTCCAAATTTAATCCCTCATATCTCATATCTTAATATAATTAAACCCTTACGATTTACCGAATATTTTTTTGTTCTCACCATCAATTAGTTAACTTTAATTACTTATTCCTTCTCTCATATAGTGTATAATCTCTTACACGTTTAACTTTACTTATCTTAAATTAGCTACCTTTTTCTTTTGGTTGACTTTTCCTTGACCATACCGTTAGATATATATCACTTCATTCACTACACCCCCCAATATAACTTTGTTGTTTCATTTAATCAACCCTCGAACTTTTCCTACTGCATATTATTTGGTTCTTAGTATATTTTTCTTACGTCATTTAATTTTGTGTGGTAATTGTCGTAACTTTGGGTGTAATAACTCATTGAATTTTTATGATTGGTTTTAGCTGATGTTGAATGGATGATTTTTTCTTTGGGCCAATATAGGAGTCATGACCTATGCCATTGTAAGAAATAGTTCATATTCGCAGTTGCAAAAAACTAGGATTGTCTATTCCATGTGTTTTTCCTCTGAATTATTGCAGTCGCCCACATTATACTACATCATTATTTCCTTCTTTTTCTATTAAATCAACATAACTTATAAACATTTTTTTTTCATTGTTTTTTATTGAACTTTGTGGTGAGGTGCTATTGTTTCTTATTGTTATCTTATTAAATTCTCGGTTGTTTTAGCATATTGGAACAGTGTAACTGTATTTAACTGTTTATTATTGGGCATTTTTGTGTGTTTAGGGTGCTACCGTTTTAAAAAACTACCTTAAAACAGTTTGTTTTTGTGTGTTTGTATCTGTAATGATACTTGTAAGTTGTTGTGTCAACTTTTGTCTGATTTTCTTATCGTAGTCAATGTACTCGTTAGGAAAATGATCGTACTAGTTCTCTTAGGAGCCTAGTGAATTTTAAGCTTATGTCTATACTTATCTTGTCGGATTAATATCGCAGGTGGTCCTTCAGACTGCGCTGTGTTTAACGGGGACAACTCTCTACCTTCTCTCGGACGCTTGTCCAAAAACTATACTTTTTTCTTATCCCGCTATCTCCGCTATGCCTTATTCTTCTTTCGGTGGACCTGTTCTTGTCCCGGAACACCCGTCTGCCACATAAGAGTGATGTTCCCTCACTCCGAGCTACTTGTCACATTGGCTGGTTGAGTAGCGCTTTGCTATCCACCTTTTTCTCTGTCTCTTTTGCTCAATGCGAGCCCTTCTTCTACTTTCTTCTACCTGGAAGTGCCTCTAATGCATTCCAAAAAACCAACCTCCTTCTTTTTACCGTTCCTGTTTCTCTACTGCCTTTTCATTTCTGTTAGTCACCGTGTATAAGGTTCGCGCTTTCATCCGCCAGAGGCGTAGCCCGCTTTTCTCATTGCGCTTGCGCGATGTATTTATGAACTCTTAAACTGTATTACCGACTTTGTAACTGTATTTATCGACGTACTTCGTAAACTGTTTTATCGACTCTAAGTGTAAGAACTATCACCATATAAATGTAGCACCAATTAAATTGTAAGAACCTGGAAATCTGACCAGGTATTGCTAAAATAATGCTAAACATCTTTAAATCAAAGTCATCAACAAAACTCTTCGCTACTCCAAATTTTTTGTGCTTTTCGATTTAATGAAAAAACGTTATTGAATCTCAAATTATTGGCTATGTCGTTCATAAAAAACGGTTAAGTACCACCCTTGTGCTACATCACTGTCCTTTCCAAAATACTTATCCCCTACAAATTTCTTAATATTTAAAACTAATACCCTTCTACTTAAATTTAATCACCTTTTGTCTCGTTTATAAATTTTTAATCAATAAATTAATCACTGTGATGTACAATTAATGTCCTACGTCATAAAATATCAAACCTAGTTACATCCACACTCATATATAAATTATACTGAATCATACATAAACAAGCTTAGAATAATACTTAATGAAACAGTTCAGGTTGTCCAACTACACCAGCTTCTATTTTGTTAGTAATATACTTCTTGGTTCGTTCTATTGTTTGAGCAACAGCTACAGCACAACTCCAAATTTCCAATTTAATGGCGGGATGAACAATTCCAATTTCACTCCCTATAAACCATCATTACCACACTAATTCCACCCGTTGGTGTATTGAAATACCCAGCTTAAGCGAGATTAATACACATATTTATAGTACGACGTGTTTTTTTCTCTTTAAAACTTCATTTCGTTCAACTTTTTACAATTTCTCACCTCACTCGATTGTTAAATTCTAAACTAACTTCCCTTTATTTTTACTTTTGAAACTTAACTTGTTTACGGCCTCACACAGAACGACTCCTTCCTCTACCCGCGATCAAACATTCTTGTATCCCTATATAATTGATGTTTTCAAGTTAACATTTTCTATATAACTGACTTAGTTTCTTCTTTCATTGCATTGTATTTCCACTGTAAACCATATTTTATAACGGTCAATGTCTGACTTATACATTGTATTGGGTTTATTCCTTGCTTACTTCACCAATTTTCACGTTTACAGTTGATTACTATGTATTTATCTGTGGAAATGTATACGCAAGTGCTTATCACATTTTAACGTCTGCTTGTGGTTTTTTAATGTCATCGTTCTTTCATTCTTACAATACAATGTATTTAAAAAGATAAATGTTCAGCTTTTTATTTCCTGAACTATTTCCTTTTTGTAATATTGTCGGAGGCTTTCACGGCCGGAGTCATTATAAATATTTATAGTATGGGATTGGGACCGTGTCATTTTCTAACCTACGGTCGACGTTTTGCCCATCTTTGTACGGGACTTTATCAGGACAAAAAAGCAACTGAAATATAAATATAAAATAATAATGATAAAAATAAGAATGATAAAATATTAATTAGACAAGTGTAAAAAGTAGGAAGAGTTACTTCTAAACTAGCAGACTTACCAGCCCATTTAAACCAAAAGGTGTGTTGTGGCTAAGTGGTGAAAATAGCGAAAGTGGTGGTTTATATAGGGCGAGAACTTGATGCTTGAGCGATCATGAATAGAGAGGAGTATGTAACGGATCAGTGAGCGTTACGGTTCTGCTGTTGTGAACATCGGCTCGTTTTCCAAATGGGACAAAGATAGTAGCCATCGCCTTTGTTTAAATTGTTAGAATTTTTAATTTCTATGGATTTTCTGATTTTTCTATTGTAGAAAAATGGAATTCTGGCAATTAGTTTTGTCTTGTCAAAGTTAATGGTATGGCCTGCTTCAGGTTGGTGTTCGGCCACTGCTGAGCGATTGCACTGACTTGTTCTTAAGCATCGCTTATGCTCGTTTAATCTAGTCTGCACTAACCGTCCTGTTTCCCCTATGTACACTAAACCACAAGCTACAAGGAATACTATATACACCTGGGGTTTTAAGACTGTGTTCTGTATCTTTTGGAGTTGCTAATATTTGTGAAATTTTATATGCGAGCTTATAGATTGTTTTGATGTTGTGTTTACGTAGAATTTTGCCAATTTGGTTTGTTACTCAGTGTATATATGAAAAGATTGCTAAAAATCGTGTGTCTGAATTACAGCGTAGTTAGGGTGTTCGTGTTGCATGCAGATGCCGGCTTATTACTATTCCGATATCTGAGTTGCGATAGCCGTTTTTTACAAGACTGGTTTTCAGATGGATCAGTTCATTAGATAAATGTTCTGGTTGTGAAATCTTAATTGCACGATGTACTAGAGAGTTGATTACCGATGATTTATGTGACGGATGATGATGTGACGATGCATGTATACGGAATGACCTAGTCGTCCGTTGGGTTGACGCTCCACCAGAACGTCGAGGAATGACAGAGTTCCGTTCTTTTCAATTTATATAGTGAACTTAATATCTTTATGTTGATTATTTATGTGATATAGAAAATTATTGAGTATTTCCTGTCCATGGGACCAGATTACAAAAGGGTGATCTACATAACGGAGCCAGCTTGGTTTAAAGTTTGCGGATTCTAGAGCCATCGATTCCAAAGACTCCATGAATATATTTGCCAGAATAAGGGATAGAGGCGAACCCATAGGTGTGCAAGAAATTTGTAAAAGTGTCCGTCGAAAACAAAATAGGTAGAGGTTAAGCAATTTTCAATGAGTGTGGCTAAGTACTCAAATTCGTTTTCTTGAGGTAGGAGTTGTTTAATAATGGAGACAGTGTCTATGACAGGTACGTTAGTAAATAGGGATGTTACGTCAAAAATGACTAGTATATCATCAGGGCCTAGTTCAATATTTGCAATTAGTTCTAAAAAATGAGTGGAGTTTAAAACATTAGTAGGGCTGTTGCCGTAATACGGTTTCAAGAAATTTGCCAGGTATTTTGCCAGATGGTATGTTGGTGAATCAATTGTGCTCACTATCGGACGGAGGGGTACATCAGGTTTATGGACTTTAGAAAGGCCGTACAAGACTAGACTAAACAAGCATGAGCGATGCTTAAGAACAGGTCAGTACAATCGCTCAGCAGTGGCCGAACACCAACATGAAACAGACCATTAACTTTGACAAGACAAAACTAATTGCCAGAATTTCATTTTTCTACAATAGAAAAATCAGAATATTCATAGAAATCATTAAAAATTCTAACAATTTAAAAAAGATGATGGCTACTATCTTTCTCCCATTTGGAAAACGAGCCTATGTTCACAAAAGCAGAACCGTAACGTTTACTGATCCGTTACACACACCTCTCTATTTATGATCACTTAAGCATCAAGTTCTCGCCCTATATAAACAAACATTTTCGCTACTATCACAAGTTACTTTGCCACAAGACACCTTTTGGATTAAATGGACTGGTGAGTCTGCTAGTTCAGAAGTAACTCTTCATACTTTTTACAGTTGTCTAATTAATATTTTATCATTCTTATTTTTATTATTATTATTTTATATTTATATTTCATTTTTTGCCTTGATGAAACCCCTTACAAAAAGTGGATGAAACGTCAACCTTAGGTTATAAAATGACACGGTCCCAACCCTGAATCATAAATATTTATATTTCCTTTTTTGCAGCAACAAAAATTAAGGTATCTTGATTAATCAAAATGATTATTTACAAAACTTTTTTTATGAAACGCGTCCATATATTTTGCCTCTCCAAAATTTATTTCTTTCACATCTAATTTATTATGAACGTAACGCATTACAGGCGCCACTATGGGTGTCAAAACTAGTTGTGCTCATTTGTACTGTTGAATTTTACCTCTTCTCAACAATAAAATATAGTTGTGCGTTGGGATGGTTACGAGCTTTATTCACTATTAAGTTTCCTTACAGCTATATTAAGTAGGTATTACGGTAGAAGCGAAGTTTGAAATTCTTCACTACTTAGCTAATAGTTCATAGAACTTTTTGGCTGTTTTCAACATTTTTGTAAAATAAGGCAGTTTTTTAATTCGACACTATACTGCATGTTTCCAAAACGAGTCAGGGATTTTTAGGTGATCCACGGATCAAAGAAATAGATTTCCTACGTGCGTCCAAAGGCCGAAAAAACGAATAAAATGTGTGGCTCATACAATGCAATAATTTTCGCGTTCAAAGTTACCAGTTAGCAAATATATATTGCTGTGGTACCTCCAAAATTCGGGTCCGTTGACTTTCTTCTGTTAATCGCCTCTTTACTCTTTCCGCCTCGGCTGCTCAAATTTTTAAAACTTTCATCCTCATTCATAAAAAAAAACAAACACATTCCTACCACAAACATCAACGTTAACTCTATTTACATCAATATTCATAATACATTAAAATTTCAAAATTAAATTGTAGCATAAATTTCAGTATCATAAAATTTCAAGATTAAATTTGGCATCATTTTAATTTGCATCCAGAATTAAAGTCCTTGTAGGATGCCTACTAATTAATTTAACAATATTTGCAGACCTGAGTCTGAGTACAAAGGGAGCATCTCCCACCCCTTTACGTTAATCAAACAGGTTAGTCTAATTGAGCTCAAAGACAGACCCAAATTTTCATCATAATCAAGAACATAAACTGCTAAATACTCCTTTCTACTTAAACAAGAAAATTTCACCTTAAAATTAAAAATTTGTTGTTTGTACAAATTCACTACTGTCCATTTTTTAGCAAACAAATTATAAAGTTATTTAATACACACCAAAACATCAAAATTCGAACCAAAATTGTATAATTTACCTGAAGGTTACTGCACTCGTGACTTCAATGTACATCGGACTTGCTAATTCCACCATTCCAGCTGGGTTATGTTTACGGCTTCTGATTCTGAACGCCTTTTAAAATTCATCTACAACACCATTCGTTTAAAATGTTTCAGGGCTTCTCAGGAATGCATCTGTGTGTATCTAAATCTTGTTTGTAGACCCAATCACATTTACTAATAACATTTGATTACTCACTCCCGAAAAATAGCACTAAAATTCATACTTCTTTCCCGCTATACCCAAAACTGCCTACTTTTGTTTATTCATTTATCGTTACTAATTTCGATAATTGGTACAGTAATACTCGCAAATATAACTAGACTTTATTACCTTGTATCTTCTTTTCTAAGTGCACTAATGCATAATAACTTGTATCGTAGCACGTAAAGAACAAACTATTTTAAAGTATTCAATAATCACAAAATATAAGAGCAAACTGTTTCAAGTATTGAATCAAAATCGAAAATCTAAGAGAGCACTGTTTAAAGCATCGAATAATCAAAAATCTAAGAGAGCGAAACTCATATTATCACCGGTTTATATAAGAGCCCGCCCGTACGTCGGTTTTGTCCCGCAAACGGACAATTTCCAGAATTTCGCATACTATGTTCCCTTTCGACAGTCGGGCACAGCGATTCTATTAAATTTGCACACGTGCCAGTTGAAAATCTCAGAAATTTTCACACGGCTCGCAAACACGTCCGAGAACACTAATTAATTTTGTATAGAAATCGTTACGTTTACACCTCTCATATTTGCATCCTATTTCTACCAATCGCAAACCCAGTGACGTTGCTCAAATCACGCCTTTAATTATCCGTGTCTCTGTCTTGCGCATATGTTCTGAGTGGTACAAATCGATATTCTTTATTATCGGTTATTTCAATCCACGTGGATTCGTAAGTAAAATAACCCCGTATCTAGCCTTCCCGTTAAAACATCCGACCGTTTCCAATATACCTAGAAGCTGCATGTTTATCCAAACAAATTAATTAGAACTTTGATATTTAAAAATACGCAGGTGTTCAATCGTAATACTTTAAGTAACACTTCTACGATTTGAATATTATTGGGTTTTTAACAGCTTTTATGCATATAATACCTTAATAATCGTTCAATTAACTCCAATTAAAATAATAATGAATGGCATTGACTTCTACCCTTTAATTTTTAGTGAATACAAATTAAATATTAATTATTATTTGTACACTTTGTTTAATACCCGTTACTTAGAACTTGAATTAATTAATATTAATTTTGCACGTAATTTCTATTTGTTTTAATACTTGGAATAATTAAATTACATACAAGTTGAGCATTTTAATTCTGCTTCTTTTTATAGGAAGCGTCTAGTGAATAATTTAAATCCCTTATTTTTAATGAAACGAATAAATTTGTATGCTCCACGTTTTAATAAAGCGTATTATCTAATAAAATTCCTTATACACGGTGATTAAAATTATTTGATGTAATTAATTAATTTTCTACCCTGGTCTAAATTTGAGTAATATATATATATATATATATATATATAATGCTATAATAATAGGGTTGTTTAGGGGTAGGTTAAGTCATAGGGGTCGTAGAATAAATAAAAACAACTTCCAGTTTAAGAAAAGCACATAATTTCAGAAATTATAAGAGTGAATCGGTCACTTTACATATTGTGAATTGAGAGCACACTGTATATAAAATACACGAGATTAAATGCATAAGAACATAGAAATATCTAAGAGTAGTTTACAATTAAAGATAAAATTTGAAAACACAACAAATTGCATCAAAATTAAATCACCGAGAAACCTATATGAAATGGCATTACAAATATTTAACAATTGCGTCAAAAATATCATCGTACACACAATCTAAATTATTCATTATTAGAAAATCGTACGTGACAGGAAGAAATCACATTTGTTTAAAAATCCAATATTTTGTGGAAATAAACAAGCACCAAACAAACATTGGAATACGTGAGTTAATAAAAGGCAAAAGTTGGAAATTACCACGATATGCGGGAGGAGTACGTGACAGGCAAGGCATGCATTTAAAGATTTGAACTAAATAATTGGTGTAAATTCCAAGGTATGCGAGATAAAGCCGAAGTGCCGTCCCAGAACGTAAATAAGCCAATAAAAAGCAGGTGGAGGTACGGCTTTATAACGATAATGACGAAGCGACAGAGTTAGTATACATTCAAACAAATTTAAGAAATCTAAGTTAGAAATCCAAGGTGTATCTAAGGCAAAAATTTAGGAAGTATCTAAGGTGTATCTAAGGGATCTAAAAGGGATCTGAGGCGTATCCAGAAAAATACAAAGTAAAGCAAAAGGTGAATTTTGGAAGCAAGGATTAACAAAACTATTGGTTCAAACGTACGCGAAGGAGTACAAAACAGAGCATTGTTTTTCGATTGAAGATAATAAAGGGGTGTTGATCCACAACACGCAACAGCAAACTTATCAAGGAATCACCGGTTAGGACTAACTAGTATAAGGAATCATTTCAAATTTAAATTTAAACACTGAATACATTTTTCAAATTTGTAAGGAGTCAACGAAAATATTTAATACGTAGAAATTTACGTAGAAAGGATTTTAGATTTTAGATTTTTTTAGTAAAAGGTGTCGTTTTTGGTGACTTTAAATTAAAGAAAGGGAGATAATTTATGGGATAAATGATCCAAATAATATTAATTGATTGAAGGGTTTATTTGCCAGATTACCAAATTGTGAAGTGTAGATATTATTTCCTTTTATTATACGAATATTGATTGACTTCGTTTTATCAATCCAAACAGGTGAGATTTAAAAGGGTAAACTTATTTGATCATTGTAACGTTATGCACTCTGTGTGAATTAAACTAGGCTAGCCGTGGCATAATTAAAATTAGAATATTAGAAAAACACAGAGTGGTGGCGTTTAGCAGAAAAGTGGACGTTCATTACATCGACGTGCGGCGTTATCATATCAATATATATATATATATATATATATATATATATATATATATATATACACAATAATTTTTTCAATAAGAGTACGTCATAGAAAATTAGACTTAGTGCTATTATTTTCTACGTTTTAAAAATTTAGCAATCATGCTTCTTATTGATATTTAAACTTGAATTGGAAGAATGACTAATGATATACTAACAAGATTTTAATTAGTCTTGGGTAGTACTAGGATATACTTCACATTTAAATATTAACTCTACTTCACTTTCTCTTGCAGTTTCAGATAAGCATATTTAATCTAATCAGTGACCAGCGAATTTTGAACTTCAGAATATTATAATTACAACTATTGTTGTCTACAATGAAATAATTTAGTTTTCTGAACCTGAATAATTATTATTTTCTTACGTCATAAAGATTTAAATTTGTTACTTTTAAAAGTTAACCCTTAATGTACACTGCTTTCTATAATTTCTTATATCTGCATTTATCAAAAATAAAAATGGAATCTATAAGGTTCTCCTCACAATCACAATGATATTATAAGGTCAAACAGCATAGCGTAGCTTGAAAATTTCGAAGTCCAGTAAAATAAAAAACACTTACTTGCTTGTAATCCAGATGTCACGACTTAAACGTCCGTATAGCACAAACAACATAGCAGATGGTTTACTTCTCGATGAAATAAATATCTGCGATGCAGATATACCATTTCCGGAACGTTTTACGAAACTTGAAGTTTTTTTATAGCACCGTGAATCATGTTGTAATTTTTCCAAACCACCTATTTTCAATAATTATGTTAAATTTATCAAATTTTCATATGTTTTCACGTTATCTAATTGCACTACAAAAGGAATTAACAATTGCCATGAGGTTGGTTAATACTTACTGTAATTCTGATGCCTATATTTTTAACATCTTGTTTAATACATTTAACTTTCGGAAAAGCGTCGACATGAATGTACTAACATGACGTTTTCGCTACTTTTCCCCATTCTTTTTCCTCACACGGCACCAAGCATACTTGCTTAGGGTCATGCTGCTTATCAAAACCGACTTTCCGGACCAACAGCCCAGGTGAAAGTAGTACACGTATTCAATCCTTGACAACCGGTATAATGATCGTTGTACTTATCCAAGGAAAGAGGTCTTACAATGACACTTCTAAATGTTATTTTTTGTTACCGCAAATTGAAATGAAGCTCCCAGTTTTGAAGCTTAAGTTAGATTAAAACAACAGGTAATAAATACAAGAGGTTAACAGAATCGTAAAATTTATTATTACTTAAAAATGTGCAGAGATATAGGGCGTGAACTAACCACCTTCTATAAAATAATAGCACAAATATCCATCAAAATACTGCCGGAAAATAAACCTGTTACACAGTAACTAATAATTCAGCGTTACCTTCATATTTTCTTTGTTTCATAATACATGGAATACAGACGTTCTATATTGTTAACATACATGCTAGCAGAAAGATTTGAATTCGATAAAGCTTTAATACTAAAGCGAAACTTCACACACTTTTTTAATTGATAGCAATATTAAAAATTGTCCGTAGAATATCTTCACTTTCTTTCCAATTGAAGATTATTACTCAGTGGCTTTTTTCAAAAATATCCATACATAAATCAAGAAACAGCTGTATATGAAGAATCTTAGCCTTCGCGATATTTATTACCAATATGTATGCCATCTTCATAATAAAATGATTTAATGGAATGGACGGCATTAATATTGTAGAAGTACAATTGTGGTTAATCAAACTTTTCAATCAGGCACAATTAATCTTAAAATGACCCCTAATTTAACTTGATATGAGAAACTAAAATGAATGTATTTCATTATGTTCAACTTTCCTCTGCTGGTTTATAATTTATGTTTTAACCACCATCTCTTAAATAATTACTAACTTTCTATTATTTTATCACAACACTTACTGAGGTGATATAAGCATACTTCTGTGCAGTTTCCTATAGTTTACAAGATGCACATTAATATTTTCACATATAATTTATACTGTTTATACAGAACCATCTTTGACGCTCAATAAATGTATCCTTCTTGGTAATTTATTTATTAAACCATATAAAGTTGTACCCCTTGCTGCGAATTGGAGCTAATCTAATTATGTATACAATCGCAAAATGCACGGCATTATTAATATGTCTGAGGTTTAGCGTCGCGTCGACTGCGTTTGCACACTAGAACAAATTGGTGCATTTAAAAGCTTCGATGAATATTTGTAACAAACTCTGAACTGATGAATATGGATATAACGGGAGTAAAATAAATAATAAGTACCTACTCATAAAGCCATTCCTGGCGGAGGTGCAACACGTGCACTGGTATGGGGTGACAGGAATTAGGGCCGTCATGTCGTTCATTTAATTCGTTTAATATAAAAATACCCAATAAAATACGTATGCCAGTTTTAAAGGAATACAGTTAGACGTGGCAACCTCGCCCAGGACGCCTGGCGACACTAGTAAATACGTTTGTATTGATGTGCTTTCTCTAATGCTCTAATTTCACAATGTGAAGGAGAGATCGTAGTCGAGGAAATATACTTGTTTAGCAAGTGAAGCTGACTGATTACATTATTATTTTAGTACAAAGTATTTAGTGTAGTATAGTTCATTATCATCATTAGGTCTTCAGTCCTGGAACTGGTTAAACGCGTACACTCATTGTTTCCTATTCTGAACTGACCTACACATTTCCGTGAAATTTGCACAGTCTGTATCTATCACTATCTGATCTAGGTCTACATGTACCTCCTTTTTCCTATCTCTGCTTGTAATATATCCCGTACTATTCCCCAAAAATGCCTTAGAACGTACTCTTGCCCTTCTATTTCTCCTATTCTTTTTCCCACAGATATCTTTATTCCTATACTATTTCTATAACCTATTTGTTATTAACTTTGTTTGTCCATGCTATCCTCACACATCTGAAGCACAACATTCCAGAAGGCTTCTATCTCTTTCTGTATGCTTTTTCTAGTGTCCGTATTTCATAGACGTAATGTGCTGTGCTCCACATATGCTTTCAACAATTTTTTTCTTGTTTCTGTTTGTTGTCTTTGATTATAGCCGCTGTTCTTTCTTGTTAGATGCAGTTCGGTCCCCTTCCATTAGTATACAATTATATATCCTACTTCCACGATATTCAGTGGTTGCGAAGGGGAGGCGACTCCGTAGCGTAGTTGGTATGTGTGTGACTACTACGCCCAAGGTTCCGGGTTCGAATCCTGACATGGTGCGTTTGAAGAATGTTAGGCGAGCATTTTTCACAAAAATACACCCTCGTTCGGATGAGAGATAAAATGGAGGTCCTGCGTGTGAGAGTTGTCACGCACGTTAAAGACCCCTACCTTGCTTGGGACAGCAAGGGCTCGGCAAAATGCCAAATCTTCGAGGTAAAAAAACTCGCTTTCTGGCCAATGTAGTACCTTCAGGTGGAGCATTGGACAATCGCATGTAGGTTGCGAGGGGGGGGGTGGTAGAAGCCTGTGGCTGCCAAGTTCATCCAGCACCTGAACATTTGCGGATTTAATAGTTTTTCCACTATATCCTTTCGCACAATCAACATTAGTTGACAATATTTCGTAACCTACACCTGTAGTTATCTATAATAATTATCAGAATTATATGCACTTGTTTTTTTGTCATTAGGTTTCCGTCTCGAAACTGGTTGGACGCGCACCTCCACTTATATCCTGAGCTAGCCTACACAATTCTCTGAAATTCCTAGACAACCTATATACAGCTTGGTTATCCTTCTAATGTTTTCTAATTATATGCTCTATTTTGCCGAGATTCAGTAGTATGAGAAGGGGGTTATGCAGCCTGGGGCTGCCAAGATCCCCAAACACTTAGACATTTGCCAAATTAATAGTTTTACAGTAAATCCTTTCACACAATTAACATTATTCGAGAATATTGCACAACCAATACCTGTAGTTGTTTATAATGATCATCATGTTAAAGTACAGTTACTTTTTTCGTCATTAATTTATCCATCTTGGAACTGGTTGGACGTGAACCTCCAGTGATTTCTATTCTGAGCTACTTTACACATTTCCCTGAAATTCCCACAGCTCACATCTTTCACTATCTATGTGCAATAGTCAAACATAGGTCTACTTCTACTTCTCTTTTTTTTAAATCTCTGCTTATAATATTTTCCGTACTTTTCTCTCATGCCGTAGTGTGTGACCTATCATTCTATTTCTCCTATTTTTTACGGTTTTCCACATATTTCTTTCTACCCTTACCATTACTAGTATCTCGTTGTTTTTAACTTTGTCTGTAGCACCACATTTCAAAGGCTTCTACCTTTTTCTTGTCTGCATCTTCTACTGTCCAGTTTTCACAGCCATACAGTGCTGTGCTCCACACATATGTTTTAAGCAATCTTTTCCTTGTTTCTAAGTTTATTGTCTTTGAACACAGTAGTTGCTTTTTCTTGTTAAATGTAACACGACTTTGTGCCAATCTTTGTTTTATATCTCTTGAACTTTTCCCATCTTGCATTATTTGGCTTCCTAGGTAGCAGAAATCCCTAGCCTCTTTTAAGTTCTCGTTACCTATTTGTATTCTTGTTTTTGATTTATTTTTCCCTCCTTGGCATACTAGTACTTTAATTTTATTTTTGTTAGTTTTCATACCGGATGTCTTCTGTTAGAACTCTTTCCATTTCATTGAGAGCAGCTTCTAACTTTTCCTTGCTAGATGCTAATACCGCTATATCATCTGCAAATCTAAGCATATCAATCTTTTATTCCTGCATAGTAATTTCAAATATCTTACTGCATTAGACAGTATTCATTGCCTCTTCAATCTACAAGCTAAAAATTAATGGAAATAGGGCGCATCACTCTCTCACCCCTTTCCTAATATTTACTTTTTTTACGTTCCTGCTCTAATTCTATAAGCTGGGTACTATTCGTCTATTCCTATAACTCATTCCAATCTTTTTCAGTATTTCGAATATTTTTTTTCATTTTACATTGTCGAATGCCTTTTCCAGATCTACAAACCCTATATACACGGTTTCCACTTTTTTCTATTGTTTTCTCCATTATCACTCTCAGAGCTAGAACAGCCTCCCGTGTTTTCCTGTTTCGTTTAAATACAAATTGATCTTCTCCTAGTATTTCTTCAACTTGTTTTTTCATTCGTCTTTGTACAATTCTAGTTAATATTTTTGACACGTGTTCTGCCAAACTTATTGTTCGAAAATTTTCAATCTATCCGCGCTTTTCTTTTTTGGTATAGTTACTATGATGTCACGTTTGAAATCTTTGGGCATCTAGCCCGTCTCATACGTATAGCTAACAAGTTGGAAGAGACGTTCTGTTACTGCTTGTCCAGCGGTTTTTAGAGTTTCTACTAGCACCTTATCTGTACCCGTCGCCTTACCATTTTTCAGACCCTTTAATGCTAATTCAAACTCACCTTTATGTATAGGATAACCCAAGTCATTATTTTAATGTCTGATTCCTGTTCTAATGCTGTTAGTTCCTCTCCTTGATATAACTTCTCTATATATTCTTGCCATCTACCCACTTTCTATACATTTTCGATAATGACGTTTCCTCCCGCGTTTCTTATATTTTTGCTGTATAGTTTTATATCTTTAAAATTCATTCTAATTGGTTTGTATGCTTCGTCTGTCTTCCATATTTCCATCTTAGCTTGTACCTTTTTGCACTTTTCATCAGTTTATTGTTCTTTAGCTTTCTTGCATTTGCGAATAATTTCCCAATTTTTGGCGTTGTATCACTGTTTTCCTGTTTCATCTGATGTATTTTTGTATTTTCGTCTTTCTTCAATTAAATTCAGTATATCCTTTGTTATCCATGGTTTCTTGTTTTTTTTGTGTATACCCCAAAATATCTCTGGCCGTCATGTCTAAGCTGCATTTAATGTTATTCCAATCTGTTTCTACTTCTTTAGTATCAGAAATTTTCCTGATATCTTTTGAGCAATTTATTTGACTTTTTTTCAAATCTTTCGTGGATATCTTTATCTTTTACTTTCTCAAAGACAAAGTGCCTTATTCCGCTTCTCTTTTTTAAATTTTTAATTTTGAGAGCGGTTTTCATAAATATGATGTTGTGGCCAGTGTCTATATCTGATTCTGGATAGCCTCTACAGTCTTTTACTTGATTCCTAAACCGATGTCTAACAAGAATATAATCTTTTTCTACGACTGTTTTGGAATGAGCCTATTTTAGGTGTGTTTTTGGTAGAGAAATCTACTACATTCTATACAGGTTTTTATTCCCGCACTCGTTGCTAGGCAAGTTGCTAAGTAACCAGTGCGGGAATGTTCAATTTGCACGGTTGCGCTTATATTTATATTAATCAAGTAGCCCTGCACTTGCATCTTATTTTCAATGACGGCCGAGTTTTCAAAGGTGGGCTATGAAACAAATGTCAAATAAATAATTTCATACTGTGAAAGCGTTTAAAATCTTAAAGTATTTGCAAAGTCTTTAAAAAATGGCTAGTGATAGTGAAAGCGAACTAGAACCGACGCCTCCAAATATTGTGGAAGCTGCAAATGCAACTACATTAAATTTATTACTGGAAATTTCCAAAAAAAATATGAGACTGCTTATAAATCGTTTATGGATTGGCGAAGAGATCAAAAGACAACATCTTATTCTGAAAATGTTTTAATTGCGTACTTTAATGAATTGTCTAACAAGTATAAATCTCCGACATTGTGGACGCATTATTCTATGTTGAGAACAAGTCTCACCATCCATCATAATGTAGATATATCAAAGTATGGAAAATTAAGAGCGTTTCTCAAACGGAAGTCAAGCGGTTAAAAAACGAAAAAATCAAAAATTTTTACAACAGAGGAAATAAATAAATTTAATACTGAGGCTCCGGATCAACAGTTTCTTCTGACAAAAGTATGTAATATTAACTTAGAAGAATAATGCGTGTTTATAGCTATTTTTATATTGTTACAGACTGCATTAATTATGGGAATTATGGGTGCTTGCCACAGACAGGAATTACATCAGATGAAGATTACTCATTTCACGGAATTGGGTTCTGCGATATTAGTTACGGTTCCCGACACGAAAACAAAAATTATACGCAGCTTTACAATAACGAGTAATTTTTATGAAATCACAAAAAAATACTGGAATCTACGTCCATCAAATGTTTGCGATCCTAGTTTTTTCTTAAATTATCAGAAAGGAAAATGCACCACAGAGAAAGTGGGTATCATTAAATTTGGTGCTATGGAAAAGCAAATTGCAACGTATTTAAAACTACCCAATCCGGAATTATATACTGGTCATTGCTTCCGGAGATTTTCCGCCACAATTCATGTAGATGCTGGAGAAGATATAACATCTTTAAAAAGGCACGGTGACTGGAAATCAACATCAGTCGCCGAAAACTATATAGCCGATTCTTTAACAAATAAGTTAAATGTAAGCAACATAATACAAAATTCAATTGATAGCACATCAAATGTTCCATCAACGTCCAAAGACAAGAATTTCCAACGTCAAAAAAATTTAGTTTTTAGGAAAACACCTTCTACAATGACGTTTAATAATTGCAATGTAACCTTTAATATTGTTAATAATAATGAATCTTAAAACTAAACTTAAATCAATTTATTTACTTTTATTATGATAAATTTGTACTTTTCTTTGAATTTATGTATATTCACAAACGATAATAAACTTATGATATTAATAAAATGTATACTCCTGTACTTACCATGTATTTTATAATATTAACAAAAGAGGTATTACATTTAAAAAGTACGTACTACAGTCGTAGAAAAAGTATAGTGTACAACACGCATGGAATGCCCATTTCTCACTCGTATGATCTGCAGCACTCGCTTTCAGCTGGTGCTGCAATTTATCATACTTGTGAGAAATGGGCATCATTCCATGTTCGTTGTACAATATACTAATTTGATATTTTTTTATATCTCCTGGTATTTTCCACGTATATCGTCTTCTAGTATGATGTTGGAATAATGTGTTTGTGATGATTAAATTGTTCTTGTTGCAAAATTCTACCAAACTATTTCCCCTGTCGTTTCTCGTACTTAAATCAAATAAACCTACTACCGCTCCTTCCACACCCTCACCTACCACTGCCTTAGAATCCCCCGTAATAATTAAATTTTCATGTCCTTTTACGTATGTTAGTATGTCTTCGATATCTTAGTAGATCGCTTCTAACTCTTCATCACTGTAGCTAGAGGTGGGCATGTATACTTGTATTATTACTGTGTTTACCGGTTTAGATTCTAATCTAAGTACTCTTTCGTTCTTTTGTAAGTAATTTTCTACACAGTGTTCTATCTTTTTTCGCGGAACTATTCCCACATCCGAATTTCCTTCCTCTTCTCCTATATGAATTACCGTGAAGTCTCCACTTCAAAACTCCCCGCCTCTGGCCTCCGAACTTCGCTGATCCCTACTATGTCTAGTGCTAACCAATCCATTACAATTTTCAAGTTCTCCAGCTTACCTACTTCATACTTCTAACATTACACGCTAAGACTCGCAAAATGTTCCCGACGCTTATTCTGATCTTTCCGATCGTATCCTCCGGAGTAGTTCCCTTCGGATGTGGGACTATTTTAACTCAGAAATCTTTTACTCCAGAGAACGGTGTGCTTGTGAGATAATGTGGTGGTTTCCCGTTGCCTTCCATATCGCGATAGTGTGTTTTAAAATGCCATACCGATCCATATGGTCTCTGCCATTCTAAGTAGCGACAAACCCCTGCCCTCTTTCGGGGACCTATCTTAGTCTGGTTTCTCGCTTTGGTATAGTTATTGTTATGTGTTTGCTTGTTATGTGCGATTAATTTTTAATAGGTAAGTGTGAGTACAAAGTTTAAGAATGAGATAACGGTGCCCTGTTATTTGAGAAAAATGAGAGATATGGATACTAGTATAACGTCAAGCATTATTTACGGCATTGCTATTTTAACAGCTAAGCTATGCGCGTTTCGATTGTTAACACGACTAACGCTATTTAGGTTATTGTCTGGTGTTATTTAGCTTTACGTCAATTGATAAATCAAATAGCGCTTGTTGAACGAAATTCTAATCTATGATGGTCCTGTTTAGATTTTCTACAGTTATGTCTGTACTAAGTAGAAGCAAAATCCAGAAAAGGCGTAGATTTCTACCGGACGACGATTTGGCTTTGTTAAGGGAATTTATTAGTGCAAATCCCTTAACGGATGTTTGAAAGGTGGATAGCAATCCAACATAATTTATATCAAATAACGGAGAAAAAATTTAACATCCGAACCCTGAAAGACCGTCTGCATTTAATTTTGAAAATATGACTACAAGAAGATGCAGATAACCAGAGAAAGTAGGCAAAGTATTTATTATTTTCTTTATTTCATCATTATTCACATTGCAGAATAGGGATTAAAAAAGTGTATTTCGTGCGAGACCACCTACCACTGGAAGTGAGCGATTTATGCAAGAATATCAATAAAGGTATTTATTACGTTTAGATTAATTTAAATACTCAATCATATGTAATAAAGAGGTTCTCAACCTGTTCAAATGCTTAAATATTTTAAAAGAATTTTCAGTATCAATTTGCTTCAAGTTTGTGTAAAATTGCATATTCTAAAAGGAGGGTTGATTTGGTAGCAAAAGCACGTTAATATTTCAATCAAAAAGATGTATTTCTAATTAAAGAAAAAGCGTGTTTATTAACCCCGCGATCTAGAAAAATCAAATGTTGAGATAAAACATGTGTAAAAAACATCGTCCCATTAATTAATAGCCTGGATCGGTAGAGAATCAATGAACTTAAAAATTTTGAATGTTGATGAACATACAAAAAGACGCGACCAATTATTGGATAACCGGAAGCGGTAGTAAAACAGTAAATTCTCGAAAGTTGGTTGCATACATAAATGACAGACTTACCTTCCCGAACAAACGCGAACATGGAAACATTACCTAGCGAAACGAATGAATCACGCGAAAACTCCCGAAGCTTCTACGTCAGAATGGGTTCGCTATATAAAAAACAATCGGTGTTGAGTGGAGGAAGTCTTGATTGAAACTTTGACGTTGACATATTATCATTGAAATTATATAACACGTTACGTATCTTAAAGTGCTTAAATTATACAATATGTAGTAATAGAATTTTTTTAATAGATTATCCCATTAAAACCCAAGGACATTTTTTTAGAAAACAATCATTTTTATATGTGTATTTTTGTAATTGCTCTATTTCAAGCAAAAAATCAAATGCAACCCCTATTCGGAAATTTCAGCTTCATGAAATAATGAAATGTACTCACATGAGTACACTGGAATGATATGATTTACTAAAATTTAAACGCTGAAACAGGCTTTATTGAAAAAAGAACATAACTTTAAACTATTTTAGTAAATTAGAACGGTTTTAAGTAATTGTTAAAAGTCTCTATTCATAGAATGACTTGACATTTTAAGCTACTTTATCTGACTCTTAGATGACAATTGTCTCTCCAATGTTTAAGAAAAATGACATCCATCATGATGCCAGACACTTTCCAATGTTTGAGTAGGTGATCTGATCTTAGTATATTTCGATTTTCTGTGAAAAGCTAAATCTCTCAAATTCTAGTAAACTTATTGTGTTGGTGTTTGCTAGTTGAAAAAGTCTACATGCATTTATGACTGCCACATTTATCATATTGGGAAAAAACACCCATCACAACTTTTGACTGCGTACAGATATTCCATAATTGTGCACTATTTGGTCATGTAAATCGACTCCACCCATGTTTGTTGTAGTTGGTTGGTTGAACCCATGAGGTGGAGTCAAATTAATGTTCCATCGAACAATATTCCAAATTTTAGTGCAATAATAAATTAGATCCCAAGATATTTTTAAATAGTATTAGAACTTTAGTGCATGGAAGTTTAAATAACATAACAAATTAAACATAGGTGGAAAAAGCAAATGACCTGTTACCCACTATAACATTAGCAGATTTTCTAAGAAAGTACTGCACCTCATGTTACTGGGGATCTCCGTCGACAGAAGCTAATACGCTTAGTGGTAAACTGATTATGCCTGGAAGTGAGTAGCTCAAGTATAGTGAACGTTATTGTTGGTTATTTTACAAAAAGGAAAAGCCAATGATCGGTTTCGCAATTGCGTATGGGAAGTGTTTTGTATATTTAAATACACTATGATTCCCATATAATTCAAGATATTTGTTGATTGTTTTGCAAAGAGAGACACGTCAATCTGAGGAGCTGCAAACTGCAAAACTGGTCATTGACGTTTCCTCTTTGTAAAATAACCAACTGATTTAATTTTCGTTCACTATACTTAAACTACTCATCTCTAGGCAAAATTAGTTCACCATTTAGCTAGAAGTGCATTGGCTTCTGTCGATCGAGACCCCAGCAACATTAGGTGCAGTACTTTCTTAGAAAGTCCGCTAATGTTATAGTGGGTAACACGTCATTTGCTTTGCTTTTTCCAGCTTAATTATCATAGACTAATAGTTATTATTAAATTTTGTCTGGCAATGCTATCTTCACTAAAATATCAAAAATTTGAAAAAGTTGCTGATAGTTAGTTGTTTATATTCAAGTATAGGGGGCGTACGGGAAGTATTTTGTATATTTAAATACACCATGATTCCCATATAATTCAAGATCTTGTTTGGTTGTTTTACAAAGAGGGGCGCTCCAATCTGAGGAGCCGCAGATAGCGATACCGGTGATTGGCTTTTCCTCTTTGTAAAATAACCAACAGATTTAATTTTCGTTCACTATACTTTAACTACTCATCTTCAGGCAAAATTAGTTCATCAACAAAATTAACCATAGTCAAGTCAAGGTTATAAGATAGCGTCCAGATATGGTTTAGTTTAATAAAAAATGAATTGGCAATATTCAAATAGGCTGTTTCTCATGGGGGGGTTTGGGTAGGAATGGTATCTAAAATCTAGGCTACAATAAAAAGGCCTTGAGAACTTAACCAACTTTAATAAATGAATTTATTATCATTAAGACACAATGCAGCAGATCAACTTTAGGAAACGCCCGGTAAATTGTGACCAATGCTCTAATTAAACTTAATTCTATATCAAAATCCCTCTTATATAAAGTGAAAACTACTAAAATTAATTTAGATCCTTAAACATACTGTGTAAATAGATAAACAACGTCTTTCTAAAACTACTTTACGTGGATGACCTGAGTAATATTAACGGCGGCAGGTGACGTAACCGTTAGTTCATTTACTCAGGCGTACCAAAACAAGTTAATGCACGAATCCCTTCTTCCGTGTTCACAAACCTGACTGCATGGGTAGAACCCAATATTTCTAATGAGGACAAACCACTACACCTGCTATTTCGACAACGTAGTATAAAATTTATGGTATGATAACCGCAGTGGATTCTAGGGCATCTTTTACAATTACTAATCGTAATGATATTAGGTTATGCTATTTAATGTGTTGAATGTTTTGTTAAATCTTCAAACCAATAACATCAAACTTGCAAGCATAATTATAATAGATCCTACCTTAAAACATCCATGCAATGGCAGGCACTTAATAGTATTTTACATCGCGTCACGGATTTACGTCGCAGCTGCTAATCTACGCGTCTAACTGTCACAAATCCCGAACTCCGTATGTCCCTTCACGTAACTCAAGTCCATCACGCACCCTAAGCTCGCTTACTTCCTGCCATAACATTCTCAACGAACTGCAACGTAAACAAGTACATATTTTAAATTTTATGCTACAAACACTTATCTTTTAATGCAATAGGCGTAGATGATTATGAAATATAAAACAAATAAAGGGAATTGGTTTAATTATCATTATATCTATAAGCACGGCCTGGTACAAGGGTAAGGAACCATTTAATTATGCTATCTTACGTAGAAGAGAGTTCTATGTTATCGAGGAATTCAGTTTGGCGAAACAATTAGATCTTCACCTGGAAGATAAAGAGATTATTAAATTTTTGTCATGACATTTTAGGGCAGAAATTAGACAGTATACAGCTTTGCAAAATATTGTAGACAAAGACATATTTTTAGAGCATTTGCAAAGACATGGTGAAATTGGTCAACTGAGGAGAACAGAGAGTACAGTTAGGAACCAGCTGGTAAATTCTGCAGATACTAGAGAAGTACAGGACCAAAACATTTTAATAATAGGGATTTTGATCGAGGAAATTATAATAGGAACCAGAGTAGCAAGAAAAGTGGGAAGAAAAAATGATATCAGGAGTTCGGAAAACAGAAATGTAGATAGGGAAATTAATATTAATGAAGATTCACTTAGAGGTGGAGTTCATGAAGGTAATTCAACGAGGGAAAATAATCGTACGTACGCAGAAATCATAAATAGGTCGACACCATCTACATGGAGACAGAATTTTTAATAAGAGACAGAACAAGCACACCCGTTAAAATTAATAAATATGAACATCAACGCGAATTTATAAAATTTGAAGTAGAAGGTGACGATAACCTAAATAATAATTTATTACTTATTTTAAATTTAAATGTAGAGGATAAAGTAGTTTAAGTACTTATAGACCCACTAGCTGAAGCATTACTGATTTCTGAGTATTCAAAAATTAAAAAATTAATTGATATCCGTAAAAAAACGAACTTGGCAGTAGCGAACCATAGAAAGTTCACAAGTATAAATAACATGGTGATTTTGAAACGTGAGTTACAGAAAATAAAGTTTAAGCATGAGTCTATAATTGTACTTGGCTTAAAGATGGATGCTGTTTTTTGGGATGGATTTGATAGATAAGTTGAAGTTGCAAATACACGCAGGTAATAGAATTATATGTGACGAGAAGTATGTTAAATGGAATGATGAAATAGATATTGAAGTTAAGAAAGGCTGTATCAAGTTCAATTAGTTGGAGGTAGTAAATGAAGACAATTATTAAGGATCCAGGAGACATAAAAGATTACGTAGAGTCATGATTAAATAAATATTCCTAAAAGATGTATGGGGAGTTGAAATTTTACAAGTTACGAAAACAAATTAGAAGCTGTTAAGACTAAATGTTTTAAAGCAAAAATTTATCCGATTTCAAAAGCAGATCGGATTGAATAAAAGTTGGATGAGGGTGAAAAAAATTTAAATGAGGTTGTCAGTGAAAAATCAAATACATATTTTGTGGATAGTTCAATTGTAGCAAGGAAACGCGATGAAATTATGTTTAAATGTTAAAAGGAAAAATCAAGATAATAATAAACAATATAATTGTCCCACTCAATAGATAGTATTTTGGCAAGGTTAGGTAATAAGTAAGTTTTTTTGGAAACGGAGAAGAATTTATTTGTATCGAGGTAGTATACAGAATTTTAGGGAAATGTGTGTATTTATTAGTTTAAATATATCCCTTTTGATTTGTGTATATGCAGTCTCATTAGTTGGAGCTGTGCAGTGTCATTTGGGATCATTTAAAGAAGTTTGTATTCAATATGTGATTGTGATTTTTATATTTTGTGATAGTATTTAGCCACATTTTGTGAATTTGGTGTATGTAGAAAGAGTATTTTTAGTGTTGAATCTGATGAATGTTGAGACTTTGTATTGGTATGTAAGAAATAAGAAATTGATACAAAAACATATAATAAAAAATTTCAAGTAATAAGTGATGGATTGGGGGAAGATTAATTTGTAAATTTAAGAAGTATGTGAGAAAAGTGGATTTTAAGCTGCTTGAGAGGAAAGCCATTATAAATAGAGAATTATGCGTGTGTATTATAACTCAAATACAAAGAGTTGTATATAGTAGGTGATTAGAAATAAAAATAAAATAATGTTCATCAATTAAAACATTATGGCGATCGCAGTGAATATAGTGGGATTGATTTCAAATTTTATATTCTAACTTGGGGGAAAATGATGCGATTTAAGGTTATAGCATCATACAATAAAGATCTGATATTATAAATGCGAGAAAATTCGAATTATCTAAGAAACATACAAATTATTTAAATATTTATTTGTATGGAAAACATTTGTGAAATGTCCGGTATAAAACGTTTCAATTGTGTTTGGCGCAGGAAATCGTAATTATTAGTTAGTTTAATTCTATTTTAAATAAAAATAAAGATATTTATTACGTTCAAATGCATTCAAATAATCAATCATATGTTATAAAGGAGTTTGCAACTTGTCCAAATGCTTAAATATTTCAAAAGATTTTTCAGTTTTATTTACGTCAAGTTTGTTTAAAATTGTATACTCTAAAAGCAGTTTTCATTTAATAGCAAAAGTACGTTAGTATTTCAATTGAAAAGACGAATTTCTAATTAAAGAGAAAGTGTGTTTAGTGACCCCACGTTCGAGAAAGATCAAATGTTAAGATAAAACACGTGTAAAAAACATTGTCCAATTATTTAATAGCCTAGTGCGGTAGAGAAACAAAGAACTTAAAATCTCGAATGTAGATAGGCATACAAAAACGACGCGACCAATTATTTCATAGCCCGAAATGGTAGTAAAACAATACATTCTCGAAAGTTGATAACATATCTACCTTCCCGAACAAACGAGTACGCGAAAACAACACCAAGCGAAGCGACTGCACCAACCGCAAAAATTCTCAAAACACCTATGTCAGAAAACGATTGCTTTACAAAAGCCAATTGGCGTTGAGTAAAGGGCAGTCTTAAATGACACTTCGACGTTGACATATCGTTGATAAAATTAGATAACACGTAATGAATATTAAGTACTACTCAAAATGTACAGTATGTGGTAGTAAAATTACTTAAAGACATTAGTATGAAAGACAGACGATTTGAAACCTATTAAAGCTATTGTAAAAGAGACGTGATATGAAGATTTACTTATTATTGTACTGTATGAAAATTAGACTAGCGAAGCGATTTAATTAAGGATAGAGCAGTGAACGTGGATTATTAGGTTCAGGAAACGCCAGAAAATAGACATCTATAACAGTAAAATTTAATGCAATTTATTTAGATGTTTAAGTAATTTCTCAAGACCCATTGATTAGTACATTTTACAGCGAAAGGTTGTCTGTATAAATCAATCTAATTTAATTTTAAGGGTTTGGCAAACCTACGACACAGGCTTTCGCCATTGCACAATGTAACAATTGAACCTAGCTGAATTCAAATAAGTTTAAATACGGTTCATGGGGAAAGATATTAAATGACTTGTTAAAGTAATTGTTGTATATATTAAGGAACATTTAATTATGGAGTTGTTAACGAGTTGTTAATGAATGATAATCACGAATTTGAAAGTGATACTTTGAACTCTATATTTAGTACATTACATGTGTTGATAAGAAATCATTTTTCATCAACTTGTAGTTAGTTAGTTGTTTCTAAAAGAGAGTTGTTATGGATGTATTATTTTGTATTTGAAAGATTGTTTACAAGATGATTATCTTGTATTATTATAGATCTGAAGCATGATGACCGTAGTTTTATTAATTAAGAGAGCTAGCTAGCAGAGTGGGTAATTAGTCCTTCACAGCAATAAAATTTTGCGTCCAACATGAGGTCTATCACAGCAATAAAATTCGACCCCCAATGTCTCCTTTCACAGCAATAAAAATCGACGCTCAACCCGGGGCTTGATTCTATCGTCATTAATATCACAGCAATATAAATAAATTACATTTTTATTTCAAGACTGATGGATTTATTGCTAAAAGGAAATTTTGTCAATCTGATGAGCTGCTAATACCATAAAACAGGTCTTTAGTATTTATTTCTTCACATATTGCCAACAAACACGATTAATATTTTGATATACCATAAATTCGTATTATAGCATCTTAAATTTTTGACATGTTTGCACTTTTTCAATGTATTTGTCCAATATCATTCACAGATTAAAGCCCATCTGCTGTCCAATGCCAAGTGCTGTAGCCCAAGCCTCAACAGCAAACCTATTTCAATATTAAATAATTACTAATGTAGCTTTGATTATTTTTGCAACAAACAGCAGATCATGTGTAAACCAGGAGCTTCAAAGACCCACGCTCTTGTTAAAACTTGTGATGAGCTTTCAATGTCTTTAGGAAGAAAGGAATTGTTCTTAAGCATTCTCAGAATAATTTATATTGTGTCTGCAGGTCATTTTATCTACTATAGTACCCGTTCCGTAGCTAATAGTTAATTGTACACAATAGCTAATGCATACAAAAGCAATGATTTGCTGTATAACGAGGATTGTATAACTCTGTATTGGGAGTTCTACAAAAAATAATGCAATCGATCTACCATGACCGCATTACACTGTTTTAAAAATGTAAAATATGTGTAACTAAAACCGTGGAAATTGCTCCCAATTTAAAATATTATTTGTGAGAAATGTCCCAAATACTGGCATCCTTTTATGAATTGTTTATTAAATGAGCATAATAACGGTTCCTTTATGTATCATATTTGCTCTGTGTTTGTGAAATACCTAACAACAAAAGGCGATGACGTTAAAAATACAACAGAAATATGGATTCCCAAACATCATTTAATTCCTTATTCTAAGTTTGTGTTCATTAAGAACTTTTTGCATCGAACTGAATATGTTCTGAGAACAGGCCATAGCTCAAAGAACAACAAAATTTTAAAAACGCTTGCCTAATTTTAATTAGGTTTATGTTTAGTATGATACGGAATTCTAAACAAACTCTGTTACGTATAGGCGGCTATTTTAAATGAAATGGCATTTGATAATTTCAGTTTTTAAAGTCATTTTTGTGTGAATAATGAATAGTGAAAATGAATTTTCAAGCACACCTCCTGATGTAGCGGCTTTTGGAAAGAATATAACTCTTAATCTTCTATCGAGTAAATCAAGAGAAACATATGAAGAACAATACCACCACTTCACGAATTACTGCCGCGTAAGGAAAATTAAAAAGTATTTGAGAATGTTTTGCTATCATATTTTTGCGAAAAATTTAAAACTTTAAGATCGTCAACTTTGTGGTCACAATATTCGATGCTAAGAGCAACTTTACAAGTAAAAAATGATATTGACATTAGTCGGTATACAAAACTAATTGACTATTTGAAGAAGGAGGCAGTAGGGTACAAACCAAAATGTCACATACATTCTCAAAGGAACAAGTGGAGAACTTTATTAGATACGCGCCTGACGACGAACATTTGCTGAGAGAGGTAGAGACTTTACTATTACTATTGTGATAAGAAATTTTAATTATGGGTATTACTGGCGCATGCGAAGCGATTAATTAATCAAAATCGAGTTAAAGGATATTATAGAAAATAAAGAATCCCTTCTAGTAGTTCGAATCCCTGATTCTAAAACGAGACAAAGTCGTGTGTTCACCATGATTAACAGTGTAGAAGAAAATGCGATCGACTACATTTCCTATTACAAAAAAATATTATAACTTAAGACAACAATGCCAAATGAAGAGTAGCAATATTGTCTAACACTTATTTTTACGTAATTCCACAGGTAAAAGCGTAAATCAAGTAACTGGTATGAATACTGTGGGCAAAGTACCAAGCGAAATAGCAAATTACTTAAAATTACCTACTAAAAATTTATTCACTGATCACTGCTTTCGACAAACTTCCGCGGCGTATTAGTTAATGGTGGAGGCAACTTAAACCAGCTGAAGAAGCATGGTGGGTGGAAAAGCAGTAACGTGGCTGAGGAATATATCGACGAATCAATTAATAATAAAATAGAAACTTTCCAAAAACTTTCTGGAAATACATCAGTATCGATATGTGAGAACGTTAAAAAAGAACTGGCGCAGAACTTTTGTTTCCACCAACATATAATTTTGTTATTGAAACATCTACAGAAGAAGTTATACAACCTACATTTTCTTTAGCCCCTGTAATAAATATTAAAGATTTCCAAAACTGTACATTTAATTTCAACATCGTTAACAAAAAAAAATTATAAATTTTATTTAAATAAATGAATTTCAACTTAATTTTGTAGGTAGTTAAAAAATCGTTGTTTTGAAAATTAATGAACTGTCTCTGTTTTTGTTTTAGTCTCTATTTAGTATAAGGACTTTCAATATTGACTCTGTTTTCATAAAGTTGTGAAATATATCTTTTCTTAAAATAATGGGATCGTAAAAAATCTTGTGTGCAATTCGAACGGAAACCCCGTTGCCGCTTTCGACAGATTGCCTGCGCTCCGCTACGCGAGTTAGGTCTTGGGCCTTGGGAGCTGCCTTTTTAAAAAGTCTTCTTCCAAAACTCTTCTAACAATATTTTATTTATACAGAAATTACAAATTAAAGTTGAATTTACAAAAACTGTTCTAAATATTCTAAGTTGAAATTAATTATTAATTGAACTAATTTATGGCGAGTAGCCTGAACAACCAACAATGCTAAAGTTGTGAGGCTCAAGACTGACTGACCTCCTTGGGCTCTCCAGGGTATTTATGTTGTCCCTGCCCTTCACATTTTTCGTGTGAACTGCAGAGCTCATGTCTGCTTATTTCTTTATTCATTAACACAAAGTAATAATCTAAATTCTAACAATAAGTTTCTTATAGTCTATTGTGACCTGCATCCGCAGAGTCAGGTTACGTCTGGAATACACTGTATTCACATCCATTCTCATGTCATCTGTCTGACTTCTGTTAACCTTTTATTATCTATCATTGAAATATACACTGTTGCAAGTTAATTTTAAGATTCAATAATTCCATTTAATTTTACATATATTGGATTTGGGGGATATGTAACTCGCATTGCACGAAAAAACTTCTGTCTCAAGCGGCAAAGTATCACTTTCCGCTCTTAATACACAAATAGCTATTTCCGTACAATCTAGCTGGACAAACCGCTACTTCGCGAGGTATTACTTGCAGTTATAGAAATGACAAATCAAATTGTTAGCATGCCAAAACGGCAGCTGATTCAAAATGGTAGTTTCTTCTATCAGAAGTTACTTAGTATCTCTCGAATGATCGGATTTCAAGTTCTTTTTTCAGATCTGACCATTGACGATATTATACAAGTTTGGTTTGTATCGATTTCTAATTTGAAAGCACAAACGTTTAATATTCATTTTGTAGAAAATTTACTAGGAATCTACGATGATAGCCATTATGGAAGGTTTTTTAATTCAAAATGTCTTCGTGTATGGGAGCAAACGTTACCCTGAATCATATTTAGTCCCTAGGGAAACTAGAAATGCACGAGCGCAAAATCACTAATTTTTCGTAATATGCCCGAGCCTGCCTGTCTCTTGTTTTTGAAATTTTATGTAAGTTTTGTAGTATGACGTTTCCGTAGAACCCGCATTTGTTTTCTTTGTCCGCCATATTCAATTAAACGTATACGAGACAGTGAATCCATTGTTCTCAACAGCTGGATGTCAAAGATTTCAAACAACTCAAACAAAGATTCACAGGGGAACAAAACAAACTTGTTACACACAATTTCGGTCTCAAAAAATCTAATAAAGTCCAAAGGAGAGTATTCTCGTGTAAAATAATATAATATTTTGTTACATGCCCAAAATTGGCAATGTACAGTCTTATAATTTGTAAATAAATTCCCGCGAATATTTTTAAATAAACTTGTCAATTTCCGTCATTCCGGACAGTTGCGTTTGCGCAAAAAAATGCGCACATGCGGAGTGTGTGAAAGGACGCCATTAAGCGACGAGACCTGAAGCCAAGAACATCTATCTGTGTGGTGTTGGTGTGTTTTTTCTCTTTTTAGGGGCGTAGGTTCCTTACCTTACCTTTGTGTACCTCTATCTGGTTGTTCCTTATCGTTCCTTTACGAGTATAGAGTTTAGGATGGACGGATTGGAAATTTGACTCTGCAATGGCGTAGCCTACCCACAACAGCAACAAGGATCCTGAAATGTTAAAAAATACAAGTGAGTAACCGTTTTACTTATATGGTAAATGTAAACGTGACTATTGCGTCATATTTAAAACGTCGTGATACGTGTTATAGGTATTACGCGTCTTTAACGAATGCGCAATAGTATATCAATTGCCCGCATATAGTATAGCGAATGACGGGTTATAATAATGGCGCTTAGTACACGTAGTTGATGATATTAATTCCGTTCATAATTAACCTCTAATGTAACTTGTAAGAAATAGCTTTGAAGATTGTTTTTTAAGAAAAGAGTTTTTTTCACTCAAGTGATGTAATAAAAATACATTTTTTAAATTTTTAGTGGCTTTTAGAAAAAAAGTGCAATTTGGCAACACCAAATCTAGTAACTTTTTATCTTATGTCGTGCTCACATTTAAAGGAACTTGTGATGTCAATCTAAATTATTCAGACTACCGTTTTGAATAGTGTTTGTTTACTTTTTATTTACGTCATTTCAAACTTAGTTAATTGGCATTTTTCCTTCACAAAAACAGTGTATTTATATTTCAATTTTGTTGTATAATTGCTTAACCTAGTTTGGGATTAAACTAAAATATTTACCTTTGGCATGTTTAATAATTATCTTAACCTCACTTGTGAGTGAACGAAAATGTTATTTTGGATGTGGATAATTCCTTTTGTAAGTATCTTTATACATAATTACCGTAACTGTTTATTTGCTATCCCTTATGAAAAATTTTTTGATATCATTAAGTTTTATTATATACCTGTTTTAACGAATTTTTTAGTTTACTAAAAGCTTGTTTTGCTTAAACTTTAGATAACTTTCATATAATCTTTGGTTGCCATGAATTAAACCTTTCGCTTATAATTTAAATTAATTACTTTTGTGGATTTCTTTAAAAAAAATTATTTTCTTAAAAAAAGCTATCGTTAATTGCCTTAATCGTATCTTAATATATCTACTTTCTAAAACCATAATAGTACAATGAATTCAGTATACCTCAAATCTTTTGAAACGATCTTCGAGCTGAAATGGCGTAGTATTCAACCGGCAACAAACCAAAATAATAGGCGATTGCAGTTAAAAGCCATATTAGCTCAAGAAGTTAACGGTCGACAAATTCCTCGTATATTAATGTCCAATTTATCATTAAATACTTTTGGGATTAGACAATTTATAGACGATATTAACAATATACTTCATAAAACCAACCCAGAAATTTCAAATATAGAATTAAAGCGCATTACATCTCAGATAATGCATTTAAAACAACGGATAGATCTATTATCGTTACTTAAAGATAAACAAGCTAACGAAACCAAGCAAACTTTATTATCTGACGTTCTCTTGCTTGAAGGAATCGTCCTTGAAAAACATACTTAGATTTAGATGCAAATTCACCTACCGTTCTTTCGAATTTAACAATTTCCCAACCTCCTATATCGTCTCCGAAATCTATACCAGTATACAAATGTGAAATATCTTTTCAGAGTTTTGATTCCCAAATCTCATTAATGTTTTTCCTAGATAGAGTAAATGATTTTAAAATTTCTTGTAACTATACAGACGAACATTTATTTGTCTTAGCAGGTGAATTGTTTTCCGGTTCTGCCTTGATTTGGTATAGAAATAGACGAAACCAGATTTCTACCTGGGAAGAACTAGTTACGTGTTTAAAACGCGATTTCTTACCTCATGGCTATATAACTGATCTTTGGACTGAAATAAAAAATAGTACCCAGGGACCTAACGAAAACGTAATCTCTTTTATTACTTCAATGGAAGCTTTATATAGCAGATTAGATAAAAAAAACCATCTGAAATTGAAATTATAGATCAACTTTTTAGAAATTTAAATCCATATTTTTCCGAACGTTTAGATTTACAACATACCTCTTCTTTACCGCAGTTTAAAGATTTATGTCGTCGCTTCAAGAAGTGAAGTTACGTGTAGATAAATACCGTCCTCCCCAGAAAAATAATCTGGCCTATTAGAACCAGACCTGGCATGCCAATCTAAACCCTCTCGTAAACTATCTAGTATTAATCGTCCTGCTTCCCCTTCAACTAACTCACTTACCTGCTGGAATTGTAAGAAAAGCGGACATACTTATAATGTTTGCACATACCCGAAAATTTTTTTTTGTTATGGCTGTGGTCGAAACGACACTTACAAATCTAGATGTACAAACTGTAGCCCTAACTTATCGGAAAACTTCCGCAGATATATTCCTACTCGGGACGTTAATATCTCAAGGAATCAAAATCGTCCTCAACATCAACTATTCAACGCACCCAGACGTCAATAGATTTAAAGCATAAAATTACTTTTAATATTAAACCTTTATCTACTGTATCTAATAATAATAATACAGCTACCTTAAACCCACAGAAGAACTTGTCTGCTTTATCTGAAATATGTCGTTCCACCCCTGGCGAATGGTCAAATTAGCTGAAAACAGTTAATTCCTTTTATCATAAAAATTCTGCTGCCTTACAACCCGACACGGTCGACTGCTTGAAAAATGACAGGTGAGCATTTTTCACAAAAATTACGCCCTCGTTCGGATGAGAGGTTAAATAAACGTCCCGTGTGTGAGTGTTGTCACGCACGTTAAAGATCCCTATCTTGCCAGGAACGGCAAGGGTTCGGCAAAATTCTAAATTTCCAGGCAACGAGAAACTCGCCTCCTGGCCAATGTAGTATCTTCGGGTGGAGCATTGGAAAATCAAATGTAGTGCCTTACAACTTAGGCGGCTCTGTGGCGTAGTGGTATGTGTGTGACTACTACGCCCTAGGTCCCGGGTTCGAATCCCGACACGGCCCGCTTGAAAAATGTTAGGCGAGCATTTTTCGCAAAAATACACCCTCGTTCGGATGAGAGGTAAAATGGAGGTCCCGTGTGTGAGTGTTGTCACGCACGTTAAAGATTTTCCAGGTAAAAAAACTCGCTTTCTGGCTAATGTAGTACCTTCGGGTGGAGCATTGTAAAATCACATGTAATGCCTTACAACTTATACTTCGGGTGGAGCATTGGGGACGTGACCGCAGGCATAGCGGCTCTTAATTAAATTATAATGCCTTAAACTTGTTAAAAAACCTCTCGACATCCGCCCCCACTTACCTATCTCTATTCGTTCCCTAAATGTAATCCGCTATTGGACACGGGTTTATTATGTTCTCTTATAAATAACGAAGGCTTATAGCAATTATCTGAACAAAATATGTTACCTTTTCGTTCTTTTGTAAGTAATTTTCTACACGGCATTCTATCTTTTTTCGCGTAACTGTCCCCACACCCAAATTTCCTTCCTATGGTCCTGTATGAATTACCCTAAAGTCTCCACTACAAAAATCCCCCGCCTCTGACCATCGAACTTTGCTGATCCCTACTATGTCTAGTGCTAAACTACTTATTTCAATTTTCACGTTCTCTAGCTTACCTGCTTGCTATATACTTCTAGCATTCCACCTCCGACTCGCAAAATGTTTCCGACTCTTATTCTGTACTTTCCGATCGCATTCTTCAAAGTAGTCCCCTCCTGGAGATCCGAATGGAGGACTATTTTAACTCCAGAACCTTTTACCTCAGAGAATGCCATCATATTTATTACAACTTAAGTACGATGTGTACTTGGGAGGTAATGTGGTGGATTCCCGCAGCCTTCCACATCGCGGTAGTGTGTCTTAAACTGCCATACAGACTCCTATGATCTCTGCCAATCTAAATACCGAGAGAGCCGCTGCCCTCTTTCGGGGACCTTAGTCTGGTTCCTCATTAACGACCCTACTACTTTGGTTGGACCTGTAGTTTGGCTCGTTAGCTTATTAGAACACTCTAGCCAGTTTACCTGTTCTAGTAATCTAGAACTTCGGCAAGGTGCAGGTCTATTCGAAATGGTTTAGGAGCCTATGTGAAGGATAATCACATGTGGGACGAAAACTTACATAAGAGAGCACACGCAATGCGTAACGCAGTTAGCGAGGTAACCCACCATACGCCATTATTCTTAAATTTTGTTCGGTCTATTCCAATTACCAGTGAAATTATGGAAAATTATCAGATTTTTCGAACGAAGATTTGACGACTCATTCTAGAGAACAGCTTATACAAGATTTGAACGAATTATCAGATCTATACAAGGAAGTCAAAGGAAGACTGCACCAGGCATATGAGCGTAATAAGCGCACATATGACTTACGGCGTTGGCCGGTGCAGTATCAAAAAGGACAAGTAGTATGGAAGAGAAACATAGTACAGTCAAAAGCGTCAGAATCTTTTTCACAGAAATTAGCACCCAAAACATATTCATTGTCAAGTAATAGAGAAAACAGGATGGGTACTTACCGTTTTAAAAATAGTAAAGGAAAAGATATTAGGATATGGCACGTAAAGGATTTGAAGCCGGATTTCTAGTTTTGCCTTTAGTAGAGTTGCTATGACATCAAGTTGCCTTAGTGGAACCCCGTGTCGTATTTGAGATGGTCTAGGTATCAGTTGTGTAGTTTATTGTTTTGAGTTTATCATGTGAGGAGGGGGGAACAGTGTAACACTATCATTTCTTGTTACGATAGGAGAGTTTTAGGCAACTTTATGTACGTTAAAATGCATGTAGTGTAGAATGCAATTGGTATCTTTGTCACGTAGTGAAGTAAGGGGATAAGATTGTTTGATATTGTGTACGCGCATCATCCCTACGTGGTGCTGGACATTTGATCGATGTCGGGTGGGACAATGGACCGTAATGGCGATGCTCGTCCTAAATTTAAATTTATATATAATCGCGACCGGGTCTAAATCGTTTCTGTCGTCAAATACTTTTTGGAAGGCCTGTTAGGGAAAAGATCCGTATTATAATTTGCATTAATACAATCATTGCTGCATATGTATTTTTAGCACCTCAACCGTGATTTGACTTTCCAATTAAGCGGAATCACCTTAAAAATTATAATCTACCCAGAGGCCTTTGAGCATACATTTTTCGTGTGGTTGGTTGCTGTTAAAGTCACATTAAATGGTTAGAGGCATTTAATGGACACCTTTTATACCAGAAGCTGTTTTGTAGAAGATGCCGCTTCTCTGAACTAACCCATTTTTTAAACATTTGCCTTTATTTTTAGTTTTTGCAGAAAACTCCATTATAAAATGTTTCTCGTACTTTTATCATTGGTGAAGATTACTTGATGTCAGCAAGGACGAGGTCAACACCTTGTGATAAAGATATTTATTGGTTTATAATCCCGATTGTAAGTCAATTATTTATGCTATAACTGACTTTTGCGTTCTTATATTCTCCAATATAAGTAATAATGCTAATTAAAAATTTAATTCGCTATTTTAGTATTAAATGTATTGGTTACTCAAATGGATTTAATTTCTTTACTGTTTGAAACAAAATATTGATAAACGCGTTGAGAGTGTTAATTTAATTTCTTTCGATGTGAATTGCTTTGAGCTCAGAGTAGTGGTTAAAGAAATTGCGAAACAGCTAAATTTACTTGATTTAAAAGATGTATCTTAAAGGATTTTAAAAATAATATTTTATATACATACCCTTGAAGGTGTCTAATTCATCTGAAGTTGTTTGTATGTAGAAATTTCAGCTAACTGATATTAATTACTTGTGGATATAATTATTTTGGTCTTTTGTAATATATAGGATTTAGTAAGTTAAAATATCAGCTGTTTTATTTACATGTCATTTCTTCAGCAAAAGTACAGTTTGGAACTTATAACAATTGTGATCAATTGCAGCCACAAATAAAGAACCCACTTGTGCTTCCCCGAGGTAAATTCTTGTGTGTGGCATTTTTTTTAGATCCTGGTCAGAATAAATTAAAAGATAATCTGGATTATCCGAAGAAATCTGAAAATTAAAAGTGGTACACACCTTTTAACATTTGAACATAATTTTATACTACCATCGCCTTTCCATACTACAACTAAACGATTCACAAAATACGTTTTTGATTTTTCACTGATACCTTCATTTAAATTTTTCTCACCCTCATCCAACTCTTTCTCAATCTGATTTGCTTTTGAAATCGGGTAAACTTTTGCTTTAAAAGTTTTTATCTAACAGCTTCCAATTTATTTTTGTAACTTATAGAAATTTTTTTCTCTATCTACCAATTCAAAATATTTATTTAACAATGACTACATAATCTTTTATTTCACAGGGATGCTTAATAATTGTCTTCATTTCTACGTCATTTACTACTTCTAATTGATTCAAATTAATACAACCTTTCTCAATTTCAATATTTATTTCATCATTCCATTTAATATACTTCTCCTTACATACAGAGTGTAGATTGGATTTTGAAACAGGCAATTTACATGTAAAACTAGTAATGTGCCAATAATGGCTCCCCTAATTGTTTTAGAATAAAATGTTAAATACAAAAAATGTAGAGCATTAAAAATAGGTCCCAATTCAGATCTTCTTTGTTTATTAACACCCTCTGGGACTTAACAATAAAAGGAAAAAGAATTGAAAAAATCATACAAAATAGCAATTTCCATAAAAAATGTGACAACCAAAGGTAACAAAATTGATTAATTTGACACAAGAATCTGACAATTTTAGTAAGTTCTTTAAATCTGTTTTAACTCGTTTGCAAGGAAATAAAACATGCTGAAATGATTTACTAATTGTATTGAACGTGGTAATACAGGTAGTCGTAAAATAACTAAATTAAATGCTCAAACAAGTCTCCGTTCACAGTTGAACAGTACCCCAACCTATCGTAAAAAATTTTTCTGGTTGCAGCCAGTTGATAACACGATATTTGTGACACTGCACGTATTGCCGCTTTTAAAATGTCCACATTTTGATATTCTCTTCCATTGTATAGGCGATAATGCAATGTTCCCCACAGAAAAGTCATTTGGCGAAAGATCCGTAGATCTTGCAGACAAATTTATTGCTCCACGTCGAACTATCCAGCGATTTGAGAATGCATGGTTTAAATGATCCACAACACTTCGCATGTGATGTGCTGGACATCCATCATGTTGATACCTAATTTCATAATTAATTCCCTGCTCTTCGATGGAAGGTCCGACTTCTTCTTGTAGAAAATTTAAATACCCCGCACCAGTTAAGCGGTCTGTAATGAAAAAAGAAAAAAAAAGGCCCAATTATGTGAGGACCTAGTATGCCAGCCCAAACATTGACACTATTACGGTACTGTGTATGGTTCCGTAATGTTAAATTTAAATTTTGCGTGCTCCAGTACCGATAATTTTGATGATTTGGTTCATTGGTTAATAGAAATCGGCACTTATTGCTAAATAGAATTCTCGATAAAAAGTTGCGGTCAGCATTTGCCATTTCTAACATAATTTCGCAAAATTCCATTCTTTTTTCTTTATCATCCTCAAAATTTGCTGATGTATTTGGTATTTGTACGACCGAAACCGTGAATCTTGACTCTTTAAAATTTTGCGAGCAGTGGTAAGATGAATTCCTAAATTGTTACCCATTTGTCGTAAGGATATATTTTTGTTCTCCACAACGCTTAAGAGAACGGCCTCTACCGTGTCTCTACTTGGACCGGCTGCTACTTTTTGGCACTTACATGATTTATTAACCGTGCCGTTGGTTTCAAAATTTTTAATAATTCTCTGCAGTGTGCTCAAACCCGAAATTGGTTGCTGTGGATAGAATCCAGCAAAATTTGCTTGTATGTCCCTAAAGGACAATCCCGAGTAGTATCATTTAATAAAGTTTACTTTCTCTTCTTGAGTGTAGGACTCCATTTTTTATAACAAATTATCAAACTTTTGATGTTTGTCAAAACGTGACGTATCGCTGTCGGATTCGTGGCTACTACGACTTTTCGACACATTCCTAATTCTTTTTTTTGTCTAGCAGGACCAGAAAATATTAGAAAATAAATGGCAAAGAATTCTGATACATTTGTTTTAAACTACAACTTTTGTATTCAAGATTTTCTTCTAAAACAATTAAGAGAGCCAATATTTGCACATTACTAGTTTTACATTTAAATTCCCTATGTTTCAAAATCCAATCTACATCTACATTTAATTTAGTTTTTTTACGACTACCTGTATTACCACGTTCAATAAAATTAGAAAATCATTTCAGCATGTTTTATTTCCTTGCAAACAAATTAAAACAGATTTAAAGAACTTACTAAAATTGTCAGACTCTTGTGTCAAATTAATCAATTTTGTTAACTTTGGTTGTCACATTTTTCATGGCTATTGCTATTTTGTATGATTTTTTCAATTGTTTTTCCTTTTATTGTTAAGTCCCAGAGGGTGTTAATAAACAAAGAAGATCTGAATTAGAACATATTTTTAATGCTATACATTTTTTGTATTTAACATTTTCTTCTAAAACAATTAGGGTAACCAATATTTTCACATTACTAGTTTTACATGTAAATTCCCTATGTTCCAAAATCCAATCTACACCCTGTATATCTAATTTTCTGGTCTATTTACAACTTAACTTATCCATCAAATCCATTCCAAATACAGCATCCATCTTTAATCCAAGTACAATCATAGACTCGTGCTCAAACTTCATATTCCCAAACGCACATTTCAAAATCACCATTTGGTACGGTATTCCGTGCAGATAAGAAAGAAAGCAGAAAAGTAAGCAAAGAAAGTCGCCTACACCGAGTACCGCAATATAACAAGAGCAGAATGATAAAATCGAAATCCAAAAAAATTGGATTTAGGGCTAGCTAAAAAACGTAGTCAAGTGGGGTGGGTAATACTGAGAGAAAAATTGAAAATCTCAAGAAAAAGTTATATCACAAACATACAATCCTAAAAGAAGTGTATACAAAAGTCAAAAATGCACATTTACCTAGTCGTTTGTTACAACGCGATGATATGTGCCTTATGATGCTGCTGTGTTTGATTTCATTTTGTAAACTCCTTCAATTCTGTTGAGCCAGCCAGGCAAGAAAAGTTAGAACGGAAGGTACGTCAGCCATTTCAAATTTTACAATTTGCTGTATCTGTATTGCAGCAATAATTTAGCGGCGCTCCAACGCCAGGCGCTATCACATCAATATATATTCATGTTTATCTCGAAAAGATTTTCATTATATGCTTTTTCATGAATGGACAGTTGGTATGCAGGGTATGTTCCAGCGCAAAAAATGCAATTTTACCATGTTAAAGCCTATAAAGAGGCTTAAGGTTCGTTCTGGTCATTTTTGTGCCATACATTGAATTCCCAATAAAATTCCCTTAAAAGTCCTCGTCGCATGCAAGCAGTAGGATAGGGGCATCCTAGGACAGAACCACATTCCTCACTATTAACCCGATTTTCCCGATTCATATCTAACCTAGGTTTTTACATGTAAATTCCCATAAGGAGGATCTGTTAAGTCTTATTTTAAAGGGTTTCCTCCTTGCTCTCTTATTGTAGACCTCCTGTGGGGGGCTCCTTGCTTTATTTTTACCCCACCATCACTACCGTAAAAATTGGTAACCTAACCTCTAAAATTTAGGACCAACCCTTACAACCATCATATAAGTAAAATCACCACTTCGCTATGCTGTCGGGTACCTAGTTTCGGCTACTTCCCAAGGTCGTGGTGACGTCATAGCCTTTTGTAAATAAAGAGCAATGTAATACTATTCTAAAACTTTTATTCTGACATTATACATAACAAAATTTAAAAATATTTAATGCCAAGCATGGAGCCATTTAAACTTAATTTTAATACAAAGTTATACTCAGAAAACAGTCCTTTCTTTATGTTTGTTTGGAGTGGTTTTAATTTTATCTAATTTTATTCGCAGCTTAAAATTTAAATCGACACCAAAGTCATCTACCTCCTTTTATGGCTAATAGTTTGATACATAGAGACAGTCTAGGTTTTCGTATTGTAAAATGTACCGAAGTTTGTCTCCATATATAAAGTCTTTGATTCCACAGACAACCAGATCTATTCCTTCGTGTAATTCTTGCAGCTTGTGACAATGTTTTAATTGCGGCTCTCCCACTATATCCTGCATACGTATCTTTTTAGCTTTATCGACTTCTTTTTGTCGGTACTGGAGAAAATCCTTATTCTCCCACTTACTGTTGCGTAGTTGCATGTCCACCACTTTTGGGAATATATGGTAGTTATAGGTTGTAGGACCCTTGGTTTTAAATTATTCGAAAGGTTTTTTATTAGGCAAATATACAATGTTTAGCGGAACCCCTTTGCGTGTGGTGTACGCCAAGGTTACGAAACTTGCATTCCTTAGTTCGTCTAGGTTACCTGCCATTTTGATAAATAAGTTTTTAAAACAACCTTTAAAAAGTATACGGATTTAGTACCATCCTTTTCCGCAAAGACGCTTACATAACTAAAAGAATCTTTCTTACTAACCACAAATGTATACAGTTTGTAGAACCCGGATGTATCTAAGTCAGTCCACCGGCACATAACATAATCTTTTAATTCTTCCTCATTTTCTCTAATAAGGTGTTCGTTTTCTAACACATCCTTGTATTGTTCGCGTATTGTCGCAGTGTTTTCCATGTAGTCCAACTTTCGCCTTTTGTATCCATTCCTTCTAATTCCATCTGCCTTTTTCTTCCACTTACAGCGTATGGCGTGCAAAATGGGGCAATTTCCTTTAGCATAAACCGATAGAGTTTATTGCCAATATTTACGCGTTGTCGTACAACCTCTGGGTAAATGTTAGGCGTATTTATCAACCCCAATTCCGAAATGATTATTTCTTTTGAAAATATTCGGACATATGTCGATGGGCACCTCTGCCCAGTCTGACCTAGGTCAGATAGCAAAAACTGTTTTTAAACAAAAGAATGCAAGCGATATGGCGGTTTCCGACATATCCGGGTATGTTTGGCAATATACGCCCTCATTCAGTAGAGTACATAAGCGGCAATTTTTCGTATTCAATTTAGTATTCGGTAGTAGCTAGAACGGTAAACATGAGCGTCATAAGGTGATTAACGTTCCTCAACTTCTTGGAAATAAAGTGAAACCAACAAATGAGCGATTTGGATTATAGCTGCTTGCAAAAAATTTGTGCAACAATAATCTAGTGACAGATATTGGTAATATGTGTTAAGTCGAAGGCGAACAGATGCTGACTGGTGGACTACGCACAACAATTACAGAACCATTTTGTGACAATATAATGTTGGTTGAAATTTGCGACCTTTCTGACGCCGAACAAACATCTACAAACAAATGATGTTTATCCTATAAAAGAAATTTGTGGTGCATTTAACAGCTATTTACGAAGAAAGTTCGACCTATTTGTTTCCGCTAGGCATGGTGTTAAAACTAAGCTTTCGTTTTCTCTGGAAAGCACTAACAAGATGGGCCAAGAAGTAAAAGAAATTATCGAAAAAGAAGGCCTCGATAGCATTAATAAAAAATTCCAAAATCCTATATGTGTTCTGTACAAAGTGGAACTAGCAGATGTTAAGTTGGAAACCTTATTGGAAGAACTACCAGATATATTAGACGGACTCAAAAAATATTATTACTATCTTATTGACATGGATGTAACCCAAGATTTTTCTGGCACATTATCAAGATGGATATGTGTAATTATTTAACTACAAACCATAATTTTTGCTACAAAGGTGAATGCGAAGAAAACTGCAATATTATAGTTGACAACGATAAAACTGTAGGGATTGGTTGTTTAACATGGCTAACAACCAATGCAAGAATTAAGATATACAACAATTTTCTGTGTCAGATAACAAGTCCTGGGGTTAATAAACAACTTGGAAATCATATACTAGATTTTTTACGTTGTCCAGATGCACGTTTAAGGAAAGCATTTGCGTCTACTTTGTCCAAAGGGCATGGTATTACGCGATTGGAAGCGACAATATACAACTGTACAATTGGAAGCTATGTCAGTGCGGAACAGGTGTATAATCCCTTAAAAAATGTTTAACTTTATTGGAAGAAAAAGTTATACTACCTATAGGCGCTAATGCACTTGGTGCCACTTGCCAAAATGTGGAGTAAGCTATCGGACAAGCTACAAAATTGCTGCTGTTTAATGTATAATAACCTACTACAGTACGTGTACTGGAGGAATAGCAATACAAAGAAATTGACTGGCTTGCAAGTTAAGTTGTCCAAAAAATCAAAGAAAAGTATGTGCTTTCGGTTTTTAGTTTTAACTATTTACCTGTAAATTATTTGGAGATAGTAGAAGAGGAAGACAGCCAAGATAAAATAAAAACCTTAAACAAGTGCTACATTAAAGCAGGTAGTACATATTTTACACAATCTACAACACCATATTCTACAATTCCAAAAGAAATAATCATTTCGGAATTGGGGTTGATAAATACGCCTAACATTCGTTCAAAGTTTGTACGACAACGCGTAAATGTTGGAAGTAAACTCTATCCGCTTACGCTAAAGGAAATTGCCCCATTATGCACGCCATGCGCTCTAAGTGGAAGAACAAACAGCTGGAATTAAAGGAAATGGATGCAAAAATGCGAAAGTTGGACTACATGGATAACACTGCGACAATACGCGAACAATACAAGGATGTGTTAGAAAAAGAACATCTTATTAGAGAAAAGATTATGTTATGTGCCGATGGACTGACTTAGATACATCCGGGTTCTACAAACTGTATGCATTTGTGGTTAGTAAGAAAGACTCTTTTAGTTATGTAGGCGTCTTTGCGGAAAAGGATGGTACTGAATCCGTATACTTTTTAAAAAATTGTTCTAAAAACGTATTTATCAAAATGGCAGATAACATAGACGAACTAAGAAATGCGGGTTTCGCAACCTTGTCGTGCACCACACGCAAAGGGGTTCCGCTAAACATTGTATATTTGCCTAGTAAAGAACCTTTCGTATCATTTAAAACCGAGGGTTGAAATTATAATTACTTTTTGGCTAATTTATATTACTGAGAGTGGCTTTCAATTAGAATGGCATTGAGCCAAACAGTGTTGCCAAAAAGAAGTATAAATGCTCGCGGACTAGTCTCGGGGTCTATCCCTGCGGAGGCATGAGCTTTGAGGGGTCTTTTTCTAAGATTGAACCTATCTTTGTACAATTTAGGGCGCGCCACTGCGTCAATTACATTAACAAAAAATAATCTTCTTAAAGAAAGATGCAGATAAACCTTAAGGGAATTTACTTGTGCCTGAAGATAGATATTCAACAACATAATTCCATTTCTTTTTCACTTAATTATTGCTACCAGAATTGGATAAATCACTGTTTCTCTTGTTAGATTCTCAGAAATAAAACTATTACAATAGTTTACAGATGTGTAATAAAATTATTTGCTCTTCTTTTATATACAAAAAAAAATAAAGACAATATCATAAATATAATAGCATGAAGTTGAATGCTCATAGAAATGTTAAGTCGACAAATTAGCAGTTATTAATGGGTTAGGCCCTTCATAAAAAATAATATCTCATTACATTAAGCGAATGCTTCAAGCAAAGAACTTTGTTTTCGGCTCACAAGGTTTAGTTCTAGATCAAACCTGAATCTTTTTAACATCTGAGTGGCTTTCCTTTAAAAGTCGAGAATTATCTCATTATACAACTTGTTTGAAGAACATACGTGTGACTTGTTTAAGTAAACATGTATTACCAGATGTTTATCTGGCAGATGTTAAACCAAATTGTGCCCTAAACGACTATTAAAAACTAACAAACAATGACAAAAAAGTCTAGCCAGATCATCTGACATATCCTAAATAAAGTATAATTAATTTTAACAGGAAATCTTTCGTATTTAATATTCAAAAATATACTAAAAAATTTTTAAATCGTTAGCCAAATCATCTTATATATACTAAATGAAGCATAATTTATTTTAACAGGAAAGCTTTTATATTTAATATTCGAAAATATGCCCAAAAGTTTAAATCGTTAGCCAGATTATCTTATATATACTGAATGAAGCATAATTTATTTTAACAAGAAAGCTTTTAGATATTTAATAATCGAAAATTTATTGTAATTTTAAATCGTTTAAGTAATTATTTGTCTTCCAATTCGACACCGTTTCACAACGAATTTGCTTCTCACTTGGATTGATGCTTGTTACAAAAAGAAGGAAGCGTACACACAGAGGCAAAATTTGTTGCTTACAAAATTAACAACACCTGTATGATTGCAGCCACGTGCAAATATCGTTTTATTATTATGAACAAACAGGATCCCATCTTCAAAGCTTGACCCACTTCCATTTACTATAAAACTATTCGAATTAATTCCCGAAATCCATTATGAATTCTTAAAGATGAAACTGCTTGCGTTTACAAATCTTGCGTCCACTTCAATGCTTAGCTTTAACAACAATCTTATTTCTACATTACAACCCAGCCAACATGTCTTTGCCAAGGATGAAAGTTCCTTCCACTCGACATGGCAAGGAAATTTTCCTTTTACGTTTTTAAAAAAATTGCGGCTTTTCTGACTACATGCTAGAACAAGAATGATTGTAAGTATCTCGAGCAAGCACCTCGAGCTTCATGCGCATAGCTGCGTGGATCGATAATTGCGTTGACTAATAATATTGCAAGTTATGAGAATAGAAATAGCAAGCTATGCAAATAGAAAGAGCATTAGACAGAAAGCAATAAATAGAGGTAGCATTGACTTTAGTACTTAGATCGTTACGCGCATTGCAAATTGTAAGACATATTAACGTTTCTCCTGTGAATAAAATTGTTTCAATCTTTTGTATACTTTTTTAAAAAGGCGTTCCGAGAGAGGCCCACATAATTGGCGCAGTCGGTAGGAAAGTTTTGGCAATTTTTGGAAACGAAAATTGATCCGTTTTTACGGTTTACAAAACAGAACGCGAAAGTATATGGGCTTATAGCGAATGTACATCGCTAGCACAGTAGTCTTTCGTATATCGTCTATAAAGTGATTCACAAATTAGACGAGCGAAAATCGTTTGAGGCCGTGATAGCTTTTGGATGATCAACAGGGAGTGTCTCTTGGAAAAGAAAACGATTCACAGCAACAATAAACCTAAGCGAATATTAGGACATGAAGATACACATGGCATTAATGTAAGCAGATTTTTAAAATTCTTTTTGATTTTCCTATTAAGATTATTGAATCTATATGTAGTTATTGACGAATTATTGATTGACTATTGATTATGATTTATGAGTGATAATGAGATAGCTGATTTAATAAACCAATTTCAAGGTTTCAATTTAATAAATTCAGAATTAGAGACTGATAACAATTCAGATAGTATAAATAATCAATTAGAAACTCCACGTGATCGAGATATTTTACGTAATTTAAGAGACTTTCAGGGTAACCTAAGAAATACCATTAATTTAAATATAGTAAGTAATCGTAAAAACCTAAAAATGACAAACGAGCACACGAATTATCAATTACTGAAACTCCATTTAGACGCTATACCATGTTATGATTGCAACCCGCACACGTTAACAATTTTTATATCTAACTGCGAAGCTTTAATCAATAATTTTGCCAGTCAAACTGATGTTCAAATAAATAACTTTCTACTAAGAGCAATTATTGGCAAATTAATTAGTAGAGCACGAATATTAATCGGATCTCAGTGTGAACTAAAATCTTGGTACGAAATAAAAGACTCGCTAATTTTATCATTTGGTGATCAAAGAGATATTGATTGTCTAGTTCAAGATCTAATAAATTTACGCCCTAATAGAAACGAAAGCCCCTACAATTTTGGGATGCAATGTCAGGACACTAGGAGCTTAATGCTGTCAAAATTAAACTCATGAACTGTTTCAGCCGATGAACTTAAAATACGCCTAAAAAACTACGACGATCTTGCACTAAAAACTTACATCCGCGGCTTACCATTATCAATTCAAACAAACGTCAGATTAAGAAATCCGGATAGCTTAGAAAGGGCAATGGGTTTAGTTATTGAAGAAGAAAACTTTTTATATAGCACGCAAAGAGTCAACAACCTAAATTCAAACTCAAACTTTAGACCGGACACGAGAATCACTCCAAACAGAAATAATACGCACAGTAGTAATTATTTTTACAACAAGCCCAATTTTATAAACCCAAATTTCAGAAACGTTCAGAATGCGTTCAATAGTCGTGCACCGTAAGCGCACAATCAATTCTCCAACTCAAATAGGTTTTATACACGTAATACCCAAAATACATTTAATCCAAGCCCGCGTTTAAATTACAGATTCCCAGCACAAAATATTTCTCCACAACACAACAGACCAAATTTTGGTAATTCATCTTAAAGATTTAACCAAAGTCGAATAAGTCGTCCCCAAAATTTTGTTAGACCGGAGTCAATAGACACATCTCTAGGAGTTTCATCCTCAGTACGAAACAACTCACATAGAATGTTTTATCAGAACGTTAGTAATCCGACCTTTAGACATTCAGTCAGCAAAGATTATGTTGACCCCGGAAATAACACGGAAATGTTAGACTGTAATTACAATCCTGATGATATGCATCGTTACGATAAAGCTTTTCACGCGGATTCATTCGATCCTCCGCAAGCAGAGTGTTCAGGTAACAATGGTGTGAATTTCAATAATGCTTCTAACACTGATAGAACAACTGCAAACGTAAATTTTTAGGAAACCTCACACCTAAACGTCATGAGATGATTGTTTTAAATGCAATCAGACACGACCTTCCGTATGTAATAATTAAAGAAATTAATGCGAAATTCCTGATAGACACCGGTAGTACACGTAGCTTAATGGATCCTGAAATAGCGAATAACTTTTATTCAAATTATATTTATCCTGAAATATTTAGCATTCAATCGGCGCACAACACTTCCCTGCATAACGAAATTGCTCACATACCATTATTTGAAATTTTTAAATCTAAAGATTTTCATAAGTTTTACTTATTTCAAATTAGCAATAAATTTCAAGGAATTATAGGCACTGATTTACTTGTACAATTGAACGCAACTATAAATTTGAGTAAAAATCAATTAATAACCCCTCATGCAATTATTCCCCTTAATTTAAGTGTACAATCTGATACAAACGAAATCCCTAATAAATTTAAGACGTATGTGTTTAGTATTCCTGCCCGTTATTGGCAAGTGACAAAAATTCCTGTAAAATTAGCTAACGGTTTCGGTATTTTAAACTACAAAAACCTTGGGAATGGGACAGACATGCCGAAGGCCTTGATGAATGTTATTAATTATTTTGCCACCACAATAATTACCAACGCGAATGAAGACTCTACGGAAATCACAATAACTGAACCTCTAAATATTGAACCCATACACGAAGTTGACGTAAATTTTATCCAAAAATTAGACGAGAATTTTGACTTACAAAACTCTCACTCATTTGACAACAAATTAAAGGAGAATCTGAAAAATTTTACACTGGACCACTGTAATAAAGAAGAAAAAAACAAAATTAGGAAACTTTGTTTAGACTATCGTGACGTATTTTATTGTGAAGGAATCCCTCTCAGTTTTACGAGCGAAATTAAGCACAAAATTAATTTAAAAGACGAAACGCCTATTTTTACAAGATCATACCGTTTACCCGAAATTCACCGTGATGAAGCCAAACGACAAATAAACAAAATGTTAGATCAAGCGATAATCGAGGACAGCGTATTACCTTGGTCATCACCAATCTGGAAAGTATCAAAAAAAAATGGACGCGTCCGGACAGAAAAAATGGAAACTTGTTATTGACTATCGAAAGCTTAACGAAAAGACAATTCCCGACAAGTACCCTTTGCCAAATATCAACGAAATTTTGAACAAACTTGGTCGAGCAAACTATTTTAGCACCCTGGACCTCGCCAGCGTGTTTTTCCAAATTGAGATGGACGCTCAAGACGTACAAAAGACAGCTTTTACAACTCCGCAAGGACATTTTCAATTTAAACGTATGCCCATGGGAATGGCCAACAGCCCATCTACATTTCAAAGAGTTATGGACCGTGTACTGAAAGGACTAGCCGACGAAATGTGCATAATATATTTAGACGACTGTCTCGTATTTAGCTCATCCTTACAATAACATTTGGAGAGACTAAAGGCCGTTTTTGACAGATTCAGACAATACAATCTTAAAATACAATTAAACAAATTGGAATTTTTACAGAAAACGGTGGTATACTTAGATCACGTGATAACCCCTTCAGGAGTTAAACCAATCCCTGACAAAATTACATCTGTAAAGAATTTTCCTATATCACGAACGCAGACCGAAATCAAAAGTTTTCTAGGACTAATAGGATATTATAGACGTTGTATAAAAGATTTTGCCAAAATTACAAAAAAACCCCTGACGAAATGTTTAAAGAAAAACGCAAAGATACTACACGACAAAGATTTCGTTGACAGTTTCCAGACCTGCAGAAATATTTTGACAAACAATCCGATACTTCAATACCCAGATTTTTCTAAACCTTTCAATTTGACCATAGACGCTAGCAATTACGCGTTAGGAGCCTTATTGTCTCAAGGAAACGTACCGAATGATAGACCCGTTGCATATGCATCGCGAACGTTAAATGAAACCGAAACAAGGTACTCTACAGTTGAAAAGGAACTTTTGGCAATAGTTTGGGCAACTAAACATTTTAAGCAATATTTATTTGGACGAAAGTTTTTTTATTTATACTGACCACAAACCACTGACATGGCTTTTCAATCTCAAAGACAGTAACTCAAAATTAACTAGATGGAAAATTAAACTTTTAGAGTACGATTATGAAATTGTTTACAAGAAAGGAAAGTCCAATACAAAAGCAGACAGTTTGTCTCGCATTCCAGTAAATGCTTTAGAAACTGGATCACTCTTCAACAATACTGATGACGTTGACGACTATATTAATGAATTTCTAAAGAGCATAGGTGATTTTACACAAGATGAAAGCGAACTAGAAAACCTAATTCATGACTTAACAGTAGATACCTTAGAACCAGAACAAATAATACATATTCCAGACAATCCCGGCACCTCATCACAGCATTCTGCTTCAAACGACAATTCGAATCAAGGAATTCCAATTCTGGACGAAATAATAAACGACAAAACAAGACAAATATTAATTTATCCTAATTTATATTTTAATGCCGACGTCTCACTAGAGGAGCAACAAGGTCACAAAATTATAAAACTAAAAATACCCGAAGTTGATAACGAAAAATTAATCATAGACTTTCTGATTAAATATACTAATCCAAATAACACATTTCACTTGCACTTTAATAAAGAGAATTTATATCACGATTTCAATAATGTATACCGTAAGCATTTTTCAGAAAACGGCCTAAAGTTAATTAAATGTAACAAATTGGTAAATACAGTAACGGATTTGGAAGACCAAACTATCTTAATTACAAACCACCATGAAGGGAAAACCACTCATCGGGGAATAACAGAAACATATCGAGATTAAAAAAAACTATTTTTGGAAAAATATGAAAATCGCCATATCAAATTATATCAACAATTGTAATCTTTGACAGAAAAACAAATACGCGAGAAAGACTCCTTATACGCCTAGATGTTAACTGAGATCGCTTCAAAACCATTTGAAATCGTTCATATGGATGTGTTTACTTTTGACGGCAAAACTACCTAACATTAGTGGATGCTTTTACCAAATTAGTGCAAGCTATAATCGTGGAAGGAAAAACCGCAATCCATATCAGCCAAGCTCTAATTAAATATTTTACATCATATGGAATTCCTCAGACTATTGTGGTAGATAGAGGCACAGAGTTCAATAACTCTACAGTGAAAGAAATTCTCAGTTTACATAAAATCAATCTACACTTTATCACAAGTGGACATCATGAGTCCAATTCTATAGTAGAACGTACACATTCCACCCTAATTGAGCACTTACGACTTTTAAGAGAGATTTACCCTGATGGAGATGATTTAATGAATTATGCTATAATAGGTTATAATAATTCTATACACAGTGCAACAAATTTTACCCCATTTGAATTGACATTCGGTCACACAAGTTCCAGAGACCCGAATGAAATATTTTTACCTCCCACCTTTTACTCAGATTATGTTAGTAATCACAAAAAAAAATTAAAACACGTTTATAAGAAATTAAGTGATAAATTGATTGAAAAGAAAGAGAATACAGTAGCTAAGAGAAATACAGACGGGCCTAGCAATCTAGAATTTAAGGTTGATCAAATAGTTTATAAGAAAAATCCTAAAAAACGAAATAAGAAAGATAAAATGTTTTTGGGACCTTATAAAATTGTTAGAATATTAGATAAGAATAGAGTAGAAATAGAAAAAGAAAAAGTAAAGGGCAATCAAACATGTTTCATTAAAGAAGTTATACATATTCAAGAATTAAAGAAACCCTCTGTTATAGGTTCCTTTTATGGACGACTACCAGACGAACCAGAGCTGAATTCCATAATTTAAACCATAACCCCGGACTCCTTCCCCTTCACTTAGGCACAGCTCAAATACAAACTAACTACTGGACATTCTTACACATTTACGATTTAACAAACATTACTGAAAACTTCGTTACATTGAAAGATCAATTCAAGAAAATACAAGATACCCTTTCAAAATCTCAAGAAGCTTTCGGGCTCAATCAAACGTTTCGCGACTCTTATAACACACAAATATTGGAAAGTAAAATTAATCATCAGTTGATCCAATTAAACCCCCTTTGGAGTATGAGACCAAAAAGAGCCCTTTTTAACGGTGTAGGCAGCGCTATTAGATTTTTCACTGGTAATCTAGATTACAACGACGCTGAAAGATACGACGAAGCAATTTCATCCCTCATTAACAATCAGAATAAAATTAAAAGTCTAGTTAATCACCAAATTACTAAGCTTGAAACATCTCTTAGGAATCATGAAAACAATTCTAAAATTTTGATTCACAATCAGTACATACTAAAAGCTCGTATAGAAGAAATTTCGAAAGAAATAAAAAATTTACATATTTCAAAGTTAGAAACCTTTCATCATTTTGCTTTGGAAAGGTTAGCCTCTCAGTTTTTCTCTAGTTTTCAAATCATTTATGATCTATTAGAAAGAATAGAAGTTGCCATTAGCTTTTCCAAGCTGAACGTTCTTCATAACGCCATAGCAGACCCACATGAACTGCTCTCTGAATTATTATCAGCCAATAAGCAATTGAACGACAACAAATTTCCTTTTGATATATCAATACAAAATATTTTACTATATGAGAAAGTTGTTACAATTAAAAGTTACAGCAAAGACAACACTGTAGTATTTGCTTTAGAAATACCAATTGTAGAAATTCACGATTATAAATTCTATCATTTGTACTCCTTACCAACTCCCTCCTTAAACTCCTTCAAAGTGATAATCCCGCAATCAAAATATCTGCTGCTAAATGACCAGTCATATGCCTTTTCCGACGTCAACTGCCATGCTGTTGCTCAAGAAAGATTTATTTGTCAAGACGTTCAACTAGAAGAGACAAACGAAAATTCACCCTGTGAAGTTCAATTAATGAAGTATTCCCAGAATGTAAATGTGTGCCACCAAATACCCTTAACCATCAGTACGATTAAAATACAGAAATTGGAGAATAACAAATGGATCGTCATAATACCTAAAAACACGGTTGCTATTCAAAAGTGTGGAGCAGACCAAGACAATGTCCTTCTCAACGGTAGCTATCTGATAGAGCTTAAAAACCAATGTGAAATTTTAATCAACTAATTTGTGCTAAAAACTTTTATTAGTGAAGCGCCTATGTATAAAGTTATGGAATTACTTTATGTAAATTCAAAACTAAATAGTGAAATAACAGTGAGCGACAATATTAAACCTATAGAATTAGATCCTGTACGTTTAGATGAAATAAGTAGTGTTTACAGACTTTTACAAAATGACAAAATTGAATTAAGCAAGTTAGATAAATCTGCAGTACATTTTAGTAGTGTTAGTACTTATACTATAATTTTGTATTTGTTAATTTGCTTAGCAATAATGTATGTAGTATATAGATATCTGTTAGTGAAATTGTTATTTAAAAAAGGAAATAGTAAGGTACCTAAAATAGATCTTAGACAGGAAACTAAGAACTACCCTGGGCTATCGGACATTGGTTCCCCATAGTCCTCATTTAGGGCTGGAGGAGTTATGAAAATAGAAATAGCAAACTATGCAAATAGAAAAAGCATTAGACAGAAAGCGATAAATAGAGGTAGCATTGACTTTAGTACTTAGATCGTTACGCGCATTGCAAATTGTAAGACGTATTAACGTTTCTCCTGTGAACAAAATTGTTTCAATCTTATGTAAACTTTTTTAAAAGGCGTTTCCGAGAGAGGCCCACATAATTTGCACCTAGATCGTGGCATCCCACATAACATATAGCAACTTTGAATTTGCCTATAACTAAAACGCTACAGGGTCCTACAACCTAAAACGACCATATATTCCCAAAAGTGGTGGACATGCAACTACGCAACAGTGAGTGGGAGAATAAGGATTCCTTCCAATATCGATAAGAAGAAGTCGATCAAGCTAACAAGATACGTATACAGGATATAGTGGGAGAGCCGCGATTAAAAGATTGTCACAAGCTGCAAGAATTATATGAAGGAATGGATCTGGATGTCGGTGGAATCAAAGACTTTATATATAGAGATAAACTTCGGTACATTTTACAATTTGAAAACCTAGGCGGTCTCTATGTATCAAACTATTGGCTAGAAAAAAAGATATAGGATTTGGGTGTCCATTTAAATTTAAAGCTGCGAATAAAATTAGATAAAATTGAAACCACTTCAAACAAACATAAAGAAAGGATTGTTTTCTGTGTATAACTTTGTATTAAAATTAAGTTTAAATGGCTCCATGCTTGGTATTAAATATTTTTAAATTTTGTTATGTATAATGTCAGAATAAAAGTTTTACAATAGTATTACCTTGCTTTTTATTTATAAAAGGCTATGACGTTACCACGACTTTGGAAAGGTAGCCGAAACTAGGTAACCGCGAGCATAGGGAAGTGATGATTTTACCTATATGGTGGTTGTAAAGGTTGGGCCTAAATTATAGGGGTTAGATTACCGATTTTTAGAGTAGGGAAAGTGAGGGTAAGAACGAAGCAGGAAAAATCCCCTTCTCACCCACAAGGAGGTCCTCAAGGAGAGAGCAAAGAGGGAGCAAGGAGGAAATCCTTTAAAATAAGACTTAGCAGATCCACCTTATGGGAATTTACATGTAAAAACCTAGGTTAGTTATGAATCGGGAGGATCGGGTGGATAGCGAGGAATGTGGATCTGTCCCAGGATGTCCCTATGCTACTACAATCGACTTAGTGTACTTCTATATACATGTGTTTGTTCCTGTTCGTGCTTTTTAACACGCGCTATTGTAAATAATTAGTTATAGGGGCGTGTATTAGTTGCTAGTATTGTAAATATATGTTATTTTTGCTTGTGTTTATACTGAAGTATGTCCTGTTAGAAAGCACCACCCGTCTTGGTATCAATGTCAATCATCTGATAAGTAAACTGTTGCCACATCCTGAAATTTTAGCAACATCCCTAGTACTCAACAAAATGTATTTGCGATCCAATCGAACTAAACCGCATTTATATAATAAAACTTTTATTGCTTACCTTTTTTTAATTTGCTTTTTGCACTTAGCATATCTGCCAAATGTTTTAGGTATGAACTTTCTACATATTATTTATTGCTTCTCTCATAGTACGTCTCATAAGGTCTATTTAGAATTTATAATTGCTAGAGGGTAATTGATCTGAAGTGTACTTAAAATTATAAGACTGTTTTTCACCGCATGTAAGAGACACTCGGATACAGACACCGTTTTGAAAAATTTTATGCATGTTATGTGTTAATTCATCTTATATTCTTTACGCCGTTGACTGCTGTGCCTAGAATACAAAATGAGTACTTATTATTTATTGCAAGCACGAGATATCCATATTCATCAGTTCAGAGTTTGTTACAAATATTCATCAACGATTTCAAATGCACCAAATTGTTCTAGTTTGCAAAACCAAGTCGACGCCAAACCTCAGACATATTAATATTACCAAGCAGTTTGTTGTACGCGCACTTAGATCCGCATTTTAATTTCGCTCCAATTCGCAGCGAGGGGTTCAACTTTATGCGAATTTAAAAAATAAATTACTCGGGAGGATATATTTACTGTACGCCAAAGAACATTTTTGTTGAATTTGTATAAATTATGCGTGGAAATATTCATGTAGATCTCATAAATTATAAGAAACTGCACAGAAGTATGCAAATATCACGTTAGTAGCAGTGTTGGGTATGATAAAATAATTGGAAAAAAATGTGGATGTTAAAAGGCGGTTAGTTATTGTAATTTATATACCAGCAGAAGAAAGTTCAGCATAATTGAAATACATTTATTTTAATTTCTCACATTAAATTAGCGGTTATTTTAAGATTAAGTTTCGCATGAATAAAAAGTATGATTAACCGCAATTGTACGTTTACAGCATTTATGCTGTCCATTCCATTAAATCATTTTATTGAAGATGGCATACATCTTGGTAATAGATATCATTAATGCTTGCGCCTTTCGAAAATATTACACTAGAATATAAACCTCATTTACCCAGATCCTGTTGCTTATTATTTCAATTGCAGTAATATGAATTTTTTATCTGGAATTGCAATTTAATACAAGACTTTGTTAGAGTTAAAGCTATAGTTACGTTACGAATTTCGATTTGCCAAGAAGGGGCGGGAACACCATAACAATTTTAAAAGTACACCGGCTAACTAGAGTGATGCGGGAATGGGTTTCTATGGAAAAAAAGATATGCAACTAAGATTATGAAATGTAAAATGGTCCAAATACATAACTACTTTACAGGTACTCAATCTTGAAAGGTTTTACTAATTGTCTAAAATTAAAGGGCGCAAAAACGCTTGGCCCAGCAATTTCTTCGATATGTTGTAACGAATACGATTTCATGCTTTATTAATGTACGCTTTTGTTATAAATATTTATTTAACAAAAATCCTTTAATATACAGAAAACACCAAATTCCTATTTCAACAATATAATATCTATTTGTTACTTAGAACTCCATCTATGTCTATGGACTCGAAGTAGAATTTAGGTTTCCTTTTATTTGTGTATGTGTTGATGCAACAACCCAGTTTTGCGCGTGCTTTAGTAATAAATTGCTTTGTGGTTAAAGTTCGTCATTAAAAGTACGGATGTGATCAGATAAACACGTTTGTAGCAAGGTGGGCCAGCAGGTTTTGAAAACATGCAGTCCCAAAGGCGGGCGGCATGGTCCCAACGAATACCGTTAGTAGTAAATCATTGTTTAATCGATCTATTGTAGCCTTAGAGTAAACATCATCACGCGCAAGTTTTATGTAAATACGTAATATGTAAAGTATTTTTAATTATGGAATGCAACACAGTCTAATTGTTATGGAACACTAAAACACAAGTTTTTTTATTATGCAGTATCGAAAGTTCAAATTCTCGAGTGTTACAATCTTATGAAGTATTGAAGGATTTCCCGTCAATTTTGTTTTGTATAGAAGTCAAGCTGTAATGCCAAACACGTGTAAACCTCGCGCACCTGTTGGTGGAATTGCACACAATAGTTAACGAAAGATGACGTCTAGAGGATTATTTGGGGTGAGTGCCTTCCAATTCTATTCTTGTTTCTCCGAACCACTACTGGAAAAAAATAATTTTCTGTAAATTTTATATAGTGATTTAAATTGGTACACGTAATTTTCTGTTCAGAATATAATAGTTAGATATTGTATAAATGTTCGTAAGAACGCAAAGAAATTTCTATAAGTTAACTTTATTTGAATTTAAAAGGATACATTAAAATGTCTTGTAACTAAGCAAGTGACCCGTTAGTATTTGTTTGTTACATTATAAAATCTATTTTTTTTGACAGCACAATTGAAATACAGATTAGTTCAGATCATAAGTATTTTTGACCTTTGATTCAAGGAATTAAATTAATTAAAAATGTAAGTTCTGCAGTTCATGAAAAGTCAATAGATTTAATTAAGTATATGTAAACCAAAACAGGATCCTTTTTCGGTATCAAACACAAGTTGTGGAACATTATCAATAACACATTAATTTTCCTAAAGAATTATAATAAATTAGCACTTGCAAAATTCATACAAATAATAAGAGACTACTCTTATACATTATTAAAGGTAGATATATAAAAAGCTTCAATACGTTTAAAAATTGTACAAACGATGTATATATATATATATATATATATATATATATATATATATATATTAATAGAGAGAAATAATCCACATTTGGAATGCAAATGAATGCTTAATATATATTAATAGTTATTAAGATGAAATGAAAACCCAACTTTTGTATTTAAAGTTGAATTACCATTTCAAATCGAACTAGTAATTGAAAACCACTAAAAGAACGGCTACAGCAGGGTAGAAAATTAATTAATTACATCAAATAATTTTAATCACCGTGTAGAAAGAAGCTTTGGGAAAAGGTACGCGTTATTAAAACCGTGAAGCATAAAAAATCATACGTTTCATTAAAAATAAGGGATTTAAATTATTTACTAGACGCATTCTGTAAAAAGAAGCAGAATTAAAATGCTCAACATTAAACAAAATGTACAAATAATAATTAATATTTAATTAGGATTCACTAAAAATTAAAGGGTAGAAGTCAATGCCATTCATTATTATTGTAATTGGAGTTAATTGAACGATTATTAAGGTATAATAAGCATAAAAGCCTGTGGAAAGTCCAAAGTTGATAAACAAATCGCTAATAGGAAGCTTAAAATAAGTGGAATATCCCAAATCCTAAAAGTGTTATTTAGAAGTATTACGATTGAACACCTGCGTATTTTTAAAAATCACGTTCTGCTTAAATTTTGTAGATAACAAATGGTTACAGAGAATGTTGGAGAAACCGTCGCTTAATATTTACGGGAAATGCTAATAAAGTGGGTTATTTAACAGTCCACGTGGATTGTACACAGCCGATAATAAAGAATATCGATTTGTACCACTCAGAACAGAGTAGATAGAGACGGATAATATGCGCAAGACAGAGACACGGATAATTAAAGGCGTGATTTGAGCAACGTCACTGGGTTGCGATTGGTTGAAAATAAGAGGCAAACATGAGAGGTGTAAAATTAACATTTCTGTATAAAATTTAATTAGTTGCTCTCAGACGTTGCGTGCCGTGTGGAAAATTTCTGAGATTTAACTGGCGCGAGTGCAAATTTAATAAGAATCGCTGTGCCCGACTGTCGAAAGGGAACATAGTATGCGAAATTCTGGAAATTGTCCGTTTGCGGGACAAAACCGACGTACGGGCGGGCTATTATATAAACCCGGACTTTAAACAGTTTCGCTCTCTTAGATTTTCGATTTGATTCAATACTTTAAACAGTTTGCTTTTATATTTTGGTGATTATTGAATACTTTAACACAGTTTGCTTTTGACGTGCTACGATACAAGTTGTTATGCATTAGTGCACTTAGAAAAGAAGATACAAGGTAATAAAGTCTAGTTATAGTTGCGAGTATTACTGTACCAATTATCGAAATTAGTACATGATAAACAAAAGTAGGCAGTTTTGGGGTATAGCGTGAAAGAAGTATGAATTTCTTTGCTATTTTTCGGGGGTGTTAATAGTCAAATGTTATTCGTAATCGTGATTGGATCCACAAAACAAGATTTTGGATATACTTAGATGAGTTCCGGAGAAGCTCTGAAACAACTTTAGATGAATGGTGGTGTAGAAAAGTTTAAAAGACGACCAGGAATCTGAGGACAGAAACATAACCCAGTTGGAATGGTAAAATTAGCAAGGATGATGTACATTGAAGCCACCAGTGCAGTAACCTTCAGGTAAATTATACAATTTTGTTCGAACTTTGATGTTTTTGGTGTGTGTTGAATAACTTTATAATTTGTTTGATAAAAAAAATAGACAGTAATGAATTTGTACCAACAACAAATTTTTAATCTTAAGGTGAAATTTTCTTGTTTAAGTAGAAAGGAGTATTTAGCAGTTTAAGTTCTTGATTATGATGAAAATTTGGGTCTGTCTTTGAGCTCAATTAGACTAACATGTTTGATTAACGTAAAGGGGTGGGAGATGCTCCCTTTGTACTCAGACTCAGGTCTGCAAATATTGTTAAATTAATTAGTAGGCATCCTACCAGGACTTTAATTCTGGATGCAAATTAACACTGATGACAAATTTAAACTTGAAATTTTATTATACTGAAATTTATGCTGAAATTTAATTTTGAAATTTTAATGTATTATGAATATTGATGTAAATAGAGTTAACGTTGATGTTTGTGGTAGGAATGTGTTTGTTTTTTTTTATGAATGAGGATGAAAGTTTTAACTAGGTGAGCAGCCGAGGCGGAAAGAGTAAAAAGGCGACTATCAGAAGCGATTCAACAGGGCGAGAATCACAGCAAATCTAGGTGCCAAATTCGAGAGGTTCGAATATCTTTTTTTACTCTGGTGAGGCTTTTTTGTAGGATTCACAGCAATATATATATATATATATATATATATATATATATATTTCTCTAAATCAATAGAAAGTGCCCTAAGTTGTTCTAAAGCTTCCTTTGATTGAAGTCAACAATAATTTTCCCATAAAAGCAAGCAACCAAAATCTATAAAATTCTTTGTAGTGTAGAAGGATAGGTTATTGATATTGTATTGGTAAAATTTTTTTGAGGTATAATCTTAACTAGTTAATCTTTTTGGAATTAATTTTTTTGTGATAAATTGACTAAGCTCTAATGTAGCCCTAGCTCTAAAATGCTATGAAGTGATTAAGTTTTCGAATAGTACGAGATCGTCGTTCCAATTCCAGTTTGCAGAGTCACAAGTAAGTATTATGTTTCTATGTTTTGCTCGTTAAGGAAATTTTTGAAGATTTCCGTATCTTATCTTCGGATTGTTTCTCATTATAGTTATTATTAAGATACGGTGGCGTCAATTAAAAAATTCATTTATTATCGTATACCATTCTACGACCCTAGCTCATAGCTCTGCCCTAAGTTGAAAAAGCTTAGCTGGCTGGAAGATCTCTTTAGAGGGTCCTATTATACTCAATGCCATTTCTCATACTCTTTACCCCGAGCTTAAACTTTAGACAGGAACCCCTCTCAATTTATAGAGGATCTGCCGCCTATAAGGTAGAGTAGTTACATTAGTATAAAAAAACGTGTAACAATGTTCGCTACCCGAAAGACGGTTTTTCGGATAGGTCCTTTCGCTTTCGATGTTCCAAAATCTCGTTGCCTCAACTGTTACTTTTAGTAACCATGCGTCTAAAACAGTCACTGACTTTGGACCAGACTTCAGAAATTTTTTAAATAAAGGTTTTTCCCAGATACGACTCCATCACTGGGGTAACCGGATATCCTCCCACAATGATCACCGTACCTATCTTATAAATAACTCAAATAAAATTCCATCTAAGTTTAAACTCTATTAACACTAATTTTTGATAATGTATTTGCACGTACATCAACCTTAAAAAAACTAATTCACTTCCATCTCTCTAGGTATTATTTTTAGAGCTCCTTAAATGTACTAGATTCATAAATTGCTTTATACGACATTTTTGGAAATGCCCTTAGCTACCATACTTGGAAATACATAGCACAGTACCGACTTCTGCTTTCGACATTCCAAAGTCCATTAAAAATGTGTAGTTTACACAACGAAATTTAAGAGCAATACATCCAACAATTACAGCATACGTTTGATTTAATACGCACATCTTTCTTAGCGTTTGAAAAGTTTTAAACCTCTTTTCCAATAATTTTACACTTAAATTTAAACAACTAATTCCGGCACTCTACAAAATAACTACAACCCACATTCACAAGTTTGCAGTACTTTTTTTTCAAGCATCAACCAAAATAAAACTAGAAAAGCTCAGAACAGTACTCATAGTTTTGTAATTTAGGGACTTATTCTGGGTACAAAGGTCTACAATTTTGGTGATTTAATATCCAAAATATAGTTGTTAAGTGAAAACTTACTTATCACTTTTTTAATACACCACTTACGCGATTTAGTTCGACGTTTAGCGCGTTGACTGACATAATACTAAACAAGACCATTGCGGGGTGCCAATTGTTCATTTTTTAAAAATAATGTGTGAATATTAAAACGATTATTTTTTATCTAATATATTTTGAATTATTGTTGAGGTTTTTCTGATAAAATATGATATGAAACGTGACTACCCACGTGTCACATGGTACTAGGCAGGCGTCCGTAAGCATGCGCAATGTACACGTGTTAGTTCTTAGTATTCGTTTGTGAGAGTTGGTTAGTGTTTGTGTTGCTATTTTTTATAAAACCAAACAGTTTCTTTTTAAAAAATGTATGATTTAACATTACCCACACACGTAATGTATGGTTCCTATTTAAGAGATAATGCAGACAGTGATAGAGACTTTAGTGTTTCTGATACAGATGCATACCTTCCTTTATCTAAATCATCAACCAGTTCTAATGAAAGCATTTCTGATAGTGAATCAAATCATTATTCCGATAGTGATGATGACAACGATCTACTAAGTCCACGATGAAGAGGTGCAAGTGTAAGTGGTACTAGTAGAAAAAATTTTGAATGTTCCGGTAATCCTGGCACTCCAGTGGTAAAATTAATTTACACCAAGAATATTCAACCAATGCATGTATCTAATATATGGTAATAGATTATATAAATGAATTAATTGTCAAAGAATCGAATAATAATGCAAACCAGTCTCTTACTGCTGCTTTGCATAGTGAAAAATCTTGTTTGAAATTCTGAAGAGATACGGATATAGCAGAGGTACAAAAATTTTTTGGAATTGTAATGTACGTGGGCCTTCTAAAGTTTCCTAATATCTTGCAATATTGAAGTACAGGGATATTTCACAAAAATGCATTTGTCCCGATAGTGATGTCACGAAATCGATTTCGGTTGCTTTTACGAATGATACAGTTTTAAAATAATACAAATTCGAGAACGAGCATACTATATAAAGTTTAAGAAGTGCGTGATATGCTTCAAGCTAATTTTGTATCGGCAGGAATTCCTGGTAAGTTACTAGCAGTCAATGAAACTATGGTCTAATGGCGTGGTCGTCTGGAAAAGCTCTACAAATTATGTTACACTTCCACAAGCTACGTGTATTCCGGAAAATGTACCTCAGTGGCAAATAGTAATGTAGCACATTCCACTAAAATAGCTATAAAACTAGCCAAACATTTCTCGGAAGAGGGTAGAATGTCGCAACAGATAATTTTTATACATCCGTGTCTATAGCGAAAATGTTGATCCTAAGAAAAAAACATCTGTTAGGTACAGTACAATTCATTGGCAGTGAAGATAATAATGGTATAGTTGTTAGAAGGACAAACAAGAAGTTCGTATTTTGAATACTCTACACAGATTAGAGATGGTTAGCACAGGAACAAAAATCGTTGTGGCGAAGACATAATGAAACCAAAGATGGTTCTTGTCTACAACTCTGCAAAGCAAGGAACAGATATTTCGTGACCAAATGGCCAGTTACTTCACACCACTGCAAAAAACTATATCTTGGTATCACAAACTTGCGTTTGAGTATATTTTGAATAGTGCCTTAGTAAATGCCCTTATAATTTACAAAGACATTCAAAAAAGAATACACAAATGATGGATTTTGAGAAATCTATTATTGAATCTTCAGTTGAAAAATGAAATAAACAAATGACCTATTACCTACTTAACACTAGCGAACCCTCTAAGAAGATACTGCACCCAATGCTAAACGAGGAAGTTGGTCGACGGAAACCAATGCGTTTCCAATTAAATATTAATGAATAATTTGCCAGGCATGTGAAAAGTAATACGAGCATAGGGAACAAAAATCAATATAAATTGTAGGTTATTTTGAAAAAAGAAAAGCCCGTAACCGGTTTCACTTGTTCTTGTAGATCATCAAACGAACACATCTCTTTTTGCAAAACAACCAAGTTCTGGGTTAATACACAAATTTAGGTATATTTATAGTGCAAATGCTTCTCATGCGCCCTCTAAACTCGAATATAAGTAACTAACATCGATGACTGTTTCCAGTTTCCGACGTGATAGTGTAGATGGCATTGCCAGATTAAGAATGTCATTCGACACGACGCTAATATTACCGATTTTATATAACTTCAAAAGCGTGTTAAAAGAACAAATTATAATTTTCATAATTGGTGCATAGGTTTTTACGTTGCACGCGATCCGCTATAGTAGTATACTTGAAAAAATTAAAGTTTTAAGCCTATTAGGTGTAAAGGTTAAAAACTCTTTGTCGACGGCTAACTTGGCTATTACCCCAAGAGAGAGTGAGAAATAGATTTAGGTTGAAATTTTCTTAGTTAAACGAAAAACAATTTAATCTAAAGTTAGACGCTAACGTATCTAGCAATTATTAATTAAATATGGTAGACAGAAAACCCTTTCGTATTTGTTACTTCTGAATTTTTCTATTTAAATTCCTGGATTAACTTAAGCATAATTGATCAGACGTCTTCAACACGGAAACATTTTTAACAAAAATTTTCTTACAAAAAGAAATACTTGCGTGATAACACATCTATTTCATAACAAATAATCAACTCAAATTACAACCACATTTAACAATTAAATTATATCACAAATACTTTAGTTTGGACTATTTGAACAGGATTTTTTTATTTATTTGTAGCCTTTATGAATGTCAGATGTAGTAGCCATTTACAAATTTGAACGTTTAATTTAAAAATCTGGAATTTTAGGCAATCTTAATACAAATCTTATTTGGTTACTGTCAAAACATAATTTCGTTTACACTTCTCATAAGTGAGAGACATTCCATTATTACAAAAATTTAAGGAGTGGTTTTTTACAAAATATATGTAGTTAGTGCTATTAAGGTTTTCAACAAACGGATCTCGTGAACTGAAACGATGAGGTTTTTACAGCAAGCAATTTGACCATACATGAAGAAGGAGATTATTTAACACAACTTGTTTTCTTCTAAAAATCCGGTAAAGGATTCAGCAAAAGTTGCGGACTTGCTCTTAATCCACAGGTTGCAGACTGCTACCCGTGCGCTGAAACCTTATCTTCTGCTGTTCACTTGCAGGTATTGAATACAAAACATTCCAGATTGACCCTAAATTGTCGTACTATTGCCTTGTGGGTTTTTGCGCTGAAAGAATATAAATTAAGGCACTGTCTGACTTTTCACCACTAATTTTTACTGTCGACGACTTCCATCCTACCTTGCCCGAAGAATAACGTGGAAGTGATCTAATTAGGGGAACAACTTATGAAGTCACTTCGACTTAGGGAATTTTTATTTCCCCCTGGATTTTATGCTAATCTGAACAAATGCTTGACGACCACGCGCCGAGTTTATGTAAAAAGTTGATAACCTTGACATATGTGAATAATTAGTTATTTTCTCAGAATTTTAATTACAAGGATGTTATTTAAAGTGTTCTAAGCAAGGTTTCAAATCACCTGAGATATTTTCAACATTATTATTGTAACAAAATGTGGAGTTTAGCCTTGCGATTTAATTAAATAAACATGACTTGGCACGGTTTCCCAACCTAGTGCACTTTGGCTGACTGTCAACAATCGACATCCAATGACTATTGCCACGAGTTTTAAACAAGGAATTCTGAATGATTAGGTCGGTGATACCCGTGATTTTGCTTGCAAGTTACTGACGTTGACTCATTCGTCGTCTAAAATTCTGACCTAGAGTACCGTCGCATATGACGATTTAGATGCGTCACAAAAGCAATGTAACTCATTTGCTTTTCCTTCCTTCAACGTTCCTCTTATGCATCTACGTATACGAATGAAATCAATATTACGCATTCCTCTTGTCCAAGTAACAAATTCTTCTAAGATACAGGTGAGCAAAATATCATTCCATAAGCTTCTTATACTCTCCACGCCTCTTGGAGCAATCTTTTGGGGGTGAGAGTAACCAAACCCAAGAATCCTATCGGATCAAAAATGGACTACGCGACTGAGGGCAACTATTTTTGGAATATGTCTACGAAACGTCGATTCTCGGAATTGTGACGTGCTTTTCTTCACTACTGTTTGTTTCCATTTTCGTACAGCTCTTGACAGTGTACCGACTCTGGAACCTCCACAGACAGAACTCTTTTATAGTCTCAAGTCCATCAATGCCAGAGACAAGACAGTGGTAGCTTCTTCAAGATTACTTAACTCCTCCTTATTCGCCACTGATGTGACACAATTGTCGGCATAAGGGAATTTCAGAAGTTGAGTGATGATGGTGATCTTCTTCATTCACCACTGATGTGACACAATTATCGGCGTAAAGGGTTTCAGAAGTTGAGTGATGATGGTGAAATTTCCTATGTTCCTTTCCAAATTAAAGGTAATGACCGCGAGTAACAAAAATGGACTACAATTCAAACCGAACACTACTCTTATGCGGCGGTAAACAATCAACTTGTTTGGGTCGTCGTCCTCACACAACATGAAATTGATCGACCAGATCGCTTTATCCCTATCATTAAGAAAGTTTTCTTGATATCCACAATCACCCCAATGTTTCAAAACCGAAGACGTAACAATAGGGGCGGGATTGAGTTCCAACAGATTTTGTCCTTTGTCCTGACAGTCGTTAAGCAACGGCCTGTTTCTAACTTTACAGAATTCGTCATAGACTGGACATACTGGAATGGTTATACTTACTTTGAAGACTGCGCAATAAGAGAGGTAGTGCATTAAACGATGGTTGTAGGAGTCTTTAACTACCTCTATAATGTCTTCATTTAACCGGTCTTTGAAGACCTTTTGATAGTCTTTCAGTCTATCTGTTAATCGCAATCTATACACAGCACTTTTGAGTCCATGCTCTGCTACTTGTCGATTGGTAGATAATTTTGACTTTAGCCCAACCCATGGCAGTGACTCTTTGTACCTTCCGTCCTCATCGATCTGTGTTTTGAAAATGCCTTCGTCCAGCAACTCTTTCTTCTGTCTCTGGTTGGTCGTGATGAGTTCTAATATTCCAAGTACTTCTACAACCCATATATCGTTTACTCACGTTTGAACCGAAATTAACGTTGTAACCATATTAGCTACCGCTTCCGGTTGGCTACGCTTTTGAAGTATGTAACGGAACGATTATTGTCCATCCCAATATAGTTTCGTAAGCTATTAGACGACACTTCAGCTTAACAGCCTTTGCATTCATCACCTTAGCATAACAATCACCTCCAATTAGAACATCGGTATCAGGACGATTATCGGCGTAATCACTAATTCACACTCTCATTTCAGAAAGTTCCTTCAACGATGGACCTCGTATCAACCTTGCTATACTTCCAAAAGAATTTCTTGATCCACAGCATCAACAGTAACTGAATTGGCGACTTTGATGCTATATAGAGGCACTTGGAATCTATTGGGATGAACAACGCCTGTAGGGCCCCCACCGAAAATAACGTGCTGAATTTCTTCTAATCATGTTTAGCTTTTTGATTAAATTCCTCGTGACATACGTACCTTGCGATATTCTCTCTTTATTTTGGTATTTTACTTTACAAACAATGGCCTGGGGTAAAACTTTTTTCAAGGACGATTGGCAACTCATGTCGATTGACGCTTCATCAGGTTTTATGCTTTCTGTTTATCATTAACGATCTCATCGCGCTTGCAAATTACTTTATTTTATAGCACTGGACACATGTTAGAGAAATGGCGTTTCGAAAACACCGCACACTAGACCGCTCCTTTACCAGGGATGAGGCACACATAACATAAGTTGTCTTTCCTCAACGTTTCTTGCTCTTGTTCCAACGGCATCTTCAAAGATTTGATGCATTGCGCAGAATATGCATTTTCTTTTAATTCCTCCAACGATTATGTCGTGAGCATTAAGTATATCTCCTTCGAACTTGTCAACCGACCGGTGAAGATTTGTTCCAGGTTTATTGAAGCTAAACCCTTAACATGCCAGATATACTCTCTCTTTCCCTTCCACCTCGTCTCTCAAAAAATGCATAAGAAAGCGTAAGCGTGACGTGTCTAGTTCTGTTGCGTCCCTCTTAGTGTGGCTACTTCGATGCAAACCTCTGAGAGTTTCCTCCGGCAAGCGTGATTCAACCAGTGGGAGCGGAATGGCAGCGCACTTATCTGTGGTTACACTAAGATCCTCTAACGCGCACAGGAATGTTCAAGTTTATCGTAGATACCAGTTAATGTTACTTTTCCATTTTTAATAGATATTTTAATAACAATCTTGAGCAACTCTGTGACATAAACTTCCACCAGCAATGATTCCCTCCCAAACGTGCAGCGCAAATCCTCGATTGTCTTTTCATGGTTCTCTTTAGACTGGGGTAAATGTAGACAACTTCTTCGGTTCTGGAGCTTTTAGTCATACTTTGCACAAAATATTGAAATTTATCAATTTTACTCAAGTTGTCATCTTCATGCATCTTAGAAAACTGAGCCCAAAATTAAATCCATTCTTTAGTCTCTCCGTCAAACTTTTTGATTTCGATTTTACGTTGTTTGTACCGCTTCTAATCTCCGATTCCGGTTGCCAAACTCACAACACTACCAGCTGAGGATGGTATGAAGGCGGCTCCGTGGCGTAGTGGTATGTGTGTGACTACTACGCCCTAGGTCCCGGGTTCAAATCCCGACACGGTCCGCTTGAAAAATGTTAGGCGAGCATTTTTCACAAAAATACACCCTCGTTCGGATGAGAGGTAAAATGGAGGTCCCGTGTGTGAGTGTTGTCACGCACGTTAAAGATCCTTACCTTGCTTGGAACAGCAAGGATTCGGCAAAATTCAAAATTTTCCAGGTAAAAAAAACTCGCTTCCTGGCCAATGTAGTACCTTCGGGTGGAGCATTGGAAAATCACATGTAATGAGGATGGTATGCGAGGAAAGTGTTTGTTGAAGGCCATTTCTATTATTTTTCTAACTCGAACGACTTTGGTTTTATACTCAGATACATCATACTATTCTTTTTCATAAACTTCGTCCGCTATATTGCCCTTCACTATCTGCATCAGTATTTGCTCATCCTGAATTTGAAGAGAGGTGTGGGTTTTGTTGATCAGCTCTAGCAATTCCTATAGGCGTTCTAGAGCTGGCGCCGCTCCCTCACAAATGAACTTGGCCTAAACCTGGTGATCGGAGCACTCATTGGAGCTCGTCTTTTCTTAATAGCGTCCATTTCGGCGTTCGTTGACGAATTGCGCTTATATTGTTAGTTACTTCAATCACTCAGTACTGAATCACGTTGGGGTCGCAACAAAATGTTGGAAAAGCCACGGTCCTATCAGGTTGAACGTGACCCACACAATTAACTTCGTTACAAATTTTTCGACACAAAAAGAATCTAAAGCCAGAGTTCGAAAAATGTTTTTATTTGATATCAATAAAAAAACTGCCAATTCTCATCTAGCCTACCTTTTTTCACTTTTTTAACAATATTCAAGTACACCAGATAGGTTATCAGAACAACTCGCTGTACTATCATTGTCTGAAGTGTCAAAAATGGGGAGCTTCCGAAATCGTTGAAGTTATCCTGCTTTAAAGCGATCTTGAAAAATAAACCTGTAGAGAAAGTATTAGAGAGAAAAATCCGAAAATACCATGTAATATATAGTAACCGCAACGGAGTAACTATCAACAAAAACATTTGTAGAAACCGTGGAACGTGATACGTCATTGATACAATCTATTACATAATTTACCGCAACAGCGTAATTGTGCAAATACTGCAAATTCATATCTAACAGTTTTATAAGGTTATTACTTATAGTTCAGAGCCTTCGGAGACAAACTGCTCCCAGAGTTCTTGCGGTTCGGTTTTCTCATATTGTTAATTGCGCTGCTGCTCCCAATTTCCATTAGTAACCTAGAAGAAAGAAAAAGATGAGTACATTAATTAGAACACTTCATTAACATAAACGATACTCTCAAACACAACCGTTTCCGTCAGGTTCCAGTACTATGACGTTTTATTTTAGTCCATGTATATTATCCCCATCTGTCTAAGCATGTCTTCGTCACTCTGGGGATAGGCTTATTTAAATTGGCAGATGTTTGACAGCCAGTTGGAATAAAGAACTTCGACACTGCAACAACGCGTGTTCGCATTTCATTACCCGAGGGCGATAAGAATCCCAGAGGTCTTTTTAACCTATTTTTAAATAAAATCATTTTAAGCTTATAATAATGAATCTAATTATTTATAAAATAAGCAGAATTGGATTCAGAAAACAAAGCAAATTTTTTCGCTTGTGTAGTAAATAGCGTAAATTTAATAAATATAGGAAATGGAAACTTGTCATCAAATGATTGAAAAAGACTTGTTACGGGTTAATTTACTTAACGCGTAACAATTACTGCAATAAAAAAACAGAAATCCGTGTTCCTTCAAATTCCGGACAACTACCTACAATTTGAAGGCATTACTGATTAAAAAGAAGTTTTTAGGCCCCACCTGATATTTTTTAAAACAAGCCACACTATATAGGAAGCAGAAAACGAAGACGTATCCACTAATTAATACTTCAATATAGCGCTTACAATTATTTTTGCAGCAATTCACGCCAGCAACATATTTTTTCAGAATGCAAGAGACTTTCCTTAACCTAATATGCTACAGTTCTAAATTAAATTCTAAGTTTTAAAATATAGCTTTTTAACTAGTTACTGTTCAAACCTTTACTTAAGTATAAATATTTTAATATATAAAACATTCTACAAAAATATTTACAAAAACTAGGTAAGTATCTAAAACTTACCCTGTCTATTTGGCATCTAAATCTTTTTTACTAATTTACCCTTCAGGCCTATTGTAAAGCTAAAGTCAGTTAGGTTCTTTCTTTTAACTTATACTTTCCACCCAAGTTGTGTAAATTTTCTTTAAAAATATCAGTTATTAAAATTTCTAAAAAACTTTGATCAATTATAAAAACAAAAAGATAATATCGCAAGACAAACTCAAGATAGAGGTAAAATCCCGGAATAATTCCCAAGTTGTGTAATTCTTTCTTTAAAAATATCAGTTCTTAAAATTTCCAAAAATCTTTGTTCAATTATAAAAACAAAAAGATAATATCCCAAGACAAACTCAAGATAGAGGTAAAATTCCGAAATAATTTCCAAAAGTAATCGCATGGTGAAGGTATAACCCGGAGATATAGGTAGAATCACAAGATTATTCCCAAACATAATCCCAAGATAAAGGCAAAATCTTAAGAAAACTTTCGAAGGTAATCCACAAATAAAGATAAAACTCTAAAATAATTTTTAAAAGTAACTTCAAAATAGAGATAACATTTTAAGCTAAAGATAGCGACATATTTAGAACTAAATTTAGCGAGAAAAGAAAAGATAGAGCGGTATAAAAAAAGTAATAAGGCAAAGAGAAAGGAAAAAACTCGCATTATGCAAATTATGGTAGACGAGTTGGATAGAAAAGCGCTTCTCAATTCACCAAAACAAAGTCAGTAATCCCGAGTGGGGAACCACCACTCTTATGTGACAGGTGGTAGTTATTGTTTGAGACTGAAAACAGGCCCGTCGTATGAAAAAAAAAGACGGCAATGGAGACATGTGTATATGAAAAGATTATCTTTTCGTACAAGCGTCTTATAAAAGAAAGAAAGAGAAAGAGAAAGAGAAAGAGAAAGAGAAAGAGAAGAGAGAGAGAGAAGAGGAGAAAGAGAAGAGAGAGAAAGAGAAGAGAGAAGAGAAGAGAGGAAGAGAAGAGAGAAGAGAAAGAGAAAGAGAGAAGAGAAAGAGAAAGAGAGAAGAGAAAGAGAAAGAGAGAAGAGAAAGAGAGAAGAGGAGAAGAGGAGAAGAGAGAAAGAGAAAGAGAAAGAGAAAGAGAAAGAGAAAGAGAGAAGAGAAAGAGAAAGAGAAAGAGAAAGAGAAAGAGAAGAGAAAGAGAAAGAGAAAGAGAAGAGAAAGAGAAAGAGAAAGAGAAAGAGAAAGAGAAAGAGAAAGAGAAAGAGAAAGAGAAAGAGAAAGAGAAAGAGAAAGAGAAAGAGAAAGAGAAAGAGAAAGAGAAAGAGAAAGAGAAAGAGAAAGAGAAAGAGAAAGAGAAAGAGAAAGAGAAAGAGAAAGAGAAAGAGAAAGAGAAAGAGAAAGAGAAAGAGAAAGAGAAAGAGAGAAGGAGGAACAGGAAGTCTGAAACGCCCCTCCTTAGCAAATGAAACAAAAATGCAACCACTCCCTAGTATTCTAAAAAGTAGGCACACTCAACCCAAAGACGTCAAAAATCGATAAGGGAATGAATGGTATATATGATAATTTGACACAACCATAATCAAGAGAGGTATATAAAATATATATGTTAGACAAAAAAGAAATATCTTGGTCGCAAATAAAGAAGGGTAGCGTGGAGGAAGGAATAGGGTAAGGAATGAAAACTCCGGAATGAAAAAGACAAGAAATAGAAATTTTCCGTCTTTACAGCTGTGAATATTGACTATTTCCAAAAATAGGCATGGTTCTGGAATCTCATGTTTACCCTAAATTAAAATTTTTCCATGACAACACTTATACAAGGGACCTGCATTTTACCTCCCATCTGTACGAAGGGCGTATTTTTGGGAAAAATGTTCACATAATATTTTTAACAGGTCCGTGTCGGAAATCCAACCTGGGACCTTGTGATCAGCAGTCATACGCATCCAGTTTGATCCACGAAGCTGCCCAATTTCGCATAGCAGAAACCATTTTCTCGAATGCTCTTAGGCTCCTACTATGGAACGTTGTAACGTTTGGGCGTTGTTTAACAATTTTATAACAGAAGCATGTCATTCTTTTAAGGAAACTTTCAGAATTATTAAGCATATAATAGTAAATTTATTAATATAAGCATCCCAAATATAAGATTTTAGAAATTTTAGTTCAATAAATTTCATCCAAGGCTACAGTTCTAGTATATACAGTTGCAAATACAAAAAAAATCGTGGATATACTTAAATCCAGTGTAAAGCTTCAGATAGTGACACAGGAAAATTAACGCATATTAGATTACAGGTATGAGTTATTCATTTCATACAATAAATTACAATATATGCATTTATATTGCTTCGAAAAAAAAACACAAATGTAAATCTAAGTAAATAGCATGAGAAAATATACTTTCCCAGGTTGATTTAATAAACTCAATAGTAAGATTGTGCAATAACATAAAACCACTGACAATAAACACATCTGACTGAGTTTAAGTATAAATGAAAGCTTAGTATTTTGGAATGGATAACGAACGGATACGTAAAACAGTTGGTATTCAACTGTTAGTTTGTTTATTATAAACGACATTGTAATAAAAAATTTATTTCTTGCTTGATTTTTTATTATTAACTTTATCCTCGTGACTAAAAGTTAAAAAATTACACCTTTAAATTTCCTAAACCCTAACCTGATATCACAAGGTCGAGAATTTCTTCTTATTAATGTAAGCCCAAGGTAAAGTTGGATGGAGAATGGCTTGAGATAAAGAAAAACTCTTAAGACATAAACGGCTAGTCGAGTGTCAGCTCTGGGTAGATCATGAGCTTGGGTCATGGGTTGATAAAAGACCAAAAATATATTTAATGAACGCCACCGTATTTTTCAATACAATAATCAACAAAATTTAACTGTGCTTGTATAAGGGGAATGCGGAAACCTTATGTCAACACCACTAACATAGCCATAAAACCTGAATTTCACTCTTTAAAACACACTTACCAAGACCTCAAACACCAGATGTCATACAGATGTCTCGGCTTGACCTGTGAACAAACAAAGGTACAACATGGACACCATTTGTGTCCTCAAAAATATGTGCCAAAAATAAAATAATAGAATTTAGGCTTTTAAAATATATACCCAGGGAATTTGTTTTCATTACACACAATTTCTAATCAGGGATGACTTGCAATTTTTTTTTTCTTGAATTCTAAATAATAAAAAGTCACTCAAAAACAAAATAGATTCTATTTGGATAAATTTCTGGATTCATGTAATTATAATATTTAAATTCGTATCTCTTAAAAAATTTTCACTTAATTATTTTTCTAGAACAGAAATATACTAGTAAAGTTTTGCATTCAAAATTAGGAACATCTCTGAACGGATCTTTCTACACAATTTAAATATACTGGCTTGAAATTTTCTAAGTTACTCATAATACATAAGTTTCTTTAAATCAATGAAGTACTTCCTTGACCTTCACAATAAAATTTAATTATCAAAGTGCTGATATTGTAGAAGGTAATTACTCTAAGTTATCTTTATTTAACAGTGAGTACGCGAATCTCACATGTCGATGGAAAATGCAAGTTCATGACCTCAAAATATTTAAACATATTTTAACTTAAATTAAGACGACATGTGACGTCTAGATAAGACAACTGAATCTATGTTTTTATATATCTGACATAAAATGTCCTTCACAGCTTTACCAAATGTACACTTTGTGTACGTGTAAACATTCTGACACACAATACATTTGTTAATTAATTTGCTGTTTCATTAAAAGCTTTTTACGTTACTCAAATTTTTAATGTTATATTCTTTATTGCAATTTAATTAATGTTCAAAGTGATTAAATCCTAACGTACACTCACGTGCTACGAAACTGCTCTGAACGAAAGATATAGGACCTTGACCTTAGCTGTCGGAAATTTCCATAACCATCGAATATCAAAGTTCTTCGAAGTACAATTATTTCATAAAGAAACCAACCTCAGCTTGATTGCATTTAATTTTCCAACAAAATTTTAGCTCCAAAATTTACTTATTTGATGTTATTTATTGGTGAAGTTGAAATATACGGAACACATGTAATTACCTTCTTAAAATATTTCCTTAAGATACTACGTCAGGATATTGCGTTAAGATACTGCTTTAAGATATTGCTTTAAGATATTGCACTAAGATGAAAAATATTAGTATAATCTATTTAATTAATTTATACCAACTGTTTTAATGATGTCAAAAGGGGTTTCCATCTCCTTAGGCCTGCAGGGATCTACTGAACCGCTCTGAGTGAAGCTTATAGAAATTCATGCTCACGCTACAGCTGTTAGGCTCGACCTCCATACACCAAGAATCAATCAATTAATCTTCTTTTTTTTAACACTGTTAGAAGCCACGTGCTTACACACGGCCATCGCGACGCCACTTATCCTGCAGAGCAGCTTGCTCGTTCGAACGCTGATAATGAAGTGAACAAATTGACAACTCGACAGAGCTTAGTAACGAACTTTAGAGCATAAAGGTAAAAGAATCTATGTGTTATTATCAATTTTATGTATTAATTTCTGTTGGACGGTAATTCACAAATTAAATATTTTAAATTATAGCTGTTTTATTTTTATTTTAAAGAACGAAGTGTAACTAGAAAAAAAATACGTTACAACATATCCAATAATGGGAATTAATGAATGTCTTATAATTAAATATGAAAGCAGGAAAATTTGGAGTGGTAAATAGTTTGGCGATGGTTTGGATTTAATGTTTTTTAGGATATTTTTCTATAGCAATAACGAGCCAAATTTGTAATTAAGAAATTGTTTCTTGTAACTTGTATTGAAATTATTGCACGTTAATTTAAGTTTAGTTGAATTTTATTTCAATATATTCAGAATATAGGTTGAGTCAACTAATGGTATAGGATATCCAACTACTCTAGTGATGAAATATTTTTTAGAAAGCATATTATTTTGCAAGTTTAATTAATTATGACAGAATTAATATGTTTTAAGATATTTTTGAGCAAAGTATGAAGTGAAAAAATGTTGAACACAGAAGCAAGGGAGATTTATGCAGTAAATCTTCTTTCCTATAGAAATATTATCATAAGAAATTGCTGTGAAAATGCAGAAAAACGTTTCAGGATAGGTGTTAATGTAACTTATAGTTTTTGTTTTTAAGCCATGTTATTTATTATTTTAGTATTTTTTACTACTTTTCTTTTCTGATTTACATGAGGATCCCATTCTCGCACCATTGCAATTTGCCGACGAACCCTTGTATCTTTATGGGGTCCCCACGACTTCAGGGCTAATCAATATTATCTATCTTCATGCACATTTTACCCGTTACAATGTGTACGTCACGAAGTATAAGCATTTCGTTTATTTGTACAGAGAATATCTCTCTTTAATTAAAGTGCCTTAAAGTTCCGTTTTAATTCCTTATTTTATTTGTTATAATTGCACTTAATAGAAATTACAAATATACTTTTATTTGTCCACTTAGGTATCTCTAAGCTCAGCACCTCTACGTTTGCTCTATATTCAAGTTAAATAAAATTGGCGATAAAAATATTCGTCCTACATCCTTATTAATTTTAGAGTTTGCTCAACTATCTGTAGTGTCGTTTACTTCCCATATAAGCTGTAGATTTCTCGCCTGTCTTTGTGATGTATTCTTGCATCCTTTAAATTCTTAGACAGTTTATTACTCAACAGTACCGTAAGCCTAATTTTTTGAGACTCTAAAGCCAAACAACACCTACTGTGAAAGCATTTACGATGTGCTACATATCTTTTGCTTATTGTGAATTTTATTATCTTTTATAAGCCGTTGCCAGTCTTTTATTGATAAGTATATTGTTTCGGAGAGCAGTAAACCAAAGTTCAAGATATCCAGAAAGACACATGTAACACGTAAACAAGATAATTAAACTTATTCAATAACACACACGATAAGATAGTTGTTATTTAACATATTAGCTAAATAGTATCAAAAAGTAACGAGTCAAGAACAGTCGTTTCAATGCAAGACCAGAGAACATCACAATATTTATACGCAAAGTATTATGCTAATATTCCTCTTAACGGAGCACGTTTTTTGGTTTTTCGAGATGTTCCGAAACTTATAAAAACTTTCGTTAAAGGCACAACAACTTTAGACTACGGCTGCGGACCTGGTCATTTTACCCTAATTATGAAATCACTAGGTTTGGATGTTAAAGGCGTTGACATTAATGAGTACATGATTGCTGAATCAAAGAAGTTGGATCCTGATGGAAAATACGAAACCATTAATAGTGGGGAAGTGCATTCCGAGAATGAGACTTTTGATTTCGTATACGCTGGATATGTATTAGTTTATGCTAGTACAAAATCCGAAATGCAAAAAATTATAAACGAAATACATAGGATATTAAAACCAGGTGGAATATTTATAGCCTCTGTAGCGAATATCGATGCCTATAGATATAAATGGTTACATGATTACACCGATTTTACGGAAAACAAAGAACTTGTTAGTGGTAGCATGAAAATAACAAAAACGAATGAGATAAACTTATATCATTATTACTGGAGTGACGAAGATTATCGGGATATCTTTACTAAAGCTGGATTAAGTGTAATATATGCTCATATTCCATTGGGAAATGAGTCGGATGGCTTTCCTTGGATTAATGAAACTAAAGTTGGATACAGTACTATATATGTTTGCAAGAGAATGTCGAAAGCTTAATTGTTCGTTAGAAGCTATGTAACAATTTCTATCAATTTTTTGTTTTTCTAAAAAACTAGAAATAAGATAACATAGTTTACAGATAGATACTATAAGTTAGTATGTCTAATAATAAAATATTTTAAAAAAAGGAAGTTTACCCATAAAACTTGAACTTATATTGCTTATGAAATGAATACAACAACATGGTATCAAAATCCATAATTTTTTACAAACAAATAAATAGTAATAAAAAATACAGGTGTAATTTTTTAAAAAAGGCAAATGCTATTAATAATTAAATCGAGATATAGTTGTTTCTATTTGATAAGAAAATGTGTACAAAAAACCGTCATAGAAAGTTCAATAAAATGAAACAGTAAGTGAAATTCGCATGGATAAAGTAAATTGGATCCGAAATTCGGTCCACACCTGAAAACAGAGCGCAAACCGTAATTTCATTTGCACTATAGTATTAAATAAGGGCGGCGATAGAATGAATACTGTCAAATTTGCTTTCACCTGAATCCATTTTTACCACTATATTAAACCCCAACTACCACAAACCTTTGGGATACAATATCAGTAGCTTACCTATTGAGAAGCTGGGACACTTGCAGAAACCTCTCATATCGTTGAAATTTGCAATATTTTCTTATCAAAATTAGTATATATCTGATGTGGCCATAGAGATGTACCTGTGTGTGAGGTGGTTTTAATAAAAGTGCTAATAAAAAAGTCCCAGGTGTGTGGAGAAGCTGAAATACAAGTATAGTTAGAGAGAAGCAGGCGCACATGCCAGAACCTCTCATATCTACGAAAATTTGCAATATTTTTGTGTGAAAATAGTATACATGTATTTTGGGCATCTACGGGTGTGTGTTGATGTTTTAAAAAAATGCTAATAAAGAAAATCCAAGTGTGTGTATATCTATGAAAATGTGTGTGTGTGTGTGTGTGTGTGCGTGCGTGCGTGCGCGCGTGCGTGCGTGCGTGCGTGTGTGTGTTCTGAGCACAAAAGCGTGTCGGTGCTGGTTTGAAGTGTTCTAAAAAAAGTCCTGATAAAAAGTCCGGTGTGTGTATATTTGTATGTAAATAACGAACTCACTCGCTTGTTTGCGTTAGCGCGGCATTATGTGCAAAAGAAAGAACGGTCCTGGCGAGACGCAGTTGGCTAAAGGCTAGCACGAATTTAGATGTTTGATAAGTCTACACTTTCGCAAGTTGCCGTCATTCCACGTATATGTAATTTCATTCAGAAGTCTTTAGTCTTGGTTGTTCGATTTCTAAAAAAAGAAGTAAACTCGTTAATGTAAATATATTGATCGATTTGTGTGATTATTTCGTTTATAGAACGTCCGGAACACTGCCACCGACAATTACTCTAATTAATAAAGCCTTGAAAACTATTTTAGGAAATATCTATTTATCTTTATTTGCCATGCAAGGTATGTATAAGTAAATTTAACATAAAAAAACCGCAAATGGAGACACACGTGCAGCTATCTATTAGGAATTTGAAAAGAATGTGGAGCATTGTTGAGTTATTAGTATTTAAAATATGATGAGATAATATGCGACTTTACTCTCAATACCTGAGATGTATCTCTACTACTTGCGGCTCAACCTTCGAGTCGCCTCGGACGTAATTTTGAATGCTCCGCGATTAATTCCAATAAACGTGATTGCCGTGTAGTATATTAATATAATTACGTTTTAGTGTATACTTAAATGCATTGGGTTAACACCCTCAGTTAATATTAGCCCCCATTTAAAGTAAATATAAACAGTAAAGATGAGATGCAAGAAATGTAAGGATAGATTGCCTACAGATGGAAATATTGTTACCTGTAACGTTTGTAAATGCTCGTATCATATCGGGTGTTCTGGTATGGCAGAAATTACCTTCAAAAAACTGTCAACTTCAAGAAGACAGGTTTGGAGGTACCTTGACTGCAGACGAGATAAAACTTGAAGCAAATTGCCTTGTACTCGAGATGACGATGAAGTTAAACAAATGTTTAAAGTCATAACAAACAAATTAGATAGGTATAAAAAAGTTTTGGATGATGTAGCTATGGATGTTAAAGGGCTATCAAATCTTTATGATGGTTTAAGAGAAGAGGTAACATCCATCAAGAAGATTAATATGGAATTTACAGATGGTATTGCTAAGTTGGTGGCTGATAATTTTATAAAGGACCCGAAGATACTTAAACTAGAACGACAAATAAATAATTTAGAGCAGAGGAGTAGAAGCGTTAATCTTGAGATTCATGCATTAGAGGCTATTCCCGACGAAAATGAGGGAAAACTCAAGGCTGCAGTCATTCGACTGGAAAATCACCTAGAAGCCGATGTGGTTTTGAATGATTTAGTGGTAGCCCATAGACTACCTAAACGGCTGCAAAATTCGATACCAACTCTCATCGTACGATGTTGGTCCCAAACCGTAAGAAATAAGTTTCTAACTAAAAACAAAGTTTCAGTATTAAGAATGTAACGTATTTTTTTTCGTAGTTACACTTTGTCTATTAATATAAAATAAAGCAGCAATAAAATAAAAACATAATTTGTAAAATTCCGTACAATAAAAATAATACATAAATATAATTTGTAAAATTTCGTACAATTAAAATAAAACTTAAAATCTATAATAGCATATAGACTCCTTTACCTTTGAGGTCTAAGATTCGTTATTAAGCTCCGTCGAGTTGTCAATTCGAGCACTTTTGCTATCAACGTTTGAAGGAACAAACTGCGATAAGCGGCGTAGTAAAGTCAAGATGGTCGTGTCTAAACACGTGGCCTGTAACACAGTCCGAAAAAAAAATGGAATTGATTGAATCTTGATGTCTGGAGGTTGTTTCCTAGCGGCTTTAGCGTGATGTTATCCTTTTATATGTTCCGCCTAGAGCAGTTCAATTGATCCCTGCAGGCCTAAGGAGATGGAAGCTCACCATCATTAATACAGTTGGTATAAATTATTTAAATAAATTTTATTAATATTTTCCTCTTAGTGCAATATCACGAAAATATCACGAAAATATCACGTAACCATATGATATCAGAATATCATATTCAATTTCCTTTTGATTTTGGAGTACTAAATTTTATATGATGTAAAATCAAGCAGAAGTTAGTTTCGTTAAATACTGGTTTTATTCAGAAGAGTTCTCGTAATTCCAGTAATAATTTCGTAAGTATTCACGTGGCTTCTATTTGTGCGTCGCAGAAAGCAGATGTTCATGGAATTTCCGACAGCTGGGATTATAGTCTGATTTCTTTTGTTCACAGCAGTATCTCCACACGTTTTTAGCATTTAATCACTTTCAATATTAGTTAAATTGCAATAAGAAAGTATTAGATTGAACTTTAGTCACGTAAAAATCGTTTAAAGAAAGAAAGAATTAAGTAACAAATTTATTGCTTGTCAGAATGATTGCACATACAGATAAAGTTAACTAAGCTAAAAAGTTGTGAGTGACATATTATGTCTGATATAAAAAACATAAATTCAGCTGTCTTATTTAGACCTCACATGTCATGTTACGTTAATTTAAAAATATGTTTAAATATTTTGAGGTCATGTAGTTTGATTTTTAGTCAACATAAGGAATTCTTTTAATAACTATTAGGTAAAAGTAACTTTAGGTTGACACATGCTAGTTTATCTGCGCTTAGATAATTTAAATTTCATTGTTAAAGTCGAAGTAGTGCTACTATGACTTGAAGAATATGTAATATGAATAATTAAAAGAACTCAAATCCTTACATAAAAACTATTAAGAAAGATTCATTTAGAGATCTTTATGTTAAACTATTAAGAAAGATTCATTTAGAGATCTTTATGTTAAATTTATTAAGAAAGATTCATTCAGAGATCTTTATGTTATTGAATACAAATCTTTATTAGTATATTTCTGTTCTATACAAATTATTAGTTGAAAATATTATAGTAAAACAAATTGAAAATATTATAGTAAAATGAATCAAGAAATTTAAGCAAATAGAATCTATTTCTTTCATGACTTTTTTTATTGTTTGAAATACAAGTTGTTACGCTCCCTTCCTGTCAGCGTACTTAAATTACATCGCTTTTGGATCGCCGTTTGTATAAAGTGAATACTTTTGTATAGTTTCAGATTTGTATGCAATTTAACTCGTGTGTATTACTTTAAAGGTAGATTAATTGAAAATTGATTTTCATTAATAAATAATTTGCAAGGAATGAATTGTAAATAGGATTATTCGTGAATTACTTTCCAACTTATCGAAAATGATAAACAGCTTGTAATTAATTATTAGATATGATTGCTGCATTCACTTTTTGGATGTTAAAATAATTGTTACGCTCCCTCCCTGTCGGAGTACTTAAATTGCATCGTTCTGGGCTCGCCGGTCGTATAAACTTTGTTCCTTATGTTACTATCGAAGTCGAGATAATAGACGATCAGAGGTTATGGGTAACAACTATTTTATATAAACAGATTGGCAGTGTAGTTCTTATTCCATTGAAGGAAGGATGCTTTATAGGCTAACGTGTTTGGTCGACCGCACGTGCTTTTTACGGAACATTGACGGACGGACTTAGTGATTACACGTGCTTTACCAATTGTGTTTTTAGTTGATTTTCTTTTGAAACAAAAGTTGTAGAACTTGCTAAACTTGACCGATTCTTCTTAGGATTAATGTGTGTGCGATCTAGTTTAGTGTTCCTTTTTTATCAGAGTGAGTGCAATAAACTTGTACAGAATTTTTAGAGGATTAACGATATTATTTTCTTGACCACTTTCAAGTTGTTTACTGTTCAAAAGGATCGCCATCGTATTACAACGTATTGTAGGGTCCAAAACGAGAGTGTCAGACACCGCTTCATCAGTTATGTGATTGTGTAGATTTCATACAAAAAAATGACTTAAAATACAAGAACGGTAACTGCGATTACAAACAAGTAAGATGTACAGCTCGTTTTCTTTCTTAGGGTAAGATACTTATTTAGTTGTCAACGTATTAATTAGCAAATTAATTCTGTAACATGCTTTCCCATTTTTTTTTTGAAATGAGGTTACAGACATATCTTCGTGCACTACCTCTCTTAACAATAATGTTGGACATTTAAGGTAAAAACGTGTTTGGCAACTAACATTTTACAGTGATTCCAGCTTACAAATGACGTGAATTAATATTCGATTGCCCGTTGGTTTAACAGGAATAATTAAGTGAAATACGTAGGTGTGATTAGTGTAAAGTGTAATAAATTCAATCAACCCCATCACAGTCAAGGGTGAAGTACTTCATTAGTGCAGGACATCGTGAATCCTACACTTTAATTGCAAGGAAGCGTTACATGAAGAGATTGTTGTAAGTTGAACAATTTCATACTTGTTATTACTTTAAATATCTATCCGTTGTTTTGCAATATCCTTTGTCGTTTTGATACCTTTTACAATAGAATTGAATGCTATTAAAAAAAAAAGAACAATTAACAATACTGGATTACTCACATCAGTTGTGCTTACCTATTTATCTTTTGTTATAAGTTTGTTTGATTTATGGTTAATTGGTGTGTGAGGAAACGTTTCTGCTACTCCCCAATATTACCGTACTTTGTAATAAAAGTTTTGTAATGCCTTTATCGTTATTACATTATATAGATTATCTAAACAGTTTTTTTTACATCTTACAGAGTACGGAATAATTTATGCTTGATCAGCATGCTATGCTTATTCTTTTTTTTCAGGTTTGCTTGACTATTTTTATTGCAGGTATTGTCACTAATTCCTTACAGCCGCGTACATTATATGGTAGTCTGCTTTCTACAACCCCCCCTAATCTCCGATTGAGCCCGGTCATCCCTTTGGGTTTCTTTGTGTTACGCACGGCTACGAGTCAACGTAACAAAGTAAAGTTTATAAAGCATTCCTGATCAGAAATTGTGGGTAATGATTACAAATACCCTGGGTGTATACTTTTGAAACCTAAATTCTATTATTTTATGTTTGGTAAATATTTTTGAGGACACAAACGGTGTCCATGTTGTGCATTTGTTTGTTCACAGGTCAAGTCGAGACATCTGTATGACATCTGGTGTTTGAGATTTTGGTAAGTGTTTTAAAAGAGTGAAATTCAAGTTTTATGGCTATGTTAGTGGTGTTGATATAAGGTTTCCGCATTCCCCTAATACAAGCACAATTAATTTTTTTAGGTTGTTGTATTGAAAAATACGGTGGCGCTCATTATTCATATTTTTGGTCTTTTGACAACCCATGACCCAAGCTCATGATCTACCCAGAGCTAACGCTCTACTAGCCGTTTATGTCTAAAGAGTTTTTCTTTTCCTCAAGCGGTTTTCCATCCAACTTTACCTTGGGCTTTCATTGTTAATAAGAAATTCTCGACCTTGTGATATCAGGTAAGGGTTTAGGAAATATAAAGGTGCAATTCTTAGCTGATAGTCACGAGGGTAAAAATAAAACTAAAAACAAATTTATTCTCATTTCAAGAAATAAAAGTGAACGGAAAATATTTATGCATGAGAACTTAACTGTATATAATAAAAATTTATTTTGGCAAACTAAAACTCGAGGTAATCAAGTAATACCAGTATAGTTAACATTGATAATGTGAAAGATTTGTGTAAATTAATTTAATAGCATTTGTGGTATAGGAATTATATTTTATTTTGTAGTTTGTATTAAATTAAAATAAGTTTAATATTGTTCTGGCAAAATGATAACAGATATAAATTATGAGAATAACAATTTGCATTATCAATCTTATATTAATATAGACAATTGGAACTTTCATATGAATGAAATTTCTAGCACATGTTCGAACATTCGCACTAGGTTGTCGCTTGTTTGCTTTAACATCAACGGAATTAAAAGTCATTTTGATGAATTCTGAATCTACATTTCAGAGTCCAAATTTGATTTAATTGTTCTGATCGAAGTTTCCATACATGCAGAACATGTTGAAAATTATCAAATAGAAGACTATAATATCTATTCTAAGCTTCGTGTTAAAACTAAGGGTGGTGGAATTCCTTTGTATGTAAATCAAAATTTTATGTTTAAAGAAACTAGTTTCACCTCCATGTCCTACGACAATATACAAGGAACTATAACGATGACCAATAATTTACTATATAAGGTAATATTTGTATATAGATATCACAATAGCAATGTGTTTGATTTTATTAACGAAGTTAGAACTCAAGAAATTGTGGTGATGACAAATATATCCTTTATGGCGGAGATGTTAATATAAATCTGATGCATCACTCTAGAACCACGAATGAGTATGAGGCTACTCTTAGGTCCAAGAGCTTTTATAAATATATTTGGGAAATACTAGGGAAGAATTTTACAATGAAGCGCTCGTGTGTTCGAGTATAGACCATCTATCCATTCGAGGTATTTGTGAAGATATTTATTCTGGAGTATTGCAAACAAAAATTTCGGATTACTATATGTTAGTGTCTGGTACAGGTTGGAGTGTATAAAAAATCGGGACAGCTCCAGAACGTTTCCCAAAGCGTAAAGCTTAGCAAATGGACTGTAATTGTATGCAATTGGAGGTAAGGCGCGAAAAACAGTAACATAGGTCAAACCGTAATTAATGCTTGCTTACCTTGCAATGTTGTTCACCAATTCAATCTCGCGAAGATAGGTGTTGTTTACCGGTCGACGCAACCTAGTCGGGCAGCACCACTTATGCGCTCGCGGATATAGTTATTAGGTGTTGAGTCGGTGAAACGATACGAGGGTCTGATGATGGTGAAGCGAAAAAGAATTATCGCTCCGCCATATGTGTAGCACAACAATAATATACGATAAGGCCATCTATATTGTCAATCGCTGACCTTCAACTGTACGAAGTTTTAACAGTTAGCATTAGAAATATATTATAATCATCTTAGCATGCAACATAATGATTTACAACAAACATATAATGAAAGTAAAGTACTGCGTTCACTCACTAATTTTAATTATACGCTTCTCAATTATTCAGAGCATCCTGCGGTTCTCTACGGGCGATTTGTAGGACAATTCGACACTATATATAAAAATAGCTGCACAACTATAAACCACTCATTAACGCACAAATATAGCAAACATTACAAAAAATTTAAAAAGGATTGTCTGACACCTGACTCGTTTCAAAGTATAAAATGAGGAATAATATGTATAAAAAATGGCAACAATCAAAAAACGGATCGAGACAATTATAAGAAAATTAGTAATTGGTTACAATTAAAACTAGGGACAGTAAAACAACAGTTATATAATAACAAATTTCAGTCAGTAATTAACGACACAAAAGTGTTATGGGATAATTTAAATGAATTACTACAAAATAGGAAGAAATCAAATACTGATGAGGTAATAAGCAAAGCATCTTCAAATGCTGGAGATTTAGTAATCGCAAATAATTTTACTGCATTTTTTATGACAGTGTCCTTTCTATTAAACATGATTGTAGTGAAAAATTGCTAGACGGGTACCCCAGAAATAGTCTACTAAATTATAGCTTGTATTTAAATAAAGTAAAGGTTGACTTTGTGAAAAGAGAATTATCAGAAATGAACATGAAAAAAATTCCTGAAATTGATAATATTAGCCTAAAGACCTGCTATATTGTTAAGTACACTTTGAATGATTGTTAATTGTGCTTGGGCGTGATGGCGTAGCTATGGTAATGTGATGGTAGAGTCTTTAGTAGCGAGAGGTGGTACTTAACTCAGGTCCTAGGGACCTAGGGATCTATTGATAAATGTTAGTGAAAGTAACAATTACCTGAATAGAAGTAATGAAACGATGAAATCAAACAACAGTATTTAATAATGAATAAACTTAAAACTAAACAACATGTTAATAAAATACGAAGCAGTAAAAGAGTTAAACAGTTATAATAATAAAACTTAACTTACGGTTGAAATTCTAAGTAACCATCTTGTTTAGGGTTTTTTTAGCATCTATAAAGGTTAAGTCACTATTTCGATGAGAGCAAACTTGCTCTACAGCAGACGACCAATGACTTGGCTAGCCGTTTTGCTGCCCACAAACTACCGATGAGTGGAAGGGTGTCTTGGCCTTTTATACATGCTGACCCAAGGATACTGGTTTCTACGGAAGGTTTTGGCATGTGATAATCAGTACAGAGGTTAGCCAAAACTTCCTAGTTTGTAACAATTTTACAAGAAAACTGATTATGAAAAATACAAAGTAACTAACCAATGTGGTATAGATTAAGAGGAAATAACATGAAACATTAAGGTTTGGTTTGAACAAGATAATGACAAAGGAGATTGCAAAGTTTCCTAAAATACAGGATGTGAAATGTATTGATTGTTAGAATGTTGCACTTCTAAAAGTAATCTAAATTAATGGCTTCGCTATATACAACAGTATTTAGGAGAAGATATGTATTCAGTGATCGCAAAATTAATAAATCCATTATAAAGACTACGGTTGTGCCTCAAAACTTCAAAATAGCAATTGTAAGACCAATACATAAAAAAGGTAGCTTCTCTGAATTCTGTAATTACCGACCCAATTCTACTTTGCCGATAATTGAAAAAATATTTGAGAAGTAAGTAGCAGACCGCATATACAAATATATTGACGAAAACATGATTCTAACTAAAATTCAATATGGCTTCGTAAAAGGCTTGGGTACGAATAAATTATTATCTAATTTCTCTAACTTTATATATGATAACCTGAAGAACAATATGAATATCTTGTGCTTATTTGTGGATTATTCGAGGGCTTTTGACACCATAGAGCACAAAATATTGTTAGATAAGCTAGAAGCATACGACTTTAGAGGACCTTCCCTCAAACTATTTCAAAATTATTTACTATTTAGAAAGTTTTCAGTCAAAATTGGTAACACCTACAACAGGAAACAACCACTTGGTATCGGTGTACCTCAGGGGTCGGTGCTGGGTCCTTTATTATTTATACTTTACATGAACGACTTGCCTAATTTAATTCAGAACTGCAAAATCCTTATGTTTGCAGATGATGTCCTATTAATATCAGTTCACAGAAAGTTAACAGCAGCACAACTGCTTTTACAAATTGATACCGATAACATAACTAAATGGTCTCATGATAACCACCTAATATTGAACAGAGAAAAAACCAAATTGATGCTAATTACAACTCCATATATACAAAGAGGTAAACAAAATATTATAATACACTCTTGTGGATGCTTCCAATTGAAAAAAAAGGTTTTAATTTTTGCACAAGCAACTGCACTAATATTGCACAGTGCTCCATATATCAATACTTAGGAATCACAGTGGATAACTTCTTTCGGTGGGATCACCAAATCAATAATGTTTGCAAAAAACTGAAAATCGTCTTTATTAAAATGTACTACATCAGAAATTTGGTTTCATTAAAAGTTAAGAGGATTTTATGCATTGCGCTTGCTGAATCTAAAATTAGATATGGACTACCGCCTGGGGTTTTGATGGGTAACATCCAGTTAAACAAAATTCGAGTTGTCCAACGACAATTATTAAAACTAATTACTAATGCTGACCCAGGTGCTACTATGCAGCAGTTACTTACACACTCTAATGTATTAGGCATTAAAGGTTTATTTGATTTTAGCATCGTTGTAGATAATTTTTTTAAAGATACATACCTGGGAAGAAAAATAAACAATTACGTATTAAGATCTAACAATTATATTGTTCCGTTTGTGCTAAATAAATATAATGAGAACAATATATCATACATAGTTCCCAAACTTTTTAACGAACTTCCGTCTGAAATTCAAAATTTTTCAAACATGAAAAAACTAAAAATCTGATTTAAAAGATTTTTTAAACACACAGTACACATAAATAAGTATAGAACGCACGCTTTATTGTGTTCAAAAATTCCTATACCACAAACAAACAGTGCTGGCGCTAGACCAAACGTGGGTGTCGGCGACATCAGTTTTTCGAGGCTCCTAACATTTCTCAGAACCCAAAATAAAACGTTTAATGACCTGAATTGTACCAATACATACTAGGTATATATAAGTATTTTGTTGCTAAGCCAATCAAACTGTGGCGGTTAATTAGAACTCAAGGAGCAAATTAACTGTACGTAGTAGAAGGTAACATACATGAATAAAGGTGAATAGACAATTTCGGTGTCTATAATATATAACACTTGGGTTCACATGTTATTTGTCAATGAAGTACAACCAAACAATTTCTTTTAAAATTATAAATTATAATTAAGGACTTACTTGAAAATAACGAGATTAGAAAATATCCATTATCCATAGGTGGCTTGTTGCACAAAAATGGTCTCGGATGAAATTCCAATTACACTCATGGTATTTAACATGCAAATTTCACTGCGACATTTTTATCCGTTGAGATTAATTGACACGAAACATTATAACTCGTAACGTTCAGAGCTCTAGTCTAGTGGATCATATTATTATCGAAGCATGTATAATCGTTATATGGATAGTGAAGCTAACACTTCTGAAGTGGCGTAAAGCTCGAAGTGATGAAGCACCTGACTCTTGTTCTAAGCGCAAATTTAACATTAAATAGTTTTAAGACGACCGAACACAAATAGACGAATTACACACTCAAACACAAATTAGAATATACGAACTTTTCTGCTTTAAGTTTCACTGAATTTTTTCAATATTGTATCATAATTTAGACCAGCCGCTATTTTTGCTTCAATTGATAAAATTGACAACGCAGATAGTCTCTCTTGGCCCATGGTACTTCATAAGTAGGTCTTAATTAATTTTAACTTTGAGAAGATTCTCTCAGCAGAAGCTGTAGTAACCGGAACTGTAAACATAATTATGATTGTTATGTAAACATTTGGGTATACTTCTTGCAAATTATTTTCTAAAATGTACTGTATAAGTTGTTTGACGTTTGATAGAGTCTATTAGTGAATTCGATTGTAAAAGCAGAAGTCTTCACATAGTTTGAAAGGCTGAATGTCGTTGTTTTCGCCATTTTGAAGTATTGCAGCTAAATCATAACAATGTTTAAGAAGGTCTTCTTTTGGTATAGATTTTAAATAATTTATGTCAACAATAAAGCCAAGTTGTGCAAAATAATTATGGAGCGATTTGAATCGGCATTCGGTGTCGACTATGATAGCATCTAACATCTTATTTAAAAAGTCAACTTTGTACTGCATTTTAGCAGATTGTATTGGTTCATCAATATTTTCATACGAAAACATTCTTTTCTTTTTGGCCAAATTTTTTTCTTTAAATTGAGACTACTTTTTTCCACAAACAATCTGGCTTCTGCAACGCTTTTTTCAAATCCTGTATCACGATATTCTTGAATCCAGTTATATAGCAAACGTAAAGTATCAACAGCGATCTTCAAGTTAACTTGAACCGATTGCCATAATTTACTTAAATTGTTCACGCGCAGTAAAATCTCGTACCAAACGTGTATTGCAATAATAAACTCAAAAGTTAACATTCTGTTGAGTAGAGCTTCACAGTCACTTAGAGTTTCGGAATCTTCAGTTTCGTTTTTCAGGTCATTTACACAATCGACAACATCATCAAATTGCAACAATATCACTTTAACTGCTTCTATTCTACTCTCCTATCTTGTTTCAGATAGGGATTTTAATGTTAATTTTAATTTGGTTTTAAGGAGACCCCAACGCTTGCTTGATCTCGTAAATAGAAGGTATATTTTATTGATAAAGCCGAAAAACGTCTTGGCAATTATAGAAGAATTACTTGCATCTATCAACAGTAAATTCCAACTGTGACATCCACAAGGCGTGAAAAACGCTCTTGGATTAATATTAAGGATTCTAGTTTTAACTCTTTTGTTAATGCCGACCATATTAACGCCATTATCGTATCCCTGCTCTCGACAATTTTGGATATCTAAACCATTTCTTTCTAGTTCTAGTAATATTGAATTTGTTAAATATTCTCCTGTTGTCTCTGCGACGACAATAAACCCAACAAAGTGCTCCTCTATCGCTCCAGTTGAAGAATTACAAAATCTTAATGTTATCGACAATGTTTAACACGGCTGACATCCCTGGTGCAATCAAGCATAAACGCGTAGTATTTTGTTTGTTTGACTATTTGTATAATCTCATCAACTGATTTAGACATTAATGTGATTAATTCGTTTTGAATATCGTGACTCAAATAATGTTGATTAAGCTGTTTTTTATTAATGCGTTGCAGGTGTTCCCGTAGTGTCATATCATATTCGGATAACAATTTAAATAGGTCTATAAAATTGCCACTATTATCGCTATTATTTAAATTAAAATTAAGAGATTCTCGATGAGCTCTAAATGCCAGATTATGTGAAGCTAAGTAGTTAATTATATCAATCAACCTTTCAAACAAGTTGTACCAGTACTTTTGCGATTCTTTAACTAGTCTCCCGTTTTCTGCATCTTTGCAATATTCGACTCAAATCTTTCCAGTCGCAACATACTTCTTTTACCATCTGTGTTTGCAAATGGGAAAAAAGTTTACATGGAAAGCAATAACCTTTATCTTCAGATATAGAGTAAATTAACCACCTGCGATGTTGGTTTTCCCCATTACTCAATTTTCGATTAAAATGGAATTTAGAAAAATGTCTATTATTATCGTCTCTGGGATAACTTTCGTCAGACGTCTATAGGTTTTTGTGAGGACCGTTTTAAATTATGTCATGACGCTGAGAGTCCGTTATTGGAGATACCCACTTCCCCCGGATCAGAATCCATAAACAACGCTGTGAAACGGGCTGCTTTTTTTTGCATCATTGAGTCACGAATGTTGTCGTCACAGTCTAACTTTTTACTGTTACTGGGTTCAGAGATTTGAATAACTGTAGATTCTGCCAACTCTAGATCTGAAGTTGGTTTAGAAACTTGTACAAGGGAGTCATCAGACTTTAATGTTATTGTAGTACCGACCGGTCCTGATGAAGGTTTCTTAAGAAATTTCATCATACTGGAACTCATGGTTTGGTTGGACATAGCATTTTCAACTTTCCTTTTTCTTTTTGACGCACCAGATTCCCATTTCCTACCTATATCTCTGTCTCTAGAAGGCCCTCCTGACATTATAATGACGATGTCAAATATAAAAGGCAAACACGCTTATACCAGCGTAGATTAAATGCAAAAAGCTTTGAATATTATATATAACTGACTTAAAATAGAAGAAGTAACTTAATTAATTATACAAAAAATTAAACTAACACATGTAATTTACATCATACCCAATGTAAAATGTATGCATGTAATCCAAACAATATTAGCACAGAAGCTTTTAGTATTTATAATCAAAAATACCAACAATTATAGATTCTTTATCTTTATTTTAACTACGCGTTACTTTAGTCGTTGGTTATAACTTCATACTAAGAGTAATTTAATTACACACTTCAAGTATAAACAACAACTGAACGTCCGTAACAATTTACGCATACAGTTTGTAACGTGTTGATTTTCTTTCCTTTTAACACTTACTATTTTTGTATTGTCGGGCGCATCTTTAATAAACGCTCTTATATAAATTTTCCTCTTGTACAAATCTATATTAGTTTAAGTTGTCAAGCATTTGTCTATTATGTATTAAATGATTTAAATTGATTGATTACTAATTAAAGAGTGGTACCGGTTGTAGTCCCTACTCTTTACATTATCGGCGACACGGCAGAACTTTGTCTTCGATTGTGAACAATGTAAGTTGAAAGTACATACGCCATTTTTCCAAGGTGCTACGAAATAATGGATTTGGCATAGCGGCCGTACAATGTAAAATCCTACACTTTTGGTAGATCTCCGTACACTTTATTTACGGTGAAAATATTTATATAGAGTTTTGGCTGGTGCATGAGTTTTCACTGTTAAACAGATATTTGGTCTGGATTGATAAAAATAGGCATATGGTTGTTTAGCAAATTGGTTTTGCTGTAATTTTTAAAGGAAGCTGATAGTCGTGTTGTTAAGTAAACACGAATCGTAAGTTAACATATTAAATATATTTAACTAATTTTTATTCCTTTAGGGCTTTTTATTTTTGTTCTTATCTTCACTCCTATTCTCGTTGTTAGGTTTGTCGTATCTTTATGGATAAATTCACTTTATGCTGGACAGATGTTTAGGATTTCCGACTGTTGTGTTTGAAGAGTACAGTATCACTCGTTGGTTATCGTATTAGCGATTAAACCTGGAGATTTCAACTTTCAATTTAAATGGATGAATCATATTCAGTTATGAACATTACGGAATTTGATGATTATTTGGCGTTATCCGTGCAGGCATTTTAATTTGGAAGGATTTCGTATTTTTATATCCTTTATAAATAGTAATCTGGAGGTAGTAAGTTATGCAAATACTTATTTTTGCAGTTTTGTAAAGTCCGTTAATTTTATTTATGAAATTGAAAATAACATCAAATTTATAGCTAAGATTTTGCACTATAACATTTATTTAAAGTGTCAAAGCTAACCCTTTTGTAAAAGGTTTATATTGAAGAGTTGTTCCAAGATCGAGTTTGCTTCTAATATAATTTACTGGTTTCTGTGTACACAAAAAACAGGTCACGAATGGCAGTTTTTTTGTAAAGATTATTACCTACAAAAGCAAAGGTAAAGGTAAACTTTTACACATGTTCTCCAAGATTTTACCTTGCGTGAAGTAATATTATTGATTGGTATAGAAGGTTGTTGATCCAATATATACACAGGGATTGATAGGACGGTTAGTGAGTTCTGAAACTTAAAAATTAAGAGTATAATATACATAGTGTTATTTTGAGCTTTAATAATTATTCCTTCCTGAATACCTATGAGTTGTCGTTGCTAGGCATTTTTCTTGTATGAGAGTGATTGAAGACGTCACTTTCATTATTTTGAGCTTTAGGGTTTCCAGGCAGTCTTTTGGCGCCCAAAATTATTTTAACACCAGTTATTGCCTTCAAGTTTGGTTTCCATGACCCACGACCCAGCTAAATCGAGTTAGCGGGGAAACCTTATCCTATCACACCGTGTCTGGCGACTGCCTTTTCTCTGGGAGATCGGAAAAGGGGTGACAAGTTTAAGACGGACAAAGGAGGGTGGTTTAGTTTTGCCTGTAATTGTATACAAAGGGAGGGGGTATCGACCTAATACGTACCTGTACTTTAAACACTATGCTATATTTGTATTAAACTTGTTTAAGTCATCTTGACTGCATTGTTAAATGTTAAACCTTAGACTATTATTACAAAGTACGTACTCAACTAAATAAAATTCTATTAGGAACTTCTAAGAAACATTTGGCTTACAATGACTGAGCTTGTCAACCTGAGAAGACATCAAACAATACCTAAGTAGCTTTTAGCCTGAACTTTATTCATTTTGGCCAAGAAATCATTTTGAAGATTCATTTTCTACAAAAGCTTCAATCGCAAAACCACGAAGTAGGGTTTATTTACAATTATATCTCACAAAAGTTACTAATAGTTATGGCATATAATAAATGTAAATTGAACATGTATTTTCAAATGCTCTTTGAAATAAAAGGCCTTTTAACAATGGACTTATCGTAACCACTGGGTGCATTGAATTCTTCTCCCTGCCGGAACAGGTAGTCGACAGGGTCTGTTAGTGTGATGCATTGTTTGCCTTTGCGATAAGAAATACTTGCTTTTAAATAAGGGTTTAATCCTACATTTAAAACATTGCAGAATGCTGGCGTTCGTTCGTTCTACGATAATAAATATCTTTTTGGTCAACTAATCAACTTCTGCCATTTTTTGCGAGGCCTTCTTGAGCGCGAGGCCGTCGGCGGTCGCCGACGTCGCCGACGCCTAACGCCGCCACTGCAAACAAACATTTGTATGTTATTTTATTTGTGTTATTTGTTACTTATTTTGATTCATTTAAAGGTTTTCGGAATTATTTAGCACTCTAGGAATAATTTAATAAGTTTAGGTTAACAGATATACTTAGATTCTTAACAAAATTGGTAACTAAAGAGGTTTTATTATAAGGAGTATAACAATCAGTAGAAATTATGTTGGAATCGGGAATTTCTTTTTCTTTTTCCAGGAATTTAAAGGTTTTTATTTTTATTTTTTTCTTTTTGGCAGTTAAATACGGTTGTTGCAATTACTTATGTATTTGTTATATGTATGCTACAAAATGTATATTACGTTTATTACGTTGTACTTAGTATTATTATAAGAGTTAGTACTTTGATATACTTTATCTACATATAGAAATTGAAATATTGTTTTGTGTGACATGATGTTTTAAGTATACATATATTGTATAATGATATAAAAACAGTTGAAAGTGATGAATTCAACTTCTTAAACTGGATATCCCATCTTACAATTATAATGAACACACTTTCAATGCGGAATGACAACATGAATCTATAGAGGGTTAAGCTAATTATGTTAGAAGTTGTTAGAAAGTGTAATGAACTTCCTACTAGACAGATCGTATTTCGCTGATGTGCATGTGTATAGTTTTCTACAACGGACGTGTTAAGTGAGGTGTACGAACTTCAGTCTGTAGTTGGAATTTAATCTAATAACATGCATTTCCATTATTTGTATTAGAAGTGTAATAAAAATTGTTTTTAAAAAGCGCTTTTCAAACTACCAAACCATAATTGGCGCAGTCAGATTGGATGTTTCGAGAAAATTTTATCGAAAAATTTTCGTCAGTTTCAACTGTTTACGGAACATTGAATTGCATTTTATAGAAGCATTCCCAGGGAACACTAATTGTTGGAGAGCCATTCTAGAAATCGAATAAGCCATCCACAGTGGACCAACATTCAGGTGCCCAATTTATTGTCTACATCGCGTAGCAGTCCCACGAATTTCTGAAACAAAGATTATACAAAGCGAAGGATGAAAGTATTAATTGCAATCTGCATGTAAGTACAACTTGAAATTTTAATCTGTTGATTAGTGCATAAAATCTTTTATGTCAATTGAATCGTTGATTGAAAACGTAAGAAACCTCCAACTATCAGACTCTAATACAGAAATAATAATGGAACAATTTAAAGTAGAGTATTTAAAGTGCGTGCCAGATTTTGATGGCAACCCAAATGATTTAAACGAATTTATTTCCTCCGCAGAAAGTATAATAAACTCATTTGTTGATCCGACAAAACCAAACACCTTTCAAAACTTATTCATATTTAAATCTATTTTAAATAAATTAACAGGTCAAGCCAAGGTCGCTGTTAATATACAACAAGTCAGCACTTGGACAGAATTAAAAAATACTCTTCTCAGAAATTTTAGTGATCAAAGAGATGATACTTGTTTAGTTCGCGATTTGGTGTTACTAAAGCAGGGAAATGATAAGCCTTTGGTATTTTACGAAAAATGTATTCAAATTTTAAATTTGCTGTGTTCGTTTGTAATTGCAAACGAACGAAATGAAAACGTAAAAGTAGCGAAACGAGAATTTTTTACTAAGCTGGCGTTAAAGTCGTTTCTTTGTGGTTTAAAGGAACCTTTGGGTAGTAGTATTAGAGCTATGAGACCGGACACCCTTCAAAGGGCTTTGCAATTTATTACGGAAGAAGATAACGTTAGATACTTTCAAAAGGACCAAGTACCGAATAACACAGGTAAACCTTGGGTAAATAATAATAAGTACGGGCAACCATCACCTAATCCTGATAAAAATAAATTCCCTTCGCAGCCGCTAAACATCAAACCTCGTTCAAATTTTACACCACAAAAATTTCCTACAAATGTTCAGACATTTGGAAGATCATATAATCAAACTTATCAGGGTCAAGCGTCCAGAGACGTTTTTAAGCCGAACCCAAATTTTAAACCCGCTAATCCGGCAACCCCTTTTAGTTGATACAGGAGCCACTTCCTCCTTTATGAATCCCGAAATAGTAACCAAATATTGGCCGGAAAACGTAAAATATGACCCAATTACAATTTCAAATTGTTTCAATAAATCCAGACAAAATTATTCCGTGGTAATTCCCAGTTCAAAAATTTTTAATGACCCTTCGAAAATGCTTAAATTTCACTTATTTAAGTTTCATAGAATTTTTAAAGGACTAATAGGTATGGATAATTTAAAGGAATTAAAGGCCAAGGTAGATTTGGAAAACAACCTTTTAATTACACCTCAAGCGAAAATTCCCATTTACTTTCAGGAACCGGTTAGCGCTATAAATTCTATAGAAGTCGAACCCCTAATGGAAAAGCAAATTCAATTGAAACTGTCAGTAGAAAACGGTGAAATTGTTATACCCTCTATAAAAACGGAACATACAGAAATACCTGAATGTTTAACAATAGCAAAGAACGGTTTAGCGTTTACAACAATTAAGAATTTTTCTGATTCTCCTGTAGCCATAAATGTATACGGACCAATCAATGTCCTTCCTTACCGAGCGAATCAATTTGAACGCTCGTGCGAATTAAATCATTATGACGCCGAGACAAAAAATTTTGATACATCTCTCATCAGAACGGATCATATGAATTCGGAAGAGAAACATGCTGTTTTAAAACTGTGTAATAAATATTCCAAGATTTTTCATATCGATTCAAAACCTTACATTTACAAATAAAATTAAGCATTCAATACGAACCACAGATGAAACTCCAGTCTATTCTAAAACCTATCGATACCCCTTTGTTCACAAACAAGAGGTAAAACATCAAATTGACAAAATGTTAAAAGTCAAAATTATAGAACCTTCTACTTCCCCATGGTCTAGTCCTATTTGGGTAGTCCCAAAGAAACTGGACGCTTCGGGTAAACAGAAATGGCGCATAGTAGTTGACTACCGTCGCCTTAATGAAAAGACAGTCGACGACAGGTATCCTTTACCAAATGTCAATGATTTACTGGACAAGTTGGGTCGATGCCAATACTTTTCGACACTCGATTTGGCCAGTAGCTTCCATTAAGTGGAAATGAACCCAAAAGATGTCGAAAAAACTGCGTTCAATACAGAAAATGGACATTTTCATTTCCTTAGGATGCATATGGGATTAAAAAATTCCCCTTCCACTCTACAACGTGTAATGGACCATGTTCTACAAGGTTTATTGGATATATGTGGAGCCTATATGGACGATATCATTATTTGGAGTGTTTCCCTTCAGGAGCACCTCACTAATTTAGAAATGGTGTTCAAAAGATTAGAGGAATCTAATTTTAAAATTCAGTTAGATAAATGTGAAATATTGAGAAAAGAAATCGCGTTCCTAGGACACGTGGTCACGCCTGACGGCATAAGACCTAATCCAGAAAAAGTTAGGGCTATTACAGACTTTCCTTTACCTTCGACTACTAAACAAATAAAGGGATTTTAGGTTTATTAGGGTACTATCGTAAATTTATAAAAACTTCGCTGACTTGACTAAACCCATGACAAGATGCCTTAAAAGAACGCTAAAATTGAACATACCCCGATTTTATGGAATGTTTTGAATTGTGTAAAAATGTATTAATCAATGAACCGATACTTCAATTTCCTGATTTTGAACGCCCGTTTAATATAACGACCGACGCAAGTAATATAGCTATAGGTGCAGTATTATCACAGGGACCAATAGGTAAAGACCTTCCAATTTCATACATGTCTCGCACACTTAATGATAGCGAGCGCAATTACAGTACTATTGAAAAGGAACTTTTGGCAATTGTTTACGCAGTAAGATATTTTAGACCATATGTGTATGGGCGTGAATTTAACATAATCACGGACCATAAACCGTTACAGTGGTTGTTCTCATTAAAAGAGCCCAACTCGAAACTTTTAAGGTGGAGACTAAAATTAGACGAATATAACTATAATATTATTTATAAGAAAGGTAAACTAAACTCCAATGCCGACGCCTTGTCACGCGTTGAAATTCATACTAAAGAAATAACTCGGAATTCGATTGTTGATAATGATCAATCCCCCGAGGAACCTGCTAACGATGAAATTTCAGATAACCAGTCTATACTTGTAAACCTTGATGAAGAAGAACACTTTAATGATTCCGAAGAAATGACGCAACACTCAAACAATGACGAAAACCTGATCCTGGAAGTACCGATTTCAGAAAAACCACTAAATTATGGTATTAATCAAATAGTAGTAACAATTGTAAATTTTCCACCTTGTTTGCCAAAAATTTCATATTATCGTGATCGACAAAGAATGCATATTCAACTATCAAAAAATAATTTTGACACTGACTTAATCGATTTTATCAAACAATTTATCGTCCCCCAAATAACGTATTATATCTATTTTAAGGACGAGGACGCGTATACAAAATTCTGTGAAGTACTAAGTCGAAATTTTAATTGGCAATCTTATAAATTTATAAAATGTAACAAAATTTTAGAGGACGTTGAAGATAATCGGATCGAAGAAATTATAAACGCATACCATGCTTCAAAAACGAACCATCGTGGTATTAATGAAACCCACGAGAGAATAAAATCTAAATATTATTGGCCAAATATGAAAACTTCTATCCAAAACCTAATAAATCGTTGTAATATATGTCAGACAACTAAATATGACCGCCATCCCTTAAAAATCCCTTATAATATAACCCCTACAGCAACCAGACCTTTTGAAATGATTCATATTGATACATTTTCGGTGAAAAAAAACAGATTTCTTACAATTATTGATACGTTTTCAAAATATGCGCAGGCATACCAAATTAATGCTATTAATTCAATCGAGGTTATGCAAGGTTTAATTAAGTTTTTTTGTCATCATGGAATTCCCTCCACAATAATGTGTGATTTAGGTACTGAATTTAAAAATAATATTTTAGAAGAGTTGTTAAAATTGCATAAGATAGATATACACTTTACCTCATCAGGAAACCCAAGTTCAGACGGTATTATCGAACGGTTGCATTCCACCCTACTCGAACACCTAAGAATCCTAAATAAAACGCACCCTTCCCAAGACATGAAAACCCAAATGTTATATGCCATATTAGGATACAATAACTCAATCCATTCTGTGATTAAATTAAAACCAGTAGAGGTAATCAATGGTCATATATCAGACGACGACCCCTTAAACATAGATTTAGATGCTAAAATCATATCCACGTATGTAGACTCCCATAAACAAAAAACTAAATTGCTCTACGAATCCATAAACGAAAAACTAATTCAAAACAAAGGCAAGGTGGCATCTAAACTAAATGAGCGGAATAAGGATGACCCCGCATTATCAGTAGGAAAAGCAATAAGATTAAAAACCCCTGTAAATATTACGGAAAGAGATAAACTCAGATATCGATTCTCTGCTGAAACAAAAATTAGCCAACTTGATGCGGTGACTAAAACGTTGAAAACCGAGAGTCGACCAAACATTAGATATCATTTTAGGGGCCTACAAAAGCCTCGTCAAACAGACCCCAGTTGTTCAAAGTTCATAGATTCTGATTCTGAATAATGTTTCAGGATCACGCACGTAAGTTCCCAAGTAATCCTACGCAGTTTACAAACCAATCCAGGACTACTTCCAGTAAAATTAGGTACCGCAAAAATCCAGGAATACACCCACAAGTTGATACACTATTTCGATTTGGAACCTCTACTTCATGAAATGCATCGTTTGGATTCTCAAAGACAATATGTCCTTAACGTCATCTACACAAATCGTGTGCACTCTGTAGAGTTAAATAATTATATTAAAATTCTCAATGCTGCGCAAAGCATGGTAGAATCAAAAATGTACGAGATAGTCCCACGCCGAAAGAGACAAAAGAAAGGTCTAATTAATGGAGTTGGCTCAATTTTCAAAAGCATTACTGGCAATCTGGATGCCGATGACGGCGTTCATTATGACAACATTATTTCCAGTCTACAGCGTAATCAAAACAAATTAGCGGACCAAATTCGAAAGCAGAATTCTATATCTGTAGAAATAATCGAAAGGTTTAATGCATCTATCCAAAGCATAAGCCACAATGAGGCTTCTTTAAAGGCCCGCATTATGCTTATCGAGAGAAAATGAGGTCGTTGAAAAGGCTTTAGTGACGTCAAACGTTGTAAATCAAATAATTAAACTTTATCAAATAATTTATAGTTTACTACAAGACATCGAAAATTCTATAATTTTCGCGAAATTAAATGTGCTCCATCCGAGCATTATAAAAACCGAAGAAATGTTTATTATTTTAACAAAACTAGAGGACTGCTTTCCCCAGGTCAATTACCTTTTAAGATCGAATACGGTAATATTTTACCTTATGAACTATTAATAAAATTCAATGCTATATCAGCAATTATAGAATTGTATTTGTTTTAAATTTACCAATCAATCATCCTCAAGATTTTAATCTTTATCATTTATACTCGATTCCAGTCCTGTATGATAATTCTAAATTTTATACTATTTTACCTAAAACAAAATACATTGCTATTTCTGATGAGTTTTATGCACAAACAAACGAAAGATGTTCGGAGATTTCGGATAATGCTTACTATTGCAAACAACTACCCCTGATCCCAAAGGGTAGCAACTACAACAGCTGTGAAATCAATTTATTGTATAATCAAACAACCATCGGATGCCAATCCGAAGAAGTGACGGTCACCTCGCCGCAATTATTCAATATTGATGAAACTAATAAATGGATACTGATAAGTCCTGGTCGCCAGAAAATCCACGTCGAGTGTAAAACACAAAACGAGGTTAAAGATCTAATGGGTACACACTTGATTATAATTCCAAGCGATTGCCAAGTTACGGTCAACAAGAAAACCGTATATTACAACGAAAATGAAGAGACCTATACAATGACGTTCTTTGAGATCGATATTGCAAAATTAGCTGTTCGAAATGAGACCTTCGCTCCTCTTCAGCTGGAAAATGTTAATTTGGATGAACTTAGTGATGCAAACAGGAAATACCTCTATAGTAACTTTCAACTGGAATCCCAATCTGAGGCGAATTACCATAATTACGTAACTTACAGTATTATTGCTATCGCCCTTGGAATTGTTTTTTTCCTATATTATAAAAAATTGTGTATACGAAGAATGTCAAAGAATAACTCAGCAAGGAAACCAGAAGATATTCCCATGAGTCAAATTTCGTCGCAGCCTGCAATTTGAAACTCGCACGGGAGGAATTATGTTAGAAGTTGTTAGAAAGTGTAATGAACTTCCTACTAGACAGATCGTATTTCGCTGATGTGCATGTGTATAGTTTTCTACAACGGACGTGTTAAGTGAGGTGTACGAACTTCAGTCTGTAGTTGGAATTTAATCTAATAACATGCATTTCCATTATTTGTATTAGAAGTGTAATAAAAATTGTTTTTAAAAAGCGTTTTTCAAACTACCAAACCATAATTAGCTGAAATGAAATAACATAACTCTAAGAATTGGAACTAGATTTACTGTTAGTGTAGTTATTTAAAAAATAATTAACTTAGGATGTTTATGTGTACTAAACTAGCAGTAATTTATTTGGTTTATAGCGTTTTGTCAAGCAGCCATATGCTAGCTTAAGATGCAAATGTAAAACAAATTGAATAAAACAAATTGAATTGAATTGAATTGAACTATTGCTCCTACTTTTAAAGGAAAAGATGAATAGTGAAATTACTCGGCTATTTAACCTAATTATAAAAACTTCAATCATTTCCGCTAAATGAAAATTGCAATGATCAGGCCAATACATACAAAAGCAAGTTTTTCGGATATTAATAATTACCGTCCAATTTCAATACGACCCGTCATCCAGTAAATTTTGGAAATTACTGTTGCAGATTTAGTACAAAATATATACAAACTAATAGCATTATTACCACTGAACAAGTTGGGTTCGTTAAGGGTATAAGCACGAATAGATGTTTATAGGATTTTTCAAACTATATTTATAGCAAATTACGAAAAAGCATGAACATCTCATGTTTGTTTACAGATTTCTCAAAAGCTTTCAATACTGTAGATCATCAACTACTGTTTAATACTCTAAAGAGATATGGATTTAGAGTACCGATATTGCAATTGTTAAGTAATTATCTACATTGTTGAAAATTTGTCGTTAAAATAAATAAAGTCTAAAGCAACGAACAATTACTTAATGTTGGTGTTTCCTAAGGCTTAGTATTGGGGACACTTCTTTTTATATTATATATTAATGATTTGCCGAAGGTCATGCAAACTCAAAAATTTTAATGTTTGCTGATGACGTGGTATTGATATCAGTGCATATGTTGCAAAGAAGTGTCTGCAAATAGATACCCACAATTTAGTAAAGTGGTGACACGATAACAAATTAGTAATAAATAAACTAAAAACAAAGATTATGCACATAACCACACCGTATGTTGATAAAAAAATAAAACGTTAGATGGTATATATGCAAACGTCTACAACTGCAAAAAATTGGGACGCTTAGATGTTTCAGTGAATGTCAGGAGGTATCTCACTGTGATAAGTACCTATATCTAGGTATAAGAATAGATGCATATTTTTGTTGGGATCTATTAAAAACATATGCAACAAGCTGGAGTTAGTGCTAGTTAAGATGTGTTACATTAGATATACGATACCTTTTTAAATAAAAAAGATAGTCTATAGTGCATTAGCAGAGTCTGTATCACTTACGGCATTGAAGTTTGGGGTAACGCACCTGAAACATATTTGCATAAAATCAATGCGGTACAAAAAAATTATTAAAACTAGTATGCCAAAAAAATAATAACGTTTCTTTAAAAGACTTATTACAAAATTCTGATTTATTAAATACAAAAGGCGTATTATACTACAAAATTATAATGTACAATTATTTTAGAAAGCAATATTTAAAGTTAAAGAATAATGAATATGGTTTAAGGATTGATATGTTTATAGTGCCATTAGTGTTTGCTAGATAGTGGAAAAATACTGTCGAATATATTGTCCCCAAACTATTTAATGATTTACCCCGCGCATGTAAAATTTTGTAAATATGAAGAAGTCGAAAAATGACCTAAAAATCTTCTTAATTTCATACTGTGTTTGACTACTCCCTTTAAACATGTTTTAAACTTGTTTTAAATTTATTTAAAAAAAAAGCTTTTATCGAACCACTAAATTTCTTTCATATCGTACTCGTTGTGACCAATTACATTAGAGATATTTAAGTATTTAGGTTTATATTCTAATAAGGGTTAAGCCAATAATAATCTTCAAGTTTTATCATATTAATCTTTTAATGGTCTTATTAGTGCGTACTATTGTTTACATGTATAAAATTATATATGGTCTACACTTATATGTGTGTTTTTTTAATTTATATAGTTAGATATAGAGAATTATAGATGCCAATTGATATTGTTGTGCTTTGTTACGTTTATTTTCGTAAATAATTGATTAGTTTATATGCAATAATTTTTAACTTAAATTCCTTTGGCGTTAAATACGAAAATTAAATTCCGTAAATTAAAATAACCCATTCGCGTATTCAAAATGGTATTGTAATTAATACTAAATATACTATATATTTTACTTGATAAATCTTTCTGCTCATTAAAAATAAATATCCTTTCTAAGAATTTCCTGTTTTATTTCCTTGACGACAAGTTTGCGTGCTTTAACTAAACAAATGTAATATTCACTTTCTGTTCAAATAGCAACAAGAAAACATCCGTCCTGCTATGGTTCGTTCCATTTTTTCGTTATGCGAATTTCTGGCACGCATTATCTAGCGTGGTGAGTATTTAGAGTTTGTATAAAACAATACTTTTCGCCTTCAATAAATTAATTTATTGTTGGTAATTATTCTAGCTTCCTGCGGGGGACACGTTAATCCCTTTAGCTGTTGTTTCTTCTGGTAATGGGAGGCCAAGCGCGTTCTTCCTGGGCGTAGGCTTACCTACTCGCTAGCGTGGACCAGCGACTGACTCGACCTAGACGTCAGCAACTCAAGGGTAAGTTTTCCTTTTTATTTGCTTTTTACTTTGGAACCAGAACGCCTAAGATTTTACCGTTCAAATATAAGGAATTTCCAAATTTAATTCTTATATACGAAAATTATTGAACTATTTTGGTATTTACTGCTCTTTTATTAATGCTTTATTATTTGTTTATAAATAACTAAAAATCTACTACTTATTAATGTAAAAACGGTTTAAAAACTTGCTGGCACATTTAAAAACGCTATTATGTTTGTAAAAATAGGTTAAATTTATATTTACAATGATCTAGAGCTGTGGTTTTTAGGGTTGCGTTTGGTTCTTTCTTTTCTTTTACTAATTACTGTCAGGGGGTAATTACCTAGAAACTACAGCTCGCAATGTTCATGAATAATTTTTTACTGTTCTGTAAATATTTTGTTTAATTATAAGTTCTTTTTTCCGTTGTATGTTTTGTTCTGAGTGTGAATGAGTGTGAATGAGTGAGTGTATATATTTTTTCTCTCTATGTATTTCAGGTTTCTTTTTAATTTATCTGTAGGTATAAAACCCCGCCCACTCACGATTGAGCCTGGTCATCCATTTTTCATTTTCTTGGTTTTTTTTAGGTTACGTCAATGTACGTAGCAGCTTATATTAAGTTTAGTGTAGTACAGCAACTATTAAGCATAATATCTGTCAATTCTTTTAGTTGGGAATACTATGTACCTAGTTATACATTATAGTAAAAATCATATTTATAGATTACTATATGTTATTATTATTATTATTCTTCGAAGCAGCTTTATTTTTATATTTTTATATTTTTTAATTTTCACCTACTATTTTTATTTCTATTTATTTTGAATATTAATATCTATTATTATTATTATTATTGTTTATATTGCATTATTTTTAATATTCCTTATTTTCTCTTAATTTTCCTGATTTTAATTATGAATTTCTAGTTTGGTATGCTTTATATATATATATATATATATATATATATATATATATATATATATATGTGTACGTGTATGTGTGTGCGTGTGTGTGTGTGTGTCTGTATGCGTGTTTGTGTATGTGTGTGTGTGCTTGCGTGCGTGCATGCGTGCGTGCATGCGTGCATGCGTGCGTGCATGCGTGCGTGTGTGTGCGCGCATGTGTGTGCGTGTGGGCGTGTGTTCGTGAATGCGTGTGTGCGTGCGTGAGTGCGTGCGTGCATACGTGCGTGCGTGCGTGTGTGCAATAATAGATTTAGATAAAGCACCTTGTGAAGCAACTTAAGTAGCTTAGGGTGATCATGTCTTTATTACTAAATAAAAAACTAACTAAAAGCCTACTGATATTAGGCTCGACCTTCGAGAAGTTCGGACGTATTATAAATCGCTCTGTGTAGTAGAAACTAGTTCATCGGTATAGTTGTTAATCGAGTGTTAAGTCAGTTTACAGAGATACATAAACGTTAATGTTCATCTATTACTCTCATTAATTATTGAAAATAATTAGTTGAAGAGTGGAATACGATGGGTTGGAGGAAGTGCGCAGACAAATTTCCAACTGATGGCGATGTAGCTATGTACCGGATCGTTTTATATGCATTGCTCAGGAACATCCTAAGGGATGTTCATAAAATTTTCAAATACAAAACGTAAAGGTGCCCATAATTGCAGAAATGAAGATCATTTGCAATCTTCACAATCCATTGTAAGTACCTTAGCAGGAAGAATATGTTAAAAATATATTTCAAATGATTAACAAAAAACTAGATATAAATATAATGGTAATAGAAGATCTAGATAAGAACGCTAAGAACTTATCCAATTTATACGACGGATTAAGGGAAGAGGTTACTTAATTAAAAAAATAAATCTGGAAATATACAAAAACATTGCGGTTTTGTTACAAGAGAATTATAAAAAAGATGCATAAATACGTGAACTAGAAATAAAGATTAATAACTTGGAGCACAGAAATAGGAACATTAACCATGAAATCCATGGCCTTGAGCAAATGCCAGGAGAAAATGCAAACAACCTTAAGGGCGTGGTTATGAAATGGGTCGAACGAGCAGAAGTTGATATAGCACCTGAAGATATCCATATGACACACAGACTACCAAAACGTAGCCAGTATTCAGTACCGACAGTTATTATTAGGTGCTCATCACAGGTAATAAGCGATAAATTTCTATACAAAGAGAAGACGGTCTTTACAAACGACAACGTCGTAAAAAATAAAAGTGATCATAAAATTTATATAGTTGAAAACTTAACGGGATACAATAAAAGCCTGCTCTGGCAAGCAAAACTCCTGTCTAGAAAAAAAGGAATATCCGATAGTTTGAGTGCGGTTCGGCAAAATTTTTGTAGAAGTCTAATGAAATGTCCAATGTGTTAAAAATTGAACACTTGGATGATGTAAAGAAAATAAAATAAAACTTTAATAGATTAAGGTCAATTTAAAAATATATTGTATATAGTTATTTATAATGATTAAGTTGATGAAAACAAATAATATGGCAATACTTGATAAGAATTTTATTAATTACCAAGAATATGAACTCATATCACATTGGAACGATAATATAAACAAACACGTTAACATTAATCAATTTAGTATAGCCAGGCTAACTATTATCTCTAAACATAGATAACAATAAACCGCCGTGGTAACAGACCAACATTCGCAGCGATTGTTCAGCGTTGCATCTTTCTGAATGGGGAAACATAAGTTCAACACTGTCGTAATTTAAATTGCCGCACCATTAGACAGAGAACACCACTGCTCTCCTCTAACGTTTGACCCTTTCTCCGTATTCATTACATAACACTGTAAAATTTAAACACCATAACAGACACCGCATCCAGATTGCATGCAGCACACATCTTCATTTCGTAATCTCCATTATTCACCAAAACCATATACATATGTGCTCAGCTGCAATTTCAGCCTTGATATGTATCAACGTCGTTTCATCAGACTAATCGTACTTGTCTGAGCAAATTGGTGAATTTGAAATTCACCAGCGCACGCTTCCAACGCATCGAATCAGCACACCGCAAATCGACGGCAGGTTGACCACCATATAAATCAAACCAACTTATGGCGGTGATACTGAGGAAATCGCCAACCCATTTCAATCAACCAGTTGGTTGATTAATTGTGGTACGCACGCCACTTGTAACGTCAACACAAAATCATCTATTACTTAATCAACTCGACGATACTGACGACTGGAACATGCCTGCCCACTGAGCCGATGCAGCCCACAGTGGCGTTAGTCGATTAAAAGTGACGTTCATAACACATAGAGTTTCGTAACCACCAACATATTTTAGATTATTAAACATTAGCAGTATTTTTAATATACCATCAAGATTTCAATTATTACAGCTCAGGTTTTCAAATCCAATTTTTTCCAACGAACGACACCTATTTTGCAGTTAAGCACCGTATAATTCATCTTTAATCTATTTGTCGCTCTGTCTTTTGAGATAAATCCAGTCAATCGACTTCTTTCCACCCAAACACGATTGACCTCGAACAGATCCGAAACTGCGCAGTCGCGAATTGAATGGTCCACCGATTTGCAGGATGAGCAGCAGTAGCTATCACGCACCAGGCAAAGCATGCGTTGTCGTCATTTTAATACGGTGTTGAACCCATTTGGGAGCTCGATGGCAGGATCCACGTCAATCGTTTACCACACAACGCCTGTTTCAGAGTCCATCCTAAAATTTACCAGAAAAATCAAAATAACAAATCCGTTCTTGGAACTCCTCCGACTTAGCTGACATCCTCCATCAGGACCAGATCTCCCAGTTACTGGAGGAGCCACTTCAGTGTTGAAGATTTAACATCTTCATCAGCCAATTAGTAGTTTACTTTTAAATTAACCAGCCGTCAGCGTCGAACAAGTAACATCCAGTCACGTCGGTGAAAATCACACTTCAGTTACGCGAATTATCGGATGTATCAACGAGAACAAAAGACGGGGTAACATATTGAACAGAATTGAAGGAATAGCATTTGCATTTGACAGTAAACATCGTAATGTGAGCGGGAAAGAATCCAGATGTTAGAAAGTTGTCAAGCGAGATGAAAACAAGTTAAACAATTCAGCTCAACATTTGAATGCACGAATGAATCTCTGGTAAACTAAAAGATACCACCCATGATAATGCCGATGCGAAAGATCAGAACAGACGCGCTTCTGACAGAAAGAGACATTAAATCGTACCAGAGAGATTTAACAGCGATAAAACAAAGCGATGGATTACTGGTTCAGAAGACAAACCACAGTGACCAGATCAAACGAAAATCGTGTGCAAATTTGACACATCAATTGGAGGAAAGTGATTTTGTGTGTGTGTGTAGTTTTAAAATAAATTTCATACATTTACATGACCGTTAATATTGTTAAAATTTCAAACGTTTTGGTATTTATATAATGTATAACAATCAGGCAGCAGAATTTGGTTTATAATATCAGAAGTTGAAAAAACAAAAACAGTATGAAACACGGTTGTAGTCATTTCTATTAAAATTAAATCGCTGTTATAATTCTCAATCAGATATTCAGTTACGTGGACATTTGAAAATTAAACATCCAATGTATGCTTTATATTTTAAAACATAAACGTTACATACTTTTCTGTAACATCATTCATTTCATGATAACAGTTGTGGTGGTTAAATTTTTTTAACATATTCCATTTGAATATCTGCCAACGTTTTATAACCCCATCCTCGATTATTTCCAAAATCATCCAGATCCTCGGCAATGATAACACAGCACATTGCCAGATGACCGACATTTTCTTCATCTGCACACATTCACACGCCATTCTTTTTCGCACGTGAGCATAAATCTTAGTTTTTATTTATTATATCTCTTTACTGCAACAATCTTCTACGCGAACAGTACTCCTATTCGAGCCGACATGCACCGCACGAAGCAGCAGGTATGGAATGTCTATGAACAAAATCACATTTCAAGAAAAATGCCAGACTTTAAAATATAACTTGTCAGATCTATCAGATAAACGTTAAAACAGATACATACTTTTCCTAACCATGCGTATCATTGACTTATACATAACCGAACATATTTCGTTCGTCTCTAGACATCCATAGTAAGATGGAACGGTTCTTGAACGAGTTTAATCTTTAGTACGTCCGACTTTAACCTGTTGTAGGTTGATCGATCGGGAAGCAGGTTGCAGTGGATCGATCAGTTTGTGCACCTTTTGAATTTTGCCGATAGCATCTCCCTCGCACAACGTACAGCATCCTGCATAAGATGAAGACTGCGATTTGCAATATTAACGTCCGTCATCACGAAATTTTGAATCAATCTTACTCATCGAAATTCTTCCAGCCCGTCCAAATCAATTATGTCGCCCAACACTGTAAACATTTCACCGATCAAACACACAGGCGATCCGAGATATTCAGAACATCCGCCACATTGGCGTTGGTCTTCGAGTTCAGGCACTAGCGTAAGTTGACAGAACGAACGATGTCGACGAACGAACGAGTGATTTTTGCTCGTTTGCATATCATCGAAAACCACACTGAATCTTCTTTGGTATCTGGTTCGATCATCGCAATTTCAAACTCATGGTAACCAATTTCTTCTTTTAATGGTAAAAACGTTTCTTAACACCGTATGATAACCTCTTCGAACATACAGATTTCCGTTCAAGATCAGAGATATTAAAGCGTTGGTCTTCCACAACTCGATGGTCCCACGAACAGCCACAGACCATCCTTCGCATTAATAGAAAGATCATATTTATAGGTATTTTAACTTCTGGTATAACATCTGGATGCATCGTGGTATACATTTTTAACGATGCGGTATATATATTCAGCGAAGCCATCCAGGATATCCTGCCGTTTTTGCACATTAGCAAAACGATCCGATCTTGAAAAATGTCTTACTATAACAGCTCTACCCACTTATATACAATTTAATCTGACCACACACATCCCCACCATATGACACGACACATGACCACCATATGACCACATGACCACACACATATGACACACGACCGACACACATGACCACGCCACACGACATGACCACACATGACCATGACCATATGACCACATGACCATACACCACATGACCATGACCACATGATGACCACATGCGATCGAGTATGACAAAACCACACAGACCACGAGTTTTCTCATTACCACATGACCAGCGCACGAGTTTCCACAAAACCAGCAGACCAGGTTGATACACAGGTTAGCCAGCGCCGCGGCGCTGGCCCAACCTATTAATTTTTCCTTTATCTAACCTAGGTCCACACTTGGTTTTTAATGGAAAACTCATTAAAGCAAAAGTTAATGGGTTTAATGAGAAAACTCATTAAAAGCAATTAGTGGGGTTTTAATGAGAAAACCCATTAAAAGCAATTAGGTCATATGGTCATGTGGTCGCGTGGTATGGTCATGTGGTCATATGGTCAGGTCATGTGGTCATGGTCATATGGTCATGGTCATGTGGTCATATGGTCATATGGTCATGTGGTCATGTGTCATATGGTCATGTGTGGTCATATGGTCATATGGTCATGTGGTCATATGGTCATATGGTCATGGTCATGTGGTCATGGTCATATGGTCATGTGGTCATGTGGTCATATGGTCATATGGTCATGTGGTTATGTGAGCAGGAGATTAAATTTGGTATATAAGGAAGTAGTTTTGGGTAGAGCTTATAGTAAGTAAGACATTTTTTCGAAAGATGTCGCATTCAAGCAATCAGTGGTGCTCCAAACAATCTATTACAAAAGCAGCAGAGGATATCCTGGATGGCTCGAGTTTCTACGCTGCTAGTAAAAATATAATATACCTAGAACAACGTTATGCAGATATGTTAAAAGGTTGCAGAACGTGAAGAAATTACATAATTCCAACGATGCATCCAGAGATGTTATACCAGAAGTTAAAATACCTATACAGAATTATGATAACTTTGCTATTGCTAATGCAAAAGAGGATGGTAAACATGGTCCTTTGTTCCCGTCTAACATACGAGCTATATTCGTGGGACCATCGAGTTGTGGGAAGACCAACGCTTTAATATCTCTGATCTTGCACGAGAACGGTCTTAGATTTCAAAATGTCTATGTATTTTCGAAGAGTTTGTATCAACCGAAATACGAATTGTTAAGAAACGTTTTACACCATTAAAAGAAGAAATTGGTTACCATGAGTTTGAAAATTGCGATGATTTGATCGAACCCGAGATACCAAAGAAGATTCAATTATGGTTTTCGATGATATACCTGCAAACGAGCAAAGTAAAATCACCAGTTTTTCTCCTGTTCGGTCGACATAAAGCAATAGATTCGTTCTATCTATGTCAAACTTACGCTAGTGCCTTAAAACATAGACTCAGAGATAACGCCAATGTAATCGCATTATGGAAACAGGATGAAACCAATCTCGACATATCTTTCGGATCATATAAGTGGTGACATGATATATCCGAAATTTAAAGAAATGTGTTTACAGTGTTAAAGTGACTCAAAACATAATTTTATAACTGTTGTTAAAGATTTTGATTTGGATAATGGTCGATATAGGAAGAATTTCGACGAGTATATAAATATTTGATATTATTCAAAAGTTAGTTCCCATCCAAAGTTTCATGATGACGGACGTTAACAATTTTATTGCAAATAAACGCAGTCTTCATCTTATGCAGGATGCTGTACGAAAAAGTTTTGTGTACAAAAGGGAGATGCTACATCTCAGCAAAAATTCAAAGAGGTGCACAAACAATTGATCGATCCACTGCAACAACCGCTTCCCAGTTGCAATCGATCACCGAAAAATCCCATACCTACAACAAAGGTTAAAGTCGAAAACATGGACGTACCTATAAAGAAAATTAAGCAACTCGTTCCAGAAGAACCGTTCCATCTTTACTATGCGGATGTGTTAGCTAGAGACGAAGACGAAAATATATATACAAGTCGGTTATGGAGTAAAGTATAACCGTCAATTGATACGCATAGTTTAGGAAAAGTATGTAGGAAATTGATTTAGAAAACAGTGACACAACCTAAAATAATAACGTTTATCTAGAGACTAGAGGTCTAACAAGAGTTATAATTATTTTTAAAGTCCTTAGCATTTTTCTTAAGAAATGTAATGATTTTGTTCATAGAATACATTCCATACCGGTTGCTTCGTGCGTGCACACAAATCGGGTGCAATCGGTACATATCCGAATAGGAGTAGCTCATATAAAAGGACTGTTCGCGTAGAAGTTATTATTTGTTGATTGTACGGTTTAAAGAGACAATATAATAAATATGTATAAAAACTTTGGAGAGGTTATTCGAAGATTTCGCAATGTTTCACGAGTAAAAAGCAGAATGTGGGCAACGCTGATAGATGGAGAAAATGTCTTATGTGTCAGTCATACGAGGAAGCAATACAGCACTGTACTGCAGTGTTATCATTGCCTGAGGATCTGGATGATTTTATGGAAATAATCGAGGAGATGGGGTTTATAAAACTGTTGGCAGATATTCAAATGGAATATATACTAAATTGTAAGTTTTAAAATAAAAATTTAACCACCACAACTGTTATCATAAGAAATGAATGATGTGATTTAGAAATTATTTTTGTATATATTAGCTTGTTTATGTTTTAAAATATAAAGCATACATTGGTATTGTTTAATTTTTCAAATGTCCACGTAACTGAAATGGATATCTAAGTAATTATGAAAAGAATTATAACAAAGAGCGCTACATTTAATTTTAATAGAAATGACTACAACTACGTGTTTCAAACATACCTTTTAGTTTTTGTTTTTTTCAACTTCTATGATATTACATAAACCAAAATTCTGCTACTGCCGAGTAATTGTATCCAACAATACCATTATATATAAATAAACCAAAACGTTTGAAACAATATTTATATTACAATTCAAATACTTAACATGTACACTTCACATAGAAATATATTTTATTCATTAAAACTAACACACACACACACACACACACACACACACACAAAGTCACTTTTTCCTCCTTTTAATTGGCAAATGTAGTATACATATCCAAATTTTGCACACGATTTTCGTTTGATCTGAGTTTCGTATAGAGTGTAGCTTTTGGAACATTGTAGATTTCGGATGCTTCGAACCAGTAATCCATCCTGTTTATTTCGTCAAGGGCTTTATTTAAACCTCTTTAGTATACGATTTAAGTTGTCTCTTTCTTTCTGTCAGAAACGTCTGACTTGAGTCTATGTTCTGATCTTTCGCATCAACATTATCATGGGTAGGTTTATCTTGCACTATTTTAGTATTTACCAGAGATTCATTAGACATACCATTCAAATGTTGGCTAGTTGAATTGTTTGATAAACTTGTTTTCATCTCCTTGACAACTTCTTCAAAAATTTTTATAGCATCTAAGGATATAATTCTTTCCCGCTCATTTTTATTACGATGTTTACTTATCAAAATGCAAATGCAGACTATTCCAATTTCACAATTTGAAAAATATGTATAAATATTTACCCCGTTTAACTTTGTTCTCGTTTGATACATCCGATAATTATAGATGTAGCGTAAGCAGTTAATTGATTTTCACCGACGTGAATAGACTGGTATGAAATGTTACCAAGGTTAAACGACGCTGGGTTTCTCCTAATTTAAAAGTAAACTACCTAATTAGTGGCTACATTAAGATGGACAGTGTAGAGGATGTTAAATCTTCAACACTCGAAATGTTGTGCTCACCTCCAGTAACCTAGGGAGATCTACTTTTTGTGGAGAGGATGTCAGCTAAGTCAGAGGAGTTCCAAGAACGAGATTCTGGTTAGTTTCTACAATAATTTATTTTTCTAATTTTTAAATTTTAGGATGGACTCTGAAACAGGCGTTGTACTTGGAGATTAATGTAAACAAGTACAACCCTTTGCGTGGATCCTCATACATCGAGCTCCCCAAATGGGTTCGAAACACCAGAGCTGTTATTAATATACAAAATGACGACAACGCATGCTTTGCCTGGTGCGTGATAGCTGCGCCTACTCAGTGCTCACAATCCGCAAAGGGTCGGTAGCTACCCCATTACAGCACCATTCTCAATTTGACAGGACTGCAGTTCCCGATATCCATAAAGGATATACCCTTCGAGGAATTAAACAACATCAGTGTCAACGTGTTTGGGGTGGAAAGGAAGTCGATTGTGGGACACACCAGGATTTATCTCAAAAGACAGAGCGATACGGTTTAGAAATAGATTAAAGATGAATTATATACGGTGCTTGCAAAAGGTTATTCTGCAAATCAGTAAGGTGTCATTCGATTTGGAAAAATTCGAGGATTTGAAAACCTGAGGAAAACATAATAATAATTGAAATCTTACACGATGGTATATTAAAATACTGCTAAGAGTAATTTTGTTTAATAATTCTAAAATGGCGTTGGTGGTTAAATACATACAGGTAAAACCCACTATAAAACAATTATAGACGTCACTTTTCCAGTCAAGACTTGCATATAACGCCAACTAATATAATGGCGAGCTGCGCACGCTCGACCATCGGCATAAAAGGCGAGAGCCATGTTCCAGTGCATTAGTCGTCAAAGTATCGTCGAGTTTGATTAAAATTATAAATAAAGATGGATTTTTCTTGTGTTGACGTTACAAGTGATGTGCGAGTACCAATTAAATATCAACCAACTAGTTGGTAAGTCAACCCATAGGTTAGGCGAATTTCTCCAAATTATCACCACCATATATTAGAAGTTGGTTTTGATTTATATGGTGGTCTTCAACCTGCCATCCAAGTGATTTGTTGTAGTGGTATGTGTGCTGATTCTACGATAACATTCTCTTACTTCGATTGGAAGAAATTGTGTACTTTTCAAGTGGAATTTCAAATTCACCAATTTGCTCAAGACTCAAAACAAGTACGATTAAATGGTCTGACTACTGGAAACGATGTTGTTGAGATACAATTGGATCAAGATTTCAAATTGCAGCTGAGCACAGCCTTTAATAGAAGTATATGGTTTTGAACAATTTTGAAAAGAGAATTTATATAATATGGAGATTACGAAAGATGGAATGTTATTGTGCTACCTGCGTACGAGTGCATCAAGCTATTAAATTTATGCGAGAATTGATCTGTTTTAAAATGGCCGAGTTAAGGTGTAGAAACTTTCCAGAATTTTACGAAAATTTGTTGGTGATATAAAAAGTATGTGGAAATACGACGGAGGAAGAAAGGGTTCAAACGTTATTAGAGGAGAGAGCAGTGCCAGTATTTCTGTCTAATGATTGCAGCAATTTAAATTACTTGACAGTGTTGGAACTTATTAAATGTTTCATTCAGTACTTAAAAGATGCAACTGCAAGGCAATCGCTTGCGCAAATGTTTAGAGATTTGGCTATCCCAGATTCGCCAGACTCTGGTTACCACAGCGGTTTATAGATGTTATCAATACATGTATGTATTCTATTAAAACATATTTCTTGATAAAGTTTGTTTTACATATTTGTATCGCCAACATTACCATAAATTATTAATAGACGTATTAAACTATCCTGTTTTTATTTTTAGGTTTAAAGTGGTGTACGCGGAAATAATAAACACAATATACCGCATGTTAACAAAAGTTGTGGGGAAATTTAAAGACGAGTTTTACGGTGACTTGGTGTTAGAATCTGTAGGTAGTAAGGCTAAGTCCTACTGTATTGTGCGCGAGAAGGACACGATTAAAAAGATTAAAGGGATCTCACAAAGTGTAGTTAAGTAAAACCGAGGGTCTTACAACCTATAACGAGCATATATTCCCAAAAGGGTGGGCATCCAGCTACGCAACAGTGCGTGGAAAATAAGGATTCTCCAATAAGAAATTAAAGTCATTGGTAATGGTAAAAATGTTAAACCTATAAAGGCGATTATTAATTGTGGTTTAGTGACCGCGTTTGTGCACTCTTCGAGTGTCTTCGGCAATCTTCGATTGTTTCAAAGAAAATATTCAAGCACGCCATTTAATGTCGTGGTGTAACATCGTCCACTGTTAAGCTCCGTTAATTATACTACTAAATGAGGTTTGTATTTTCCGTAAATACGCACTTTCAGCGCCTCGTGTTATTGGTAATCTACAAACAATTATATCTCGATTTGAAATGCGCGTCATTGAAACATATTCTCAACATAATTAATAGAAAGTCCAAGAAAAGAAATTATAAACAGCATTCAAATGTTCGTTAAGAAATCTAGAATATTTGTTGGATTACGAGTTACAATTTTATTAATACTACATTGAAGTTTCCGGAATTTGCGTTATAATGCTTCTACCGCATCACGTAAGGTAATTTAGGTAATAAGACCCATTTACTTTCACTCTGATTATTATTGAACAGTACTTAATCTGGTTTATTACATTTTGTTAATTCTGGAATTTAGGTAGTTAATGATGTCATACACAAATTTCTAATTAACATACATGGCTGGTATCTAGCGAAAGTTGTAGCACGCATTTTCAATTACGAATGCATTCTTCTTTCATTACAGGAGAAATTCCATAGATTTCATACCAGCAAAATGCGCTTTTTAGATATTTAAACACATTACATTGGACATCAAAAGTCGACCTTGCCATTTCTACATTATTGTTAAGCATGCATTGGAATTTTTGGATGCGGTAATTTCTTGTTTAAAGTAACTTAGTTAAATAAAGTGTAATTTAAATTGTGATTGTATAGTCAGTTATTGCAATTGAAAACACATTCAGGGAATAATTTATTTGCTCTATATATTTTACAGTAGAAGCCTGGACAAAACTTTCTGCTTTTAATTAATTAAAGCATACAAGTTTCTGGTGTATATTCCTAAAGAGAAAATAAGTAGTTGATGTACCGTTGAATGGAGTTCATCCTTGTTTACACAAATTTCAGATCCTGCGAACTAGCGTTTTTGTTAATATTATTTAAAAATCAATACGTTAGATGGATAAGGTGTTCAGTGGCGGCTATTTTATCAATAAATTTTATTTAATATGTTTAGTTTTTATTTTCAACACCAAAATTCTAAGGTTCACAAAACAATTTCTACAACCGGTTTTAAGACGTTGAAAAGAGCTAGCGCGGAGATCTGAAAATTAGAAATAAAAGATTCGGGTAGCTAAGAAAATCTAATATTAATTGATACCAAACAAGGTAGGTTTATCTCGAAAGATGCATTGGCTAGACGAGGAAAACTATTTGTTAGTTTTGCTTATAAAGCAAAGGCGAAATTTAGAGGTTTGAGAGCTTAAAGTGTAACTTTGTAAGGAGTAGTCCGATTTTAAATCTGTTTACAGATTCTGCAATAAAATTCTAAGCTAACAAGATGTATTGCATGACTAAGAAAATTTATAAGAACGCTCAAAAGTCGCTATAGGTAAAAATCTTAAATGGGGTAGCTCCCTTGGGGTGATGCAATCTAAAAATTCTTAAAGATTCGGGTACTGAGAAAATCTAATATTAATTGATACCAAACAAGGTAGGTTTATCTCGAAAGAAAAAATGGCTAGTCGAAGAAAACTTTTGGTCCAGAATGTTAGCGGTAAAAATCTTAAAAATAGGTTTATCTCGTGGGAGGAAATGTGGATGCTCATTTATCTCGAAAGATAAAAAATTTAAGATATATTTATCTCGAAAGATGAAAAATGGTTAGTCGAAGAAAACTTTTTGGTCCAGATGTGTGAGGAAATGTGGGATTCTGGAGGAAATGTGGTGCTGATTACGCCCATAATACACTACTTACGTATGAACAGAAAAGGAGGAGGTATCGTTGTTTTCATTCGCGATGATATTGAATTTAGTGCTAGCCATTTCACTTCCAAATCGTATGAAAATATAGAAGGAACACTAATGTTAAACAAAGATGCTGTTATTAAAAAATTGTTATTTATAGACAGTAGATGGAAACTCGGGTTCCTGGCACCTCATTTCCTCCAGAATCCCTGATTTTCTCACTCATCTAGACCAAATTTACATGTAAAAACCCACTATAAAGTCTTATTTTAAGGAATCTCATCCTTGCTCTCTCCTTGTGGACCTCCTTGTGGAATTTTTTTACCCCAACCATTTTGATTACGTCACACCCGCATTCTTTCCACCCGCGAGATAAATCTTTCTCCACATTTCCACCCACGAGATAAATCTATATTGTTTGGTATCAATTAATATTAGATTTTTCTCAGCTACCCGAATTTCTAGAAATTTTTTAGATAGCATTATCCCCCAGAGGGCTACCCCAATTTTAAGATTTTTTTACCGCTAACATTCTGAACCAAATAGTTTTCTTCGACTAACCATTTCCACCCACAAGATAATTGTACCTTGTTTGGTATCAATTAGTATTAGAATTTTCTCAGCTACCCGAATCTGTAGGAATTTTTGAGATAGCATCATTCCCCAGGGAGCTACCCCCATTTTAAGATTTTTTACCGGCAGCGATTTCTGACTGTACTTATAAAATTTTTAAACATCCCACACATCAAATTACTCTACAATTTTACGCAAAATCCGAATCTGCAAACAGATTTAAATAGGACTATTCCTTACAAAGTTACACACATACCTTCTAGCGAGCATACCGCGACCGTATCACTACTCGCTTTTAATGTCATACTATACTTTCTATCTTGTTTAGCTCATATTTCGAAATAAATGTACCTTGTTTGGTATCAATTAATATTAGAATTTTCTCAGCTACACGAACTTCTAAGATTTTTTTAGATAGCATCATCTGCCAGGGAGCTACACCCATTTTAAGATTTTCTACCGGCAGCGATTTCTGACTGTCTTTATAAATTTTTTAGCCATGCGATACATCAAATTAGTCTAGAATTTTATGCAGAATCCGAATCTGTAAACAGATTTAAAATCGGACCACCCCTTACCATTTTACACACACCCTCTAAATTATAAATTTTCTGCAGCTCATACCTAAAAGAAAATCTAAAAACCATTCTTAAAACTTTTTATTACCGACAATTTTTACTAATACAGTTTAAATTTTGTAAAACACATTTCTAAATACATATTCACAATTTTTTATTCTTAACCTAGAACTCATATCGGCTTATACTTATTAATATTTATTTCTAAATAGAGCACTTTTTCCAAAGACTAACCGGACTCACATGTTTCAAATTCCTCTGATTTTGTTTCTTATGGTTTCGCTTAAGACCTCGTACATATTTTCCAAATTACTAGAAGACGTTATAACCACATTTTTTGTGTTAAAGGATTTCACATCGGTAGTCTCTTCTACCATTTTGGTGTAAACGCCGTAGAGTTCGCAATAGACTTTTATTGCTGTATGTTGTATTCTTTTTTCATTAATTAATCAAATAAATCGCTCTTTCTGCTTCTAAAGAAACTCGGACACTCCATCGTCGACACTGGCGTTCTTTATGCGATAGCTATCCATACGGTTGTTAAACGCTGTCCTAACCATTTCTACACCATCATCGCTAGTAGCGGTAACTGATGCATTTTTATGTTTGTTGCTTCTTAATTGTGCGGCATACGTAGTTTTTACCATTTCAAAATCGCATACTTTACACATAATTCGTCGTTGTTTCGTACAAGACCTTTTAACAGCTGGCGAAGCTGAACGTTTACTGCTTATTGACATACCATGCTGTTTTTCCTTGTGTCGCTGTAAGTTGTCCATTCTCGTAAAAGCGATACCGCAAGACCCACAGTTTAAGTACTTTACTGCTGACGGATGTATAAGCTTAACCGTGGGCGATGTTACACCACGACATTTGTTCTGGTGCCGTTTGAGAGCTTCCCTTCTGGTAAAGTAGACGTGACAGGGCTCGCATTTAAAAACGTTTGCAGGTACCATTTTAGTACAAAATAAAATCCGCACTATAGGACTTTGGTTAAACTTGTAAGCGAACTAACTTATAACTAAAGAGTTTACTCTTGCGTACCTGCTTTATGTACCCTATAGAATGCATACCGAAGGTTTCCGAAGACACCCGAACGAAGTTGAGGATTCAGCGGGGAACTAAATGACGTCATATTGTGCCAATCCTTGCTGCTCGTCCAGTACATTTAGCACCAATGCATGCACCCGGTTTGCATGGTCGTTGGTGCGAATGCAGTTAGTAGAAACATCGAAAACGTCTTCCATGTTATACGGATGAATAATCGCATCGCGTGCATATTAAAAATCCCAAAGGGTGGTAGCACACGCACACAAATTGGTTGCAAATCGTGTGGTAGAAGATGCAGTTTTACTATAAACAAAAACTCAATAAAACACTTTAAACCTTTACTAAGGGAATACCAAACTTGTTGTCTACAGGATAGTTACTAATAAAGCAATTAATTTTAAATAACTTCTACGTCATATTTTCGGAAATGGTAGGCTTGAATATTTTCTTTGGAAACAATCAAAGACTGCCGAAAACACTCGATGAGTGCACGAGCGCGGTCACTAAACCCATTAGCATTAATACCGAGTATTGTATGCTTTCGTAGGTTGCTCAGTTCCTAGAACCAAATCTTCCTCATAGCAGTCAGTAGCACGTAATGATTTCTAGAACCGGTAAGTACTCGATATCGCCCAAATAGAGAATTAGATGCTCGATGTCTGTCAACTTCCGATTCCCTCGTAAAAGATAAAAAAAACTCGGTCAATCATCCATCTAACTTATACCTCGACCCGCTCCCGTTCTGATAATTTCCAAACATTTTTCAAACGACAATGGTCTCAGAATTTTTAGACCTCTGAGAGATCTATAAGTCGTGATCAATTACACGTTTGAGCTACCGGTAAACTAACAATGCGCTGTATAATACATGCATACCCTTTCTCTGCGCTACTGCTATTCTTGTAGTTGCTTGAAAAAGTCAGTCGCTCTTTTTATTGCTAGAACCGCTGCAAAGCACCATTCTATACTTTCTTTAAAAGTATAGCACATCGCGCACTTTTTTGTCTGATAATTAAATGTTGCTCATGTAGGTTTTTACACTTTCGCATATTTAAACATCTAATACGATCGATTAACTACTTTCTATTATTCTAACAGGAACCACCATACATTCCGCCGCACCGTTCTTTTGAATCCAACGATCCGATGGGCTTCTACATACTAACACCTAACGTATCTTTCCTACTATTTGTTAAACAAAAACTACCGGCATCGCCATGTCCGTATGTGGACGTAAGCAGATGATTGTGGATGTGTACGAGAATATGTAACCATATACATTAATCAGTCTAAGCTATTTTATTTAGTCCACGAAAACTACTATTTTTCTAAACCACAATTAATAATCGCCTTTATAGGTTTAACATTTCTACCATTACCCAATGACTGGTGCTAAGTACATAGAAACTTTAATTTCTTATTGGAGAGAATCCTTATTCTCCCATGCACTGCTGCGTAGTTGCATGCCCACCCCTTTTGGGGATATATGCTTGATATAGGTTGTAAGACCCACGGTTTTACTTAACTACACTTTGTGAGACCCCTTTAATCTTTTTAATCGTGCCTTTCTTGCTTACAATACAGTAGGACTTAGTCCTACTACCAACAAATTATAATACTAGATCCCCATTAAATTCGTCTTTAATTTTCCCTACAACTTTTTTTGTTGACATGCGGTATATTGTGTTTATTATCCGCGGGTAGTCACTCTTTTAAGATAAATATATCTTTTTTTTGGTATCAACTAATATTAGATTTTTCTAGGGAGCTCAAATCTGCAAATAGATTTTAAATAGAACCACCCTTTACAAAGTCACGCCTTTTAAAAACCCAAACCTCTAATTTTTACCCATCTTAACTCAACTCCATTTTTAAAACCCTTTTTTCGCTACCCAAGATATATGCTTTAACCAACCATTTTCCTAGAAATTTAAAACCGCTGTCTCTTGCGAACACTACGTGGAGATAACACGTATACTCTGTCCACCAGGATAGAAGCAGGAAGGATTTAGAAGGTGGGAGAAGAACTTAAAAATTATGGAATTTTAAAACTAGTATATACAATAGACTTACAAAATCAAACAACTATCTTAGATTTATATCTTTATGCCCTCCATGCATGGGTTGATATGCTTCCAGGATGACGTTACGCTTATCATCTTCGCTCGATAAACTAATTTTACTAATAATCTGCGTGTACAAATCGTGTTTTTTACTAAGGATACATACACCGGCAAGTACTCGATACCATCCAAATAAAAAATTAGATGCTTGGTGACTATTAACTTCCGCTTCCCTCGTGTACGCCCCAGACACGTCCCTGGTGGTGATGTCATAGCCTTATTAAATAAAGAGCAATGTAATACTATTCTAAAATTTTTATTCTGACATTATACATAACAAAATTTAAAGAAACTTAATGCCAAGCATGGAGCCATTTAAACTTAATTTTAATACAAAGTTATACACAGAAGACAGTCATTTCTTTATATTTGTTTGGAGCGGTTTTAATTTTATCTAATTTTATTCGCAGCTTAAAATTTAAATCGACACCCAAGTCCTCTATCTCCTTTTCTAGCCAATAGTTTGATACATAGAGACCGTCTAGGTTTTCGAATTGTAAAATGTGCCGAAGTTTGCCTCTATATATAAAGTCTTTGATTCCACCGACAACCAGATCCATTCCTTCGTGTAATTCTTGCAGCTTGTGACAATCTTTTAATCGCAGCTCTCCCACTATATCTTGCATACGTATCTTGTTAGCTTGATCGACTTCTTCTTGTCGGTATTGGAGAAAATCCTTATTCTGGTGTACGCAAAGGTTACGAAACCCGCATTCCTTAGGTTGTCTATGTTATCTGCCATTTCGATAAATACGTTTTTAGAATAACCTTTTCGGACAACTTAATTTGCAAGCCCGTCAATTTCTTTGTATTGCCATTACCCCAATACACGTACTGTAGCGGGTTATTAAACACTAAACAGCAGCTATTTTGTAGCTTGGCCGATAGCTTACTCCACATTTTGGCAAGTGGTACCGAGTACATTGACGCCTTTAGGAAGTATAACTTACTATCTTCCAATAAGGTTAAACAGTCTTTTAAGGGTGTATACACCCGTTCCGCACTGACATAGCTTCCAATTGCACAGTTGTATATTGTCGCTTCCAATCGCGTAATACCATGTTCTTTGGCCAAAGTAGACGCAAAAGTTTCTCTTAAACGTACATCTGGACAGCGTAAAAAATCTACTACAAGATTGCCAAGTTGTTTATTAACACCAGGACTTGTTATCTGACACACAAATTTGTTGTATATCTTAATTCTTGCATTGGTTGTTAGCCATGTTAAACAATCAATCCCCGCAGTTTTATCGTTGTCAACTATAATATTACACTTTTCTTCGTATTCTCCCTTATAGCAAAAGTATGCTTTGTAGTTAAATAATTACACATCTCCATCTTGCTAAACATGCCAGCAAAATCTTGGGTTACATCCATGTCAAAAAGATAGTAGTAATATTTTTCGAATTCGTCTAATATATCTGGTAGTTCCTCCAATAAAGTTTCCAACTTAACATCTGCTAGTTCCACTTTGTATGGAACACATATAGGATTTTGGAATTTTTTATTAATGCATTCGGGATTTTCTTTTCCGATAATTTCTTTTAGTCTCTGGCCCATCTTGTTAGTGCTTTCCAGAGAAAACGGAAGCTTAGCTTTAACACCATGCCTAGCGAAAACAAATCGGTCGAACTTTCTTCGTAGATAGCTGTTAAATGCACCACAAATTTCTTTTTTTAGGATAAACATCCTTTTGTTTGAAGATGTTTGTTCGGCGTCAGAAAGATTGCAAATTTTAACCAACATTATATTGTCACAAAATGGTTCTGTAATTGGTGTGTGTAGTCCACCAGTCAGCATCTGTTTGCCTTCGACATAACAAATATTACCAATATCTGTCACCAAATTATTGTTGCACATATTTTCTGCCAAAAGCCATAATCCAAATCGCTCATTTGTCGGTTTCACTTTATTCCCAAGAAGTTGAGAAACGTTAATCACCTTGGAGACGCTCATGTTTACCGTTCTAGCTACTGTCGAATACTAAATTGAATACGAAAAAATTGTTCTCTTATGTATCTTACAGAGTGGGGGCGTATATTGCCGAAGATATTCGAATATGTCGGACACCAAAATATCGCTTACACTCTCTGGTTTAGGAACTGTTTTGTTATCTAACCTAGGCCGGCAGGGATGCGCATCGACATATGTCCGGATATATGTAAGATCTTAGGTTAGGGTGAAATTGCCCCATAGGGTGAAATTGCCCCATAGGGTGAAATTACCCTATAGTGTGAAATTGCCTCCGATCTAGGTTGGATGCGGGAGTTTGGTTAGCTGACTTTTTCAAGCAACTACAAGAATAGCAGTAGCGCAGAGAAGGGGTATGCATGTATTATACATCGCACTGTTACTATAAAATATGTTAGTTTACGGGTAGCTCGAATATGAACAAATTAAATTTTAATCTATAATTAACCGCGGTCGTAAAAATGGGAATATAATGGTTAATTTAATGCCGCTAAGCATATACTTTTGCTTGGTGATTCATTTAGAAAATATTCAAGCCTACCATTTACTAAAATATGACGTAGAAGTTATTTAAAATTAAATTGCTTTAATAGTAAGTATTCTGTAGACAACAAGTTTGGTATTCCTTTAGTAAAAGTTTAAAGTGATTTATTAAGTTTTTGTTTATAGTATCACTGCATCTTTTACAGCACGACTTGCACCCAATTTGTGTGCGTGTGCTACCACCCTTTTGGATTTTTAATATGCACGCGATGCAATTGTTGATCCGTATAACATGGAAGACGTTTTCGATGTTTCTACTAACTGCATTCGCACCAACGACCATGCAAACCGGGTGCATGCATTGGTGCTAAATGTACTGGACGAGCAGCAAGGATTGGTAAAAGGTAACGTCATTTAGTTCCCCGCCGAATCCTTAATATCGTTCAGCTGTCTTCGGAAACCTTTGGTATGCATTCTATAGGGAACATAAATCATGTACGCTAGAGTAAGCTTTTTAGGAATAAGTTAGTTCGCTTACTTTAACCAAAGTCCTATGGAGCAGATTTTGTTTTGTGATAAAATGGTGCCTGCAAACGTTTTTAAAGGCAACTCTTGCGGTGCTTCCTATACCTGCAAAACCGTTACTGGCGAAGATAGTGTAAAAATGGTTAGCATAGCGTTTAACAACCGTATGGCTAGCTATCGCAAAAAGAACGCTAGTGTCGACGATGGGAGCGTCTGAGTTTCTTTGGAAGCAGAAAGAGCGGTTTATTCGATTACTTAATGAAAAAAGAATACAACATACAGCAATAAAAGTTAATTACGAACTCTACGGCGTTTACACAAAAATGGGAGAATAGACTGCCGATGTGAAATCTTTTAACACAAAAAGTATGGTTATAACGTCTTCTAGTAATCTGGAAAATATCTACGAGGTCTTAAACGAAACCATGTAAACACCAACTTTATACCCAATTAATTAATAAAATCAGTTTGTCGGGCGAGGACAACAAAAGGTACATCATTCCTAATAGTACAGCAACCTACGCATGGGGCATAAATATATAAGATAGTTACTATATTTGTATATATTTTATTGTGTTTCCTTGTACAAACAATTAAGGTAGGTCAGTAAGCAGTATTATATTGCTATTAATTGACTTGCATTTAGCGTACTTTTCTCCTGTAATTATCGTATTTGTTTGGAGCAGATATACACTTTTAAAAAGAAATTAGACAGCGTTCTCACATGTAATTTGGGTCGATAATGACATTAAAGTCGACCTTCCCACTTACATATTAAAAACACATTACATTGGAACGTTTTACATTATTCTCATATTGTTAGATTAACGACGATATGTCTTATTGACCGAAAACACGTTTCCTCTTTTATTAAACAGCACATTAATCTCTTTTTTTTGTTATAGGTATTTTTAAACACATTAATGTCTTTTTTGTTACAGGTTACTTTAACCTGCTTGGATTCGGCTACACTAATGAGATAATGTTATACTTTGTAAATATTGTATTCAATTATTTTATTAAACTGTAAATCGGATAAAATAAATTATTAAATTTTTGCGTGTTTAATTTCTTTGTGTTAATACCGCTACGTGTTTGGTTAAAGGATTCTAGATATTAAAAAGGATAGATGATTAGAAATCGACATTGATAAAAAAAATCTTAAAATTGGGATAGCTCCCTGGGGGATTATGCTATCTAAAAAATTCTTAAAGATTCGGGTAGCTGAGAAAATTCTAATATTAATTGATACTAAACAAGATAGGTTTATCTCGTGGGTGGAAATGTGGAGAAAGGTTTATCTCGCAGAGGGTATATGTGTAACTTTGTAAGGAATGGTCCTCTTTTAAATCTGTTTGCATATTTGGATTGGGCGTGAAATTCTAGACTAATTTGATGTATCGCATGGCTAAAAAAATGTATAAGGACGGTTAAATATCGCTACCAGCAAAAAATCTTAAAATTGGGGTAACTCTCTGGTGGGTGGTGCAATCTAAAAAATTCCTAGAAATTCAAGTAGCTGAGAAAATTCTAATATTAACTGATACCAAACAAGATAGGTTTATCTCGTGGATTGAAATGTGAAGAAAGATTTATCTCGCAGAGGGTATATGTGTAACTTTGTAAGGGGTGGTGTATTTTAAATCTGTTTGCATATTTGAATTGGGCGTAAAATTCTAGACTAGTTTCATGTGCCGCATGTATAAAAAAAAATGTTTAAGGACGGTCAGAAATCGCTGCCGGTAAAAAATCTTAAAATTGGGGTAGCCCCTTGGGGGATGATGCAATCTAAAAAATTCCTAGAGATTCGGGTAGCTGAGAAAATTCTAATATAAATTGATGCCAAACAAGATAGGTTTATCTCAAAAGAAGCAATGGCTAGTTGAAGAAAGCTATTTGGTTCAGAATGTTAGCGGTAAAAAAATCTTAAAATGTGGGTAGCCTCCTGGTGGATGATGCTATCTAAAAATTTCTAGAAATTCGGGTAGCTGAGAAAATTCTAATATTAATTGATACCAAACAAGATAGGTTTATCTCGTGGATGGAAATGTGGAGAAAGATTTATCTCGCAGAGGGTATATGTGTAAGTTTGTAAGGGGTGGTGCTATTTTAAATCTGTTTGCATATTTGAATTGGGCGTAAAATTCTAGACTAGTTTGATGTGCCGCATGTATAAAAAAAATGTTTAAAGACGGTCAGAAATCGCTGCCGGTAAAAAATCTTAAAAAAATTGGCGTAACGGGGGGGGGGGGGTATGCAATCTAAAAAATTCCTAGAAATTCAGGTAGCTGAGAAAATACTAATATTAATTAATACCAAACAAGATAGGTTTATCTCGTGAATGGAAATGTGGAAAAAGATTTATCTCGCAGAGGGTATATGTGTAACTTTGTAAGGGGTAGTCCTATTTTAAATCTGTTTGCATATTTGGATTGGGCGTTAAATTCTAGACTAATTTGATGTGCAGCATGTATAAAAAAATGTTTAAGGACGATCAGAAATCGCTACCGGTAAAAAATCTTAAAATTGGGGTAGCCCTTTGGGGGATGATGCAATCTAAAAAATTCTTAGAGATTCGGGTAGCTGAGAAAATTCTAATATTAATTGATGCCAAACAAGATAGGTTTATCTCAAAAGAAGCAATGGCTAGTTGAAGAAAACTATTTGGTTCAGAATGTTAGCGGTAAAAAAATCTGAAAATGTGGGTAGCCTCCTGGTGGATGATGCTATCTAATAAATTCCCAGAAATTCGGGTAGCTGTGAAAATTCTAATATAAATTGATACCAAACGAGATAGGTTTATCTCGTGGATGGAAATGTGGAGAAAGATTTATCTCGCAGAGGGTATATGTGTAACTTTGTAAGGGGTGGTCCTATTTCAAATCTGTTTGCATATTTGGATTGGGCGTCAAATTCTAAACTAATTTGATGTGCCGCATGTATAAAAAAATGTTTAAGGACGGTCAGAAATCGCTGCCGGTAAAAAATCTTAAAATTGGGGTAACCCCCTGGGGGATGATGCAATCTAAAAAATTCTTAGAGATTCGGGTAGCTGAGAAAAATCTATTATTAATTGATACCAAACAAGATAGGTTTATCTCAAAAGATGCAATGGCTAGTCGAAAAAAGCTATTTGGTTCAGAATGTTAGCGGTAAGAAAATCTTAAAATGTGAGTAGCCCCCTGGGGGATGATGCTATCTAAAAATTTTCTAGAGATTCGGGTAGCTGAGAAAAATCTATTGTTAATTGATACCAAACAAAATAGATTTATCTCGAAAGATGCAATGGCTAGTCGAAAAAAACTATTTGGTTCAGAATGTTAGCGGTAAAAAAATCTTAAAACGTGGGTAGTCCCCTGGGGGATGATGCTATCTAAAAAATTCCTAGAGATTCGGGTAGCTGAGAAAATTCTATCGTTAATTGATACCAAACAAGATATATTTATCTCGAAAGATGAAAATGGCTAGTCGAAGAAACCTTTTTGTCCAGATGTGTGTGGAAATGTGGATGCTGGTGGAAATGTGGTCACAGGAACCCCAAAAACCATCTACTATAGACTGTCAAGTAATAATACTAATGACTTTATACATGAAATAAAGCAACAACTTGGGAACTGTAATCATCACAAAAATATTATGTTTGTAGGAGATATAAACATAAACTTAAATAATTTTAATAAGATTGTGAATGACTACGAAACATTTTTGATTTCGGGCGGTTTCTATAGATGTATCTGGAACCAACTAGACAAGAATATTATAACCAAAGGCTTACTTCTTCAAGTATAGATAATTATTTATACGTGGTTTATATAAGAAAATTATGTAGGGAGTGATAACTACTGAAATTTCAGATCACTACATGTGCCTAATCAAAGTAATGGATTGATATTGAATAAAAAAATATTCGAATAGCATTATGTAGTTTTGATTTTAGTGGAATTAAGAAGATTAACGTCTCAGAACATCTATCTATACAACAACATATTTAACAAATTTAACAATATTTATAATAAAAGCCTCATCGAAAAGTATGCGCAGAACAAAAATAGCTACGCTTTATAAAATAAATTCAAAAAGGAGTGGATGAATAATTCACTTTTAAAATGTATGGAACATAGGGATAAATTATTCAAAAGATTAATACAAACAAGGTTGGAAAAAGACAGAATAGAGTACATAAGGTATAGAAATTGGTTAAATCTTAGGATACGAAAATCTAAGTAAAACTACTACAATAAAATATTTTCGCAAGTAAAAAATAACACAAAACTAACATGGAAGTTAAATAAATTACTAAAAAACACAGAAGGAACAATGTTGATATATAATGAATATGGCTATGCCTATGGATAGTGACACATCGAGAGCAAATAAATTGGCGACGTTCTTTTACGATAGTGTACATTCTATTAAACATACTTGCAAAGACGCTCTGTTAGGGAATGATAATTTAATCACTCCTTTAAACTGAAGTTTTTGCTAAAAAAGGTTGATGATAAGTTCGTTTGTAAAGAGTTAAATAAAATAAATGTAAACAAGTCCACCCGGGTATGATAAAATCAGTCTGAAAGACATTTTGTTTTGAAAGAAGTCATGTATATTGAAATTACCAGATTAATTAACTTAATAATAAAAACCGGAATTGTTCCAAGGAAACTAAAAATTGCCTTAGTTAATTATCGATCGATTTCAATATTACAGACAATCTCAATAAGTGGATACATGACGATAAATTAGTACCAAATAAGAATAAAACAAAACTAATGCATATTGCTGCACTATATGCTGTCAGAGAACCATGTTTAGTGATGCATTTATGTAAGTGTTTAAAGTTGCAAAATGCTGGCATCGATAATTGCTTTAGGGAGTGTCACACCGTTTCCCAATGCACTAAATACAAATATTTGGGAATAATTATAGAAGACCTTTTTCCGGTGGGACCATCATGTTACAAGTTTGTGTCATCGACTAAAAGTAATATTGGTGAAAATGTATTATATCAGACACCTCACTCCACAAACGGTAAAAAGAAATATATATAGTGCTTTAACTGAATCGACAATTCGCCATGGAATAGAGGCACCGGGCAACGCTAACTTGACAGAATTGACGCAGTACAAAGAAAATTACTGCAGCTACTATGTATCACCAACAAGCAAAAATCGTTAAAGCAACTTCTCAAAAACAGAGAGTTTTTATGCGCAAAAGGCTTATTCCTTTATAAAATAATTCTGGAAAATGACTTTGATGATACTTACCTAAAAAAGAAAGTAGATATACATGGTTTAAGAAGAAAAACCTATACAGTACCTTTAGTTTTTAATAGATATGGAGAAAAAACTTTAAATAATATTGTTCCAAAAATATTTAACGAACTACCATCAGACTGTAGAACTTTTCTCAATATGAAAAACTTTAAAAAAAAAAGATTTGAAGCTTTTTCTAAATGAAAAATATGTATGATATCACAAGTAAAAATCAACGTTAAAAAAAGCAACTAATTTGTAACGACTTGTTTCAAAAACATTCAGTCAAGACTAGAGCATCAGAGTAATAGATCATTTTATAAACATTACATCATGTGGATAGTACATTAAATTTATTTTCTGAAGAGGGTTGAGCCAAAATCCAAGTTTGATAATCTTATAATTTAGCTAATGTGCCATTATTGCGGATTAATTGTTATTCGCCCTAAAACCAATCAAAATTATTATCAGGCCGATTTTAGCGATGAATCGCAACTGTTTGATTAATCGATTAATTTAAGATTAGGAAGTTTAAGTAAAATTTTAAAAGTATAGTTAAATATTATTATGAGTGTAGTATATTATATTCGATTTAGTATATAATCAATCCTATCTTATGAAAAATTTATAGAAAAAAAACTGAAGTTTAGTAATTAGTGTAAGAGTTTTCATTAGGTTATTATTTATTCACTTAATGTAGTTTTAGTTATCTTTATAAATTAGGTTATGCATATGAGTTACGGAATTCATACAAAGAATATAATATTTTAGTCCAAGTAAATGCGATGAATAAATAAAATGTTCTCATCATTAGTTAAAGAGTGTAGATGCTAAATAGGCCCCATGCAATTAAAATAAACAATACGGCAAAATATTTATATGTAAATTGCTAGACTAGTTTATAATTAATGTTGCACAGTAAAAATTAACTAATGAAACGCCTTGTCAAGCAACAAATGTTAGCTTAAAGTGCGTATATGCTTATAACCGAATAAAGATCATTAACTCATTGACTGATTGACTGATTGACTGATTGACTGATTGACTGATTGACTGATTGACTGATTGACTGATTGGCTGATTGACTGATTGACTGATTGACTGA